>JADANP010000006.1:0-2400000 GCA_017165645.1 Fusarium sacchari
TGAGAAACAAAAGAGTTGATATTCATCCAATGCCCTGTCCAGCAGTTTGAGATTAAATACCCTTTCAACGATGCTCAGGTCCATTAACAACGTTAGAGATTATGTCAGTTGAAGGACGCATAACGTTAACATAACGTTAAGCGCCTGTGTTCCAGGATGCGATGTCTTCTGGTGGTTTGCCTTGGCAGGGGAGCGTTGTGCCCTGCTTTCGAGACGGCTTTGCCCAAGCCAATCAACCAGTTTCAGGGCTTCCTTTGATGAAAATGCGTACGTACACCTCACTGCTCACATAAACAGGTCCAACAATCATGGGCATAAGGCATGTTGGTGAGGAGGGTAAGACATGGCGGGCTGTGAGTATATTTATATAATTTTGGCGATAGTTGACGCTACAACTCCCTGTTCATGATAGGTTAACAAGTACTTAAGCTAATACAGTCAGTGTATATAAGCAAGAGTGGATGGCAAAAAGCAAGACAGGCAAAAAGATGAACATACAACAGCGGGGATTCGCTGGTCATCACCGACCCAACTACTAATCCGCCGGTTAGTGGCTTGACTATGGGAGAGCGGACGGGATCCCGTATTTTCCACTACCTTTGGTCGTATGTGCCTGTTATTGGACCAATTTGGTATATACCTATCCACGGACGCGTTAGCCCTGAAGCGTGTACGCATGCTGGGCACACTTACCGGGCCATGCCACGATGGCTTCAGAGTTACCAAGGCGAACCTCGAATACAAGCTTGTTGCCACTGTCAACTTTTCCCTGGCTTAGTATCTGCCGAGTTGTCACTGCAAGTGTTGCGCCGCCCCAGTGTTGTAGGGTGATAGAGGCCGTTTCCCAGTTGACACAAGATGAGATAGAGAGTACTGAATGGAGGCCGCTTTCGATGATGAGGTCGGCCAAGTTGAACGGTAAAGAGAAAACATGTCCATGTTCTGTATATTATATGACCTTGTATTGCTGTACCGAAGCGAACGCCCGGCTGATCGCAAGCCCAGTCGCGGGATAAGCCATGATCTTGTCATGTACTCCGTACTTCAAAATCTCGAGTCTAATGTTTCCCTTGCTGGTAGGCCAGACGGTGATTGAGCCCCCTGCTCCACGGCCTTTCTCGACACTGCTAATTCTGCTAAGGAGGTCGCCATCATTGTCGGCCAAGTCCTTGACACCCTCTGCAGCTTGGATGGCTTCCCTGTAAAGCTTGATGGAATGCTCCATAGGAATATCTGTGTCATCCTCGGCGTGCAGAAGGGTTATATCGTACCTTTCAGCCGCCTTGACGAACTCGCCCAGTCTGAACATATTGTCCCAAGTACTGGAAAGCTGCCGTGCGAAGAACGCAAATAGCGGCTTCACCTTTGCTACTGGTGAGAGCACGGGGATAAAACCGCCAATGCGGTACGTGGCCGTCAGTTGGGGGATATCGGCAAAGGTGGCTGTAACCACCAATCCAGCAAAGTGGACGGATGGTTGCCTGTGAGCGAGCTCGTTGACAAGAGCAATGGCTACTGCTGAGCCCAGGCTTTGGCCGAAGATAACAATGCGCTCAGGGGGGATACCTGCGGTATGCATGGCCCAGTTGGCAACAGTTACGGCGTCCGTAATGATGCCATCTTCACTTGGCGAGCCGGTTGACTCTCCATACCCGCGATAGTCAAACGTCAGAACGTGGGTGTTGACGGGATCAGCCGAGTAGAGAGAGCGGTAGCTATCAGGGCGCCAACCACTGGCCATAGTTCCACTGGTGCCATGGAAGTAAAGTACTAAGCGAGCATTTGGGTTCTCTTTGAGTAAGCGGAAGTTCAAAGCGTCTTCAAACTTGTCTACCAATCCACCGTCTGGCCCTTGGGTCAACAATTCCTCCTGGTGTGACTCATATGTCGCTAAAGGGAGCACATGCCATGTGTGCAGCTTGACTCCATCCGGTGTTGAGATGTAGAAGGGTGTGACTTGATGATGAGCGAATCCAAATTGCTCCGGCGTGTTTAGATCCTTGAACCACGTCAACGTAACTTTGTGTAGGTAAATTGCGTGAGCTTGTAGTGAGGGTGCAACGACCAACACCCCCAAAATACTGAAATACAGCATGGCTGGAACGCCAAGTGTTAGACCAAGCGCCAGCATCGCCGGCCGCAGGGCTGAAGATGCCGTCATTTTGGTGACAGGCCTGTAAGAAGATACAGTAACAGACCAAGTTAAACAGAGAATGGTTCAGGGCTGCGGACAAACAAAACGCAAATGGCTTGGTTGAAGTGTCAAGATGCAAGAAGTAACGCACCTTCAGATTCATTGTTGGCCGTTATCACATGGTGGAGTTTCAGGCGTCACGTAAGCAGCCACACCCCCTGAAAACTTGAGAGACGGGCGCTAAAACAGTCGATTGTAGCACCTTACTGGCCAATTTGGTGGACGGCACATGCTAAATTTGACTTCAGGCGCTTAATATATGCGGCCCGCTCCGAGATGGAACCAACACTCTTAAGAATGATAACGATTCATTGGGTTGAGCATGATGCTATTCGCGTCGTTGGTACGCAGGAGAATACTGATGATGTTGGACAATGGAGCTGAAATATATCTGCTTCCCGGCATGAACTGCAACAAGCATGCCTTTCTCTATCCCATGTCAAGCTCTACGCATCGATATCAAGTTCACTGAAGTTACCCATGAACGGCACAGAAGCCACAAGATCGACAGAAAGGGAGTTTGTGGGCTGGGTTCCCGAAGATTCAAACCGCGGCACATGGTCTCTCATCACGTCGTGCCTATTCACTATCGCCATCTGCACTTGGACGGCCATTCATCCACGTATCCATGTCTCTCGCCAGTTTCGGCATCAGCACAAGTTCTACCAACTTGTCAAAGCCGTCCTGGCACCTGAAATGGTATGCCTTGAGTCTTTGCAGGAGTTCTTACAGGCTCGTAAAGCCGTCGGACGATGCGCCACCACTACGAACAACGAGTTCAAGACAGTGCATGGCTTCTATCTCTGCATGATGGGTGTACGCTATAATGCCGGGTGTAATGGGGGTTACCGAACTCTCTGGCCTGGTCAGTATGCCTGGCTCTTGAACAACGGTCTGGTGTCATGGCAAGATCACAAGAGTTGGGGCCTTGCCAAGGAGGAGATTGCTGATAAAAACAAGGCTGACGGTCTGGTGAAACTGGCTGCTCTTCTTCAGGTCGTATGGTTCACAGTGCAGTGCGTCACGCGCTCGGCTCACCATCTTCCTTTGGCAACTATCGAGACCATGACGCTGGCCTACGTGTTCAACGGCCTAGTCACGTATGCTTTCTGGTGGGAGAAGCCCAAGGATATCGTCACCGCCTCTTTTGTCAACTTGCCGGAAATGACACCTCTTCGGTGGGATAAGTTTGAGAGTCTGGCGATGGAAAACACCTATGACGTTTCCGATCCCAATCAAAAACAGGACAACTCCATCGCTTGGTACGTTGTCCCGCGCGATTGTCGAGACGATGAGGTTGGGATGATGGAGGATCCAGAACGAACTGCAGAGGAAAGCGTTTCCATAATTGAGCCTAACTGCAAAAGGATCGGATCGACTGTCACTGAAATTGAGGCTGGCAACGTAATCACTGAGTGGGACTCGAGTCTCTACATGACCAGGTACTGGCCACTTCTTTGCCTGTTAGGGGCATCCTTCGGAGCCATTCATCTGATATCATGGACCTCCTCTTTCCCGTCAGAGGCAGAGCGTTGGCTATGGCGAGTCAGCGCCCTCGTTTCAGTTATTACATCGGTCATCTGCATGCAGTTCAGGAAGATGAGTCTTACATGGGATGGGCCGTTGACTGTTATCAAGGTTGTAAGTCCATTGCTTTATCTTGTAACACGAGTTGTTATGGCAGTGGAAGCTTTCGTGGGATTACGAGCTATGGAGCCAGCGACTTACGACACTTATGCACTAACCAACTATTGGTTTCACTTGTTATGACGGGAACATGGATGGGGTTGCAATAGACATATTGATTAACGTATCACTCAAGGAGCCCAATGTTCAAGAGCCATTCCCCTCAGAATCTCGTTCCTCTGCCAGACTCGCAGATGTCCCAACAAATCGGTCATCAACGGAAAGGAGCATGCCATCTCAACTATGAATCAAGGAGCCTTGACTTCAGAGTTAGCGTACGATGTTGCCGGTAATCTTTTGTCTGCTTCCCATCCTTGAAAAAAAGGCAAACGAGGAAATATAAGTTGTTTGGCCAGCTTCTGGTTGGGTACGAAACAGTCATTGGCAGAGACAGGCATTGACCAAGTCTTATCCCAACGGTGCTAAGGAACTAAACAAGTTCATCAAGAATGCCACAGAGAAGCCCAATAAAGCCACCTCTGGTAAGACCGATAGACAGACAGCCTTTCAGTACATATTCACGTATAATCTCCAGCTGTACACCCTCAGCCACCACTTTGGTCCTCTAAAACAGCCTCCCTCGGGCACCAGGCCCTTCATTCCGGAGAAACAGATCCAAGACGGAGCAGACCAACTTGCCCGGACTCTTGACTCCATGTCTAACGTGACTAAACAGCTATCAAGGGAATCATCTTAAGAAAGCGCAGATCAGAAGGGCAGCCGTAAAGAACGATACATATGGTCCATCAGGCAACATCCTCAAAAAGGCGAACACGGCCATTTCGTAAAGAAGAAATTCGGCGACTAGAAAGTGAAGTCTCGTAACAGTTTTCGACATCTTACGCGACATACCTAGGAGGATAGTCCGCGGGGAAACTGAGGCTTCACGTTTATGACTCAGCTACGACGAGCTCGGACTGCTCGCATCTGACAAGGAAAATGTTTGGGAAGCAATACCCATGTCATAGGCTCCAGATGGCAAGGCAGTGGAGCAAGAGGAGCCTGGTAATGGGCTGACTCTTGATATCAGCGATAACTGTTCCGTTCAGATCAAGAAGGGCGGCTCCAAGATCATCGCGATTGAACTGCTTCATGCTGGCATCTGGATCGAGAACTGCAGCAATATAGTCTCGAGCAAGTCCAGAACACACTCCGGCGGGGAGGCCCGGATCCCCTCAGCGTTGTCACTGATGTCAAGTAGAACTTAACACACAGATTCAAGGGCACCAACTGATGTCTACTCGAAGCCATCACTTACAATGGCTTTGCGATACCGAAGACCAAAATAAGATAGCCAAGTGACAGGAGTTTCGATAAGACTTTAACGTACGAAAGTAAAAGGGTCGATGAAGTTTCAGAGCTTTGTGACTTTGGATCCAAGTGGTACACCCCGTAACTGACCACTTTACTACGCCTATGTCCTTAGGCGTTGAAGGAACCTCCCCAGGAATGATACACTCAATCGACTAGCGTTCGAGAACAAGGGCCCTATAGACCACCCTGATACTTCTTTTATTGGACGCTGTTAGCCGTGGGGCACTGTCCTCGATGCTGCCCTTACGGCTACCACAGGAGGGGCTGTGGCATCACTTGCTGCTGCGGCTGCTGAAGCTCTGGTCAGTGCAGATTTCGTTGGTATAAAGTCCTCTTTTAATCATTGTAATAAACGAGGTGGGAAGTTCTGGGGCGGTCACGCAGCCACGGTGCGTGCTCTTCAATGCAGCCGTCGGAGAGGACACTGGTGCTTTGGGAGCAGTGGCTAAACCATCCAACACTGTGAGCGCAACTAGACGTCTTGGACAAGCAGTCGGATGGATAATGGGCACTGCAATAGAGAATCCCGTTGGTGGTGCTGCAACCATCTGCAGTAAGGCCATGATTAGCGCGGCATCGTTATTGTTGATAACTGTAGCACACAATGCGATTAAGGACAAGTCCATGGCACCCACTATGTTCCTTTTGAGGATGTAGACATAGCATTTCCACTGGCTCTGGCGCTACGAGGGACGCTCTTGGAGGTCTTGTCTCGGCCGGCTCGCAGCTGATCAAGGGCAGAGAATCAGCCGCGGCACAGATTTCGGCCCAAAGCTGAAGAAGGGATCGAAGGGTGGATTACTCATAGGAGTAACTCTTAGTCTTCGCTGTTATCGGGAGGGAGAGAGGAATTTTAGGGCTTGTTGAGTATGTTTGGGCCCAGTGGTCTCGTTGGAACTCTATACAACGACTTGGTCAAGCATCAGTCGTTTATCAATTATGGTTAGGACACTATGCTGGACTCCAGTTGCAGTATACCTAGGTAGAAACATGGTCGTTATAGTGGCTCGTGTCTACGCTGAAGCAAGTAAGTGGTTTTAGCTTTTCTGTCCTTGGACTTTAGATCTGAGAAAGGATATGGGAAAGGATATGGGGTCTAGTCAATGGGTCAATCACTTGCTTCCGCTAAACTCACCGAGTCTCTGAGTCTGGCCTCGGTCCCCATGTCCAGAATTGCTGGTCTTGCTGTGATATACACTCTCCAAGGTAGAGACTTTCACGCTGGTTTACCCGGGACTTCATGACGGCACTGATATCAGCCTTACTCATAGGTGTACTGAGCTATCACAACCACGGTATCATACAGTGGCAGCATTCTTCCAACCCCAGATCAGCTGGAACTCAGCTGCTCGCACACCATATCCTCCACTTGAACGTCATGCTCGCCTAAAATGCATCAAGTAAAAGTCAAAGGCCATCCTCCCACCGCAATTCTGTTCAAAAGTCCACCGAAACTGCAACTTGACCCTCCAAACGCCTAAAATGACTTTATCCTCTCCAATTAAATCCTCATTCCTTCAACACAGGCGTCTCATAAGGCTGATGGATGGAGTTCCATCAGGAGGTGTGATCCATGGGATGCAGCCACCTATTCCGTGGCTCCTTCATTTTCTGTATTACTCTTTCGACGCAGATGCGGCAGCGGCATCGCGACAACGCTGTTCTAGACGTTGGTGCGATCACCTAGCGGCGCAGGCGTTTCCTTCAGAGTTTGAGTTGAAGTGGGCAGGTCAAGGACTTGGGACTTGGCCTCAGTGGCAGCAAGATCCGGAGTTGGCGCTTCTTCGCTGTTTTCGTCGTCGTTGCCTTCACCATTATCCTCCCCGTTGCTTTCGCCGTTGCTCTCACCAGTGCCCTCACCGGCACCCTCACCCTCCATCATGGCAGCCAATCGAGCTGCACGACCTTCCTTTTTGCGAGGTACCGGAGCTATAAAGTCAGCACATCAGTCAAATAAGTTGAGCGATCCGTGACACTTACCTCGTCCATTCTCCTGGACATAAAATCGTCTCAGCAGGGCGACAGCCTCATCACGACCCCATCCACCCTCAATCTCGTAGCCAGACTCGAGGTTTCCGCCGTCCCCTCCACCTGGAGGATACGAGACACCCAGTGTGCCGCTTCCGTCAGGAAGCTGCGCAGGCTTTGGTGTTGGGTGCGCGCTGGCAGTCTGGCCATCAGCGCTGACAGGAAGTGAGTTAGCATGAATACTGAAGACACCACCTGTTCCGCCAAACTTGTCGTTGACTGCGCCGAAATAGACCTTCTTGATACCGAGCTGTCGCAAGAGAGAAGCACACATGACGCACGGCTCTACTGTGACGTACAAAATGCTCTCTCGGATGATGGATCTATCAACTCGCGCATCAGGGTGGCACTTCTGGCCGTAAGGGTAGAGGTGGCCCTTGGATCCATCCTCATTACCCTCATCGGCGGGTCCTGATTCGACAGAAGATGCATCAGAAGCCTCAGCTGACTGATTCTCGAGCTTGGGTTTCAGGTAGGTTGTCCTTGGTCCATTCTTGGGGGGGTAGGAGAGTAAAGCGCCGAGGGCCATGAACTCGGCATGGCGAGTACCATTCCGAGTGACGTTGGTTGCATTCATGCCTCGAGCAATGACCTTCCCATCGTGAACAAGGACACATCCCACGGGTGTTTCGTTTGTTCTGAGCGCAAGTCGCGCCTGAGTTGAGAGTTAGCCAGAGGTTAAGGATCGCAGGGAATATATAGTCTCGGTAGAAGGCGGGAGACGGTTTGCCATTCCCAAGTCCATTTCCAGGGTGTTGGTTGACCTACCATGTCAAGGGCTTCTTCAGTGAACTTCATGTGCATCGCTCGCTCCGCTATGACAGCAGGGTCTGTGTAGATGGGGACAGCAGGTACAGACTCAACGGCGGGAGCTGCATCCTCGGTAGGAACAGCAGAGGCAGTGGAAACGACGGGCTTGGGGGGTGTTGCGACGACCTTCTCCTCTCCGATCTTCATGCGGGAGAGCGAGTCTGACAGCTGAGCCGTGCTCGGCGGTTGATTCTCTTTGTCCACGATCCCCTGGGGGATGCGCTTCTGAGGCGACACCATATTGGAGGGAGTTGCAGATGTTTCGGTATTGGTGAGAGCGTTTTGTTGTTGGCGATTATCAGCAGCGGCAGATTTATCCTGATCTTTTGTAGATGAAGAATCTGCGTTTGTTTTGTTGTTATTCTCCCTCTGGGTATTATTGTCGTTGCTGGAGTTGCCCCTGCCCGTTTGATCAGTGTCACTGGCACTGTCAGTCTCGCCTGGAAGCACCCGCCCAAAAAGACGACGTAAGGCCTTCGCACCTGCCGCTTTGGCCGGCGAAAGACCAAGTGACTTGAAAACTCCCATGTTTGGCTTTGTCTCCTTATTCGAGCCTCTGAATACCTTCACTCCCTCCCTCGCTCACCCACTCACTCACCCACAATCCTCCAGGCTTCAATCCTCCTCTTCACTTCTCAGTGACAATTCCCTTCACCTTCGTGCCCTCGTTGTCAATAGTCCCTTCACTCGTATCCAAATGTTTCCTTCTCTTCCCGATTTTTTCTTTTTTCTTCCTCAACCCTGGTCCTTTGTTCCTCCTTCTAGAACAATAGGCTGACACCAAATGTCGTCTCAAATCCAGGTAACACAGGCCTTTGTGTATTAACAATTCGGACAATGGATAACAATAATCCGGTAAGCTTAATCAGAGCTCACACGAGACTTGCTTAACAAGAAAGTTCACACAATAGACCAACACTTGGCTGTCACTCTGAGATCATCGCCAGATGCGATCACTAGATTTCTAGCAATCGATCGTACTGTACAGATGCCGTCGAATAAGAAAGGCCCAAGTATCGTCGTGCTGCGTCTTCCTATGACCCCAGAAATGAATGAATGAGAGACAAAAGGAGTGAGATGCTTCTTTTGGCCTTGGATGGCTTATAAAAGGTTTCCCTCAACCTTAAAAAGTAAGAGAACGAGTTCAAGATACTCATGTCCTTCATCAACCTGAGAGAAGATTTCATACTTCCATTCTTGCGCTAATCCCTGTTTGATCCACCGTCTAATACAGATGACCCGCCTTCATTGCCGCTCATCAAATCACAGTCCCTCAAGTTTTACGGAACACAAATTCAGAATACGGTCGCGCCGTCTCTGTCACAGACAAGCAACACAAACCTTACTGTCGGTGGTACACCATCTGGCCGGCAGCATAGATCATATCACGGAGGAACAGATTTTAAGTATTATACGGCCTTGGAGGCCAGTTCAATTGATTTTGGGCTCGATGCTCGCTCTATAGCAACAGCCATTCCCTGTCAAGACCAGCGCAACTGCGCGGCCATTCACTCCCAATGCTAAATGCAATAAATAAAACAAATAAAAAGGGTGCAAGCTCTATCATGGCTCTAGCCAAAGGCCTGTGTACCAACTTCATTCATTCCACTTGGTGTGCAACAAGGATTCATCGCTACACAGCGATGAGACTTCTGTTCATCGAGACCATTCGACCGACTGACGTCTTGCCACTTCGTATGGTGCTCTGCAACCTGCAGACCTTCTCTCGAATGCTGGGCATGATACCATTGACCTTTCGCTGACCGAGTGAAGCGATTTGTGTCTGCCGCTCCCGGTATTTATCTTGCGTGACAAACTGTTGAGAGACACAAGACCAAACGGTCGAGGCGATCAACATCGCAGCAATAGATGCAAGTGCTTCCATGCTTGACTGGTCAGATTGAGTTTCCCGGCCACTCGTCTGGTGAGCTGGCACAACGGGCGCGGGAGAAGGTTGGGATATATCTCCCGCCACATTGTGAATCTCTGCATCTTGAGAAGCTGGTTGCTGTAGGTCGCCTTGTGCATCGACACGTTGGAGAATCGGTTGGGCGGTCACATTGTGATTTTCGGAAGTTCGACAATCCGATGAATCTTCTATGCCTTCCGTCACGATTGGTTGATAGCTTGATTGTGCTATCGTCTCCGTGAACTGGGTGCCCAGAGTCGTGGTAGTGGTGGTGGGAGTTGTCTCGAGGGGTCGAGACTCTAATTGTGCTGTTGTTACTCCGCGGGCCTCGATAATATCGCGACTAATTGTCACCTTCTCCGAAGTTAGTTGCCACTCCATTAGAAGCGAGATGATCAGTGAGACACATACGTTACTATTCGTGGATAGCTGAGAGTCCACAGAGGACAGTGGTTCAGACACAGAGCCTTGCGCGGCGCGGTCTGACAGTGAGTTCGCGCTCGAGCTCAGAAGTTGCGAGTCGAGACTAGACTCTGGGGTACCGGCGTAATACTCCAGGCCAGCTCCAGGGTCGCGATAGACGTCTTCGCGGCCGAGCTGGCCATGGGTAGTGAGTTGTTGAGGTGCGGATGATGAGGCCACAGAAAGCGATCCAAAGAGATCGCCATTCAGGTCGCCGCCTCCAAGTTCGCCGCCACTACTATAGAAGCCACTCGAGGACTCGTTCGGCGGTAGTGGGTTCGGCGCTGGTGACCTAGGCTGACTAATAGACTGCTTGGAAACTTCAATCGGGACCATACGCTCATCTTCAGAGAAGACTGAAGCAGGAGAGTACAGGTTGAAGTCCACATAGTCGTGATTGGCTTCGGTCTGGTTGAATGGCATATACGCCGCAAGATCCGTAAGTCCTGCTAGGTCCTCGTCGCGTGGACGACGGAGTAGGTCTTGGTCTGTTGTGGGAGTAACGGGCTTCGTAGAGTCCTCAGAGAGGAAGGAGGAGGATCCAGGAGAGAAGTAGCCCTCGGGATCATTGAAGAAGTCATAATTGTCGTCCTCGGCGGGGAACTGGACGAATTGTTCCCATGGCTCGACTCCCTGTTCTGTAGGAGCAGACAGGCCATCGAGTTCGGCTGAGAAGTCCTGCTCGGGGAAGGCCAATTGCGTAAAGGCATCCTGAACAACGACAGTAGTGGCCTTGGGTTCTGGGGCCACTGTCTTTGTCTTCTTGGTCACCTTAGCAGGCTGGGCCGCTGTGCTGGAAACGCCACGCTTCTTGTGGCTAGGATCGCAGCGAATCTTCTTCTTCTTGCAGCTGTCGCAAGCCTTGATGATTCGCATGAGATGAGCGTGATCTCGCTGCTCCTTTGTCTTGGATCCTCGGGAAGCAGAATTGGTCACATCCCGTCCATCCTTGGTCATGATCTTCATGCCAGGGAGGTTCGAGAAATCGGTGGCCTGGGGGCTGGAGGTAGACTTGGGAGATGAGCGGCGAGAAGAGCTTGAGGTGTTCACATTGCTCCAATCCCAGGTAGAGGTAGCGGGGCTGGTGTTGAAAGAAGATCCATAACCAGAATCCTGAAGAGGGCTAGCAGTAGCAGGAGAGTCGGCAGCGGAGTAGATAGGGTAGAACTTGAAAGTCTGCCCAGTCAGGTGAGCATACTCAAAGTAGTCGAGAGCGATGCTGGCCCGTTTCTCCTGGTTGGAGGCGGGTCCAGGCATGTAAGCGTTGATCATGTCATCGAGCTCACGGGTGCCGATGGCCGGGAAGAATTGGAGCTGAGCACCAAGAGTAGGCTGGAAAACCGAGAATCCTTGGGGAAGAGTATTGGTATTGGACGCCATTGCAAGCACGAAATTTCCGTTCAAAGTTACTTGAAAAGGTGGAATTTTGAAAACGGGAACGGGGCCTTGGAATTGCTGTGATACTCTCCAAATCCAATATCCTGGAGAGCTTTGGTAAATCACGTCAGTTGACTAGATGCGACTCTGTTAGTCGATCGATACATAAGGTGTGGCAGGTTCGGATAGTTGCTTACTCCGACCTGCTTACTCTCACGTGAAGCGTTTGGGTACTTGTCAAAGAGTCAAACGAGAGACTATGGTGTTTTGAGGTCGCTTGAAATGGGACGAGCAAGCGAGAAACAGGAAGACTGCGCCAAGAGAGATGCGTAGAGTCTTGTTTCGTTGACGCGTATCAGATTGAACTGAAGGGGGATAGAGAGATAGGCAAAGCCTTGAGGTACCGAAATTGTCGCCAGTTTCGGTGTTAGTGTAGCGTGTGTTGTGTTTTGTTTAGTGTCAATACTGGAAAATACTATTGCGATACAAGAGATTCTCTTGATCGAATAATGGAATTAGTCGTGATAGTGACGAGAAGGAGGGAGTGAAGGAGGAAACGCCTGAGGCCACGGGGGAGGGCGTCGTCGAAGTATTTCACTGTCTGCTTGATGGAAGCCGCAGGTGCCCGGGCGGAAGCATGGCGCAGCACTTCAGGAAAGTCAGAGTGGAGGAGATTGAGTCTTTCGGCGTGCTCGAAAAGGAAAAGCGCGACAAGGCAGAGAGACACCCAGCCACCAATCAGATTCCTGGACTTTTATAAGATCCGCCCCAATAAATATGCCCATTGGTCAACCTGACCCACCATCTGCACCATCAGAGCTAAGACTTCGGCGAGAGAAAAGCATTCTTGGTTGGTCAATGCTTTCAAGCCCGCATACGAGGATGACTCAACTTCCGCGACCCCAGATCTGAAACTCGTTCGACCCCATGTGTTAGTTACACTAGTTAAGTCGGAGGCCCTACCCTCACTCAGCCGTTGATTGTTGGTTGAGTGATATCTCGTCTCAATAGTCTCAAGGATCATTGATCAACTGGGGAAACGCCGAATCATTATATCATTATTGTGTATGTAAACTATTGAGATCTCTTCAGCTATGACTCTTCGTTCTTCATACCACGTAACTTTTTTCTCGTCTCACACCGGGTGGACATTCTTCTGTAAGGAGATGTAGGCAAACAGGCAAAGGTAAAGGCAAAACTTAGAGTGATAACTCTAAACTTGTATCCGTACTCTCATCAAAATTTGAAGTGTAAAAACCTCGAGGCAGATCAGAGCCAGCCTGGTGTTGATAACAAAACTCCTGATGGCATTGTTGGCTCCGTTTTGAACGCCAAGTCAGTTGGTCGATGAGAGACAGCAGGACGGGGCCCAGTAGCCTCTTATATATATTCCAGTGGAACCAACAATCTTGTGCCCGACCGTAGTTATCTGGGCATCAAGTAAGCAAACGAAGCACTTCCCAGGATCCACACCTTGCCCATCCTTTAGTTCACGACACCAGAACCCAAAGATTGGCCGCGTGAACCATGCCGAGAAACAAAACAAGGGGTGCTGCGGGGGTAGACACCATCTTAAACTTCGACTCATTCTGATTGTATTCGTCAAACGTCCAAAAAGGAAATCTAATACGATAGACGCCGACAGAGGGTCATCTTAACGCCTGTAGCCCATTCCGTTCCCCCAACATGCTGATAAATCACCAAAACCTTAATGACCAGGCGCCGGGATGACTCTATCGGCGACGCGTAGATACTGTGTATAGATCCACTACTGTGACTCTCTTGCTCGCTCTGCTCCTTTACGCACAACTGAGGCACTGCAGTCCCAATGGCTCACAAATGTTTTCCAGCGATTCCACAGCAGGGCATATCTGCAAAGACTGAATGGCACTAATCTGACAGATGGCTTGGAGCTCGCTGTACCATCTAGTGCTCTTGCTGCTCGAGGGTTTTGTACATGGCCATACTGTTGGCGAACCTTTGGGGTGAGCTGGCCAAGGGCAGATCGGGTCAGACAACAGAAGTAGTCGTCGTGTGAATTCGTGGTCGATCAATATCCCTGTATACTCAAATAAAACAAGCACTGGCCCAGAGGGTCGAATGGTTCAAAGCGTTTCCTTGTTTTTCGACAGGCTTCGGACTAGCCTTCTAATCATCAAACCCCTTCATTTCGTGAGATTTAGCGAATCGCCTTGAGTATCGATGGAAACGGCCAGGGGTAGCCATGAACGCCTTCACGCCGTGAACGGGATGTGGTTGAAGCTGGTGGTTGACAACTCCGACGCGGAGGTAATGTCAGTCCAGATTACTGACGGAGGGGTTCGTGTGAAAGACAGAAATGCCAAAAGTATTCGCGGGTGGTACCGGTAGAAACGGCGTGCCAGACAAGATCAGAATCCCCCAGCAACGACGTAGTTCTCGGAAAGATCCTTCGCCTACAAAGGATTTCTATGCGGACACAAGAAAACAAAATTGGGGTGCCTTGCCGTATCACCGTCGAGGCATTCTTCTCGTAGGCCTCGTCATACCTAGTAGATCCTCGGCATGTCTGCTCCAGGCACCACCATTTGCTCTACAGAACACCGGCAATTCTGATTGAGGTGCATTGTTCAACGGGGTTATTTTCTTTGGTGGCTGCGCTGGAGCAATGCGAGACGAGGTAGCAGGCTCAAATTGAACCAGTGTTTGCGGCGGCAACCCGGCCGCGTCTTGTTTTCTTGCGGCTTTCCTACCTCTAGTCGCAGGGTTCACAATACGCGGTCGTTGCTTTTCTTGTTGTTCTTTTCCATTGGCTGGTGGCTGTGCTGCTTCAAGCCTTTTCTCACTTGTTAGGGAGGCTGAGGCTTCGACTTCAATGTTTTTATCCTTCGTCAATGGTTGTACTTTTTCTGGTTCTTTCTCACTTGTTACAGGCTGAACTTCTTCGGATTCCTTCTCTTTGGCTGAGGATTCTTGTACCTTAGGGTCTTTCGAACCTGTTTTCGATGCATTGACTTCTTGCTCTGCAACCCTCGTTGCTGGTTGACCTATTTTGAGCTGTTTTTCAATTGTTAGGGGTCGTACTATTTCGGGTCCCCTATCCTTTTCTTGCAACAGAGGTTCTTCTGTTTCAGGTGCTCTACTATTCGTGGAGCGCGGTACTATGTCTGGCTCCTTCGTATTCGCTGAAGACCCCGATGGTTCGGATTTCTTTTCTTTTAATGAGGGTTGCTCAATCTGAGGCTCTTCCTCATTCGTTCGTAGTTGTTCCACTTCAAGTCCGTCGCTGAAAGACGTATGGTTTGCTGTCGCCTCTGCTGTATCACAAGCTTGGTCTGGAGGCTTCTCGGCTCCTTTTAAGTCATTACTTGGCTTTTTGACCTCAGTCGTCTCAGCATGACCGAGGTTGAAACCTCCCATCGAA
The DNA here is from genome assembly GCA_017165645.1 of Fusarium sacchari. Taxonomy (NCBI): domain Eukaryota; kingdom Fungi; phylum Ascomycota; class Sordariomycetes; order Hypocreales; family Nectriaceae; genus Fusarium; species Fusarium sacchari. The sequence continues at coordinate 15,184 of JADANP010000006.1, forward strand.
AATTCTTCATCTGGCATAACAAAACCAATAATTTCTCTGCTTTTGACGCTTTTCCGTGACATCTTGGTGATACGTGGGCCGGAACTGGATTTAGGCTCAGGTTTTCGACCAGCTTTCGACGCGAGAGACAAGCCTTCTTCATCGTCAGATGTTGCCGGGGAGTCGCATGCTGAGGTTTCGCCCTCATTGTCACTGAGCACGACAGGGGCTGCCCTGTTTCGTGTGCGTCGGCCTGGATTTATCCGTCGGCGAGGAGGTGTAGGAGATCTCCTATCTTCAGAAAGCTCACTGACTGAGATTGCATCGTCGGTTTGTACAAGTTCGACCTCGGGCTCTTTCAGGGTTTCGGATTCAATATCTAAGTCCTTCTTGCGGGCGGCCTCTTCTGCATTCGAGTTATGAAACGCGATTGACTGGTCATCAGGCTCCCCAACAGAGTAATGAAGCTCACGGGGCTTAGCTGAGTCTTGACGCTTTTTCGAAACGGTCGTCTTTGTCTTAATCCTCTCAATGGCTGGGGGTTCATCTGAAATCGAAGCAGCGCGGGCGATGGTATGCGATGGTTTTTGTATGTCGCTTCCAGCTCCTGATGAGGGGGGGGCTGATCTTCCCGCGGAGCCTGGTCGATTTCCTTCTTTCCTTTGAGCCATCATGAGCAGCCCGCGCCGCTGCCTTGGTCTGATCCTAAGCTCTGTCCGTGGTTCCTTCGCAGGAGGAGGTTTGTCCGTGTCGGATTCTGTTGCGGATGCTACATCGGTACCCAGTGTTCGCTTCGTTCCCTGATATTCCGCCGTGCTCGTCTCTTTTCTTTTGGTCGTGTTTGAGACAGCGCTCTCGGGGCGGGTTCGAGAAGTCTCTGGATGCGGCAGTGCCTCCACATCCTCATCTTCACCTTCATCGACAACGATGGGTTCTTGGGCAAACTTCCGGGTAGACTCATTTGCAGACCTTTGGACTACTGGGACAAGATCGCTCTTTGTCTTCTTCGGGCATGGTGGGCGGTTGTCCACAGGTGGCACCAATGCTTCGTCCATGGCTGGAGAATCCTCACTTTCCGCCAACCAAATGAGAAATGCTTCGTCGTCGGCTGCTGGTGATTCTACATCGCCTTTGTCAGATTCATTCGTTTTTGACGGTTTGGGCACAGATGTTCGGGTTTTGGACGGTCTGTCTGCATTGGTATCCTGATGTCCTCGGCCTTTGCGTGAGCTATCCGCGGCTGCATCACTACGATGTTTTGGTGTTATGGGCTCTTGTGTGAGAAGTGAAACAACCTCATCTTCGGCAGGCGGTTGCCGATGTTTCACCGGCTTTGATTTTTTGGTTCGATTCTTCGACAGAGGTTCTCGAACCCGAGGAAGTTCGCTGGTTCGGTTGTGCTCATTGCCTGCCAGCAGCTCCTTCAACGATGCCCGTTGTGTAAGAACTCGGCGGGGTGCAGCCTGACGAGGAGCGCCGGTCTCCGCCTCTTCGGGATTAGAAGAAAGTGGTGGTGATTTTGAGCTTCTATCAGCACGCCTTGATGTGCTGTCTCGTGAGCCAGGTGGTGCGACTTTTGGCCTTGCTGCAGCCCTATCGTGCAATGGTTGACTTCGAGCTGAGGGTATTGAAGACGAGAACGGCGTGAGAGTTAAAGTCGTTCCAAACAGAGCTCGAGCATGCCCCATCTTACTCGGAGGCGAATCCTCTCGTCTTCTCCTTTTGCTCGGCCGTGCGTCTTCTGATGGTGAATCTTGCTGCTGACCTGGGCTCTCGGCCATCTTGCGCTGCTCAAATGGCGAGTGGGGTGAAATGACGGCCCTCCCAATTCTCGAAGCTCCTCCAACTAGATCATTAAGCGGGCGATGTCTGAGTTGAAAATGGGGGGCATTTTGGTCGTTTCTTGGGGTTTGAGTTACTGCTGCAGTCGATCCAGGTGTTCGCGTCGTCCCAGCATTTGTCCGGCGCTTCTCGACTTCTTTTGCACGCTTATCCAGTAGCTCGGTCAAGTCCTGTTCTCTTTGTCCAGTGCAGTCCGAAACTTGAACGATGGCAGCACCACGATCGAGCTCAAACTCATCACCAGGCTCGAGGTCCCCACCTTCTTGCCAATGAGCATCGCCTATGAAGTGGTTGCGATCATCATACACCATGACTCGCTTGTTGAATGTGTGATATTTTAGCACTCCATCTTGCCACCTTTTTTGCTTTCGCTTCAGATCGTGTGTAAAGAGACAAATGAAATCCACCACGACGGCAGTCGTAGGTACTGAGGAAGAAGTCATGCTTGGTGAAAAGCTAAGTATGACCTCCCGAGCTCAGAAAACAATAACTCCTTCAACATTTCGATGTCATAAAGATCGTTCAAATGTGCTGCAGCACATGAAGTACACGAAAAGACAGGATTTGACTAACACGAGGTGGACAAACGGAACGCGTAGAGTTAAATTGAACTGACTCGAACGGCAGGCAATCGCGACGCCAAATCACGTGCTGATTTACTCCACAGCTCTTGCTGCCTGGAGTGCTGCCTACCCTGTACAACTCGACTCTTCAGCCTTGGGCAGCACTAAAGAAATAGAAACAGTGCATCATTTGCATGCAAGTTTCAGCTCAACTTCATTTGTGTATTGTCGCGACAGTAGGACTTTTTGTCATGAAAAGTTCAACAGAGTCTGTTTTCTGGTTCCGTTTTCGCCGCATGCATTTGCAGATCGTTTGCATACTGGACTCACACAAGACAAAGATGGCGTCTGAACATGAATGTATAGAATGGAACTGCCATCCATGGGAAGGAAATAATTCAACGAGAACGAGGTCTTCAACGTTTTGCCTAAATCATTACCTAGTCCTACCGTCTGACACGCTTGTTACATAAAAAGAAATACTATCATCACATCTGCTACGGCTCACTTTAACATCACAGAGAACAGCATATACTTATCTGCGGAGATGGGTGGCCGGATGGTCACCATTTAGTCCTTACAAATGAAATGTATTCTATGGGTATCATGCCTCAACACGTACGGTATCAAATTGTACCAGATGCAGCTAAATAACACGCTGAATGCCACCCAGGAGGAATGTCAGGCCACTGATGGGCTCATCTCCAACCAACGCCCTTTGTCAAATGAAAATAACAAGTCCGGCCAGTTTCGATGCAAGAACCATGCTCAATCTGTATGCATATGCCACTCTATCTCAATATCCCAACACAGTAACTTGTAAGAGAAGGAAATTTGCGACATGCTGCCATATTTTTTAGTGACTCATGTAGTCACCAGCACCAACGGTTTCAAGCGAAATGGGGGTCACAGGGCCAGGACTTCCTATGGGAGCGAGTCTGGGTGATAAGGGCTTCTGACAACCGGGAGTAGCAAAGCGAGAGTCCCGGAAGGGAAGGTCATTGAGTGACAATCCAGGCTTGTCGCCAGATTTGGCCGAGCTGATGATGAGTTCATTTGCAGCCATACTTGTTTGTGTAACCATATCACGTTGATACTGTAGTAACTTGCGACGAAGCTCGCTGTCTTGTTTCGACAGGCTACTCGCATTGGGGATTGCACTGGAATCGGATCCAACGTTGGAAGACACGCTTCCAGACAAGGGAGGACGCAGATTTGATTGGGCGCCATTTCTACTTTCGTAGTTGGATGGGTAGTATTTACCCATGGGGACAGGGTGGTCATGGAAGCCTGGAGCAAGGTAGGAGGCGACGGGAGTGTTTGAGTGAGACATGATTGCACTTTGAGCTGGATGGGAAGTGGGAGAGTCCGCGTAGATTGGTCCAGATTCAGAGATGAGACGACTCATGCGAGTGTCGGGATGATGCTGGAAAGGGTGTGGCCGATGGACACGACTGTTGGGATCCTCGTGAAGTGGGAAGTAACCTCTACAACAGTGTTAGTCCACGTGGTAAAGATGAATGGAACGGAATTGTATTGAGAGAACATGGGAAATAGATGTCTTACCCAGGAAGGTCACCTCTTGCAGATAAGGGTTCGGGAGGCGTGCGTGCGGGAGCGGAAGTGAAACGTCTGATTTGAGGTAGATCAATAGCTATAGGTCGAACGTGGCTACGGCTGCGCGGGGTTGAGGGAGCTGATGGAGCTGATGGAGTGCCAGGAGCAGACCTCTCGTTGTCGTCTAATAAAGAGGGGACATGTAAGTACAAGAAGGAAGTCCAGTAGGAAGAATAAGGTTTGCGATGACCGAATGCGTAGTGACGAAGAAGGGAGGGTCGATGACAGCAAGATCGAAAACAGGATAATTGAGGAATAGCACAGGATATAAGAACATTTTAAAGCAAAAGCCGGTAGTGCACTTCAGGGCCAGTCCAGGCGTCACCTCAACGGCCAACCCCGGGATGGTTTGATGGGGGCCGCTAGACTACCCCGCGATGGCTGGGAAGTGAGTGTGGGGAGAGCAACGAGTAGCGCGATAAAGCATGGCCCGTCATCCCGGTGCAAGAGACATTTTGACTCGGAAATGATTGAGAAGAGGTGGAGAAGGGAAGGGGCAGATGATTCGAGGGGGAAAGGAAAAGATGAGCGAAATAAAGCGAGGAGAATTGTGGAAATTGGGGAGCGTGACAAGTCAAGCAGATCAAAGACCAGCGACTCATGGAAGAGATGGATGTTGAAGATGGACAAGCTCGAGAAGCCAATATGGCATTCTCGAAAACGGGGGGTGCGGGAGCCTCCCGAGACCTCAATCCCGCTCCGCGCGCTTTGCGCCAGTCAATCGCCGGGTGCATCATTGGTTAGGATGCTCCAATAGACAACTTGAGTAGCGTTGATAGGCACAACTATTGATGCATTGCGCTGGTGGGACAAGGACAGCGGCGTGGAGGCGGCTCTTACATGATTCGACCTCTTCAGAGCAGGCACCCCTTTTCTTTACACAGCACCGCATCTATTCGTTGTACAATTTTTTTTGTTTTGTATTTGGTGGTGTACAACCAGAGCTTATGCCATGTGTCAGGGTCTCCTGGGTTCGTAGAGCGGAATTTGTGGCGCCGAACCAAGTCTGAGCAGGAGAACGTGTCTCGCCTCGGAGCTTTTTGCACGATGCGATGCCAGCTGCCGGGTTGAGCACCGCCCGTCTCCGTCCGGGATCGTCGGCCGGAGGATAGCCCCGACGTCCGGCCGCAAGAAGGTTCAGATCACTCACTTGAGGCCAGGTGATGGAAGATCATCGAGAGGGAGGTGGGGATGGATGGGCAATCAGGGGCCAGACGACTGGATATTGGATATGCATTCCAAGCATTCTGTAAAATGACAATGCTAATGCCAATGCTAACTTACCAGAGAAGTAGGAAGTACGAGGTTCAATGTCATCAAGGTCAAAGAATCCGTCTTGCAGTTCACTTGGTCTTTGGGATGGAATCGCTGGGGTGTTTCGTCCAGACAGGTCGAAATCGCCGATAATTTCACCTGATCGTGGGCTTTGAGGAGGGTTGGCGTGGTCGGAATTCGTAGACATGGAGCGCGCCGGCATGGAAGGTCGAAGTCGGGGTGATAAGTAAGGAGACTTGATGGTTCTGGCAAAACTGGGCATATCGTCGTTGCAGTCGTGATTCAATGTCTGAGGTTTGAGTCTTTGGTCTCTTGGGGAATAGCTATTCGCCTGACTGAGAACCCAGCCCGAGTCTTGAATCAAGCGCCAACGTCGCTGCATATGTAGATATATATGGAGGATTGAGAAGAACCAGGAGATCGAGTAGATTGGAATGAATGAATGGATGGATGGATGGATGCGCGCTCACGGGAGGGCGGCGGTAGTCGGGGAGGTTTGATGATTAACAAGGAGGGGCAGGTGTCGCAAATGACGGGCGGCGGCCAAGAGAAGATAAGAGTACAATAGAGTGACTTTTTCGAAGGTGAATGTATTGGACGGAATGCCACGGAGGACGGATAAAAAGAAGTGAGGCGGATGAATAAGGTAGGTAGCTGTAACTCAAGAATGTGATGGCGGCGTCAAGATGTAATGTTAATAAAAGGCAAACACACAACACTACACAACATGACATGACATGACACTGCAGTGTAGGTAGTAGTATGTAAGCAAGCGCAACGCAACGGAACGCAACGCAACGCAGTACGGTACGGTACGGTACGGTACGGTACAGGAGAGTACAGTAAGTAAGTACCTTAGTATGGAGGTAAGATGAGTAAAGTGTATGCCTATTTGGGCGAGAAATGAAGGGTTCCCTAAGAAATGAAGATCGAAGGGTTCCGAAACGGTTTTGTTATCGCAAGCGAGACACACTCACTAGACACACTCTTCCATGGATGGATCCAATGTCAGAATTGATCTTGCCTCTCCCGTTCCATCCTGGTCCCTTCCAGCGCCTCCCAACCCCCAAAAAGTGGGAGTTCCAACAAATCAGCTCCCGAGTGCCTCAAGCGAGGACCATCGGGACGTGAGCCAGAAGCCAGAGAAGCAGAGAAGCCCAAGCTTGATCCAGGGCAAGGCGAGGTTTAGTGGATCGCTTCCACCACGTACGGTGGGTGACCCTCTGCAGCGGGTTTCCCTATGTCTCCGATGCTGGAACCCGCTACAAGGTACCCGTTCTGGAAATGCGACATGCAACCACGAGTTTGGCAGGTATCCCGCTAGGACTTTTGAGGCACACTCTGCTGGGGTGACCCTTGATTTGTACCTGGTTGCATGCGCCGTGACCGTACAGAATGCCAAGGAAATACATGCGGGACGACCCTGTGAGCCACTCAGAAGTCACCAACGCAAACAAAGAAACCACCCAAGCACAGCGTTTGCTTTCTTTCCATTGGTTCCAGGTTTGGTTTATTTTTGCTGTGCCATCATCGCCAGGCCAGACTCTGGTGGTTTGCAGAGACGAATTAGAACTCGCGGTCAACGTCCTGGACCGCAGCAAACTAATGAATTAGTCCCTGAGATTTGCTGTAGGGACCCTTTGAAAACGAGACCCCTCCTTGCTTTGTTTTTGGTCAATGACGCCGTTTGAACGGTGTATTATCCGACTCCGCGAATATTCTGATTTCCAAGTCTTGGAGGACAGTCACAGTCACTCTTTGTGGAGAGACAATTTGCATGCATCCATGTATAGAGTATGCACCATGATATTATGTATGTACATGCGAGGTCAATAATACATGGTCAATATTATATTCAGGAACTTATGATCACATTTGCTAACAATTCTCATTATGGGTATTCGCAATCTTAGACCCTCGTATCACTACCTACACTACACTCCAACTTGCTCACTCACAACCACCATCACCTAAGAGAAAAAAAAAAGATGGTATCAATGAGACATTTGAGCATTTGACCGCTCGTATTCATTGTCTAATGTCGTAGAATATTTCCACGTGCACTTCTTATCGCTTAACTTACCGCCTCTACAGGCTACGATCAACACTCACATCACCACCAACGCTGCCGGCTGCCCAACATCTCCGCCGGTATCAACAAGGAGCCCAGGACAAGAGATCAACAGATCCTTGCACCAAAAACAAACGGGCTTTCAGAAGCGGCCCCCACTTGAAGCTTCCATCAGGCATCTGATCGACGTCATGGCAAGAGAGTAGCTTGGCGTGGCCCGCTCACAAGCGCCGCTTGCTTTCGCCCGTGAGTAGAAAATCCTAATCCCCTTGAGGGTCAGGGTCAAGACACAAAGGTCAAAGCGAGAGATGCAGCCAGTCAAACGCCAGACCCTTGAAAAAAGGGCAAGAAAGACCCCTTCTCCCTCTGAGGAAAAATCCGTCATCGTCACATCAGCCCTCAGAAGCGTTGGAGGCGAACCTGTCCACGATCGACGATCGACGCTCGCCCCTCTTTACTCTCTCTTTTCTTCTTTAGGTCCTGGCTCAAACTGGTGCAACATCCTCCTCCGTGGTGGTGCCATATCGATGCTCTTCAGGGTAGTACGAAAGGGTATCTCGGATATCACTCTGTCTTGGCGTAAACGGTGGTTCGGCAAGCTGCACTTTCTTGGCTCTGTGTTGCCAATGCCAATGTCCGTGGTGATTACACAGCATGAATCCTACAGTGACTGCCCGTTGACTGTCCATTGGTTAAGTAAGTTTCACTTATGTCGGTGGCCATTGGTAGATCTAGCCACCCATCTCACAAGCCATGTTGCACGCCGTACGGAAGGCTGCCGTAGATGGTTGCACCAATAAGTACGATATTCTCGATTCAGTTGATAGCGATAAATTTTGAGTTCGATGCAGATATTAGTGTTTCAGGAACAAGCAGTCTTTGTCGAAAAAGGAAAAGTAAGGAAACACAGAAGAAAACCATGGTATCAAAAGTCGTGCCAACATCTCGTCTCGTCCATTCCCATCGCAGCATACAGACACACATAACACGCACAAACGCGCACACACACACACACACAAACAGCCCGGCCTGCAGGCCTCCCTTCTCATTACCGTTCCATTACCATTGCCGAATATCTCCGTCGCGAGTTACATTTGTGTATCCCATATGCAACCACCCTCAACACGTCCGTCTCTTTCCTGAGGGGGTTTGATGCGCCCGTTTGTGTCTGATCAGACATGAGCGCGGCCAGTAAATTTGGATCGAGTATCCCGGTGCTTCCACCAGTAACCCAGGGCCGCCAAGGTAGCAATGAGCCAGAGCAGGGCGCTGGCGAGATCGACCCAGACCGCGTTCTTCATGCGCTTGACACCACCGTCACCCTCGGCGTCCTCATTGATGTACATCTGCAGGTTTCACAAATGTCAGCCAAACGATGCCGCCGATCTTTTGCAGTAAGCACTTGACGATAGATAGAACGTACCTTGCCAAAGACGCCAAAGAGGGCGATCCAGAGGACGAATAGAATGAAGTCCCATATCGCGACAACAAAGCCGGCGACACGCAGGACAAACGGGATAAAGTAGAGTACACACGTCACGGCAGAGATGCTACCAACAACCACGGCGTAGACCTGTGCGTTGAACTTTTGTCAGCACTGTATTGTATTGTATTGCATTGCATTGTAACAATGTGCATTTGCACGTTGACGAACGGAGGGAGCAAGTCACTCACCCACTTAGAATCAGAGTATTTGCCCTGCTTGTTCGCATTATGAAGGTCGGTACCATACAAACCGATAGTGGTCAGAGCCAGTGCGAATAGGAAGAAGTGGATGGTGGAAAACACCACATAGCTGATAGCTAGATCCTTGATACCCATGGTCGCTGTGATTGCTTGCTTGCTTTGCTTTGCTTTGCTCTGTGTCGGCAATTCGAACGAGATCTCACAAAGGGGGTGGATATTACGAGAAAAGATTGACGAGATGAGGCTATCGTAGGTCGGAGCGGGTCAGTGATTGATTGATCGCAGACTCAGACGTAAAGGAAAGAGGATCGCGGGTTTATTAGGATGGATGATTAGGGTGAGTCAAGAAAATGAGCTGGTCACTGGAGCGTCACTTTGACTGGGCGTGCAAAATTGTCAATGGAAGCTTGGCGAAAACTCGCTCGTTCGTAGGGTAGACCGCCAGTTAATTAATAGCCCGGTAAGGTGAGGCAGCGTAGCGAAGGGAAGGGAAGCCTCTGCCGTCATTCCTGCGACCTAAGAAGCGAGATCGACCTAAAACTGAACAGAATCTAATTTCGCCCTTGGAAATTGTCGTGATTCACTGATATGACCCTATGACGTAGTGCAAAGCAAGCTTGTTTTAGTCTCTGGATGACCCCTGGCTCTGGCTCTGGCTCTGACATCTAGACCCTGACAGGCCTGAGTCTCTGTTCTGGAGGCTTCGGATTATCGAACCTCCGTTTTTAGATGCCGCCTTGTGATCCCTTCAATCAAGGAAAGGAAGGCCATGCAGAGCTGAAAATTGCTAGCGGATGAGTTGTTAAAGTTTATCAATTCATTAGCGGGTAATTTCCAACCTTGAGTTTGTTGGGTCTTTTTCAAAGTTCGAAGTTCAAAGTTCAAAGTCATCGTCAACACTTCCAACAGTTCTCATCCATATTACATCACTATCACAACCGCCCTATAATTCTCGCCCCGTAAACAAAACCGGAATTCGGCCTGGAGGTTCAGGAATGTGCATAGTTGAAAAATGCAAATGTTTGAGATCAGGTGTTCTCGAGAAACTAGTGCTGATAAAAGAAGAGTTCTCGAAGTTTTGAGGTCATCGTATTTGATTGAGGCTTACCAAGTTAGTCAGCCAGCCAGTTTAATGGCGCGCATGACAATTTCAAGCGTGACTTTTTGGAGATTCACATAATGAGACAAGTGGGAAATAGACTTGACTTGAAAATCACATGTTTGTAAGAATGGCATGTGAGTTGGCTAGGCTAATATCCATGAGAAATCCAATATCGTTGATGCGATTTTGGGAAGTCGGTGAGAAATACGAGACGAGGGTGAGGTTGATTGATTGGTCTTGATAAGCTCCAACCATCTCACTCACTCATGACAACAGCGTCTCCACTGTTGGCGAGGGTAAACATCGTTGCCTGAGTCAATCGAATAAGCTTATCACCTTGATAGTTTATGAGGTGAGGCTATGCTAAACGTCTTGGGTAAATTGTTGTCATGACCACGAGTGCAATGTGAAAGTTGGAGGTGCTGTTTGAGAATAGGGTAGGGTTGCTTCACCCAAAACCCCGGGTTCATCCAGGAACATGTGTAGCATCCATCATCGCTCTTGGCTACAGATGCCTCGAGTAATACCGCGTTTCCGATAAACGCTAAAGCCAACAACGAGGAACAGAACCCCCAGATGTGCGAGGCAAGACACGATGTTGAAATGCTCATATTGGCATTGCCATTATCACTCCAACCCTCCACTCGCTTCTGAGGAGTTTAGAGACGGGACTAATACATAGACTCATGCCTAAAACAGTGATAAAAATTGGACGTCATTGGCTAGAAAAGCCACATGGTAGGCAGGGAACAGGGCCGGGGCGGTGTCGTTTCAATCGACTCAGCCTACCAGCCAATTCGCTGAGTCATATGAAGGATTTTGAGCCGCACGCAGAGCCTCAACATTGAATTGAGCAGCGGCTCTGCAAAGAGGGCCAATGAACACGAGGCGACTTAGGGTGATGTAAGGAATTAAATGCCGTATTACTACCTATACTATTGCCTATCTGTAGCTGCATGCTGTTGGGGCACAGTCTAGTTTCCAGCATTGCCTCGCATACGATGACGAGACTCCATCTTAAACAAGACTCCTGACTGATTCATAGTCGCTGCCTCCATCTAACAAACAAACCAGGAGTTTCACATTTGCGAAGAACAATGAGCCTAAAGCTTCCAGAAACAGGGCTATGCTCAATCGCCCTAGAGTAGCCCCTGAGGCATACACCTTTCATCCTGTCTCTTTCGCTTCTCAGCCAAACAATGTCCATTGCAAACCTGTTTCGTACTCCCACTAACAGGATGTAAACTCGCTTTCAAGAAGATAATCATCGCAGCTATAGTCGGGATGGTGGCACTGCTATCGCCTCGAACTCTAACCCTTGTTATTTACTGACTTGGACTTCATCTCGTGTGATTTGTGCCAACTACAATGGACTTGTTACTAGATGGAGTTCGGAACTCACAGACCCCTCAACTATGTACGCCTTGAATTGAACTGTCAAAGTTTTCCTATATAATAGACATCTGCATATCTCTGACCATGATACCAATACACTTTACCACTCATCAAAACCCATAAGACTAAAGCACATCTTGTGTCTACGGATACCAACGCTACACCTCCATCTCAGAGACTTCACTTTACTACTCAAACAACCCAACAATACCATCAATCATGGCTGCTATTAACTTGTAAGTCGAGGACATCCACTGTCGCCACCAACATAAGTAGTCTCTAACCACTTGCAGCGCTTCTACCGCCTGCTCTGCTGGCAACCGTGGACAGCTTTCCAACTCTATGGCACCAACTAAGTGGCAATGTGTAAGTCAGATGGACATTTAATATTATTCGAGGAATTCTAATCTTTGTAGTGCAACTGTAGCCACGGCTGGCAAAGTGTCGCTATCGACTCGTCTTGCTCCATCTGCCAGGTTCCCCGTTGCAATGGCTGCACCTACAACTATTGAATGAGAGCCTTGAATATGGTTACAGGAGTACCAAAGGCTCGCGTTATCTCCTAGGAAGCTGTTTCTTGTCTGTACGAGTAGGGGAAAATGGGTGGCCTTGATCTTTGGAGTTGGAGGACGTTTGTCTTGGGCTTTTTGCACAAAATACCCGGTCTTTCAAAAGCTTAGAATCTTAGAAGGGGGGTGCTCACGCTTGCTTTGCTTTGTTTTCTTTTGTTTATCATAGAAAATCCAACTACTTACGCTCTTTAACAACAACATGGTCTCCAAAGTGACTCTTCATTGCTGGCCTACCAGTTCCAAGTCTATGTGATTGTGGGCATCGACAAACTTGTAACTTCCAATATGAGCCAAACTTTAGTCCAAATTTACATGTATAAAAAATAAATGGATAATCTTTAAACAGAAACATAGTTTTAGTTGCAGGAGGTTCTTGATTTGGCAGTGACTTATACCCGTCTCTGGACCGAGGCATGATTGATGACGCCCCACCTCCACCAACATATTAACCGCCATCCAATATGAGAGAGAACGGACACTCATATTTACAAGGTCAGCCTTGGGTCACTGCAATAATAACACTCCCTGTAATATATCTCAGCAGAAGATATCGCTACTTTACCACATTATTCAGCCATGGCAGATCTCGGCCCCCCTTTCCACCCCATCGCTGGTATTGCAAACTTCCGTGATCTCGGCGGTCATCCGCTGCCTATAAAGTCCCGGCCCGGATACACAATCAGACCGGGCCTCATCTTTCGCTCCGCAGAACCATCCCGTCTCACCGAAGACGGCGTCTCAGCGCTACAGGACCTCAAGATCTCTCACGTCTACGACCTGCGCTCGCGAACTGAGATCGAGCGGTACGCTACCGGAACCCGAGAGTGGCCCGGCGCCCAACGGGTCTTTACGCCGGTCTTCTTAGACGAGGATTACGGCCCAGAGGCTATTGCGTTGCGCTTTCGGAATTATACCGCCGAAGGAAGTCAGGGATTTGTTGAGGCGTATCGGGGAATTTGGGAGACGGGAACGGATTCTATCAACACTATTCTCTCACATCTTGCCAAACCGGATCCTTCACCCCTACTCATCCACTGCACTGCGGGCAAGGATAGAACTGGTGTAGTCTGCGCTTTCATCCTGTCCATATGTGGTGTGGATGAGGGGACTATTGCTCATGAGTATGGTCTGACTGAGGTTGGCCTTGGCGATTTTCGAGAGGAGCTGCTTGCGGCTGTAATGAAGAGTCCTGAATTGAGAGCCAATCCTGAAGGCGCTCAACGACTACTGGGGGCCAAGCCCGAGAACATGCTTGCTGCTTTGGAAGCACTGCGTAAACAACATGGCTCTGTCGAGGAGTATGTGGTCAAGAACTGTGGTCTCACAGTGGAGGATCTTGAGCAGATTCGAAAGAACTTGGTCGTGCCCGAGGAGAGCAGGCAGTAGAGTCGATGAGTTATGAACCAAGATCAGAAAGTCATGAACATCAATGCCAACGACACAGATTTAGCACATTCATAGAGGAGCCACATACAGAAATGCAAGCGCTATTCATCATCTCTGGACGAGTATACAGTCCATGTCTAATTAATACATGGCGTTGGTATTCGTATAGTACAGTTTCGCCACTCCATATCCCATATATATTCATACACTTCAAGGCACCGACGTAGGAATCTTGACCAACCCACGCTTGCGGTCCTCGAACGGCGCACCATAACGCCAACCAGTACCTTTCCTTGATCGACCGTCACGACCAACATCATCAACGTTAATCTCCTTGAATCTGAACTCGTAGCGATCTGTCTTGACGCGCTTCGTTTGCGCCTCCTCACGCTTATGCTCGTCCAGGATCTTCTTGGCTATTCTGTCCTCATCTGCTTGTGTGATTGCTTGGAACTTGGCGACTGCCTCTGGTCGTGCAGTACCCTTGATGATGTCTTGCTCCATCTTGATGAGCTCGGGTTGAGGTGACCGCTGGTCGGCGGAGAGCATCTTCTCATGGAAGGCCTTGGCGGCATCTTCTCTTGTGAAGTGTCGGGATTCAGACACTGGTGTAAATAGTTGTTGTAGGGTGAGGTTGTGCACGTGAATCTCGTTGATAGGCTCGTGGGGAATGTTCTCCTCGCCTTCATTGTAATGTGTTTTGGGTAGCATCTTCATGACTGCCTTGGCATATGGTGTCGCTAATTGCTTGCCCTTGAGATTGGTTAGCATTGCTTTCGGAAGGGTAAAAAAGCAAGCCCAGAATCAGATGATGCTATCAGAGTATGTAAAAGTATAACCATGTATGTGTCTTCAAGACTAATCGAAAATTTTGTTTGGTCTCATCACGTAGCAGGGCAGATAGAGCTTCACTGGGATGGTACTTACTTCGGAGAGCCATTGCTTCTCAACCTCCTTCAGTCGCACAACAGCAGCAACTCTCCTCACGTCGATGTGCATTTCAGCAGACACCGCCTTCAGAGACATTCCCTTCGCCGTCACCTTCTCATAGATGATCTCCCTCGTCGCATCAGAGAGCACAGGCTGGCTTCGGAAGAGCGGGTTGAGGGGAAAAGGCTGGTCGTTGTGAGGACCGAGGTAATTGGGACCGTTGCCAGGCTCAGCAAGATTCCTGCCGTTGCCCGAGTTCAACCACTCGAACATCTGCGCACGACCCTTGCTCATCTTCTCACGGCATGGCGTGGTCGAGAAGGTTCGGAGGAACGGCGACGCAGCGGAGGTCCTTGTGGAGAGGGAAATGGTGGCATCGAGGCCAGCCAGCGGCGTCGATGCACCGCGCACTCGAGGAGGCATGTTTACAGTGGATTCAGATTCTCTCTGACTCTCTGCTGCATTACATGCGACCCAGGTCCAATTGATTAGAATTGGTTGGATGTCAGGTTGGAAGAAGGGCTGCACTTGTTTGGAGGTGTTTAATGCGTTTCCAAGTGTGCAGTAATTTTCATCCCGGGGTCGAATTATTCCGGCCCGGCATCACCAACCTCGCGGTCCACATCAAGTGGGGCGGAAGCCAGCGGGACAATGACAGAAGCTCTCGTCCAAGCCATGGAAGAGATGAGACGGGGAGTAATTAATTGACCAAGGTAATTAATTCCCAGAGCTCGACGAAACATGTGGACTTGACCTATCTCATTCATTGAAGCGTACTCAAGCTCCATATTCCCCTCGTCAGAAACATCTTGAACTCTGCAGCATCATTGAACTTCAGCTTGCGTCTTCTCGAAATGTATTATTCAAGTCTTGGCATTATGAACATTGGTATTCGTATGTATCTGTTGCCTGCGCCATCATGCTTTGCGTCCATTATACAACTCCCTTCTTACCTGCTCCCAACAAACATCAAAAGCCAAACATTAATCCTATGGCGAAAACTATAGGTAGCAGATAGATCTCTGAGGCAACTCATGTTTGCTGTTTTCTCGGCTGGTGAATAATACCAATGTCTCGTTGTTGGCTTGTCTCGCATTTTGCCAGAATAGTTGTTGTTTCCTGGCGTATATTCTACTGCCATGAGCAGCCCAGTTGTGCTAAAGCCTCTATCTTCGTATATCCAACTGAAGTTATTAACCGGGCTTGGTCATCGAGAGGCGGTTCTTCTTTGATTTAGCTTTGGCTGCTGCGACTGCTGCCTTCTTAGCAGCGGCGGTCTCCTCAGCTTCTTGAGAAATCTCCTTCCACTTGCGCCAGCCGTCAAAGTCGATGAGGGCCTGCATGCAACCCCATTCCATTACCTTGCGCTCTAGCCAGACAAAATTGACGGGCTGTATCATGAGTTAGCTACTTATGTCTGTTTTCCAGTGAGGTTTGCGTACCTTGGTCAAAAAGTCGTTACAGCCAGCGGCTAGAGCTTCGTGTCGGTCACTCTGTAAGGAGCTAGCAGTCAAAGCGACGATAATCACAGGACTCTTGAACAAGGAAGGATTCTGCAGACGGTCTTTGTCGTCGAGCTCGTCGGGGTTTTCCGTCGTAACCACACCCTCCGGGGATGATGAAAACACACCAATCGAGTTAACTCTTTCTAATCTTCGGATTTCACGAGTCGCTTCAAGACCGTTCATGACTGGAAGTTGGATATCCATCAGAACCAAATGAAATCCGCCACTCCTCCACTTCTTTACAGCATCCCGTCCATTCATTGCGGTTGACCACCGCACCTTCAGGCGCTTCACAAAAGCTTCCAAGAGTTTCAAGTTGATAGGGTTATCTTCCACAATCAGGACATTGATCGGAGGCACGCCGCCATTGAGCATGCCCGGTGGTAAACTAGGATGTTCGGCCTTCTTACTCTTCTTGGTTTTCACCGCAGGTCGAGGTGAAGTTGGTCTGACTGGAGGTGTCGATACACGTACCGCCGAAGATTCAGGAGCGGGAGGCGTCGGCAGGGGAGGGGCAGCAGGTGGCATACCAGGTTGATCTGAAGAGTTTGAATGAGTTCGTGAATGCGGTAGCCTCGGGTTGAAGTGCTGCGTACCGTGGTTCGCATGATTCACCGCGGCGGCGGCAGCCAGTGACACGGCAGAGCCATTAGCAATCAGTGTTGGCGACGATGTATGAGTGCGGCCTAATCTGGGACGATCCGGACGTTCGCGGTATGCGCGCGATCTACCAGGCGACGGAATAGGTGGAATATGGCCAGTCCCTAGTACTGCGATCGAGTGCGGGGCCTGAGAATTAACATGTGGAACTGCAACTGGAAGATGTGGTGAGCCGACAGCGCCAGGATGGGCGGCGACCGAAGGAAAGTAGCCATCACTTGTTTCCGTAGGCCGGCCATCCTCGCTGTAGTAGATGTTCCCAACATATGCGGGAACGACAGGGCGCGGGGAAGCTTTAGGCGGACGCCTTGGAATGTCAATTACTAGAGCTTCTTCGACGGTTTGTCCACCTGGATAATAAGCATCGAGAGTCCGGCCCATTGGTTCCTCAGGGTTGAGGATACGTTCTGAATGTTGATCGCGAGGAATAATGCGTATGTTAATGTCGGGAGAGTCGAAGCTTCGGCCGAGTGAGTTTGAGTATTTACGTAGAATCATATCGCGGACATCATCGACCAGGTCGTCTTCGTTGACGGTAACGAGGGTTGGCGAGGCATGAGGTCGCTTGACCCATATCTTTCTGGTCACCATATTTCCGTTAATAGGCGCGTATGTGGTGTTCTGGCTGTATCCGGGTTCGTTTAAGGATGGTGAAAGGAGCGTATTGATCAATGTCGTCTGGCGATTCGATAGCAAGCTTTGTCGTCGGGGCGGCGGGGCTGGTCGTGACGGAGGGCCAGGGGTCCCAGCTTGTGGAAGGCTAGGAGACGGTGCGACAAACGTCGTCGAGGTTGCTGCCGCCAGAGGCACAAAGACGGCAGACTTTGGAGAGTTGGGGGCTTGGTCGAGTCTCAACACGTCGTCGTCATTGTGACCAGCAAGCTCAGAACCAGCGTCCAACTCAAGACTTGCGACCTTTCTTGGGCGCGCAGTAGGAGATGGGGGTTCCAAGTCCTGGGAGTCTTCGTGGATACGGTCTAGATTGGAGCTAGCCTGGCGCAGACGCGATGGTGAAGGCTGTTCCGAAGGATGAAGTGAGGGAGAGAGCAGCGGTGGTTGATTGAATTGAAGTCTTGGATGAGGTTGTGGCGGGTGCAGATCGCTATGGGGCGGGAGCTGGTCGCTAGAGCTAGTGGCGGTTGTATCAGGCTCTTCATCCAGGTCATCGAGGCTCTGCTGATCTATAGGCGGAGACGGCTGTTTCAGTGGCTCGCTCGTGGTGTCGGGTGCTGTGGAATTGTCGTTAGCGGATGGGACCGCTGCTTCAGCACCTATTTCCGAGGAACTCTTGGCTGCCGACTCTGAATTTGAGTTTGAGTTTGAGCTCGACTTTTCTGCTTCTGAAACCTCCCGAGAACCCTCGAGCTTTGCAACATCATCGCCATCTTCTCGCTGTCGATGCGAACCATCGGGCGTCGCTGTCATGCCACGTCGGCTACTCACGGTGCCCCTCGAATTGCTCACAGCCCGCTGAGACGAATGGTCCCCATCGCCGTCACGAGCTCGAGAACGATCGCGATCCCATAAGTGACGACTCCCGAACGACGACGAGGTGGTGTCGGTAATGCTCCGACTGGAAGATGCCTGTG
This sequence comes from Fusarium sacchari, assembly GCA_017165645.1. Classification (NCBI taxonomy): domain Eukaryota; kingdom Fungi; phylum Ascomycota; class Sordariomycetes; order Hypocreales; family Nectriaceae; genus Fusarium; species Fusarium sacchari. Next base: position 33,356 of record JADANP010000006.1, read on the forward strand.
AACCCGCCGTCGAGTGTCGCCTTTTGGTGAACTTGGCTCGAAGGCGCGAGGCGATATCAGTAGCTCCCATTAGGTCGACATTGGCATCCTCTGGTGGTAGGACGCGACCGGGACGTGGAGTCGGGAGTTTTGAAGGTGAGGCGATATAACAGGGAGACTAAGACAATGGCCCAACTGTTGGCGAAATTCGGTCAAAGAATTAATCTAGACAAAGGAGATGAATAATAAATGAGTGAATGAGTGAAGACAGCAAAAAATTGCAAGTGAATAGTCTGTACCGAGCTTCACAATATTATCGACAGTGGAGGCAAGCAGACAGGCCTACAAAGCTCTCGGAACAGGGTATCAACAAGCGAGGCCGATAAGGATTAAAAGGGGAATAAAAGAACCTGAGACGATCCCAAGAATGAAGACCAGAGTCAGGTAAAAGAAGGGAAAAGGCCTGTCATGGATATCACGGGAGTAAAGAAAAAATAATAATCTCCAAGGGGTAGATCCGCCGTTGCAGTGTCGATGGGATCCAGAGCCAAAGCTTCCCCCAGGATATATCAAGCACAAACAGGCAGGCAAGCAAGCAAGCAAGCTTGGTTGGCTTTTTTAGGCGTGCTTTCGGGCCTCGTTATGATCGTGATTGCGCGCTCGTTTTTTTGGCCAGGGTAATCTTAAGCCGAGCCTGCATTGGCTCGAGCTGTACAATGCACAGCTCATTGCACCCATTCGAGACGGTTACACCCATTCAAAAGCCACCCGAGCGTCTCCATCGACAGGGGCTATCCAGGTCAATTGGACTTATTTTCCGTTCAGACCATCGCTTCACCTGTCAGATATTGACAACAGGCTTCTGAAAGTCTTCTTTAAAGATGGGTCCCTGGTCCATTCGACGTTGGGGCTTGCTTTTCGGACTTCGTTGTCAGTCTAGACCTCTTGTCAAGAGATTCTCAGAGTCAAAAGCCGGCGTCTTGAGATCATTCCATTTCCTGAGGTTGTGTCACATCTCACATGTAACAATGAGTTCACAGGCTGCAGTGCTGCTCATGCATTGCACCGTTTGTGCCCCGTGGCTTGATAGGTACCCCAGACACAGCTTCTCCTTCAACGAAGCCATTGGGGAGCCGGAGCAAAGCAAACTTTACGCGGTCCTCTTCCATGACCATGACATGGCCAGAAAGGTCAAGCTTGGCAGCATATCCCCCCCGTTGGAGTATCTTCTTTTGTGGAAGAACGATACCCAATTTAGAGGTGGTTGCAGCCATTTCATCAGTGATTTTCTTCAACGCGTTATTAGACTCAAGGAAACGGAACAGTAGAAGAGTGAATGGAAGATGCATGCTGGTCGCAACCAAACACATAAGTTAAGGTCTTGTTGTTTGTTACACGCCAATCTCACAGTTTGAGATCCTGCGAATGGTGGATGATGAGGAGTGGGGACCTCAACATCGCAAGAAGCTGACATGATTGGGCGCGCATCAATTCGCCTCCATCGTACACCAACCTTTCTGTCGATCAACCATCAAGCACTTAAAATATTTATCTGTCACTGCAATAGTATTTAATACGGTATAGCACAGATAAATCGTCATGGCTCCTATAAAACTTCTAGGCGAGCAACCAGACAAGCCCGTCCCGCGCGTACCCAAATCTCCTTCTCGGACTGCACAGATTCAAGCGCAGAACCGAAGGCGAGAGTACCTCAGTCGACATCCGTCATACTTTGATAACCTGGAGCACGAGCTCGCTGGTAAAGCCGTACTACTCGATCATCCCCAGCTCCCAGCCTGACTTTGCCCCTAGATCCCGTGCTGTACGAGCGGCTTGTAAAGAGGTTCCAGTCTGCCTCGGAACGTGAAGCTGAGGGCAAAGCCAAAGGCTATGGCAGAACCCTCGAGGCTGACTTGCAACGTGGAGAGCTCAAGCTCTCACGGCTGAAAGATGGTGACATTGAGAGCTCGGGCGGTGATCTTGAGCATCCATGGGAGAAACCAGCAGCAGACAAAGCCCATGGGCTTCTCCTATGGCATGCTTTCCTAGAAGAGCGCTTCGTCCATGGTCTAGACGATGACTTTGACTACAAGCCCGTCGACGCAGATGAAGATCTCGATACCATGATCAGACGAGACGCTCAAGATGCCTGGTTTGACGATGAAGAACCAAGTTGGATAGATGAGGATGAACCCTCAGCACAGCTACCAACAAGACAAGGCGAGACTGGAGTCCAAGACTTCTAGGTCCGTCCGCAGCATGTCTCTCATACGACCCCATCTCCAACTCTCAAACCTGATGATCTCAAAAGACCCGACCCAGGACCACAGACCACAAAGACCCTCTCTATTTTAGCCAACGAATTACACGTCGATAATGACGATCCCATGAATTACCGCACCACATTGCCACTTACCCTGGAGGCTCAAGCTAACTGAATTACGCATATCGAAAACATGCCGGCATTTTGTAGCCATTTTGCCTAAATTGCGCTGTCAGTGTCCAACAGGCAATTATAGTATATCAGACAACAACATATGATGAAATAACCACAAAGCCTCTCATGATATTTTTGGGTAAAGTAGCCCAGGAACAGAATACGGCACAATTGAATGGGGAGAATCTATTACCGGCGGCTAATTCAAGCCGTCGCACCGTTTCATCAACTTATCCTTCTCCAACGGAGAGCATTCGCACCATGCCGAGGTGCTTGGCTTGGGTCTCTAACTTGATCATCTGGTGTGGAACTCAACCCGGGTAATTGCGTGGCCTGACTGGATAAATGAATCAACTGAGATGAGCCTCAAGTCGCATTTACAAGTCAACGCGGGGTTAATTATCCATATTATATCACAATTCTCATTCAAATATTAAAAGGCAGTCCTCTCTCAGCCATTGCAGCTCGTCACCTCCAACCAAACAACAACACTTCATCCACAAACAGTCATACATCATGGCACCTCTCATCACTAACGTCTACAGTGCCGACCCTTCGGCACATGTCTTCAATGGCAAGATCTACGTCTATCCTTCTCACGACCGTGAGACCGATATCAAATTCAACGACAATGGCGATCAGTATGACATGGCCGATTACCATGTCTTCAGCACTGAGAGCCTCGACCCACCAGCTGAGGTCGTTGACCACGGTGTTGTTCTCAAGACAGAAGACATCCCCTGGGTTTCCAAGCAACTCTGGGCCCCTGATGCCGCTGAGAAGAACGGCAAATTCTACCTCTACTTCCCCGCCAGAGATAAGCAGGGAATCTTCCGCATCGGTGTTGCTGTCGGTGACAAGCCTGAGGGACCTTTTACTCCCGACCCAGAACCCATCAAGGGAAGCTACAGTATTGACCCTGCAAGCTTTGTAGACGAGGATGGACAAGCGTACCTGTACTTCGGAGGTCTTTGGGGCGGGCAGTTGCAATGCTACCAGAAGGGCAATGATATCTTTGACCCCGAGTGGCAGGGCCCTAAGGAGGTCAGCGGCGAGGGTGTTCCCGCTCAAGGGCCAAGAGTGGCCAAGCTCACCGAGGACATGCACCAATTCGCCGATGAAGTCAAGGAGATCCAGATCCTTGAACCTGAGACTGGCAAGCCTATTCTGGGAGATGACCATGACCGACGTTTCTTTGAGGCTGCGTGGATGCACAAGAGGAACGGAAAGTACTACTTCTCGTACTCAACAGGCGACACACACTTCCTGTGCTTCGCTACTGGTGACAGCCCATACGGACCCTTCACTTACGGTGGACGTATCCTGGAGCCTGTGCTAGGATGGACAACACATCACTCTATTGTTGAGTTCAAGGGCAAGACATATCTCTTCTACCACGACTGCGAGCTAAGCAAGGGTGTGGATCACTTGAGATCTGTCAAGGCCAAGGAGATCTTCTATGACGATGATGGCAAGATCATCACCACTACAGCTGATTAGATATTCCCGGCGTTGCATGTATGAGATAAAAAAGACACAGTTTGATGTAAATAGACCACATAAATCCAAGTCATTCCGTCGTGAAACACTTCATATTGTTGTACACCTTTATCACAAAAACCTCCGAATCATTCCGTATCGTAACTCATCAGCATAGAGTCCCACTTACACTTACACGACTCCAACACGAAGCTTGTTCAAGGCTTCCTCATATCTAGCTGGGTTATGATCAATCAGCATACTCGTTCCAAATCTCAGCTCTTTAAAGCGCTCCTCAACATCCTTGACATATTTCATCACAATTCTCTGGGCAGGCTTTCCAATGTGATCTTCTTCGGGTAGCAAGAATGCGTCTCGCCTCAAAACCCGTTGTGTCTCGATGGTAAAAACCTCTCCAGGTGGCACAAGCTTGCGGTTCGTCATACCAGCTCTGAGGCCCTGCAACACTGAATGGCCCCATTTGGAGGAGTCTCCAGATGGGACAGAGGGCAAACCTCCGTACCACTTATCTGCTACACCAGTCTGGAAGGCCTGCCATATACGTTGACGTATCTCTGCCTTGGCTTGTTGTTGGTCATTCTTGAATGCGAGTGCAACTGCCTGAAAGTCGTGCAGAACTCCCAGTGACAAATATGGAACGATGTCGTTCCCATGAACCACGGTTGTAATGAGACCACGAGTTCTCTTGCGTAGAGACGCTGACATAGTGCTGGGAGGTCCATAGGCATACACGTGTATAGGACGTCGTGGTGGTAACGTAGAGTGAACAGGGAGGAGCCCATCGGATAGTTCATCACCAACCGTCCTCTCTGGTCCCTCTATCGCAGTCACAAAGCCAGTGCCTGTTGGGTTTGGTTCGGAAAGCATTACTCCAAGCAATGCCGTCACTGCGCCACCGAGGGAATGGCCGCAGAGAACAAGCCCATAGTCTGGGAATTCAAGTAATGCTTCTCGGAGAGTAAACAGCACGCGGCGATCGCCACCGTATAGAAGACGACGAGCTGAGGCATGAACACCTTTATGCACCTTGTGGCCTCGACCACGCCAGGTCAAAACATCATAATCACATGTCATATCTGCCAAAACATCCTCAAAGCCTAGTGTACCTCGACAAGCAAGCACGACTGCTTTAGCATCATGGTCTAGGGAGATGTAGTGCACCAAAGGAACGCCAGTACCGGTAGAGCCGCTGGAGTCCGTCCCTCCTTGTGGATCAACAATAGAGGCAAGAAGAACACTGTGGGTGTCCGATTCAGTATGATGGACAAAGTGTCTGACATCTGTATGGGTACTATCCCAAGCCCTCAACAGGGGCATGTCTTTCGAGATGCCCATGAACTTGAGAAATGCGGAGCCGTAAGATGCAGACGAGAATCTCATATACCTCGTGATGTTTCGAAGCACATGTGCTTGAGGAAATATTCCATTCACTGTGCCATCACGTCGAAGACCCCCAAGTGCATCCAACGCGGTGTAGGCGCTCTTTTGATGGTAGTATGAAAGGACCAGTGATGATTGTGAATCATTGGATGCCATACTCCAAAGACTTGGGCTCCTACGAAGGACCCTACGGTGACCGGCAGAAATTGGAGGAGGTGCAAGTAGACCATCATTTTGGGCTTGCTGAACCCAAGACGAATCAAATGGAGCACCACTTAGCGAAACACTCGGAGAGTGGGTGGGAGTGCCATACCCCGAATGTATGGAGTATGTATCTGTTTGAGATATCATAGAATCCCGACGACGTTCGTGGACAGAGACATAACTTGCACGAGAAGGATTGCGTGGTATAAGTTCTGCTTTCTCAATACGCTTTTGATCTAAGGAAGAGCGCGGACTATGCATGGATTTGTTGCCAGCTTTGTTGATAGTTGATATCCTTGACTGAGGACGAGGTCTGCTCTCTGGCGGCGGTGAATCTTTGTTCCAAATATTTGAGATTGACTGACTTCCTTCTCGAAGAGCTTGTCTGAGACCAGTTTTCTTCTCGCTTGTCTGACTGGCAGTTGAAGAGTCTGACTTCCTCTTTGGTAGGATCCTTTTCGGTGTCGTAGTACTTTCACGTGAAGTGTTGGCCTTGTTGGTGGCCTGAGAGGAGCTGACAGGCGCTCGCGGTCTCTTCTGATTTGCTTCGCGTTGTGGAGTTTTGATCTCCACTGGAGAGGACGGTGGTGACGCGGAAGTTGGTCGTGTCAACTTCCCTTTTTCATCTCGCATTGCACCAGCTCGAGGTTTTGGTATGGCTTGAGGAGAAGTTCGAGATGTTTGGTCGTTGGCACTCTTGAGAGGTCTTGAACGTTGCGGTGGGGGCGACTTGACTCCCGTCGTCCTCGTCTTCTTCGGCACCTGGGGAGGTTCTTTGGCGTGGACCTCGGGGGCTGGCTCCTCCTTTGACACCTCAACCACAGAGACAGGAATGTCCTGAGATCCCTGAAAGGAAATGTCACCAGTCCTGGATCTCTCAAGCCTATAAACAACGCGGTAGCTAGAGGCTTCGGGAGGGTCGCTCAGTATCTGGCTGGTACGACGGCCTGCCTGACTACTCAGACCCTTAGTCTCAACGATCTCGGCACCGGGGAGTAAAGGTAAAGGAAATGGACGAGGCCCATCGACGTCAATGGTGACTGTTTGTGTCGATGATACCGTGTTGGAAATAGAAACGGAAGTGTCGGGAGGGAGTTTCTTGACCATTTCATCTTTGAGCTGGTCAATGACAGCTTCCTCTTCTTTAAAAGATGCGGACTGAGAACCGATGACCGCTTCTTGAAGTTTGGTAGGACTTGTGTCTCGAGATGTGGAACTGGCTGGCCTTGTGAAGACTGGAGTTCGAGTTATGCGATCTTGAATGTCGACACGTTCGCCATCATTTAGAACAACAACATCCCAGATGATTTCTTCGGAGTCCTGCCGTCGTTTTTCTTCTTCTACCATCTTCCAGGACCACCGCTGTAGGTATGCTAAAGCACATAGACCGAGCACAAGATCGGTCATACCAACAGTATCCCCGTGAATGCCGGTGGCGGGATCATGGAACTCCCGCCTGATCAGCGTGATTATGCTCGCAATGGCCCGAGAGGAATCAGTTGAGCCGAAGATCTGGTCAAGTGAAGACAGAAGTAGCTGAGATATCCCTGAAGCCATAGAGAAAGTTGTACTCGTGAAGTGAAAACCTGCACTTGTCCAAAAGACGGCCTGGGACATGGCATGGTGGAGATGCTCGAAACTTCGTTCGATGATGGATTCGGCTTCAGCGGTAGACATATCGCTTTGCGACCGCGAGAGTGTTTCTCTTCCTGCTTGCGATAGAACAGTTTCGACCATGCTGCGAGCAAGTTCCAGGGATGATAGCGTGGTTACCTTTGCAGCACTGAGACCGTAAGATCCGGCCCTGGAACTGAGACGAATAGCGAGGCATGTTGAGCGTGTTGCAAGACTAACGGCTTGGGCGACTGGAGAGGGCAGTAGTGTTCGGCCTGGTTGTGGAGGGAGGTCCTCGGCCGATATGATGCTTGAGTTATCCATGGCGAAGTGGTTGTCATTGAAGCCCGATCGTGATGGGGTCGAGGGGCGAAAGAAGAGTGGAGATGACGGGATAGTTGTAGTTCAACGACACGAGCATAGACGTTGAATATTGGTTCTTGAGATGATAATAAAGAGAGGTCTGAGTGTTTCTGGCTTATTTCGAGACGAGGTTTGAGCCAGGTCTGAGTAGTTCAACTTTAGCGTCGTGAATCCCAACACGCTGAACACACTGAAGGGTGGCTACTACTGACGAATAACACCAATTACATGGTCGGAATGTAAATAAGAACGTGACAAAGAACGAATGGCATGTCGCTTGTGAATGTGGTTGGACGACATGGAACAATACAGGGAATAAGACAGAGACAGAGACACCTCAAGAGATGACGAGATGTGAAACAGATTTGCATGTGACAGCATGATAAAGGAGCCTGTACCTGCCAAGACCAAGACCCGACTTGATGCTTGACAACTCATCAATTTAAATCCCTGTTCTTTTAGCGAGCATGTAGTGAGTTGTTAGTGTCTAATCGCGCTGTTGTAATTCGTCTTGTAGATTGAGTTTTGTACCTGATCAGACCTCGATGTCACAGCGCTATCACAAATGCTGGTACCTGAGTGTCGAGAATATTCCGAAGCCGGGAAGCTTCTGATACCTATTATCAGGGTCTAGACGCCATCCAATCTTGATTGTCTTGGACATTCAATCTCTTGACGCGACCCTTCATGCCTCAAAGGATACCTAGCAAGATTACCGAATGTCTCTAGTAAACAATCACTTATTGGACTTGGGACGCGAATAGGTAGTTAGTTGGCGGTAAGAGACAAAACAACGGAACATTTGAGACACCGATCCAACGTGTAACTTATCTCTTAATGACTGCTCCTTACTAGAGTAAAATCCCCCTATTTATTCATGTCATATTCGAAGCATGTGATTTGACTCACGAATAGAAGGGACCATCTGTCGCAACTCGACCGTTGGTGTTCCTAATCTCATTGCCGCCTCCATGTATCGCATAACAAACCACAGCATGCCTATAATAGCAATTTGGATGGCTTTACTTGAATTTATGCAATGAACTCACTTTGCCCAAGGTTTCTATGTATCCGGCTGATAGATAAGACAGAAACTTTCCATTCATCCGTATAAGTGAACCTTGGAATGACTTCGCAGCAGCTTCATCGCCTCTCCACCAACACCACAATCTTGGTCCCCAACTGATTCCCTCACACTCATCCAATCAGATGCCTCGGTTCCGTGGTCTAGTTGGTTATGGCATCTCGTTAACACCGAGAAGGTCCCCGGTTCGATCCCGGGCGGAACCACTCTTTTTGTTCCTGGGCCTTGGAAGTTGGGCCTTGCACTCCCTTTTAAGTGTCGGGATCGCCTTGAGGCTGTGACTCGCCGACCCCTGAGCGATGATGGTAAATCGTCCCCGATATAGAACCAGTGGGGGGCACTAAACACAAAAAGGTACGGGAAAGGACAAGCCAAGCTCAGCTCAAGGCTCCGCCCATTCTGTTCTGAAACGGAAAAAGACGAAACTACACCCAGATCTTACATCGATAATATCTCAACATCCTGCATCTTCTTTTGAGCATCTCTCTCTTCAATTGCTCTGTGTGAACATCCCTCAAGGCCGTCTTTTTGTTGAGACATCTCCCCGTGCCCCTCGATTAACACCCCGCCAAACACAACAATCCCCCGCCAAATCGACACCGACACCGACACCGACACCGACACCGCCATGGCTCAAGACGGCATGTTCAGCGCCAACCTCCTCTCCTCTGAGGTCAGCGCCGCTCTCCCCGAGGGTTATACTCTGCGCGCTCTGCGAAAGTCAGACTTCAACAGCGGTTTCCTCGACTGTCTGCGTGTCTTGACCACCGTTGGCGACATCACCGAAGCCGACTTCGCCAAGCAGTACGATGACATGCTCGCTGCTGGCAGTTACTACATTATCATCATTGAGGACACTTCGCGAGGCGACAAGCCTGTTGTCGGAACTGGCGCCTTGATCACCGAGCGCAAGTTGTAAGTCAATGGTCCTCACTGTCTGCTACACAACTGCTAACAATCCGTAGCATTCACAGCCTGGGCGCCGTGGGCCACATTGAAGATATCGCCGTCGCAAAGGACCAGCAAGGCAAGAAGCTTGGTCTCCGAATCATCCAAGCCCTCGACCACATTGCCGAGCAAGTCGGCTGCTACAAGAGCATCCTCGACTGCAGCGAAGCCAACGAGGGTTTCTACGTCAAGTGTGGCTTCCGAAGAGCAGGCCTCCAGATGGCCCACTACTACGAGGGCTCAAAGGGTAAATCCCAGTGATTTCATTAAGTAATTATACGATATTATGAAGTGCGTATGCGTATGTGTATGCGTGGCGCATGCGCATGTTTCCTTTTGTTATCGTTTGTGTGCGTTGCACAGAGGCTGATGCGGTTTCGCATGGCGCAGGAAGCAAAATCTAAAGAGGATACGACATTGGGCGGATTTAGAGGTAGATATGGACGGCAGAATATAGACGACATTTCTTGCACTGTTTGTACATTTACCGAGCGACGGAACGAGTGAGATCTTGCGGGTACGCCGAGACATTCGGAGGAAATCCATGTAAGCTGCTGTATGACAAGAATCATCAGCTGAGTGAGGTTCCATATTCGGCTTCCGATTCGAAGCACATGTAAATGGCCGAAAGGTTTGCGCATAAAACCTGCTTGTATGTCACATTGTTAGCTACAAATTACGATCACCCAGCCGAACATCTTGAGTCTCGCCCAGTTCTCCAAAGTCTTTTCGTCGAAACCCTCAAGCCAGTATCAAGATGTCCGACGAGCTGAGCCACTCTTTCATCAAAGTCCGAATTGCGGCCTTGCAATTGCTGTAAGTGACAACTGCCACTATAGAATACTTGTTAAGTTGGTTATTGTAGTGTTCGATCCAAGCATCCGGATGCTTTCCATATCGCTAGGCACCTCACAAACCGAGTCACAACTTTCATCGACCCAAGTGGTTCCCTTCGCCTGGCCAGACGAAGACTTGTTCACGCCCGCCGCTAATCACTCGACATTCCGAATTTGCAAAACGCTAAAGATATTATATTAAAATCTATTTTAAAGCTTGCTGCGGAGACCGCCTTCGAGTGAATCGTTTATCGGCCCATCCAACCACCATCAACAACCAACACATGCCCACTCACATACCCACTGGCCTTACTCGCCAGATACACAGCCGTACCCTTGAAATCATCCGGCGAACCCCAGTTACCAGCGGGAATTCTGGAAGTAATAGAAGCAAGACGTTCTGGGTTGGCGAGAAGTGCCTCGTTCATGTCGGTAGCGATGTAACCGGGAGCAATGGCGTTCACGGTGATACCCCTTGAGGTCCACTCGTTGGCAAAACTCTTGGTGACTTGTCCTACTGCACCCTTGGAGGCGGCGTAGGCGGGGACAGTGAAACCGCCCTGAAAGGTGAGGAGAGAGGCGAAGTTGATGATGCTGCCGCGACGGCCGGTGATGGGAGAGGGTTCGAGGTTGAGCATGTGGGCGCCGACGTCACGGCAGAGGGTGAAGACGGAGTTGAGGTTTACTTGGATGACCTGTATCTCGTTAGATATGTTATGATACAAGAATTCGCCTTTCATGCCTCGTTGAAGTCGCTGTCAGGGAAGACTTCGCAAGGATGTCGTCGCTGAATACCAGCGCAGTTCACCAAGATGCGAATCTGATGTCCATCGGCTAGCACCTTTGGCACAAGTCCAGCAACGGATTCTTGCGACGATAGATTGGCAGTGTAGATGAAAGCCTTTCGGCCAAGCTTCTCGATCGACTCTTTTGTCGATTGCGATGTAGTATCTCGCTGCACGTCCAGTTAGTCTCGAGTTGTGGCCTCATCATGAGACGTTCCGTACCTGAACAAGAATAACATCGGCACCAGCTTCAGCGAGACCAATTGCTACGGCCTGGCCGATACCGCGCGTACCACCTGTTACGAGAGCGGTTTGGCCCTCAAGGGAGAAGAAAGAAGCAGACATTTTGAGATATTAGTTGTTGACGTCGTGAGTACCTTAATTGGTGATGTTTTTTGTTTTATTTGACGAGGGGCAGTTCAGTTCCACCATGAGATGACGGGTACTACGCTATTAATGACCGAGAGGTAATGGAAGCTTCTGAGCTCCGACTTAGGAGGAGCCGGATTGGTTCTAATTAGGTGAACTGGACCGGACTAGAACTGGCCAATTGATTTGATTAATTGTTCGCAATGCAGGTTTCCTCTGTACCTAGGTTTACATTCAACCGGCTTGTGAGGGTCGGAGAGAAGGCCGAAGACGAGCTTTGGATCCCCGCAGAGGGGTGATGCTATTTTGTCGGGTATCATGGATGAAATAAGTAGAGGCTGGTAGCATGTAGCTCTCTACAGTACTGACCTAACCTACACGCCTTGCAGATCTTTACTGACTGTTCAAGGACAAAACATCTCTTATGAGAGACAAAGCTGATCTCCTCCTCTCATCCAGCTCATGAGTCGGCCAACATTTCCTCCCTGGGCTTCTCCAACATCTCCAAAACATGGATCCAATCCATGGAGTGGATCGTCCTAAACACAACGGCTCAATCTTTAGCGCTTCACCCCGCGGGATACAGGGCAGTGGGGGCACACTAGCACTGGCTCTACCTCTCTACCACTGCGGATAAAGATTAGGTTCTCTAGGTCTTCATTTTTTTTTGCTGTCATGGGGGCGTTGCACGTCATGGGACATCTCGCCGCGGGGCATTTCAATGCTACCTATGGATCGTGGGGCGCCCTTTTCCGAGGTCAAGGTCTCATCTCGGTCCTCTCTCCGCGATGTTCGTTTGAGAGTTAATTAGGGATTGTAGTAACTAGGTAGTTAGTCTGTAGCTTCTGTCCAATCCGATATTTGGTCGACATCGGCCCTGGCTTCGATGTCCTTGTTTGGTTTCGCCCTTTACTAACCCACATCTCGCTCTCGTCTTGATCCATGATCTTCCAATAACTTTTGCATCTGTAGCATTGACCATTTCCTGCATATTTCTGTCACAATAGGCAGTTCATCAACTACTTAATTGCTATTCTTCAATCATTTTCTTCATCATATCACCGCTTTCGCCTCTCTCATCCCTTCATCATGGCAACTGAGCGTGTCAAGGCCTCCGTCCTCCATGGCGAGAAGGATCTCCGTCTGGTAAACACCATTGCTCAATTGCATTTAACATCATAGACTGACTCAATTGACAGGAAGAACGTGAACTTCCTCAACCCTCAAGCAACGAAGTCCAAGTCGCCGTCAAGTCGACCGGCCTCTGCGGCTCCGATCTTCACTACTACAACCACTTCCGCAACGGAGATATCATCGTTCGCGAACCTCTCACCCTTGGCCATGAGTCCGCGGGCACAGTCGTAGCCGTCGGCTCAGAAGTTACACATCTCAAGCCTGGCGACCACGTCGCTCTTGAGGTTGGTCTTCCTTGTGAGGCCTGTGAGCTCTGCGGTGAGGGTCGTTACAACATTTGCCGTGGAATGAAGTTCCGCAGCTCAGCAAAGGCCAATCCTCATGCGCAGGGAACCCTACAGGAGAGAATTAACCACCCTGCTAAGTGGTGCCACAAGTAAGACAATAAACCCTTTGTAGAGTGAGAGATGTACTGACTTTTGCTCAGAATGCCTGAACATGTCACTCTCGATCTCGGCGCTCTCGTCGAGCCCCTCTCAGTCGCAATGCACGCCCGTGATCGCGCCGCTCTCCCCAAGGGCTCAACGGTCCTCGTTCTCGGCGCCGGTGCCGTCGGTCTTCTCGCAGCCGCTGTCGCAAAGGCCGACCAAGCAAAGACCGTTGTCATTGCCGATATCCTCAAGGACCGTCTTGACTTTGCCATCAACAACGGCTTTGCCGATGCTTCAGTAGTTGTTCCCATGGAGCGCCCACAAACTATCGAGGACAAGCTCGCCTTCGCCCAGAAGGTCGCTGCTATGGTGAAGGAGACACAGGTCAACGGAGATGCTGTCGGCGAGGTTACAGCTGTGTACGAGTGCACTGGTGTCGAGACATGTGTGCAAACAGCTATCTACGCTACCAAGCCTGGAGGCAAGGTCATGATCATCGGCATGGGAACTCCCGTCCTCACCATCCCCATGTCGGCTGCTGCTCTTCGTGAAGTCGACATCGTGGGTGTTTTCCGTTACGCCAACACATACAAGGAAATCATTGAGCTATTGGCCAACCCTCCTGCCAACATGCCTGACGTGAGCCGTCTGGTCACTCAAAGATACAACGGCATGGACAACATTGAGGAGGCTTTCAAGATGGCTGGTAAGGTGAGGGATGAGCAAGGGAATCTTGTTATCAAGGTTGTCGTGGACTTTAACGAAAAATGACTAAAAGGCCGGTTGTAAATTATAATAACGATTGAAGGAGTTGGTAGTGAGAGTTTTATGAGTGGGGTAAAAGGCGTGTTGTATGGGGTCTTGAGGATTATAGATACCTAGGTAGTTTCTGGCAAAATGATGAGATCTTGGAATAAGTCAATACTGCGTCTTGACCCTTCTCGCTACTATACTTGACATGCCTGACTGATAAGTCAACAAACTCATGGACGACGGCGTTGGGAGAGCTGTATACACAACAACCACAAAGTGTTGCGTCAAAATGCAAACAAAATAGCCAACCATGAGACATACATAACTTGACATACCGGCATTTTCAGTCCAGAATCGCAGATGCGGCATCGCGGCTCAGCAGATACCATCGTATTACAAACTAGGAGCATCTTGCGGGTGTTCTTATGACCTGGTCCGCGAAGCATCATGGATATGATACTTCAATGAAAGTAGCACTAGCATATTGAGCAACGTCGAATATTCACGAGTTTAACTTTTTCTATTCATGAAGCCAAGGTGAGCTTCTGATCTATTATAGATGCAATATCATTCAATGCCGCTTTTCATCATATCTCATCTTTATTCCCAATACCATATAACTATAGCCGACCTTTGATTCATGACTTGTCGGGGAAACCGAAGTCGATGCCGAAGGGAGGGTAGACATATCGCTTGACTTCACCTTTCTTGACAAGGTCCTCGGAGTAGTCGTTCAGAGCCTTCATATCCTCGTCGTCGAGGTCGACAATGGTCTTGTTGGCGGTGATGCGCTCGGGGGTGACTGACTTGGCGAGGACGGTGCTTCCACGGGCAACTAGAAGACTGTTAGCAACGCACTTCACCATCGGGTTCATGAGACTTGCCGTGGTAGCTGAGCAGGACAGTAGAGGCAGAAACACCCTTCTTCTCAGCAATCTTGACAACCGGCTCGGCAGTCATGACGGGGCCACCAGTGCTGCCAAAGGGACTGTAGGCCTCAATGTGAATGCCCTTCTCCTTGCAGAAGTCGACAATCTCCTGCTGAGGGAGACTGGGGTGGTTCTCGATCTGGTTGACGGCGGGGATGATAGTGGCATGAGGCAGAAGCTCCTCGAGGTACTTCTTACTGTACTACACCGGGTGTTAGCTGAGGCTGGTGGAATCAAGGTGATTAACATACGTTGCAGACACCGACACCACGGGTCTTGCCAGTAGCGGGGAGCTTCTCCATGAGCTTCCAGCCATCGACGTGGTTGTAGTCTCGGATAACATCTCGGGAACCATCAGCCTTCTTGGGGAACTTGTCGTCGTTACCCTCGGGGTTGAGGAGAAGAGGCCAGTGCTATAATGGCTTAGCATACAAACTCGAGAGATATTTCAGGTAGTAACTCACCACAAGGAAGAGATCAACGTAGTCAAGGCCAAGAGCCTTCAAGCTCTTATCGAGACCAAGCTCAGGGCGGGTGTTGTATGTAGCCCAGACCTTGGTGACAACAAAGATATCCTCACGCTTGACACCAGCCTCGAAAGCAGCCTTGAGGCCAGCACCAACCTCCTCTTCGTTTCCGTAGCAGTAGGCGCAGTCGATCAGCTTGTAACCATCCTTGAGAGCGTATGTGACAGCCTTCTCAACTTCGCCGGCGGGAGACTGCCAGGTGCCTACAGGGAACAAGAATCAGTCAATTGAGCTCTTGAGGGTTAAAACATGTGAAAACAGCGCACCGAGACCAAGGGCAGGAATCTCCTGGCCAGTATTGAGCTTGAAGGAAGAGGGAGCCATTGTGTGAATCTTGTACGAGAGCGGGTATCGTGAAGAAGAAGAGAGAGATCTAGAACAAAACACAAGAGAAGAAGCTCGTACAGAAGCGGGAGACGTGCAGGTTATAAACCGCTGCCACATCATGAACACGGCCCAATGCAACGCCCCTCATGCCTACGTAGCTTGATCTACCGAGCTACCAACTCTATTACAGCACCTTATTCTTGGATAAAACAAGCCCCCCCCCCCAATGTACACGCTCATCGTTGCGGGGTGAACCCCGCCAAAGCGCTAGGCATGTCACCGAGCTCGAGGGGCATTTTTGCCTCTTAGAGCAAGTTTGGGGTGTAGTTTACACGGAAAAGCGCTGATCGATGGAGATTTCTCGGGGTGGGGTTGCTCCGAGGGCTCGAGATGGTGAGTTGAGGCTAACTTGGAGTGGTAGAGAGGTCGGCGAGAACTCCGGCCGACGATGCCCCCAAAGGTTGAAAGACGTTGTTACCGTTTCTGAGAACGCCGGGAAATGCCTACACTCGATTTTATGCTAGAGAAGTGAGTAGGAAAAGTTCAAGGGCCGATGGCCGACTCTGCCTCTTTATATATCCTGTACTGGTGATGCTATACCGGCTATATCACATATCCCGGCCGTGATACTGGTATACCACTCCCATCAACGTGGGGGTTGCCTCTGAAGCCAAGTGTCAGAAGCAATGAGACCAATCAAGAACAGTTTCACTCTGTTTCCGGAAATGCCTGATACTTTGTCACTCAGTATGTAAGTCTAGGTATGCAATTGAGGATCTACTGATTCATTATTAATCCTGAAACCCCCAACATGAGCCATCGACGAGTCTTCCTGGAAGACCCTTTCTCTCTATGCCACGTCGTTCCAATCCACCTCCTCTAAGAAAAAACGACTACAAAGTATAAGGTACAAACATACGTACATATGGAAAAGAAGTGCACCTATCGAACAGTACCCCATTACAACAAAACATGTGCTGTGCCGTAAACTCCCTTCCTTGGTCCAAGTTTTCCGCGCCCGCCTCTTTTTCTCGTGTCGTGTGTCTTGTGTTGTGTTGCATCTCGTCGTCAAGGCTTAGCCCGAAACAAGAACCCAGATCCTACAGTTTGTTAGTAACTGCTAATCACCCTTGGCCGTAGTCTTGGCAGTGTCCTGTAGACGCAAGTTGAACTTACAGGAAGAAGATCATTAGCGTTCCAAACATTTTGGCAATCAACATTCTGTTGCTTGATACTCGGTTCCAGTACTTGAGGAGTTCTCGCTGTGCTCCTTCAACATTATCGACCACATCTTCTGTGTTGGCATCAATGCGCTGAATCATCTCGCTCTGTTCCGAAACCATGGTGGCTAGTTGTCCAAAAATGCTGCCAAGCTCGCCAATGGTCTTCTCGATTGCTTCAATCGCTTCGCCTCGTTGTTGGATATAGGTGTTGGAGGGCTGTGCCTCTTCCATCATCAGCAGCTGTTGATCGCCAACGGGGTTGAGAGACAGGGTATCTTGAGCTCCTGGCGCGGGCGAGTTGCGAGCTGGTGTTCCGTAGAGAGGAGAAGCCGACTGTTGAATCGATGGCTGAGTATGTTGCGACACAGAGGAGATAAAGTTCTCTGTTCTCGATCGCGATGCCTGGATGTTCTTGGTTCTGGCCTCAAGAACGTCCTTGAAGTTGACCGAGACGTCGGTGAGCTTGCCTTGTAGCAGGTAGACAACATTCTTGTTGTGCTCACCCTCCTGATCGGCCTTGGGGTGTTGTTGCTTGGTGAGTGTTTGAAGAGCTCCAATTTGCTGGTTCAGAGACGAGAGATCTTGCTTGATAACGAAAGTAAGCTCGTTGATTTCCACAGGACGGTCGTCGAAAAGTGTTCGTCGCTTCGCCACTGTTTCTTAGGTTAGAACTATACACTACGCTGGGCATTCGCGTCGCCGAGATTGGCAGAAAGTACTCACATTGAGCTAGCTTTTCCAACTTGCCCATAGTCGCAGAGATGCCACGTCCAATTTCAGCAGCCTTCCGGGCGAACTCGGATCGTCTTGGGGGGCCTCCAGCATGGCCGTTGGCGGCATCTTTTTGCGCATCAGTCAATAGAGACCGGCGCTGAGAGCTGACTTTTGAGGAGGATTGTTTTCGCTGTGCCTGGGCGAGTACCGACTTGAACTCGGAGGTTCGGTCTTGGATAGATGCGACAGCCATGGTGGCCAAATTAAGAGGGGTTAAGGATAAAAGCCGAGATGTCAGACTGCGGCCAGCGCGGCTTCGTGTCTCGAAAAGAGTCGGGCGAATCGATGTGACAGATAGCAGCGATAAATATGCCACCTATGCGACTTTTGTTTCACTGGAGATGTGTCGAGTTGCGAATGTCGAACGTCGATGTGGAAGGGTCCGGATCAGGTCTCGGTTGGCAGCGCAGGCGAAACGGAACGTCGAGGGGTGACGCGGACGAACGAATAGCAGGATAATTAGAAAGGAGTGCTTTTTTGGGGCGATTCGAATCGAAGGAGTTGGTCGAGAGTGCGATGTGTAAGAGAGAATTAAAGTGTCGCAAAGCCTCGTGAGTGGTACGAAATGGAGAAAAAGGCTAGAGAGAGCCAAGCCAAACGGTAGATGCGCAACAAAGAATGCCAGAGACAAATGAGGTTTGATTTGAATTGGTTGTCGCTGCGTCTGAAAGGAGATTGGAGTGATTGAATGATTGGGGAACGTGTCGTGTCGTTGGCTTGTTCTAGGCCGGTCCAGTCTGGTCGAGGGGCAGGGGGTAGGTTCAGTTCAGTGCAGTCAGCGAGTGCGTGATCCGCCACGCTGAGCTGGCTCTTTTACCAGTATCAATGCTGACCAGACTGTTCACTGTTATTAGATGTGTGGCTTTACATGTGGCTGAGCGAGATTGGGGTTGGACTTTGAATGACGTTGTAGTTAGCTGCAGCGTCAGCAAAGAATATATTGACACGAGAGGTTATGAAGTTCTCTTTCTATAGGTAGGTAGATAAGTATGGATATGCGTTGAGTATGTACTTTTACTGGGACCGACCGCTTCTATCACAATCATGGCCTGTAAGTCAACGTGGAGGGTTAAAGGTTCTAAATCGCGAGTTGATCACGAGTTTTTCGAGCAAGAGATATATATTTTGTATATGTCCAGTTGTTTAGTATTCGAGATTCTCGGTACATGGAGTAACGTGTTGAGCCCATGGTAAGGCTCTTCGTCGTTTAATCTTGGTGATCTACATACACGACGATTGCATACTCTCATCAGCAGCCTCTGCTACCAGCTCGTAAAGACCACCGCTAAGTCTACCTCCACCTCCAATTACTACCATGTCTTCGTATCAAGATTCCATCTTCGTAGCTTCTTTTATTACTATAGCTCAAGTCTGAACTTTGTCTCGTATATCAAATCCAATCATCTTATTCTGCAATCGAATGGAGCCTAGGGTGAGCGGGAATGACGGCATTGAGCCCCTTAGTCACCTGTCACCCTTCTGCCATTCTTAGGTTGCTACCTACCTCTAAGTTAGTACCTAGACACGCACGAACTGAGAGCTTCCATGCCATCGACCACAGAGACTTGGAACACCCGACTGCACAGACGCAAGATGGCCACTGAAAGAATTGGTGGCTAGGTCAGCAATCCACAGCCTTTTTGTGTTCGGCACTCGAAATCCTGGTATCCTACAAGGCCGTATCATAGTCGACGTCACCTGTCCTATCAAAAGCAAGTTAATAAAGGCGTTGCTGTCTCTTTTATTCACATCCATGGTCGCACGTGTGTATGTGCAAATTGGAATCCGTGTTTACGTGTGACATTTGCGTTGAATGCCGTGTAAAGCTCGCATACATGATACAGCAATGAGGAGATATAAGGGGCCCAAGAAAGCCACCTGTTATGCAATGGGTTCGCAGTTCGTGGTGTTGAGGCCAGTGCCGCAAAGTCAAAGTTCCAATATCACGAGGTGTCAAAAGGGCTCATCCTAGTGGATGGGTGACGAGGACCGAGGCACTAAGCCCCCCTTGACTAAACAGTAAACTCTTCAACGGCCGTAATTCAGGTGATCAATCTCCAAGGCTCCAAGAATACATAATTACAGTCGGGTACCTTATGTGCAACATCGGAGGGGGGCCTAACACAGAAGGACACGCGAGCTCACGGGTATCTTGACTCGGTAGACTTGAAGCTTTTTCCTACTGTGTCTGATCCCGAGGCGTAGAACAATAGACTGTTTCCCCAGGATGAAAAGCAAGGATATGTCAAAAATAGCAATGGTCAGTTCTTGATCCATGTCTCCAAGGCTAATTGGGATAATTATCAACGTGGATTTTAATTACTTGCTCTATAAACGTCCATTCCGTGCACTAACGCGAAGTGACGGGAGTCCACCCAAGTTAGCAGACGATCTCGTAAATTCGTGCCAGTGGCCCAGTGAGGACCTAATAATAAAGCTCTAATCATTCTACTAATATTAGTTGGATTGACTCCGCTGATAATTTCATTCCATCGATCGACCCATTTCGGTTTCTTTTTTTGTCGCTTCTAACTAGAACTCTAGGTGGACTATGGAGTAGTCGTCCCCTGTATGATAACGGCTGCCATTAAATAAATAAATAAACACCGTCGCAATAACTATGTAATCCTCGCAGTGATCTTCCATTTCTTGGATTTCAACGAGGCTGGGCGAACTGGGGTATCTTGATGCTCCTCTGTATTCGGCTCCTTGTCTCCCCTTATTAGTGGTTCAAGCTGTCCACAGCCCCCAGTCTTTAGAACACCGAACGCCTAAAGTGCCCCATCCACCTCCGTCATCCAATCTCCAACGGGCTACCACAGCGGCGGGCAGCATAGCACTAGGCCAAAGGTGACAAAAGTGCCTGACCGCACCATTTATTCATTCATTCATACATTCAATCAACCAAACCATCCATTCGCAGTCGCGCTCGCTCCCGACCACCACCAGAAACGTAACTCCGCCTCCTTGTTTCTATCACCCACCATCTTGTCGCCATCATTTACAAGCTGTCGTTGGCATCTACTGTTTTGCCACAACCTTCTTTATTCTGCTAACTTGATCCCATTCTTCTTCTTATTGTATTGACTCTTTTTGCGGTTTGTATTTCTTGGCTTGCAGACCTTGTATTTTAAGCTCTTTGTCAATCTTGACCAACCAACCCTCCGTCACCTACCGACGCATTACTTTCTCCGCCGCCGATCTTCATCGCCGAACCCGTTAAATAGCCCGGTACACCTAATCCTATTGCCACGTCCTCCCAGTTCTACTGTTGCCAACGCCGCCGACCGCTGGGTTTCCATCAAGCATCACGAGGTCGTCCAAGAATGCTTCGATAGTCGAGTTTTGGCTGAAAACCCCAAACACGACATGGATGGGACATACAATAACCCTTATGCGCAAGGGCAGTCGCAATCTCCATTGTAATTACCCTTCACAGATATCCAGAGTTTCTCAACGTTAATCCACAATCGCTTCTAGATCTCCCCAAACGCCTGGAGGATATCAGGTCAACGTCAACCGTACCAAGACGAGGAAATGGGTCCAAGCGCCGACTCAGAATTACGATGGTGACGACTGGGGCGCCGACGAGTTCGAGGATGACGAGCCGCCGCCGCCTCCCCCGGTTCCTCGAGTAACAACAGGTCTCCGGCCGGTCGTACAACGAACCGAATCATTTGGGCCCTCCCCAAGATTGGCTGCCGCTGTCGCTTCCAGTTCTCGTAGCTCAAGCAACGCGCCTTCGCTACAGCTTCAGACGAACCATCCGGATGTGCCCAACCCAGGCCACACAGAACAATTCCATAATGTTTCGTCGCCGGTTTCAGGACGAACCGGATCGCCTGCTCCTTTGTCTACAGGCGCTGGATCTTCGAAGGCGCCCAGTTATCATCAACAGCCCGACGTACGATCCTCTACCCCGCAGAGCACCGCAAGTTCCGCTGCTCGTGCTTCGCCTTCAATCCGACCCGATTTTCGCCATATAGATGATGAGCGTAAGTTGGGCGGGTCGCCGTTGTCCATCACAGAGAATATCGCACCGAGACCCGATGATCGCTCTACACCCCCAGTCAATGAACCGAACCAGCCTGGGTACGGTCGAGGAGATGGCCCAGCGATTGATAAGGCCCAGAAGCAGCCAACGTTTGATGCTATTCTTGCGAAGCGTGAGGAGCTTGGTTTAGGATCTCAGGGGTTGCACGATCCTCCCACTCTGGATAGCATTGCTTCTCCAGAGCCTGCTAGTCACAAGGAAGAAACCGTGATTCATTCGCCTGTAGACATAGACAGGAAGCGATTATCTGTCAGCCCGCAGCTTCCCGATGTTGCGCGTATGTCAGTATTTGGCGCTGATTTCTTCTCCTCGGGAAGCAAGTCGAGCGCTGCTGCCTCTGCCCAAGACCCGACCAAGCAAGACCAACCTTCAGTTCCCAGTCAAGCAAATGATAACCCCGGAAATCTCGCGACTTTGGAAGAAAAGCCCAGAGAGAGTGAAGACAATACCAGCACTCCTGGACCTAACAGCAGTACCTCTCTTGCCCCTGCGAATGATCCTCGAGCTGTTCCACCTCTGCGTACACCGAGCCCGAACTCAAAGGGACTCTTCCCATCACCTAGAGAGCCTGCGTCAGCCACCGACTCTAAGTTTACGCCCACAGAACCTCTGCACCCTCGACAACCGGATTACTCTCCATCGAACTACGAGCCAAATTCTGCTTTGACACAAGGATCCTTGAACACATTCAATTCGTCGCCGGTTAAGGAAAGTGACGTCTTGAGCGAGGAAATCATGAGGTCCCTTAGTCCCATTGCTCCAACACCAAGCTCTGCAGTGTCTCGACCTTTGCCTGATAATTCTCAGTCTTTAACACCAGGCGATCGAGGTGTCACTCGCAATAGCAGCTATACGCTTAGCGATTATGATAGCTATTGGGCTGATTCAAACGAGAAACCTGGGCAAGATCCAAAGATCGAAGCGGAGGTTCAAGAGAAGCCCAAGACTGAGACCTCTCCAGTTCATGAGCAGCAACAGAAGCCAATTGTCCAGCCGCTTTCTAGCGTCGTGGTGTCTACCGAATCACAGCCTACCGCTCAACCAGAGTCACCTAAGTCAGATTCACGGCGTAGATTCTCTTGGGAGGCTGGTTTCGATTCCCCACCAAAGATTCTCCCTGTCGAGCCACCCTCTGGTCCTTTCAACGACGAAGCTCCTCGCCCAGCTTCTCCTTCACCTCTAGCACCAGCGGGTGTCCCGTCTTCAAAGGACGAGGCTTTAGATGTTGCCAGTCAACCTAAAGAGTCCCCTCAAAATGTCGAGACTCCCAGAATCATTATCCCACCTTCTGGTGGCATTTCTCATCAAGTTTCCAAAGCCAGCACGCTACCGCCAAGCCAGCAACCAGCTTCTTTGGAGCCTCCTTCTCCCGTCTCTACCGAAAATGACGATGCCACTCCTCGAGCCGTTGACAATCGTCGTCCATCTGTTGCAGAGAATAAATCATTGACTCAGGTACCTTCAAATCTTACGTCAGCATCGCCACCCCCAGATAAGTCGACCAAAGCGCTTCCTCCCAGTCAGTTCCCTCAGACTACTCCATGGCGCGATATTATGAGCCTAGCGACCCCCGTTCAAAGGACTCTCAAGTTTGAAGCGGGTTTAGCTACCCACCAAGCGTGGGAGTCGGGTCTGGAGAACTGGCTGTCTAATCTGATGACCGAGCATCCCGAATACGCGAACGGAACTTCCTCCTTCTCCGGAGCCGGGGTGTCCACAAGTCAAAAGGGACACGCATCAGGTCCCAGCGTTTCTCACAATCAACAGCCGTATTACCAGCAGTATCTTAATGCGAGCTCGCCTACGACAGGGCCACCACCAGGGCGATCTCGGCTTGGCGGATCCGTGCCATCCGGCACCAGCGGCTTCGGAAACTCGAGCAACCAGATTGGAACCAAGGGCAAGGAACTCATGCAGTCTGCTGGGAAGATGGGCAAGGGATTGTTTAGCAAGGGAAAGAGCAAATTGCGTGGAACTGGGGACAAGGTATTTCACTGACGCTTCTCTTTTTAGAACCTGTTGTGATGGGCTTCTTCCTCTTTTTTTCTCCCTCGGAGCAGGGTTATTGTTGGATTAAATCTCCTTTCGTCATGCACTTCGGGGCTGATGATCACTCTTGACCTTACCTTATGATGAGACGGGTGTATGAGATAGGAATTCTACGACGCTTGTTCCCTTTTCTCCTCCCGCATTGTCATCCATCATGATGTTGCCCATCCATCAGGCTATGTGACAAGAGTGTTTATTAATGTTTCTTTGGTTGACAGGGCGAACCAACATCTCCGGTGCAAACAAAGTTCAAAGCTGAAAGACGCGCATCGTGGGGTTTAGATCGTCTCACAAGATCCCGCGCTGATGACTCCTCCGAGAAAGACGTCGTGATCTCGAGGCCTTCGACCCAGTCGTACCATGCTCCCCAGTCCTCCCAATCTTCTAGCATGCTGCAGTTTGACTCTGTGCCATCGACTGGCGAATCAGGTAAGAGACTTGCTTCACGCGAGAGCTACGGGCCTCAGCTCTCACAAGATCCATCTGCTTCTGCTTCTACCTCTGCCTCTGTCTCTGCTTCTATTTCCCCTCCCGCCAGTAAAGAAAATGATGATAGATCGCAATGGTACATTCCAACTCCCATCGATGAGTCCACTTGGGATCCTTTCAAGGAAACAGACCTTGCCAAGGGTAAAGCTTCTGAGCAATCAGGAGCCATGCTTGCAAACCCAGGCCGTCCTCAGGATGTTTCCAGCACCCAAATGCCATCCAGTAATCCAATGTCTGGCGGGGCTACTCCTACACCTGCCAGCGGCGGTATTCGTATGGTGCCTCCAGAGGACCCTGCTGGCCCATCACTTCAATCAACGCATGTTTATCCATCAGTTATCTCACGGGCCCCTATGACAAATACACCTCAGTCTCAAGCTCCGACTCAACAACACGATCCCTCGGCCATGGTTCAGCGGCATTCCTCCTTTGTTGGGCTGCCTCCCATCAGACGAGGGTCGACTTTTGACGTAAACTCGAGGTCGACAGCGACTGAACAAAGGACCACACAGCCTATCGCTGAGCATATTTCTGCTGAGCCGGAAGACTTCGATGAGATTGCTCGTCAGCAGGGAACACTTACATCTGAGGTTACGGTGGGGTCTACATTAGTTGGGACAGATTCTATCATGGAAGAGAAGTTCAAGAAAGATGCAGATGGATCAGAACCTCAATCACCCCCTCCGCAACAATCGCCGCGCCACTCACTGCAGCAATCACCTCCCAGGGGACCACAGCATCCATTCCAGATGCACCCAGTCCAACCCGGGCCTATGCCACCGCAACCTCAGGTATATCAGCCTCCGACGCTACCCTTGCTTCCGCCTCAGCTCATGGGAGGCAACCCCGTTCAGAGGCTTCCTCCGTCTGGTCCCTGGAAATTGGAGGAAAGCCACTTGTCTGAACCTCTTCACCGCGTTACTCCTAAGCCTCAGGCAGTCCCACCATCGGGCCAATGGAAGTTGGAAGAAAGTCACTTGGCTGAACCCCTCCATATGGTTAACAGAAACCGAGCGGGCACCAATGCCTCGCAAATTTCACAGGTCTCCCAGCGTTCGCAGCGTTCACAGCGCTCACAGCAGTCCCAACATGACCCTTTCTACGGCTATAACAAAGAAACTGGAGATGTTCCCCCTTCTCCATCTTCGAGTTCTACGGCCAATAGGCATCATCAACGGCAAAAGCCTTCTGAAGTGCCACCTTCGTCGGCCAATCGTTATCCTGGTCTCTTCCCTGGCCATCAACGACAGGCAAGCGCTTCTAAAGAAGTCCACCCTGGCCCTGGATCCCAGTTCATCAGACGCTTTTCTCAGGATGGCATTACCAGGACTGGAACGAGCGACACTACTAATGAAGACCGGGGACGTTCTAAAAAGGCCTCGGCATTGTTGAAGGACATTGGACATCGTTTCAGGAAGAGCTCGACTGAGCGACGAAGCACGCCTGTGGATCAACACGGCCAACAGTTGCATCCTCCGCAGCAACAGCAGCAACTCCAACCACCACACGCTGACGTCCATCATGATGCGGCTTCCGTCTCAAGTGTGACGACAGACGGAACACATGACAAGAAGAAGTCGAGAGCCAGTTTTATGTTGGGCCTGAGGAGTAAGCAGAGCCGGGAACGGCTTTCAATGCCTCCCCCTCCACGCCCAGATGACAGCAGGCCTGCCACATCGACGGAGGAGAGAAGGGGATCTCGGCTCAACCCTGACTTTGATCCTGCTTCAGGTCAGTATCGCCCTGCAGGTCCTCCACGCGCAGCTACTTCGAACTTGGCCAACGAGATGATGAGCCAATCTGCTACACCTCCGGCAAAGAAGAGATTCTCCGCATTCAATACCAAGGCTGCTATGACGAATGTCTTCAATCGGCCAAGCAGTGGTACATCCTCGAAGCCTGGTACACCCACCTCCTCAAGGCCGATCTCAAGTCACCTGGGATCTCAGCAACCAGCATCCCTGGAGCACCCTGCTCATCCAGACTTTGAGCGAAGCAGCACTGCTGGTCCTACCTTCAACCAGATTCTTCCGACCCCAGGAGGTGCACCGCCTGTTGATGCTAACGAGCGCCGCAAGAGACGAGGTTCTGCTGCTGGACTGATCTCTGGCCTTTTGGGACACGTCCACAAGAGCAAGGACTCTCAGCAGGCTACGTCACCCCAGATGCAACAGCCTTATGATCGTCGCGCTTCTGGTTCCCAGCTCGGTACCCCTCACCCGCCAGCTCTGCAGACACAGGGGCGAAGACCTTCGGGACCCCAACTGACCAGCCCTGTACTTCCAGGGGGGCAGCTTGGGAGCACCCAAGGCACTGCACCGCCATTAGCTAGTCCTCAACCTCAGAGACCTCATCAATTTGGTGACCGACAGTCGATATCTAGGGAACAATCCCCGATGTCATCTGCCCGACCTCTTTCCAGTGGGATAAGAGCTAACCAGCACGCTCAAGCTGCCTACCGCAATTCACGTCCATCACCTCTGGGCTTTGGCTCTACAACGCCAGCAGGAACCCCTCCTATCGGACCAGTGACTGAAATCAGCCGCCATGGGACTCCACAAACGCCTTTCAGCGTGGGACAGAGCTTCCCGGACGCGCAAGCTGGAAGAATGCGATCGATCTCACCAGCGGCGTCCGCAATCCGAAGTGCCCCGACAACGCAGACCTCCTTCAACATTCCAAGCACGGCTCCAACAACTCAGCCGTCATTTCATCATGCGTCACAATCGCCGCAGTCGCTTGACAAGCTCGCGCATGCAAAGCAGGAGGGAAGTCGGATCCAACGACCAGTCACAGACTCTCCAAACATGTCATTCAGACATGAGAATAGGGCTAGTCATGGTGCATCAGATAATGACATGCCCTTGTCTCCGGTGTCGCAAATGTCCAAGACTGGCCCGCCGTCTGTATCGTCCATGGCTACTCAGAGTCCTCGAATGAATACCACTACTTTGGCTGCTGGAAGACGACAGTCCTCCCAGCTTTCACAGCCTAACACGCCTGTTGTGTCTGCGGTGTCTGCTTCTCCACAACAGCAGACCTTTGCCAACAGGGTGGGAGTGTCACCGCCACAGCAACAGCAGCAGTTTCCTTCTGGGTTCCAGCAGCAGCCTGTGAATGCTCAGCAACACGCACACCCTCAGATGAACTCTCAGCATGGTGGCTACCAGATTGCTCCGGGTCAACAGTACGAGCCCAATCTCCGCCAGCCATCCGCCGGTCAGCCTATGCCAGGCTCACACCTACAAGCCACTTCTCCTGGCCGTCCACCTATGCAGATGCAGCACGCTGGTTCAGGCCCTCCAGTCCCTCCAAAGGACGGCTCGGGTGCTCTCCAGCAACCCCAGATTGCCAATCAGCCAGCTCGCCAGGCAAGCCCGGGAGCTTCGAAGTGGAAGGGTTTGAAGAATCGCATGTCAGCACAGGTCTCAAACAAACCAGCAGCGAGTCAAGGAAAGGGCGAGAACGACAAGCTGACTGCAAGCAAGATCCTTGGGGCATTCAAACGAGGTTCCAAGGAGAATCGGCAGTCAATGGTCATTCCCGATCTACAGGCTTATCAGAACCATGAGATGCGGCCTGTGCAGCGACAACAGCAGCCTCAACAAGCCCAACAAGCTCCGCGACCTCAGCAGCAATTTGCCGATCAAGTTCCGCAAGGACAGACCCAGTCTCCCCGTCCATCCTCGCAGGTCAGCGGCCAACCTCTCGGACAAGTGCCAACTGCTCGCCCGTCATCTCAGTTCAGCAACCAGAGTATGGGACAGGCGCAGACCAAGCGTTACTCATCAATGTTTACCAGCCCGATTATGCCACAGCAAGAATTCCGAAGTCCTTCAGGAGCCTTCGCTTCAAGTCCCCAGGGAATGAGCCAGCCACAGCCTGGTCACCTGTATCAGTCTCCTCCTCAGATGCAGAGCCAGTTCCCGCCGACACAGTCGCCACAGACTCAATACCATTCTCCGCCGCAGCCCCATGGTCAATTCCAGTCCCCTGTCCAACAGCAGGGTCACTTCCAATCGCCTCCTCAACCGCAAGGCCAGTTCGTGTCTCCTCCCATGCAACAAGGCCAATTCACATCCCCTATACAGCAGCAAGGTCGCTTCCAGTCTCCTGCGCAGCAACAGGGACAATTCCAATCTCCCCCTCAGCCCCCGAGTCAATGGCAGCCTCAGATGCCTTCCCCTGTTGGACAATTCCCACCATCTCAACAAAGACAGGCTTCTTATCCTGGCCAATGGCACGGTGGGACTATTGGCCAAAGCCCAAATACGCCCTCGTCATATAGAAGTCCTCAGCACTCTCAGTTCTCGTCGCAGCCTCAAAGCCCGCAATATGGGTTCCCAACAGGACAAAATGTTCCTGGGGAGGAATCGCCCCCTGTCCATGTTTCGACGCCTACTCAGGTTCACTCTCCTACACCAGTTCACGCCCCGTCGCCTCGTCCTTCACTGTTAAATCTGCAAGCTATGGTTGCTGCCAACCCTGAACACGACCACACTCAGGAAGGAGAGCGTGAGCACTCAGATGCTGCTCCTCGAAATGACCCCAATGCAACTCATCAGGGAATCTCCAATATGCAGAGGTTTAACAGCGACAGTCCACATAGTGGCAGAACCAGCGGGAGCCCTAGAGTCGGTGGAAACCTTCCATCAACGCAACACGTTTCTCCAAGAATAGGCATAGAGCAGAACGGTAGCTCAAAGTCTCGAGCTCCTAGTCTTCCCATGCCTGTACTTGCTGGGGGCGATTTCATGGGAGGCCATGCTGCGCCAGGTACCAGTTCACAATTCTCACCCAAAGTAGAGGATTCCCAGGGTGTATCGCTCAGTCCCCCATCTGGTGCACCAGGTAGCGTCAGCCCCAACTCTACGAGGCAATCTCCATCAGGTGGTAGCGATCTCGGCCCTCCCGAGCCAAAGAGCAGGGGAGGACCGTCGTTCCACGCTGAGCTCGAGGACACCGAGGATGCCCGGAAGCGCACATTGCGAATTGATTCGCAAGAAGAGAAGATTCACTACGATCCCAATGCTGACTCAGATGGAGAGGTTCCTCCTCAGATGAGTGCGACTAGTTATCCTGGACAAGAGTGGAATCCCTACGGCATGCCCGAGATGGGTGACTGGAACGAGGCGACGGACCGCTAAGCCATCTCCTCACTGCCTATTCACCTGCCTTTACACGCACTACCTACTCATATACGCCCAGCATATGTCATGCTTCTACCTCTACTCGAGATTGTTTCTTAGACTGCCAGCCAACCCAGCGATATAAGTCGACCTGTAACGGCCGCCCTTACCCCAATTCTTGGATATATATATATTAGTTCATATTAGCGACTGCTGGATGTCTGAGTGATTGGGGGTTTGTTATTTGTCCCAATACAGCGTGGCGTCATGGCTGTACATATGTTACCGTCTATGCATTTACAGAATTTGTCAAGAGGTGGAACAAAGGGTAATAACAGAATGGAGTGATAGCATGGAAGGGGTGGAAAAGTACACGCATTACGCACATCTAATCTTTTAATCATTTATATATACATTTACACTCCTTATGGGCAGGTTAATAAAAGTGTTTTCCTCTGCAAGAATGTGAATCCTTCCTTAACTGGACTCCAGAAGTGAAAAGTAGTGTCCGCCATATGTGGCACTATAAAATCATAAAATTGTTCAATATGAAATTCAAGCTCTCAAAAGTCCAAAGAAGCATTCCTGAATGGTATCAGTGCCAGAATGACAGCCTGTGTATAATACGCAGCGCGATCAACAACGCCGCCTGTCAATAGCCCAACCGAGCCCTGCTTGTTCTTTGAATCGGTCTGTCCAAATACGATATCATCCGCGTGTCCCAGCTCAACACCCTCTCTCAGCAATTGACAAGTCTTTTCTGGTAGAAAATACGCCGAAGTCCGTGCCTTGCCGACCTTGCCATCTTTCCCAATGACAACTATCCAAGCAAAAGAACAGATGGTGCCGTTGTGAGTTTCAACACCGCCTTCGATGCCAACCCAGAAATCGGCTTCTGATATGGCTGCTTGAGCGTTCTGAGCTCGATTTGTCGCACCTCGCAGAGTCTCTTCATCTGAGAATGGCTGATCTGAGACGTTGGAGTCTACGCTTATGCCTTGAAAGGCATAAGAGTCTGGGAGCATTTGTGTGAAGCCATCGCGGGTTGCTTTGATTTTGGGGATGTTGTTTGAGGCAACAACCACAAGCTTTTGCTTCTGAGGGGGTTCCATTCTTGATCTTTGTTGGGCGAATTTCTTGGCGAGGACGTTGACTATGGTTCGATTGTTTCGAGATGTGCTCATGCCTTGCCTTGGCGGTCAAAGAATGTTTTCTATGGGTAACTCACGTAACGTAACGTCAACCCTAGACACAGTCAGTTTGTGGTTTATTGAATTGACTGAGCTGAGCTGAGCTGAGCTGTCACCTGAGGGGTTTTGCAGTGTTCCCCACCTGTAGTCGCTATTGGTAGATTCAACAGCTGCTATCAATTCTATTGAGAGAACCTAGCTAGAGTCAACGATAACCATTTAAGCTATTTACCTAGTACTTAGCTTTCGATAACTAGTCCGAATTACTTATCGAGGTTTGCCACTAAAAAATAGTTTATTGTAGTCCCTATCTAACCTCTATCAATTCACCCTTGATTACTAGCATGAGTAGCCTCAGCTATAGTACATCTAGACAGATTCTCACTCCTCTAGGCCATATCTCAAGATCCCCAAACTTTAGACCAGTCTTGCTCTCTGATCCAATCTTCAACGCTTCCAAGTTGAGGAGGCGGGCTCAACTGTATGCAGATCAGCTTTCATCATTATCTAGTTACAAATATCAAGAGAAGCTTACCTCGTTGGGCTGAACAGCAGGAGAATCATCACCTCCATGAAGCCCAATTTCGTTAGCGAATGCAAAGTTGTCTTGCAATTCCGCTCTCAAATCTTGTTTACAATCAAAGCTGAATTCTCCAGGTGGTATGTATAATAATTCAGTTTCGTACCCCGTGACTCTACTAAAAATTTGTACGAATTCCCGTAGTGTGATCCAAGCACGATATCCGACGACGCTTTTCCCTGGAGGGTTTTGAATTAGGGCTCTGACCAACGGACCAGAATCTTGGTCGTGTGATATCAGAGGAACTCTGGTGTCTAGATCTATGTTGTTTGCGAATTGTATGTTTCCGTTCTCTTTCTGCTACATCGTCAGTTTG
Organism: Fusarium sacchari; assembly: GCA_017165645.1. Taxonomy (NCBI): domain Eukaryota; kingdom Fungi; phylum Ascomycota; class Sordariomycetes; order Hypocreales; family Nectriaceae; genus Fusarium; species Fusarium sacchari. The sequence goes on from JADANP010000006.1 coordinate 64,760, forward strand.
AATATCATTGGATTTGGGCAGCTGTTGAAATCAAACCTTGGTTGGCTGAGCCATTGGATGTGTCAAGAAGTTGCTGAGAAAGTATCCAGGGAGATATACACTCGTCTTAGCCCAAAGCTCTGGCTGGTTTTGTTCACCATACTCTTCTGCATCTGCCTTGGAGTCGTGATGATAGACATTTGTGTACTTTCCTCTCGATAATTTCGTCGGGCCCGGAAGTGAGGATATGATAAAACGTTCTAGACTCGATACTCTGGCAGCTTCATCGATGACATTCTTGAGTTGTTGGGTTTCTTGTTCCTTTGTCCAATCGTTGAGAGCTTGTCCCTTCTTTGGTTTATTTCGATTCTTTGGATCGTTGTAGATGCCCCAAAAGTCGCTGACTGCAAAGATGACATTTGCGTCTTGGAAGACCTTGGCTAGAGAGGCCCTGTCGTCCAAGTTGGCTTGGACTACTTGGACACCGCGGGCCTCGAGGTTCTTTGATTTTTGGCTTGAAGGGTTTCGAGTGATACCACGAACACGCCATTCTGGATCATTGAGAAAAGAGTTGACGACTGAGCCTCCTTGGCCGCCTGTTGCACCGATGATGACTATGAGCTTTTTGGTGGTCATATTGAGTACAGCGGGAAAATATGTTGCTTGAGATGGCAATAGTCCATTACATCTCTGCCCATTATATATTATATCTCTGAGAGGATATAGTTGGGCATCCATTAGTAATCGTCCCATTCTCAATAAGTCTCATCACGTTATGCTCATTTTCAGGCCTGTCTCGCTGTTGGCTTGGTATTGGTTGGTTGGTTGGTTGGTTGGTGTCTTATACAGGAACGGTTCCACTAAAGTCCGCTCCAGATCCGCCTCTGTCTCACTCCTGCCTCCCTATTACCCGCTCATGTCCGTTCTCAGCTCTCAGCTTTTCAGCTTCTCTAACTCTTCTCTTCTCTTCCTGCATTCAATCGATCTCTTCAGCCTGTTCTCACAGTATCTAACCCCCACGCTGACGCTCACACTGCAACCCAGGAGGCCCTGGTTTGATTTATAAGCTGCTTTACAATCACTGCAGATCGACGAGGCTGCCAACGTTACGCAGATCGAGATGCCGGTGGCTCGCCATTCCTGTGCAACATGTCGGTAAGTTTAAGCCCTCAACTCAATTGAAGCTTCTCTAACTTGGTCAGCCGCCTAAAGAGGAAATGCATGAGAGAGCTGCCATCTTGCTCCTTAGTACGGCTCAGAACCAGGGCAGATATAGCCTGAAACTGACGGCTTACAGTGTCGGCGCCTTGGCAAGAAATGTGAATATATAGAACTTCCTCCACCTCCAACTGCTCCTCTACCAGATGGAACAAGCCAGCCGTCTCTATCGGAGCCCAATCAACCGTTTCCCTTGGCCTTCTTCTTGGATCCGGATCTCTTCACACCACTAACCACCAGCAATGCATTAGCACCTGGGCCAAGAGTCGATCTGCAGCAGATTATAGCCAAGCACTTGGAACCAGATGACTTGCCAGTCCTCTATCACAATTACTTTTCTTCAGTACATGATTGGCTTCCTATGATTAGCAGAAAGCGGATCACACATCCCGATCCTTTCAGTCAAGATGCTTGCCATGATCTACTACTTTTATGCATGAAAATATGCACGCTCAGACCCAATGGCCACCCTCCATCTCAGCACCCGTTGTACATGTTGGCAAAAACTCTATGTGCCGCCGCTGAAAGTGCAGGCCTAGTTTCACTTCGCCTAGCCCAGTCCTTGGTGCTATTGGCTCTCTATGAAGCGTGCCAGGCTATTTATCCTGCCTGCTACCTCACCATCAGTCGAGCTGCGAGACTGGGCATACTAATGAGTTGGCATGATAGAGATGCACAGCAGCTATTCAAGTTTGCTGATTCCTGGTCTAAGCGAGAAGAACAGCGCCGGACATGGTGGACTATCTTTGTACTTGACAGGTAAGTCATAAACCTGCATTCTTGAGTCTTCATCTAATGAAACTATGTTCAGATTCATCAGCATGGACACAAGTGGGCTACCATTTTCAGCTCCGGAACCTTGCCCTGACGAGCTTCTGCCAGTCAACGATGAAGACTGGGTTGTGGGTAAGACAGTACCAAGCGAGCCACTTTATACAGCATGCTTCAGCTCTATCACAACCCTGGGCTCCTTTGCTAGAACATGCCAAGCAGCTCATATGCTCGGCAAGGTCATTACACACAGACATTTGAAAACCAAATCTTCGCACGACATCCTGCATGTTGTCCAGGAAGCCCAAAGCCTTCATAGAGCACTAAACTCACTACAAATTTCTATTGAAGAACAATCCTTGAGCAACGTTTCTTCTTCCTCAGCATCATCTCTGGCATGTGCTTCCGCCATTTGCATTAGTGCTCAAGCGCTCCTATACGGAGCTTATGGTTGTCCAGACGCGCCCGGAATAACAAGTCGAGAACGCTTGACACACGAAACTGAATTGCAGAGTATCAGTGTTCAAGGCTTGAGAGCACTAGGTAGTACTTTGACACCTAAGCTGGCCCAGATTCAGTCAGATTGTCCTCTTCAAGCAAGATGTTTCTATACCGCTTGTAGCGCATGCTCATGGTTTATTCGGGAAGACAATGAACCTCAGATGAAGGATGCTTTGGTGACTATCGTCGATGGTCTTAAAAGAATATCCGAACGTTGGCCAATTGCGAGTAAGTACTTCAGACTTTGTTCCCTCGAGTGGACTGACGGTTTCCAAGCCGAGTACATTTCTCTTCTCGAACAGGGTGGGATTTTGCGTCTCATGGATACCAGCTCTGAGATGGAAATCACGTCTTGAAGTCTGATGCTCCTTGGTATTCAAGAAATCATGAGATGGATGGTGCTTGATAGGCTGTCCAACATCACATTGGGGAATGAATCTACTGGCCTGATATCGACACCACGTGATATGGCTGGCTGGCTGGTCTCGGCTGATCTCCCAACGTCATAAACCAGAGCGTCATTTACGAGTCACGGTATTCTCCAACAATAAAGTTGGTGTAAGTTCATGAGTCGTCCAAAAGCATCAGGCAATTCTTAGCAATTGAGTTCGTCTAAGTGGGCCTGTCATTCTGCCTTTGGCTTAGCCTCTTCTTTTCGTTGCCGGGTCCGAAATCGGTGGATCACGTCTTTCTTTTCGCCTTTGGCACTGAAGAATTCTTCTTATAAACGTCCTCTACCCAATTCGCCCTCCGTTGGTGGATCTCACAGGGCTCAAAGGCGCTATTGAAGCTCGAGCTTTCATCAATTGAGCCGAGACTAACAGCAAACACACGCAACACGAGCGCCAATGCCTTCAAGCGAACGTCGGCGCCGTGAGGGTCACCAAGACTCTCATACTCGGCCTCACATTAACGATGGCGTGATACACGATGAGACTTCGCCTTTGCTTCCAAGGATATCAGAAGTCAGCGAAAGTGGCACGTCAAAGTCGTTGACCGATGTCCACAGCCTCTTGGCTGAGGCGAAACTACTATGTCAATACTCTCTCCCTTTGATCGCGACGTATCTGCTTCAGTATTCTTTTACTGTCATTACAACCATTGTCGCTGGTCGGCTGGGTGCCGAGGAATTGGCAGCTTCAAGTTTGGGCTTGACAACGATTAACATCATTGGGTTCACCATTTTTGAGGGTATGGCCACGGCTCTCGACACATTGTGTGCGCAGGCTTACGGGTCTGGTCGCTATAACGGTGTTGGAATGCACATCCAACGGATGATCGTGTTTATGTCAATCATCATGATCCCTGTCGGGGCAATCTGGCTGTGCTCGCACTGGATTCTGCCATTGCTCGTCCCTCAACGAAGCCTCGCCCTGAAAGCTGCCTCTTTCTTGCGTGTCAGTCTCGTCGGACTTCCCGGTTATGCATTCTTTGAAGCTGGTAAGAGGTTTCTTCAGGCGCAGGGTGAATTTGCCCCCGGGATGATCATTCTCATCATTTGCGCTCCCGTCAATGCCTTTCTGAGTTGGCACTTCGCCGTCAAGCTCGACATGGGCCTTGATGGTGCTGCGTTCGGTCAAGCTCTTGCTAATAACCTTCGACCTGCTCTTCTTCTGTTATATGTCGTGTTCATCGGAAAGAAGTCTCACAGATGCTGGGGCGGCTGGGATAGCCGCGCTGCATTTGCGTTCCGCGAATGGGGCCCTATGGTCAGGCTCTCTGTTGCAAGCACCGCTGTGAATCTTGCCGAGTGGCTCGCCTTTGAGATCCTCATGGTCAGCACCTCTTATCTTGGTACCCGCCATTTGGCTGCGCAAACAGTACTCAACACGGTCTCCATTGTTACATGGCACATACCGTTCTCGATCAGCGTCGCAGTCACCACTCGCTTCGGTCACCTGGTTGGTGCTGGCGCACTCAAGGAAGCACGACGTGCTGCAATTCTATACACCGGCGTCTTCACCGTGGTTGGTATCCTCGACGGCGCATTCTTGTATGTGTTGCGCAGCCCACTCGCAGATATGTTCTCGGACGACAGTACTGTCAGAGAGTTGGCCACGGGATCCATGGTTGCTGTGGCATGCTTCCAGGTCATCGACTCAATCATCTGTGGCACTAATGGTGTGCTGAGGGGTCTGGCAAAGCAATCCGTCGCTGCATGGGTTGTGCTAGCAGTCAACTATCTTGCTGCCGTTCCGTTTGCCATATGGCTCGAGCTGGGAAGCCCTGACCTCAAGCTCGACGGTCTTTGGATCGGTCTTGGAAGTGGTATGATCATTATTGCGATTATTGAATGTGCGTATATGAAGTGGATTAGTTGGCAGGATTGTGTAAACGACGTGAAGGAGAGAGAGGATGACGGAACATAGAATGTTTTCGTAAGGACCTTATACCTGAACTACATAGACAAAAGCAATGCATCTTCCGTGGCTCTTTTCAGCCGCATATCTCATCTGAGCAACACTCTTAAGATGTAAAAGAACCCGGTCTCAAAGACTGCCCGTCATTGCCCAGTCAGGGCTCGTTTGCAGCCAAGGAGCACCAACATCTCGCGGGGTAGTTTCATTGATAAGTAGTCGGGAGTATCCCTTACCCACGGCATCTAGGAGGTGGGTCAGGATGGAAACACACTTTGCATTAAGCCTACTGTGAAGAATTAGGCGCATGAAATACACCTTTTCTCCTTTACGCTCGACGGGCTAAGGAGTGAATAAGTCGTGGGGATTAGCTTCGATGATCTTGGGAAGTTCACCAGATGACTTAAGGTCTTTTCGTGCCAATCTTATGGGGACCTTTTCTGAAGCTAAACCTAATACTCATGACCAAGGCCATCACCAAAGTCAGCCAGCCAAGGAGCATTTATCATCAGTATCCTCGCCCAGTTGTTCTTTTAATGGATAGGCTAACTTCAGTCCATCGGAGTCCCGCCTTAACCACACCAGCCATGAAACTGTTGAAACCTTTTCCCAGGTTGATATTATCTCGGAGGATACTGAGGGGGGGCTTATCAGTCCTTAAGGAATATTGAACAAGAGAATGGTTGGCGTCAGGGGGAACTTGAGAGTTTGTCTGTGACAAGAACCCAGAAAGACCTTGGAGCATTGGAATCACGCCTTCTGAGCTAAATTTAAGGCCGTCTTTCATTGTTGGATCCCCAGTGTTCATATGGAGGGAGAGTGGTGTATCGACATATTACTCTTGACCGACATCTTTGATAATGCCATTTGCAACCAAATGCTTCAGAGCTCGAGCAACCATATTACAATCAACCAGAACAACCCCCAACTACTGGAAACTAAAGAATACATACAAACAAATACTAGATCGGCTTTGGTGCTAGACGTCTCGACTGCTAACTGCTCTGTGGCTCTTCTCCAAGCTTCAAGCATTCCCAGTTGAAAGAGTGTTCAAAGAGAAGCAGTCCGACTGGTTCGCCTCAGCTAGTTCTTACAGGCTGCTCCCCTGGTTAACATAGCTCTTGGATGAGAGCACTGGCTGTAACTATGATCTTCTGTCTGGAGGTTCCATCTACTGTTATGTAAAGTGCCTGGTATGCATATACTGCTAGAGATTCAAGAACTGAGGCTTACATACTAAAGCTTAAGAAACGGTTGCAGAGTAGAGCAGCAGAAGTATACTTGATTCTCATATGTTCCATAAGTGCATATCCATGTGAAATGGGTACAGAGGCAACTACCGTGAGACCTGATGATGTTTATCGTGGTTAGCGCTAGTTTACCGTAACCCTCACACCATCATGCAGAGGAGGCAGTTCTTAATACAGTTAGATCATTACATTTGGCGAGAAAGGCATTTCATCTTATTCGGGTCATTTGTTTAATGCTAAGGTTGGCCAAGTCACCTAGCCCGTAATGAATATTACGAGATCTTACAACATTCCCTTTATACTTCATTTTCGTGAATAGTGATAATCACTACATAAAGACACGAGGGAGGAAGTTACTGATGGGTATTAGTTATAAAGCTTAGAGGCTTATATCTCACTGCCTGAGTCTGAGAGTAAACGCAACGCCAACGCTTTGCGGGTGAGGAACTCGGTGTTTGGATTTTGATTCATGTTTGGTGAACTTACAAGATCCGGGTATTTAATACATAGGTAAAGTGGCTATATATCAGCTAGTTCAAAGGCATTTCTGAAGACTATATATCACTGAGCACGGAGGAAGATGACGGATAGGCGGACAGACATTACTCAATTCCTTCAGCTTCCATGGTCATTTTCTCCTAGACTCGTTTCAAAATACATGCAACCCGACATGAGGGCTCATTTAACAGCTGGGAAGCTGCAATATATAGTTCAATACGATGAGTGCCTTATTATTTGCTCAACTACCTAGTGTCTGATTTGACTGCTTGATGCACTGTCATAGTGAGGCTCTATTGAAATTCCATCTGGCTGTGTAGTAACTCAGACTCCAGTTTCCTTAGTCTTAGGGACAGCACTGTAGGGGAAAGTCCCGGCTCTGCGCGGCCGTATCAAGACATTTCTCGGCTGTTGGTTGGGGATATGTCATTTGGTAGGCGTGATGAAGAAACGGGCCAAAGAATGATCATTTCATGAGCCGCAGGTAGGGGCAAGTGATGGGTGGAATGTACGTCAGAGTCTGTGCGACTTGTTGGTTGTAGTGAAACCAACGACGAACTAGTTTAATTGTCCCTGCTATTTTACAGGGCAAACAGGATGATGATGTAAGGCTGCTGTTCCATTAAACTTGAGGTTCAAGGGAGATGCTGGCTCTGATGTCATAGGTCACGTTGGGCCCTGACCCTTATCTTGGAGAATAATCAACAACTAACATGGATGGAGGCACTTGGACCTGGGCACAGACAAATAACGGAACATGTCAGTCAGTCAATCAATCAATCAATGATTTATTTATTAGTTGAAACTTGGGATCCAGGTTGAGGCGGTTAACGGAAGTGCCAACTCATCAATTAATTCAGCCTCAAGTTACACTGCAGTGCTGTCACACTATCACAGCATATCATTCTCTCTCTCTCTCTCTCTCTCTCTCTCTCTCTCTCTCTCTCACTCGCTACGTGTAATGTTACTTGGCCAACACGCCAACATATGCACAAGACGTTGGACCTGCAGGGGCTACAGCCAAATTAGCCAGGGGTAAAATGATCGTCTTGGCTGAATGTTTCTCTGATCTGCGCTTGATCTAGAGAATCCCATTCCAGTTGATCTGCAATAAACAGGCTTCATGCCTGTTGTTGTCCAGTTTGATACAAAACCACAACCTACCTACCCTGGATCAAATCTGGTATTCCGTCATGGCTTGCGCTGGTTGTCTCGCTTCACTCTCCCTTTTAATTCCGTTTAGCTCCCTCCCTGCCTCCCTCGACGTGGCTTTGAAAGGTGGATCCTCTCCAAAGGACCCCTGATCAGTCCCAAGCCTGTCCAATTCATCGTCATCCTTGCCCAAACTTGATTGAATCACTCGAATGGACCCGTCATCACTGCCCACTTTTGCCAAATCAATTCTCCTCCACTTGGAGCTAAGCAAAGGGAAACACTCTACCTGCAGCAGCAACTGACCGTGTCTCATCAAACGATACCTCCCCAATGGCCCTGTATGCATGTATAGACAGACTCGTCTAGTCTCATATTTCCTCGGTCAGTCAATCAATCACGCACGGCTCAGGGAGAATTCTTTTCCTTCTTCTACCCCTTTCCCCTTTTTAGCTCGTAACTTTGAGCCATGGCAATAGACTCCAAACGAGACGAGACCCCAGAGCCTGGTCATACACGAGGCCCAGGCCTGGCTCTGGGTTGGGCTGGACTAGAACTGGGAACTGGAACTGGAATTGGAACTGGAACCGTAAAACTTGGCGATAATCCACTGATGCCTTTCCACTAAAATCTCGGCCTAGCTTCTGTAGGTCTGCTACTGGACATAGCCTCAGCTGCCAAAGAGAGCGAGCCCCCCGGATAGTGCGCTGGAACGGCCCCTGCCTTTAAATCGCTAGCGCACGGCCTCGCACTGCACGCGCATCCCGTTAGCTCGTTTCCTCGATAAGGTCTACTTCTCTCTCAAGTATCGACAAATCGACCACCGCAGCAACCGTGGGCATTGGCTATTCCGAACAGGGATTAACTCATCGGCAAGCGCCTGCGATGTGATAGCGTGGCGTCAGCAGACGGTTCGTGGCGCAGGCGGTTCCTCTAAGAGTTTGGTTGGAGGAGCCAAGGCCCCGACCTCATCGCGTCTCTTCTTCCCTGCTAGATTTCTGCTGTCTGACTGGCCAGCGTCCAAAAGGTACATGCCTTGGACGTATCTGCACTGACTGATGCTCCTTCCATCAGCGAGTCGAGATTGCAAAGACGGAGTGAGGCGAAAAGGAAGGGGAATATGCAAGAAGGCGCGATTCATGATGCGCATGGTTTTCCAGTCCCTGGATAAGGTACCTATTTCTTGAATCTGAGTGAGTACCTAGAGGCAACCTCAGGTATCTCGGATTGTCTGTTCTATTTTTTGCTTCGTCTGCATCATTACATCGTCAAACGACTTTCCCAAACGACTCCACCTCCCAGTTACGATCCGCGACCGATACGATACGACACGACTTCTGGGACTTTGTCGGATTAGGACCCATCTCCATCTCACAAGCTTGCGGAGAACCAGGGACCGCGGCCGCCCGTGCTACATTGCTACCGCACATACAGACAAGAGAGTACTGTACGCTTCGGTTCAGTACGGACGGTACCTTAGCAGCTTAGCATACAATACCCACGTATTCGTACATATCGGGATCTCTCTCTCATTTTCCCTCTCGTCCTTCTCTTTGCTCATTTTACGCTCTTCGTGCCTGCTGCCAGAGCCTGGCAACAGTATTCGAATTAAACAAGCCACAGCATTTCTCGACCCTATCAACCCATCAGCTTCTCAGAGCCTGTGGAACGTGGCTCATCTTGTCTCAGGCCCCCCCGAGGTCTCACAGTCACTCGCTCGCTCGGATCTCTCTCACTTATCTCGCCGCCCTCCAGTCCAGCTCCAGGTGTAGCTGCAGCTCCCGTCCGTCGCCCCCCCGTTTGACACTCACAGCCGTTTCCCTCACTGGATTGGATTGGCCTGTCACTCGTCGGCTCCGGAGGGTCCGCCCATCTCTCTCCATTCCCTCTCCAAACTCTTTGAGGGATTGACTTTTCCACGTCTGGTCGGTCTCGCAACGGACTTGTCGTCTCATCTTGTCCTGTCACGCCAGGTCAGGTCACGTCTTTCTCTGCCCGGGCCGAGAGCACAGGACGTATTCAACTGACACACATACGCCCGATCACAATGGACTCGTACGTTGCCATCATTGCCATCTTGAATTCTTGACTCAGGATTCCTCCGTTCTCCGCGCCCGCTTGCACCTTCTCTCGTTCCGTCACACATACTCTCCAGCCCGAACTCTATCACCAAACTTGGCCACCACATCTTGTTGGCTTCGAGCTTACGCGTTGTAGATTTATTCCAATGTCCGCCGCGGCCGCCGGCTGGGGCCAACCACTCGCGACAAAATCGCCAGCTTCTCGGCGGTCATTAGGTCATTTTCGATCTCTCTCCTCCATCGCAGCGACCCCTAGCTACCACCCTCGAACACCTTCACTCACTCCCGACCACACCCCGATCAAATCTTCCTCCTCGACACATCTACCGATTGTCTCACCGAACCCGCCTACAGATTTTGGAGATGAGATGAGCACAATACCTGATCCTCGAAGTCGTGCAATTAGCCCTGCCGATGACAGCGGTGTTGCGACTCCAAGCCATCACCCCGATCTGAATGACGAAGTCGCTACCCTCAGTAATAAGCTCATCAACGCCATTAATCACCAAACCATCCTGGACGACTCTTTGTCCGCCGCTCGCCACGAACTTGATGCCGCAAGGGAACGAATTCGCATGCTCGAGACTCAAAATGCCTCACAACGCGAAATGTTGGCTGGTGACGTATGGGTTCGCAAGCACACCGTCGAGGACGAAAAGAAGGTGTGGCAGGCCAAGGTTGCCGCGGAACGTCAAAAGCGAATTGACACAGAAATGGAAAAGAAGAAGATTGAGCAGGAGCTCGAGAATCTTACAGCGGCATTGTTCGAGGAAGCAAACAAGATGGTGATTGCTGCCAAGGAAGAGGCCAAGGCTGATCATGAGGCTCTTCAACGCAAAAATGACCAGCTCAAGTCTCAGCTTGCCGATACTGAGAGCATTCTAAAATCCCAACAGGAGCAACTCGTCGAGCTCAAGCACGTAATGGAACATATGGCTTCGGAACGAGGAGATCATAATAACCCCACTGCTCCCTCTTCTCCCGGCTTGACGAAACCTGATACTCGTGACGATCTTGGATCTTCAACTGAGGAGCCTGCTGCCTCACTCTGGACCGCTTCTGTCGAGCCTGCTCACCCGACCAGCTTCTCGCATCTTCTCCAACCCGTTCTGCGAACCGATTTGTCGTCTTATGACGATTTTCTTATACTCGCACGGACTTCTCGAAATCGCCCTGGAAGCCGCGTTTCTTCAGGTTCAGTCGGTGCTCTGAATGCTCTAACTGGCTTTGGACTTGGTGGTTCGATATCAAGCGCCCATCCTTCCAACGCCTCAACTACCTCACTTGGCACACCTATCGCGGGGGCCGGAAGTGCACCCCAGTCTCCCAACACACCGGCCTCCACCGTCAGCGCTGCTTCGAATGCTTCAGCTACCCCTCTGCCGAGCTTGAAGGAAACCAAGTTTTACAAGCGAGTTTTGGCGGAAGATATCGAGCCTACACTTCGTCTCGATATGGCTCCAGGCTTGTCATGGCTTGCTCGTCGATCCGTTATCGCCGCCATCGCTGACGGATCTCTGGTGGTTGAGCCCGTACCAACCACTGGCAGTCTTGTGGCACTGACAAAGCCGCAATTTTACCCATGTGCACTCTGCGGTGACTCACGCAAGGACCCTCAGTATTTACGAAACCATCGATTCAGAACGAGTGAGACTGATTCCGCTCAGCGGCACCCGTTGTGCAAGTACTGCCTGACTCGTGTACGGTCAACTTGTGACTTCTTGGGTTTCTTGCGTATGGTTAAGGATGGTCATTGGCGAGCGGACAATGAGGATCACGAGAAGGCTGCCTGGGAGGAGAGTGTACGACTGAGGGAGCAGATGTTCTGGTCTCGCATTGGTGGTGGTGTTATTCCATGCATACCAGCGCCTCTCTCTGTCGATATAGAAAAGAGCCCGCGTAACAGCCATGACGGCAGTGTGAGGTCTGACCACCTCGAAGTTCCTGGCTTTCAAACACCACCGATGACGATAGAACGGACACGAAGCGATACAACCAAGAGTGGCCCGATCGAGGAGCCACACACACCACCTATGCAAACTGATGGAGCCAGGAGCGTGCGCAGCTCCGTCCAGAGTCTCGATGTGAAGAGCAGCTCTGGTTCGGAAGAAACGAAGCGTCTATCTATCACGATTCCGACTACGGATTAAGAACCTCACATCATTCAGAGTCCCTTGGAGTCGATGATATCGACGCCAATGTGGACTTTGTGTATGACTATGTATACTATTTTGGGCTACAGGATCGCATGCATTGTTTTGGATCGCACCTTTTCGGTGCTACTACTCTATGGGCTGGTGGGATCAAATATTATGAGCTCAGGGGATGGTGGATCGGCCCCTAATATTTCCTTTTTGAACGAATATGGCACGGAAATTGGATGGATGGAAGGATTGGAAGCCAGCAATCATTTGGTCGTTTATGGACTGCATGCGTTCTTCTCAGACGGGAATTTCATTGCTGGCGTTTGATGGAAATATGCGCATCATTCATTCGGGGCGGCGCAACGACATGGGAAATGGGCCTTTCTTTTTGGAATGACGTACTTATCCTTTGCTTTTTCTTGTTACCCAGAGCGTTCATGATTGGGTCGCTGATGTTGCGCAACAAGAGCGCACAATACGCAGGCATGCCTTGGCATTCTTACACAATAGATTACTCAAGGCCGTCAAGCATGCCCTCTGACGATGCCCTTTAGTTGTAGTAGTAATAGATATGATACCAACTACAACAGACAATCCCTTTGAAATACCCTTTTGACTAAATTAAACCCTCGCCCTGATGGACTTGGCTCTTTGAAACCTGCAGTAATCTAGCTGTACCAGGAACACTATGATGATTATTCATTCACCACTACAAATTATACAAGACTCAAACTTGATCATGAATGTATTATGTGATAAATGTGTACATCGCTGCCAATGATACCGATGCCACAGTATTACCCTCGACATAAGCCAACAAATGAGAGCACGTCATTGCTAGACGTTCTGGTTCTGGTTCTGGTTCCGCGTAACCTCGTCTCCTCCTTCTTTTTACATGTTTTCTATAATATCTCACTTTCAGAACAAGACATTTTCTTCATCCTTTCCAGCTTTCTAATATCAGACCGCCAGGGATCTTCCCATCCTCCCTCCATAAGTCATAAGTGATAGAGTACATGATGTTACATGGATTGTGGCGAGATTTAAATGAGGTCGGTCGTAGAGCAAAAGAAGGGTTATTAGTGACCTGGAAATGTTGCTGGACGAGACAGAGGCCTGTGGTGCTCTACAGCTCTTCCTTAACGGTGGCATCCTGCTGGTTCTCACTCGCAGGCTTAGCCTTGGCCTCTTCAGCCTCCTTCTCACCATCCTTGCTGGCAGCCACATCTTGAGGAGCGGCGGCACCTTCATCCTTGCCCTTAACGGTCTCGCTGTTGACACCCTCAACGTCGGGGTGAGGAGGAGCGACACCGGCCAGGTTCTGGTCCCAGCCTTCAGCAGGCTCTTGGACTTCATTGCCCTGTTCATCAACAACGCGTGTCTTGGTTTCGTACTTGGTCTTGAACTCAACCTTGCCCTCAAGAGCTTTGACTTCCTCAGGGTCAAGGAGGTTGCCATCCTGGTCACGGTACTCAACCTTCTCCTCCTTAGCAACGACTCGGTGCTCAACCTGGGCCTGATCAGGAGCAGGGGGGGGGCCAGAGATGACAGCCTCTTCTTGTTTCTGGGAGACAGGGGCCTCCTCCTGCTTAGGCTCAACGTTCTTGGCTGCTGCGGTGGTGGGGACTACAGATGAGCTGATCGAGGGGACCTCACTGTACTTATCATACTGTGAATGATGTCAGTCATGGCTCATATCTTGTCAATGTTCACGGTGAAACCCACGCTATCATAAAAGGTGTTGCAGTCAAAGTCCCAGGTGTTGAAAAGCTTCATGCGCTTGCAGTCGGCCTTGGTCCAGGGGCTTCCGTAGGCAAGGGGAGAGTAGAGCGTGAAGACGGCAGCCGACAGGACAAGGAATGAGACAGTAGCAATACGGTTGATCAGAGCGGTATCACGAGCACCAGCTCCAGGGATGCGGGCAGTGGCGTAGTCAAAGAGCTGGCACAAAGCAATGATCGCGAAGTAGAGGGCAGGGAAATAGTGATGAAGGAAAAGTTGACGTTGCATCAGGTAGAAGGGGAAGTAGTGCAGAGCCCAGCCAAGAACTGAAGTACCAATCTCGTAGTCGAATCGCTTGAAGGTGGTGTTGGAGTAGTCGTTGCAGCTGCGCTGCCAGCGGAGAACAGCAATAGCTTTGAAGACAACCCAAATGGCAACGGCAACGCTGGAAGACCACCAAATGATGGGGTTTCCGAGGAGATAAACCTGCTTATGCTGACGACCCCAGAAGTTGATACCACGGCGGAGAATGGGCCATGACTCAGGGCGAGAATCCCAGGCGTGAGAGTCTGTAAGACCGGCGTTTGTTCGCCACATGACCTTCTGAAGCTCCCAGAACTTGCCAAAGAAACCGGGATTGCGGTAGTTAACCTTCTCAACATCGCCCTGCAATTGAGGGTGAGAGTTGCCCTCGATATACCACAGACTGTTGGGAAGAGTTCCGCCTCGGGCGCAAGTAACTTCCTGTTGCTCAGAGGCCCAGTCAGGGAGCTTGACCTTGTGAGAGAACAGGACACAGCCAGTCATGACGTGAACAAGACGGAACTTGGATTCAATAGTACGAAGACGTTCCTTGGCAACAGATCCATATGTCTTCTTCTTCACAATCTCAACACGGAAGAAATCGTTGGCATCTCCCTCAAATCCTTCGTAACCGTAGGCAGAAACCTCATTTTGCCAGTCGGCCTCAGTGATAGGTGGGCGAACGTCATGAGAATGAAGGCGGCGATGAGTGGGACCATGGTAAAGACGAAGAACGGTACCGTCGGTGATGTACTGAGGCTCAGGAAGGGCGTCCCAGGCCTTGGTGCCATTGATGGGCTGGCCATCAATTCCAAGAGGCTGAGTCTGGTTCTCAAGCAGCCACACGTTGTTGTCGTCCTTGTGAGGGTACAGGGTGATCTGCTGCTGCTTGCTACCGGTGGGGTACATGAGAGGATGAGAGTGGAGGTAACCACCCTGAGTGTTGACATGGCGGATGGTGACACGGCTGCCCATGATGACATCGGCGGGAACATCCTTCATACGCTTGTTGTTGAGAGTGGCCTGGAACTCGGAGCTCATGAAGCCATCACCGTCACCAGGGTTCTTGAGGCAGACGAAGTGGATGGCGAACATGGCCATGTAGAAGGTGAGAGGAATGATGATCAGACAGAAGACACGAGCCATAAAGTGCTTAGTGAAAAGACGCTGTTCATATGTTAGTAACCGTTATGTTCGTATGCGAACATTAATCAAGCGCTTACCATGGACACATTCTTGTTGTCACCTAGAAGGACCCAGAGTTGAAGAAGAGTGAGGGATCCAACCCAAGCAATGGTGAAGAGTCCAACCCACTTGATGCTGACGGTGATACCCAGACCAAGACCAGTAAGAACAAGCCAGAACCACCAGCTCAGTTGGAAAGCCTTGGAAGGGCCAAGCTCGTGCTGGTTGGTGAAGCAAGAAAAGGAGAGGACGGTGAAAGCAGTCGCGGCGACAAGAGGCGAATCGAGAAGAATGAGACGAGCCTGGGTAAGAAGACCGTTCTCTGCAGATAATTAGCAATAGACTCTCCGAGTCAGTTGAAGGGCCAGGAGAGATACGAACCGAAGATGATCAGGCCAGCTCCCATGGTAGCAGTCATTGTGCGGCAGCCAACGGCCTTGAGAGTGAAGAACATGCAGGGAACCAAGAGAATACCACAGATAGCAGGGAACATTCGCATCGCGACATAGGGAACACCAGGCTCAATGTAGTCCTTGCCAATCTCCTTGAAGTCGAAGCTTCCATCAAATCCAGCAAGCCATCCGGTAAGGGCAATGAGCATCTTGGCCAGGGGAGGGTGAACGTCCATGAAGAACTTGCCCTTGATATACTTTGTAGCAAAGCCACCGAAGCTTGATATGAGTTAGCGCATTGATGGAACAGACGGGGTGGAAGCTGCAACGGAGCTTCAGCTGGCTGGGGGGACGCACTGGACCTCGTCAAAGACAACGCTTGTGGGCTGATAGATCTTGTACACGCGAACGAGGGTAGCAACGAGGATGAGGGCCAAGGCTACCCAATAGTCGGAGAGGGGAAGGAGGAAGACATCGTTGTCCTCAACACCATCCGACTGGTACGAAGTGTTCTTGGTGTCCTTGGACTTGGACTTGTTATTGGACTTGGTGGTGACAGCAGTGGCCTGCGGCTGAGTAGGAGGAGGAGGAGGAGCTGCAAAAGGTTGCTGCTTCTCGGTCACAGGCGTCGGGGCCTTGACTGGCGGTTGGGGACTCTTGCCCCTCGTACGAGCCATGGTAATCGAGTATCAATCAATATAGAATTCGAGTCGATTCGATCGCTAGGGGACGCTATGTCCAAATCGCTTGTCCGATGTAACGAGAGTTGATGAAGAAGAGATATAACAGAGACGAGACCGGGAGGATCTAGGGATGCCTCATCGATGGCCGGTTCTTGGCTAAACAGAAAGTGAACAAGAATAGAAATGGAAAGGAAAAAGGGACCCAAAACTCAATCGCAGACCGCCGTTATGATACAGATATCAACGGACGATAGGCGATGTAAAAAAGCCGGGGGGGGGGAAGAAGAATTGGACGTTGGGCGATAGTTTGCAAGGAGTAAGAGAATAAAAAGGGAAGTGGGCAAAAGAGGGATGATGAAGCTTCAGGGGATAGGTATTTTAGCAGCACCTCAGCTAGCAATGACCTTACAGTATGCGGGCTGCTGAGACTACACCTATATAAATGGTGAATGGATACCTAAATTGATGGTTGCAGTACGATACGAGCTGTCGCGTCCAGCGTCGTACCCGTTTCTCTCCACTCGGGGCTCTTGAAGGAAAAAAGTTGTAGCTACAGTGGCCTCTTCGGTTCGTTCCTGTCGGGTCTGTCTCTGAGGTGACCTCCCGTCGGGCTAACAGGACATGTCAGCGTCAGCCCAGTGGATGCTCTCCCTAACATCCCTTTACCCCTGCAGCGAATCAAACCCGGCCCCGGCCGTGAAGATCCCCTGGTGTCCCCGCAGCGCTAGGCTCAGAACAGAGCTTCAGCAGGCGCCATTAGACCTGTAGATATCAACCATTGGCGATAGCTCTCTCAAGGCAGCTCGACTGGTTTCAGCTCCCGCAAACGTGTTTGGCATTCGAGATCTACAATGGCTTGTCATGAGGCTTCTGTCAGTGAATCATAACTGCATTGTTCCCGACTTCATGCCTCTCTACCTGATATTCACATCAGGAACAGTTCAGTACCTCGAGGATTTGATAGATGCGGCCACTGTAGCCACACAGGGGCCTGGCTCCCTCGAATGTGGCTCCAGCTCCAAACAAAACGACACTAAACATTCAGGTACACAGACAACTTAACCCCTTTTCTGCCCTTGATCTCCAAATTGCTACGCACTACTTGAAACACGCGTTCTAGACCATGAAACTTTTCCTTCTACTTTATCGTGTCGTGTTTATTACCGTGGGGGTACCTTAGCCAGCCCAGCCAACGACCTCGATATAGGGTATCTCAATTCCAACATATATATAGGTACCTACCTTGAGGTAGGTAGGTACTCATGATAGCATCATTGACTTTTGGTGTTACAAACCCCAGATAAGACTAAAAGTCCTGTCGACCCCGAGATTGCAAATATTCTGCCCATTGTCGAAAACCAGCAATCCAATGCGGGACGCCTTCAGGTTTTGCCAACTCATTGAGTGACGCCCTGCGAGGAGATTCTCGCGTCAACCAATTGTGCCCCTGGGCATCCAACACATCAGCCATTGACGCCGATATAATAGTCTGTACCTGTCCATCCACCAAGGAAAACTCCTGGAGTGCCTGCATCGCCTCACTCCATCGAGATAATGCAACCTCAAAATCCGATCTAATGTGCGATAGCTTTGCCAAGATGACGTATACTCGCAGTCTTTCATACTTCAGAAGACTAGCCCGAGACTCGATGTCGACGCATATCTTTTCTGCCTCTTCATAACGTTCCTGGGCAAAAAGAGCCTCTGACAAAGCCAATTCAAGAAGTGATTTGCCAGTCAAAGGGTCGGGCCTTTCAGTACGCCGTATGATCTCAGTGCGAAGATATCCTTCACCTATCATAGGCTCGTCAAGCTCTCTCAAAGCATCCGCTAAATCGCATGTCAAATCCCGGAGATCCTCATCAAAGACGAGCTGACTCGGTTTCTGCGACACTTCGTGTGCTATCTCCAGCAACTTTAAAGATTCATCGAAATTGCCCTGCAGTCGCTTGACTCTGCCCAGCAGTGAGTGTTTGCGGAAACTGAGGATCTCTTCCAGAGGCGAAGGCTCATCGCCGAGCGGGTTCCAATCCTCCAATAGTTTCTGCGCAGTCGACAGATCCGCCACCTGGATTGAGTTTAGGGAACGTTGGATAATAGCGACCCCGACCTCACAGCTTATGCGCTTGTTCACAGTGGCCGCTTGGTCGTTGATTCCGAAGTCCTGAAGACTCTCTGTGGCCTCATCCATGTTTCCACTGAGACGTCCCAGAACTGCTTTCGTCTGGCCAATGCAGAGCCGGAGGTGTGTATCTTTCAAGCGCCCTGCAGCCAACTCTGCCTGACCGATTGCGAAATACTTCCATGCCATGTCTGGAAACCGGAAAGCTTCAATGAGTGTGAGCATGAAGTCGGTTCTGGTGGCTGTAGGCAGCTCATCGAAACAGTCGTGGAACGCTTCAGCAACATGATGCAGATGCGGTAAGAATGATTTAACCACGGGTTCTCTTGTGTAGTGTCAGCGGTTCAAGCTCGCTGGATATCGATTTCAGACTCACGGAAACTCGATGTACTTCCAGGGTACGGCTCTGTATGCCACAATCAAAGCCTGTTGTCTCCAGAACGGGAGCGCATCTGGGGCAAGGCTTCGGTGGACTCTCGCTGACATATCTTCATTCAAGTGATATGTCTCATCTGGATATTTGAGGACAGCTGCCAATTGACAGAGTTCACGGAAGGCTCGTGTAAGTCGTTGGTCATCTGCTAGTATGTCGATCAACCACGAGGCCAGGCCAACTTTGGTCGCATCAACAAGCTCAACTTCTCCCTCGATTGTCCATCGTTTTCGAGGTGTTGACCCCCGTGTAAATAGTTCCAGGGGAATTTTCTCGCATGGTGAAAAGAATGAGAGTAGAACTAATAGGACACTGGCATCTTCAGACCGGGTGGAGCTCTCGTCAAACAGAGACTGAGAAGCCGCCTCGAGGGCAGAGTTTCTCCATTCTGTCAACTCCATCGAAGATGACTTACTTATATGAGATTCAAAGCTGCGCTGAGGAATTGGCTCGGCATCTCATCTCATGAAGGAGAGGGGGGGGGGGGTTATTCGACAGCTGCGTCGACGACGGCGGAGAAGCGTTATACCGAGAGCCCACTCCAGTTTTGCAGGTGTTTTTTACCTTTTCCCACTGGAAGGAACTCCCTGGTATTTAACCAGACTTTGTCTCGAATGAGGCTATTGATAAGACCCCCTGATAGACTTGACAGGTCTGGACTCTGGATCGCGGGTTTGAATGCCGAATACCGGTGGTGTGTTGAAAGTTACTATGCCAGCCTGGGGTTGTAGGTCGGGGAAAACGGCGAAAGCTCCGTGGTAGACGATAAACGTCATTTAGGGTATTGCGGGGTATCCAGATTCAGGTGTTGCGCGTGGAGTTGTGGAAGGAGTCCCAAGGAATACGATAAGCCAGAGGTTGGACATTTCAAGTTGATGGCTCATATCCATTCTCAGCCATGGGTGACTTAAAGCGGTAGCTCGCTCTCCAAGGCTTAAGACCAAAGACTAAGCTTAGTAGCCAGGGGTTGGAGGATCTCATCACGGGAGAAACCTGTCACGGATAGAAGCAGATTAACCCAAGACCCTTCTTGCAGAAATGAGTGTCTACTACACTCTGGAATCGTGCCTAGGGGAGGGAAGAAAACCTTAGACCTTAACTCTGAGCGATAAAAAGACTTAATAATAACCTGGTATAAGTTTAGGGTGCCTTTTAGTGTGTTTATTTTGACATCTCATATCAAGCTGTACAAAGCAACCCTGGATATAACCAGTTGATATGCTAGAGATTGGCCTAGCATCGGCATCTCGACCTTCAACCAATCCACAGAAGCTCATGTACATTAACTGACTGTTCAAGTATAGTGCCGAACAGCTTATACCGAATAACGCCTTTGTTGATCAGGCTTAACGACTGAGAGAAGTATAGTGTCTGCTCAAAGGAAGAAGTTGCCGCAATGGATTAGAAGAGATTGTTATGCACAATGCCCTTGAAGTACCATTCCAATCTAAGAACAAATAGTGAATTTCACAGACTCCAGTTACTCGGAAAATCAAAGTACCTGGTTAATTCTCATGAAACAAGACTTACCTAACGTTACTCCGTACATGCAGGTCAACATCAAGTTGTCGCTGAGAAAGTCGATGTGATTGCAGGTAGACACCTAAAACCACCCGGAACAACGATTCACCGACCAAAGCTTCGCGTCGCCAGAACACCTCGAAATTTCCAAAGTCGCCTGACTTCCACTAACAGCTCCATCAGCCTTTTTCCTCTTTCTCAGCGCGTCCTCCTCACAATGGCAGCCGTAACAACCAACGGCGATGCCGCCGCAAATGCTCTCGATGATATCAAACCTCCCGCTGGAGTAGTCCTCCCTCCTCGCGAGATTCGAAATGTTCTTGAAAAGACAGCGGGTTATGTAGCGCGAAACGGCGCCGTGTTCGAAGATCGCATTCGCGAAAAGGAACGATCAAACCCGAAATTCAGCTTCCTCAACCCTTCCGATGCCTACCATCCCTTCTACCAATGGCGACTAGATGAGGTCAAGAGCGGACGTGGTACAGCGATTGCTGCTGGTCGCGTGGGCGAGCCTGCGGCCGAGGCTCCCAAGCCTCAGGGACCCCCGAAGCCTGCCGATTACCTATTCTCCGCGCGAACGCCTCGCATCAACCGAAAGGATCTGGATGTGATTCAACTATCGGCTCTGTTTGTAGCCAAGAATGGACGACAGTTTATGACACAGTTGGCTCAGCGCGAAGCTGGTAACCCACAATTTGGCTTCCTCATCCCTAACCACACTCTTCACAACTTTTTCCAACACATTATCGATCAATACACAACGTTATTACGTGCAAGCGGTCTCGGTGGAGAAGGCGGCAAGCTTCAAGAAGAGCGCATAAAGGAGCTCGAAGCCAACATAAACGATAAGTTCCTTGTGTTGAACCGCGCCAAGCAACGAGCCGAATATGCCAAGTACGTCGAGTCGGAAAAACAGAAGAAGGAGGAGGAAGAGGTTAAGGCTAAGGAAGAGTTTGCCATGATCGACTGGGGTGATTTCGTTGTTGTCGAGACAATCACTTTCAATGAGGCCGATGAGCACGCCAACCTCCCACCTCCCACCAACCTGTCCGATCTTCAGTACGCTTCGCTCGAGGACCGCAACAATGCGTCTATCAGTGCCAGCCTCAGAATTGAGGAAGCCATGCCTGACGAAGATACCACCTACAACGCATACCCCAATCAACCCGCCCCCTACCCCATCGCCCCTCAACAGCCAGCCTACCAACCCGCTCAAATGCCCCCTCCTGTGCAGCCATACTCTCCTGTTCCACAAGCGCAACCGCAGCAACCGCAGCGATCAGCCCAAGAAGAAGAAGAGGAGCGCCGTATCCAGGAACGCGCGGAGCAACAAGCACGAAAACAACAGGCTACTGCTGAAGCACGTGGTGGTGCTCCTCCGATGAAGATCAAGGAGAACTACGTACCTCGTGCCGCACAGAAGGCAGCCAACAGACAGGGCGCGCAGACAGCGCTGTGCCCTAACTGTAAACAGCAGATTCCCATGAATGAGCTCGAAGCTCACATGCGAAGTGAGTGCTCTATCCTAACATTTTATTCAGTCAGAATGCTAACCTGTTTTCAGTCGAACTTCTCGATCCTCGCTGGAAGGAACAGAAGGCCAAGGCGGACACACGCTACGCATCCTCCAACACGATACATGTCGATGTCGCCAACAACCTAAAGCGACTTGCCAGCCAGCGCAGCGACGTTTTCGATCCTGTCACTGGACAGGCCATTTCTGAGGATGAGCTAGCGCGCAGAAAGAAGGCTGCCATCCACAGCTACGATGGCGCCATGGATGCCAAGAGCCAAGCACAGCTGGGTCATATGCAGAACGTTAACGTCGAAGATCAGATCCGCGCTATTCACCAAAAGTTCGCTGACAAGAAGTGAGGAACTCGGTTGATGGGCAGATTGTACCCGATCGGAGACGACAACGAAGAAGAAGACGAAGAGAAACAGACCAACCCCCCAAAGGAGCATGCTGTTCTCGTGTACACGGATCATGTGTAAAACTACATGTTGCGGTAGGCGTTGTAGGTTGAGGCCCCAAGGTGAGGCACATCTGGCGTATGGCGTTTCGTTAATCATATGGGCTTATACTTGTTTGATGCAGCTCAGTCTTGCACGAGAGTTTTGGGGATGCCGAATCGAGGATGTCTGGGGTAGTAGATTGATTGGCTGAGAATTAGGTGAACGGGCTGCCAGGAGATGATCGGAAACGTACATCTTTAACTACGGCCGTACTATGCCATGTCATGTCGCAAGACAGACAGACAGACGTACCATACCGTTGACCATGCTCATGAGGGGCAAATACTTTGTATCAGAAGTCAAGATGTCCCGCCTCAATGCAGCTTGGATCGCCATTATATAATGAAGCATTCTAGACTGTTGCTCGAGTGCTATCTGACGCTCTTAACGAGCCACTCAGAGCCCTACTGCTTGAATATAAAACAATATGATCAATTCTTCCGCCATTTCCAATACTCACAGGTCAAGTGAACCAATGTTGTTGTCTCATAAATACATTGGCCACTATATTTAGGTCTCACGTTTAGGTACTATCTATTGGTTGGATATCTCCGTTTCCTGTCTTGACTTGTACGATGCAATGTCGTAACGCTCATGGTTACACAAACAAATCATCAATCAACAAAACGGAGCCCGAGTGACCCGAAACAGGCTTTGATACCCGTCAACGTACATATTCCTGAACGGTCATATCACCGACCAAGGAAACAACAAAAAGGTACTTACGATTACCCTGGTCCTCCACCAATTGCTCAAGTACCCCGCCTGGGCCCGCCCTGTCCTGTCCTGGCCTGGTTCCACCACCTCCACTTTCTTTCCTCTCTCTTCTCACTTCTACCTCCGAAACTCTCATTCATCTTATGCGACAGCCTGAACTTGAGTGAACTTCAGACTCTCTCTCTACTCTACACGAAATCACCACCAGCCTCAGCCTCTTCCTTGCGCCGATAGTCGACTGCGACGTACATTAATTAATACCCATACTCCGTACCTTGACGACTAAACTCCCTATAACATCACCAACCATGGCGTCCGACCAGGACAACTCCGGCCTCGATGCGCCCGGCTCACAATTCCACCGACCAATCTTGCAATCTATGCCCGATACGCGACAGCAGAGCTTTGACGAGATCTACGGTCCTCCCGAGAACTTTCTAGAGATTGAGGTGCGCTCTCTTGTCCCTCATGCGCCATATCCGCGACCATACATCGTCAGACGGACAAGCAATACTCGCAGGATATGCTAAAAAGCGCCATTATAGGTCCGCAACCCAAGAACACATGGCATGGGCCGCCACATGTACACAGACTACGAAATCCTCTGCCGCACAAACATTCCCGCCTTCAAGCTTCGTCAGAGCAGCGTCCGTCGTCGATACTCCGACTTCGAGTACTTCCGCGACATTCTCGAGCGCGAGAGCGCCCGTGTCACCATCCCTCCTCTGCCCGGAAAGGTCTTCACCAACCGCTTCAGCGACGATGTTATCGAAGGTCGTCGCGCAGGCCTCGAGAAGTTCCTCAAGATCGTCGTCGGCCACCCCCTGCTGCAGACAGGAAGCAAGGTCCTGGCTGCCTTTGTCCAGGGTGAGTTTGCCGCCATGTCTATCTTTGCCATCATGATGTGTAGGTTGACACAGAATCGCAGACCCTAACTGGGATCGCAACGCTTGGTGACGCCTCCGTCTGATCTGGCCCTTTAAAGCCATGTCTTCTTCTCGCTCTCGCTCTCCATCTCCAACTTCAACTCCGCGCCAGCCTCGAAAGCTCCGTAAGCGGAATCCGGCTCTCAACCAGCGAGAAGCCCTTCTCGACAACATGCCCTCCCCGTGACTACATGAGAGAGGTCAAGGAAATGAAAAGAAACGAAACGAAACGAAGCGAAATGACAGGAGAGGGCGAAATGGGCGTTCCTCTTCACGTACATACTATCCTCTTTTTCTTTCATGTGGGAAAAGCAAACTCTGGTCCAGTCGTTATGTTTTCAGTCCAAACCTGTTGTTTCAACTTGCATTCCAACCTACATTCAAAGCTCTGGGACCCCCTTCTTTAGCTTGGGGCGTTGATGTGCTGATGGGTTATCTTGTATCCATATCACCCACTCTGAATTACAGGAGTGATCCGACTCATGAGACCCAGACCATGAAGCTAAAGCGCATTGCTTAGAACACAATATTAAAGTCAGCAAAGTGGTTTCATTTTCATTCGTATTGGCTTCTAGGCATCATCCCACGGAAAGAGTCTTCTCTTCTCCAGAACGGGGATGTGTTTGTGACGATATCGCCAATCACCAATGTGTGGTGATATCCGGAAAATAGAGGTGGCTCTCCTATTATACATAATTTTGTACATGGCCTTTGTGTGAATATGAGCATAAGCATGAGTGTAGGCGTTTACATTTCCCTGTCTACTGATCCATCCACTCGCCAAACGCCGAAAAATCAAGATGCCTTAGCCACGCCATCTCCCCTTTTGTTAGTTTCTCGTGATTCTTCATGTCCCAGCTTCGTTTGAAGACCTTTGGTGTTGTACATTGATACAAGAGCGAGTAGTATTTTTGAAGCTTTCAAAGCTTTATAGCGACTCGTGTCAGATAGTGTTACAGGATATCGATGAGCGGATCAGTTCCAGGTAGCGCCCTAGTTTTTGATCGCTTTGTGCCAAATCGGTGCGTTTCTCATTCAAGGAACGGCTTACGCGGGTGTGTGGAACAATCGAAGGATGCCTTCATACATGGCAAACATGATAGCGGCGCTAGGTACTGTTCGCATCAAGTGAGGTGTCAGACCCCCGTATAGACCCATGACACCCTCTTCAAGCCAGACAAGCTTGAAGCATTGAACAAGGCCGGTATACTTAGGCAGTCCATTCTCCATAGGCGCTTGTCGAAGTCGTGTTCGCGCAACCTGTTTCATCCTTGTCAGTATCCTGTAAAGATTCCAACGTCTCAAACCGATGACGTACCTCATGGGGATAGGCGATAACAGCGGCGACCAACTTAGCGCTTCCAGCAGCGAAACCCTTCCCAGTCCAGTCGACAGTCTTATCCCACCAAGTCAGTTCACGACCACTGCGAACGATCGTGTTGTGTCTGCGAGCTAAAGAAGCCTTCATTTGCTCATAGAGCATCCATTGCATCGTTGACTCCACCACGCCGAGGTAACTAGCACTCATGCCACGGTAGAGACTTCGAATACCCTCGTCCCGGATGATTTGACGTATACAGTCGTAGCTGTTGCGATATTTGCGCATTTGCGCACCACCAGCTGCAACATTCTTGTCCAGCTGTAGCCGAGTCTTGATCATCCAGATAGGATTTGTAGCCGTTGAGGTAATGACGCCGGCTGCTACACCAGCCGATAGGTGAACCCAAGGCGCTTCTACACCATTGTTGAAATGCTCAGATATTAAGCGTTTTCCATTGCCGTAGACATAGAAGTTGATGGATCGAGCTGGTACAACTCCAACTGAGGTAGGGCCAAGACCCTTGAAGAGTGCTCGCCAGCCCTCATTCCGGTATACTGAGCCGAGAATCTGGAGTGTGTCGTTCAGGTGATATAGAGCAGCCCGGGCAGGGTTTAGTCGGCCAATCACTTGCGCTTGGGCTTCGCGTTGAGCTCGAATCTGGGCTTGGTAGAAATCGGATTGCAACCGGGTTTTTAGCACATCGAGGGGGGCTGTAACTGCAGCGGCAGTCATTCCTCCAACACTATGAACACAATCAAGTCAGTCTCGTCGTTCCCCGCTAAGCAGTCGCAATTACGACAAGTTGTCGCAAGCTAGTTGGGGACCATAAGGAGGGTTTACATACCCGCCAGCAAACATGTGAACCCATGATTTAGCAAAGGGCAATGCCTTAACATTTCCCTGGATAGGGGTGTCATCAGGAATTACATCGCCCGTCTCCCGTGACTGAATGAGTGCTGAGTGATCGATTGGTGAATGGGAATGATGGAATGGTTTCTCGTCGCGGCTGGACATGGCGTGCGACGCAGGCTGATGGTGTGACATGGCGAGGTGCAGTTTTCGATTGTGAAGGAAGAGGAGAGCCTTGGTTCCCGTCAATGTTGGTTGTTCCGCTACCTTTACTCGTTCCTTCAGTCGATTCGCCGTTAAATTTCGATTTTGCGCGGGACCGTCGGTCAATAAGAGCAACCTGCAGTGAAGCCTGTCGATACCGTGGAATTAGGAAAGCAGGCGAGGTACAATCATCAGATAGTGGGCGATCAGACAAGGGCTCGGTCGCCAAGTATTTGCCGAAGAAGAGGAATCGCCTCTGGTGATTGGAAAAGACGGAGAATCTTTTTCATGAATCAGCGAAGCATTAGCAGACAGTGGCGGTAGAAGAGGTCATTAGTGCCTTATCTAATCGCCTCTTGCCAAAACTTTTTTCTACGGCTGCCACTGGATGGATGAGATGCGTCTCGATCCGCAATGGAAGTGGCGCTGGTGGGTCTTCAAGGTACGTATTCTTTTCGACGGGCAGCAACTTAAGTGCTAGGTAGTGGTACACCCTCGGGGGGAAATAAAAAACGAGACTGGATTTGGTGGTGGATCGATGGATTTTGGCTTACACGGTGTAAGCCAGTCTCGTTTTTTATTTCCCCCCCTAGGTACAGTGCCTTATATGTGGGTCAGAAGCTGCCATGTCTAAGGTAGCATTGGATGTGTATGTAAAGCCGATCAAGGCCAAGATAAAAATGACGAAACGCGAATTAATGGCAGCTCTTTAAATGTGATGAGATGCCCGAAGCAGGTTTTAAAATGTCTTTATATTCATAAAATTCATAAAACGTTGACTTCTTCTCGCACACTCTTCTTCCTTGTCAAGCCATCTCCATGTGTTGACTCTCACAAGTCGGTGCTTTCATGCGTAAAACGCCAGCGGGGCTATTCTGACTGATGCAGTATCAGCTGGCTGAAGGATTCAACGAACCATCACTGCCCCTATACGTACTGTTCGAAGGTGTTGCCAGCGAACTCGCCAATACCGTGGCATTTGATCCAGGTGCTAGTGTTTCGACCGAATGGTTGCTGTGATCTGACCTAGCTGACTGCCCCATTCCAAAAGGGAGCCGATGTCGTTCTGCACTCAGATCAAATCGGTGCATCGATGCAGTCGACGGCTCCATTGTACTAGGAAGATGCCCGTTGTCCCGACTAGGAGGCCTCGAACCTTCATCGGTACCGTATGTTCCAGGTGTTCTATCCCCAGACGTTCTGCCCGTTTCTTGCCTCTCTCCAAGTCGACTTGAGAGCCCGTCTTTGGGGTCTAAAGCGTCAGGAGCTCGTCCACTATCTAACTGCCCATCAACATCCATTTCATCCCTGAGACCCATGTCTCGCTTGAGTTGTCGGAACTCATCATCTGTGACTGTTTTCCAACTGCATTTTGCATGCTTTTTGGTACATCCTGAGCATGCTGTTAAATGTTTGACGCATTCAACCCTTAGCCGCCGACAGCGATCGCACGGTGGGTTGATAACATCCCCCTTACCCAGCTGGTCAGTCCTTTGTGTAATAAGAGACCGGAAAGCTGCTTCGCGGCTATCCATCACAGGCTGCACTGTTGCCTCTGCTGCATGGCCACTGTATCTTAGACCGTGCGCTTGGGAGTGGGTTACGCTATGCGAAGGAGACGGCTGACTCAAAGTGGTTATAGGAATTCCTGTAACTGAAGTTGACCGAGATGGTGGTGGTGAAGCTGAAGCGGCGAGAAACTGCTGCAGCAAATCTGCATGTAAATCATAGCCGGCGCTGAAGTTGGCCGTTCGCTGTGAACTACTACTGCCGGTGCTGTTAGTGGGTTGATATCGTGACGGCGGTGTGTCCTGTGTGCTCCTGCGTCGACGAATATCCTGCTTCCTCTGCCCCAGCCGATGGTTAAGTATACGAGCTCTTGCCGCCACTTCGTCAGCCTTCTTGTACAGAATTGATGTTCTTTGTTCGAGAATATCCAATGTCGCCAGTTCCGCAGTCTCATCCTCTTCGAGGGGGTGATCCAGGGGGAACCGATCCAATGCGCCAGACCATACCAGCCGCCAATCGTCCTCCATAATCTCCACCTGTGAACCTTTGAGAACAAATTGGCAGCATCGGGTGCCATCCGCCTTTTGAACGAGGGTGAAATCCTTTGGGTTTGATCTCGCAAAACTGACAACATCCAGCCAACTTATTGGGTTGGAGAAGGGCTGAAGTGGTGTCGTCTTGATTGGCCCATCAAAAAACTTCTCAATGCCTCTCAACAGTCTTGGACCGGTAAGTTTAGCCCCAAGACTTGCTGCAAGGCTCTCATGCCTGTCCAACACGTCTGATGTACGTCAGTAAATGGTATCCCATTAATGGTTTCGATGATTCTCTTGGCATCCTTACTCTCATATTCGCCAATCAGGCCGATGATGTCGGCAAATGTGTCTGCGTCACCCTGTACGAGGCTCAAGTGCGATGCATTTGATCTCGGGAGATAGTGGATATAACCGGGAACGCCTTTGAGGTTGGGTTAGCATATCCTCCAAGCGAACAAGCTGTGCCATCGCACCAAGACAGAAAAGCTGGATACAAAAGCAACAAGCATGTGCGTCCCTGGAGGAGTCGAGCTGAACGCTACTTCCGGCGAGGAGTCAAACCAGGAGCATCGGCTTTTCAAGTGCCGTCTCGTTTGCGCGTGCCATCAGACAACGACATGCATCGAGGAATGTAGGAGACACGAGGACACATGCAAGTGTGCAACGACGACGAGGTCAAGGCAAAGAAGACAGTCTCGTATGTGGTGC
Organism: Fusarium sacchari; assembly: GCA_017165645.1. NCBI lineage: Eukaryota > Fungi > Ascomycota > Sordariomycetes > Hypocreales > Nectriaceae > Fusarium > Fusarium sacchari. The sequence continues at coordinate 93,858 of JADANP010000006.1, forward strand.
TACAAACGAAACGTCTCAGGATTTGAGGCGACACAATATGGTGCAGCCCTTGGCGGCTGTTGTCATACTAGACATACCTTGCTGAAGAGATGTAGGTGCATGCTGAGCGCGAACTTGACCACCGGCATCATCGACATCACGCTTTCGTTTTGCAGGTTCCGAGTCGGAAGTATGGCCCATGATGGGTAAGTGATAGGCGTAAATGCGGTATGTTGACCAAAGGGTCGAGATTGACACACGAGCCTGGATGCCGTGTGACAGAATGAGGCGCTTACGCTTGACCAACAAACGTCCTAGCCGAGATTGAACCCTGAAATGCCCCGTGAAGCGGACAGATCTGCCTGGATTGCGCTGAAAAGTGGACAGAGTAGGGAGATAGATATCAAAGCTTCTCTGGGAGATTTGACCAGAGGACGAATTAGAGTCAGGTGAGTGGCAACGTCGCGAAGGGATTGCGACGGGGATTCCAATTGATGGATTGACTGATAGGATTGAAGAGGGGAGAGAGAGAGAGAGAGAGAGAGAGAGGATGGGACAACAACAGCGGTTATTGGATATTCATGGCGACGGAATGAAGCCGGAATAAGTTGACGATGGATCGAGAGGATATGTCGATTTTGTAGTGTTAGAGAGCCCGTACCCCCCAGATAGAGAGATACCTTGGATATGCAGGTAAATGGGTGCCAAGAGGAGAACAATTGTAGATTCTCCGTGGAGTAGCCTCAGTTTTACTCCAGCACAGAAAATCCCTCGCGCAAAATAACGCAGTGAGCTATGACGGGTAACGTTGGAGTCCAAGTGGGTGAAGAGGAGCCTTCAAGAGTGAGAAAAGGAGATTGAAGAAGGTTCAAATATTGGCCAGGCTGGGGGAGAAGCACAAGGAAATACGGAAAAGAGACGGGAGCCTTGGAGCAAGAAGAAAGTGCCGGGGAATCGGGACCATGTGGGGAAGAGTGCAGCGGAACGAGGTGCGAGGCCGATGGACAGTGGACAGTGGACAACGGTCGAGTTGGGTTGGTTAACCTCCAATTTGAATGGATATGAATGGAGGGCACGTCAACATCAAAATCTCCGACTTAAAGGGCCTGAAAAAGGGCGACGATAGTGGATGATTGCTTGGAGGGTGAAAGATCTTCTTTTGGAAAGTTTAGAAGAAAAGAAGTAATGAGTTAGGCCAAGAGGATTTAAGGACAAAGAGCGGTAGCAGTAGCAACTAATTCGAAACTGATAGACGGGACACAACCTAAGGTAAGCACAAAGGCCCTCCATGGTGATGCCCTATACCTGGGTACCGCAGCCACTGCCAGCCGCCCAGACATCCATTATTATTAACTAAGGTACCTACCTACCTACAGCTTGGTAACGGCGGGCCAGCGGGCTCAAGACCCAGTGCTACTGTAGCTTGATTTCCCTTTTCGGACAGTTCATGATGGGTGTCGAGAGGCCTCCTCTGAGGAGTCAAGTACATGCCAAAAAAACAGCTCATAGTCCTGTAATGAGAGTCGCATACCGCTCCTGTCAACCTGTACATAGGCGCCTTAATGCATGTCCCAGCGCGGGATCTTTGTATGAGGCTGTGCTGCTGCAAATCCCCAAACAAGGTAGAGTAGCTTGCACGGGTGGAGGGAGGGATGATTTACTTATGTGCTAAGGTATTTACAGGCGGTAAATGGGAAAAGAGACAAGCTCACTCAAGCTGCATGGATCTAGTTTCAAGTCAGATGAGTGAGGGTGAGGCAATATCACTGGCGCTGGCTGCGCTGCATCATCCCGCTCGTCGATCTGCTACTGTAATAATTTGCGACGCTGGTCTCCGAGGCACTCGAGCGATATATTTCGTCTTACACTTGCACTTGCACTTGCACTTGCATCTATATTACAGGCCCAATAGTATCACGCTCGGTATTGCGGCACTGAAAGTCGGTAAGTGACCATCACCAATCGACAAAGCTCTACTACATTTTGCTAGACTTGTTTCTGATGATCAGTATCCTTCCTGTAGTCGGCAGACTAGACCAGATCATCACGCACGCGGTGCGAGTTATGATTATCGTATTCACATGAAGAAGTGAGTGTTGCTGTATCTAATTCCTGCCACTCATTGGTCGAATCGTATGTATGTACATATGTATCAAGCTCAACTCAAGCTCCTCTTCTCACAATCCACTCTCACTCAATTTCACACATGACTGACTGCCCGCAAGCAGCCCAAATCCACACCCCTAAACCTCCACAATTGTACTAGCACCACTCACCCCACCAGAGCCATCACAAGTTCCAACTTCAGCCCAAACCACAGGCTCATCACCAATATCACACCCCATCTCCTCAATCTGAACCCCCCCCGAAGATACGCCATGTCCGATAGACCCTCACACCGAGGTGGCCGCGGTGGCCAAGGATCGCATCCCCGAGGTGGCCGCGGAGGCGGCCGTGGAGGAGGCGGCGCGGGAGGCGCCCAACAGGAGCGTGAGAGACCCAAGAAGGAGAACATTCTTGACTTGGGCAAGTATATGGACAAGCAGATCACCGTCAAGTTCAACGGCGGTCGCGAGGGTATGTTTAGTCGAGTTGCGCACCAGGAGATCTCAGCCACTAACCTCCGATTCAGTCAAGGGCACATTGAAGGGCTATGATGCTCTTATGAACCTGGTACTAGATGATGTACACGAGGTTGTTCGAGGTATGACGCGCGACTCCTACAAACCATCTCCCGACCGATATTCTACCATTCCTGCATAGGTACTTTTAGCTAACACAATGACCGCAGACGACGAAGGCAACGACTCCACTCGATCCCTTGGCCTCGTAGTTGTTCGAGGTACTCTCCTTGTTCTCGTCAGCCCAGTCGACGGCAGCGAAGAGATTGCCAACCCTTTTGTGCAGGCCGAGGATGATTGAGGACTCAACTGTTGTCTAGCTGGAAACGAATATTACGACAAGGGCAAACAACAAACCATCCAACCTGGAGCTGGTACAATATATACGGCCGTGTCAAGTCTGGTTTAAACTCCAGAAACCGAGCGACACAATTAGACCGCCAGCTACTACCATGCATGGTATTTCGGATTATGCATTGGGCATCAAAAGCAGCATCATACGAAAATCCCGGGCACCAACCGTGAAATCATCACGTTAGCCGCTACTTCATAGAATATTGTAATGAATGAAGGCAATATATCATACTGAAAAGAGAAATTCGCTACTTCTGTCTCCCTATCTCGTCTCTCCCTGCTTCAGAACTACCACTAACTAGCCTCTGCCATATACACACACAGTCTAAACATCATCAGCCATGGCAGACCATCATGAATCTGTAGATTGCCTCTAATGTCCTAACCCCAATCGCATCATATGACACGAGGCCAGAAGCCTTCTGGCGATTTTGCCAGTTCTGAGTGCCTGACTGATCCAAGGCGATGCCCTTATAAGTACCCAAGGTGCCGTGATTGTACGAGACTCTGTTCTCAAAAATTGATGCTCCTTGTTTCTCTGGCCCTATTGTTCTTCCGTCCACGTTTCTGCTTAATAGCCGGGGCGTCCTTGTCGTTCTGAGGACTAAATCCTTCCTGTAAGTCGTCGTTTAATCCATCTTTGGGCAATGGCGGAGGCTTGCTTGGGCCTGCCTGTGCGTAGCACATTGGCCTCCTCTCGAAGCTTTCGCATAACTCGTTGGGAACCTCTAGTGACAGGTCTGATTCGCTTTGAGACCCTGCTTCCCCCTGATGTGTTTGTTTCCGTGGAAAATATTCTGTTGCCCTGTAGGACTTTGGCCTCGTGGGAATAGAAATTACACGAGACTGGCTAGGACCAATACCCATAAATTTACCACCACCTCTAGCCCCCCCACCCTCGGTCTGGCCTTTTCTAATGTCTTAGTGGGTATTGAGGCTTTGTACCGCGATTCTCTGAAAGTTGCCACGAGCCAGGTTGTTGTTGCTGCTGGGACTAGAAGCTTCGCCCTGATTTGCTCGCCTTGACAAGTTCTCCAAAGGAATTCGCCAGCATCTTTTTGAGCTCCTTGTAGCTGACGAGGAAGCTGGTCTGTTCGTCTCGACTGGTGAGACAAACCCTCTCCTCCGTCCCAATATCTAGTTTGCTCATGCAACGAAGCATGTGTCCCATATCCAGAACTGGATTACCGTTGGCATCCACTTGATGAAAAACATAATCTCTGAAGAGTTTGAGCATATAACGCTCACCATTTTCGGACCAATTTTGATCTCCGTTGAAGTCGTATCGCTCGTTGATGGTTGCGAGTTTCATCATCAGTCTGGCTGCCCTACCGTTCTCCACCTCCCGCATGACGTCGGTGCGGGCCTTGTCATTGGCTTGAAGAATTTGGTCAAACGTGGATGTGATACGACCAGCAATTCCGCGTACGAACTCATCTATGCCTTTCTGAGCGGGTGGTTGCTGAGGGGTGAGGAGCCACAGCACAGTATCCCTCAGTTCGACTGAATACACCCTCGACAATTGTTCCAAAGATACGTTAAAATTGGTGAGATGGACTGGCAGAGTGTTAGTCGTCAGACAGAGCAATAGCCGGCCGAATTGAATGAAGTCTTCTTGCTGAAGCTCTTGAATGGATCGATGAGCATCATATTGAACGACGTCCAAGATAGAGCATGCGCTGAGGCGGATGCGGCCCTTGTCTGTGAGAATAATCTTGCTAGGGTCGATGCATCGTGCTGCCAAATTGACCGAATGGATAGCCTGGAGCGCATTGGCGATCTGTGAGATGTAACCCCACAGGACGTTCTCAGCAATGGGTGTTTTAGCTTGGAAACGTGTACCATGGGTACTGCTTGGGGTCAAGTGAGCCTCAACTAGTGTTTTGGAGAGGGGGAAATAGTTTTGTACAAAGATGAGTGAGCTATCCCCGAAAGCGCGGGTGGTAAACGCATCGATGATAGAAACCACGCTGCCATTGTTAATGCGCCGCCACTCTTTGACAAGCCTGATAGCATTCTCGTTGGTGAGTCTGTAGCCTTCTAATCGTCTGAGACAATAAGTGTGACCCGACTTGGTTTGTGTAGCTTTATATACCCAGCTCGGGTAGCCGAAGATATTAGCATTTTTCCGGTGGGTTGTATCCAAGGGCACCAAGTTGTGGTAATTGTCGAGTTGCGGTAATTGAGAATTGGGGAGAACTTGGCCAGTCGCTTCAAGTTTGTTGACAATCTCAACTCGATCTTTCTCAGCAATGAAAAAGTCATGAGGAACACGATGATATGGCATCAAATCATCTCGACGTTGCCCAGCCGGGAAGTATAAGTGATGTTGCAGAGGCTGAACAGGAGCAGCAAATGCATTTTGTGCTGGGAAGTACCCTGGCCCATGGCCACCGAGAGCTCCTGGATCTTCAGCATAAGGGTTGTACTGAGGAGTAGTGATGCCTTGATTCATAGCAGGCACAGTGAAAGGGTCATAAGAGATCCCGCCATCTTGACCGGAGCCATTTGCGGAAGCAGACTATCTAATTAGCGGAGAGTCTCGATACCGGCAGTGACAGTTCATACCGTGTTGGTCACGTCAAAGTTAGGGGTAAATTCACGAACAGTTGCAGGATTGAAGACGCTGCTGTCGCCGTCCTGGGGCCCAACCGGGGTAGCGGCTTTACAAACATCTTGTCAGTTGACTGACTCAAGAATGAGGGTACTTATGGGGAACATACAGCCTAAGCCACGAGGTGTAAAAGCTGGAGCGCTGGCAGCTTGTGAAGAGAAAGTGGCCTTTTTACTCCCAACGCTAGCGGGTGTAAAAGATGGCGATTCAACATTGAGTGCTTTCTTGGATCTGGGTTCATCATCATTAGCCATGTTGGAGATCCGGAATCGTAGTGTGAGTTGCTGGATGTGGAGTAGCAGCTCGCAAGAGTCAACTCGAGTACGGAAAGAGTGTGGGATATTATATGCCTGAAGTAGTGATACAGTATCAGGGCTGCTGATACATGCAAGTGTTGTGTTTTGGAAGAGTTGAAGTAATTGGAAGTCGGCAAGTCATTAGTGATGAGGGAGTATCGGCCGATGAGCGGAGAGGTCATGCGACATACGGTCCTTCCTGCAGCAGCATTGAAGCCTCCCATCTACCTTGCAGCGAAAAAGTATGTAACCACTGTAGGTATACAATGATCACTTACAAGCCTCATTAACAAACCCACCATGAACCGACAGCGCGAAGCTTTCATGGCTGAAGTGTGTAACTTTATAAGCCAAGCGAAGTCGGATCGAATTTGGGTACTGCGAACTGTCGCATCATGGGTCGGGTCCATCCACCCCGAAAACAACAAATAAACAAACAAAACAAAAGTTTGAGTAACCTACAAGTCTGAATTGGAGTTATTTTTGTTCTGATCGTGACTAAAGGCACAGCCTTGGTCCTCATATCGACAATGGCCATAAATAAGTACGTTTCGGCATAGTGTATCTTTATTCTCTGGAGAGCGCGGGTCAGCGTTTATGCTGGAGTTGATTTGATGGCGGGGTGTGTCGATATCATGGGATGGATGGAAGGGCAAACGAACCGCGTCCTTTGGGTCTCGGGGACCCAACTTGGCGTCGCAGATCGGCCGTTTGATATCGCGAAGTCGCCATGGTCAGTTATATAGTGTTGAAGGTAGTGCAGCCCGCTTGGCTGTGTTTACGACGTCTGAAAGAGGACGACATTAGCAAGCTGCCGACGGAGAAATGATCTTGTGCAGATAACAATGCCCGCAGCACCTAGGCCGAATACTGACAAAAACAGCACCTACTTGACTCTGGCAAGCATTTCCCATTGTTCAATTGATCGAGGCGAGCGGCCGCCCATGGAGGAACGAGACGAACGGCGGGGTCCAGAGGCTGGCCGTTGCAGACCAGCTTGAACAGTGATTAAAGCGCGGGAAGCCAACGACCGTGTTCGAGGGGGGACAGGGCGCGGGCCGTCGCCTCTCGTGGCGGGAGCAAGCAAAGTCTTGCGAGGTCGGGGGGAGGAGAGGTGAGGTTGAGGTAAGGTTGGTATGAGGAGTTGAACGAGTGGTTGGATTAGGTGCGTATGTGGATGTGGGCGGTGGGGGGGCAGTTTTGGTGGAGGAACTAGACACTTCACTTGGGTTGGGTGAACAAGCCTGCAGTGTCGCGAGCCCAGCAATGGAAGCAATGCGCTTAATCCTGGTATCTTTTCTATCAGTTTTGTATGGAAATATACTTGGACATGTGTCTCCACGGCATGACGCCAAACCTGAAGCCAGTTCGTTCCATGTTCCCATCCATGGAAGACACCAATAATATCTTTGTCCCGAAGAATAGCCCACCCCAAAACGGGTTTAATCTGACTTTTGATAAGCAAGCCCGCCCACTTTAGCTTTGGCGCGCTTGATGCCATCATTCGTCAACCTAACCTCTAGCTTTCGTCTTTCGATATCACATACAAGAGATACTTCAATCAAGTCCACTTCAAACTTCTTTTTTATCTCCGACAGTTTGAATTTTTTCTTAATTTTCCTTCACACTCCTTCTTTTCATTTATATGCAGCGAAGCCGGAATCTTCCAACCACTTATTTGCGAATGCTCAATGTATTGGATCTCATAAAACCGTGGGGTTACACCACAAGCGAGACGTAGACCGCATTCACTCTTCGTTCCCGCACATTTGAACTCGGTCTCTTTCCCCTCTTCTTGCTGTTCGCCTGAGAGACATTCCTTGAACCTGTACCAAGAGCAGTGTGGATGATATAGGTTGACAAGATGGCTGAAGGCGACATGGACTTGGGACAACTGTCCACTACTCAGCAGGAGGCTCTCGATCAATATACACAAGTGACCAACCAAGAGATCAGCGAAGCCATTCCGCTTCTCCGACGCTCCGAATGGAATGTCCAGGTATCAGAATCGCTTCTTTGCTCCTTTTCATCCTTCTAACGATGCATCATAGATCGCAATCGCCAAGTTCTTCGACGGCGAAGTTGCAGACCCAGTAGCTGCGGCACAACAAGAAATACCCCGAGCAACAGCGCGGCACGAAAACCTACAAGAGAGCCTTTTTGATGAGGCAATTCGTGCCCCTCGAGCTTCACCACGACAGCGCACCGATCTAGCTCCGAGAATCGTGCCCCAGAACCCTGTCACAAACCGAACACCATGGTTGCTGGGCCTGCTCCTCACACCCTTTAGCTTAGGCTGGAGAGCTGCGTCGACTCTATTTCGGACTTTGATCTATGCGCTGTCATTCTTGCCTGCCTCGATTCGACCGCGGGCTGTTACTAGCAGAATCTCGACAGGCTTCAGAGGTACCAATGGTCGACGACCTCTCATGCCTCGAGACACAGCCTCGAGATTCAAGCGAGAGTTCGAAGAGGAGTACGGAGAGAACGAGCTACCCTTCTTCGAGGGCGGTGTCGCTCAGGCGCATGATCAAGCAAAGAAGGACCTCAAGTTTATGCTTGTGGTATTGATGTCACCTGAGCACGACGATACCGAGTCTTTCGTAAAAGAGACTTTACTGGCACCAGAAGTTGTGAACTTCATCAAAGATCCTTCCAACAACATAATTCTGTGGGGCGGAAACGTCTTGGATTCCGAGGCATACCAGGTGGCTCAGGAGTATATCTGCACCAAGTTTCCCTTCTCGGCATTGGCTTGCCTTACACCAAAGGAGGGTAGTACACGAATGGGGATTGTCAAGCGACTCGTTGGACCCATGCCCCCCTCCACCTACCTATCAGAACTTCGAGCAGCAATCGAAAAGTACGGTGCAGATCTGGATGGAGTACGCGCAGAGCGAACAGCCCAGGAAGTAACAAGAAACCTACGAACTGAGCAAGACTCGGCCTACGAACGGTCACTAGCTATTGACCGAGAACGCGCACGCCAGAAGAGAGAAGCAGCGGCCGCAGCAGCAGCAGCAGAGAAGCGCGCGCAGGAAGAAGCAGAGGCAGCAAAGAGACTCGAAGAGAAGCGCGAGCAATGGATTGCATGGAGAGCAACAACTATTGTGCCCGAGCCACCAACCAGCGATAAGAGCGTGGTACGAGTCGCACTCAAGATGCCCGAGGAATCGGGAATCGGCCGAATTGTGCGGCGGTTCCCCCAAGATGCCTCCCTGGAGGACCTGTATGCCTTTGTGGAGTGCTACAGCGTTCTCAAAGAGGAGGGTGCAGCGGGTGGTGATAAGCCGGGGGAGTACGAGCACGAGTACAAGTTCCGAATCGCCTCAATTCTCCCCAGAACGGTGTACGAGCCTAGCACAACTGTGACGATGGGGGAGAAGATTGGACGGTCTGGAAATCTGATTGTGGAGGACATACCACCAGATTCGGAAGATGAGTCGGACGACGAGGGTGATGACGAAGACTAGGAGGCGGAGGGTGGTCAGTCAGTAGCTAGCGCCAAGAGGTCATGACCAGCGGTCGTCTGTTATGGAGACTTTTCATGGCGGTCAATAGCTTTGCTGTTATATAATGAAGAATAGACACGACTTTGACTACAAGAGGGTGTCGTGGCAGCATGTGTTGGAGGCCTGGGCGACAGGACACGGCGTCGCTTATCAGATGCTCCCTTGTGGGCTACACTGGCGCAAAGAAAACTGCCGACAGGTTTGGGTGTCTGTCGGACTTGGGTCTATGCTGGTACAGCCTGAAGTCCGCAGCAATTTAACGAACACAGCGAGACCCCTGCCAACTTGACTTGACGACTTATGCGATCTCCGAGTGTCAGATTCTTGAGGCAAGCATGATCTTAGTAAACGAGGCTTACGCAATTCAAGCTTACATATAAGTTAACTTGACACATTCTGCCACTCACTATTTAGAGGCGTCTACTGTATGTTAAAGGCTGCACTATAACAGCTTTCAAACTTCGGGCCGCGTGTTAGAGATCCAGAAGAAGGGCTCCCACTGTGGAGATAGCGCGGATCTTCACCTTTTAGATGAACACTCCGCATATTGAAATGCCACGCGTTCTTGTTTGTCCGTCTCTCTAATGAACGATAGTGAGAAAGAGGCCCGGCACATCTCATGACAAAGCCCAGAGTGAAGCCAAGACACGATGCCAATACTAACGCTGAGGTTAAGGTACCTTAGTGTAGGTAATGTCATGTGTTACGGCGGCGATAGAGAGGGGTTGATTGCGTAGGGTGATGAGGCTGTGCAACGGCGGCCGCTTTACAGCAGTTGGGTTAGAGTAGTTAAGGTAGTTATATTTGTTGATAATTACCTAGGTAGGCCATCGTCTAGAGCCTTATGTTTATTTGATGCGTAGATTGATGTCTTCTCTTTCCTCGCGTTTCAACTCTTTTTGCCTATCGCAAGACTGCTCTCTTTCGACCTTGTAGGACCCTGCAAATCCCAGCCCAGAGAGTGGGTGACGCACGGGGCTGTATTAGCGGGAGGCGCATCACGGACCCTTAACAACTCCGAACCTTGAATATCGACGAGACTCAACAAGAAGAAACGAACGAGTACGGACAGTTACAGTTACAGAAGAGTTACGGGTAAACAGCAACCAACCTCATCACCGGACAATCAGTGTTTACTTGTTGCTTTGTCATCATCTATTACCTAAGGTAGTTACATATACCACATCACTCGAGTTGGAAGCAACTTGGTCCTCAACTTCAAGCCAGTCCCAAAGGATCAATACCCTTGCTACTCCCAGACAACGGCGCCAATCATTCGACGCTCGCTCCAACATCGTCAGCTCCGAGAGGCAGAAACGTACCAAGACCAACCGACATCACCGTTCGCTTCTGAAACCGTGATAGTAATTGCATTGCATCCCGGCGCCTTCCCATTTGAGCCTTAATTTCCCTACACCTTCAACTTCTCGAGTCACAACTTGACCTCAACAACTTTGTTATTCCTCATCTACCAAACACCGCTATAACTAAACTCTAGCATCATCTCGTCTCCTGTTCCAAGAAGCCTCCCCGATTCCTCCACCCCTAGAGTCGCCCGCTGTGGCGCGAGCTTCCAACACAGCCATGAAGTCCATGAAAGGTCTTGGTATGAGCAAGGTGCTCGGTAGCATCAGAAGAAAAGCCAGCAATGTCTCCAATCGTACGTATTCTCATGCGCGCTGCACTGCGATCGACCTCTATGGTTTCATGCACCCCAGAATAAACACAGCACACGTCCAGAGCTGACAATTCATAGGAGCATCTGACGGACCCTCCGGAGCTTCACCTTCAGGCACGACGCCAGCCGGAACACCCGAGGCTACAGCTCACAACAGCGTGGTATGTCCCTATATTATCGCGCATCCTGCGAAACCGTCCGTGTCCCCCGTCTGGCCATCGCTGACCAGAGCCTAGAAAGCATTTTGCGAGTCTGGAGGAAAGTCCAAGGTATGTTTTACAGCCGCCCCTCAGACGTCATAGCTCAGCTAATCTAATGCCAAGCAGCAAGATGAAGTTCTCTTTCTCCCTCCTATCGTCGATGCCGCCGAATCCTCCCCAGCCGCTGCCGCCGAATGCGCGCGCCTGATCCGCAAGTACCTATCCAAAGAATACTTTTCAAAGCCATCATGGCAGTATAACGCAATCATGCTCTTGCGCATCTTGACCGACAACCCTGGCGCGACTTTTACGCGGAACCTAGACCAAAAGTTCGTCGATACTGCGCGAGGACTCCTCAAGGCTGTACGAGACCCCAGCGTGCGCCAGATTCTCATGGAAACACTCGACGATTTCCAGCACACCAAGGCATACGACGAAAACTTGACTTTGCTTGTTTCAATGTGGCAAAAGGAGAAGGAACAAGCTTATAAGAACTTTGGGGTATGTACACATGATTCGGGTTATGGGACCTTACATACTAATGAGCTGTTGCAGGGACCGCAGCAGCCCATGATGTCGCCAGGCGGTTTTAACGCACCTCCCCCAAACCCACACTCGCAGAATTACTTCGCGAGACACCACACGAACAAGCGCTTGCCTGACCCCATTGAGCTAGCCAGCCGACTCGAAGAAGCCCGAACATCAGCTAAGCTCCTGGAGCAAGTTGTCATGAATACGCCACCCGGCGAGATTCTCGATAACGAGCTGATCAAAGAATTTGCTGATCGATGCTCAAGCGCATCTCGCAGTATCCAAGGCTACATGACGTCTGAGAATCCCACTCCTGATAACGACACGATGGAGAATCTCATCGACACCAATGAGCAACTGCAAACTGCGCTCAACCAGCACAAGCGAGCTGTCCTAAGCGCCCGAAAACAACTGGGCCTGAACGAACGATCCGACTCACAGTCGCCCAGTCTAACCCCTCAGATTCAGCCCCAGCAGCAGCCAGAGTCTCAACCTGAGACCAACGGCAACAATCACTACTCCAGCAACGGATCTGGGTCAGGTTCCGGCAAGGGTAAAGAGACGCATTCTTACCCACCACCTCCAGGTCCTCCACCCCAGAATGGTGAGGGAAGTTCGAACCGACCCTATGAAGAGCCCGCCGAGAATCCCTTTGCAGATCCTCAGCCAGGCAATTCTTCGTCGGTCCAACCGCCATCCAACGCAGCGACCCAGTACTCCGAACACGAACGCCTTGCATACGAGCCCTTCCATCCTGGCTTCAAACCCACGGAAAGCTATCTGGGCCGACAAGATAGCGCCATTGGTAAGGTTCACATGCACGGCGCTGGAGCTTCGACACCATCAGCCCAGCCGCCCACACAGCAGCGACTCGACGAAGTCTCCGACGACGATGACATCTACGATGCGCCAAGTGGACCACCACCCAAGAGCAAGGAGCCTATATACCGGTACTAGAGGCGATTTTGAGAATGGATACACGCCCATGGTGGCTGCTGTCCATAATCCAAGCGCCGCAATTTGCCGGAATTACTAGAATGTGCTGCATTGCTTCAACTTGAGATGCCAACGGCCTGAGTCGAGTAACCCCAAATCTGTGAGGGATGGACTCTTTTGGAAAGGTGGAAATGTGTTTCTGGATCGACATTCTTGTGTTATCGTCCATGCATGAAATAGGTTGGCGCGGCGAAAGGGCAGATTCCCATAGCGTTCTTTACTTGTTGTACCTATCGTATCGTTAATTGCGTCAAGGCAAGGGCATCAATACCCGTTCTCAGCCCTTGGGACGACTTGTTCTTGATCCTATGTCTCGGTCAGTGTTTGAAGTTGAGGTAGAATTTATCGCCCTCCCGCATCAGGTTCATGATATGTATTTCAGAGCTGTCGCAGGATAACAAACATACAGGGCATGTCTCAGCCCGAAGCATCTCCGAGATCGAAAAGGTCGCGATACCCAAATTCAAGAGGTTTCCGATCGTGCCACGTTCCCCTCAGCCAGCTGGGAGTTGTGTATAGCAAAGTGTGGGTTACTTTCACGAATGCTGCGTGGTCCATGATCCACCAGGTCGCAGCCTTTGAATCTGCTGACATCCAGAATTGACGTCGGACAGACAGATCTAGAGTCATGCATACCTTTTAGGGTTCACTGCAGATGCAAATCTCAGGTTTATAGTCTCGAGTCTCGGACTCGACAGCGTGGCCAAGGTATCTCTTGCTTGTCGTTGATGAACAGTGACACAAACATAACCGAGACATGAAAGACAACAGACAACGGTCGCTCATCCACACTGGTCGTAGCCCTTTGTGGAAACAAATTGAAACGGCGCGATGCAACGTAAAATAGTGAAACCGTGGAGAGCGCGCATCTTGAAGCATTGAATCTCGTTACGCGGGCTCCGTACCTAGACGTAAACCCCCCCACCGATGGATCACTGACTAGGAACTTGAAAGGATTCTGTGATTGCCGTTCCGGGCACTGCGACTAATCTGTCGATGTAACCATGAACAGCGTTTACCGAGCCAGTCGCATTTTACGACGACCTGACCACAATCACCCCATGTGAAGGCCCATGCTCAATTGCTACCAGTTATCTGCAATAGGCAGCTGGCACATTGACGATGGGACAATATGCATTGTCCGTCACTATCATCACTACGTGAATGTCTAGAAGGTCAAGACCGTTACTTGTCATCAGATCATGTCGGCTATCCTTGACATGAACCGGAGGGGAATGGGTGAGAAGTCCTTGGGTTGCACTGCAGGAAGCAAGCTCCGTTGACTTGATTCCGAAGATATAGATGACGCTGTACATGGCTATCGAGGAAGCATGAACGGAACCCTTGACATCATTGTTCCACCGCTTCACCATCTAATTTGGGACTGGTCTGCCTCGCCTTCTGACGACACCCGAGATGTAGGAACATAACGTTGCTGCGATGTAATATTGAAGTCGCAGCTGGAAGATGAGACATGCCAGGATACTCGGAAAGTGGATGCACCGAAAATGGATTCGAGATTGACAACTCCTGGTGGATGAAGAACGATCGCAAAGCAAGCCTCAGGAGATTAACAAACGAATCCAGGGATAAGATGCGACAGGTCAGTTGTGGAAATGCTAAAATGAAGTTTTGGACCTTAACGGACTGGGGGCTGTTATAAGTAAACGGGAAAGCTCACCATAAAAAGCAATCACCTGTCAAAACCCATGCTTCCTTCCAGAAAAGAACAGCAACAAATCTTTAATTGCAAGGAAGGCACCAACCATGCCAACACAGGATCCGGAAGGAAGCAAGGACTACTGGGTACTGGGTACCTACCTAGGTAGGTACCTATGTAACGATTAGGTAGGTACCTTACCCGCCTGACATCCATAGGAAGGTCTCACATGACAGCTGCCATTTTCCATTGAAGAGCCAGGCAAGCAATTTTCATACTCAAAACGACAACTTGCATTGCATTTGATGGCATGCCTGAAGCTGATATCACAGCGGCGGCCGGGATCTAGGGTCGAAGAGCCGCCAACAAGCCAAGCCATTGGGATCCATCGCTAGATCCAAGAAAGGAAATGCTTGCTTCAACGTTTAAATCAACCTATAATAGCGTTGGAGTCAAGGCCAACAAAGCCTCGAGCACAACCCGATATCTCAAGCGACAACAAATCTTCATGTGGCTTTGCATGTTAGTTAGTGCATCGGCCGAGATCTCTGTCGACCCATCAACACTCGAGCCAGTCAAACCAGGATCTCGGAAGAATGCGATTGAATGCTCAAGTTTCTTTTCTCCCCACTGCGCGCCGCACCGTGGTCTGGGGCGTTTCAACAACTGCGATTGGTTCCAGACATTGAAACCATGAGGGGTCGCCGTTCCCTTCAATTGGGTCCATTTTCCCGATTCGGGGAACTCTTGCGAGAATATATCAGACCTTGACTTTCACTTCTCTGTACGACAATGGAAGCGGGAGGTGCCCGCCACGGCATCAATGCCACAGGCCATTCTATTCGATGGTTTGCGGTCTCCTATTCACTGCGATGAAGCTTGTTCTCTTCTGGATAGAACCACATGGCTTGTTGCGTACGCAATCTTGCTCTGTTTCTCGTGTGTTTCTCCCGCCTCGGCACGACTCGACTCATCACAAGATGCGGCATCATGCTCGACTTCTTTCTTAAGCTGGGTCCCCGCCCAACGACGCATGGCTATCCTGGTTCGAAGATGCTCTTTGGGCGTGATGATGCATTCCCAAATACCGATCAACATTGGTCATCTCTTCTTATTCTTCTCATAGAGACGACGTCTCGTGCGTAGTATCGCAAGAATCTCCTCCCTGTTCTGTACCTGATGTCGTTTTACACACCATGTCTCTGCTCTCTGTCCACTATTCGTCCCGTTTTCTTAGCTTCCTGTTCAAAGTCATAACGGCGACAATAGCTGGCTTTGGCTTTCGCTTCATGTCTGCCTCTCATCTGTCACCTCCCGAACCTGGATTAGAACCCTGGTTTCTTCGTCATCCACACTTTGCATCTGCCTACTTTTCTTTGCTTTCTTAGCCTCTCCCCACAAGGGAACCCCGATCTTAATCACTTCGGCGGCTCAGCCATCTCCACACATCCCTCCTGGACTCTCCGTATTTAGTTGGACTCTTGGGTCACTCAGTTGTCTCGAGATAGTCCGAGCTTCTGGCGTTTGTCTGGCGTTTTCTTTCTTTCTGTGACATGGCCATCGCCATCTCTCGTTCACTTCCTAGTTAGGCATCTGTTGACTGTTCTCGACATTCTCTCACCGACAATGTATCTCGCTCATACAAGACTCTCCTGCTCCTGACTTGGGTAAAGGACATGACCATACATAATCCTGGTGGATATCATTCCACCCCTCCCGCCTTTACTCTCATATCCTGGCAACCAACCCTGGCATGGTTCCGTCTTGCTGGAACCGCTCTGTTTTGATGGATCATAACTCCATGTCGAGCGAGGATACTGTGTCTAAGTTGATTCCCAACCCGCATGAGGCTTGCCCGTCTTCCATCCTTCGTTACTTTCGCCTCAACTAGTCTAGTGTCATCAAACAAAAAAGTAGAGTTTACGCCCGGCGGTCATTGCCGGGCATCATCTTAGCTGGCCGACTGATACATAGTCAAAGCAGTGTCCTGCCCATCAGTTCTTGTTATTCACAAATCCGAAACGATTTCTCCTTGCCAAACATATTCTTTGGCCCATCTGCTCGGAGCCTGGCATCTTACCATGCTCTCTATTACCGAGCTATTGGTTCCCGCACCCTCCATCACGCTATCGTACTCTGTACCACCAGCTCGACCCTGCCTTTCACCCAGGTCATCGGAAACCTCTTATTGCATGGACACTTCGCACAAGGCTCCGACTTTGCCAGTTCTCTCTTTGAATCACCTGAGCTCGGAACTCCTGGCTCTCGTGTTCGAACAGGTATATCATAATACTACAAACAATTTTACCAATAGTATTTTATACTAAATGCTACACTTTAGCTTCGTGAGATAGACTCACCAACGCTCACGTCTGTGCGTCTAGTCTCTAAGAGGTTCGATGCCATAGCTACACCGATCGCCTACAGATTCCTGACCTTGAACGAATCTCTTGTCGCACAAGATGCTGAACAACGCTATCCTAACGTCTCTCGACACATCTCACATCTCACAAATCATGTCACAATACGAAGCAACTTGGACCCCACAAGAATCACTGGAATATTATCTTGCATCAAGCGATTAAAGTCGGTTCGGTGCTGGCACCCATTCTCGATATCCTCGTTTTTTTGCTGATAGTTTGACAACAGATGGCAATACATAGACGGCGACATTCCTGCAGAGGGTCTGTGGTCGCCCTCGGAGCTCCGTCGCCTGCATAATTGCAACTCGAATAGCACCCGACTGTACATCGAGGACCTCCCCCTGCGACGAGACTACAATGGCAATCCATTGGAAACCTTTACGAGATCGATCCCCTCGGAGCTGTTGGCGTCATTGAAGCTCGCCAATCCGATGCCGGTGCTGTCAACGAGGCTCAACTCGTTAAAGCAGCTTTTGGTCCAATCTCGACAGTTAAAAGCACTACGCTATGAAGATCGAGGGCAAGGCACATGCTTCAAGTTCTCTCCTGGAGAACGAATGCCACCCCTTGTCGACTTAAGGCTACGGTCATACGACTGGAGCCACACAGCTGAGGATGTCCAGAAACATTGGGATTTCTCCAAGATACAGTCGCTCGAGTTGATTTCTGTGCCCATCTTCAACTTCCTTCACTCAGTGCCCTTCCGAGACTTCTCGGCGTTGCATACACTCCATGTGGAAGACTACAGTGCCCATCTGTCTGACAAGAGAGAAGATGCCACCATTGGGTTGAACTTGTTGGTGAAAGATCATATCGAGGCTCTCGAGGTCTTGAACATTACTTGTCATACCCGATTGCTTCAGCTTGAATCTATTGCAGCACATCAAAAGTCGCTACAGGTGCTACGGCTGAGGGACCACGTGGGGTTCTCAGAAGATGACCAGAAATGCCCAACCCTGGCACCTGTTGACTTGGCTCAACTGGGTCAACAGCTGAAGTGTGTCCACACTCTGGAACTTGACCTGGACACCAGACTATGTGATCCTACTACCTTTCTCAGGGCAATATGTGCCTTCCCAGCTGTGCATACGCTGACCTTACATGTCCAAACCATAATCCACCCTCTGGAACAGGTGTCTCCAGGAGTCGACCGTGATAGAGAGGCTGCGATACAAACCTTCAGACTACTTGTGCAGGAGAAGGAGAGACTCGGTTCGCATACGCCTTGGAAACATATCGTACTGAATGTCGGAGGTTGGAAGCGGGTCATGGTGCGGCGATTGGGTGATGTGTGGCGAAGAAGGAACGAGATGGGTATTTACGCCGAAAGATGCTTCGTCTATGAACGCGATGCCCGCGACGGAAATGTCGCAGTGCGCGAAGAGGTCTGCGTTGAGAACACAAGTCGGGGAGGAAGCCCAAGCCCTTGATGGTATCATCATGACTGCAGCGGAACTATGCGTCGATGCTCTCACCAAAACACCATCCACTTTGTAACACCTTGCTACCGGTTACATATACACATGCACATCGGCAAAGACAGTATATTAGAAGAAGCATTGCATCAACGTGCGTCTATTGGACTAGGCGCCTGGAAATTATAACGAAGAAACGACTTGATGAGCATAAAACACAAACATAATATATAACCATTGCATATTTCGCTCACGTTCCGAGTTTGACTCCCTAATCCGTGTCCCATTCTCTTATCATTTGAGTCTACCCGCTGTACGCTGCCTCAATAGCAACTAACCTTTGACAGACGGCACTGAAACTGACGCGTAAATCCCAATGATATCCCCAAGTTCCTCTCTGAGAACACAATAGATCATGCAGACATTCTGGTAATCAGAGTCCATGCGTCACTTATCAACATTCTCTTTCGCATCTTGCGGCCTGCCCCCAAGCAACAAGTGTATTTATCGCCCATTGAGTGAATCTCAGGTTTATTACGCATCGAGAGTCGTGCTTCAGTACCGCGCTCTCAATTAATGTTTCAAGCTGAGGACTGAATCCAGCCTTAAGGGCATGGTAGTTCAATCAAGACTCCAGGACAGGTCAATTGAGCTCCGAGCTATCGGGAGATATTCTACTTCATAGGATCCAAATATCCTCTTCAGCATAGAGCCTTTGCCTTCTTCTTTCACGAGAGCTACCATCTTTCATATGCAATCTTATCGTAATAGCTCATGGCCAACTTTTACACAGCTCCAAGCATGATACCAATGTATACGGGCCAATCTTTCGTGATATATACTCTCAATTCCTTTCTCGAAGGACACCTTCTTTATGCTCACTTAACCCCCAGAGTCAGCTGGTGCTGTTTTCAACCCCTAAACACCTCTGGGGATTTTTCATCGTCAGTAGGCGTTGAACACAACTGCGAGCGAAGAGCCAGGTACCAGAATACCATTCACACGGAGGCTGTTCAAGGGAAAGGGGCTTCACTTTCGGCTACGATGGCCCACCGCGTACGTTCAAAGTATGTCGACGGCCTCTCAACCCACCAGATTATTACATCCCTTGCAGCGTTCTCACAGCAATTTCACTCGTCCACAATATAAGAATACTTCGTCACTAGTCGAGACCGTGTCAGATAGACTAGATACTGGTATAGCGAGTTGTGTAGTCTTCAGCTGAAGTTCATCGCCTCCCTTTCGCACTATCGATTCGATCTTGTCATCGATGCCTCATGACTGGCTATCCGATACTTCTGCATTTGAGATAGAGCATGTAATTGTCGGAAACTTCGCGAATCTCCATCTCGGTCGAGACCCTCACGGGAGAATTGACCAAACTACTCATGAGCGACACGCCACGGGCTTGCCCATCAATCGGGATTTCCGACAGAATCAAATAGACCAAGAGGCTATCGCTAGGTTACCGATGAGCTAATGACTCAATACGAGCCTTATGGTCTGTAAGGGAGTCTGTTCTCTTGACTCGGTTCTATTCTGAGGGTCTTTTCGAGCCCATCGTATCTAACCCAACCACGGGGAGGCTGGGCGGCCAAACCCGAAGCCAAAGCGATAACCACTTTAGCTTGCATTGACGCGGGAACTTGAGGGATAAGCCCAATAGGTTCATCCACCTTGAGTCTCGATCTTGACGACGGTGGAATCGTAACACCAGGCCCATAGACGGTCTCTCTAGAGCCAAAGTTAAGTGCACCCTTGCCCCATACTGTCTTGCATGACGCCCTAAAAGCCACCCCTGTCGTGTGTTGGTTCCATCCCTTCTTTACCCGCGCGGGCCTTCCCGTCCCTTCTCTTCAGCCAACAAACCCCATCATAGCATGTCGCGATGCCTCATGGGTCCAGATACCAAAATTACTCAACGCTACTTAGTCACCAACCTCGTTCGAAAGAAGACGGACTCTGACCGGTTTCTCACTGAAGAGAAAAGGGCCAGGCGTCTTGTTCCTCCCTCACACAGTGTGGAGCGTGCTGTTGTGTCTCCGGGTCTCCGGCCCGGCCGCATTAGTCCTCTTAAGGCGACGAGTGTTGCCCAAGCGAGACGTACGAAAGTGGAAACCATAATACATAGCTGTAGACATGGGCAATGGGTCGAGAGAAAGGTAAGCTCTGAGGCCGAGTATCAGCAACCGATGCCATGAGCTGATGAAAGCAAGTTACAAGGTACCAAATGGTTGATCTGAGACCCTATAGGGAATTTGGCCGACAGGCAAGGAGCGAGGAACGAGCCAGAAGAATCAAACAAAGATATAGAGGCTTTTGGTTGACGGACCCTTTCAAAAGATGATAAACAGCAGAGCATTCAACGAATGGTGGTATATAACGACCAGCCTTGCTGGAGCTTCGTATCGGTTGCATGTTTCGATCAGAATTCGCAAATTGTAAAGTGACAACTAGCAAGCCCATTGATGAACCACAAGATGCCGTGATAAAACTGCTGAGAAGAAAGGCCAGCGGCAAGCATAGGGTCCGTGCTTATCAAAGTATTGTTGCTTAACTTGTATCAACAGTAAAGTCATCGAGACTTTTGATACCGTCTTGCCCTTCATCAGCTTCAACTGTGAACATTTGCAGCAGCAACTTGGTAAACAGTGATCTCCACAAGGCATGATCTCCAGGGGCTCATGGCAGGATGCAACTCATGGGTCTTGTCTGCAAGTATATCATGCATGTCTGAACCAGACCAAGACAGGGAGTCGACAATCACGACCAATTCAGCACTTGCTGACTTTTCTTCAAAGCCGTGTAAAGACAGTCAGCAGGAGAGTATTCCGAATAGCCAATTTGCGGTGACCCTTCGTGCATTACTCAATGCAGGGCAGGGGAACGCCAACCAAAGTCCGGTGTATTGGTTACAGATTATAGCCCCTGGTCTTTCCAGCTAATATCCGACTGGAAATAACACGAGTACAACCTAGCAAGGACAGCACAGCTCAGCATTGTTGTATTTCTCAGATCATGGCAAAAAGAAAACAACATTTCTTTCTTCTTCTTGATTTCATTGTATAATCGGTCGCGGCCGGGTTGGCCTCTGGGATCGAGTCTGGGCTTGGTTTATCAAACATCTGAATAGCTTGTTTGCCAAAGCCAAAACTGTTTGGGCTCTTTAGTAAGTCAAGCAGAGATGAGCTGCCCGCTGGTTAGAGGTTGATCCATCCTTCGACGAGGGACTTGGGCTTCGTGTTTCCTATCGTTACGGTATGACGATAACATTTTGGTCAGCAGAGGTCTCAAAGACGGTAGCAATAGAAAACAAATGGTTCTTGTTTCAATGTTGAGTTTGGACTTGATCATCGTTGCCTAGTGGGCACATCTGGTCGAAGCACTTGCATCGTCTTCTCCCAAGGCGACTTGTTGTGTCTCGACGGAACAGGCAGCAAAGTGTCAGTTGTTGATTCGTGCTTGGGAGCAAGGAAGTCCTGCGGTTCCAGGCGCAAGCACTCTGGTCTTGATTCACAAGCTGAAAGAATCAAGTAGGTCACCCGGAGATCCAGAAAACTCCTCTCCCTAGTCTCGTTTCTCTTGCCAGGGAAGGCTCTTCCCGTTCCAGACGGTTGGATATCCATAGACGTCCAGATCAGCCCGTGGCGTCAGAGTGGTTCCAGACGATGCAGAATGGCTCTCGAGCCCTTTACCGCTCTTCATCTCCACAACATCCCGGCTGATATGATTCTCCCTCGGCCGGATATAGAAAGAAGAGGGCCCCTGTTCGTCTCGTGGTGGAAAACGGCTTCGCCGGAGTTGCTGATAGGGCGATTCTTCGGCGGAGGCGGCGGCGGTGGTGATGATGATGGTGGTGATGGAAATAGAAATCAAAGGCCCAGAACGGAGATTGCCGTAGGGTTCATCTTTCGGCTGCACTTGCATTGCTGTTGCCTCTTCCAAGTTTACAAAGATAACAGAAGCAGTAGAGTTCGATCCTTCCCGTTGTAATATGGAACCGTCCGTTATCCCGTGACGTCCCGTTGTCCGGAAGCGGGAAGTCAAGATCGGTAAACTCCTTCCCTTCTCCGTCATCATCACCGTCGCCGAACTCAAAAGGAAGTGAGGTCAGGCAGAGTCACGACTGCTTACGGAGGACGACATCAGCTCCCCGGCTCCCGTCAGTTCGGGTCGCCGAGGCCGTTCGCGGAACCCCCGAAGCTGTTCGCGTGCGCATCCGGAGCCTTTCGTTCTCGGTCTCGGTTTGAGAAGGACGTCATTTGCATTCCAGTGCCCCCTCGACCGCCCTTTACGGAGATTCGTTTTCGGCCAGATCTCGCCCTCCATGTAGTACAGAAACGTCCACATGCGCCTCTTTCTCTCTATTTCTGCCTCCCGGTCCCGACGAGCTGGGATGATTACGCGAGCTGGGAGGCGATCCGGGTTTCCTGGTTCGCGGGAGGCAAAGTTGCACTGTGGGCAGCTGAAAACGAAGAGTTTTCTCATCTTCCTCTTCTGCATTAACTCTATGCGTGGAAGAAGCTTACACCGAGTTTGGTTTTCCCAATCCAGAGTGTCGGGTATGGGCGTGTACGAAGTAGGGTTAGCTGTTGTTGGTGGTGGTGACGAGGCAAAAACACCATGGAGAGATTATCGTCAGGGAGAAACGCAACTGGTGAATTCCACTTGCTGTAGCTGTAGCTGTAGCTGTAGCTCCGAGGTAGCATCTCCATACCTTACCCAGCTGAAAGCCACTTATCCAAGAGACAAGAGATATCACCATGTCCCTTGATTTGCATTCCTGCTGATGTAGGTAGACAACCCTGCAACATCTGCATCACGCACGATCTTCGCCCGAGTGCCTGATGATCAAAGTACTGTAGATTGATGTCTCAGACACGATACTCGTATTGCGACCAAATGCATTTCTCCCTCTCCCTCCATTCTTCAAATGTCACAGAATCGTCTCGTTCCGTCGGGACGGTCCATAGCGGTTTTGGTCCCGCTGCAATCTTGTGCTTTGGCATGTAGTATAGCTTCATCTCAGTGCCCCCTTTTTTCTGTCTCTGACTGCATTTTGTGAGGCCACCCGCATTCCATTGCGTGCAAGCATTTCAAGAATGGATATTTCTTATTACACTGGCATTTCAACGACATGCCTGTTACTTTCTATGGATAACGGAGATTTAGTTCATGTCTGAGTCAAATGCCGCTCAATTTGCCTGCCCTTTTGAATATCACAATCCTTCCGTTATAGACAGATGAACTCACCATTGACTCTGAAACTTTGACACGGCGTGTGACACTGAAACTTTATCAACATCAACTCGGCGGATGCTGTACTTTTTTTTTTCAAGACCGCATTCCCCAGCTTTTAGCTGAGTTTCCTTAGGGTGCCATAAACCTTAGGATGGCAGACTTGACGGCGGATATAGCCTCATAATCACGTTTTGACAGCGGCAGGCAACGTCTGTCTTATCACGACTTGATCACATAACAGTCAGTACTAGACACAAGCCAACCTTTTCCTTCTCGTATCAGAACTCGTGTCTCGATGGCAATGATTTGCTACTAGCCCAAGTCAGCTCAGCCATGATGCACAGCACCAGCACCAGTATCAGCTTCAGTATCCGCTCCAGCATCATCAGCTCTAGACTCTCTTGCCGCTTGATCTTTACTGTTTGCATTACCAATATCTTGCCTCCCCGCTTTCTATGTTTTATTAGTCTCTCGCTGTCACAATCGCAATCGCAATCACAATCATGTCACCAACGGCTCGCGAGGCTTCTCTTCTTCGAGACTAATCAAGACAGACAATGACTGACTTACACGCCCCCCCCTTTTGTGTAGTACATCTACACTCTACGGCTATTCCCTTGGCCGAACTCGCTTGACTCATTTCCACTTTTGCTCCCTTCTTTTCCAGTTCCCACGAGCGTCCACGTCCAGTCAGTCTTGTCTTGGGGACTACGCCTAAGGGCCAAGCCCAGTCCAAGCAAAACCTTGCCGCCTCATCAGATCACCGCTTCTAAGTCTGTCATTCAGTTTTCATCCACTCACTCATCCACTCGCTCACACGCCCCTCAAGTTTGTCCCCCTCTTGATCGCGGTGTCGGTCAATAGCCCCTCCTCGCCCTCCTCGCCCCCCCTTGCTTAGCTACAGTGTGTCTATTCTAATCCCCTATTCATGTCCAGATCCTGATCCTGATCCGTCCGTACTCCTCGCTAGGTATCCCAAACCGTATGCATGCTCTTTCGGCAAGCCCTGCCCTGGCCCTAATCCCCTGCCGTTGGTGCGCATTTCCAGTGAGTGCCTGGGCAGAGAACGTTGCGAACCGGGTCCCTGGAATTGTGATGCACCACGGGAGAAGGGGATGTCATTACTACCCCTGGCTCTATCCACTGTAATATCAATCTTTTCAATATCAGAGAAAGGCGGAAATGCCGCGCGTTTATTCAGCAAGACTGCAAACGCCATGCCATCTGCGACGATTCATGGGAATCGTCATTTTAGCTGACAAGATGGATGTTTCGTTTTATTCTTAGACACGTTTGAGCTCAGGCTTTTCAATATCAAGTAGACTAACATACATACGTAGTTTATTAAGTTAGTAGCCCACCGCTTGGACCATTGGAAACCGGTGTCACGGCTATAATCGTCCGCTAATCTATCGAGTCTACGGCTCGGAGCCGTACCTGAGGCCAGAGTCTGATCTCGTCTGGTCTCGTCTTGTGGCTCTTACTTAGTTCCTCTGTGGCCTCGTGTTGCTCGCACAACAGTTACATCACCAACAAGCAAAACTTCAGAGCTCAGACCAACAAATCAATCCACTAAAACTGCCCATGTCTTGCTGACCACATCAGCCAAAGGTCATGTGCTCTTCCCGTCCTCACTGGTAGGGTAAGGTAAGGTAAGGTAAGATAGTGAGTGAGTGGGTGAACTGAGAGTGCTCAGACCAACATTCCATAGGGAAACCCTCAACTTATTTTTCAAACACAAGAAAAAGGACTGACAGGGGATGTCCTGGCCGAGAGGGTACGGGGCGGTGGGAATAGTCCGATGGAGGGAGGGAGGGGGGGTATAGTAATGTCTCTCAATATTTCTCGCCCTTCTCTTCCTCTTCCTCGTCCTCTTCCTCATCCTCCCCCCTCCCATAAACCCCCTTGACAAGGCACACACACGCTCACCCAGGGCCAGCACAATCAGCTACTAATGAGACATTATACGCCCTTGAACTTGACTCGAATTGGGTGATCAACACTAAATGTCAACGGTTTGATAGACTGCCGCAAAAAGCCTCCTCTCTAGCCTCTAGTCTATGCAGCCTGTACTTAGCCTCCCGCAAGGTAGCCTCTCCTCTCTACCCTCTTCTCCAGAGCCCCCAGAGCCTACTGTAACTACATAACCCCATTGCCCGTTGCATCAGCCAGCCATGGTCAGTCCACTGCTGCACTGGACCACACTGTACTGTAGGTATGCATGCATGTATGCCGCAAGGCTGCATTTCAAGATGCACTTGATGACTGAGCCCCATCTCTTACTCTTATTGTCTAGATAGCGGTCAATATCATCTCTAACCATATGGATCGACTCTGTAATTGTCTCTTGTCTCTCTCTCTCTCTCTCTCTCTCTTTCTCTCTCTTAGGACTCTCTCTGCTCTGTCTACCCCTCTCTGGGCATACATACTCCATTCTCTCGCCTACATGCATCTACGCTCCTATCCCACCGCTCTTCGTAAACCAGACCAAGATAGCTAGACTGCTGATGGTCTGTCTGTCTGTCTGTCTGTCTCCATAGCAAACAAAGAGCCGCCTGTGTAGTCTAGTCCGCCTCCCCCGCCATTCCATCCCATCCCATCCCATCCCATCCCATCCCATCCCATCCCATCCCATCCCATCCCCCTCGAGGCTCTTCTCTCTTCTTCCTCTCTTGCTCCTCTCTTAAACAACCGTCAATAGGCCAAAGTCAAACGCCGTTTCTGTCCCTTATTAGGCGAGCCTGGCATCTGATCCAACCGTGCTATAATGCCCCTCCAGTCCCCAAAACCTTGCTACTACTGTAAACGCCTTTCCCGCTTCCGTCCCCCAAACTCTCAGTCTCAGGTACATACCTACATAGTTGCAATCTAGCTGAATGAATGCCCATGTCGTGCGAATGTATGTCATCATCAAAATTCAAATTCTTTTGCCGTATTACTGTGCCTACTCCTTCCCACTGAATACCTATCCTGGTAAATCTCAACGGTATCTGCCGCGTACCCGCCGGGAGTCTTCGGGTGACACTCGATGACCTCGCATTCGTTGCAGACCGTTGTGTTCAGCCCATACTGTAGAGGCCCCCTCGGGGAGGCATGTTCCCTGCCTGGTCTCTAGCCTGCCTAAATCCTAGGTAACTTGGGCACCTCTAGTTGTGAGCTCTTGGTCTTTTGTCCCTGCTTGTTTGCTTGGCTTGGCTGGACTTGACTTGACTTGATTTGATTTGACCTGAGCCGTTCTCTCTCACTTTGTCCACTTGTCTCCTCGTCTCCTCATCCCCTCTCCGGTTTTGTGCATCCCCGCTTACTCTTTAGCTCAGTGTAGTTCAGTGATTATCAACAAAGGATTCCAAACTCTTCCCCCAATTGGTAAATCGATGGGCTATGTGCCTACTAAGTAAATAAACCTACCTATCTGTAGATGGATTCACATTGGATCCATTCATAAACCCATTCAGTACCTTCACTACAGTCAGTGCCAACTCCAAGGCCATCTGCTGGTAGGTCCTTTGAATCTAGAGCCACTCACTGGCTCGTTTGCCCCTCTCAGCCTGGACTTGCGCCTGTGACAAACCAATCATTAGCTGCCCAGGCACAGTGGAAGCAAGAGCCTAACCACCGAGTCCCAGTCCCGAGAGAGACAGAGAGAGATGTGCTCGACGTCGACGAGACAGGATGGGACTATACAGGCACGTACATGTCTTCTCAGCACAAAGTGGCCTTCAACTGTAAGCCCTTATCACTTTACATACACATCTCGATCAAAATCACAATATATAATTCTGTTTATACATGGTCATCACCCTAGTGGATTTGACCATCGCGATCAGTACTCAAGTACATAGGCAAAAGAACAAAAGTGAAAGGAATCCTCATAAACAACCCCGCAGCATTTGCTATCATCGTCCTCTCGAAGCCCTGAGCTCCCTTCGCTCTGTTTTGCTTGTCATCTTCTCCTCCAGTACCTTTTTACAGGATCTGGCTTTTCTCTTTCCTCCGGTCTCCAGAACACCGTTAAACATCACCAGAGACCGTATCGCTACGGCCCTCGTTCTCTCTACCCAGATGGCAACAGTAGCAGAAGAGACAACATAAACAACTCGAATGTACAAACGTGACAAAACATCAGCATAAACAAAACCAAACCGTATGGTGCCGTGAGGCTATCCGTCTTTCCTGGAAACACATAGTGGCCGACCGATTAAAAATAATACAACGACTTTGCAGTAGTTGCTTTTCGGGCAAAATCCTTCCCCCTCCGAGAAACGAACAGTCTGTCAAGGACAATTCACATAAAATCAAGTGCCGTGTAACAAAATGTCCAATAAACCATGAGAACCGAACGGAGGGGATGTTTGTCGCCAAACTCGCGTCTTTTTCTAGATCCTGACATCTTGTCCTGTATTTGTTATCGCGATCCCCCGCCCGCTGTTTTTCTTTTTCCTCCTCACTTGAGCCACGCTCCTATCACTTCCCGGTCAACGAAAATGTGGGCGTGTAGTTGATTCGGAAAGGGTATTAAAAACAATGCATTCGTCATCAACTTGTCGGCAGCCTTCCAGCGGAAACCAACAGACTCTTCGGCAAGCGTTGTCATATGTCATTCCAACCCTCTCCGTTGACGTGTCCGGCAGCGTCAACTCTCACCCGCAATCTCCTTAGCGGCTGACATCTCGTCGTGCCGCAGGCTGACCAGGTGCAGGTCGGTTGAGCCTGTCAATCATGGTCTTGTCGATATCGCTTTTATCTACCAAATTGCTCAGGCTCATGATCGATGCATTTCCTCCTTGGGACTGCTGTCCCTGTCTCGCAGGGGTGGACGCACCACTTGACCCATTTTGACCTGTCGGGGAACGACCGCCGGGTGCAGAAGCTGCATAACTACCAGCTGTTGCAGCTTGAGGCAAGCTGCCGCTCGTCGGGTTTCGTGGGCTCTGTCTTGCACCTTGATATGGAGGGTACCCCACTCCACCAGGGCTGCTGTGGTTTGAAAATTCTGCAGGAGACCTCCTGCGCGGGTCTTCATCCACGGCACTTCGTGGAGGAGGCAGTCTATAGCCTTCATCCTGTTCTTCTGACGTCCTGCGACGTCGCCGCCCTGCAAGCTGGCTGCCGTCATCGGTTCTCGCGTCGCCATAAGACGAAAAGGATTCTGTAGGTGACTGGACAGGCGCGTAGTAGTTCCCAGGAGGGGGAGGGGCACTAGCATGCTGATAAGCAGCATGGGGTGGTGGAGGTGCTGGGACTGTGCCTGGGGCCAGTGGTTGCCCATATGCACCGAAGAGTTGAGTGCCCGGGGGTACACCTCCTGGGAGCGCTGACACGGGGATAAAAGCTGTTGAGCTTGAAGAAGATACGGGCTGAAAGATACATTCTTGGTTCATACGGGCGCAATTCTGGCATTTGCCTCCGGGGGCGCTCTGGTAGCCGCTGCAGCGGATCTATAGATAGTCAGCGTTGTTGAGCGACAATGGAACAACCTTCAACCATCGCGTCAGTCACAAACCTTTCTCTTCCGGCAATATCTGCAAGCAATTGATGTTCGTTGTCGCGGGGCTGCCTGTGTCAGAGGAGGCGCACTGCCATGTCCGACTGGGTATTCATAGACGCCGGCGGGGATGTGACGGTAGCCTGGGTGGCCATTTGGCGGCGGAGGTCCTGGAGGAGGTTGTCCGCGGTAGTAGGCAAAGTAGGGATCCGTGCTATACGCCTCTTGCCCGTATGGTGGACGGCGGTCATCATAGTAGCCACTGCGTTGGTCCGGCGGCGGAGGAGGATAGGCCGAAGATCGGGGATCAGATTGCGGCTGCAAAGGCGGAAGGTACTGTTGAGGTTGACCGGGCGGAGGCTGATGGCCGGGAGGAGGGTAGCCATTGACGGTATTGGGAGATGCGTATCGCGGGTCGGCAGGATAGCCACGTCCCGGAGCTGCAGGCGGCGGGCCGTAACCGCGGGAGTCGTGGATGGAGGGCAAAGTAACTGATGTAGCCATACTGGATGGAGGAGCGTCGGAAGGCCGCTGGGCGGTATCCGGCGGAGGGGGATAATGTGATTGGGGTCGAGAGTGAGTGTCTTCTGGGCGGCTCTGCTGGGGATACTCTTTTCGGTAGCTGTCGTCGGCCATGCTATGTTGAGGCGCAAAGGGCCGCAGACGGGCAGATGCGGTCAGCGACGATGATACCAGATGCGTGCAGTTGAATGGTTTGATGAACGTTTCTGCAACTGAGCATTTGGCGGTGGAAATAATCCAAGACCAAGGCGAAGTGGAGGGGAAAAGGAAACAGTCAAATAATCTAAACCGAGTCGTCGAGATCCTGGACTGTCTTTTACTCTCTTGAGTTGTCGTCGCGCTTGTCTTGTGCCTACTGTATTGTAGGTCGACGGGATGACCGATTGCTGCGAGTCAAGAATGAGTAAGTGAGTGTATGTCTCGGCGGGAGATGACAGCAAATTCCACGAGGTCTTGGAACCGCAATCCTAAGCCTGGCCTGAGGATGGTTCTGGTTCCTGAGAGGCGGAGGAGTGTGAAAATGGTCTCTGACGTGGGCGGGAAGAGTGCGGCGGGACAGGCCGGCAATTATAGCGAGGGAGGGAATGGGATGGGAGGAACCTCCGATCCAATCTGATCCACGTCGACGGTGTGCGTGCGTGCGTGCGTGCGTGCGTGCGTGCGGTGCGGTGCGTGGGAAGAACCAGGAACCACTCAACCGTAAATGGAGCCTGGGGTTTTTTGGGGATTGTGGATTGTGGATTTGCTTTGCTTTGCGAAGACTGGGATTTGAGACTTCAGACTTGGTACTGGGGGTGAGGGGAGAAAAAAATAAAATAAAAGAGGGGACAGTTTTGGGCCCTTTTTGCCCTTGCTTTCCCTTTTTCTTGGGGGTGCGGAAATAGTCAGGTGAGAGACAAAATATGTACTGTCTCCCTCCTACTGCTGCTGGTCTGTCCGTCTGTCTGTCTGTCTGTCTGTCTCGCTGTGCGTGTCTGCAAGAGGAGATATCCTCCCAAGGAAGCGTTTGTCGATCGACGTGGGATTGAGATATGTCTGACGCCCCGAACAGAAACGGAAAGGGAGTCGTTTGTTCTCGTTCGTGAGTGTCCTTCCTTTTTCTTTTTACTTTTTTGGGGGGGGGGGGGGGGGGGGGGGGGGGGGGGTGAAATTTGTTTCTTTTTCCTTCACGGGTGACAACAGAGCATGTACAAACGAGGTGCCATCCCCTGGACCAAGGTCAAACAGGAATGAGGCTATAGCTCTGATATGGTGTTTTGATTGTACTTGATGGGAATGCTGATGGAGAAGAGGAGGTTGCGAGTGGAGAGTGGAAGAACTGAGAGATATGTATGTATGTATGTATGTATGTATGTATGTACGGAGTATGTATGATGGAGAAGTAAGAAGGGGAGGTGAGGTGAGGGTAAGGTAAATTCAGGGCAGGTGCTATATCTACCACGTCAAGCTACAGGTATCCTGTTAGCCTGTCCCTACCTACGGCAAGGTCTGTTCCTCTCACTCAGAAGATGTCCTCATCCCATGCAATTGCGACGACAGGGAAGTGGGGAGCTAATGGCAGGGGATGAAAGGGTGTGAGTCTAACGAAAGCGACCAAGAAAGGGTTTGTGCGAGGGGCCAGGCGCAGCGTGCGTGGTGTACTGTAGTGCTGCGTAGTGTACGCCGTAGTGCGCAGTGTAGGTAGGTAGTGCGTGCACTGCAGCTAAGGTGCAGCAGAAGGAGTGTGTTTTTTTTAGGGCGAGATGTAGGTTGTGGATTGACCGACGGGACTGAACTGAACTGGCTGTGGACTGGGCGGACTGGCTGGCAGGCAGGCAGGACAGTGGAGGCAAGTGGCGGAAGGCCAGGGCGGGAGTAAGTTAATGGGACGGATGGGCCGGTGTCGTGCCGTTCCCAGGGAACCGGCCCCAGCTAGTGGAGGTAGTTAAGTTAGCAGGGCACCTCATGGACCAAAAACCAAATAACCACGTTAGGGACAGCTCCCGTCCTCGGGGTACTGTAGTGCACTGTATCTAAGTATGAACTAACACAGGCAAGCCCCTAAGACCTGAGACCTAAGACCTGGCACCCGAGGTACCGTACCCGCTGCAGCCCAGCCCGAACAGCCTGCCCTTGTTTGGACTCTATCCATGATTTAAGCCCCGGCACCTAGGCACTGTGCTGCACCCAGGAGTCCGGCTACCAGGCGAGTTCGACTAAAATATTACTTGGGTTAGTCTGGAAGCAAAGCTGCGAGCATGGGCAAAATGAGATTCATTCACGATCATGATCTAAGCCGAGTTTCTATCCCGCCCCATGCAATACAATTGGATACAATACAACAGAGTAACATACAGTACGGACGTGCAAACCGCTTAACACAAACTAATATGCGCAAGCGCCTGTTCTGATACAAGCTATCGATCTTGCAATGGGGGACTATATTTAACAGACTTCCAAAAAGGCAGGCAATAAAGGCTTCCTGTTATAAGGAAACAAAGCATAGAACCAGGTCCAGGGCGTTTCTGGCGTTAGAGTCGAGGGGCTAGAAGCCAGCCCGTCTCGGGAGATGAGAAGACCAGCTGAGCACGTACCAGAATGAGAATGAGAATGAGAATGAGAATGAGAATGAGAATGAGAATAATACGGAGTAGAGTGGACTGCCTTGGCTGTCACTGACTGATACAAGCAAGCTGAGGTTAGGTAGCCAAGTGGAGGAATGGCAAGGCTACACCAGGCTGCCGATATCAATAACACTACCTAGGTATTCATACCCATATGTTCATCGAAGCCTCGAGGACCGGACCGTAAGCGATTGGCTCAGCATCTATCGCAACGCATCGCCACGCATTGATTGCATCGTCTTTGTTCTTTTGGACCAGTGCCTCAATCCGAGCCCATGACGTGACACAATAGAAGATTGCTTCCTACTTGATATACATCCTGGATTCAATAAGGGACAAACAAGAAAGAGGCGTTCTGTGGGGAGCTGGAGATCCTTCGAGGTGGTGCGCGAGGCTATTGCCTCCAGGCAATGACCGTCATGCCGAGACGTTCAAGCGGTCAACGGACCGAAGGGCAAGGCCGCTGATGAGTTAACACATATCAACAAGGAAAGGTAATTGCATAGACCAAATCAAGTCTCAGTTCAATGTTAACTCGAAGCAAATGTTGATAAGCGAGCGGCAAGAGAAATCTGCTTGGACATGGCTCTTCTCCCGACTGGAATGTCCGCCGACAACCACATCTCAACGGGCACGGCGCCTCCCTCTCTCGCGTGTCTTGTCCACCTAAGGTCTGGGCATTCCCTGATGGGCTTATGTACTGAGACCATTAGACTATATGTTTGTCAATCAAACTGATATAACTTGGCTCAACGAACGACCCACGCCTGTCGCTGTCGACTAGCTCTTCTTACCTGTCCAAGCTCGTCATATTTGTGTTGCTCCTTTGCCTCGATCCATTCTGTTTACCATTTCGGTCAACGTCTGGATGAAAAAATACCATATGGGAGACGATACAGTCAGACACAAGTCCTCGGCATAATATGTAAACTCATCCAGACTGAATGCGGACTCGCCAAGTACAGTTCAAAAAATGGCACGCCGGCACAAGCGCGGCAATTCAAGGTTTAATTCCCGTAGTTGAGGTAAAGGCCAATATCCAATGCCACAAGGTTCGCTCAGCGCCCGTCGTTTGCCGCATCAGTCAATACACAGACAGTCACGAGGTCATAGGTCTGGTGGGTTGGTGCATTTCGAAAGATGGACACAACCCAGATAGATCTATGAGCGCAACAACCTCAGCAATATATCAAGGTCATGCTCGCCTGTCGCGCAATGCCAGAGCAACACTTTGATCGACGTCCAAGTAGAATAAAACAAAATCCTAGATATGGCCACACACAACAGCAAAGGGTTTTGTATTGGCGAGGGGCTCTTCAGTGTGGTGTTTTGATATTTTGCTGTCATTAGCAATCTTTGTCCTGTGGGTGCTCATCCGTCCCAGCGGTTTGGAAAGGGTTCAGCAAACCAAGGCTGAGGCATGACCGGGGAACAGAGCATAAGGTAGGGCGCAGCAGCACGAGGCGTCGCAGGACATATGACAGTCTTTTCTCGACCTGTGTGCAGATGCACGAGTGTACGAATACCGCATTCTCTGTATACTGTCTGGCGTCAAATCAACCGGGCCACACACGCGCGACACCATCTCGCCCTTCAATCATGACTTGGCTGTAGCATAATTGCTGGTACCTTACAGCAGTCGAGGGGTAAGTTGGACAGCCGAGGCGGCGACACGAGCGGTTGTGGATCCATCCATTCTGGCCAAGGAGATGCCGGGTGTGCCCAGCTGGTGTTTGATTCCATTCAGAGCATGGCTCCAAGCGTCTCGCAGCCGAATGAATGCATCCCGCGTCGAGCGAAGACTTCGTTAGTAGACTATAATTACTCTTACTCTGTTTTACCAGTATGGCAGAACAAACGCCGGATCTGCCTACAAAGCAAGCGCAGATCTTGCGAACTAGCTGGCGAAACAAACGATGTTTCTCCCCGAGTGTGCGTACGTGCGCCGGCAAGCATCTTTGTGGATCACTCTCTAACCAGGAAAGACAAGAAACGAGAGCTTTGCACACACGAAAAAAAAAAAGGAAAAGTGTGGTTGAAGAGCTCGTGAAGGCCCGTTTGTGAGAGTCGTGGTTGATAGACGTACGTAAGAGTTAGACAGGTGGGCATTGATAGCCTGGATATGGCCGAACCTATCAGAGGCAAGATGCGCCCGGAGCTCAGAAAGCGACTTGCTAGATGTGGCATCAGCTTAGGTTAGGTAGAGACATCTTGTCCAACCAAGTCCAAGGACACGAATGAAGCATATCCAAGAGGTTCTGTAATGCTTCCCATACCTGAAGACACACATACAGTACCTACATCATGAAGGCTATCCGCTGAGTTGAGTTAGTATCCGGGAAAATCATCCAATCATCTATCAGTGTGACGCTACTGGGGTTATCGTCTCTCTTGTTAGAAACAAGGACAGAACAATCTGTAGATGCTGTCAGGGCGTTGCACTGCGCGGGCGAATGGTTTGGGGTTTCTAGAGCCCCGAATCTTGGGCCGCTGCGTGTTCTGGGGTTCTGCGCTTGTTCCCGACGGCGGGTTGCAGAGGCGGCCGCAGGATGCATTGTGAGTGTGTGCCAGATGTTCTGGGGTGCCGTGCGTACATACACATAGTTAGCCTCTTAGAGGGGTAGGTCTATGAAAAGATGATGATGATGTTGATGATGATGCTGGCAGTGTGAGCATGAGTGTCAAAACGACCCTGACCCTGGTCATTGTCGTGGGACCTGGCTGCTGGACTTGCTTGGTTTGGTGGACCTCGGTGCCGCGGATTCGAGCCTTGGACGACGATAGTGGAAATGGCCGACGCAATTAGTTAGTGTTTCTTTTCATGCGAATCCCTTGTATGTATGTATGTATCATTCATGCAACTCAACCGCTTTCTGCCTCGTGCAGTGGTCTCGTCTGCTCCCTTGCAGTTCACTGTTTCAGGCTCCGTACAGAACAATGTGAATCCTCTGGATTTCTGTGTCAATTCAGTGTTTCTTGCCCGTTCGTTGTTCGATTTCTACTCGAAACCACGCTCAATAGGCTCAATGACCCTCGCTCTTACGTGAATTTGCCGGCCGAGGAATTCTGTATCCTTGAATACTCATGTCGTTGTTTTTGTCGTTATCGTTTGTTGACAACCCGTGAACACAAGTTGATAAGAGTGAACTGGGAGATGATGCATGACGGCTTCCTGAGATGACATGAACAGGGCCAAGGTCTCGCCAATGATCGCGGCTGCACGGCGCTGACCTGGGACGGTCCGGCCTGCGTTAGGGTCCAGGGACGCTGGAACGCTGGGACCATGCCAGTGAACTTCTGATCCCACCACCTGTTGAGGGCCTCATCCATCCATACCTTACTGGTCACTACTAACATACAAACACCCATCACCGATTTCCTTCCTGTGTGGTTGCTACCAGAGCCTCTTCCACGTTATTTAGTGTCGGTGAATCGACAGTAGAAGGAATGGGAAATTGTACATGCTTGCGACAACCATTCTCTTCGGTTCGTCGATCAAGTAAGGTATTGATGGGGTACTTTTTTAAAATGGTACTACCATCAAGATCCAGCCATCTTAACAGGACCGACCCCACGGCCCAAGCGGCGTGCCGCTCTCGTACAGTAGTCCCCGGAGAAAGGAACGACGCCTCGGTTCAGAGAGGCAAGGCAGTCCAAGAGATTCATATCACTCATGCCACCCTTCCTCGCCTGCTCCAACGCGGGGTCAGCCAAGAGGATCTGGCATACGGCGGGACAAGCAACGAGGTGACTTGCGTTTGCTCACCGCTATGTACAGTGGGTTGTAGGTGTAGGTCACCACAGGAGCTGTTCCCGACAGTCAAACATTAGGCTATGCAATGCGACATGCGTGAAGCACGCATAAGGATCCTTACGAGATATAGCTTGTCAGCAATAGGTGAATCAATTATGCGGTGAGCATCTGTATCGTTTGTTGAGATTTCAAGTCGGCGATTCGAGCAGTAACAAAAAGGAAAGGTTTGTGTGAGCAGTTCCATGATTGGGTAATTGCACGCATGGCAGCTCGACAACTTATTAACTACTGTATGTATGATATAATACACACAGTGGAAATAAATCATTCGAGATGATCCGTTTTACGGACGTTTACAGTCGAATTTGTGTACTTTGCATCTTGCCCAGCCGCGTAGCAAAGATGAAGGAGGGCACGCTGGCAGAAGAGGGAAACTGGCTATTTGTCGAATGTCAACGTGATTTAATTCGGCGCTGCTCATCCAAGAATTTACTCGTAATGGTGGTGTTGTCTAATAAATGAAGTACAACTCAATTCAAATCGCGGTGTACAACTGAAAAGGTTACCCTGCATCGTTTGACGCTATCCGAAGCGTACGGAGACATCTATCATTGTCTGGGCTGCAGTATCGTCTGGAAATGTATCAATGGGGGCTCAACGTAACAGTTTTGCTTATCAACGCATACCTTATGTGGTGTAGAGGTGAAGAGTACATATGCTGTTGTGACGATGATTGATGAATGCTTGATCCTGAGCTATGAGACGGTGAACATTGGTTACCGTCTGACCCACCAAGAGCTCGTCATTTGGATGCCATCTATCCGTAAATGCACTGCGGTTCAACCCGCAACTCTCAAGATAGCGCCGGGCTTGACAACCAAACACGCTGTAAAACCCTGGACACGCACGAGGTATCGGCCAGCGTGGTCCATCTGTTCCATCCTTGCTTCATCGTCCATGTGCCTTCGACGTTTTTTTGGACTTTTCTTGGCTTGGTGCCCCTCCATGACAGGGACCAGGTGACGAGCATCCACACGACTCATGCAGGTCGACACTCAGCTCCACGCTCGCTCATCGGCGCCAGAGTTGGCTTGAAATAAGCAGCCAGTTAGACACGAGGAAGCACACAGTATGGCTTTGAACAAATCCAATAGAACGGGTGCCCTGCGCTTTAGATCGGGTCATGGCACAATGTCTTGACTGCTCATGGGAAAAGGCATTGGTTTACATGTCCGATGACCCCTCTCAACCAACATTCATTGCCTTCGAGGTTCACCCCTTGTGTGGTCCAAGTCTGTTTTTCGTTTGTATATGCTTGATTATGCAGCCCTCATTATGCAGCCCTCCACACGACACAAGATACTTTGCCAGAAAATACCAAAGGTTGTGCAGAGCGTGCTGATTGGTGTGTTGGCTCCGAGTCCGTTTGGATTTGGCCCTCGTACCGTCCAAGTGGTGCGGAGAAGTTTTTTCCTCATTTTCTTTTGCGGTGTCCGATAGTCTTCTGCCAACCCTTCGAGTTACTCAGGCTAGAGGCATTTTCGCATGCTGGCTGGTGTTGGCGCTGAAGCGAGATGATTGCCGATCAGTATGAGATCCAGTGGCTGATACAAGCCGCAAGTCAGTCAGTAGTCTATTAGGCTATTAGCCACCAACGCATATAAAAACACCACGACATGTGGCCCGTCTAATCATGTTGTTCGAGGCAAATGCTATGTGCATGATGGTAGAACCGAAGGTCCGATCGCGGAGCTGAGCACATCGAATTGGAAGCAGAGCCACAAATCTAATAGACAACATCGTGACACCGGTCCAAGTGACAAATGAATTGGCCAACAAAGTCGAACCCTCCGATGAGACAAGCCTGGGGTCAAAGTCTATAATTGGCCAGAGCTCCGGCCGCACCAAATCGCTGGATGCCGGATCGTTGCGTGTCACGAACGCTGAGGGTGGAGCAAGGCTCCGATTCTCTGGAAACCGGGACAGAAATCTGGGCGCTATCAAAGACGGTGCTTGTTCCAGTGACTTGCAGTGAGCCAATCAGGGATGTGACCCTTCTGTCTATCCCCAGCCACATCCAAGGCACGGGAGCGGCGGGATTCTTTAGCTTTGGGCAATGAAAGTCTGTTTCGGAGGGGCGTCTCGTACCTGCGGAGCTTCAAGTCATTCCACAAACACTCATCAGCTGAAAACCCGCAGCCACTGTTCCTCTTTGTATGAGGAGTCAAGACATTCATACGGAGTACGGAGTAGGCAAAAAGATAACGTGGATGTGTCTGTGCTGCGATTGCATCCCTTGCCGTAATAACCTGGCGACTGGCTCTTAGCATCATGCGTATGTGGGTGGGATGGGCCAACACGTCTCTTGCGTCAGATTACAGCAGGCATCATCAATGCGCACAGTAGGCCGAGCCTCCAAAACTTTGTAAAACGCATATCGGGGAATCGATTTCGTGAGAACAGGCACGGCTATGGCCTGAGCCGTTCACAGAAAAGGCTCTTCCCGTCCCGACCATGTACGCCCAATCCCTCCTTTCGCCATGCCGACTGGCATCCTATTCGCTGGCTGTGCAGAATTTGCCTTGGCCTTGTCAAATAATACCGACCAGCACTGCACGATGTTACGGTTTTGCTTGCTTATGCATGACGATATGCAGCATCTGCAGAATGTCCAGTCTCACGCCTTGGTGTTAAGGTTGCTGGACTATAGAGGTCTGAGGGAAGCAGGCTTAGCCATATCCAGGTTGCTGACCGCTAAACACCGGAGTCAAGCTCGCTTTGATGTCTCTGCCCTTCATTTCATGGCATTGCTATTGACCAAGAACCAGTCTACGGGGGCGTTGACTGGGCCTGCTCGGTTAAACCAGTGAGTCAATCGATACTAACTAAGTGCCTTCTGCCTGCTCTCGGCATGGTGCAGGCAACGCTCAAAGAATGCCAACCCAGAAGATACATACTTGCAGCAAAGTGAGGCGAGTCGGCCAGTTTTGGCCAAGGATGATAATCCATGGCGACGCAATCAAGGCTGGCAAAAAGTGCGAGCATATGACCCAATTGTCGGTAAGCAACTGACAGGTATCGTTGTGGCATGAACTGGCAGAGTGCCAAAATTGACGCAGTACATAAGTAGTGGCGGTTTTGTTGGTGGGCCTGGCTGGGGTGGTCTGAGCCATACGGGGGGCATGCGGCTTCTAGGTGCGCGTCGGGCCGCAAGGGCTGTCCCGTCCGAAGGAAGGAAGGAAGGGTTTTTTTCTCTTGAAGGGAGACAATTTTGGCCAACCCGGCAAGCCGCGTCAAGTCTGCTTCACGTGAAACGACTCGAGCTGTGAATGGGCAGAAGCTGCAAGTCAACCATGAGTCGTCACAAGCGATGATAAAGAGTCGCTAACACTGGCGAATCTTAGCTGCAAGGGGCCTTGTGCTGGGGCGTCATGCCCAGACTGGACAAAGGTGTTGCAATCAAGTCGTTTCATCTTTGGCCAGCCTCCCAGCGTTGATGTTCATCCTGCAGCAGACGTGGTGCGCTAGACTCAGGCGGACATGGAATGCGTGGCCAGGAATGTACTGTACATTGAACCGAGACATTCGGCTGCCGAGCGAATAGCCCAATCCTAAAGTACAAAACCAGTAAGGATCAGGATGTGCATTCAACAGCTACAATGAGATGGTGCATTGCTATTGATGCATTTGCAGGTGCGAGTTTTGATCCATCCGAAGAACTGCAGCAGAGTGTTGATGAGGCCCTGGTATGTACTCCGTACGACCAGATGAGCCGAGCTGCCAATCCCTGTCGATAGTGGCTCTGTTTTGTGGGAAAGATTACGAGGAAGGTGGCCTATCAGAGCACTGATCTTTCTCCTGTCTTCTTTCTCTAGCCTCTAACAAGGAAGAAGGAAAGGAGACCAGGGCCTTAGCCAAGTCAATCATCACAACGACAACCGTTCCATGCCTGGAGCGAGAGACCTATCTGCCAGGGGCTTGTGAATATTGTTGGTCGAATAAAAACAACCGGATGGGATCCCGGAACACCCTTGGCTTCTCGATCGTCGCTCACATGATCGGTTCTGGCTGCAGGGAAATCTGCTGAGGCACTGTGACAGTGGACTTGCCAGCATGTGGCCGATGTTGTCAGGACTTACCGATGAGTTTCTTATACATACCTTAGGTAACTAGAGCAGCGAAAGAAAGCATAAGGTCAGTGGGACAATAAATGAAAAGCGATGGCATTGGACGTTTCGTCTTGTCGCTGGATGGAAACAGGGTTGCCCTGTACAGGGAGAGAGAGGGTGCCCTAAGCCGAGCGCATTGAACCCCTGTCGCCCCTCGCTGATGTTGGTTGCCCATTGCCACTGAAAATACCCGGAAACAGAAATTATAATTCTCTCAAGAAACACAATATCCAAGGATGAACGTCTGACTGTTAAACCAAGTCGGGATACTTTTGGGTTTGTTGAAATATCCAAGGCGTGTCTAAGTTATCGTAGTACGTACTTAGGGAAGGTGGGCATCGCGGTTCGGGCACGGGCGTCTGCCTTCCTCTGTAAATACATTTGATTTCGGTGGTACCTTCCAACTACCTACTAACTGAATGTCATTGCCTGCCACCTTCTTTTTCGATATCGCACTCTCGGTGGAATGGGCACGGGAGACTTTTTGCCTGAGACGCGAGGCACTCTGCTATGTTAATCGACTGATTCTCAGCTAAGCCTCTTGGATCTTTCAGCGCACCCTCCTCCTTGATGCAGGTCTCAATCAGACAGAGAGTCTTTTATTTGATGGCAAGCTGTTATTCTCTTGCCGTGTCTCAATATACACTTGCTTTTCCCTTTGGGTCCCCATGCCCAATAACAAGCGTGGATTCGGTCGGCCCCTTCGACTCAACGATCTCCGTCCGGGACACAGTACATACCGTCAATACTACCGCAGGCCATGGGTTGATAGTAAACGGGCCGGGCCATAGAGTTCACGAGTCCACTCTTTGATGATGACCAATCAATAACAATATGTAGCAAAAAAGCGAGGGTCTAACGCCGCCAAAGCGTCACTAGAGAAACGATCGATAATCCACTTCAGTACAGAGTGCCCGTCCTCATACGAAGAAGACTCACGGCATGACGCGGAGCCAGATGAGATACGATTAGTGCTATGCACCAGAAAGAAGCAACGACCTCGTCATCATGCGGGAGCTGGTGTGTATTCTATGTAACTCAAATACCCATCCATGCATGATTCACCTTGGAAGCTGGCAAATACAACAAGTCTGACCCATGCTGACAGCTTGCGAAACGGTTGGTCAGGAAACACAAAGCAAAGCTGACAGTCAACAACTGAGACAGTGACTCTAATGCACGACGCTCTGTATAGCCTATATACAGTACTGATGCAGGCATGCAGAGATGGCACAAAATTCAGTTTTGGCGGTGGACCAGATCTTTTGACAACAGCCAAAAAGCAATACAGCCAAAGGATATCACGCCCACAAACTCTTTTATTTCCACGAACGCCATGTCGAATACCTGCGCCGCAATGATGTTCAGACTGTTCCGAATCCCCGGGGCTGGCGTCAGGATTGACATTGCGGCTTGCATCATAAGCTACCGCCACGCTCGCTTGTCACAATCTTGACTCCATCTGGAGGGTCCACCTCCAGAGGC
This sequence comes from Fusarium sacchari, assembly GCA_017165645.1. Lineage (NCBI taxonomy): Eukaryota > Fungi > Ascomycota > Sordariomycetes > Hypocreales > Nectriaceae > Fusarium > Fusarium sacchari. Next base: position 135,396 of record JADANP010000006.1, read on the forward strand.
CTGGCTGAGGCAAGGCCCGGTCCGCCAATCGCACACGTCGGCCAGCAATCACGTGAGCTGGAGCTCATGCGGAAGACCCTTGCTAGCTCGAGTTGACTGCATGTCTCCCGCAATCAGTCCCAATTTTCCTCGACCGCCGTGGCTTTAATGGTCGGGCCGCCATACCTTAATGAGACAGGCGAGGCTACCGTCTCATGGATTTGATTTGCTTGTCAACTTGCAACGTGATAATGGAGGGGGGTCAGCCCAGGGGGGTGTTAAGAAAAGTCGAGCAGTCATTTTTTTCCCTTATGGCGTGGCAGCGACCCAAATATCTGGCTCTTCAGACCACCAACAAAATAAAAATACAACACTGCATGCAGAAGGAATTCTGGGCCTGGATGGGAGGGATGGAAAAAACAACGAGAACAAGGGTTGGCGGCTGCAGCTACAGTTGCATCCATCCATCAAAGCCTGCCACGTCGCAATTTCACGGCGCGGCACGGTCGCTGGACACTTCGCGCCATCCCGGGGGCTGCATGTCATCCTGCGCCCTCAAGACCCGGGTACACAATTACAGTGCGAATTTGGTAAAAGGGGCGCAGAAGCCGATTTCTTTGCCAATATTGGAAAAGATGCCGCCGTCAGTCAGCCCCTTGTCACTTCCGCTTCATTCCCCTCTTCGGCAAAGGAGTAAGCCAATTATTGTCGTGTCCACACCTCAATTCAATAAACAGAAGGGACTTGAAGAAAATACTGTGTATGTCATGGACCGTTTGGTGCCTCGTTTGCACGTACATGTGTGACGTGACACTGGCCTCAAGTTATCTACAGAACTACGAAGCAAGCAAGAGGTGTTCTTTGTCCAGGTACTATCGCACCACGAGACCTCGCCTGCATGCACGGCGACCTGCAGGCTGAAGAATGCGCGTTGATCTGGCCTGGAGAGTGCCATTTTATGACAAGACGGGAACGGAGCCCCTGCGAGAAAACACGCCCCTGGCTCATTCTTTGCTCTGGTTCAACTTGCTGATGAACTGTAATACACCTTGCATTTGTTGTGGTGCCAATTGTCTCGGTCTTGGTCCAGCGATTTCTCGTCCATTGCAGGTTCAGCCAGCCCAACCGCGATAATGTCTCCGTTGAGCGGGTCCAAACAATCCTCGATGCCGGCTACCAGTGATTCAGGCGACCAGCAAAAGAACGGACAAGGACTGGTACAGAACGCCGTAGCGGATGACCTTCTGCCGAACCTCGAAGTGCCGTGAATCCCGGTACACGGAGCAAGCCTTTGATGAAGCTGGCAACCCCCGGGCACCAGAAAAAAAGGTATTTTGCCATGGCAGTTAAGCGGTGAGGTGACCGATCTGAGTCCAATACTCCGTATGCATGCGTCCGACACTTGCATTCCTTTTTATCTGCAAAGATCATCGTTTTCATTCGTTTGCGTTGTGCCGGGCTCGTATCCCAGTCGGGCGGGCAAAACTACTTGCGGAATTATTATCAGCACCCTCGTAAGACATACAAATACATAGTGATAGAGTGGCCAGAGTGGTCAACAAAAGAACTGCCGGCCAGGGGCAGGCAAACAGACCTGAGACAGTAGGTAGATGCACATCGCCTTTCCTGGAATGACCTATCTATGTACTCTAAGGTACTGCAGCACTCGAGATGCATCGTTCTTACCGCTCCAAAAGAAAGGAGCTTCTACGGGATTGTATCATCCCTTGCAGGCTCAGCGATCAGCGTTGGGCGAGGTGAAACCCCGCCCTTTCTTCTCTTTGGGCTTTGTGCATATCCAGGGCTCACAAGGCGGGATGCCATCTCGTACCACTTTGCTCGTTAGACGGCTGCATGGCCCTTGACACCGTGACACCTGGGGCCTTGTTTTGTACACAGATGGAGCATCAAAATGGGATAGGGGACGGGGAATGCCATGCCTGCAGTCGACTGTTTACATACATGACTATTTCTTGGTTGCAATACGACCACGACTGTGATCACTGACAGCCATGTACTTTTCGATACGTACATACTATGCCTTAACAGTGCCATCAGTGCACCCCTCGCGGTTGGCGGACCGGTGCGCTCGTGCAGCCGCAGGATCACGGATCACCCGCAATTCGATCCTCGTTTGAATGAGGAGTCAAAAGTTCTCTGCTGCACGTACCCAGTCAAATCGTCAAGCACAACCTGTCCACGGCGGCCACGTTTGTTGTCAAGGCATTTACAGTGTTCTACAATGAACGGATCATTGAATGAATGGCTGCTGTATCACTCCAACCCAGACAAGCTGAGGAACATGTTTCATCGACCACCAGGTGCAAGTTGCACTGCGCCGTTTGTTGCGGTGTAGTTGCTACCAATGGATCGAGCTTGGGTTCGGGCCTCTAAGTTCTAACCATGGATCCTAACGGGCGGGAGATCTGGCTGCGCTGTCTTACTCGTCATAGAGCAAAACTGCATTACCAGTATCAGAACAACCCTCAATTAAGTGCGGGGTCGTCCTTTCTGGTCGGCGACTTGACAATGGATGGCGGAGATATCGTCAAAACTCTGCGAGCATATGTCTGCGACACGAAATTAACTGCCCGAAAAGTCCCCGCTGCAGCTTGTATAAGACAGCCAAACTGAGCAGTCGACGGAAGTTTGTCTTACATCGCATCAACCGCATTCGACTCTCTGTGAAACCGCATCCAGGCTCTCGACAATCACCGTTTGTCTTATGCGACCATACTTGCTTATCCTCCTGTATAACTTGGTCACTGTTTCACCTAGCACCGATCCCGACATTGCAACCATGACCGACGTCGTGTCCGAAAACCAGGCTTATTTTGGGTGCGTATAATGAATGAGCGCTCGTCCTCTGTACAGGATGATCGTTGCAAAACCCTGTGGGCGCGTACGGTTTGCTTAAGTTACTGGCCGTCTTTCCTTATGCTCCAAGGTAGCAGAGCACACTACGGCATGCGATGCAGTGCTACACAATTCACCCAAAGTCCGTCGCTAATGTAGTACAATTATAGCAAGATCGCCACCGAATATGACCAGCGCAATGCGGATGCGATTGTGCAGCTAGAGCGCGGCATCCGAGAGAGGATTCCATTCATTGGTGTCAAGCAAGATGCGAGGTTGCTAGACTACGCCTGTGGCACCGGCATGCTTTCGAGGGTACGAGTTTCCCCTCCCAGGAGAGATGAGCTCTGAGACGGTGACTTGGACTGACAGTGAGTTGCAGGTCTTAGCACAGCATACAAGTGAGGCTATAGGTATTGACTTGTCGGAGGAAATGGTCAGGGTATACAATGCCCAGGCTCAAAGCCATGTCAGTACCACCCACCAGTCCATCGCATGAGCATGAAACTCAGTTACCACGCATTCGAACCCCTTCAAGCTCTTCGAGCAGACCTGAATATCCTAACCGCGTACAGGGCTCTTCCCGCCAAGCCTACCAAGGCAACCTGGCTGATCCCAAGGACCCCTCCCCAACAGCCTTTGCTCATAGCAAGTTCTTTGGGTTCGACGTTGCAGGCGTGGGGCTCGGATTCCACCACTTTGACAAGCCCGATCTAGCATCCAAGCAATTGGCCGAGCGCCTCAACCCAGGCGGTGTCCTCTTCATCATTGACTTTGTTGCCCACAAGATAGACCCAAAGGATGCCGCTCTGCGTGGTATAACACATCATGGGTTTGTTGAGGACGAGATCAAGAAGATGCTTGAGGATGCTGGACTCACAGACTTTGCTTACCAAGAGCTCCCGGAACCTATCACATTCAAGGATTGTCACGGCCACGGTCATAGCCACGGTCATAGCCACGGGCATGGTCATAGTCATGGTCATAGTCATGGTCATAGTCATGATCATGGCCATGATCATGAGCACAATGAGGACAACCAAAGCAGCAGTGGTGAGCATGTTCAAGGCTATGGGATGAAGAAGGGCTCAACTACGACTAAAAGGATATTCATTGCCAGAGCGTCCAAGCCCTAAAAGGGTGCCTAATCGTCGGCCCTTAACAATACGCCAACCGGTATCAGAGGCCGGTATATGGCCCTCAAGTATGCACCAAAGCAATTTGTATGGTGCCCGTAGTCCACCGCAATGTGCCGATGGTTGTCATTCTGGCATTCGGCTTCCGGTGTCTTGTTCAGTATCATTACTTCGCTTAGTAAATAACAAGTCACACTGACACCTGCAATTGCACAATATCTCGCCGCCGAGGTGTCTTATACGTGATCAATGGTAATCTGAAGCCATCTACTCGGTACAGCTGTTGTAGTCAAAGCCTGTCTATCCAGGGTACCCAGCTCTCTCAGTGCTCCTACTGGCGTTACATCAGCCACCAGACACTGGAATGGATAAAGAGACTCAGTTCAAATTACAAGCCCAGAAACAGCCCGTCTGATCCAACAGTCCGGTCATGCTTTAGTAAAACAACCGTTCGTGACCGGAGGCTACTACTAGTCCGGCGTGAGTAAGTCAGCCCTTCGCCCTAGCAACAGACTCCTTTCGACGAAACCTCTCCCTTCAAGTTTTCCCTCACACCCTTATACCCAGCTGGACCGTCCCGTCCCGCCCTTGCGGACGAAAAAAAAAGGCTTTGTCCGGAGGAGCCCTGGGTAATGGTGTGCGGATGCATTCTTCCGACAGCAGCCAAGCCACTTTCAATGTCAAGGGATGATGTGAATCATTCTTGGCACATTAGTCGATGCATAGTCGAAGCAGGTTATGGGAAATTAGAGATGCCGTCTGTAGAAGAAGAGACGAGAAGAGAGGGAAATGGCTTGTCCGGGGCGGTGCGATCCCGTGTCTGGTAGGCGGGAAAGGGATGTCATGTCATGTGAGAGTCGCCCCTTCAGCCTCATCCGCGCTTCCAGAACGCCCATAGCAAGGATCTCCCAACTCGTGCGACGAGGCTTTGCTATGTGGAAGTACTTTTGGCCACGCCCTTTGTTATAATGGCACTGGGCGAGTCTTGGGAAATAAGTGTGAAACACACTTTTATTGTTGACGCTGGTGCCACCGAGCGGAGGCCTGGTCATTTCCGTCGAACGCGCCAGCTCAAGTGCACAAGATACGTATCGATGGCATGAGCCCTGCCGTTGTCTGTGCGAGGTCAGCTTCGATTATTGAAACGTCTGTTGGTCGTGTACAAAGTAGTGACCAAGTGATGCAATATCATTGGGGTCTGATCGTCGGGAGATTATGAGTTACCATCTCTGGACTAGGGGGAACGGCTCAAGCTGCTGGTGCGATCTGAAGACATGTTCATTAAACAATCAATTATGTGCTCTAGGAAACCATCTGGATGCCAATGCCCGAAAGATTTGGGTCTTGACAAGCGGCTAATCTTGGTCGTCAAGTTCAACGACAAAAGCGCTACCGAGGAGAAGGGCCGGCTCTTCGATTCTATGATGCTCGTAGCTTGTATGTTGTCAGTGAATTGGGCACATGAAGAAGAAACAAGCCCTTTTGACTGACCTGAGTGTTCCAACACCCCCTGCCTCCAATAGGAAAGTTGGCCCTTCTCGTAAAGCGTAGCCAGCCCATCTCATAGCAAAGGCACGTAAGATGTGTCCATGGGCAACAAGTAACACGTCGCCGCATTGATCGCTTCCTTTGTCCATGGCTGGCTTGTGATATTTCTCGCGAATCTCCTCTATCAATTGGTCAACTCTTCTGGTCACATCGTGGGGAGCCCTGTGAAAGTGTTAGATGGAAGAACCATTGGAAGTTGATCATCAAATATAGGGTAGTCAGGTTTAGACAAATACTCACTCCCCGCCAGGGCATCCATCCTTCCAGATGTCCCAAGACCCTTTGATCCCTTGTTCAGCTCTGATCTTGCGAATCTCAGGTGTCGTGATTCCTTCATAGTCACCGTAGTCCCATTCCCGGATGTAGTCCGTGACCTCTACCTCGGCTTCACATTGAAGGCCAGTACCATCAGGAGCACCGTGAGGTGTCCAAGGAAGAGGGCGGTTCAACCCGAGGTTGAGAAGTTCAAATGTACGCTGGGCGCGTTTTCGTGGTGAAACGTAGCTGTGCAGCGTATCAGTTAACTCTAGATCAGATAAAATCAATTTTGCTTGGTGATAATGCGGTGCGGTTGGAATTCCGAATTCGCTGGCTCTTCTTGGAAGACTTCAGTACAAAAGTCATTCAACATGAGGCCCTGCTAGGAGTACTCTCATACTGATTGTTTTGAAATCGTCGTCAGTCGAAGGAGACGAGACTTACATGTGAGCAATCTTCTTGGGGGCAATGAGACGATCCGGCCCAACAAGAGCCTTTCCTGTAGCTCTAACACGCTTCTCGCCATTGGAAGTGAGTGGGATATCAGTCAAGCCAGTATGACGACCATCAAGTGACCATTCTGTCTCGCCGTGGCGAATAAGAAAGACACGGGGAGTTGACATGTTTGGAACTTGATGGGGAATTTGGCGAATTCACTTGAATTTAACCAAGTAGCAGGGCCAAGCGCCTAGATTATGTCAAGCCCGTGAGATTCTGAAGAATTCTGTATCAGGTGTCAGCCAAGCTTATCGAGTGGTCAGAATGAATATGATCTGACGTGACAGTGGCCTGGTGATGGTGGGGTCAAACGAACCACGTCAACGTTCTGAGAGGTATTGTGGATGAAATGGAAGTAGCGGGTATTCTATTTCACACGAAAAGAGATTTCTTAGGCAAGAAAACAAAAACGAAAACAAACCTCTACCCCAAAAAGGAGGAGGAAAGATGACGAATGGATTATCTCCAACCTTGATTTTGGTGTTGAGGACGAAGTGCATCATTACGTTTGGGTGACAAACCCCGCTGTCTCATCAGTCAGGTACCATGGATGCCCGTGGAGGGGTAAGGTAGGTACCTAGGTTGGTACCTGTCCATTGACGTTCTTCCAACGTAAACACTCACCCATTGTTTTTTTTTTTTTTTTTTTTTTTTTTTTTTTTTTTTTTTTTTGGAAAGAACGTAACCCACAGGGACCTAGGTACCTTGGACTACCTTACCTACCTAGGTAGGTACCTATACCCTCAAGGGTCCTTCCTGCAGAATGAAAGCTTTCCCGACCTATGATGCGGCGGCCGCTTCTGTCGCTTGCCTAATCGCAGTGGTCGAAATTACGCGTGTCCATCCATTAGTTGGTAGGGCGTATCAGCTTTCGTCTCTGCTTGAAGTATTACGCTGTAACGTCTAATACAAAGGTGAGATAGTGGTCGAAACAATATGTGAAACTCTTTATCCTCGCGAGAACACGATAACTACCTAACTGAGGTACATGAGAGATGAATTCCTACCTAGATAAATAAACAGCCGTGAATATTAGTCCCGCCAGGTGCAAATGTCCCAAAAATGTAATTTACGAGTCTCGATACTCTGTCAATCATCCATTACCGTTCCTTCTGTGTGAACATGAGAAAACTCTCCGTTTCTTTGACTTCTGACCTTCTTTGTTCATCTCCTTGTAACCCAATTCTTCACTTCCAAACCTAAGGTACCTACGAATGTCAAGCCAAATCTTTATAATCTTACCAATCCTTACCAATATTTTACAGACTCCCTCTGACCTCAACCTCCCTAATACCTAACCTAAGCCGTGACATCAAGGATACCTCATTCCCCCACGATGCCCCTCATCCCCACTACCAGTACACCCACTGCACCCTGCTTAGTAAGGCCACCGCTACCGCAAAAGATCCACTCGGCGCCCAACCTCCGACGTGACCGTAACCCGCCGATCCGCCTCCGACTCCATTGAAGATCCGACGCCGTCGACTCCTCCGATTGAGCTTCAATGCCTTGATTCCAGATCAAAAACTTTGTCTTCACTACCGTTCAATCCATCACGACCGACCCTAAGCTCCACGAATTCGTCCTTCTCGACATCGGGCTCATATTTTACTGCTGACAAGCTGTCACGCCGACAGCGCAGTAAGCTTTCAGAAGAGATCTGGAAGGGATACTGGTGATACATAAGACTGGCTTACTGGACAACAATAACGCATACAATGGCGGTGCATCAGTGGACAAGACAAGAAAAGTTCAAGCGCGGTGTTTGGGCTGTTGCCTTTGCCGCATGCATTTTTGCCGGCACCATTACGGGCGCACAACTAAAAACAGACAACGAGAAGAAAGAGGTATGGCAGACAGAACAATTCACAAAGAACATGACTGACCGCTGAGACAGGCAATCCAAGAGTTCCGCGCGACATCCCCCAACGAACAAATAGCTGCTCTCCTATCCCAGCGAAAAACTTTATTATCACAAAAGGCTGTACTCCAAAGGAAAATTGACGACTTCGAAGTGCGTGTCAAGGAACGCGAGGCTGAGAAGGCGAGAGAAAAGGAAGGCCCATGACTGTGGCAAGTTTAATGGACTGGTTCGGTTGTTTTATTGCGTTGTAACTCTATGGGCATTTTGTTGGAAACGAAGTACAAGGCGTTATGGATGGTTAAAAGGTGGTTTACTAGACACAGGCATCCACTAAACATACATCATAGAACGAACCTCGAGGGTGTAAAAGATTAGACGCTTCCACTGAGACAAATGGTTGTTCAATTAACGTTTTATTGTTTGAGTTACATGTCATGCCTTCTCCCTACGCCTGACCGCCCTGCCATGCCATGCCATGCTCCTGTCCATTTTATTCATCAAATCATCTAGCACCATTCCCGGGTGACCATATACTTCTAGTGAAGCCCGCCCCAGTAGCTCTTTTTACTCCAGGACACCCTCGGCAGTGGGCAGGGGAATGGCTCGGTATAAGAGGATGAGAGCAGAGTGAGATTCACCACCACCGGCGAGAGTCGCAATCTTTTCAGCTTCAACCTCTGAAACCTTGTCGTCGTTGAACCACCACCACTTGCCGTCCTCCTCACCCTTCTTGCCAGTCTTGGGATCAACGGGCGCAGCCTTCTTGACATATGAGGTGTAGTGGCCACTGTCGGCGCTGGCACCTTGATGTGTCACGACACCTCGGAGCTCGTACAGACCAGACTGATTGGCACCATCGTCGTTTCGCAACTCGGGGTTGATGAGAGCGTTGAGCTCCTTCTTGGCCTCAAGAATAGAAGCGTTTCTCTCGGCCTCGATGTCGGCGTCTGTCTTGTATGTCTCGCCCTCCTCGCCCATGACAACGTCGCCATCTGCTGACTTGCCCTCCTTCTTCTCCTTCTCGGTGGGAAGACCAGCACCGCCTGGGATATCGCCGACGTCCTGATCGTGAGTCTTCTTACGTCGCTTACGGGCCCGCTCGATATCCTCTTCATCCTTGCGAATCTCACGAACCTTGTCGCGCACAGGAACAAGAGCCTGCTTCAATTCGTCGGAGCAGAACTCAACAATATCAAGCTCCATGGGGAAAGTAACCTTTCGCATGATCTTGGCCTTCTTCTGAGTCTCTCGCTTCCAGAAAAAGCGCACAAAGTGCACTGTCAGGTACTTAGGAGCACGAGAGATCTTGGAAGTCTTGGTGTAGACTGCGTCACGACCCAGAACTTCTGACTGCTTCTCAAGCTTCTCTTTCAGGGCGGCGGCAATGCCATCTCGAAGATGGTTTGTTGAGCTGTCAATGTGGCAGTTGAGCTTGGCGAAGCTCTCCTTGTTAGTGATGGGCTGCTCGCCAGCATTGCGCGCCTCTTCCTCATCACACTCCATTACCGAACTGAACTCGCCAGACATATACTTCTCCACGAAGGAGGTCTCCGAGGCGTTTTCGCTCTTGATGCGGAGCTTCTGATTTAGTTGCTGCACAATTTGGGACCAAGCCTCCTCTGCATCCTGCTGAGCAAAGCCTTGTCCTGTCTTGGACTTCTCCGCAAACTGGGGAAATACCACCCGCAAAGCGTTCAAGAAGTTCATGGGAGGGAAGGAGTCCTGGGTTTCTCCCATTCTCTTGTACAAGCTTGACAATTGAGATGCCAAGTCCATGTTCGTGCCTGTCATCATAAAGCTGCTGGCGTTGCCATCAGGCTGGTACTTGTCGAGCGCCTCCTGTAGCTCTGGAATAAGACGTAGAGTCTGGAGGGTTGAGTTGAGATAACATGTATTTCCCAGGTTGATAAGACCGGCGGGTGTCGCGCCAACTTGTTGAGCCTGCTCAGCCTCTGTCATATCCTCGACAAACTTGATCGCCTCCTTTGGTCGGACAAGGGCGTCACCACCAGCGCTTGGGGTACCCATCATCATAATGACCTGGCCGTTCTTCAAGCCGAGTTTGCTCATATCAGCGTCATCTTTGAGTTGACCACCCTTGAGCAAAATCTTTTGGCGTTCGGGTTCGACGTTGGTCAAGCTGAACATTTGGAGTTTGAAGTCCTCGCCAGTAGAGGTGGGGTCGATCTCGACATCGTGTTTCTTGCCTTGGTGTTTCACCACGACTATGGTCGGTCAGTACCTGTTTGTGCAATTGGGCTAGAGACCATGAAAAACGCGGGCGCGGGCATGGAAAACTACTGACCTGATATGGATGACATGGTTTCGGTCTGTCGGAGCTCAAGCGTCGAAGGGGGGTGCGGTAAGACGAATTTGAGTCTGCCCAGGCACTGGATGCCTTCTATTCGGAGTTTGTGTAAAAGAAGGATCTAAAAGGACAATGCAATAGCAGAAGAAAAAGAAAACGTCCTGAGTCAGCGTCCCTTTGCTTAAGGTCGATGCTTGCGAAGCGTGGAAGATGCTAGAGGTGCGTCACCAAGTGGTACCTGGACGAAGGCGAAATGTTAGTGGGGAAAGCGGTGTAGCTTCCGCGGGGCAACCAGAGAGGGAGCTGTGGCGTTTTCAAGCCACAGACGACTCTTGAGGCTCAAGCTTCACACGTGAACATCTCCAAGTTTCCCCCATCATCGCCCCACCTAAGGACACGGAAAACGTCAGGCCTGGGCGACGCCTCACTAACAACTGCGCCTCACCTCGCCGAAGCTCGAACCTCCAACGTCAACGTCGACCAACCCCGCCGAGCTCCGTGTTCACCATCGACACCTATATTCGTGCTATTTCTAGTTGATTGAGGACGTCTGAGAACGTATTTGTTGTCATGGTACATGTTCAATGATATCTCATCATCCAGACCGCAAGCTGACAGCTATCCCCCGCTTAGTCTCAATCCCTCCGACCCTACCTGCAATGCGTACGCAGCAGCTTGACCGCCGCGCTCACACTGTCCAACTTTGCTTCCCAGACCGCCGAGCGACACAATGTTCCAGAGATTGAGGCCCAGACATCCCCCGAGGTCCTACTTCAGCCCTTGACCATCGCGCGCAACGAGAATGAGCGTGTCTTGATTGAGCCCAGCATCAACTCCGTCCGTATCAGCATCAAGATCAAGCAGGCCGACGAAATTGAGCATATTCTGGTCCACAAGTTTACGAGATTCTTGACGCAACGTGCAGAGTCCTTCTTCATTCTGCGGAGGAAACCTATCAAGGTCGGTTACTGGCCATCCGATACTCAATTGAGTTACCCCTGACTGACGTTGTTGTAGGGTTATGACATTTCTTTCCTGATAACAAACTTCCACACCGAGGAAATGCTGAAGCACAAGCTTGTCGACTTTATTATTCAGTTTATGGAAGAGGTTGACAAGGAGATCTCTGAGATGAAGCTATTTGTGAGGAGTTGGACTGTAATCCTAAGCAACTCCATGCTGACTCGTCATAGTTGAACGCTCGAGCACGATTCGTGGCCGAGTCTTTCCTTACACCTGTAAGAATGATCCGATCGAAATTACCACAACCTATGAGATTACTGACCTCAGCAGTTTGACTAAACCCCTCAGCTGGCTTGAGGCTTGGAGTTTGCTTGGGAGTGACGGCTGTCGCAATGTTTCTGTGACCAGGCAAAATGTATCAACCATTCGTGATAGCATTGAATTGCGGAGGCTCTGATAGGCGAGCCTCACGCCGTGGTGAGGAAGGAGGTCCAAGATAACGACATTAGACATAAACTTTGCCGGCCTTACCGAATTGAAATGCGTATTATTCTGGAAACGAAGCCTTTATTGCATCTGACAACGTCATTCTTGGGGTAGAGGCCACGATTTCCAATCTTATACCCAAATTAAGGTAAGTACCTACCTAGGTACCTAGTAGGTAGTAGGTATGTAAGTTCTTGAATTAGAGTACTGCCAGTTGAGGAAGGAGGCATTGTCGTGATTGCCTCGTGGGATCAATGTGTCTTTACGTTAGAAACTAACACGTTTTTGAACCGACTACCATTATCTCATCCTTTGTAATTGATCATTTTTCATTCTTCATGAGCATTATTGTTACCATCATCCTTCCATTATTCTATTAGTTACTGGTCACTGCCGAACTCAATTCTCACAATGGTAAGTGAATCACTGCCAATCACTTGCAAAGAACTGTCTCTGATATCCCCTTTCTATTGTGCTCTGCTGTCAGCCTTTTCTCCTCTCCTTCTTGAGAAAGTGCCCAGCACCGTCAAACTAGAGCGATTCTTCACATATCTGCTTTTCTTGGAGTCGATAGCTTGACCCTGGTGCTGCTTTGTTGCTAGGCAGCTCTTACTTGACCTCAACAACAATTCAACCACGAGTGCCCGTTGCACTATTTGAAGCTTAACAACGCTAACCTGTCATGCCCGCATCTTCATCGCTTTGAACCAGTGCCTGAGATTCTTCCGCTTTCTCTTTATATCTTCTGCTCTTGGGAGTTAGCATTATTTCTTTCCTTAATGCGATAACCCTGACCATTCTTCAACCTTGACACTCTGGGCCATTCCGCTCTATCAACTCAGATCATCTTGTGACCTTTCATGATAATTTGATCAAGGTTTGTATCCTACTCTACCTTGCCTCTTGAAGCAGGAAGCCTTTCCCTTCATCCATTCTTCAGCCTTCAGCCTTCATCCGACGACCCTCATCCTTGAAACACTGACTTCTACCCAACACCTTTACTTAGCGACGCTAACATCCATGAAGCCCAGTGCTAGCCTTTAGGTACTCTGGAAGCATTTCTTGGCTTTCTCGCCTACGCCATTACGCCCACCACAAACGAGCCCTGCGAACTGCCAAACCCAAAAACCGAAGAACTACGCGTGCGTCCTGAATGCAGCTCTCTGATTGCGCCCGGGTTCTTGATTCAGCAATCTCTCTAACTCCGCATCGTCTCCATCATCAGAAGTGTGTTGCTAGTCCGTAAGTCCGCTTTCACTTATCTTCTTTTGAAGCAGCCGGGAATATAAGCACCTGCAAACACTGTCGTCCACTTCTTCTCACCAACTTGTCTGTATTTTATCTCGCGCCCGGCTCCGACATCTATTGCCTTCGAAACAATAAGGCGGGGTTCAGGAAGCTCAAAAGACCGCGTGCACTCCCTGGACGCAAACATCACCTGAAGCACTTGCAACACCCACTCTTCATTCTTCATCTGATTTGCAACTCATTCTTGGGATCACAGACTAACAGTGAACTCCAGAAAAGGATTCTTTGATCACGTGTGAACTTCATTGCTGTGCCCTCAATTTCTGAACACATCCCTGATCTTTTTCTCTTTTTTCTGTCAGTCTGCCAACGACTTCGGGTGCCCAAGCTTCTACCATCTTCTTTGATCTTCAAGTTGTCTCAAAGTCAAGCGACTGATTGTAGACACTCAGTTCATAAACACAGCTGTCTTTCCCAAATTGTCCCTCACTGCCCGAAACTCACGGCACAAAGTATTGACTGGTAAGCTTTTCCCGCGCTCCTACCCAATATCCCCAACAACTAGGGATCTATCTCTAGAGCATTGCAGTTCAGTATCTATTCGTCGAACGATATTTTGGTCAATGGCATCAGTATGCTGACGAACAACTCCTTCAAGCCAAACCAATTCTGATCACCTTGGGCTACCCAGATCGTTCTGTGCTTCCGATGGCTCACGGAGACTCCGGAGCGCAACGCTCTGGCCAGCCAGTTTCCAACCCTTCGTTCCATGCACCGTCCTTCTATCCGCAGCCTCGCGGAACCGAAGGTTCGGACGGCGGACACCAACCCGAGGCTGCTTCGTATACAGTTTCCAACGGGAATTCTTGGGTCCCATCAGCCCAACAGGCTCTTCACAATGCCCTTCAGGTACGTGCCTGAGACTCTCACTGATATGGCTTCTCAGCCACCCACTAACTCCGGGGCAGGCCAGCGGATATGCTGGTACTCAGCCTGGCATGAACATGGCAACGGTGCTGCCTGCACAGTACTCTGGCTTTGCTGGACCCCCAACGGCACCTCCCAACAGCCCCTCAGACGGTGCTACTCATGCAATGTACTCAATCATGTCATACGCCCCTAACGCTGTGGCCCCTTAGATGGGAGGCCACTACCAAGGCAATGGCATGAACATGATCGCTGAGACAGTCAGCGGTACAATCGATGGCATGGTCAACAACAACAACACAGCCCCTCTAACATCTGGTCATGTTTCGCACAGCATGGCTAGTGTTGCTACCCCTTCGTCCAACAATAGGCCCGAGCATGTTATCGTAAATGGATCGGCAAATGCTGCTACAACAAATGAGGTTTCTAGTGGCAATCACCTCGCAAACAGCAACACTGGAGGTCTTGGTGGCTCAGGGATTGGCAATCGTCTTCCCAATGGTACACAGCTTATTGTAAGTCTTAACTTATCCCGCTTGTGTTATGTTGAGACATAAAGCTTTATGGCAAATACTTCAAGCCCCGTTCTAACCTTGGCAACTCTAGGCTACTCAGCATCCTCAGAGCAGCAACTCTGGCAGTGGAGGACAGACTGGCTTCTTGTCTTCTCCCCGTGGTCGCTCGTCGGCGTCTCAGCCGGGCAGCCAACATTCTGCTCAGTCTCACTCTGCTACTGGGGGCCAACAGTTCTACACCCCTATTGGGGTCTCCCAGACCACTGCTTACAACTCCAACTTGCCTCAGAGTGTTTCCTACAATTCGGGCCTTTCTCTTGCAAGCCCCAGTCACACTCCGAACCACTACAGCGGACACCGCATGAGTGCTTCGCAGTCTACTCCCAACTCGGGCCCCAACCAGCATCTGACAGAGCCGCGAAATTACGCACCACGATCATCCGCCCATGGTGTCAACAGCTTACCTCCTCCTAGATTCGACTTGGGTCTGCAGGCTACTCCTATGACACATGAGTCTGCCCCCCAGGACCCTTTTGGTAGTCCCGAACGTGCTGAACCTACTGCATTGATTCCATTCCCGAATCTGCCCCCGCCCGCTGTGCAGCAGGCCATGCTCGCAGCCCCTATGGCCGGACACTTCGCCAGCAACATGTCGCCTGAGCTATCCAAGTTGGTAGACACTCCTTCGGGGCTTCCCACCCTTGAGACTGCAATGAAACCTGAGTTCTTTCCTTTTGCAAGCGGCCCCGGCTCTGCCAAAGCCTCTGTTGCCGGCGCTGTTCGTCTTAAGAACGTGAGTAACTGTCCAGTCTGAGCTTCATTTCGCTTTTCTGATCTCATTAGATACCCTTCTCAACCAAGCGTGCCGAGATTGTAGCCTTCATCGGCCGCAATAGTCGTATGTTGCCGGATGTGGAAGAGCCCATCCATATAATCATGGACAGGGCAACGTCCAAGACCATGGACGCGTTCGTGGAATTTGTAACCATGGAGGATGCAATGCGTTGTGCCGAGAAGCACCACCAACATTCTCAAGCTGGCCGTGTGAGTCGTCTTGGGGAACGCTCCATCGAGGTTGAGCTGTCAAGCCAGTCTGCTCTCATGCAGGATCTCTTCCCTCTTGCTCACGGTGTGTTTTGGGATGGCGCAACTCCTAAGGTGCTCCCCAACAACCATCAAGAGCCTTGGGAGAACTTCAAAGGCTTCATCTCCCCCGAAGAGATGGTCATGCTCGTCAAGCATGTTGAGGTCCCTCATCGATCTCCATTCTCGAAGGAGTGCCCCCAGCGCCCCTATGAGTGCCTCATCAGCACTCTCCGCAAGTTCCCCTGGTATGCCGCTGACCACATCACCATTTCTCAGCGGGGTGCGATGTACAAGGCGACCATCAAGCTCCTTCGTCTGCTCAGTAGATCAGTTTCGCAGCAGGATGATCCTGTCAACCTCACCTCCCAGCTTTTTCAGCGAGTTGTCCAGACTGCGATGCAGTGTCATGGCTTTACTGCCCTTCAGAAGGATAACATTGCCTTCATGGTTCAGATGATTCCCATGGAGCAGCAGCGTCGCCACCATCAGCCGGCCAACGCCAACTGCTGGGTTCACCAGTACGCCATCACGCGAAAGCCCGACGCTCCTCTCGACCTAGTTGAGTGGTACATTCGTCTGATCCGTGAGCAGAGCACTCGTGATGTCCTGGTCCGCCCTATCCATGAGCGTACTGTAATTCAGGAAACACTCAAGGAGACTGATGAGTACTGGGGTTATTTCTTCAACGAGGTCAACTACATCCAGGGTCCTCAGTTTGATCAGATGACTCTGGGGCAGTGTGCCTACCTCGAGCTTTCAGCTATCGAGCGGATCCTCGGCCGTGTTCTCGGCTACAACTGAACAAGCAACCAGTGGTAGCTCTACTTCAGTGCCCTGCTGATAACAGCTCGATTTGCTCCCTGACTTTGAACGTCACAATTCGGCCACCCGATTTGCTTTTTTGAGACGGCCTTATGAGGCTACTCATTTCGCTTCTTTTAGATTTCATTTTCGCACAACGCCTTGCATCTCAGCGTCGCACTGGACTATATCACCAGTGATCTTTGGTCATCTTTTATAACACCCAAGACTCCCTAGCCACTTCTTCGGCAATATTTGCTACTCAGCTTTTGGTTGACTTACTCGGGGCTAAGGCTAGAGGACCATAAAGACTGGAGGAAGAAAACGCGTGGCGCACTAATAGGCAGGATTTAATTCGGGAGCGAGGATGGATGCCAGCTAAGGGTAATACAGAGGATGCCAACATGGTTCGGAGTTTAAGGAGTTTAAGGGATGTTGCCTGTTCTTTTGGGTCACTTTAGAGTCCAGTGGCTGTATATAAGATAAATTAAAAAGGAAAAAAAAAAAAAAAAAAAAAAACTAAGAATAAAAAGCCCGTTCTTGGTAAATTATGGTGGCTCTGATGCTGTGCTATGATGTTGACTGGGTTGATAGGTACTAAGGTAGGTAGTTAGTATTGATTGTACAGTGCACAGTGGAGTATATCCATCCACCCATATCAATGTTGTGTCGTAGTATTCCGTATTGTGGCCCAACTGTTTCACCTTTGGCAGCTCCCGTCCTCTTGGAAAGATAACTTTGTCACATGTCACGTTTTGAATCTACTACCTCTGCACGTACTATGTATGGGCTTAAGCAGGAGGCAGGGCGTGTGCATAAATAACAAGACTTCTGAAAGGCTGCCCTGCATGTTTATTCAGGTACTCCATACAGGCGTTGAATAAGCCCCTGTGCCCCTGTAAGGTACAAGGTACCTAGTTATAGGGGACGGGGCACACGAACACTTTGGGACTATCCCAAGTGAAGAAAACAACTTGATGCCTCATTTAAAGGCCTTTCAAGTCTACACTGCCTAAATTTACATACGAAAGTACCGTATTCTCGTCAATTGCCTACTTGACTTGGTAGGTAGGATAGAGGTCCCAAGTTAGCTGGAATTACCAGTATATTCCGTAGAGAGGAACCCATTGGATTCAATGTCGAGTGCCTAAGTTTATTTCTCAGTGTCCAGCCAATGAGAAGAAACATTCAGAGTGTATGTAACGGCCTTCAGGGCATAGGTCGTCTCCACTTGCCGAAACGACAGCCCGGGCGTTTCCCGCCCTTGGCCCACGGACACTAAGGTAGGATCGGCCGTCAAGCTGTCTCCCTTAATAATACCTAAGGTACCACCTAAGCTTGCCTAAGGTCTTCTTCTGATTCACCTGATATTAATCCGTGCTCCCTTCTTGAACGGACAAACAACATCATCATTCGAATTATATTCGTCAAAACGAGTTTCACTTTCCCGTGTGTGTTTGTTTGCCTTTTATTATTGTGCTCCCGTCTCGCTCGGCAGGTGCGCCAAAACAATCCACTTCAGGAGCCGCGTCAGACAAGACTCGTCAAGTCAAGTCAAGTCAATTCAAGTCAACAAGGACAAGGACAAGGACAAGGACAAGCTGAACACAAAAAGCTTGGAACCCTCCCCACGATCTCCATCACTGGACTCGTCTCATCATCAATCATCAATCATCCCACCATCTCCTACCTTCTTATAGCCACAACCACTACCATGGCTACCGAACAGGACAAGACCGTTCCCGCTGCCGTCTCTGCTGAGAACCCTGCAACTCCCGAGACGCCTCTCACCAAGCTCAATGCCCGCCTTGAGGATATCTTCACCAAGACACTCCACAAGGAGATGTGGGGTGTCCAGCTCACCAACATTGATCATGTCCCAACAAAGGTCGTCCTGCAAAAGTTCCTCCGCGCCAACAATGATGACCCAGTGGCAGCTGAGAAGCAGCTCACTCAGGCTCTTGACTGGCGCAAGAAGATGAACCCTACCGCGCTCGTCACCCAGACTTTTGACAGGAGCAAATTTGGTGACTTGGGCTATGTCACTGTTCACAAGGGAGAGAATGGCAACGAGACAATCATCACCTGGAACATCTACGGTGCTGTCAAGGACAACAAGGCGACCTTTGGCAATGTAGAGGAGTAAGTTTCAATTGACCCCAACCTCAGGGAGCAGAAGATCTGGCTGTACTACTCTAAAATTAGAGGACTGTTGATAAGTTCATCAAATAGTCCTCAAAGTTTGGAATAGTTCAGCTAAATCTTCAAATGGCTTATGTCTAAAGTCTTGAGTCTTCTTGTTTAAATGAAACAGCTTCACTGACTCTACACCAGGTTTATCAAATGGCGCGCTGCCATCATGGAACTCAGCGTTCAGAAGCTCAAACTAGACCAAGTCACTGAGCCAATTCCTGAGGGGGGTGAGGACCCTTACCAGATGATCCAAGTCCACGACTACCTTAATGTCAGTTTCTTCCGCATGGACCCCGCCGTCAAGGCCGCCAGCAAGGAGACCATCTCCGTCTTCTCAATGGCTTACCCTGAGTTGCTCGCGCACAAGTACTTTGTCAATGTTCCCGCCATCATGGGATGGATGTTTGGCGCCATGAAGCTCTTCCTTGCCCCTGCTACTCTCCGCAAGTTCCACCCCATGACCTCTGGCACTACACTGGCCACTGAGCTCAAGGGCATCGTTTCTACTTTACCCAAGGAGTATGGTGGTCAAGGACCAAGTGTCAAGGAGGGTATGTCTGTCTCGCTGACTGAGACTGGTGAGACCAAGGCTGGTAAGACCAAGGCTGAACCTTCACCTACTGAGGTTGTTGAACAAACTGCTGCCGGCGACTCTACCACTGCCGAAAAGACTGCCGTCGCTCCCGAGTCAGCTCCTGCTACTGAGAAGCCACTCACCTCTGAGCCTGTTGTGGCCGCTGCAGCTCCTGCCGCAGCTCCCGCTCATGCTGCAGAGGCTGTCCCAGCCCCGATTCCTGCCCCTGTAGAGGCAGCCAAGGCCGAGACTGCAGAACAGGCTGTGGAGCAAGCTGGCGAGAAGCCCATCGAGGAGGCCCTGGAGAAGCTGTCCGTCAACCCAGCGGAGTCTGAGAAGAAGGATACTCTTGCTACCGACGCTGAGAAGAAGGAGACGGCTGCCTGAGCCGCCTTGCGTGCAATTAAAAGGTGCGAGTGAGAGAGTGAAGGATACCAAGAAACCGTGTGATTTGATACCATAAACAATACCCCATTCAGTTATGAGGAGCGCACCAGAGGTGAAAATCACTGCTTAGAGATGTTATAATTCTACAATAGACTGAGATCGAGTGTTGAGATGCTAGCTTTTGCAAAGGGACCTAATGCTTCTTGCTGTGATGTCTTTTGTGACCGTACCCTAGGTTCATGATGTAGAGGCAGGCTGCGTAGGGGAGGCAAAGCTCACGGCTCTATTATATCCAGGTGCCGAAATACTTGAGTAGATCTAGTGCAACCTTGAAGGTCTTGAGACTGTTTCATTTTGACCCCCTAAATGGGCTTCAGAACTTTTATTGCACTCTGAGGCCAGGGGACCTAAGAAGCGATGCGTTTGCTGATTGATAGGTGGTAGCGCTAGGATATATAGATCTTTGGCACTCTCAAAGTGTCGGAGAGGTGGCTGCGGTATAAAAGACTACCTGATTATGTAGTCATGGGCATTTGAAACGGTTGGGGAACTTCCTGGTCCAGATTTCAGGGAGTGACCTCACAGTCAGGAAGTGTTTGACTGGACACCGAAAACGAACATAACTCCCAGCTATCAGCTTCTTTGTGCGTTTCAGGTGCTTCCGGAGAGCTATATAAAGCGAAGTCAAAAGTCGAAGGCAAAACAAGTATTTATGCATCTGGTTTTCGTCAAGATATTTTCATTTCACGTGGTTAACAACTGAGGACTTCAACCTCGATGCAAATTTTAACATGTACCAGCGATTTATCACGCCTGAGAAGCCAGAGCTATTCGAAGAGCAGCCTTGGCCATTCTATCTCATCAGAGGACACTTAAACTACATCGAGAGAAGTGATGGGATGATGTGATCAACAATTGGCTGTCAACATAGGTAAGTTGCCTGTGGCGCCCACTACCTTGGCCTTTATAGTACTTGGACTATTGCTGAGGCATCAGAAACACACAGGAACTGTGACAGCGAGCTCAAGTTAGGGGAACTACATGGATGCATAAAAACAAATCACCAGAAAGAAGGTACGCAGTGGGCGTAAACGAGAGAGGCTGGCTGATTCTGATCCGCGTAACTGCACCCGCCGCGATGACACGTCGCTTTTAATGGAACTTGGACACGACCATATGCATAAAAGGATATTTGCAGTATTTCCATGGTGAAGCCCTTCTACGAGTGAATGGGGCAGGGGGTGAGCTCTACATCATAACGGCAATCTCGAGAGGCTATTCTGCTGCCAAAGTTGGAATTGGTGTCGATATGCGCACCAGCCTTAGGTAGTAGCACGCTCTGGTCACCAGACAACGTGCATAAGGCACTCTCCAAATGACAATGACTGGCACAGAAAACATCACCCAATTCATTACTTGCAGACGTCTTCTGTGATGCAAATTTAGCGAGAGACAGTGGTCCTTACGGAGAAATTGGTTGTCCATGACCTCTTTAGGTGCATTTGCTCACCTCGACCTCAACGGTACCGGACTGCTGGGGTTGGTCGTCGCTCGATTGGCAAAATCACGACATGTAATCTGATTGGTGCTTTGAAGCTGCGAAAGAAAATTTTTGCTTGTTGTACGGGGGAGACTTGAGGGTAATGCGAGTAAGCTTCGGTGATGAATTGGTATGATGCTGCGTACCTTATGTGTCCATGATGTGGTGATACACCGCTGTAGACGGTACATGGCACTGAACTGATGATACCGTAAAAGAGCATACCGAATCTAAACTTTTTTAACACTTGCAGATAACAGAAGCAACAGACTTCACCAAGGGGTAGAGGCCAGCGCGCGCCATTCGTTCAGTGCGTTGACTACCACTGGCTCATGAGATACCGAGAGGCACTTCTGTTGATCACTATTGACCGTATCAGCGAAGTTTCAAAGCAATGTCCCATTTTCTACGGAAATAGAAACAGAATAAGCCGTGCAATCCTAAAGTAGATAAATGACTTTGCGAAGAACACTGACTGCAGTGGTGCTGGAGTTGCAGGGGAGGGATGAGGCCGGACTAGAACCGTGATTTGGTGATCCTTCAGGTTACATGGGCGATATGCGTATTTTCTCGGCAAATGTCGACCTCGAAAAGGCCCAGACAAGTCGAAATACCACCGACAAGATAAGAATGCACGAGTCCCCGGAGTCGAGTGATATGCTTTCTGTCGCTGCAAGGGAGTGTCATACGGAACTACCTAGGGGATCGATCTTTGGTGCACGGCACCTTAGACGCAAGGTCGTGGACACAAATAGAGCGAAGCCGACTTCGAGGGTTTTCCCTTCGCTTCTGGGGATAAAATGGAATTTGGGATTCAATGGGCAGACTGAAGTGTTGGACTCGCTCTTGTTTGGCGTGCAGTGTCGAAGTGGTTTGAGGTCCGTGAGAACCTCAGTACCCGCCCTTTTCGGAGTAACTCGCAGGCTGGCCCCTGAACAAGGAACGCAACGTCACTCACGAGAATTTTCCAGAAACCGAGACTTTTTCGATTTCTGGACTGAACACGAAACTCGGACTGATCCTGCGGCACTGAATAATTATATGAAGATCACGTCTGTGCTGAAACATGGCACCTCCGGTACTCGGTAGCCGAGATGCTTGCTCATCGAGGCTGTGATGCGGCATCCGGATATCGTCACTCTGAGATAACTCGACGACGGGCGATGTACATACTCAAATTTTGGCATCGCCCGTTTTGAGTGAATACCCGAGTTTGAATCGGTCGGATAAAGTGGTGGTATCTGAGTCAGATGCCGTCGAGGCTGAAAGTGGCAAAGCAGTGGAAGACGAGATATCGAGATGGAGACCTGTAACTCGAGCAATATCGAGCGTGTGAGCATGCGATCAAAAGATAAACATTTGCATAGAATCAGGTGCAGTTCTTCCAATTCCATGAATGCTTTGGCTGGTATTGTACCGCCATCGGAAATAAAGTAGCCTCTTGAGCCTCGGGTGGTCTGGTCTGTCTGTTTGGCCTTGCTTTGGTCTAGGAGATTCGCGTTTGCCTCGAAATTGAGCCAGCCATGTTCATCCTCGCATCCAATTGTTGATTTTCTCCTCTTTTGCTCCCTACATCCCATCCCATCCAAGAGCGCGCTCACTTATCAGCCTTTTTTTTCTGGGGGTCGAGCAAACTTAACTCAACTCAACTCAACTCAACTCCCTTCTCTTCCTTGCCCTCCCAGCCTCTCTCTCTCTCTCTCTCTTCATCCTCCAACTAACTACAACCAACTGCAACACATCGATACCATCCATCTATCTCTTCTAGTATCAAGAGCCTAGTTATTGATGTATTACACTTGAGCACGATACTTTTATTCTCCACTATTCGTCTCTATATCTCTCTCATCTCGTTTTTTACCCTTCTTCCTTTCTTCATCCCCCCCCCTCCTTTCGTATCTCTCTATTCCTTTGACTCTCGTCACGTCCTGGCCACTCAATCCCACTTTTTTCTTTAAATCAACCAACAAAGAACGCGACGAGGTCCAAACGCAGCATCAACATTCATTGTTGAACTGGACTTCTTTCAAGACAATACAGCACAATACAGCACAACATAAAATAACACGCCCATCTTGGCTTTATCTGTAAGTTGCTCTGATACTCTCTTTCTCTCATTCATCAAAGAAGAGTGATTCACTTTATCGAGTCTGCTCCATTTCTTGGATTGCTCCTCTCTTGCTTTCCTCTATCAACAACATCACATCACATCAACCTCCTTCCTGTCTTCGACACTCTCTTCGCATTCCCTTTCGCTCGCCGGATCCATCCTTCCTTCTCCTTTTTCGGCTTTCTTTACTCCTACACGGAAACTACCATAGTACGTACCAAGCATTAGCCTTGGACCTTACTTCCTCTTCCCTGCATGCCCTGGGCAAGTCTAAGGTTAGACCGGCGCGCGCGGGGGGAAAGCACCACCCACTCGACTGGGAGGGTATTACTGTACCTGTCTAGTCGCCCACGCTCCTTCCCGCTCCCATCTCCATCTCTGGGCGCGCCGCGTTTGCTTCTCACTTCCATTTCATTTAACCCTGTACCTCACATTTTCTTCCTTCTACATGCTAAATTTTGTCAAGCACAACATCTTGACTTGTTTTTCTCTTGAATTTACCCAAATCATCCGTTTTCTTTACTTTTTCTTACACCTTAAATGACTTGTTGGTTCTAAATATTTCGCGTCAAACAGTCTATTACACCACTCAGGCGAGCTTTTGCCCCTGCCGAAATGGCACTCTCATTGTCCTCTGAGGGCGCCTTTGAGGTCAGCACCGCGGACGATTCTTCTTCCAATGTCGCGTCTGCAACTTCAACACCTCCTACTACCGTCGCCGATGAAGCCAGTCTTCACTCCGATTCTCCCAAACGCGATGTCGTTCACGTTGCACTCGAGCCTGACTCTCCCGAAGTCGCGCCTACTACATCCGAGCCTATCGAGCCTACAGAGACCGACAGCGCCGCCAATGCGCCGCCGCCCGCCCCAATTCGCTCTCGACGTAGCCGCGTTAGTGCCCCGGTTTACAATCTTGTTCAATTGAGTGGTACAGCTGGCCATGGAAAACGACGCGCCAAAGGAGACATTGTCGCGGACCGACGGAGAAGAAGAAAGACCATCTCCGGCCCAATCTTGGGCGATGACAAGGGAACGTCTGATACTCCTCAGGACGCAACACCCGAAACCGTACGCAGTGGTATCGACGCGCTGGGTACTACTCAGTCAGCAAGCAAGCTGGACTCCCCCCGCGCTCGTCGCCAGAAGATTGCGGAGGAGAGTAGCTCGAGCAGACGTCCTTCGACGCGTCGTTCAAGTGTCTTTGCGCCTATCGCAGCTACACCTATTGCCAAGAACTCCAAGGCGACCAAACGGAGTCGCAAATCTACGGAAAAGCCCTCAACACCCATGTCACGCGAGCTGAGGCGTCTACAAGACACTAAGGAATTTGCGCACATCGACGAGAAGCCTGTGGTTCTGAGTGTATGGTCAAATGGAAAGTTTGTTGACCCCAAGGCTGCCAAAGCAGCCTCACGAAAGAAGGCTGAGGCTGAAGAAGCTGCCGAGGAACCCAAAGAGGCTGAACCCGAGCCCGTGATTAACACCAGGAAGCGTCGGGTCAAGAAATATCTTGCTAAGGGTCTTTACGCTGGACAGGAGGCTCCCATTGACATTTCTAAGGGCTTGACCGTGGCTGAAAAGAAGGCTCTGGCCCAGTTACCGGAACTTATCCCCAGCGGTCGCGTCAACAAGACAATGCCTTTGCCCATGTTCAACGGTCTACGCACACTCATTGAAGGCCGCGACTTCAAGCTCCCCTACCAGGTCTGCAACCCGCTTCCACCAGGTCAACCTAAACCTGATGAATGGAAGAAAATGACGAAGAGTAAGTTTTGTGCCGAAATTGCCAGTTTAGCACTAATGTTGTCTAGATCGCTTTATTGGCGAATCCAAGGATTACTGGCGAAAGTCCCCCCACTTCCACGACTATTCATCGAAGTGCGTTTGCAAGCCGGAAGATGGGTGTGGCGAGAGCTGCCAGAATCGAATTATGCTTTACGAATGTGATGAGCAGAACTGCAATGCGGGCAAGCAGTACTGCACCAACCGTGCGTTTGCCACCCTCACGGCGCGCCGAAACAAGGGCGGAAAATACCGAGTTGGTGTTGAGGTAATCAAGACTTCTGACCGTGGATATGGTGTCCGAAGCAACCGATGCTTCAGACCCAACCAGATCATCATGGAGTATGCTGGAGAAATCATCACTGAAGAGGAGTGTGAGCGCCGCATGACCGAAGTATACAAGGACAATGAGGTTAGTTTATAAGTCATTATGCGACTTGGATTGGACGATTTGGCTGACTCAGCAAAGTGCTACTATCTCATGAGCTTCGATCAAAATATGATCATCGACGCAACAACAGGATCTATCGCGCGTTTCGTGAATCACAGCTGCAACCCAAATTGCAGAATGATTAAATGGATCGTTTCCGGACAGCCGCGAATGGCCCTGTTTGCAGGTGATAAGCCCATCATGACAGGTGATGAGCTGACTTATGACTACAACTTTGACCCTTTTTCTGCCAAGAACGTGCAGAAATGTCTCTGCGGTGAACCCAACTGCCGCGGTGTTCTGGGACCCAAGCCTCGTGAAGTCAAGCAGCCCAAGACTGATCTCAAGAATGCTGTCAAGGGTGCTGTCAAGGCAGGCAAACGCAAGCTTAAGGAGCTTATTGGAGACGAAGAAGACGATGGCAAGAATGCAAAGAAGCGCAAGGTGCAGCCTGCAAAGGGAGTCAAGCGAGCGATTTCTAACGCTGGCTCTAAGATGGCCAAGGGTGCAGCGAATGCTTTCAAGAAGGGTGTTTCCACAGTGGCCTCGACTACCAAGAAGGCGGCTCTGGGTTCAAAGTCACCGGCTAAGCGTCGCGTCTCGACCGGAGTTCTCCTTAAGAAGACGACTACCAAGCGAGTCATGCAAACATACTCACGCACTCCACAGAGACGAGCATCGGAGCGTGCATCGAGTGTTGGCCTTGTCTCTGCAAGCCGTGCCAAGAGCTCTTCAGTGACCAAGGTGTCAACTAAGACGGCAAAGACGACGACCAGTCTCAGGAGGACCTCATCAAGGGTGACCTCGCCCCGACAGGCATTGGATCTTTCACGCGATGGTGAGATCCGAGTGGTCGCAGACGATTAGGAATATCAGAGAGTTGATGACGTTGGGATCAGGATTTGTGCTTACTGATAAAGGATGCATTCTCGCAGACGTGGACTGCTCTGTTGCATCATGAAATGAATCAAGAATAGGGGCAGGAGAAACGAATCGGGACAGGAATACGAACAGGAGCAGGGGAAGCGATAGGAAATATGGGTGCTAATGTTGCTCTTTTCCCGCCATTATCTTCATTTTATTGCTTTTCTACGGGCGCCAGGGCGTACAGGGAGGCAAGGTTTGGCATTGTACAGTATCAGGGAACGGATGGATGGCTGGCCGGCTGTTGGTGGTCTGTAACCTTGCTTTAGCTATCTTTCATGCTCTACTGTTCAACACGTATTGTAATGATGTTCGGAAGTGCTCGCTTGTTGTGTACAGTACCTTGTTACAGTGTGTATTTCTCGTGATCAAAATACGATACGAGTGGAGGCTTTGCAATGGCATTGATCGTCGAGGATCAGGGGTTATGCGAACGTATATATCAAGCACTGAATCAGACTTGTTTGCACATTCCTAAATACTCACTGAGCCTTGAATGACCATCGTTGTTTTGTAAATCACACCATGATACATCGACTCCAAGGCATTGCGAGGCGAAACAAGGCATCGGAGCTAAGTGCACTGGGTCGGGGCATATTTGTCCTTGTACTGAAATTTGTAGCGCAGGAGTGATGAGTCGCAAGTACGCATTGCGCTTTTGAGCATTTATTTGGTATTGCACTTTCTTGGGCGAGGAGCGCAACGTCGAATTGGGGCCCCAGTAGTTACGGTGTAGACTTGGGCAAATCTCAAGTGGTGGTGTCTGGGAGGGGGCGGGAGTGTTGATACGGGCTGTTTCTGGCGAGCTTGGGGTGTTTGCCAGCTCGCCCGGGGGGATCAGTGATTACTCAAGCGTTAATGAGGATACAAATCGTCAATCTGTAGGCCCTAGGAGGCGACACGATGAGGGAGCCTGTCCTTTGAAATGAAACATACTGTTTTCCAGCGGTCAAGATGCATACTCTCGTTACTTCTCATGCTGTGTACGTAGGTGAGCCGGCTTGGCTTATTACAGGCGCTTCACACATTCACTCACAGCCTTCCATTAGATAGGTAGTTATGTGCTCTGGGGAATGATCGAATGAGAGGCTGTTCTTTATCCGAGTTCTAAATTCTCCATTTAAGAGATTTAAATTCTATTAAATTGTCTAGAAAAGTCTTTAATAATTAATTATGAAGATAAGAACTCCAGGTAAGACTCAAACTTGAAGTTGTGATGCAGCGACATAGGTCAATACCTCCTCTCCTCTCTTATTGTCTCAGAGGCCAAATCTAATAATCCTGAGGCCGGACTTGTAAGCTACCTACTAACCTATCGTAATGAAGTCTCTAGGTGCCACCGCCTCCTTATTTCCTCGGCTGGGATCGGGAACATCCATGATATGATGCTTCTTTTGTAGGTAGGTAGGTATATTCTGATAACGCGATGCCGACTAAAAGGCGCTCTGACCAACCGCTGTAGCGCCTCAGGTATTACTCCAACCTCACTGAACCCAGGCGCTGTGAAAAAGCTTGGGTGTATCGCGATACGTCCAGGAGAACTCGCCTCGATTTAGAGTAAGATTCAGTCACGATAGTCACTTATTTATCAACGGGACTGAAAATCTAGGATAAAAACGAGTATTCTTTCTCTATCAACCTGCCAGTCCGGATAGATGAAAAGCGCATGTCAAATGAAACCGCCAGCATATTGCAGCACACATCTAGGTAGTCTAAGGTACAGAGGAAAAGAAACAAAGGAGACCATAGAAAACAAATGAAAGTCCAAAGACGTAAATCCAGGTCTTAGGACACTCTGGAATGGAAGTAGAGGCCAAGATATAACAAGAGCAGAAAACAGGAACGCGAAGGTAATCGAGACACTGGCATCTTGGAACACAAGATGAGATAGCATCCACTGGGGGTATTCGGAGAAAATTGAAAGCATCAGAGAAGGAAATGAAAATGACTGAAGGCAGAAGACAGTCTCATATCCCCAATAAAACAAGGAGAAGGCCAGACGACCGCCCCCAGTTCATGGCAAAAGACAGCCATGAGAATCATGAAAACAATAAGGCCATGCTGATTCACCGCCACCTATCGCCCCTGGACAACAGTACCAGGGACATGTACTTTTTCCCATCGTTTTGTCTATAGCGTCGTGATGTACCGCTGCATATCATAACATGGTACTCTTGGTTTTGCCCTCTCCAGTTGGATACGTCTCCCACATCGACTCGACGGGCAGATCGAGCACCAACCCAGGATAAAAAGACGTGAGATCGAAGTTGTTTCATGCAGGGTCAGAGCCTCTTCAAAGCCAAGCCTCTCCATAACGATAGTGTATCGTTCAGCCTGTTTTCGAGTGCATCTGGTCGCATTATGGGAACGATGCTTTGTGATGAGGTATGGCTTCGAAAAGTTGGCCTACTTGTCTTGGGTTGTGGATAGAAAGACCTTGCACGTCGAAGGATCATAATAAACTGGGCATTCCGTGTTTATGCACCGCTTGTTGATGGTGCATGAGTTGTCGGAGTGACAGTTGTAGCATTCCCAGCGCCACGTTTCGCTCATATTGGCAAGATTAAAGGCGCGGTAGAGAGATGGTGAGAGTTAGGGTGATATGAATCTCTGGCTAAGAGCTGGAGAGCTGCTAACGATGTAGAAGGCTGGATGAGTTTGAATTCATCATGAAGGCAGTGGCTCTGGCCTCTTTTTGTAGAGATAGAACGCTGTTTCCAAATCCATGCTATCGACAACCTCAACCACAAGTTCAAACAGGGCATCACTGAGAATATTGTGATTTCCATGGATCCCACTTGCTGAACCATGAACAAACAAGCCTCATGTTTGGAAGCCCCATGGTCACCTGGTTGATAGTAAAAAGACCGAGCGTTCCTCGCATAGGAGCGACTAAATACACTCGAATGTGATTGAAATTGCCAGCGTCGTCTATCGTGTGACTGTATGAGATAGCGGTCGAGCATCGCAAACCTCAGAGGGGTTGTTCAATAGGGGATTTGAGAAAGTTTCAACCCTCATACTCCCCGAGCGCACAACTTAGCTGCCATGACCCTGACTCACTAACTGTATGTCTGGCCAACTCTCTTGAAAGGACTGGACGAGGATTGCTGCCAGGTTCTGACTAGCTGCGCATTTGGGCACTGCCCAAGGAAGACATGAGAACCGTGATCGAGAGTAGCTTCGCCTTGGTCGACTTCGCTCGTAGGGAATCAGTGATGACCAGATTCTTGAGAAAAGCTGTGCTCTCATCGCTGAGGCGAGCCATGATTGGCATTATCTATGATCACATGGCGAATCTGAGGCGAGCGTCTAGAAGGGGTCTAGAAACCGCACATCTTGAATCGACATGACTTACATGCCTCAGCCACATATTGGCAGAAATAGCTTGCTGGCTGCTTTCAACTCCCACTTAGCTTCTAAGCGGCTTCAGGTAAATGCCATGGGCATTGTAAATGCTGTTGTCGGACCTCGCAATTGCGGATGAATGTTGTTGACCAGTTCTTTCAAGCCCCACCTAGATGGATCCAATGTTAGTGTTTGCTAAGCCCCTGGAGCTTCAAAGTTAGCGACAACAACGCCGGAGACAACGACGGAGACTTGAAACCCATTCCTGCGAGGGCAAGGCCTCTCAGCACCATCGACAGGGCTTGCCCGGGTTCGGGCTTTGGGCTTTGGGACTGCGCATGTTTGCTGTAAGTGTATGTTGGAAACCAGGGCGGGGTTGGTTGCTGTTCTTTTGTGAGAGCGGGGGTTCTCGCTTTGGAAATAACTGCCTTAGCCAAGGGGGTGTTGGATTAACCGCGAGTGTCGAAATCACAGTATTAGTCGCATGCTCTAACAAATCCAACTCGGCAGGGCGGATGAATGCGATGGAAACAAGCCCAAACAACAAAGATCGAGGTTTGGATGGGCATGGATGAGGCTCTGCGCCGGCCGACATCGGATGATGGGTGTTGATGCCGGTTTGTTGTAGGCATGTGACGAAAGCCAAGTTCATCAAAGTGCAAACTCCTTAATGCAATGTCATTCCATCTCGGGCTGTTTGCATCCATCCAATGTTAGCCGAAATTGTGCCTCCCGGTACAAGAATAAAGCCGAAGAGTAACATGCCTCGCCAACTTCCCAGGCCTCGGGGAGCAAGAAAACACCAAACCTTGATATAGGGTGTCGAAATAAGCTCAGCAAAAGATATCCTATATGTAGTAAAGATATCCAGAATTTATTTAAACTTACCTAAGTCTTTTTATCATTTAGGATCAAGGTCCCGAGTTTTCTTTCCTCCTCTAGCCAGGTACCTTTGCCAAGCACTTGAAAGCACAAAGGTTCGTTTAGGACTTTGGGGGTGGTTCGCCAAACAAGGCAAGCAAACACTGAGACACCCGGCCTAGGTAACAGAATAGAGAGTTAGAGATGGTCAAAATTGATGTTCTAGTTCTTCTTTGAGGGCCACGATTTGAAGGGGAAATACCGAGGTAGTGCAGCTTTGTCTCAACCAAGCTTCCACAAAAGGTGCATGGTTCCTTTCAAGTTCGAGGATGTATCATCTGCCAATACCTTACATCGTCTCGTGGGAACTTTAATATAGAAAGAATGCCAGTATCTATATTGGATCGTTAGATTTGGTCAAAGGAAACTGCTTCAGTGATATCAACTTACAAACAATGATTTGCTGCTCAGGTGGCGTCGCAAGCCTCTAGGCCTCAGATACTTACCCAGAGCAAGTGCAAGAAAACTCAAAGGACACAAAACGACGGCGGTATGAAAGAATCAAACAAGGCTCCGGTGAGAACTGAAAAAGACAGAGAACGGAGGATGGAGGAACGAGCTTATATGGATGTTTTCTTGCGAGACTGCCTTACCCCCACTTGAATCAATATGCACCTGCATCAGCAGGCTGGGTGCTTGTGCAGGTCAAGTGTAAATAGAAAAAGTCTGCCAACAGCCTACCTGTATTGGGTGTAAGCATATAGCCAAAGTGAAAATACCCCAAGTGCCATTAGGGGCCGCATGATGATATTGCTGAGCGCTGTTTCTTGAGCGTGATATAACACCTGTGTCAAAGACCCAATATGCCAACCGAGCGTGCAGCCGTGGAGTTGGAGGTCTATCGAGCTTGTAATAGATTTTTCTCAATAGATCCAGTAGTCAAACCACAGCATCCGTAAGGCTCTAGCTTTGTGTATCTTGTGTGCTGCAGATAAAATGGTCATCGCAAACGGGCGTAGGGGCTTTGATGTATGTTGTGGGCTGATGAAAGTTCAATATCGGTGAAAACACAGTTATTGAGCCTTGAAGAGACCATAATATATGAAGAAGCGGCCCTGAAGATTTTCAAAGTATGTTAGAACGGGGTCTGCGAATATGGAACGCTGTTTTTGTTGTTCTTTCTGTTGTTCTTTACTGATGAAAAGACGTTTGCAAGGTCGAGGTCCTGACGCTCTGTAGGTGAAATCTGCGCCCATATTCGAGTGAGGACGACGGGTGAAAGACGAGGTAGATTATGGGTTCAGGCACCCTGAAGAAGGATTGGGAGCTTCCTTGATGCCTGACATCAAATGCATCCAATGGCTTCCTTAGTTCTGAGGTGTAAGTTGTAGCACCAGTCCCGTTACAGCTTCTTCGGGCTTTGCATGTTGTATCGTGGACAACAACACGAGCCTCAGGATCAACAAGAGCATTGCTCAAGCATTCTTTGGCTCACATGCCACGAATGTTAGAGGCATAAACCTTGTGGCATGGTAACCGAGGCGATCATTAGCATTGCTTTAATTAAGGGGTCCTTGCTCTGCCTTCCTCATCAGGCATGTAAGTAAGAGGCTGTCGGGCCTCATGTCATCAATAGACTCGTCGAATCTCCTCAAATTACAGGATAGAAATCCTCACTATATCTAGGTAGTCTTGGTGTACTAGGGGACTCTATGAGCTGACGAAGCGCTGAGGAGTCTTCTAAGGCTTAGCCCTCCTTTTGAAAGCCAGCAGATCCTCTAACTGCTTGAATGCATCAGAGTCTAAAAATAGACTCAATGGCAGCACATCACAAAGACGACAACCCTCACTTGTGTTGGATTGTAAATGCAGTGAATAGAATCCGCAGTTGGTGCATGAGTTCTGCATGTAAGGCGAACGCGAGGCAGATTGTACACCATTGGTTTGATTTGGGGCTTTCGCAAAGGCTTCGAAGGCATCTAAAGAGTAAAGATCCCTGAATAGCGGCTTCTGGGGGAGACAATGACAGCCATTCAATTACGAGATGAAGCTTTGTTAATATGATACAACTAAATGAAGATTTATTGGCCTGTTGGTCGTGTTGTTGGTTGATGCTCAATTCGGCTGTGGACAAAGGCATCGGGAATGTATCCAGTGGAATGGATGGATGGATCCATTGAAGAAGGCGGCAGAGACAGTGGGGGTGGGTTATGGATCTCAGAATCAAGGTCCCTGAATCGAATGGATGTGAGTCGCCAACACTTCAAGTCAGTCTAATAACAAGAGACATTAATAACGATGGATTGGGTATTGGTCCAAGTAGGGTTGAAATCCTGTCACTTTTAGCATTTCTCTGTTACGTTTGTTGATGATTTACAAAGGTATGGATTTGGCCATGCAATATTCTAAGAGTCAGTCAGTCATTCATTGGTCGTTATAATAATTCTAGGCTCTTGAGATAACCTTCACCATCATGCAACGACGGGCTCCCATTGGGTCCTATATGCCAAATTCTCTCTTAGCAAATACCTTATCTTGCTGCGTGGTGCCCGTGTATGTAAGTAGCTTTGAGAGTACTCCGTCCGTATCGAAGTCTAAGTTAATATTGCATAATAGAAGGGCACACTGAAACTTACACGTGAAGGGTGATTGGAGTATAATATCCATATAAGGATTGCATACGCTGTTCTTTTTGGGTGCACGAGACTATTTTTTGTTTCTGGGACCAAAATCTGTCGACGATTAAGGTACTAATATATCGGTAGGTAGAATCTACCAACCTCGGACCGTTCCATTTTGCATTGTCTGATTGGGTAATTACACAGTGCGGTCTAAGAAATGACAGTAGTGGGAAGCACGGTGGTGGCCCACCCGGGCGAGTCGGACTTGGCGGACTTGGCCAAACCTGGCACTGTTATGACAACGGCGGGAACCGCCAATGCCAATGCCGCATCACAAACAACTGAAGATGAGATCATTACTCGTCCACGATCAGCTCGTACACAATCAGATTATTCACTCCCTATAGACGTCGCGACAGAGCCGCCCGCGAGCCTTCATTCCAGTCTTTCGTCGAGCAGGTCTTTCGCATGGAGCGATGAGATGCTAGAAACCTCAACCAGCAACCGCTGTTCCACGCGATGGATCGCGCGCGGGCTTCCTCTGCTGGGGCTGGCACTTGTTTCTTACGCGACCTACAATATCATTGTCTACTGCTGCGGTGAGATCTGCCTTGCTGAGCTGCTGCTTGTCAAACATTTACTGACAATCGATAGTCCAGGACTTTATGCAAGAAAGGGGCAAGACAGCAGTTGCTGTTGTTCTAATTGCACTATATTCTATCTTCCTCCTCCTCATGGTCGCAGCCTACATACGATGCTACGTGACGATTCAGTACAACCCTGGATTTGTGCCATGGACAGCCCATAGGGAAACCATCGAGCAGGAGCGTAACCAACGAGCGAGCAACGGAGCCGACGTCGAGACACGATCTTGGGCCCCTCGAGACGACGAACCCGACAGCCCCGGTCTTGAGTCATTCTACAGCAAAGATATCTTTGTTTGCGAACTCGATGGGCGCCCTAAGTGGTGCTCCGAATGCAGAAATTGGAAGCCTGACCGGGCGCATCATTCTACCGAGTATGATTATTGCGTGTACAAGATGGATCATGTCTGTCCTTGGATGGGCGGCATCATCTCGGAAACTTGTGAGTTTTAGCCCTAACGAAACCTTGTCCAGTCACTAATGCTTCAGCAGCCTTTAACTTTTTTATACAATTTTGCTTCTACTGCGCTTGTTTTTGCATAGTCATCATTTCTACCAATGGCTACCTCACTAGCCTGCGCCTACAGGAAGACAAAAGTATTGATGCGCGACTCATTGTTGCTCTGGCGCTTGGTGGTCTTTTCGGGTTGTTTACTATAACCATGACAATCACGGCTTTAAGGTTTGCTTTTCAAAACATCACCAATGTCGACTTGTACAGGAAGACCCAGACCTTTCGACTGGCAGTTCGGATTCCGACAGACACTCCTCCAAATGATCGTTTCAACACCATCACCTACCCGCTGGAAAGACCCGGAGAAGGTCCCAGGACCCCAGATGCAGCTCACACCAGTGGGATGACACAAGCGAATGGCGCTGCGTCAGCCCGAGCAAGCGCAATGGCGGCTAGAGACCAACAAGCCAGGCGGACATTCGCTATCCTTCAGGCAGAACCTGGAGAGAACCCATGGCACTTGGGTTACCTGCAAAACTTCAAGTCAGTCATGGGAGACTCCATCATCGACTGGCTTCTACCCATTCGCCACTCGCCCTGTAGCCGTCATGATAGCATGGTGAGCGACTACCAGTTTGGGCCACTGGTGGAGGAGCTGAAAAGACGGTATGGACTTGAAGGGATCGACCCCGAGAAGAGGGCAGCGGCTATGACTTCGAATTAGATACCCAAGGAGTTCCCAAGACTCCTATCATTTGTTACACGGCAAGAGGTGGAAAAGGACAGTAGTGGTATACGTAATGTTTAAAGACTAGAACTAGTTGGTATATCCCAGCTTAGCCACCAAATTAAGCACAAAGACTTGTGGGTTTTTCTTATGTTTCTTGGGATCGGTTGTTCAGACACGCACTACTGTTCCTTGGTGCTACGAGCAGCTTGAACAATGAGTGGGGGGCGACAAAGGCAAATACAAAGTTCTTTCGACACGTATCACAGTTCCTTTATATGGGTGTGCAGTAACTTGAGTGGTCTCAAGACAAAAAGAGATGCCAAATATTGCAAAAAAACATACAACACCGGGGATTCGCTGGTCGTCACCGACCCAACTACTAATCCGGCGCTTCGCAGCTTGACGATGGGAGAGCGGACGGGATCCCGTATTCTCTACGAGCTTTGGTCGTATGTACCTGAAGTGGTGGTGGCGAGGCTCATACGTTCTCGCTGGGGATGCGTCAGGTGGTTGTCGAGGAGAACCTGCTATGGAGAGCCAGATAAGCACTGCTCCGAGATCCAAGCTTCTAAGACGGCCAATTCATATAGGAAGTGCCACTTGAAGAGGGGAGGGGAAGTGCCTTGTACCACGATGGGCTGTGATGCAGGCTGAAGCCATCGTAGCCTGCATGGTCTAGGGTGACTACCACAGGTTGGATGGTTTTCTTGACACTCGACAACCAAAGAACCTTCCTGTACATATAAACGTACTGAATACTTGTAATTTCACCAGGACATGTATAATTTCATAGAGGATAACTTATTTCAATATCTTGTTGAGGTACTGCAATTTCTGGGCCAGTATCTCATTTGAATGTATGACGTGCATGTTTCTGCATCGTCAAGGGTGCGACCTCGATAATGTCAGACAACACAATCATGAAAGTAGGCATTCATCACAGCAAGACCCGTCTTTTCCCTAGGTACCTAGAGAAAACAGCTGAGATATGGATCCTACTCAAAACATCATCTTTTAATTTAATGGCAACTAAGGACAAGAAGGAACGAGGTTCGAAAGTGGATCTTGCTCTGCGAAGGAGTTGAATGGCACTGGCGCGAACCTATCATATTTCGCGTTCCTCCTTCCATTCACCACGTCTATCTTCGTCTTTAGGCTCACGACTCCTCATGAGAGCATATCTCAATTCTCTCCATTCTCTCGACAAGCTCAACTTCAACTCGTGAAGAGCTTGCCGATAGAGTGACATTATCGCACTGTTTGTGGCGTTCACGGACACGAGAAATTATCCGTCAAGAGAGACATCGACCGCCTGCATTACCAACGCCTTGCAGTAGTCGCACAACACGAATGCATTTTTCACCGTCAAGAAAGCCCTAAAATCATCCAAGCCTCACAATTTATGTCTTCGTCACCGCTACACAGGCCTCTCGGGGCTTCGTCACCACTGCTTGAAGGAGGCCGGCAGCGTTCCCAGTTCACGTATCGCCAATTCTCACAGCTTGCTTCGTCCAACACTTCGAACCCGCTGCGCGTCATTGCCCACATCGACCTCGACGCCTTTTATGCGCAGTGCGAGACGGTTAGACTTGGTATTCCAGAGGACAAGCCGTTAGCTGTTCAACAGTGGTGAGCACAGATGCATTTCCTATTTCCCGAGTCCCTATCAACGTCAAGCCCTGAATTTCCTGCACTCTCACACTTCTCATGGAACACAAGGTGTTTTCTCTTTTCTCCGATTCCTCAAATCCTCTGTTAGACTGAGAATCGAGTCTGCTGTTCAATCCTTCTCTTTAGATGCAGCAGTGATTGGACACTAGCAATTAGTTTTCGCTGAGGCTTGCATCGTGTTACTCTCAACCTTGCGAGTTGGATCGTCACTAAGCATCTTCGTGCTCTTTGCCATGATCGTTTATTGTTCGCGGAACAGAGAATACTCCTTCTGAGAATCTCTGAAACGCAGTAGAGCATGGAAACACGAGTCAACAATTCACCTTACAGCCCCCGAGAACATTCTCAGCGAACCCTCCGAAAACTCATACGTTGATTCTCCGAAGATCGTGACCTCTCGACCCAAGTTGTGTAACACTTGACCCTTGTCACTCCACTATTCTCGGCCACAAATTGTATGATGGCAGGCAAAGTTGTCACGATTACATTCATAGGCGGTGGTTTTCCATAGCCATGGAAATGAAAGCCTCGTTTTGCCACGCTGGGGTTTATGTCCAGTCCTGGAACTCTGTTCTCCCTAGTTATCACTAGAGCGTTACTCCTAACATGATGATTCTCCAACTCACTTTCGAATTTCTGACATTCCAACAGGCAAGGTCTCATCGCAGTCAACTATCCTGCACGCGAATTTGGCATTGGACGCCATTGCAATGTCGAAGAAGCAAAAAAGTTGTGCCCTGACCTTATCGCCCAGCACGTAGCTACGTGGAGAGAAGGTGAAGACAAGTGGGCATATCGTGAGGATGCCGCTGCCCACATAGCAACAGATAAAGTTTCACTTGATCACTATCGCCTTCAGTCTCGAAAGATCTTAGCATGTATCAAAGAGGCTCTGCCGCTTGATCTCCAGAAGGTGGAAAAAGCCAGTATTGATGAAGTCTTCCTCGATCTTTCGAGCCAAATCCACCAGATCCTTCTGCAGCGCTTTCCAGAATTATCAAACCCGCCCCCCTATGACGACCCTACTGAGAACCTTCCCTTGCCATCCATTGCCGCGCTCGACTGGCAGACCGATGCTTTGATTGATCTGGACGAGGAGCAGGAAACAGTCGATCCAGATTGGGATGATGTAGCAATCCTCATCGGATCTGAGATCGTTCGCAAAGTCAGGGCCGAAGTTCGACAGAAGTTGGGATACACATGCTCAGCTGGAGTAGCAAGCAACAAGCTTCTCAGTAAGTTGGGTTCGGCATACAAGAAACCAAACAAACAGACTGTTGTACGCAATAGGGCTGTGCCTGCTTTCATGGCTGGCTTCAAAATCACGAAACTTCGAAACTTGGGCGGCAAACTCGGCGAGCAGATCGTATCGACGCTCAACACCGAGAGCGTCACTGAACTGTTGGATGTTCCTTTGACAACTATGAAAGCAAAGCTTGGAAATGAGACAGGTCTTTGGATATATAACACCATCCGAGGTATTGACACAAGCGAGGTCAATTCAAGAACACAGATCAAATCGATGCTGTCAGCTAAATCTTTTCGTCCAACTATCAACTCTTCAGAACAAGCAACGCGATGGCTGAGAATCTTCGCAGCTGACATATTCGCTCGCCTCGTTG
Source organism: Fusarium sacchari (assembly GCA_017165645.1). Classification (NCBI taxonomy): domain Eukaryota; kingdom Fungi; phylum Ascomycota; class Sordariomycetes; order Hypocreales; family Nectriaceae; genus Fusarium; species Fusarium sacchari. The sequence goes on from JADANP010000006.1 coordinate 173,760, forward strand.
AGGAGGGAGTTCTGGAAAACAAGAGAAGACCGAGGACGATGAACTTACATCATCGCCATGAGGGACAAGTGAGATCTCGGTCGGGACCCATCCCCCAGGGCAGAACCATGGACGAAGGCAGTCTTTTCGAGTTGGCCAAAGACCTTCTTTCGCAGATAATCGCAGAAGGGAGAGGTGTTTGGCCTTGTGCAAACTTGAGTCTCAGCGTAGCAGGCTTTGAAGACGGCGTCAAAGGCAACATGGGCATTGGCGCATTTCTGATCAAGGGGGAAGAGGCAGAAGCTCTTCGATCGTCGTTTCCCGATAACCGTCAATATTCTACTGGACCGGAACCCTCCGCGAAGAAACGCCGCGTCGAGGATGGTGGCATTCAGCGGTTCTTCTCCAAGCGACCCTCCACTGACCACGAAAGAACCTCCCTAACCGACTCACATACTCCCGGGGAAGACCCCAAGGATAGCTCTTTGCCATCAGATCCCACCCAAAAGACCCCCAGTCTCGCTACCAAGTATGATTATGAGGCCCGCCATGAATCCGACCTTACCATGCATGAGTCTCACGGATCACCGTGGTATGAAAGCGCCTTCGACGTGCAAGTGGATCAACAACAGCATTCATTGACCGATGTTGTATGTTCTCGCTGCAAGGTCAGCTTCGCAGACCCGGAAGCGTTGCAAAGCCATAGAGATTGGCATATGGCCAAAGATCTACAAGACGCAGAACGTGTCAAGCCCACATTCGCTGAGCGACAACCTGCTGCACGTAACTCTGCGCAAAAGACGCAAGGAACCACTTCAAGAAGGAGCCGGGGAGGCAAACTTGAGCAAGGCCAAAGTCGGCTCAAATTTGGTTGAACAGAAAGTGATTACTCTGCGGTTTCTAGCCCGAGCTTTTTTACAAGTTTGTGTTGCAATTGCTCACGCTCACTTTGCGTTACCGTCAACAAAATGTCACGGCATGATGGAAGGAGGTAACTCAATGCACCGGCATCAGCTTATACCTGGGCTTTGCCGCCAGAAGATGACATGTTACGTTGGTTATTATCACTATTCTGCTCAGCATACACGAGACTTGGACTTGTTCGTACAGCCATGGCTGTACGATAATCCACTTTTCGTTGGCGTTTTGAAACCCCTTGAAGAAAGAGGCAGATGCACAATTCAGGAAACATGCAGATTCTTCGTCACACAAGTCTGTCAAAACAGCCGAAGCGTCTCGACAGGTCGGTAAGGCTGCGAACAGCCGAAGCGCCCATCAGGGGGATCAGCAAAAATCAAGGCTGTCGTGTTCTCACGCACGCGCCTCATCTTGAATCAACAGAGAGGCCGGAAGCATGTTAATAAAACCACAATCTGCTGATGGATGTACGGAGCACAGAAACCATCGAAGTCAATGACAAAATGTACGACTTCGTGGGATGCCAAGATGTTGACAAGTTTGGTTTAAATTTCTCCAGATGATTGGACAGCACGGCTTGGGCACCGAACACATGGACCTGCGGGCAGAGAGTTGGGCTCCAATTGGTGCAGGCATTGCTACCCAACCCACCCTCCAAAGTGCAGCCGAAAAGCCAGCCGCCAGCCACTCAGAGACTGAAACCGGGAATAGGCCTCAAATGCAGCTGTGGCATTGTTGGAATATCGCAACATCTGACAAGTATCCCGCTGTGGAAACACGTTGCCTATCATTTGTGGGCGTTAACCGTTGCAATTCACGGTCAGCGACAGCGACTGGGACATGGCATGGAGAAACAAGGAGCCACAGGAGTAAGGATGCCCAACGTCCCAAGACAGTTGGGCGAGACCGAATATTGCAACCGTGACGGAAGAGAGGCACAGCTTTCCTTGCGAATGGTGACGAAGAGCTGAGCAGAGCTACTACCAGCTCCATCTATCTACGTGTCGCTTAGAGTTGAGGAGCGATAGTGAATTTGCACGTATCGGGAGTATTGAATACTTGACGGGAGATATAAAGCAGCAGTGTGAGGTGTATGATGAGATGAGGCGATGGCACAGATTGTGGCCGCTCATTCTTCTCGTCCACTCTCGTCCTTCTGTCACTTCGACAAGGTAGCCTCGTTATTACAGATCACGGCACTTCCCTGGAAAAGGAAAACAAAACCCCAAGTTGGAAAGCAAGACGTCATAGTACCCCCATCATTATCTCTCTTCGCGTCTACAATTTACCTCACGGCAGACAGTACTAGTCTCGCCAACAAGCGCTGATCTCTTGAAAGAAAACAAAGTTTGATGTCGCCTATTCGAGTTTCGTACGAGGTATCTCAGCTCCGCTTGAGGGCGATCGTAACTTAGAGACGGCGTACCGCCATCATTATCCTACCACAGACGGAGAAGAAGGCTCGAGTGGTCGTTGGGCATCGTCAAAACAAGGGATAGCCTTGTACGCGAGAAACAGAGCGATATTGGAAGTGTCATCTGCCGCGCATGCTATTGATATCTGCAACTTGTTTGGTTGTCAACAGCCGTCCCCAAAGGACCCAGACATTCTGCGTTGCCAGCACAGACAAGGTCGTGATCCGGTTCGATCTTTGATCCAGACCGCGACGGGTTCGATCTTAATAAACGACAGGTTGAATCGTTTCTACATGTTCAATTTTCGAGAATTGATATTTCAATCGAAGTACCCCATAACTGACGCAATTTCGCTATCTTTGGAACAAACAAGGGACAAGCCACGTTGCGACCCGGACGACGAGACATCTGCACTTCCTTAATGGAATAAGACAGGAAAGGTGGCTTACAGCGCACCTGTCACACCACACGAGGGGTACATCACGGTGCAAAACCTCAGTTGACAAGATAGATGCTAAGTCCTAGGTACGGGACTTTGAACAGTTTCGCAGAAATTCGACAAGCCTTGTCGCGATTTTTAAAGTTAATTGACAACAAGCGGCATTTGCCGTGACCGCCACCGCAATCATTGATCATTCAGCATACGGTGGGCTGCGCTGTGACTCGCCAGCCGGAAACCGCTTGGTCGCAGAGTCACAAGAAAGTCGAGAGCAGAGTCTGGGAGAGGAATTGAAACCCAGGGCTTCTCAACCGACAAGCAGAAGGTTTAGCCCAGCCTCTCGCGGTGCCCAAGTGTCCCCAGTCACCGCTAAAGTCAAAGCCCAACCCCGAGACCAAGACCCAGGTGGGCAAGGCAGAGGACGCGCTGTAGAGCAAGCTCTGCAAACCCAGAACGTGCCAACCGCATCTGGCTTCGGTAACGTCCAACGGTCCACCAAAATAGGTCGCCACTGGACGCAGGGTTGTTGGCAGCACGGAACAGACAAGGACCAGGCTAGCCAGGATCAGGATCAGTATCAGGGCACCCACGCACGAGGCCAGCGCCAGTTGCAGATCCCGCAGCTTGGTGTTGGGCTCGGTCAAGGAGGGAGACAAGCGTCCGGCACGGATAGTCCCAGGGAAGAATCAGTCATCACGTTGACAGCCCAGCCTGAAGAGGGAAACTCCTCATCAATAGACGGGGTTTTAGCAGAGTCTGCGTCTTGTCTCGAGCAGCCGGGAGACCCCAGCTTATACTATCTTGGCTTACTGCAAAATCAGAACCAGCTCCACCACAAAAACCACAACGCCCAACAGTATCAGGGTTTTGTGGGCGACGACCCATCAATATCAACAAGTCATCAGCAACCTCAACCTTCCGGGTTTGGTTATCAGCATCAGCAGAACCAACCTCCTGCATGCTCATCGCCACCATTCTCATTTTCTTTCCCCCCTCCAGCACCTCCATCATCAGCACCAGCAACATCTGTCTTTGGACTGGCCCCTCCTCCTCCTCTGCCTTCTCCTGCATCTCCACCAAGACCACCGCCGAGGCGACGCTTCCAGCCAACTACATCTCGCCGTCAGCAAAACCTGTCCCACTGCCGGTCAAATTCCAATCTGAGCTCGAGCTCCAGTGTCAGCACTGGTGCCAGCAGACGTCTTCTGGCCTCTCGGTCTCCTGCAAGTCACTCTGCCAGTGGGAAATCCCCTCGTCAGCGCCTAGCATCAGCACCACCATTACCACAGCCAATAGACAGTGCAGACCCACAGGATACGCCCACCGCCCACCACCGCCATTCGTCTTTTCTTCCTCCTCATCCTCACCTGCCCGCTTCTTCTCTTTCTGCCTGTTCTACCCTCTCAGCTCTCTCCACGTCGTCTCCCTCTTCCCCCATTTCCGGCTCTATCTCCTCTTCTCCCGCACTTCTGTCGACCTTCTCTTCCACCTCTTCTTCTTCCTCATCTCATCTTACCACTTCGTCGGCCATATCCTCCCCACACATCAACAACATGTCGAGATCAACCCGGAACGCCGCCCCTACCACGTCTGGTACGGGACGACAAAACGAATACTTCGTCCCTCGCGATGGCATCGACCGTGAAGTCATCTCCGCCGACATCTGCCGCTACCTGGGAAACGATGCCCTCGTGCGTCCCGGTCATTACGAGGTACGCCGTCTACCTTGGTAACCCCCACTATCGCGATGAAACAAATGACTCACATTTCATGACGACAGAACCCTCAGACAGGCCAAGCCGTGCAAGGCTACTACATCACCGCTTACAGGAATCTTACAACTGTGAGTTTCTTTCTCAGCATCAATAACTACTCATCAGATACTGACGATACACCAGGCTATGATTGAGGATCTAAAAGCAGACTCTGCTCGATGGGATAGTGAAAGGCGTGCACAGACGTCGCGCAATACCTCTGGAGGTACTATTGCCTCGAGAAACGTTGGCGTACCGCCGAGACACTCATCTAACTCACCTGTAGTGCAATACCGCTACTCGGAGACGCACCAGTCGCGTCAGCACCACGGTCCTACCGAGGGCCCTTATCAGACCGACCCATACGCTCGTGACCCTGGCTTTGATGGTCCCAGATACCCAGGAACGGGTGCTCCAGGTTACACTGGAGCCGCTGGCTCATACGGCCAGTCCTACGGTGCCTCAAGTAGTGGTGCGTTTGCCGGTTATGCCCAAACCCAGCAATCTCCTCCCCCAGCGGATACAAGGTTCACCTCTACTACCGCGGCCACCATGGATCCATCCTACCAGGCTTCCCAGAGCCCTTACGTGGCCGTTGGAACAAACCAACGCCCCAGAGGCGGATACGACCCTTACGCTAACCAGATGGCCACATCATCAGCTGCCGCGCAGCAGGCCTATGCCACTGCTGCTCCCACGCAACAAGGCTATACAGCCACTGCTTACCCATATTCAGGTCAGGCTCCTCCTGCGGGCTACGCGATGCAGCCCCAGGATCCCTTCTACGGTCGTGGTGCGTATAGCGGAGGCAACACTCGCGCGGCGGGTTTCCACATGGTCGAATTACTAACACTCAAGGTCTAGCAGGTCAATCAACAGCACAAGGATATACCCAGGCCACACAGTATGAAGAAACCCCCCGTACTCGCGCTTCCGCGACACCAACAAATACTCAAACAAATCCCAGTGGTACCTCCAGCAGCCGACGTAGTGAGCGAGAGAGCGACAGGCACAGCACGGACCGACACCACCGATCAAGCCGCCGGTAAAAGGTGTGTTTCCCGGAGGACTGAGGCCGGATCTTTGTGCCCTTCCCTTTTCCTGCCTCAACTTGACGAGGCAATCCGACCTCCTCGCGAGTGTGATGATTTCTGCATAATGACCGGGTTACATGGAGTACGGCTTATTTTCCTTGGATCGACCATTTCATCCTTTTCTGTTTCTTCCGGATATGATCCCCTTCAGAGGCTTCGGGTTTCTTTTCTCTGGCTGGTGCCACCAACGAGTTGCAAGTTTGCATCTCAACAGGAACTTCCTACTGGAAAGGTATCAAATTCCACCCTCTGGACGCTGATTCCGTTTTCTACGAACCTGGATCTCCCTTGGAGTCGATAATACCCCTGGACGTACCGTGCCAACTGTTATTGCTACCGATGATGCCCTGGATACACGAACTGGACCTTACGAGACGCATACCTGGGTGTCTTTTTTCTTTACTCTTTTTATGACGACATTGCATTGTGGATGGGCCTTTCCTGGATTGACGACCTCATCGACTATACACCATTATTTGCCTTACGGATGAGATCATGCTGCATACGTTTTACAATGGGACACGGCGCTGAGCTGGGAAAAGGAAGGGGAGCCATCCCTTACCAGGTGGATCTGGGGTGGTATTTCGATGTCATGACCTTGCTGTCCGGACGCACCCTCAGGGGGAGTATTCTGTTTTCCGTTCTTCCCTGGATCTGGCTGGTTCTTGCTCTCGACTCCAATGTCTTTAGCTCCCGGATTCTTCGGTGTCTAGCATCGTGGAGACGCGGTGTTTATCGGAATAGTAATTGGCAGAGGCCGGCATCCGGACAGCAAGGTGAGTTCGATTGAGCTTGTATATATTAGCCAACCCTTTTGAAAGGAATTTCTGCTTCCCCCCTCTTCCCCGTCTCTTCCCATTTCTTTCCACATAGGGATTTCCATGGATATTTGTCTTGATATGAATCGCAAAGACACTGACTCGCCAGACTTGACTCAAGCAGCTAGGTGCACAAATGAACCCCATGGACTCAGATAACTCTTCCTGGACATCCTGGACATCTTGGACTCTGATCAACCACCTGGCAAATACCTTCCCGCTTGACCAAGGAATGGACCTAATCCCCGAGGATGTTTGCTTTTGCCTGGATCTCTTCCTACTCAAGCAATGCTTTGCTTTGGATCCTATGACCTGGACAACTTACCTTAGCCGAGGTTTGCTCATTCGTCACTGACGATACCGGTACTCATTTGCGTCTGCAATGGGTTACCTGGGACACAAAGAAACAAAAAAGTATCTAAGCATACCATGCCAAAGGAGCCAAGGTAACATGCAAACAATTTGATTCAATGACTACGAATCTGGATTCATTCTCGTTTCACATCACTGGATCGCAACTTGCTTCATTACTGTCTGCGACATAGGTCGCTTGTTGCCGTGGGTTCTACTGAATCCACTCCTGTTTGCATCGCGGGCCGACTTTCTTGAGTAACCTTTGGGATGAGTCAACTTGCTCAAGCCTGGATATTTGCTACACCCTGCTGGACACATAGCAATTGTGGAAGTCGACAATTTAGAGCAACCTGGCGTGTGGATACCTTGATCCTGGACTCGCTACGTTGAATATGGAGTCAGTTATCGGAACGATATTTCGACCTTTCAATCAAGCACAATGTGACTTCCGGAGCTGTACATGCCTATATCACGACATTACTGGACTTTGATCAAAACTGGAGATTCGTATCTTTTTATGCGAATGATTGTGTGCTTGGTACTATGAGAGGAAGCCTGGTTGGTAGCATGGATGGCGCAGCAAGGGGATGAATTAAGGATTTAGACGGGTTGGCTCTATGATCTACTTTTTTGTTCTTTTCTGATCCTGGATCCCATGGACACGTCTCGTTTGAACGTTCTGTTATTGTGTTTCTGTCTCAAATCCCATGGTTTTTGAATCTTGATGGTATCTTATGACAGATATAGGGAGTTTATGAGTCTTGTTTCTTGTTCGCTTGGGGCGGAATGCTTGGGAGAGTTGAATCTCATGATTTATTATTGTTGCAAAAGTATGTTGAATGAATACAAGAGCTGGCCACACCTTACTTTCCTGTTTGTCGTACGTTCAAATTATGATTCCCCTCGAGCGAAAGTACACGTCAAATTCCAGCATTTGTTAAGCAATAAACACATTTCTTTGCTGTCTCGAATATTTGCCACAGGGTCGGTGCATCTGGCATACATCACTTACGGTCCAAGGCCGGGCGGCTCCTTCGTCGGTAAGGATGATACGAGTAGAGACGTTGGTGAGTGCAGTGAGATGTGTGATGATGTCTTGGAGGTTGATGGGCTCGAGAGGTAGGCTCCGACGGAAGCGGCTGGAGGAGGCCATCCCCAAGCAGTGTATCGATTACAGAGAGGACCCAAAGCTCGCAGCGGCCAGGTCTGCCAGGAGCGTTGGCAGGCTCGTAAGGATCGAATGGTCTTGGGTGACTCTTGATCATAGCACACGCATTGTCGAGTTCTTGGGACGCAATGGAGCCGACACATCTGCTATCATGAATCGTGCCAACCTGACCTAGAGTCTCGATGATGTCCGAGACCAGAGTCATGGTAGGCTGCGTATGTTCAGGGTTTGAGGATTCCAGAACATGATAGAGATAACCTGCCGGTCGCGGAGAGCTTGTTGGAATGAAGATCTTGTGAGTGCCAGGAGAGTGTTGGATATGAAAAACCTGATAGCGAGCTGGTTCGGGGGTTTGAGCTGGCGGATTGGCGACAGGATCAGGGCTGGAAGCCTGGGCAGAGTCGGAGCTGACTGGGAAGATCATTATGACAAGATAAGTATTGTCTTTAGGGTGGATTTAGAATGTCTGGGTGGGCACGGGATTGAGAAGGTCTTGTGAGTCTCTGTCCTGGCAAGTTGGCAGGAGATTGCCTCTTGATATATAGGCTGATGTATCAATTCTTGAGCAACAGCACCAAAATTGGCCGTGGAAGCACGGCAGAGAGCTAGTTGACCAAACCCTGTTAGTATCGTCTGGCAGGCTGTACGAACCCGTGCGTATCGTATCATCAGGGTGCTGTGAGAACCGGGTGGTTCAGTTTCGAAGGCTGCGGGTGTCCGCAAGCCAGGCCATAGTAACCATGATGATCCGTGTTGGCCGTTTGTGGTGTTGATGCGGGACGTGGCCGATCACATTGTATATCTGGGAATATAGGCCGAAAGATGCTGTTTGGGTCAACGAAAAGTGTAAATTTGTCCGAAAGGTAAGCCCGCGGCATCGGGCGGGCAGTTGTGTAAGTCGAGTGATGAACTCCAAGCCTATTGCTCGTCCCGAGGCTCAATAGAAGCCAGAGCTCTGTGTCAGGACCGGAAACCAAGCACTTGCCCATAGCATGGAAGCCCCGGTCGAGTCGAGTTACGCATATGCTGCAGGCAAAGCTCATAATAGATACTCGCATATCGAGCTAGCATGCTTGGACTGGAGACAAGAGAGATTCTGCACTAGGTACAGGATCAAGCTGACGTGCGCTGGAGGACAAGTGCAACCGAATGACAGAGCGGAGCGTTCAACGTATCTAGCCTTGTATGGAAACTCGGCCGCCCTGTGCAATGGAGGGATAGTTCGCGGTGAAGTCGCTTGACACGATGGCGTCAAGGTCGGCATGATACGCAACGGCACGGTACGGTACGGTGTGGGAAGGCGAGTCGGGTGGCTGCGCAAGCTCAAACTCAACACAAGCCTAGCTTGTGGTGAGTGTTTGTTGTGCTACGAGAGTTAGAGAGATAACAGCCCGCATTGTTGATGCTTTCATCTTGCTGAGGTATTGACAAAATTGACACAGACTCAAGGATAGCAGTTATCACTAGCCCTTAATTCCTTATTCAGTCATCTGGACCATGGTTCCAGAAAGTGATAGATGTACTGTGCAAATGAGAATAGACAATTAGAAGATGAGTGAAACATCTTCTTGGAGAACAACCTACTACTCGAGCAATCGCATCGTCCAGTATTTCGACAAAACCCTAGTGTTTCTTTGCTTGGGTTTTTGCGATTGGTCGTCTTCGTATGTGAGTGTTCGGGCGGCGTCAAACGCTTGCGCTTGATGACCTGGCGGGTTTCGAACGCAGTGTTAGTATTATGTGCTCGACTCCATTGGAATAGGTAGTAGGATATTACTTACTTGCTTGCTGGTCGGTCACAGTTTGAGGATTGTGGAAGGGGTGAGTGTTTAGGAAGGTATTGTATGCCGTATCCCGTGGGTCTTGTTGCTCGACATTGTGATCGAATAGTTCTTTTGCATTACAATTTAGAGGCTTGAATGAGGCGTCAAATGAGACGAGTTGCCAGGGTTTGTCTCTTGGTGGACATTTTATGAAGCAGTGGAGATGGCAGAAGTAAGACGATGAGATGGATGGGTCGTGACAGGAGAAAACAGCCCGTCAGAGACCTACCTAGGTACCTACCTTCCACGGCCTTGGAGAGGTTGGCTGCAGGTAAATGTCTTACAGAAAGCGCGAATTTAATGCCATAACCTTCCAATGTCATGGCCGACTGCATCTCGCAGGAAAGAGTCATCCTTGGTGAAACTGCAACTACCCGTCACGATCTCCGCGTGACTGGAAACCCCCGTATCCGCGCACTTGCCACTTCTAAGGTATCCGGAGACACTCGGTCAGATGTCACAAGATGTCAGAAAATGGAAGGAGCTTAACGATGAAAGAATGACCAGAAAGCGGCAAGCGGATGGGCCACCTTCATGGATGAACAACATCACTGAGGTAGGTACAGGAGCGGAGGCAGTAAGGTTACTTAGTACTAGTCATCAGGAGCCCAGATAGGTACCTAGTATCATTCTGTATTAACCAACCAGTTTGGTCATTAATCCTGCCTCCATCCTTGGGTCAACAAGAAAAAAGAAAAGCTTCCCAGATGAACCCGTCACAGAAGTGAAATGAGAGACAACCTTGATATCAAGACTTGAATTCCATCCCAATGATTTTCTTGATTCCGTTTCTCTTGGTGAGCAACCCGATTATACCCAATTTCGACTCTTCTCTCTTCCATCCTTCTTGCATCGGCAATCTCTCTTCCTGCAAAAAGGCCCTGGCATAGCTACATGGCACACTATCACCGCTTCCAATGACATTGAGGATCAGGGCAATCTCCGCGCAGGCAAGATCGTGTTCGAAAGACCCATATTGAAGACCCGGGTTATCCTCTCTCTGTCTGGCGATGCGCTTCTTGCGAAACTCTGCGAGGTCATTCGCAGTAAGAGTCTGTCCGTCCTTTGAACTCGCCAAGAGATCTTCGACAAGGTCTTTCTGAAGAGTGATGTTATCACCTTGTTGATGGTCCCGGCGGGTCAAAGATATATCGTGCTCAACTGTGTTGGGTAACCCAAGCTGGTCCAAGTTCAAAACCCTGTGACCCTCAGAGTCCAGCTGACCCACCCGGCTTGCGCATACCAAATTGACCCAACAGAGACCAAGGGTCCCTGATCGTTTGCAAAATACTTTGCAAAAGAGACTTCTTGACGGCTGGGTCATCGTGAAATTTGGAAGGCGCGCGCTCTTGAAAGATGGGATTGGCAAAGGCAGCAGCGAGAGGCTTGGAGAGGCCAACTGCGTCCATGCCGGCGAGAACTTCTTCAACTCGAACATTTCGGCCGTCGCGGGGAAGATAGCCATGATTCGCGAGAGAGTTTATCATCGGGCAGGGGCCGCGTATGTCGTTTGGACCCGAAGGTGCATATGTCCCTTTTGCGAGTGGTTCTGAAGCTGAAGCCATATTGAACACCAGTTATACGATGATTGGGACAGTATGAACGTGAATGTAAGAATATATTACGAGCATGTGATAGAAAGAGGGGAAACAAGATTCAGTTATACAGTGTATCATGTCTTGCTTCCCTTCTGACCTTCAGCTTATGCTCGTCGAGCTATTAGCCACTGATGTAACAGCTGACAGACACTAGGCTTTGTCGCTAACGGTTTCAGCCAGCCTCATTCTCATGGTCACCGGCGGCCTTAAAGCATAAGCAGCTAAACAAGAACTCTCTTTGGCTGGACACAGTAGCATTCATGCGCTTTGACTGTCAGAACTGCGGTATCATCCATATCAAACTCAATTCAGACACCCAATAAATAGGTGCCAACACTAGAGTGCAGGGGCATCCCCCCAAATCTGGACATCGGTGTAGCCAGACTGTGAGAGTTAACCATGATAATTCAGTAGGATACGACATATCCGCTCCTGAAGTCGTATTCTTCATGTGGCTATCTCGAATTGCGGTGAGTAGGTAGGTAACACCATGCAAATATCCGAATAAATTGAATATCAGATCATGCGACATGAACCATTTGACTAGGTTTGATATACAAACACAAATATGTATTCATGGACTCCTCAATTTGAAACATGGCCTGCAGGTCAAGAGGCGTCAGGGGTTGAGATGCAGAGCAGGGTTTGTCTGCTTGCTTGCTCTCACTCAGTTGCTTTAATGAGAGATTGTTCCATCTGCGTGCTGCAGACCCCAACGTGAGCGAGCATACATACCAGATTTCCGGTTGTAATCATGCGCAGAGAAATGAAATCCGAAAGGCTCTTGCTTGTTTGGTGGAATCACAGTGAGTTTTATTGTCTGTAATGAATGACTTTCAAGTTTACTGTGCAGTTGCTTAGGACGACATCGCCTACAGAGAAAATCCCCAATTTCTTTCCTCTACACGAATCTTTTGCCTCTTGATACATCCAATATAAGTTGCTGTTGCAAAGAACTATGTCTATGGGAGAAAAGCAAATCACCACCCTTCCCTTATGGCAAAGAAGACACGAACCACAGCGTTGTCATCAGGATATGGCCATAAATTCAGCACTTTCCCTCCTCCCCAAACTGTTATTCACGAAAAAAGCCATCAGTTCTCCCTCTCTACCTTGTATATATATAGTGAAGAACAACAGTGTGCAATTTAGAGCTAAGTCGGAGGGCTCCAGTATCATTTCCAGACCAATACAAGCTTTGCCTGATGTTCTTCGATGGCTAACATTATGTCTCCAAAACATTTCTTTTCATCCGTTTTGGCTATCTGAGTTATCTTATACTAGAATCAGTCAAAGAGATATGCTGCTGATGAAACGACTGGCTCTGCTCAAATGCCCTTGTGAACTAGCACCAGCAGCTCCGAACACTTTGATGAAGATGCGATACTTGTATCTCACTAGGTGACGCCGCTGTTGCAATGGTATAATAACGTCTCTTGTAGAGATAATAAATGCATTGATCCTTTTCAGGGGTGTACGGTTCAAGGAAACGGTTCATCTTCTGTTCTAAGCATATAAAGAGATACCACAAGGGTACGGAACTGCCATAGCCACTTGGCCTTCACGTAGTTGGGTCTGTGTCACGCTACTAATCTACCAGGCAGCCAATATCAGCATTCTTTATGAAGGGGTCTATTCCCACTCAATGAAATCTACAAAAGTGAATAGTACATCGTTAACTCGGTGCCTCATCCTGTCCATGTTCTGATTGTTCAGGCTGTTGTTCAATTTTTGGATCCATCCCGCCACTGCTCACCAAGCTACCAGTGTCAATTCATGTTCCTATTCAACAATCTGAACGAACTTTGTCTTTCTAAAAAAGGCTGTGGAAACAGACATCTTCACATAATGTCCCTTTTACACACCTACTGACTGAACCTTGCCCTATCGCCACAGTTCAGACAAGATGAGTGATATGGCTAGAACCAAGCGCTGCGGGCTTTGCGGCCTGCTGGTCAACGAGACCGGCCCAGGTATGTTGTTCCTCTTTCAACTTTGAAGTGCCAACTGATACTGATATCTAAAGCATTGCACCAAGACTGCGGGTGCATTGGCTTTAGGCCACTGACAGCGTGCCATGCAGACAGTCCACCAGTTCAACTTTGGACCCCCAGCAAGACAGGAGGAGCACGCGAGGGTTACGAGATGGGCTGAGGCAATAATTGCTGAAAGGCTGTCGCTTTGTTTCGCTCAGGGTGAAACAAAGGCTGAGCAGGGACTCAGCAGGACGTCGGAAGTCGTGCGAGGCATTGGCCAATACTTGGTCTCACACTACATAGTGAGGAAGAACGAGTCTATGCTTCGCAGTGTTTCCAGTACGACATTTGTTCTGAAGGGCAAAGTTAAGGTCACATTCCCTTTCTTTCAAGGACAGAAGTACGTTGCGTCTGTGTCGAACGGTCAGGAGCAGCAGCCAGGCAAATCATCCGAGCTGTTTGCGCTTCATCCTGGGGAAACGGCACATGTCGTCCACATTGCCGAGAACCATCTTGGTGTTGTTGGCTTGGTAGTCGCTGACTTCGATCATGTCTTTCAAGCTGAACAAGTTGCTGGAATATGGTGGAGAGCCATTTACATCCCAGGTGGAACGTGTTTAACCATGGCAACTAACGATGTAGGTATATAACTCACGACAAGAAACCCACTATCTGATATCCAAACAGGGGATCAAACTTCAGAGCCTATCTCCAGTAAGCCCTTGCACTTACTGTACGTCACTACGAGGACCTACTTATCATCAGGTTGCATGGCCCTTCTCAACCCATCACATCGCGATCCACTGGATTGGAGAGCCACGCTCATATCCGGCACGAATGGCACCTGGCATCTTGAGAGGGTCTTGTAGCGGTATATCGACTTATTGGGAACACACAACTATGGCAATTTACAGCTAAATGGTCTTACGAAATCACAGCCTGCCAAAACCCAGACAAGCGTGGGATCTCTGGTTTCCTTCTCACATATACCAACGGCCATAAAGAGGCTCTTAGTGAAGTACGACTGAACTCTCTTGAATGTCCTATCAATGTCAGCAAACAGGACCGGATCTGGCTACGCTTTGAGTATGATCCCACAGGAATCATTGATGAACATCCTGGTCCTGTCGAGATCTCCTTCTCCCGGATTGAACCAATTATACGCAATGGAACAGATCCTACAATTGCCGGCGTCAACTGTCTCGAGGTTCTCTTCATAGATGAACTCCACTGGTGGTGGTCATCCCTCCAGTGTCAAGTGTTCTACGACGGCCAGGGCAGCTTACAACCACGAGATGCCGAGAAATGGCTCCTATTCGACGACTAAGTAGTCAATCCCTTCGACTACCAGGAACTGTCAAAATCGACAGACATGGCCCAACGAAGCACTCAGACCTATCAAGGCAAATTGACTAGCATCTAACACTTCTAACTGCTTTCTTTACCTCAAACTCGCCGCCCAAGCGCCATTTGGAGCCTTCCGCCCACTGCCATCACTTTATGAAGACAGCCATCGCCACAAACCACACAATGCCCTTTTCTACCTCCAGTTGTACTACAGTAATCCATTCGTCCATGTCAGCGTTACTTAGACATTCTTAGACCGGGCTTGGAGCTATTTTGATACCAAACAAGCTATTTGCAAACTCGCTACTATCGTGGTGCTGCAAGCCGATCCCAAGAGGACTCGCTATAGACAGAAACAGGAAGTCATCTCAACTGATTATCGCCAGAATTTGGAGGCAGTAGCAATATAGTAGTTAAACACTCTTCTATCCAGTAGAAGGAAGATAGATGCGGTATAATCCTATCTTAGACCAAGAAGAACCCAGCAAAGATGATTTGGTGCTGCCAGACTTGACTGCCTAATTTATTTCAATGTTTTCACATATGGCACATTCAAGTCGCCGCATAATTGTTACGCAAGAGAAAAGGTCTGCCTCCATCCTATCAACGTGGATGGTATAAGTACCTATAGAAAGGAGTCTGCAGCAACCCTAGTCAAAAACCATACTCTACTTTATCTTTCGTCAGTGATATATGTTTCTTTGGACTTCATTACTTTATTCTATGAAACTTTCTTACAGATATCCTACCCATAATACGACAAATCACTTGATGACAGTATACAAGAACCGTGGGATAGCTTTAATTATATAGCATCATAAAAATCAGGCACCACGACAACTGCGATGATTCCAGCCTACAGGTAGATCTGGCCGAACCATTTCGCTGCAGATCAACTAGTCAAGCATGGTTGAGATCACGACGTTCTGGGCTGTAGTTCTCATCAGAGCACATATCCATGTACTCGAAGAAGGTTACGGCGGCCCAGAAAGTCGCGATCCAAACGGAGTCAGTCTTTTCATTTCGTTTGAGAGCGGTGAGACGATGACGGAGGTCTGCACAGGCATCGCCCAGAATGTTCTCGGCGGTCTTGGGGGGAACTCTTTTCGACCAGATCTAATACTCACAGTAGAGCTAACAAACAGGAACAAGTCCGCACAAGCAGAGGCAGAGAAATCTGCTATGCTTATGCTACTCGACCCCGACAAACCCTACGGGTCCTAGGTGACCTTCCCCGAGGTTCAGAGAGGATAATATACTACGGGATGTCCCAGTAGACGTTGGCGCCCTTGCTTTTCGCAGTTCTTCTTCTCGGGGTCTTTAAGTCCATTCGACCCATTTTTCACGATGTCTCCGATCCCCAGATTGAGATAATGCATTGAGGATTTCTTTGGTGGCTCTGTCAACCTGGCAGACGTTGTCGAGGTGACTTTCTGTCGATCGGAGCACAAGCCAGAGATTATTTCCAGCACGCTCCACCGGGTGAAGAGCCTCAAGGGGATCTCAACCGGAGGGTCGTTATGAGATGGCGGATCAAAGGACTTTGGAGGTGTCGTTGGAGGGGACTATGGATTGGTGGTGGTAACCACTGCACTTCAATGTCTTTTGGTATGTATATGAGGGGAGGGCCAGCCTCCAACCTCCAACCTCCAGATGCCACAATGAGGCTCGAGCTCGCTGCCTAGCTCTCATTACCTAGGGAACTGCTTGCACATTATTTCATCAGGTGACTTCCAGGTTCCCAATGGCATGAATGAGGTTAATGCCAATGCAGCCAATCCGATGTCTCACAATAGCCTCTTCCTGGAACTATTGAGCCGCCATTAATTCATGCAACGGTGAAGAGCTGCCACAACTGAGTTTTAGAGTATAGAGCAAATCCTACAGACTCAGATCATGTTAGGCTTGGTGTACTGTAGAGAAGTTTCTGCCCATGGGATAAAGAAATGACGATCGTGACGTCTCAGAGGCCCGCTGAAGAACCGACAGATTTGGAGTTTCTGCATCTAAGCCAAAAGCGGTGAGAGAAATGGCGGGGCACTAGTGATTATGGTGCTGGACCCTGCAATTTGACTGGTTTTTTTGTCCTTCTCTGTCTCTTTGCTTTGTTTTGCCTATTTTGGTTGTTTTGGTCTGTCGTTTCGGGGGTTTCTCCCTGTTGTTATGACGGCGGTCCTCGTATCGTGGGGATATTTGTCAGGTTACTACAGAGAGGCAATGGATGCATACAGAGCCTGAGATAAGTGATTCCTTGAGATTTACGCCTGTAATATCAGTGACATGCCACCAAGTGCTAGTAATTTTACCTCAAGACATCCATCCAAACCTAGGTAAGTAAGTACCTTGTTATCTTCTGGGAAAAGCGCTTGTTTTGGGCCTTTCTGAAATGAGACATGCTTGGCCCGACCCTACCTAAAACTAAGCCCGAGTGATCGTCCATTTTGCCATGAGTGACCTCGTGCATTTCTCGTGGCATACTCGTGCTGCCCTGCGAGGTGCTGTGGCTGTGGCTGTGGCTGTGGATGGGCTCGGTGCTTACGGTACTTGACCCAATCGCCAAGTTTTGGTGCGTCGGGAGGTACCACTATCATTGGTTACCTGGAGGAATTGGATTGCCATTGACTCGGAGGCTTGTTTGGTAGCAGCGTGTTGAACGTGAGAACCCTTGCATCTGAGCTGCCACAATTGGTATTGCCTTGGATGTTATGTTCTGGTGTATGTATGTATGTGTGTATGCATCCATGCATGCATGCGTTCAGCTGCCTGTCAGTGTGACTTTTTCCTCTTCTTCATTTTCAAGGGGGTTGACGTTGTGTAGGTAGGTAAGCAGTGAATGTGTCTGTCTCCCTTACATCAATGGCTCCTGCTGGGCAGTGAATGAGAGTCGTCCAATGACTGGGCTTTTGTCTAATAAACCATCCGTTGATACTTTCATCAGAGAAACAAACGTTGCAGCGAGAACGTTGTAGTATCAATCCTCGTTATTATACCCGCCGAAGAAAAGAAGAAAAAAATAAGAGACTGACTGACCCACCTGCTACATACCAAAAAGTGTGCCCTCCTCCAGTTCGGTCGCTCGTTCGTTCACTGACTTCATTCGACTCCGTCCCCCGACGACGCCGTCTCCAGCTTTTGATGAGAGCTTCCGCCCGCCGAGTGACCGAATTCTGTGTCCCACACACAAACCCGCACCGCGTACCGTACTGGGTAACTTGGCCTGGAGCCCTACCCGGCCCCAATCAGAACCCCCATTTCCCATCTTTTCGAGCCCCTGGACACTCGCACACACCTCTCGGACGGCCCTGGTGGTACTTTCTGCCGACTAGGTACAACTTTTTGGGCCTCTGGCATCGTCCATCGGGACCTAATATTTCAGCTCTTTTTTTTCCAAGGAAAAAAGCACCAAGGGACAAGAAACAAACCTTGATCAACAAAAGTCGCTGTCGCATTCTCAAGGCGTCAGCTTAATTACAGTTCAGCACAGCTCAGCACAGCAGCTCGCTCGCCCGCTCGACTATCGAGGCCCCTTCTGCTTCACACCGTGGTCTCGTAGTCGTCGTTGGACTGTGGACTGTGGACTAAAAGTTAGCTGGCCTGGCTGCTTTTTCTTGTCTCTAGATGCCCCGCCATCTGTCGCTCGCCATCCTTATCCAGACCTGACAGATCCTGATTCCGCCTCTTTCGTCCGCCTTTCTTCCAACCTCACACTCCCATCCCCTTCGACCTCGACGTCGACTTCTCTTCATATCCACCCTTCATCATGGATCCCGCCGCTGTGAGGTCCTTGCTCGCCACTAGCTTGGACCCTGATGCAGACAGTCGAAGGCGTGCTGAGCTTCAGTTGAAACAGGTGCGTCCTGCGTGCGTGTGTGTCTGCGTTTGCGTTTGCGTTTGCGTTTGCGTTTGCGTTTGCGTTTGCGTCTTTGGCCGAGGCAACGGGACTCCTTTGTGCTTGGATATTGGCAGAGAATCGTTCAGCCATCAGCTCTACTCTTTGATGCGATGGCCGGCCGGGCTTCTCTTCCACCTACTTTGGGTTTCCTTCTCCGACGCCTCTTTGTGCAGCTGTGTCCCTTGCGCCAGCCTCCAATTCTAAAAGGAACCAAGATGCTAATTTGTTCCCGTCTGCCTTTCTAGATTGAAGAACAGCCCGGATTTCTCGAATGTCTGCTCGATATTTTACAAGCCGAACAGGAGGCTAGCGTCCGCCTTTCGAGTATGTCTACCAACTCTCGTGCCCTCATCAGTTCACTTCTGACCAAATTCCACTCCAGCCGTGATTTATGTCAAGAACCGTGTCAATCGCTCATGGTACAATAATGAGGGGTACTCTCCCGACCCCCCCACCGCTATAATCCCTGAAGAAGAGAAGGCTCGTGTGCGAGAACGTCTTCTGCCCATTCTCGCTACGTCCGAAACCCTCGTCCGCCAGCAGCTCATTCCCGTCCTCCAACGAATCCTCCAATATGACTTCCCCGCCCGTTGGCCCAAGTTCATGGACTTCACCGTCGAGCTTCTAAACACGAATAACCCCGGTTCCGTTCTTGCTGGTCTGCAGTGTCTGCTCGCCATCTGCCGTGCGTTCCGCTATAAATCTACCGACAGCGATGACCGACAACACTTTGACAAGATTGTGGAGGCAACATTCCCTCGCCTTCTCGCCATCTGCAACGAGTTGGTGAACCAGGAGAGCGATGAGGCTGGTGAGATGCTTCACTTGGCCCTCAAGGCCTACAAGCATGCGACATGGGTGCGCACTCCCCTGGCTGTGATATATTTGCTCATGAGCCACGTATTGACCTTGTTCGCAGTTGGAACTCTCGCCTTCACTACGGCAACGTGACACCAACATCGCTTGGTGCACTGTTTTCCTACATACGGTTTCCAAGGCTTGCCCCGCCAATGCTATGCAAGGTGATCAGCACGAACGTGAGAAGCATCACTGGTGGAAGGCTAAGAAGTGGGCTTTCTTCAACCTGAACCGCCTCTTCATTCGGTAGGACTGCTTGCACGTGCTGAACGTCGGTGACTTTGGCTAACATGTAATTTGCAGACATGGTAACCCTGCCAGTCCTGGTAAGGGTGAAGACGCACTTGCTTTCGCCAAGGACTTCACCGCGAACATTGCTCCCGAGATCCTCAAGCACTACCTCCAAGAGATCGAGAAATGGGTTGCCAAAACCTCCTGGCTCAGCCGACCGTGCCTTTCCTACACTCTGGTCTTCCTCGACGAGTCCGTACGACCCAAGGAGATGTGGACACATCTTAAACCTCATCTTACCAACCTCGTTACCCACTTCGTCTTCCCCGTCCTCTGCCTTACCGAGGAGGATGTCGAGCAGTTCGAGGAGGAGCCCGACGAGTACCTTCACCGAAAGCTCAACTACTTCGAGGAAGCGTCTGCTCCTGATGTCGCCGCCACTAACTTCCTTGTCAACCTCACAAAGAACCGTCGCAAGGAGACTTTCGAGATTCTCAAGTTCGTCAATGCCGTTGTCACCGAGTACGAGCAGGCGGCGGATGATCAGAAGAACCATATTGCCAAGGAGGGTGCTCTGCGCATGATCGCTACCCTGGCACCGGTTATTCTGGGCAAGAAGAGCCCCATCGCTGATCAGGTCGAATACTTCCTCGTCCGTTATGTCTTCCCCGACTTCACCAGCCCACAGGGCTACCTCCGTGCTCGTGCTTGCGACACCATCGAGAAGTTCGAGCAGCTCAACTTCCAAGATCAGAACAACCTCCTTACTATCTACCGACACATCCTGGACTGTATGGCCGACCCTGCTCTCCCAGTTCGTGTCACGGCCGCTCTCGCTCTCCAGCCTCTTATCCGCCACGATGTCATTCGAACAAGCATGCAACAAAACATCCCCACGATTATGCAGCAGTTGCTCAAGCTTGCCAACGAGGCTGATATCGATGCGCTCGCCAATGTCATGGAGGACTTTGTGGAGGTCTTCGCCACTGAGCTCACTCCTTTTGCGGTAGCACTTAGTGAGCAGCTCCGAGACACTTATATGAGAATTGTGCGCGAGCTTCTCGAGAAGGAGAGCAAGGTTGGTGATGACGGCGAGCTCTACAACGAGTACGACGACAAGAGCATTACTGCTCTGGGTGTTCTGCAGACTATCGGGACTCTGATTCTCACACTCGAGAGCACCCCTGACGTCCTGCTCCACATTGAGGCTGTCCTTATGCCTGTCATCAAGGTCACCTTGGAGAACAAGCTTTACGATCTCTACAACGAAGTTTTCGAGATCATTGATAGCTGCACTTTCGCCGCCAAGTCCATTTCTCCCACTATGTGGCAGGCCTTTGAGTTGATCCACACTACTTTCAAGGCCGGTGCAGAATACTACCTCGAGGATATGCTGCCTGCTCTGGATAACTTTGTCCAATTTGGTGCTCCCCAGCTCGCTCAGAAGCCCGAGTACACTCAGGCCCTCTACTCCATGGTCGCTGACATGTTCACCGACAGTATTCAGGGAGGTGTTGAGAGGATATGCGCTTGCAAACTGGCCGAGGCTATGATGCTTAGCTTGAAGGGCCAAATTGATAGCTGTGTCGAAGGTTTCATCAACATTGCTATGAGCATCCTCGCCAACCAAGATGTCAAGGTGAAGAGCTACCGCATCCATCTCATGGAGATGGTTATCAACTCGATCCATTACAACCCACTTCTCACCCTTCAGGTCCTTGAGAACAAGGGCTGGACAAACCGATTCTTCAGTCTCTGGTTCGGCAGCATGACTTCTTTCACCCGTGTTCACGACAAGAAGCTTTGCATTGTTGCCATCTCAGCTCTCCTGAGTCTGAACCCTGAGCACGTGCCTTCCAGTGTCTCCGTTGGCTGGCCAAGATTGCTTCAAGGCATTACTGAATTATTCCGCTCCCTCCCCGCCGCTCAGAAGAGTAAGCCCGTCCCACCCTTTGTGCCAATGGGTCACAGCTAACAGATGACAGACCGCGATGAGGCTCTCCGTGACGACTTCCACCTCGAGTCCACTTATGACTACGGCGAGGAAGATGAGTGGGATGACGACGAGGCCAACTGGAACGCTGAGGAGGAAGAGGAGACCGGCGAGACTAACGAGTCCAAGGACGAGAGCACTGCTTATCTCAACTTCTTGAACGAGGAGGTATGTATGATCCTACGCAATCACTGGATATAATGCTAACGAAACCAAGGCCCAGAAGTTTAGCCGAGCGATTGATGATGTTGAGGAGGACGATCTTGGCGAGGACTCTGTTCTGCTTGAGTCGCCGCTTGACAAGATTGAGCCTTATCAGTTATTCCGTGGCACTTTAATGAGTGAGCGACTCCTGTACTCGTCCTTGGACACTGCTGACTTTGATAGAAATGCAACAAGAGCAACCCCAGTTCTACAGCAGCCTGGCCGGACATCTCACCGCTGATGATCAGAATGTGATTCAGTCCGTAATGGTCAAGGCCGATGAGATCGCGGCACAGCAGGTGCAGCAAGCCCAGCAAGCCCAGCTCCTCGCTCAACAACAGGCTGCTGCGATGGCGGCCAACCTCAGCGCCCCTAACGGCGGTGCCAGCTAAAGGATGGCTGTTGAAGGATGTCGTACATGTATCACGAGTGATCTGAGTTATTGGAGTTGTTTCTGCCCCCATTTTGTTATATCCCTTTCCTCATTCATGTCAGGGCAGGAGTAAAGATTCCCCGGAGACCAAGAAATGTGTCGAGCCCATACCAAAAGAAAGAGTTTTAGAACGTGCAAACAACGATGAGCCCACCTACTGGAGGAGCCCCTTCCAAAGAGTGCCGTGGGTATGATTGGTATAGGGGAGCTTGATTGCGAAGCATTTTACGAGGGTGTCTTTTTGGCGGTAAATTCGTGCTGAGGAGAAATGAGAAAATGAGCCGACGACGATGAGACTGCGGATGAAGCGAGCAAGAGGTTTATTTGATTCGAGAGTGCAAGCTAAGATAGGACGAAGATGACAGTCACGAGACAAAAAAGGAGGTGATCTCTTGAGCTGAGCAGTCGCAGTCTAAAGGTAAACAAACAAATAAGTAAATACAATCGATAGTTCCATCTTTGGTTCGAAGCTGTCGTTTATTCTCACTCTGCCACATGATCACACAGACAGCTATCCTTAGATGCGCTGAAGGGGTAAAAGTATGCTTCTTCCCCCAATGGTACAACGCAGAAACTTAGCCTGTAACCGCAATTAGAGATGATAGAAAAGGGAGAGATAATTATTAGTCTTGTGATGTTGAACATGACAGAAAAGAATAGGCTGGTCTTGTACTATTGGTGAAATCAGTAGGGTAGGCTCGTCGAATTTCTCCAAAGACTTAAGTCAGCCTGTCATTTGGCGTGGGCAGTCAAGATATAGGGTCTACCTCCTCTCCTTAGGTAGATTGGTAGGTACTATTCTCTTTGGTCCACAGCAATACACTCCTCTTTGATACACTCACCAATACTCTATTATACAAGGTGATCGTGGTGGAACCGAAGATGGGTTTCCTAACTAGCCCGTCATGCCACTAGTGCGGTTGAAACCTCGGGGAGATATATGAATGGAGAGTTCGAGTCTTGTACTCGTGTCGAAGGAGCTGCTGGCGAGGAATTTGCGTTTGCCATTGAGCTCACATCGGATGAGTCGCGCGAAGGTGAAGCTAAGGGTTACGCCGGAGAGGCATCTGTAGTAAGGACGGTAACTGAGGCTAAGGAGGGACTGGCTGTTATGCAGACAGTGAAGCAATGGCAGGAATTGGTCTATATCACAACATTCTTTTTATTTCTTACTCGCTCGTTCAGCTGCTTGCAGGGCTGTCCTGATAACCTCGTCCAAGAATCTCCCACTCTCGATCCCAACACTGATTCGTACCAAATGCTCAACAACGCCATACCTCTTTGCCCATTCAAGCTCGTGGAAATGCGCGAAGAGCGTATACGCACAGCCTAGAGTGAAGTTGGTCCCTAGGCTCGGCCCTTTGGCCACATCAAGAGCGTCGTGGAACGCGATGGCAGCTGCGGGGGTGTTGAAACAAATGGACAACAGATACCCGTACCCCTTTCCTGGACGTTTGTATTTCTCGTATAGTCGTTGTGTCGGGCTTCCCTTGGGGTAGTAGACTTGCCCGACTGAACTATGCTTGCGAATTGTGTCCGCGATCTGTACTGCATTTTGACTCGCTTCAGTGACTCGTTCTTCAAAATCCGTGCTGTTTTTCTCCATAACAATCATATCCAGCGGGAAGTAGGTATTGACATAGCGATCCTTCAGTCGTCTCTTCAGGTCCCAATGGCCTCTGCCCTTTGGGTTCAGGGTCACGCTTCCTCCCATGACGTTGCACCCCCCACTAAACATCTTTGTCAAGCTTGTGCAGACAGCATCGCAATGTGAGATAACGTCGACGTTCACCGATGTACCGACTGTATCATCAACCACAAACAAGAAGAGGAATTCATCGGACAGACATTTTATCCGCTCTAGATCGACAGAGCCGAGGAGCGGGTTGCCAGGGAACTCTGTGAAGAGGGCACACAGCTCCAGACCTGCAGCCAACTCCTCTTCAAGAGTGTCCAAGTCGGATTGTGTACCGCTATAGATCTTACACTCGTACCCGTGGATCCTGCTTATAACTTTGATAGTATCGACATACAAAAATCTAGATCCGTCATTAGTCTGGCCAGCTACCAGGTTCATATCTGACATACCCAAAGATCGCAATAGTCCTCTTCGTCGTTGTAGTGTAAAGGCTGATAATATCATGGATATGGCTGATAGCCGACATGCCGGTGGGGTATAAGAGCACATCGCTCTTCTTCAACTTGTTGTCTTCGGTACTAAACGAGTCTGCAACGCGTTGTTGTATGGCAACCTTGGCCTCTTTGGCCTCCTGGATTGGAAGAATAGCCTCAGGCAATTCTCGGCCTCGATTGAGAAAGGGGGCATTCTCTAGCCAATACGTCGCTCTTCGACTCGAGATACCAAAGCCGGTATGTCGCCAGAATGCTTTGGCCTCTTTTGCCCCTCGTGGAGGGTAGACGACCACAGAGATTTCGTTCAAGTCGCTTCCGTTGTCTGACTTTTTAACGGGACCAATATTGCCCTCCAAGTCAACCACGAAGACAAATGCTCTTGTTAGCTGCTTTTCTAGATATCTTTGAAGATCTTTGGCATGATGACGCGCTGTTATGAGCATCGCTGATCTTCCGCGCTCTTTCAACGACTGCCTCAGCTCGTCTCGAAATTCTGTTGCAAGAAATTCCCAAGGTAAGTCAGAAGCCCAGTTGAGTAATCGTTCTGCGAGTTCGTTGACGACAAGAGGGACGAAGAATCGAGGGTATCCGGTCTTTAGCTGGGCTATGAGTTGGGGGTCTCTTCTACCCCAAGCTACAGTGTCTTTCCATGTCGGTATGTAGACACTGACTGCCTATTGAAGCCTATTAGCATAGTGGTATTTGGCGATGTGGTCGAGAGTCCTTACATGTTTGTCTCCTGGTGGAAGAGAACTCCCTACTTGTGCCCTCATCTCTTCACAGGATTTAATCAAAGATATTCAACTTGCGGTACTCAGGTCTTGTCAATTTGGTATTTTACTGTGCTTCGCCTGCTGACGTCGTCGAATTCACAGCTTCATCGCCATTATCCTCAACTTGATGAAACTGGACGAGAGGAGAAAGAAGCATGGCCAGATACCGATGCTTTATGTGCATCTGTTACCACGGAATTGTACTTACTTTGAGGCGTCTCACCGCATCTAATTCACCTTGATCATTGGTTCATGAGCAGGTTTTGTGCTGGGGACTGACAGCAGTTTGAGACATGCATAGACACCTTGCTTCAGCCAGCCACTATGGTAGTGAGGGCCAATGCGGGCGATCTATACATTGCCGATGATCACAACCATACATAGGCTATCTGTACTGTAGATCCATTAGGCATTGGAATGGTTTCTATCAGCCGCATCGATTATGCCTTAGTTTGTTGTGTGTAAGTTAATGTTCTACAGGCATCGGCTTCTGGTGGTGAATTACCATTCCTGTACCTATTCCATATACTACTTAGAGTGCCAACGCACGCAACGAATCTGAGCCAGTTTTGAAAAACAAGCTCATTCACGAATGATCTTTTGTAGCTTGGACTCATCGTATTGGTCCACTACCTATATGCATAAAGGGAGAAGGGTAAACCTCCTGCATAGGTAGTCTAGGGTATCCTAGTTGCAGTGTGGGAGATCTCATCAATGTGAATGCCGTAATGCAGGAGCGATGGACAGGGGTTCCATGAATACCCCGAACCAATCAAATCGACCGTCCCCTACAGCTTTGGGGCCTTGGGCTATCTTAGCGGTCGGCGTCCCCCGCTCAACGCTGCGGCGGCTCCCGTACGTCACCCGGATTTGGAGGTAGGACAGGTACGACAAGGTCTGGATTACCTCCTCCTACTTACCTAGGTCAGGCAAGTGCAGGTCACACCGTCTCTCACCTCCCCTCATCTTATCAAAGACAAACAACAAACAGCAAACAACTTCTCCTCCTATTCTTCCTTCTTACCAATTCATCATCCTGCAAAGTATCTCTATCTTTATCTTTTTGACTCCTTCAACATCAATTGAAACCTCGTAACAACTGCAACAATGACAACCCGTTACCGTGTCGAGTGTAAGTTAAGCCGTCAATAACCCCACCTCAAGCCTCCCTTCTTGTCATCCAAAGACTCATGGTTACACAAGCTCACGATAGTAAACAGATGCTCTCAAGACACACCGAAGAGACCAATTCATAGGTATGTTGGACTCTCCTTGTACCAGATATCACGAACGGCATCACACACTACACAATCCTTCTAATTCAACATTTTCCAATTTCATCCCCGCATCACATGTCCCACCATACACGCCTCAGTCAGACTCAACCAGCTAACTCGAATCGCAGAATGGGTCAAGGGTCTTCTAGCTGTCCCTTTCGTTCTCTACTCTCAGCCCACTGGTGTTTTTGGCGATGGACCTAGTGTTACTCAGATGGCCGAAGAGGCTCACCGCCGTTACGCTGAGATTATGCGTGACGTTGAGCTCATGATTGATGATCACAGTAAGCCTTCGTACTCACCTTCGTAGCAAACATATCTGATTCCCAAAAGTTAGCCGTCAGCAAGACGACACCATGCTCCCGTCCAAGTTGCGGATGCTGATTCCCACTGCGGGCCCTTTCTTCACCCGCCTGCCCCTGGAGGCAGCTTTCAAGTATCAGGACAGAAAACGGTACATCTCTTCTCGAAGATTTGTTGCTCCATCCTTCAACGATGTCAGGCAGATTCTCAACTCAGCCCAGTCCATGGCTGTTACAAATGGGTCGCTGCAGTTGGCCACGTTCGATGGTGATGTGACCTTGTATGACGATGGGTTCAATCTTGAGCCATCGAGTCCTGTGATTCCCCGTCTCCTCGGTAAGCTGGTGCATAAAAAGTCGAAACAGTAAACTAATGTCCACCAGACCTCTTACGAAAGAACATCAAGATCGGTATTGTCACGGCTGCTGGTTACACTTCTGCTGACCGCTACTATGAGCGCCTTCATGGATTGCTTGACGCAATTACGGAGTCAACTGATCTGGATCCTATTCAGAAGCAAAACATCGTCATTATGGGAGGTGAAGCAAACTACCTGTTTGAGTACTCACCTTCTTCGCCCTACAAGCTCGCCCCTGTCCCGCGCACTCAGTGGTTGACACCTGAGATGGCCTCATGGTCGGATGCCGACATTACGAGATTGCTGGATGTTGCCGAAGGTGCCCTTCGCGACTGCGTCAACAACTTGAACCTGCCTGCCATGATCATGCGCAAGGACCGTGCTGTTGGTATTATCCCCAAGACGCCGGGTACTCGTATCGCCCGTGAGAGCCTGGAGGAGACTGTTCTCGTTGTTCAGCGCATCCTAGAGCTCAGTAGTCTCGGATCAAGCGAAGAGCGCCCGACCAAGCACCGACCCAACTCTCCTCCAATTCCACCCTCAGTGGCAAGCCAATCACGCCGCGTGCCATTCTGTGCTTTCAACGGAGGTAATGATGTGTTTGTCGATATTGGTGACAAGAGCTGGGGCGTGACTGTTTGCCAGCAATGGTTTGGTAGCAAGGAGAATGGTGTCGCCATTCGCGGAGAGAACACACTGCACGTGGGCGACCAATTCCTGAGTGCTGGATCAAACGACTTCAAGGCGAGAAGTGTTGGAACAACAGCCTGGATCGCAAGCCCAGCAGAGACCGTGGAGCTGCTCGACGAGCTGGCTGATCTGATGCAAAAGAAATTGTCTTGATTGCAAGGAAATTTCGGCCTTTTGCATGCAAGGTTCCTCTTGGGTATAGCTTGGCGCTCAAGCATGTCAGGAGTAGATTGGCTGTTGTTTGAGGAGAGTCTCGGTTATACGTGGACCTTGGCCTTCGAACGCGGCATCGGCAGCAAGCCCGTCGCCGTCCTGGCAACACAGGAGATTGATCCTCGTCGACTTATGTTAAGACGAATGACAAAAATTGCTGACGGATTAATTACTTGGTGGGCCTGGCACCTCCCACATGTCATATCATGCTGGTTCTTCAGTCACATATCTTGATTAATCTTTGAGCCGGGGATAATGATGGGATCAAGATCAGTGAACTGTGTTTATTTCTGGGAATACTCTATGTTGGAGTTTGACATCTACCAAGACTTCTGAATACAAATACCCACTGGATTTCACTCTATCCTGACGTCTTCCACCATTGTCGCTCCAATAATATCTACCACCCTCTCCTGATGCTTTAGCAGGTGTGCAAGATTAGGATTTCTAGTAAATCATGCATACAGTAAATACCATTTAGAAACCCGATCATTCTGACTCTCCACATCAACAACACGAGACATAAGAGCAATTAACAGATATGAAGCTTGTTCTTGAAGCTCCTGGCAACTTATAGAGATCATATTACAGAATAACAAAACTCAATCTCCACCAATTAATGTAAAAAAGCCTGTCACTTGTTTGCTATGGCAAACATAGAGTCAAATCTGAACCTCAATCTTAAGCAACATCCGGTATGGTGTAGTGGCTAACATTTCGCGCTCTCAACTTATAGCTGAGGGATCAGTTCCGCGGAGCCCAGGGTTCGATTCCCTGTACCGGAGTTTCTCTTTTGCATTTTTTACCTCTTAATCTTAATGCTATCTCTATACCTATCTATCTATCTATCTATCTATTCATTGTCTTAAGAATAAATATATAAATACAACAGTTTTTTACCTAAAGTATATTTTAATTTATTTATTTATTATTAAATAAAGTTCAGATTTAGGATAAAAAAGCACTGCCCAGTGGTGCGAGGTGTGACCACGACGCTTCAGAATGTCATCTACTTAGATAGATAGGTATCTATTCCTATATCTGCTCGCGCAAACAACTCATATCATTCAACATACCAAGCAAGGAGTGGCAAGCGCCTCAGCAAACTCATTTCTTGCAAGCGTCGTCTGAGAGGAACAAAGTCAAGACACTTGACATTGTCCAAAAGTCATCAGGCGACAGTGGCATGGTCTTTTCTGACAATGAAGCTTCCTTGCTTGACCTACGGATATTGCTCACGGCAGCTTGTGCAAGGATCAAAGCGGTTGATATTGAACTGCAATGCAAATATTTTGACGGTATCCATAATATATTAGAACGCTCGAAAGCTCGAAAGCTCGAACGTGATAGTTATCCCAGCTTCAACACAAGCAAGCAAAGGCCAGTTTACAAACTCGCATGAGCACAGTCGAGATGCGGGATTCCTCAATGATAAGTCCTCTCACGAGCCCATGGAATTATTGAGGGGATTCTTCCCAATGGAGTGTTACCAGGGATGAAGGTCCGGTTATAACCCGCCTTGGCCACGTCAACCGCATATTAGCCAAGATTGTGACACTGGAGAAGATACGGCAAGCAAGCAGCAAATACATGGTGTCACAATCGGCTATTTGAGCCAACAAGAGATAATGACTAGCTAGGGGAGTGTAGTATCGAGTTTTGGAGACTTACATGTAAGATAATAGTATCTATCTATGGACTGCCTAGACTGCCCAGTACAGGACTCTGAGCGCATTCTTGTGATTTGGGGGCGTAAGCTTACACGTATCGCGCATGTATACATTCATTCATTCATTCATTCGCCTTGGCAATGCAGTGTTGAAGTAGGTACCTAGGTAGGTAGGCAACTTAGTAGGTAGGTAGGTATCAGGCTATATAACAAACATGACTTGCCTTGTTTCTGAATCTGTCTTATTTCTTACGTTGGATAAATGAAGCCACGTGATATCATCAAATAGTCGACCCGATTCAGTCGCCGCAGTTCAATTCAGCTCAATTCAGCTCAGTTCAGCTCAGGTTGGTTGGCTGACTGACTGGCTTAGTTATTTATACCGAGTTAGCTCCCTTCAGCCTCAAGCCATTCGTGTTTGCTCCATGGACTTCAGTGGAGGACTCAGCCCTGAAGAGATTCGCCGAATTGACCGAATAATGGATTTGGAATGGATGGAATTCGCCGAAGGTTGGGAGTGGCATGCACTGAATTATGTGAATCCTCTTCCTCCTATGATACCTTATCCGTCTTATTGTGTCAGTCGTCGATGTGGATGGTGTCGCTTTTCGATCAAGCCCGGCGACCTCATCACAGCCAGTCAGTTACACAGTCTCTAACCGTCCAGATTCAATAGGTACTAATTCTGTGAAAGGAGCCTCTGGTGGCACTGAAACCGTTGCTTTTGAATCGTGTGATTCCTTCAACGATGAGAAGTTGCATGCAACTTTCAGACGCTGCACAAGCGATCACGAGTCATGTGCGACAATCGGATATCACGTCGAATGCTCCGAGATAGCCTCATCATTCGGGCTTGATAAGAGAGCATTTGTGCAAGTTGCTCGATATTCCTACGAGCCTTGGGTTCAAGACGACGAGCGGCGACGGGAGTGGATTCTGAACCACTTGCACCAGATCATGAGTCAAAAGTTCACAAGTCTACCACCAGAGATACTGCTCATGATAAGCAAACACTTAGTCCTTTACTATGCGATAGCTTCACTGTCCCATGTATCTCGGTCGGTTCAATGCACGATCGAGCCATTGAAGGATGTATGGGCTACTCAGTTCGACCTGGACGGAATTGAGTATGTAGCTTCCTTGTCGAACATACCAAAGCCCGGAAGCCGTTTACTCTGGAGGGAGGTCGAGGACCAGGAGGAGAACTATGTTTTCATCTCAGAAGATCATCTCGGTATTCGACAGATCGTTAACGATCCCGGAGCTGTTACATCGGTACAAGGTAGTTCAGGTTGGTGGCGAACACTCCCGATCACCAGCAGATTCCTCTCATTCTCTGACGATGTAAGCCTTATGCCTTTGATCATGAGTTGCAGTTCTAATGTCAAGGCAGGGCCTCAAACTGCGCAGTTTTGCTGCCGCTCCATTGAATCCAACCATTTGCTGGCCGTATCCCATGGCCCCGGATGCGTTGAAAAGCATGGCTTATCATGTCACAAAAGACTCATCTTCAAGTCTTTGTATGACTATCGAAGCTCGCATGGTGGCTTTGGAGTTCAACGAGCCTGAGATCACGGGATATTCTGCTTGTTGGTACAAGGACCAGCTGGTCGATCTTCATACGCACAGGGCTCCAGAGCCCTTAGCCTTTTATCGTGAGCTGGACGAAATGGAAAAGCACAAGTTGGCCAAGGAAAAGTCAGATGATTCGACCACGAGTTCATCCCCTCATTGGACTTACCATCCGTTGAATCCCGGAGAACGTGTTGAGCAAGTCTGGTTGCGTTCAAGAAAGGAAGACGGCGAGAAGGATACAACTGAAGAAGAAAGGCGACCAAAGACTTCAGATAATACCAATGAAACTGCCATATCGGTATGAATCAACACACCGTACCCCCTTGAGGCTTAAAGCTGACTCAAATTAGCTGGTCACCAATCAGTCGCGAACACTCACCTTGGGAAGAAGCAGCTCTCCACATAGCGAGTGGAAATGCATAGCAAAAGATTCAACGGAAACTCCAATGCTAGTCTACTTCAGCCCTCGTCTTGGTGGCATTTCCTTATTTGCATCACCCACTGTGAAAGGAAGTGATAAGGAGACCTTGCCAGCAGGACTAGCACACGAATCCGGAACAGATCTTGTTGCGACCCCAGAAGTCTCGCTCGATGCTGTGAGAGAGGTTCAGATTTGCAGAGAACAGTCTGAGAAAGGTGAAGGTTCAATATCCGGTCTCTTGTTTCTATACAAAGATGGAAGACAGGCATGTGTGGGCAAGTTTCGCTTCGATCACGCGAAAGAGGTTGTGTCTGTTGCTGATTCTACGTGCTTCTATATCGGCACCAGATACTTGGATCAAGGGAAACAAGTATTGAAAGAGTTCTATTTATCGAAGCCAGAGTATGAGGATGAACCATTGGAGTGGAAGAGTACCCTGTGGAAAGGAAGCTTCCCACGGGAGATGATGCTATTGATAAACAATTAATTGGGCTTACTGAATATGAAAAGGTTGTTTACCTTGGTAATTAATTGATTCAATTAATTAAAACCTCCCTATTCTCTTGACCAGTAAGGCGTGACGAGGACCAGAGAGAGAAGTTGGGGGGCCAGAGAAGAATTCCATATTTTGACCACTGACCGCTAAGTTTATGCAAATCTACCCTATTATCTCTGTATCGTTCTAATATTATCGACGGATCATTGATTAATCTCAGGAATGGGTAGAATCACAAGTTGGAAGCCTCGAGATGCGCGTGTTGCGATTACGTCAATTGCTCGTAAACGGTGACTCAAGGGGACTTTAGCCACTGGATAACGCCAATGAGACTGCAATATATTTCCAATGCAGCTTCACAATTGTATCTTGATAACACTCTCTCTATTGAAATTGGTATCTGTGTTTCCTCGACCAGATACAAAAGTGCCAATATCAACATGACCGAGTCTAACAAGCTCAATAACGACTACACCGAAAGCACACACGCCAAAGTGTGCCCAGATCACAATGAAGCACAATTAAAACCAACGGTGACCTCTAGAAACGAGGATGAAAAGCTCAGCGCTCTCCAGAAACACGTTCAATTCTGGGACCGCGACAATGACGCCATCATCAACCCATGGGACGTCTACAACGGCTTCCGCGAGCTCGGTTTCGGCCTCTTCTTCTCAATAGGCTCTCTTCTCATCCCCATCTTCTTTTCATATCCAACACGGCTCGGCCATAGTTGGGTCCCTGATCCCTTGTTCCGCATCTACGTCAATGACATCCACAAGGCCAAGCATGGCTCCGACACAGGCGTCTTTGACTTTGATGGGAACTTCAGCCCTGAGAGATTCGAGCACATGTTTCAACGGTTCGATACTTCAGGTGATGGATGCTTGAACGCCGATGACCTATGGAGATTATGGGCGAAGAATCGCTGTGCAGCAGATCCAGCTGGTTGGACCTTTGCTTTCATGGAGTGGTGGACAACGTATGTGCTTCTCCAAGAGGATGGGGTCGTGAAAAGGGATGACCTGAGAGCCTGTTATGACGGAAGCTTGCTTTGGAGGATCAAAGACGAAAGAGAGAGACGCAGCAAGTGCATGGAGAGAAAGAGCTTTGGCATGAGAAACTTCTTTGCTTCAATCTAGGTAGCAGGCCCTCGAAAAGCATAGCCTCTGTTTCTATCACGGGTCATCTAAAGGTCACATAGAGTCACACAGATAGCAGAATTAGAGGATATCGATCTTCCATCAAGCTTGTCGGTTAATTGTCATCTCAAGTACCTCCTGACATTGAAGAACTCGGTCGGTTGCCAAGAGGCTTTCGATAACCTCATCAGCACGACTAGTTTGGGCCAGCGTGTTGCGAGTGTTTCCTTTAAGACCATGTTTATCGTTTCTGGAACCGAATACTTCCCCCTAAGCAGTTGGATACGCCGTAAAAGTCTCTTCTCTTGGCTTGCGACTGGTGTATTGTAGGAGTATGCTAATGATTCTTTGCCTGGTATGATATGGCCGTTCTGAACCAAGTATTCGTTGCTGATGAATCCTTTTTGCCTAAGGTAACGTCGCCTGTCCATCTGTAGCCTGACCTTGCTATGCATGTTATGAGAACGCATATCTGGAGACATTCTCTTCGCTCTATCGTTTGTAGACTCTCTTTGCCTTGTGCTGCTCTCATAATCTCAATTTTCACCCATTGTGTTGCTATTCTTCAAAGTGTCCGTCTCAGGGTCGGTATGTGCAGAGGAAAGAAGTCGTTTCCGTCAGGCTTTCGTTCAGGTCTTTCAGATACTTGCACGAGATCTCAAGCGGAGAACTCGATACATCCGACACATAACGCGAACGAGTACGTGGGAGGTCTTGAACGGGTATCACCACCAGTTTCTGTTCCTTTCAGCTCACAATGAGAGACTGCCGAGGATGTTGTGAGTGGCGATGTGTTTGCACCGGAAGAGGGGGCTCTGCCAGAGTTATACAAAACGCGGAGTCAAGACTGACGCAAAGAGAATACGAGCATCTTACAAGTCTTACCTTTTATAGGACATCAAACACAACTGTGTATACTTGGAGGACAGAATGAATAATGACTGGCTATCAATTACGCAGCTGTGCTACACCAGAACAAGACTTAGAGGACCATTAACAATAACAAAACATGGAATTCGTAAGCTGTGCTAGCTTCCGCTGTGTGCCATTGCGACTCACTTGTGTCGGTTGATCTGGAGTAACCAAGGTCTTTATGAAACAGCTAATTCGAAGTGATATCCGGGAGATAACTTTCCCCTCTTTTATTACTTATTACTTCACTGAAAGCAGATTCTCCTGAAACTTACCGAGGACATGGAAGTGATATCACGACTTTTTGGGGGACCCATCATAAAGCAAGTCAGAAGAGTCTTGAATTCTCATACACTAACCGATCCCAAGGGCAAAATATTACAGCAAGTCTTCCTTGCTCGATGACCTGTCAATCATTTGTGATTTGGATCCCCAAAATGACGACTATCACGTAACAAGCACACCACGATCGTCACCAGAGATCCCACCAGCTCGCCCATCATTTAATTTGTATGGAGTCGGGTCTCAGTTCTGCTGAGTGTTGTTGAGGGGATCATGAAGAGAAACAGGGAGAAACAGGAGGTTGTGACCGAGTTCATTGTCTCTAATCATACCTATACGCCTATCGGCTGACTCTTAACTGGCGAATTATACACTTTTGTACAAATGACTCTTGTCTGGATCCTCAGAATCCCCCTTTACCATCATAAGCTCCCTTCTTAGTAGCTTCTTTCCATAACCTCTTCTTCACCTCCTTCACTGTCTCCCCTCTCTCCTCTGCTTCGCGTTCCAACTCCTCCTCAAGTTTGGCCTTCTTAGCGGCTCGTTCCTCTGGCGTCGCCAGAGGAACGAGTTGCTGCTCAAGTGGGTTACGAGGGACCAAGCCAAAAGAATGCAAACTCGAATCCACATCCTTCTCCCACCAGGCATACAATTCGCGGAGAGTAGGAGATACGTCGTGTCTATATGCCCCAAGCCATGCCGCGAGCGCCGCCCTGCCAAGTACAAGTGCATACCTCTGCTCGACCCTTTCCTCGTAGGTAAGCTGCCTAGACATGTCTAAAGACACTGGGATCAACGGGACTTTCAATCCCGGGTGCCGTTGGTCTGGGCGCACCAGCACGCCAAATGGTGCGTCAAGGAAGCCTATGTATAACTTGCGTTTGTAGATCTTGGCGAATACTCCATTCGTGCTGGGCGGATCAGTCATTGGTATGGTCGCGTATTCCCTCTCGGACGGCGGGTTGTCCGCGGCCAAGATGTGCCAGACTCGCAGTGGTATTAGTTTCATGATGGCGGATGCCCATTCCGAGGCAGATTTCAACTTGAGAATTTCCTCCCACTGCTCCGTCTTTGGCAAGGTCATGAGTGTTTCGACAATGTGTTCCATATGCTTTTGCACTTGGTCTTGCTTCGCCTCGAAAATTGCGATTTGCTCTGGGGTAGCATCCATATCATGTTGCCATGGAGTTTTGGGCCGGTGTCGTTTCATTAGCTTGATTCCCTTCTGTACTTCCATCTGCTTGAGCTGGGCTAAGACACTGGTAAAATATCGGTCCATCCGCCTTGCGATGTAGTGTATACTGTAATATGGCCGTTTGACGAACTCTTCGAGCTGAGCCAAGTCTTCTTCGGTCCATGGCCTTGCTTTAATCTTGAGCTCATCTCTTGGGTCTGAGGATAAGATAAGACCTGGCAGATCTGGGGTCGGGGCATCACTATCACCGACGTCTTGGTCCCCAGTAACATCGTTGCTACTTTTGATCGAGTCGTCTACAGTTGGCTTTGCTTCGTTGCTGGTTTCGACAGCGCTGTAGGCTTCCATACCCTCCTCGGCAGCAATATCGCTGTTGATGTGTATTGACTCGTATGCTTTCGCTTCGTTTCTGGCCTCAGTAGAGTTGTGGGCTCCTATACCCTCCCTAGTAATAATGTCGCTGTTGATATTTGTTGCTTCGTCTGGCTTGGCATCGTCACCGGCGTGAAGATATCTCGGTTGTTGGAGAGAGAAGAGGCGAATTGGGCTGGGTTGTCGTTTGGAGACTGCAATCTTGTTTTGGTGGTGGCGCAAAAGGCTCAAGGAAAGTCTACGGCTCGCGTTTGACAATTGATGCAAGGAAAAAGGTGCCATTCTCGTGGGAGCTGAGCGACACCGACTTCCTCGCGTTCGAAATTGACGGCGAGACTGGAAAATGTTGCAAAGAGCAGAGCTTCAGCTTTGTGACACGTGACATGGTTTACAGGCACAAAAGATCGATTTTTTGCAGCTACCAACCCTAGGTTTCGATTCAATTTTTGCACAAGGTTTTATTTTACTCGCTCGAATTGAGAACTGGTTTACATATGCAGCTCTACTGGTTGTCTTCCTGTGCATTTAACGATGTCGATGGTGGGCGGTCATGAGGAACCCATGGCGACAGCTTGGGCACAGCTAAGGAATATATATATATACATCATGACCACAATAGACATTTAAAACAGCATGCTTGGCATATGTAAAAATTTATTCACCTGGAAGAGATAGGCACCTCATGTCGTGGAGTCCAGAGCTAGACCGTTATTATCATACAACATCTGCAGCATCCATCCATCTATCCAGCCATCTCATGCGAGAACTTAGAGAGACACACAGCCATCCGCGCTGTCCTCAAGGAAGATACCACCGTAAATAAGTCCCTCGTTCAAGTTGGCCTCCTGAAATCCAGAGTTGGCAACATCATCGGTACCAGTAGGCTTCTTGAGCATACCAATCTGGAACTGTCCCTGGCCGGTCAAGTTGCGGGCGATGGGCTGAGTGGCGACCTTGAGAGGCTTGCATCCCTTGGAGTAGTAGGCTTGGATGGTGCTATGATTGTTAGATACGATCTTTATGCTATGTTTTTTGATAGGGCCTTACTTCTTCTCGTAGTTGAGAGTGATGGCAAAGTTCTGCCACACCTTCTTGAGCATAGGAGTCTCCCAGAGAAGCTTGAAGTCCTGGTCGAGAAGCTTCCAGGTGGCAGCCGTGCCATTCTGTCCGATGAGTTGACCAGATTGGAACTGGAACTGGTTGCCGGAGTAATCGGCCTTCTCGTGCCAGACATTCTATTTTTGTTAGCATCAACAATGCCGGAGGATCCCAGATATACTTACCAGGTACTCATGGCTAAGGTTAAGAGGACGCTTGTCATCCTGCATGATGCTAAAGTGAAGAGTCTTTACACCCTTGGATCCAGGGCTGCCCTCGTTGCTATCCTTGTTGAACTGCAGACCAGCACGTCTGAAGCCAAGCTGCTTCATGAAGATGCTCTCGTCGCTGATGGTGACCTCAAGAGGGATGGTACCAGCCTCGGTATCGAAGCGCGACTTGGTCTTGGTCTTGGGAAGCTGAAGAATCTCGGACCAGGAAATGTTGTTTCCCTTGACGTAGCCGGGGTTGTAAGGGTTCCAGCCGCCGCCATTCGCCGTGTCGAAGTCGGTCAGAGAGGCATTGGCAGGGACTCGACCATCGAAGACGACGGGGCAAGTCTCGCTTGCTCTGGCGAGAACCTGAGAGCGTTGGCCAAAGGAAGAGGCAGAGACCACGGAGGCCAGAAGAGTGACGAAAGCAGCGGTACGCATGGTGAACGAGTAACGGTATATACGAATGGTGAATGAATGAACGAATGAAATACAAAGAAATGAACGGATACTAGCCAGTAGTAACTTGAAGACAAAATGCTACAGAGAACCAACCATGCTATTACGATGCAACCGCGTCTTAATATACATCTTGAACAGAGCCCTTTTCAGTCTTTTCAGATCGGGTAATTCGGTAGGTGCTCCGTTTCAGACCAGGTTGGTAATCTTGTGTACGCGGCAGTTGAACAAGACATGCCAGATTGGGAATGAGAGTCGGTTAGTCCACCCGTAAATATATATCTGCCATTGGAGGAATTATTAATCTGGACAGTTGACGGTGTATCTGAAACGTTTTCCAGAAGCCAGAGAAACTTTAACTGAATAGATAAATTAAATTAAGGAACCGGAGCCGGGTTGTAGGGGATTCCGATATATCGACGATAGTTTCAGGAATAGAACACGGGGCAGATGGTGGATATATCTTGAGACGAGATAAAAACCTTATTTATCACTCTAGTCTCTACGTTCCCAGAAAGTTCCTAGGTCATCTTTGGACGAATCCCCGATGAGCAAAGCTCCTTGACTCCACGGAGGGAGAGACAATCTTCGTCCGTCATCTCCGGGATGAAGCGGTCCCACTGTCGGCCGTGCTCCATATGAAATGCCGTCCATATCGGCACTTGGAAGCTCTTGGCTGCCGAAAGTACCTACTGAAGTCCCAAGTTCATGTTAATCAAAGTATATCGGGTATCATTCCATTTTAAGCTTACACAAAAAGTGAGCACTATCATTTTCGCATTCCTACTGTACCTTATGCTCCTCTTCGAGGGGACATAAAGTGTTTTTTATTGTATTTTAAGTTATATTTTATTATTTATAATTACTATTTATTAATATAAGCTTTTAAGAGGCTTTCTTTAGGCTATATTTTTAAACTTTTTTTTATAGAATTATATTTATCTTAATAGTCTCTATATTATATAAGATATTTTATATTTATATTTTATTATTATTAATTATCTTTTTTAAGAAATTAACTTTTTAGCTTAAAAGTTATTTTTATTTTATATATAAAGCTAAGATCTTTAATTATTTTATTTAATAATTAATAAATTAAAATAATTAAAAAGGTAAATTTATTAAAAAAAGCCTATAATTAAAGATTATTAATTTAATTTAATTAAGCTTATTAAAATATAAAAAAAAAAATTATTTTTATAGTTTTAAAAAAAGATTTTAATTTATATTTTATTAAAGCTTTTTATAATTTATTATAAATAGCTTTTTTATATTAAAATATTAAATATTTTTATATAAATAATAAAAATAATAATCTTTTTTTTAATAAAAAGTAATTTTTTTTTAATTAATATAATAATTATTTTTATTATTTTAAGACTTAAAAATTTAAATAAATTTAAAAAAATAAAAAGTTATTTAATTTTTTATTATAATTATATTAAAAAAAATACTTAATTATATATCTATAAGAATTAAGTTAATTATATTATTAATAAAACTATATATTTAATAGCTTAATTATTAAAAGTTAATATTAGCTATAGGAAAAATAAAGTCTATTTTGCCTAAAAGAGGGAAAAATTAATATATTATTTTAACCAAGTGGCTTAGATCTATCTTACAGGATGTTGAAATAGCCGACCGAATGAATGAACTGTACCTTATGTACAGTTGACGGCACGGCAAGTTTATTCTTCTTCCCCGCCATCAAGCTCAGACCTTGCAAAGTAACCGTCCGTCCACCAAGAGTCTAGGTATGTGAGTGGCCTTTAAATCTTGACTCCTTCACAAAACTCTGTATCTATTCTCACTCCCCCCATCCATCCATCTCTCCCTCAGCCAGCCTCTTTTCCCCAGGTTCCTCGTGTTACATCTGGGGAAGACTCTTCCAATTCTCCAACGTTCCAGCAATCACAACATCTCCGTGGGTAGCACAAACAGAAAAGAAAGAAGAAAACCACCTGAACCACCTCCACCCCCACGAAATCTCCAATGCGGGCACGAATCAGCCCTCCTACTTCTCGGCACTGATATCCGAGGAGGCTTCTTTCGGTGTGCCAGCTCTCTCTCGTGCAGCGCGGTAGTCGCGCTTCATCAGCCTCAGTTCTTGTCATGGATGTTTCGCTCGGCACGTTATTTCCGCGATGCTGCATTAGTTGTGAGCCGGAGTAAGTGTTAAGCATGACCGGTCACGCGGATCATGCATGCCAACTTAAACCGCTCCAGAGGGGGGAGCAATGTGATCTGAAGCCAGAGCTTGTGAGACGCTCACTCACTCGCTCACTCACTCACTGGTCGTGAGACTCTCTCTGCTCCGTCAAATCCTCTTGACCACGTGGGGGGGTTGCCACTGTGTCTCAACTTTGTCCAGAACCTTTGCGTTGATGACAGCTTCAGCCTTAGCCAGGTACCCGGAACTGACACCCAACACCAGTGAAGCTCAGTGGAAATCCACGACGACCGGTGAGGTATATCGTGAGGGTGTATTAGCGTCACGCCCTGCTCTCATTCTCATTCTCATTCTCGTTCCCGTTCCCATTCACATGTCCTGATGCAGCACAAATTCTATCTAGTGCCCAGCGTCATCACAACGCCTCACTTTTGTTCCCAAGTCCAATGAGGCCCTGTGACATTTGCACTTTCGCTGCTACTACTGATCAGCGGTGAGACCGCTCCAGCATCACATCCAAGCCAATATATCGCTCATTCCGACTTCGCTTTGGCCATGGCTAATACAGTATAAACATCGTCGTCGTGAGACATGCGTGCATATTGCGTGGGATGCTTTCCGTCGCTTCTGGATATGTACTGGTAACACCCAGTGAGTACTCCCAGCCCGCAGCATCGGCGCATCCGCACACGCCATAGAGCGAGGAGTGTGTACTCATCTGTCCCAAATTGCCGGGAAAATAGGCATTCACACATAAATAAACATCATTCTTGCAGCAACGACATGTGATATAACGTGCTACCATGTCAACAAGTGGAATGCTTGCTTCCATCATCCTTCTAGTAAAATAGATCTCGCTTCAATCCCTGTGAATCTAGATGATGCTCTTACTCAACCGTCAGGCGATTGATAACCGCTATCTCAGAAACGTCAAAGCACCTGATAAAGACGTCAAATGTCGCGGCCGCAACACCCAGTGGTCCCGAAAACGGCCCTTCTTTTATGGATACTCAACATGAACCGAGACTGGAGTAAATAATGATTGAATAAACAAAGAACGCAAGTCTATTGTGCTAGTTCGCAGAAAAGACTGGTAGCAATGGCATCGTAGCACCAGAGCAGCAAGCCCATATATACATACGTCCGTATATATATGTAAGTGATACTTGTAAGAATAAGCAATCTTCAGGGGGGTCGCGCGCATCTTTGATTCCAGAACTCATAGGAAAGAATAAACGGGTGAATTGATAAACCCCCATGGTCATCCTTCTACCCGGCTTTTCTTTTCTGCCCATCTGCAGACCAATGGCATGTTAAATATCCATCATCCACCAGATTCCAAAAGAGCAAGAGACTGGTTTTTTTCTTCGGGGGTATTAAGTCTGCTTTGCTTGTAAGATATCCCCCATCCTCGCCGGCTGTAGTGTGTCGGCATCCAACGAAAACAGGGAAAAGGTTATATACTATGTACAGGTTGGAGTGTAAAAGAAAAGAAGCGACAGAAATTCACCAACTCCAAACCATGTAGGCCTAGACCAGTATCCATGGCCAGCTTGACCCCAACGCCAATATAGGTGAATGCAAAAGTTATAGGCGCACAAATCCAATGTTGCTCTTATTATCAAAGAAATGGTTGTTTAGTGTTTGTAGGACATGTCAAATGTCGTTCCATCAGTCATTAGGTCGTCTAGTAGCCCGGCTGGCCTGGCATCTTGCCCAGTGAGTGGGAGCCGGTGCCCTTCGGGGGTAGATGGTTGTGGCAAAAGATCTTTTTGTTGCCGTTTGCTGTGTTGTCCTTCTTGGTGGCATCAATGAGAAGAGCGGGGTCATCGTAGGATTCCAGCTGGCAGCACTCGACATTCTTCAGCCAGCGGTTATGGATGACGTCCTCGATGCTGATACGCTTTTGCGGATCAGGGTTCAACATCTGTAGCACAAGACGGCGGAGAGCAGGTGGGGACATGCCAACGTCGAGGGCGTAGCATTTGGGGTAATCCGTATCAGAGATAGTGGCGTCGGGCTCTGGGTGCTTTCCATACCATGTTTCCCAGCCCTTGACGAGCTTGTCATAATGAAGCTCTCCTGGGACTGCGCGAGACCAGATGGCGCCGCCAAAGGTGAGATAAATCATGACAATCGCAGAACTCCACACATCGAGTGATCGAGGGTCGTAGTTTTCCTTCTTGGCGAGGACCTCGGGAGCGATGTATGGCTCACTTCCACAGATGCCAGGTGAGCAAAGGCGGATCTCGCCACTCATGTTACGGCCGCATTGTCCACCAGCTTCACGAAGACCGGGGTGAGTACCACAGAAAACTTCCGATACACCGAAATCGGTAATCTTGAGCTTACTGTCCTTGGTGATCAGAAGATTCTCAAGCTTGATGTCACGATGGGCAATGCCATTGGCATGCAAGTAATGGACACCTTGAATAAGCTGCTTGAAGAGACACATGCGGTCCTTCTTCCGATCATCGCCCTTGAGATGACCCTTGGAGACCAAGCTGAAAAGATCACCTTCCGAGCAATATTCCATGACATGGTTCCATCGCCCGTGATCGGAACATAGGCGGAAAGTCTCGACAATATTGGGGTGATGTAAGCTCTTCGCAATGCTGAACTCTGACTTGATCTTGTTCTCGTAGTCCTGTTGGCTTTCCCGATGCGATTTACCGCGGAACTCCTTGACGGCGTAGAGCTCTTCTGGGTAACCTTTCCGCATCATGAGGGTAACCTTGGAAGCCGCTCCCTTGCCAAGATGCTTGCCATGACGGCCGAGGAATTTGCGCTGGTATTCGAATTCGTTCTGTAGCTCAGCTACGTCCACAGCGAAATCATCAGGAAGGCTTAGACTCATGCGTCGGGCCTTGGCACCAGTACCGGAGTCAGGAGGTAGAGGCCAGACACTTCGTTCAGGCGGATACATTGTCTCGTCGCCTTCCGCAGGAGGTGGGAGAGGAGTGCTGGGTCGGCTACCGTCATAGCTGCTGGCTCTGCGTGAGTATTCAGGGCGCTTGTGTCCGGTTCCCCGGCTGGGGTTGTGAGCGCCAACGAAGTTGATTGCTCGGCCACGCAGAGTCAGGCCAGTCGATGCACGGTTCTTCTTGAAGTCTCCTGGGCTGGGAAGAGACTTGTCAGAGACACGTTCTCGGTGTGCAGAAGCCATTTCCAATCCATTGTCGCTGGGCGAGGGGGGTGAGTTGGAACGAGTAGTTGCAGAAGAGCGGTTCATGGAGAAACGACGGCGAGCTACAGCACGTGGTTGGCCATTTGTTTGAGGTTCCGTTGGTGCGGACACGACGGAGGGTGTTGCAGATTCCGAAGGTATATAATCGTTTTTAACATGGGAATTTGATCGGCGGAAGAAGCTCGACATGGTGCGCTTGAAACTTGAGGTGGAGATGGAACCTCGGGTTGACTGACGGGTGAGAGAACTGCCTGGCTCAGGTTCTGTTGCTCTGGGGGTACTTGGTTCGTAGGTAGTAGGAGGACGGCTGTTATTTACGGATTGTGATATATATGTTCCTTTGCCGGGGTTGGCCGAGTTGGGGATCGCGATAGGTACAACTCCTGAAGATGTGGCTGAAGCTGTCTGGTAAGACTGCAGATTTTGGAGGTCCTGCAGGTCCTGGCTCTGAAGGGTGAAGTCCTGGGACTGGCGACCACTAACAGGTGTAACGGGTTCGACGGCGGATTCGCTTCCAGATTCACCACCTTCTTCTAGGACAATTGATTCAGTAAGGTCGGTACTATATTCGCGGGGCGACGATAGAGACTGGAACTGGTTTGGGCGAAAGGTAGAGGATGAGGTACTTTTATCTGTGGCGGGAGCAAGCAAAAAGACGTCAGCAGGCAGGGATGACTTGATCTTGATGTTGGAGAAGTTGCAGTTGCAGGGTTCGGGTTGACATGGGACAAGGCTAGGGGAACTAGGGATCAACCGGGGGGTGCATGAGGCAGAAATAGAATGGAACGTGGGTTGTGAGTAAGAGGGAACCAGAACGAGTCGGCATGCAGCAAAATAGGTAAATAAACTGGACCGAGACCCCCAAAGTGTGCCAAGGCTCAGCAAATGTCATGAATTTGTCAAGTCTAGGCTCAGCCCAACAAGGCACAGCGAAAGGGAAGTGACTGTGACAAGTGACAGTGGCAGTAACAGTAACAGTGACATTGACGGAATTATAATGGGGAAATGGTGATGGAAATAAGCAAATTGCGAATGTCCGAAGAAACCCAACCTTCTGGTTGCATCCATCCAATTGCGGCTGTTTACTTTGTTCTTTTTTATTTTACTTCGCCTTTGCTTTCTCAGCAA
Organism: Fusarium sacchari; assembly: GCA_017165645.1. Taxonomy (NCBI): domain Eukaryota; kingdom Fungi; phylum Ascomycota; class Sordariomycetes; order Hypocreales; family Nectriaceae; genus Fusarium; species Fusarium sacchari. The sequence continues at coordinate 218,119 of JADANP010000006.1, forward strand.
ATGACAAAGCAAAAGAGTGCAAGGACACTGACAAAAGCCGTCGCTCAAAGCCGATCTGATTCAGCCAAGTCTAGCTTCAGTTGCAGGTCCCACGTTTTATCGCGTCACTACTCAGCTTGCAGCTTGGTCCGCGGCGCAGGGTCCACGGGGATGGAGAGACTTCTCGCTTCCGGTGGACGTGGCAATGACGAAATGAATGTGAGAAGACAAAAGCGGAGAAACAATCAAGTGAAGTGAAATGAAATGAAATGAGTTGCTGCTCAAAGAGAAACCCAAGACATGAACGCGAGGGGGGGAATAGAAACAGGAATAGGCTTGACTTGAAACGGGCGAATGGATGGGCAATGCTTGCCCAGATGGGTTTGGGTGAGGGTAGAAAGAGGCAAATCAAGGAGAGCAACAGTTGATTACAGAGACAAACAACAGTAAGAGAATTGTATGTCCATACCTGTGAGGGTGGAGGGTCCCTGTGGTTGGTGCTGGTGGGGTGCTACCATGGCCCTTGGGGCCGAGAGTGCCGCCATAACGCGCATCTTTTTCGAAGTCTGGTGCTGAGAAATAGCGAGATTGAGCCTTGAGGGCGCTTCTGCTGTTTTATCTCGGATGGGGCTTGCAGTGAATGGCGACGGTGTCGAATGGAGGGGTACAGAGCTTCGGTGTACAGGCGGCGCCTAAAGTACAGAGCAGGTGCTGTCGATTGGGGGAGGGCAGCTGGTCACTAACAGAAGCGAGGGACCAAGAGCTGTAAGTCAGAGCCACACACCCATCCAAGGATTGGGGTCAGTTGAGTGAGTGATGGGGACGGTTCAGCGACTAGAGTGCTGTGTTGTGCTTCTGTCGCTGGGCAAATGGCGTTTGTGGTTGGTTCGTCGGCAAAATGCGAGAAACACTTGACGGCACTACCGAATCGTTGCGGCGAAATGGTATCCAAGATTTGCGATCTTGGCAGAGGACTTTGACCCAGAGGAATAGCCACGAGGTTGTGGTAGAATACCGTGATCAAGAAAAAGGTGTTGCGTTCAAGCGTATGGTGGTTTATTTCTCAAAAGTTGACAACTGATAGATAGTAACGGTCGATTATGCCGGGGCCTTTAACTGAGTCGATCAAGATCTCGTGCCCGTGTAAGCCTAGAATGCTTGTCGACTGTCGATGCGGTTCAAACGGGGTTCAGTGTCCGTTTTTCGGTCTTCAATTGAACATTGACTGTTCTCTATTGTCTTGAACCACGTTGTCGTTCGTTGTATGATCTCCCACGATTGTTGGATGGGATGCTAGAGAAACCACATGGGACGTCGACTTGGTCGTAGGAGGATTTGAAGACGTGGAGGGGGCGGCATCAAAAGTAGTAGCCGGGTGATTATAACCGTGAGAGTGAAGCAAAAGAGCAGCACGATCGACCAGTTTTTGTTTTCCCTTTCAAGGTTATATGAATAAGGGAAAGAAAGATGTTTCAATAGAAGCTAAGAAAGGAGAGGGAAAGCTGAAGTAAGGAGACGAGCAGGAAAAAAAAGCGCGCAGCTTGTCTTTTGTGTCCGTACAAGTTATGAAGCTGCTACACTATTACTTACTCGGTGCAGTCGATCAATTCGGTCCCTTCACCAGTCTATCCCCAGCCCACCAGAGCCAAACCGAACTAAGGAACCATCCACTCTTTCTTGGGCAAAGCTTCAAGGTGGATCACCGACCACAACTCGACGTGGGGAACATGGACAAGGGTCAGGATATGGATGTGGATGTGGATGTGGATGGGCCATGGGGAGGGGCGTGCGCATACTCTCATTCTCACACTCTCTGGCTTTCTCGTCTGAGTGCTGAAGCGATATGCATGTACAGTATCAAATGTACGTACAGATACACAAAACGAAAGCCAAAAACTTTGACTGCTTCTGCATTGGATGCAATGATTGACATGCAGGTAACTCTGCTTGGGTTGGGTTAGAGAAAAATGGTTCGTGTCTGTGTGAGTGGGGGGTATGGTACTTGGTTTTGGAGATCGGGATACGGAGAATGAGGCCGAGAATTGATGTCGTTGAGTTATCCAGATCGTCAACTGCTTGCTTCATCAAGAGGACAGCAGCAATCAACAATAATTAAGTGTTCTCTGGTTTATTAATCCCGTCCATGGAACCCTTGGATAGATAAACAAAACCTGACTGGTCCATTTTGCTCCGTCAGATAGTAAAGTACGTACATATAAGCACAGTGCGTGATTTATCTACTAAAAATCCACATCTTATGCGACCCAGTGGGTGACTTGAATCGCCTTTTACCCATAGAGATACAGCCCAGTGACCTGGGGGTGCGGCGAGAGTGCGGAATTCTTCAACGACGTATGTAGGTGCAAGACCAGATAGCAAAGGCAATTCCTCTGGTGGACAGCCCGAGATATTCACAAATGTTACGGGAATTCCCAGATTGGAGATCTTAGGCCAACTCGAAAGATATGCCATAATTTCATCAGTGGTAAAGTAGAAGCGCCAACACGGAAATTATGCGTGGGTGAGCCGTGAAAAAAGCTTGGCTCACTGTCTTTCCCTTCACGATGACCGAAGTGCCCCAATTTTCCAGGTTCTGTCTCTGTCTCTGCATCTGCATCGCATTACTGAGGTCGGTCCAGTCGGCCCTGGCCCTGGGGTGGATGGGATTGGACGCCAAAAGTAAATCCATCAGAGAGCCGATGAGCTTATGCTGCTAACTTACGTCGGTATTTTTGTCATCGAATTCAGTGATGCCAAAGTTTTCTCGTCTGGCTTGCCCGGCCCTGAGCCTCTTGTTTACAGTACCTGATCCATTTGATGACAGCAGCTGCCTTTTGGGTTCTAGGGCTGCAGTGCCTCGACCATACAGCAAGCAGCAGCGGGAGACCTAATAATAGTTTATTTCGATGTTTCTTTTGGCTTCTGAAGAAACGAAGGTGCGCGTTTGACGCAACTGCTCTCCTGAATCCTCGAGGCAACTGGAAGCTCCCACTAATCAAATGACGATGCAGGCGCCATCAAATCAATGTTGTACCGTACCTGCTGAGAAGCCTCGGCGAGCAATTCGGCCAGTTTTCTGTGTTCTCCCATTGGTTCGCTCACCTTGACCCGGCCTCTCTTTCCCCATCTGGGGTCCCTTGGAGTGAGCGGTTCGCTGTCCTGGCTCTAAAGTGAAAGTGCAAGTGCGACAGCCACTGACCAATTACCTGCATCGGCTCCACCGCCAGTCAAATCTGGTGTAAGCGCAATCATCTCGACGGGATTGCCAAAATCTTCAAACATCATGAATAAGTGCAAAAGCATCATGAACTTGCCTTTGCGTGATACTGAGCCATTACAACCACTTTGTTGCATCTTAAGCATCGCCACAAACAGCCACCCAATTTTCTGTCTCGAAATCGTGTTTGTTGTGATTTTGTCTCGTCATTTCAGTTCAACCCCATGCAATTCCAGAGCGAACATCTGCCCGAGACCCTGTTACAGCCAAGACTTTTCAAAAAGCGATCGTGACGCTGCACAACGGGACTCATAATCTTCCAGCTCATCAAATAATCCAGTTACATCATCGAGAAGTCAATCAGGAACAGCGGTCAATTCCATGATGAACACTCGTGTCTCGTGCTCAATGCTCACCCTTTGTGACGATCTTCCACGTATCATGGATCTCCACATGAAGCATTCGTGTTTCTGCCCTCAGCAAATCATTAGGGTTACCGTCTCCTGAACAAGGCGCAATCAGTCAATAATCCCGCGCCTCTCCCCAGCCCTGTCTCGCCCGGCCTCGAAAGGGAACGAATCTGGCGTCAGCAACTGGCGGTGCAATGGCTGAATGCCATGTCAAGTTTCTCCTTCAACCCCTTGCGGCATGTCAGCCAGCTCGCGTGCCTTTGAGCCAATTTCAGCCATCATTCAAAGCCAATTTAGCTGACCGACTTGGACCACTGCATTGTTACCAAAAAAAAAAAAAGCCCCACGCAAGCCGCGGGTTTATGTTCCAGGGGTTTGCACAGAATCAATGTAGTTTGGTTAAAATTAGCCTATGATTTGAGGAAGTTATGATGGCCTAATGAAGAGTATAGCCCACGACTGTACTCTGTATTCAAGTTATGCTCTCCTCAGAAACTCAATTGAAGGATCACGGGATTGATTCTATGGGGTACCGACCACAAATAATACCTGCACCACTAGGCCCGCTCTGTCGCCTCGCCTGAGTCGACGGAGAGCATGAAACGGAGCCTGGGAAATTTAATTATAGGTCTCACGGTCCTCTATAGCCGGCTGGACTGCTACTACTCAGGGCAAGGGCAACATCGAAATCCACCAGGATAAGCGCCTCAAGCCGTTGATTGGAGTTGCTCGGGAGAGACGGCAGTTCTCATCAAGAGCAGGAAGACCAGCATTTTCCACGGAGGCGGAGCTGAGTGTAACTAATCAACAACCCTCAACTTCGACTTCGACTACATTTGCATGCGAATCATGAGTCTTGTCATGGTGCCGGATTTTGGCCAAGATTGGTCACTTCGACATCCAAGAGCCGCAATCAGACATATCCTTTCATCCGCAACACCGCGGTTGTCAAAATCAGCCCAGTTTCTGCCTGCCGTTGCGGCTCTGATATCGGACATTGGACGGCGCTTATCCGGTCAACATGCCTCCAATCATGCGAAAATCCCGGTTCGCTATCCGGAGCTATCTAATGTGAAGTTTTAGACCAACATATCTTCAGCGGTCTTCTTTCGATCTCAGAAGCTGCGATCAGTGCCATTGCTTCCGGTTTGGTTTCAATCTGCCGACAGTGATCGCCTTCACTTCATCACTCCTGTGCGCAGTACCCCCTGTTTGACTTCACAAGAGACGCGCACGCAAGGTGCTGTTGTGTAGCCGGACGACGAATGTCCTTTGACACAGATCTGCGTATGTGCGTACTTCTCCGTCAAAGCTCTCGCTGCATTGCGATTGCGCCTCAAAGTGACGCACAAGTAAGACAAGTTGCGCGGCGGTTTGAGATTATTCAAAGTAAGCTTGAATTCTAACTCATACCTGTCACGCCTGATCGGCGTTGATAGACATAACAAGCGGCATTTACGTTTCCTTATGTGCAACGCAAATCGCATGGGATTTGATTAAGCGCAAATTGGATTTTGGGAACCCCCTGGCGTGATGAAGTGTCGGTCTGTGTTTCTGCGATCTCTCAAAGCAAGCCAGAAATAAGGAGGCTGCTCCAGGCATTTGGCATCGAACAAATAATAAAAACAGGAAATGATGGTCATCAAAATTTCCACCTATTCGCGAATCGAGGGGATACAGAGGTCGCACCGCAAATCTGGCTTCATAACAATGATATCTGCACGGTCTGGCATTTCAAATCCCTTGTCGCCAAGACCTGAGTGGCTCGTTACTGAGATCTTGAACAGTGCAGCGAATCAAGAGACCTTTCCAGGGCTGCCTAGCTCCCTTTTAATCACAACCCATAGTTGGTGGAATCCTGTCCCGTCCTTCACGATCTTAGGAAGGCTATGGCACTATCGTCATATTCACGCGCGCCTGCAGCGGATGTTATTTCGAGGTTGAGCGATCTCGTGGTTTCATAAACCCGGAAGCGCCTGTTAAAGGTCGCAAGCTCCTCCAAAACCGGTCCGGTGCGGGATCTCCATTCCACGCCCACCCCAGGCCACACCATTCAAGCCATCTTTCTCGCCTCTGCATGACAGGGATGGCTGACACGGGTACGAGTGCGTCATATGCGCCCCGGAGAGACAAGGAAGTGGAGTTGATCCCTGGATCTCCCGTGGCACGGTCCCCTGTCTCTTGTGTCTTTAACACACTCTCGATCGCTCATTGGACACTGGATATCCTTAATCCTGTCTTGGCCGTAGGTTATCCGCGTGTAAGAAACAAAGTCTTGTACACGTTGAGTTAAACAACTCACGATCGACGGTCGTTTCTAATTCAAACTGAGTTTCTGTCGGCCCGTGCCCGATGGCAGTGCTGATAATTACGATGCCATGACGGACTCAAACTAAGGTCTTGGTACTCAGGTTTGATGCTGATCAGGGGCTAAGGTTCAATCATGAGGCTGTCAAGTCGAGTTCTCGAACTTCACCACCGGCAAATAATATTACTTTGACTCAAACACGGCATTTAGAGTGCTTTAAAGTCTGTGGTTCACTTTGGCAATTTGGCCCACCGCACCGGAAGTGCTTGGCGGGCGGACGCTGCTACATCGTCCATGGGTTAATTGTTTAATCCTGCCTTAATTCTGCCTTCACCGTAGCCTTGATGGTGATCTGCCGAACGTGCTTTGCAAATCACTTTTACCTTTTGGCAAGGGTCAATCATCAGGCCTAAAAAGTCGATTCGATTGCTTAAAGATGCCAAGCAAGACATTGACAAGGGTCTTGACGAACTGGGCAAGAGGGCTCTGGTCAGACACTGATGCCTGACCAAGAGAAACTTCATCGAGGGTACCTCACCACCGGCTCGTCGAGTGACAAGCACTGAAGACCATGCTGAAGCATGCCGTTACACGTGGTTCTTGTCTTCTAGGTCAGGTATGAATCTCGTCATCATGAGAAATTGACCCCAGACACTTACTGACACGTGAGGGTGCTCAAGCTGAAGGCACGGTCCGCCTCATATTAGCTGAAATCAGAAGTATTGGGAGTTGTTGTAAGTGCAAAGAGGTCAGTCAACCTACAAGCGACATCATGGCACAAGAAATCACAGTACAGCGGCAAACCTCAAGTGCCTTGTCTATGCTCAGTTGCTCCATTACGCATGATATGAAGTGGCTCTCTCCAGTATTGACTCCGCTGCTTGATATCATTATCACACATGCCGATATCCAAGAAACTTGCATTTACATTTGAGCTAACGAACAGTAGACTGTACATATCAATAAGCCGGCTTTTACCTCGTGATTTTTATAGCCGGTCTCGAGATCCTGCAATTGGGTATTTGATTCTTTACTGCAATCCAGGCTCGTCGACAAAGATTCTTCTGTCCTATCGGGGTCTCTCATGATGGAGGCGAGACCTAGTCGAGGACCTCCAGTTTCATCCATGAACTTGTCATACCATATAGGCAGGAGGGACGCCAAGAAGTACCATTTGAACAAACGTCAACGAGAACGAGAACTACCTGATCACGGCGTTGAAGTCCGAGAGAGGTTGCGTTCTTGGCCCCTTTGGTCCGCAAATATCTGTTATTGGATTTCAAAAAGAAAGGTTTGCATCGTGCATCAAACAGTGGCGGATAAGACTTGCATGAGCCCATGGACTATCACGTCGATTGGCTTGAACATCGCAACACCCTCAAGATAGCTAAGCCCAAACAGTCTAATAAGGCACCTTCAAGATCTAAGCAAATGCCGGATCTTGCCACACCTTTTCGATCTCTCTCTTTAGGTTCGAGACGTACTACACCTAGGGTGGTAAAGACCAAGTCAATCTCAGCTCTTGCTGCTGATGATACACAAAAGTCAAAAGAAAGCTTAGTTGCGGCTCGCATCTGAAAGGTGAAGCCGAAGGACGCCGACTGATAACGCGTGGTCCGAAGTTAGATCCAGTTCAGATAACTGTGCCAGATACGACAAGGAGGGAGTGTGCATCCGTGACCAATGTCGGTCCGCCCGTGGTTAGCATACACGACGCTATCGTCGTTCAATTGACATTGGATCTGGCGACAACGACGTCTCGCTGCTGGTTGACAACTGCAGGGCCCTAGACATCCCACGCTGATGCACGGGACCTGGCGTTGTTTCGATGCCTTGCATACATTGAGCTCTCACGTTTTTTTGGAGCACAAAAAGATATGGCATTGTCGCTCAGCCCTGTGACACTCCCTCGATGCCAGACCAGCTCAAAGACGAAAAAGAGGTGCTACCAAATAAACAACACCCTTTTCAGGTCAATTGTGAACTCTCAGGCCATGATCATCCACGTTGTTCAGGTGCAGGCAGACATGAACTGCTCCTCTTGTTTGGTCAATTGCTTGGTTGCTTGGCTAAAGCTGCCATGCTAACGCCCACGATGTTCCAGACTCGAGACCCGCTGCAAGTGCAAGACCTGACACGTACAAGGCCAGGGCATAATGAGAGGACATATGCATCAGCACTGTACTGGCTGTATGGATAAGGACGGTAGTTACGGTGCGACAGAAGCAGGCTCCGCTTGAGAGTTGACGAGGGACAGAAAATGCCTCACTACAACAAACCCAACTTAGCCAAGCCAAGCAAGCTAACAAGGCACATTGAACGGCTTTCAGCGGATAACTTTTATTTACTTGCCTGAGTTGGTAAGTGGCTCCATTGGACTGAATCCAACAGTCTGGAAACACGAGCTCCATCCATCACAACTCAATTGCTTGCTAGACTGCAACCTACTCCTACAAATTGATTGATGGATGGAATGAATCAACAGCAACACCAGCCATGGATTGCTCAGGTCATGGTGGCGTCATTCGTCTCGGCACATAAAGCATCATTCTCTTCTTGATGGGTTCAGCTTTTCTTGAATTGATCCTCTTGGAACAAGCGCACCTGTCGTTTGTCAATGCCATGCCATGCCATACCAGACCATACCATACCATGCTTCGGTACGGCAGAGCGAGCGGACGAGCGAGTCTCATCCAGACACACCAATTACGTATCCTGATGAGACGTGGGGTCGCGGTTGCAGTACAGTACCTACAGAACTGCAACATGACATTGAAACTCAAGGAAGCTATATCGATCTGGGTTACGGCGTCAGGCTCAATGACGAGTGACAGTTGTAGACGCTGCACAAGGTATGTCACCAGGTGTTGGCGTTCTACCCTACTTGTCGGTTAAGTTACTGAGATGAGGGGTGAGATGATGCTATCGAGCTTCTCACCTCAGTCTCTCGGCGCCCAAAGCCAGCCACAGGATTGGTCAATTCGAGGATCGCCGAGCATCTGACAAAGACTAGGTATTATGGTCTGGCTGGCCTGGGTATTTTTACTCTTTCCATGCATCTTTTCTAGGCCCCTTTGGCGTCGGCTTGGCCGCGTAACTCAACTGGTCACAAGCTTTTTAACAAGCTTAGTTACCATTTGCACTGTAGCTTAATAACTGACGAGGGGTTCCATAATAGCCAAGAAAAACAGTGCAATACCTATTGTTTTACGGATAGACGAGGGGAAACAAGCTCTTTTCTCAACGCAGCAACGTGCATTCTCAGCGGCACAGCTCGTCGCTCGAACCTTGGCTTTTCTTGGCCCCGTGGTCTCGCCTAAGAAACACATAAAGTTGTTGAGACAGGCACCTGCACCCGCACCCGCACCTCTACGCCCAAAGCTTCAAACTCAGCTGAGAAGCTATCTTCTGTATCCATAACTACTGTACTACGAGGATAACTGTGGATGAGGAGCAAGCCACTTCCGTTTTCCCCCGCCATGTACCCCATATTCTTGGCGGAGACGTCTGCTTTAAGTCCAACGAAGATCCTGGGGGACCAGACTAAAAACTACCTAATGGTGATGGAGTCTGCCACGCGATTCTCTGCGTGCGTTGGGTATCACCAAATTCATCTGCATCTGGAGTGCATCTGTGGCGGGAAAACAAGGCTCAAATCGGCCATTGCGCACCCTTTACAGAGCGTAGGTGGTGCTACACAGTATAATTTCACGAAGCCGTGAGCTGAGTTGAGCTGAGGAGACCCAATGATCAGGAAAACTGCATTCTGCCCTTGCTCAATATTGTCTGCCGCATAACATGGCTCACACCAAATTGAGTTAATGATCAGACGGGACCTCGAATATCACCTTCTCCCGCTTGTCCGTTCTTGAGAACCGGGGGTTATAGGTAGACTGTTTGGGTGTTGGGCTGCCACCCTGCTACCTTCCAGGCTCGTTACAGGTTACAAGGAGCACTGAACGTCATTTCTTTGTGCTTGCTCTGCCGATGTGATATACACGAGGGCACATGAAACACTCGCTCGGTACGAAGACGAGCAAGTTCACAACTGTTATCGCCAGGTAGCTGACACTTGTGCTGCTGCTGCCGAGTGGTGGCAAAGTGAATGCAACAATGAAAATCAGGCATGCCCATGCTGTCCAGTTGGTCTGTTTGACACATACAACTTGGCCCCCGGAACCCGACACAATACAATGCCTGCTGCATTCAAATCCTTCCAATACCTCCATCTCGGCGTTACGGAACTTTCACGATCTTTGTCTTGCATTTCCCTCTGTGGTTTATCTGCCCAAGGGGCGCCTCTTGCAATGGAATGTCTTCCCGAGATCGTCGACGACTCAACTGCTTTGTGACTAACACGTGGGGGCTTCACTACGATAACCACCCGGTGGAATGACCATGTGAGAATATTCTCTCGCAAGTGCAGTAATCATGCCGTTGTCTGATTGTCTTTATGGACTGGTTTGGAGGAACCGTAAGCCGATCAGTGATGTACGTGAGGGTCAAAGATGCCGTTAGCCGAGCTGAAAGCATCACGGCGAGGGCATTAATCCAGTATACCTTGCTTGGAGTTTGTCTCCATTTCGAAAGCATTGAGGGTTGCTTTGAAGTCAAGCCAAGCTGCTATCGGACAAATCAATGCCCCCAAAGAATTATCCAGCCGTCTGTCCTTGTGTTTGGCAAGCCTGAGGGGTGCCAACCCGGGACGCGCTGGTGGGAATGCTCGTGGTTCGGCATGTTCAAGCACCATTCATTCATGAGCTGGATCGACGGCCCAGGACAATTAAGTTCATGCGACGGTACTTGCAATCGAATGGCAGATACGGCTATTTCGTTGTACAGTGTAGGCTGCGTGTAATTACTGCTCAATTCCTAAGGTATATCTGATGTAGCACCCATAACCAAGTCCTCATCCACCGTCCAGCAACGCCGATCCAACAATAATTATAAAAAAGGCAAGTTTCATGACGGAAGCTTGCTCCATCTGATACTTCTAGTCATCCCTAACCTACACAGTCCAGAACGCCTGGTTCCCCCCTCTCTCTCCTTGTTTGTTACTTGACTTCCTGTGCAGTAGGCTGTACAGGGTCATTGATTTCCATGTCTAACGGTTCGTTGTCCATCCATCCAGAAAAGTCGTCGTCGTCTGCGGCTGCTGCTGTAGCGGCAGGTTTCGCCTCTATAGGACTGGCTGACTTTTCATCTTCTTGCACAAGTGAGGATTCGTTGGTGATCACCGAGGGAGGATGAGATGTTCCGCTATCCGTCACTATCTGCTCATCACTTGAAGCCCACACATGATGGGTTGAAGGATCATCACCCGATGGTGTAGCGGGCTGAGAGTCCTCTGGGGCGGCAACGACGAATACATTCTGTCCATCGTCCGGCTCAGGTGCGTAACTCTGTCTACGCCGTCCGCGAGAAGGTAAGGGAGGACGGTGTTCGCCATGCTTCTCATGCTCACGCTCGTGCTCAGGATGGCTTTCGTGGTGAGTCTCAAGAGACTCTACCGAATTGTGTCCAGGGACTGGCTTCCTCGTAGGAACACTCATCGGGGGTGCTATCCGCGTCATGCCATTTGTAGGTTTAGGGAGAGGTGTCCCTGGAGGAGGCAGTGGTTGGCCTCTTCCCATGGGCTGACTGAGATCAAGATGGCTTGCTTGCTCCGCCTGTCTGCGCGCTTCTTTGTGTCGTTGATAAGCGTTCCAGCCCCATTGTTTGGCTTGCAATGCTGCATTTGAAACAGCCGCCAGCGTAGTCTGTCTTTGGAGTGGATTATTGTGATGATCTCGGGAACCTTCACTGGAGTCCGCCTCCTCCTCCTCCACTTGAACAGGGACCTCCGGATGCTCACGGCGTGTAAAGAAACTCCTTCCAAGTGACCCTGTCTGGCTCTTGATGGACTCTTTCAAAGAGGCAGCAGAAGAACCTGGTCTTTCATCGGTGTGAGATGAGCCAGTCGACGAGGTCGTGTTACGTCGTCCCATGGCAACTGGGGTCTTCTGATTATCTTCTGGTACGTCATTGTTGAGGGCTTCATTTGCTGATGAGGAGGAGCGTGAAGATCGGGTTGACCGTTGGGAAGCAGACGATGACTCCAGAGGCGCATCTGAAATCTGAGGGGGCTTGGGGGAGGCGTCGTGTGAGCGGGAGTGCAGAGCGGCCATGTAATTCGTAGCATGATCAGGGGGTGATGTCGATGGCTTGAAAATATCAGCGTGAGCGGCATCAGTACCCACAATAGGCTGTAGGGACGTCTTGGAGATTTTGGGCTTCAAAACTGGGCTTGCCCCCGTTCCCTTAGAGTCGACACTGGTTGATGAAGCAGAAGCAGAAACAGAAGTCTGAGGGGTGGTGCCTGTCCTGCTAAGTCTGCGCCCAAAGAGACCCGTTGGCGGCGGTGTTGCTTCCATGACTGGGACTGTCTGGCTCTTTTCAAGAGGTTTAGTCTCCTCTGTTAAATCCGGGTTTCCATCGAGATGGCTAACAGCTGCCACATCTCCTGCTGCAGCAACTATACTTTCAGCATCACTAGTGGGAACCGTGGCGTCATCTCCTTCAAAGATACCGCCTCGCCACTGCTTGTGCTCCGTCTTGAAGAAGGGCATGTCGTCCCAGAATGGCAATACGACTGTTTCTGCAATGACTTCCTTTATACGATTCTCAATCTGTCGAAGAATGACTGTATAAGTGATTTGTCTCGCACTAACGATGGGCTCGATATCCATTTCCATCTTGGGCATGCTCTGAAAGGTTACCCAGACTCGATTGCTTGGCGGCGGTTTGATCTTGAACAGCATATGGCCCTCAGCTCTCTTGAGAACAGCTGCCAGGACAAGGTTGACTTCCCGTGCTTTAAATCTAGCGCCGAGGTCGATCTTTGCCGTGGCCGCAATTTCAATACGAGCATTTCCGGAGTATTTGACGTCGGCTTCAACGACACATTCTCCCTCAACTGTAAGATCCTTGAGTTTGAAGTTCGTAAAGTAAGGTGCTGCCGAGCCGGTGTCAATTCCATTGATGGTAATATGAGTAAGAAATGAAGGTCGTTTGACGCGAGAGATCTTTTTAGTGAGCTTCTCACGGATGAAGGCCTCAATATCCTTCGTCTGGTTGATTCCTAGGAAGACTCTCCCAAGCAATGCATTCAGCCATCTCGAATGGATGTTCTCTTCCGTAGAGTGAAGCTTCTGGACCAGTGAGATGATGTTCTTAACATCGAAATGCAATGGCTTCGGCACTTGGCCATCCACCCCAAAACTCTGCTCTTGGTTTTTGAGCAGGGCAAAGTAGAAATCTTCTTTTGCTGAGCAGTTTTCAGAGAATAGGAAGAAAGGTTTAGAAACAGGGCTGTCAGAAGTGAGTTCGATACCAGCCCGTTTTCGGGACAGTCGGATCGCATTTCTCTTGATGAAGAGTTCGCCTTCAGGAGTGACATCACCGCCCGAGTATATACTGATTTCGTGGTACGCCAGGGAAACAACATGTCGAACCTCAACCTGTTCTTCATCGTCAAACAACATGAGATGGCCATGCCTGGACAAAGGTCAGTGAAGGGGTGTGGGGAATGGATAGGCTGTACAAACCTCAAAACCACATAGAAAACGTTGCCCGCATTCTTGGGCCGTTGGCTCGTACTGTTACTGTTATTGTCTAGAGGTCCTGGTGTGGGCTTCCTCTCGAATATGCTCCGGTACATGGTCTGATAGACACTGGGACTCGAAGGAGCCACGGTCGTAGATCCCACGGGTGTTGACCGTTCGATAGGCTTCGCATTGATGCCCATAGGCGTGTACTCTCTGCACACAGCGAAAAAGCCGGCGGCTACATCGAGGTCGTTCTCGTGCGCGCGGTTATCCTTCTTGTGCGACCGCTTAGCGGCCTCGAGGGCGGTTGTATCATCGTCCTTGTCGACAATGGAGCTGTATTTCGGTTCGTTCGCGGTGTCGTCGACGATGGGAGAGGTATAGAATATGAACGCCAGCACAGACACTATCACCAGCGGTATAAAGGTCAAGCCGCCGAGGACGTATGCTATAAGCAGAGACTTGAAGCTGGCCATGGCTCCGAATTCCGGAGCCACAAAGGCTCTCTCAAGGGAGCTTTGTGCGCAGGAGGGGCACTATACTACACCCTAGGCTATAGCTAGAGGATACAGCGAGAAGGACGCATCGGATGGAGTGGAAGGGATCAAGGTCGATCAGGTACTGAAGGGATAAAAAAGTAGTTGACGATGCGAGATCTTGGTTGGGGGAGACGGAATGATTATACGCGGAGTTAGTTGATAGGCTGGCCCTTTCAAGTGAATGTATGTAAGTGACACCGCTAAAGGCTACCTAGGTAGAGGTACAGTACCATGCTACAGAGTACCAAACCTTGGGAAGGTACCTCGAGCTTCCAACGGGCTACATACTACGTCATGTGATGAATCCACTGACAGGCCTCCCCCGCCGTTCACGACTAGGACAAGGGAAGGTACCTTGTAAAGCCCAATATTCACGGAGACAGCGGCAAAATAATGAAGGAGTGTCAGCGGGTCTCGTTGGAAAATACAGTGACCACCTCAGTCACTAATATTCTCACGATTATATCTAGAGAGGAAAATCTCTCACGCTTCGTACATCGTGAGAGGTGCAGTTCTCTGACGTGCAGCAAGATACTTGATTTGGCAAGACTACTACTAGTTAACGGACCTTACCTAGACGATCGTCGTAGAAGCACTAATTCTTCGATGGGAATGGGCTGAAATACGTACCGCACCAACAACCATGAAAGTCGAGGCCGTTTCTGCTGGGACCTGAAACTCAAATCCAGTGGAGGCATCACAAGGTCTCTCTCGTCGGGTCTCTTGTCTCTGGGTGGAGGCTACATATGACCACCATCAACTGAAATCTGTCCTCGGCCTCGGTTAACAAGCGCAAACAGCCCATCAACTCACACTTTATGGCTTAAAGGATAACGTTGGGCTGCCTAGAGCCACTAAGCGAATCACTTGCTCTCGAGGTCGTCACAAGTCGAAGTGAACAGGAATACATTAGACAGGCAGACCTCACATCGCCATCAACAATCAGTCTAATACGAAAATCTCATTCAGTCATCAATACCCCTCCCCTCGCCTAGAAACTCTCCAAGCACATCGCGTCTATACGCAAGCTCCTTCTTCTCTTTTGACCACAGCCTCGAAAACATTACATGAATCAATACTTCTCAGGTGAGGTGCGCTATACTAGACAACACCTGGACAGTAGTCAAGACAGAAACTCCTGTGGGTCCCTTCCCATCTTCCCATGCGCTGATCCGATTGAGAGAGGTTCGCTCAAACAAATAATGTGTTGGCTAAAATGCAGTGTGGTTTGGTGTGTTGATGTTTTTTTGGTGTTTTTCAGTCTCCGTCGATACTAGACTCGATCGGCAGATCTAATTGTAGTTGGGTGGTCGGTTGGCTGCAATGGCGTTTGCATACAGTATTATAAGAAACAAAGACAAAGTAGGAAAGTTTGACAGGTCGTAGCCGGTGTTTGGCTTTTGTAAGGTGATTAGAGTCTTTTGGTCGCAGTGCTCCTGGGTTCATTGTCAAGGACGCGCAGCAGAAAAGTCAAGAAAATCATAAGTCTCGTGAAAGTCCGTGAAGGATGTCGATCGTAACAATTGGTGTTCGCCATACAACAGTGCATTGCTCGAAATGGTGTTCTACAGGTAATGGAATAAATGTGTAGGTGAATGAGTCTGCATTTGCTTAAACTCGAGAGCGTAGAGAAGACATAGTAGTATGAGAGTGTGTAAGTCCTGGGTGAGAGTGCGTGTGAGTGCTGTTGCCATGACGGCCTCGCTTGGAGAAATGGTGAAGAGTTCCGACATCATGTTTGCCTGGAGCATTGTTAGTATATGTACTCTCTCTCGTACTTGCAACCACTTGAACTTACCATCGCAGCATGCTCGGACATTCTCGAGACGGTCAGCTTCCCTATCCTGCCGCTCGATGATCTCCCTCACATCCTCGGCACTATCGTGGGCCTCGCTGGCTTCATAAATGTTAACGTTATGGGCACTACCACGGCCGCGGCGACTTGTGAGCGTGCCAGACAGCTGGCTTCCCTTCCAGTAGCCACTCAATTTGCTCAGCGTTCCAGTGGGGCGCTGTGGCTGAGCCTTGGGTGTCAGAGTTGGA
The DNA here is from genome assembly GCA_017165645.1 of Fusarium sacchari. NCBI lineage: Eukaryota > Fungi > Ascomycota > Sordariomycetes > Hypocreales > Nectriaceae > Fusarium > Fusarium sacchari. The sequence goes on from JADANP010000006.1 coordinate 234,201, forward strand.
ATGTTCATAGACATACCAACTGCAGGCGACTCATTACGTGTTGTTCGAGAGTTATAAGACGACAGAGAAGGGGGTGCTCCAGGTCGCGTCCCGTTGGCCGCACGCTGTCCAAACTGGGGGTTGAATTCATCAACATCCTCTCGAGTGAAGTTCTCCGCCATGTCCTCGACATTAGCTTGTTCATTGTTGGTGCGGAGAAGCAGGTACGAAAGCGAGTTGAACCAGGTCTCGTGTCGTTGTCCAGTAGCGCAGGTGAACTTGATGGTTCGGCCAGGAGAGATGATGACCAAGCTCTTACGATGGAGTCCAGGAGGACTGGGGTTATCGTCAGTAACGACACGCACAGCCTCGATAGGAACACTCTTGGCCTTGAGTTCAGTGCGACCGGCAGTTGAGGGGTCTCGGTCGCTCCAGTAAAGAGTCCTAGTGTAAGGGTGAACCCAGAAGTAGCGGCGATGTCGGTTCTCCGACATCTCTCCACGGCCTGTCTTGCGAGTGTACTTCCACAGATACTCACCGATCATGGTCTGGGTGATAGCCTGGATCATGCGGGGATCCGTGTTGGGTCCGAAGCCGGAGGGATCCATGCCCATCTCGCCAGGGCGCATGTTAAATCGAGTGTCAAGCTCTGAGGCGAACGAGGATACAGAGGACTTCCTAGATGCCGCCGTATGCTTCGATGGCGATTGTCTTCCGAGCTCACCGTAGCTGACAGGATTTCGGACAGTACGCTGGGTAGGCGTAGCCCGAGCGGTGGACGCAGGTGAGGCGGCCCTGTTCCCTGGGGTGGTTGGCCGTTGCTTAAGCGCCGAAGCAGGCCAAAGAGGTGGTCCCATGTTGTTCTGAGGGCCGTGAGACGAGTTGGATCGCGCAGCCTCGATGACTTGGCGGTGGTTCGGGGGCAGAGGAGGAGCATCTTGGATGGATGCTCTGCCACTTCTGGAGCTTCCAGGACGACGGATGGGGCTGGTGTTGAAGACATCGTCAGTGTCACGTTCGTGCTGGCTTGGAGTCTCGAACATCTCCTGTGATCGGCGAATTCGGACCGTGCCTGAGGTGCCAGTGGTTCCAGGAGTTCCAATGCTGGCCATCGACAGGCTCTTCTGATGGCTAAAGGCAGACTGGGCACGAGCCTTGAACATGGCGTCAATGACATCAGCTGTAAGAGATGTCTGCGCACCCTGGTCGTTCATGATAACTACAGGCTTGTCGAAAGGTCGCTCCGAGTCCGGAGTGGCAGGTTCAGGAGTGTCACTAGGAGATTGGCCGTTCTCATCCTCAACCATGAGAGGCGATGACCCTTGATCAATGCCGCGCTGGTTCTCAGGTGTTCTTGGCACATCCTGCTCCATGAAAGGTGACTTCATATCGCGGGGCAGAATGAATCCGTCTCTCTTAGGAGTTCGGGGAGAGACAGGGAAGGTTTCGATAGACTCGATGTTAGAGAATCCAAAAGCAGGCAGCGTAGGTGTCTTGCGGACAGGACTGACAGGCTCGACACCTTCCGTCGCAATATCGGACATGACGAGAGTAGGAGGCAAAGGGAGAGGTTCAAGTACAGGCTTGACGTTCTCAGAGGTGATACCAGACAAAGCCAGAGATGGGGAAGGCTCATATACAGGCTCTACGTTCTGTGTAGACAAACCAGAAAACACGAGGGTAGTGGGGGTGGGAGGAAGCTCCTCACGAGGCTCACAACCCTCGGCATAAATGGAAGACAGGTTGAGAGATGGTTTGGGAGCCACCTTCGCTGGCTCACTGATGGGCTCGACGGATTGAACAGCAATGGAAGAGAGGACCAGATCGGGTGCAGGGAGGTCAGTGGGCTCGATATATTCTCTCTGGATGGCAGAGATAGTCAGCTCAGGAGCCAACTCGATAACTGGCTCGACCTGTTCACCATGAATGGTTGAGATGGTGAGTTCAGGGATGACAGGCACTGGTACCGGCTCAGCGATAGGCTCGACTACCTCACCCACAATATTAGACATAGCAAGCTCGGGTGCCTTGCTAGCGACAGGTTCAACATTCTCTCCTTGGATAGCAGAGAAGCTCAGAGCAGGGGCTGGAGGCAGAGAAGGAGCGACAACAGCAGGGATAATAACCTCGGTCTCAGGTTCCGCAACTGGCGCAACATGCTCGCTTCGAATGGTGGACAAGAGAAGCTCAGGAGCAGGAACAACGGGCTCAGAAATGGGCTCAATGTTCTCTCCCCTAATGTAGGAGATGCTAAGCTCGGGGTTCTTGTGGGCGATAGGCTCAACGTGCTCGCCAATAATGGAGGACAATGACAGAGCTGGAGGTGGTGGCATGAACATGACAGGCTCCACAGGTGGCTCAGCAATCGGATCAACAATCTCAGTTGAGATGGAGGAGAGGCTCAGGGCTGGAGCGGGAATCTTAGGCTCTGCGATAGGCTCAACTTGCTCAGTGACGATAGTAGTCATGGACAGATCAGGCAGAGGCACCTCAGGCTCTGCCTTGGGCTCGAGGCTATGAGCCACAATGCCAGACAAGCTGAGAGCTGGAGGCAAAACGATAGGCTCTGCGCGAGGCTCAAGCTCTTGAGAAATGATCGAGGTCATTGTCAGGTCAGGAACAGGGCTCCCGGGCTCAGACACAGGTTCAACGCTCTGGTTAGAAAGGGCTGTGAAAGTCAATGCTGGAGGAGTTGGAACCACTTCAGGCTCCAAAACGGGCTCAACCTCCTCAGATGCGATCGAGGACATAGTCAAGTTGGGGGGCAGGATTGGTAGCATTGACGGAGGAGCTGGGAACAGAGCCAAGTTCTTCTCCATGTCGGGGTCATGCTGGGCACCAGCGTCACTGTAGACCATAGAAGTTGGCCTAGAGTCAGCGAGACTGTCATATGCCCAAGAGGGAATACGACGATCACGATCGCCAGATGGTCCAATTGAGGAATGCATGGAGGCACGTCGGATCGCTGCCACGACACTAACAGGTGACTCAGCAAAGTGTTCATCTCCATCATCCGTCATGGCACCAGTGGTAGACATCTGTGACGTTCCAAGGCCAGAAAGTCTGGGAACGATCTTGACAGGCTCAGTCATCATACCACTGTCAACCATGATGACCTTAGGCATGGGAGGTACCGCAGGTCGTGGTGATGATCCCCGGCGAATAGAACCGGGAGTCATAGAGCGAGCGCGCATGCGACTGGGTGTACCAGGACCTGCTGAATCGTCGTCACTACCGCCGAAATCTTGCAGCTCGGCAAACAGGCTCTGTCCTCCGGCCTGAGGTGTTCCCTCTCGGCTACTGGCAAAGCTGACGGGGCTGCTCTGGAAGTTAGGCTCCTCGCTAATTTGTCTGGATCGGTTGAAAATGCTACGGCTCATTCGGAAACGGCTGCTTCTCTGAGAACCAATGGTGCCAGTTGGCGTCTTGGTATATGAGTAGTCATCCTCGTCGCCAGAAGTCGATGCAGTGCTATGCAGTGAGTTGCTGCTTGCATGACGAGTGAAGCCGGCGGGAAGTCGCGGAGCATTCTTCATGCTACCGAAACCTCGGGTCGTACCCTCAGTCTCGGTATCATCGCTACCTGACATTTCCTCGGCCCCAGTTTGGAAGTCCTCAGTCTCAGTACCACGCTCATTGGCGGTCTCAAATGCAGACTCGCCACCTTCATTAGCGGTCTCGAACTGCTCAGTATCCGTCGGGTGAGAAGTCTCAATACTAGGGAGAATAGTCTGGGTGCTGTTGCTGAGAGGAGACCTGGAGTTCATTGGCGAGACCGAGGCGCGGGGAGAAACGTCATGCTGGTCCTCCCACTCGCCGTCGTCGGTGATAACCTCTTGTCTGCTGGAGCGGAACGATCCAAGTAGACGGGGAGGCTTCTTGAATTCCTTAGACTCCTTGACACGAGACTTTCGGTGAGGCTTGTGTTCACCCGCATCGCTTCGTGCTTTCTCGAGATCATCGCGAAGATCCTGAATAATACGTCGAAGCTCAAGCTTTTCGGTCTTCTCACGGTGGAGCAGACCTCGTTGACTTTGGATGGTTCGCTGAGCATGGGAAAGAGATGACTTCATAGTCTCGGTCTCAAGCATGGCATGCCGGGGAGTGCCCTTGATAGGGGACACTGGCGGCGAATGCTCGGGAGTGAGATGGTCGGCGGACGATTCGAGATCGTCGTCGCTGGCGCGGATGGTGGGCTCCAGTTCTGTGACGGTGCGTCGCTGAGATGCGAAAGCCCTGGCGAGCTCCTGGTTCTGTCCAGTAAGGTCGTCAATTCGGCGTTGCATAGCAGCACGCTCGCCCTCTGCCATGGCAATATTGCGCTTGACAGTACCAAGCTCAATATCGTGTTGCTTGACGGCAGCTGCATGTTGGTCAATCAATCGTGCGTGGTGCACCTTGACCTCATCAAGTTCTCGCTGAATAGTCACTTTTTCCGTCTTGATGACATTGAGAGACTGAGTGAGTTTCTTCTCACGATCCAAAGCTTCCTTGTGTTGAGCAGTGAGCTCTTGCAACTTGGTCTCGAGATTCCAGTTCTCCTCCTTATATCGATTCTCGCTCTCATCGAGGGATTTGAAGCGTTGTTGGAAACCCTCTGCTTCAAGCTCGAGTCGTGCCTTTTCAGCTTTCAGATCCTTATTCTCCTCGTCTCGCTCGGCGAGCACGCCTTGCAGATTGCGAACTTGCGCGATCAGAGAAGTACTAATTTCGGCGGCGAATTCTATGTCGTGAACTCGGTTTGAGGGCTGGTTGCGAATCTTGCGATTAGGCACGGTCAACTTCGTAGGCGACCCTGTTGCTTGGCTCTCGAACTTGGAAGGGCTCACGGATCGCTAGAAATAATGTCAGTCAAGTGCAAGAATGGTGCGCTGCTAGCAATGCGAAAGCGACATACTCTACCACCCTTGTTCTCGGGGGCGAAAGGTGAATTGGGGTTGACCTCATTGCTGGGAACTCTTTGCTTGGGCAATAAATTCCGGGCGGACTCTCGAGTTAATGTGTTAAACTCCTTCTCGATGCTAACCATTCGCTCACGGAGCTCTTGTGACAGTTCCTCCTCGTTGTTCACCTTCTCAATCTCCTTAAGTTGCTCGGTGAGTTGTTTGCGCTGGAGAACCAAGGCATTACCTAGTTTTCCCGCCTCCTCAAGGCGACGCTCGGTCTCTTGCAAATGAGCAGCGAGGGCTCGCTTCGCGGATTCTGGGGAAGCAGGGCCGGTCACGAAAAAATCATGATCGTAGTTCGAGTACCGGTGCTGAGCCGGCACGGGCGCGGGCGCGGGCGCGGGCGGTGTTGTTGTGATAAAAGGGTCGTATTGCGCTGCGCCGGGAGCGGGCAAGCTTGGCTTGTCGGAAGCCAGTGAAGAAGCCATGATTGCAGAGCAAAAGTGGCCCTCTTCCGAAGAGGGCAAGGAAAACTTCCTCAATCACGCCTTGAAACCATCAAGATACGCAGACGGACGACGTAACAGGCCCGTCGCAGGGGTGATGGCTCTGTGTTTGTGGTGTGTTGAGAGTTTCGAGCGTGTTGTGCTGGCTAAATGAAGCTGGGTCGTGTTTGTTGTTGAAAGACGGGGTACAGCACCTGTTAAAGTACCGGTACCGTAATAGATTAGGCAGACCAGTCAGATTGCAGCAATGCCACCTGCAGGGAGGGAGAGTGCGTAAGATTGGAGCTAAGGTGCTGGCTGTGCTGTAAGAGAGCAGACCCGGCTGCGAGAAAAATAAAGACAATTCCCACAGAAAAAAAACAAAAGAAGATATTATGGAAGAAAGTAGTGAAAGTGAAGATGAAAGGCGATTAGAACCGTAACAGATAAAGGAGCTTTCAGTAGTAAAGAGAGAGTTCAGAGAATGAGTGTAATGGAGCGCAAACGTGAGGAACCTCGAAATGTCGGTCGGTCGTCGAGAGAAAATGCGACTGGAAATGCCCAGATTTGCAGGTGAGAGTGTGTCTAATTATTGACACACTGGTCGAATAGCGAATGGGCGCCAGCGATTCTCCTTAGTCAGGTACCGCAAAACACACAAGCGCACAACGCACGAGCAAAGCAGAGCAAAAGCACAAGCAGACTGCACGACACACACAGTGGGTTGTACCGAGACCAAGACCAGTAATTAGTGGGAATTTACCCCTGTTGACTCTGGTTCAAGCGTGGCACCTCTGGCAGAGGCAGACCAAGGCTGTTGTGGTATTTGGAGAGCTTCTGGTGCTGGTTCCTGGAATGTTTTCTCGACGACTTATGCGACAGCGATCTTATTGCTCATTCCCGAGGGGAATTGCCAACTCGAAGGATCTCCAACGGCCGAAAACGCTTGTTGCCGCTCAAGGGGCGCTCTGTCACCAATGCAACCAAGCCAACGGCGACAAAGGAGGCGCAGACAGAGTTTCCCAGCAGTGACGTGGGCCGTTGTCGAAAATTTGAGGCGAAATAGAAAGGACGAAGAAAAGAGAAGATGAGTCCAGACTCTCTCGAGAGAGCGTGCGCGACAACGAGAGATGATGATAATTATGGTGCGCGCTGGTACCTGACCTTCAGGTGGAGTCTGCTCCGGCGACAAAGTCTCTTTTCAATTCTAGAGTGGACTGGGGTGGATCGACTGATTTCAAGGGCGGCCGGCCGGTGACGTTTGAGGTTCTTCGCTAGGAATTGGGATGTCGCCCTTGTAAAAGAGTCCGAGGTTGGCTGAAATACGAAGCAGTAGGAAAAGGAATTATGCAGATGCACTAGTGATTGAGATGTCCCGTCCGTCACAGTGAAAACTGAGGAGCGAGACAAGACAAGAACTGCTAAGGAGCAAGTTATCTCAAAGATTCGCGTCGAAGTCGATTGTCCTTTAGAAAAAGAATAATGAATGGATGGCCCCGTGACGGTGACCTAAAGGACAGGACAGTATCGAAAGGGGGACGACGATGCCGAGTGATTGGTAGAGGGCATCCAAGACTGAGGTCAAGTAAACGCGCCGTCTGTTTTCCCTTTGTTTCCGTTCCGTTTCCTTCGGGGCTATCGCCTATCGCCCGTCGGTATCGATTGGTTTTGCTGCTGGGTTAGTATTACGAGTATGAGGAGAAAGAAAAAGAGAGAGAGAGAGAGAGAGAGGTCGTAGACAAAAGAAGAGAGGAGGGAATAGCATTACTTTTGTGAAAAAAGTATTTGAGGATGCGGTCAGGTAAGGAAAATGGAGTATCGACGGGGGAACAGCTGCTAGCTCAGGCCAGGCCCAGGGTGAAGCGAGAGGTGAAGTGAAGTTGAGCACTCTGATTCCTGCTCTTTCTTCTTTTTTTTCCCGGGTCTGTCTACCATCTACCTTAACTTTACTCAATGACGGGGTTCAAACAAGGAACAGGCTCCAGTTTGCAGGCTGTGCGTTCATGGGAATCTAAGCAGCCTGGCCTATCTACAGTAGATTCCTCTGTAAAAATGCCCGAATGTTGCTATTCCTAGCCGTCTATGGAGTACCAGCTATGGATGGCTAGGATGGGTTGGATCACTTGTGGTATACAGGCCCTTGTTGCTTTAGCGGTCCTGCACAATACCTGATGATTTCCGCTGTTTTGCCCCTGCGTTGTTAGTACCTGCGTCGAGCTTGCGCTGCTGGCTACCGAGATGTACATGGACAAGGGACATGACCTGCTGACTGCACTACAGATTCCTCTCATGGAAGCCTTGAGCTCTTGTGCTTGGAGTCCATATCAATGACTGGGATGAACGTGGAGTCTATAGTGGAACGTGGAGAGTGGGACGGCCATGAAAGACACCGCATTATTGATACATAGTTACTCCGTAGTTAGTAGCTAAAAGCTCACTTGTCTCTGGATGATACATAGCTCGATCTGCTAGTCAGGCTGAGCTACTCAGTCATTGTTTGTTTTTGTTCCGATCATGTTTACTCAATGCATTGTTTGCCTAGATCATCGATGATGCTTCTTATCAGCTTGGTTGCGTAAAGTATCGTACCCAATTCTGCGCCTGAAATTCCATAGCAAGGACCCTCAACCGGTCTGTGTTCCAGCTTCGAGAAGGGGTCAGGCAAGGATATGCTTATTGGCTACGTAACGAGCGGGATTGATTTACAATGCTACTGTAGGCTACCCGCTATGCTCATCCCAGCTTTATTCGTTTGCCGTCAGGTGTGAGTGGACGAATGAAAAGATCATCTTCATCTACAACCAGCCAATGTACAGTGTATTTCGATGTCGATATAATAAGCATTTGCACTCTGCATGCGGTTTGGAAACTTCAACACCGGCTATGATAGGCCAGTAGCATCGACTTGAGGCGTTCATTAGGGCTTTTCATCAACGTAAGAGAGCTGCCACACTTTCTTTAGTCGCCGTTAGGCAAACGCCTCGCGTTAAAGACTGAGCTTCCAGCCCGTCTATCGAAGAATTCAATGCCGCTAGCAGAGCTGCCAACTCATAAGCACAAGCTAGAATCTTGAGTGATCGTCCGGTGTTGGAACTCAATTGTAGGCATTTTCCTTGTTTACTCAACATGTCTCTGTAGCAATGAGCTCAGGATGCATTGCTACTCTCAAGGTGTCATCTGGAGCAAGGCTGCGGGGTTTATGCAAACGATAGTGATGGGTAGGGCATGATTAGCCTGCATGTGCATGCAGTAGCGGTTGTGAAGCTCGAGGGGAGTAGCCTAGAATGGTTGAAAACAAACAAACAACATGGCGCGATTCGTGATATTGACTTTTGGTGACCTCTGAAAAGTCAACAACACGACACCATCACCAACCACCACCAGGAATTGATTATCTGGTATCACATGCCGTCATCGCATCATCAGCAGGATGCGCACAAAAACGAAAATCCAATAAGCGCCCAGATTCCTCCAACGGTCCGCATAAACACCCTCATTCATCTCATTTCTCTGCCAAGGTCGTCCTTGACCGGGGTATCTCCTCGGTCAATTACGCTTAGCTGCCAAACCTTGTTAGTTAGCGGGGACGATTGACTAACTAACCGGCCTTGCAGGCTTTCACTTCTGCCCTCTGTCGGTTGCTTTTCCCAACAGATGAGATGTGATGTGATGTGATGCTGGATCAGATCTGGATTTGGAGCTGCCCGCGATCGATCCAGACCGTGTCCAAAAATAAAATAGCAAAAACTAATGAAAAAGAAGGTTTTCTTTTGCTCTGCCTGTATTGGATCATTATCATTCTGTCTAATGCAATTCTCAGCTCCGTTTGGCCAATACGAGCTTCCGACATGCATTGGTCTCGAGCTATCGTTTGGTGTCTTGGCCAATTGCAGCTCTGTGGGCAACTCCTCTTCAGACACGTCAGAACTAAGCCTCACATCTCAATATCGCTTCCATGCACTGCTTTGACGATGGCCTCTGCTGGTGAATCATAGTTCATGTAGCCTGCGGGAGAAAGGGGTTCCTGATGCAAGAGAGGTCGTTGTTAGACAATGGAGAGGGAGTACTCCGTACTCTACGTGTCATTTATGTTTCTGTGACAATATCTCAGAGTATCATCTGCCATGTCAAACGAAGACATCAACAAACACTACGGCAGTTACTATCGTGTAAGCTAGTAGCCAATAGCCAAACAAAAATAAGTCCCATGACTTAGACTTATTAGAGAAAACCTAACGCGGTTCACCCTCAGTCCCAGGAGTGACGTTCAATTCTCCGAGCTTTACCCAGTAAATACGCGGTTACAGGGTAGCAACTTCAACATTCCCCGTCATCGAGTATATCAGCCCACAGAATCACAGTCCATTCAGGCTCCCAGAGAGACAACGAATAGTACAATACCTCTGGTTCAAGGCATGCCTCCTTTTCACAGGGTTTTCATGGCTGGTTAGATATTCACTTGCCCTTAGTGAGGCTGTCCATGGCTTCGTTTGAAGATCAGGGTCCAAGTGCCATTAACTCCAGGTTTATGCAAAGGCCCTACTCACAGAATGTAATTTATTCCTGAGGGATGATCATGTAATATTTTCTAAGTTCGAAGTTAAGATAGATAGCCCCAAATCCACTTGCTGTTCGCAAAGTCTGCAAAGCACTAGGTGAATCACCAATCTCAACAAGCTCTGCGGGTAATATCATCAATGCCAACTCTAATGATGTTATGCTATATATTTAATTTAATCATTCAAGCGTAATCTAATGCTCTATACGTGGCACCAGCCGGAACTCCCATCAACCTGGACGCGAGACAAAAAAGTACATAGGCGTCAGTTGTGTGCTGGCAACTCAGCAGGCCCATTAAAGCCCTGCAACGGAGTCCCAGATAGCTCTTGTGGATGTGGAGGTTGATACTGATAGCCTTTCGCAGTATACACGTACTGAGATTGTTGCCACGCATCCGTCATCGGGTTGTTATTCGTATTCTGTTGCTGCTCGCCCTGCTTAGCAGCCTTTTCGTTCCTGCGCATCTTCCAAAAGAGATATATAACAGCCACAGCCATGATAGCTCCGACACCGACACCAGCTCCAATTCCCGCCTTTGCACCCGCGGAAAGACCTGTGGGTGCTTCGGACGGCTCTGGTGTATCCGGCACAGAACTGGACGATACGGATGCGTCGCTTGTCGTGGTGGAAGAAGAAGAAGAAGAAGCAGATGCCGTAGAAGACGTGACGTCCGTTGTTGCCGATGCGGTCTCGGCTGTGGACTGGCCACTAAAAACTGTACCAACAACATCATATCGAGTTGCCTTTCGGTTCCACGTCGCCCAAACTTCGGGGTCAGATGGGAGTACATTGAATCTGCCGACGCCACTGTTGCAACAATTGGTGTTGTGGTCACAGCAATAAGACGTGTCACTGTTTGTAACGTTAGAGCACGAGATCAGGTCAGTCCCTCCTGTGTCAGCGCCTGGGAAGAGTAAGTATAACTGTGAGATATCTTTTGTATGGTCGTCACCAACCCAGGCAGAACATTGCACACTCGGGAGAATTCCAATTCTTATCCGTACATGAACCTCGCACGGTATTTCCATTGCCCCCTATGCATAATTTGTTCGACAGGCATACTGTTCCTAGGCCCCCAGAACAACAGACGCTCTGCTTTGCATTGGGATCACAAGGATGGTCTTCGGCTTCGAGGCCGTTGGGATAGTAACACTTGCTGGCGGCGAAGCATAACTGTGAGAAGGAAAGAAATAGGAGAGAAAGGATGAACCTCTTCATCTTGATAGTTGACCTGCACAACAGCACAAAGAAGTGTGTGTACCATGAAGGAAAAAGAAGCACAGAGATTTGAGGGAAAGCTGAGTAGAAAGGACGGGGAGGAAGCTGAAGAGCGACCCAACAGACCAGAGATTAGACTCATGTAGCAATTCGTCTTTGGAACTGTTGGTTGCACCAAACTTGGCACTTCCAGGGAGTGTATCAGAAGCTGCACGAAGCCGTTGGTCTAAGAACCATGGCCGTACAGGAATAGATGCTCGCTGGCTGAGCCAGCAGTTATCGTCCCAAGGAATTGTCCCGATCATCGCTTGATTCTGGGGGCATCTCCAACGAGGGCTGAAGTTGTGTTGGTTGTAGATTCCACATGAGACCATATCGTGAACTCTTACTGGTGTGTTGGTTGAAGACAGTTGTGGTTAAATGGTTTCCTATACCGAGCGGCAACAGGGGAACGATAATTGGCTGCAAGAAGCTGTATCCCGACACGGCCGGAGACTCGGCCCCACACCGATTCAGGGGTCCATTAGTCGCTGAGGTTAATCGCGACAGGGCTGAAATTGTCTTATTGTAATCCTGCCCGAAGCTGATCGCATTCTGTCACTTCAATTTCCTTCAACTCATTGTAGTCGGTCTGGACACGATGTTGTCACCGGCTTTTGCGCACCGAAAGTATGTCTACACTGCCTCAATAGCCGTCGTGATCGTCGTCTTCTTGACTGTCAACTACGCATATAGTGGCAGGATAAGGCGTTAGTTGTTCGCAAACCCTCAGCTTGAAATGCTTGCTAATACACACGATAGCAAGTAGCTTATCTGAAGAGGCCCCATTACCTACGACTCCTGTCACTCTACAACAGGAACCTTTTCCACATAAGATATGGCAAAGTTGGAAAGACGACTCGGAAGATCCGACTGATAGAACGGTTGGATTTCCACACCAATGGCGTGCAGTCAATCCTGATTGGCGGTATGAGCGCATCACTGATGCCAATAACGACGCTTATGTTCGCGGTCGGTTTGATGCCAACATATCAGACGTATTTACAAGCCTGCAGGACCCAATTCTCAAAGCCGATTTCTTGAGGTACTTGATACTGCTGCGAGAGGGTGGTGTATGGGCTGATATCGACGTATACCCCCATCAGCCAGTATCGAAATGGATCCCGAAGCAGTTTCAAGGCTCAGTGAATCTGGTCGTTGGAATAGAGAATGACCATCACAAACAGCCCATCTGGCCTGGCTCTCCATACTCTGTACAGTTATGCCAATATTCGGTGTTAGCCAAGCCAAACCATCCTGCCATCAAGACGCTTGTGAATCAAGTGGCAGAGGATCTCAAGAAACTTCTAGAGTCCAAGCAGCCTGGAGAGGCAGTTTCTTTCGAAGATGTGATGTCCACTACTGGACCTTTTGCTTTCACAAAAGTTCTCATGGACTATTTCCAGGAGTCCACGGGTGTGGAACATACTGGGAATGAGTTAGATAGACTTGAAGAGCCTCGATTGATTGGTGATGTGCTTGTCCTGCCAAAGGATAGCTTTGGATGGTTACCCCAAGAACACACTCATGATAAAGGAGACCCGATTATTCTGGTTGAGCATTTATTTATCGGATCATGGCGGGATGGTCATCCTGGATGATGCCCAGGGGCGATATATATGGCGCTTGTGATATTATGGGAAGCGTTCCTGCGGTTATGGTAATTTTTGAATGCGCAGGGCGGTCGAAAAGAGATATTTATATATAGGTAAAAAAGAAGCGTGCCAATTTGAAGTGATACTACTAATTGATAGATCAGATTCTCGTGATACTGAAGCTGGCCCAACGATGCATTTGGGCCCAGCGCGGATGAACTTCTTTCCCGCCAAAACAGCGTCATTGAAAGAAAATGAGATAATCGAGATGTGACAAAAACTTCATATCGAAGCCAAGAATAAATAGGTACTTGGCAATTGCCAAATGTCATTATTCAAGCTTGACTGGTTCCCAACTCTGACACCAACGCTACGCGCAGTCACATGATCATTTCTACCATCTTTGAATCAAGAAAGTTTGATTTCCAATGTGTAACGGTCGCATTTAAAATCCACCCACGTCACTTCTAAATCGACCACCAAGAACCACAAAGATGGCCGATTCAACAACAGAACCACAAGTTTCTGCCCCGGTATTCAAGAAGCGAGGTGCAAAGGGCAAAGCAAACCTACGCAAGCGACCAGCGACGCCACCTCCCGCCGACAGCGATGATAGCGACTACTCATCGTCGGAAGACGAGTCGGGACAGCGCGTTAAGCGGCGCAAGAAGACTGCCACCGTCACAGCATCCTCAAAAGACCTGGCAACAGGCAAGACGGATCTTCAGGCGACGGTTTATACAGCAGACCGCAATGTGCCGATTACAAGTACCAATGACGCGACAAAACATAGCAACTGGTACGATGAAGACTCTCAGGATGCGCTATCAGCAAAGAACCTCCTAGGCTCAACAAGAACTGTCACAAAAGACTCGCAGCCAGATGGAACATACAAAGGACTCGCAAACCAGACCACCTTCATTCAAAAGAACCCCGATGCGCCCAACAGAGCCAAGGGTCCTGTCAAGGCCTCGTCAAATGTCCGTACCATCACACTTATGGACTTCAAGCCAGACGTCTGCAAGGATTACAAGAAGACCGGCTGGTGCGGATTTATGGATTCTTGCATATTCGCCCACATACGTGAAGATGTGAAGCAAGGCTGGCAACTTGATAAAGAATGGGAAGAAGTTACCAAGGGGAAGAAGAACCTAGGCGGTACCGTTGTTGCGAGCGCCAACCGCGACGAGAAGGTTGAGAACGCAGACGACGCTGATGAGATTTCTATGCTTGAAAAGATCCCTTTCGCATGTATTATTTGCGAGGGGCCATACAGGGAACCTATTCAGACAAGGTGCGGACACTACTTTTGTGAGCCATGTGCTCTTAAGAGATACAGAAGAGACCCGACATGCGCTGCATGCGGAGCTGGCACGAATGGCGTGTTCAACTCAGCGAAGAAGCTGAAGAAGCTATTGGAGAAAAAGAAAGAGCGTGAAGAGCAGAAGAAGAAGAAGGAAGAGGAAGAGGCCCAGGAAGAGCAATGAGTACCTTATCTCCTATTGGCCTTGGGCTTGTAGACATGTATTTCTAACAAAACATCTGAAGAAGAAAAGATACCACGATATCCCGAATAGAGCACTTGAACACTTTATGCGAATTCACGGACCATGGCTAACCATGTTTCTCTTGTCCTTGTGATCCAAGCACCAGACGGACTCTCATCTGCCCAGGAGAGGCTCATGGTATACACGTGAGCAAAACTTCTGGAAGATGACGTGCATGCTGATAAGATAAGCCCAGCTCGGTACCCGCTTCAGTTAAGCTCCCCCAACTCTGAGTGGCTGTCCCTCGTCACGGCCAATGAGGGGTCCAGACATTTCTGTACACCTCCATGTGATCGCCTCACCAGTGAAGCCTATTACTCAGGCACAGTAGCATATTTATTTATTTGTCTTTCTTTATCAGTCACCCACCCTCTCTTTTCAGGCAGACGTGACGGAGAAACGACAAAGTTTTCTGAAGCCTTTCTTACTTTTTGGAACTTCGACTCCTTTGTATCCCTTCACCACCAAGCTTATACAGAATCTCAACCCCGCATCCTTTCAGCGATACAGCGTCTGAGTCCACCCTGCGACAAGCTTATCTTTCCGACTCCTTGAAATCAACAGACATCATATCTGTCGAACGAGCGAGTCGAGGCGCAACGAAGCCATCATGAATTATATCTACTCCACAGTCAACACTCTACGGGATCGTTATACTCCCGTCTCTCACAAGTCAACTTTCCGCCAGACCGGCCAAATCACACCAGAAGAGTTCCTCGCTGCGGGCGACTACCTTGTGTACAAGTTCCCGACCTGGTCTTGGGGTGATGCCGACTCTCCCGAGCAGCGAGTCAGCCATCTCCCTCCAGGAAAGCAGTTCCTCGTCACACGCAACGTTCCCTGCCATCGACGCCTAAACGATGACTTTGCAGGCGACGCAGGCCACGAGGAGGCTCTCGTAAACGATGGCGACGATTTCAAGGGCGCTACAGGCGACGACGATGATGGTTGGCTGAGGACCGGTGGTCTGGCTAGTTCCCAGCCGCTGAAGGTCAAGGAGGTGAGGACGGTGGATGACTCCGGAAATGTCGGTGATCGAGAGGTTGTCGAGGATGATGATGAAATCCCTGACATGGAGGACGAAGACGACGATGAGGCCATTATTCGCGACTCCGGCGCCGATTCCAAGAACAGGTTTGCTACAAAGTTCGCATTCTAGGAAGATCTACTAACAACTAGCAGCGCTCACCGTACATACACTCTCTACATCATGTACTCCCCCTACTACCGAACACCCCGTCTATATCTCTCAGGCTATCTTGCCAGCGGCCAGCCACTGCCCCCTAACGACATGACAGAGGACATCGTCGGCGACTACAAGGACAAGACAGTGACACTTGAGGACTTCCCCTTCTTTGCCAACAACATCAAGATGGCCTCTGTGCATCCTTGCAAGCATGCCTCAGTCATGAAGACTTTACTCGACCGTGCCGATGCGGCTCTTCGTCTGCGTCGCGAGAAGCTCCGAGCAGGCAACAGCCAGACACCGTCTGGTATGGAAGGTCTGGTAGACGAGATTGGAAAGTTGGATGTCAAGGGCGCTCAAGAGGCAGCTGACAAGGATGAGTGGGAGGAGGTCCAGGAGACCGAGATCGATGATCAGGAGGTTGCTATCCGAGTGGATCAGTACCTGGTTGTATTCCTCAAGGTAGGTCTCTCCCTTTTGCGTATAATTATTCTCCGCTTCCTAACATTTTTTCCAGTTCATGGCCAGTGTGACACCTGGTATCGAGCACGATTTTACCATGGGTGTCTAACGGGGCGAATCTGAAACTAGACTTGTGGACAAGAGATGCAGATGGTCATGGAAGTTTGGACTGGGGATCACTATATCAGGAGAATAGGCGTTCACGGTGTTCGATTGTTAAGATCTTCTATGGTAGCGACTGTACCCATTCAGACAATGTGGATTCTTTCACTTCCAGCATGAATGAATATACGGAAGCCGCGGGTTTGTTTATATGTGCCTACCTCAGAGGCTTAGGATTTCAAAGTCAAATTGGATAGTGATGACATAAGGATGCTATAGTCGATTGATGTTATGTGATAAAATGCAGTTATTACGTTGGTGTTTTATATTAGTTGTAACTACAGAACCCTCTTACCCGGCTAGGTTGATATACCGCAAAAGACTGAAGAATTCTGTAGGAGAAACTTGATATGTATTAGGTGTATAAGCTTAGGACCTATCTATCCTAAATGCCAAAAAGATACGAGTTAGTTTAGTATATTTTAGTATAAATTTAGGGGAACTTAGATTACCAAAAGGTCGGTTACCTACGAGGTATATTTTATTTTTAAACAGGGCTTAGGCAAGGGTTTTAAGGCATAATAGGCTGCTAATATAGTTAGCAACCTGCTAACAGTCTAAGACCTATAAGTTAATATTATCCTATTAAAAATAGCTCTTTTTCTTACTAATTAGTATATTATAATTAACTAATTAATATTATAATATAGGTTTTTTATAGTTAATAAGTTATTAGCTATATTAATAGCCTATTATATTATATAGCTATTTAATATAATAGCTATTAATTAATTACTTATAAAGGCATTTATTATATTTATTTATATATATATCTTTTAATATATATTAAAATAATAAATCTCTTTTATAATAATAATTAAATTATTTAGCTAGTAATTTAAAAATATAATTAATTAATTAATTATATTCTTAGCCTTAAGGCTATAGATTTAATTATAGCCTTAACTTATTAAAAAAAGGCCTTAAAAAGGTTTTTATAATATTTTTTTTACCTTTTTAATATTTATTATAATTAACTTTTAATACCTTTATAAGCTATTTTAAGCTATTTTAACTAGCTATTAAATAAGTTATTAATAACTAATTAATTAAAATAACTATAATATTAAATAGTTATTATTAATATTACTATTTATTACTTTTTATAATATTAGTTATTATTTTATAAGAAAAATATATTTAATTAAATAAATTTTATTTAATTAATTATAGCTTTTTTTTACTTATTAAAGACTTTAATTTTTAAATATAAACTTTTTTATATATAAATTTTTTTATTTTATATAATTAACTTTATAATAATATAGTAATATATTTTATAATAATTTTTAGGGTTTTTAGTTATTATAACTTAATCTTTAAAGGTTAAAGCCTTAGTAATAATTGCCTTAATAAGGTAATAATAAAGAGAGTATTTAGCTTATTAAGGCCAGGGAAAATATCTTTTTTATACTTATAAATTAAGGCTATTTATTTAGCTAGATTATAAGGTTTATAATAATAGCTATATAACCTTAAGACTTATTATTAAAGTTATTATATTTTTTAATATAATATATAATACTTTATATTATATTATAATAAAAAATAAGTATTTTATTATATTATCTTTTTATTTAAGGCTTTAATTAGCTATATCTTATATATTATTATAAGGATATTTTAACTTTTTAATGATTAACTTTAATAGAATTTTTTAAAGTAATTTTATTATATATAAACTTTAACCTAGTTTAATATACTGCTTCTTTACTAATATTACTTTATCTACAGCCCTTATATATAAGGTTAATTAGTTATATGTCCTGGCATATATGATTAATTAGTAAATATTAATTTAGCTTTTGCCAACTAACTTATATAAATAGAGTTAACCTAATTCCTTTAATTCTAACTTTAACAGAACCTTTAGTCCCAGAACCCTGCTATTACCTTGCCTTTATCTAACTCTATCTATAAACATGCTTCGATTTTATATAACCAGGAGGATATAGTATATATATTTAGCCTTAATAATTATATTACTAAGCTACTTTTTATATAAAGTTAAGTTTAGGCCTATTAAGGCAATTTAAAAAGCTATCTCTTTTATATTAAGATATAAGCCTTTTTTAATAGCCCTTTTTAGCTTTTTTAATCTTAATAGCTTTTAAGCTAGCTAAATTAAATAAATTAAATAACTTAAATTAGCCTAATTTATATAATTAATTAAGTTAATTAAAATATAATTAAAAATAGCTATTTTAATTAAGCTAAATAGGCTTTTTAATAAGAAGTTTTTTATAATAATTATAGCTATTATATAGATTTTATAATAATTTTTACTATTAGCTTACCTTAATATTAATTTAATTATTATAATAAGGTTATAGTTAATTATATAATAGCTTTAATTAGGTTTTAGGCTTTTATATATAGGTATTATATTAGTAGTTATAATTAATATTAATAACTATAACTAATAGGTTAAGGAATATACTTAAGTATAATAAACTTAGCCTAGTATTTTTTAGCTAGGGTAAAGAAAAAAGGCTAATATAACTATTAAAAAACCTATAAGTAGTATTAATACTACTTAATTAAGGCAGTAATTATATTACTAAGGCAAATAAACCTTATATAATTCTAACTTTTAAGATATAGGCCTATTATAAAGGCCTTATTATTTAAGTATTTATATAAAAAGTTAAAAGCTTAATAGCCTTATTAGGCTAATAATAATAAAAATAAACTTTAAATATTACTTATAATATAAAGGCCTATTTATAAATTAATAATAATTATATTTATAAATATAATAATATTAAAAATTTAAAAATTATATTTAATTTTTAATATATTAAAATATAAATATATTAAATTTAAAATACTTAGTTTTTATATCTTTTTATTAAATTACTTTTTATAATAAAAGCTTTTACTTATATAATAAAAAAGCTTATATTTAAAAATAATTAAATTAAGTAATTAATTACCTATTTACTAATTATAATTAATTATTAATAATTAATTAGCTTTACTTTAAACTTTAACTTTTATTTTATAATATATAATTTTTTTTAAAATTTTAATATATTTATTATAAATATTTTAAAGGTAATTAATTTTTTTTCTTTATTATTAATTTAATAAAGCTATTAAGCTTTTAACTTTTTATATAAATACTTAAATAATAAGGCCTTTATAGTAAGTCTATATCTTAAAAGTTAAAATTATATAAGGTTTATTTACTTTAATAATATAATTACTGCCTTAACTAAGTAATATTAATATTACCTATTTTTTTTTTCCTTTATTATTAGCCTAATAAAGCTATTAAGCTTCTAACTTTTTATATAAATACTTAAATAAAGAGGCCCTTATAGTAAGCCTATATCTTAAAAGTCAAAATTATATAAGGTTTATCTGCCTTAGTAGTATAATTACTGCCTTAACTAAGCAGTATTAATACTACTCCTTAGTAGCTATATTAGCCTTCTTTCTTTACCTTAGCTAAAAGACTAAGATAATACCAGGCTAAGTCTATTATACTTTTAAAGTATATTCCCTGACCTGACTTTCCCTATTAGTTATAATTACTAATATTAATTATAGCTACTAATATAATACCTGCTATATATAAGAGCCTAGAACCTAATTAGGGCTATTATATAATTAACTATAACCTTATTATAGTAATTAAATTAGTACTAAAGCAGGCTAATAATAAAAATTACTATAAGATTTATATAATAATTAAAGCTATTATAAAAAACTTCTTATTAAGAAGTCTATTTAATTTAATTAAAATAGCTATTTTTAATTATATTTTAATTAACTTAATTAATTATATAAACTAAGCTAGCCTAGGTTATTTAGTTTATTTAATTTAACTAGCTTAAAAGCTATTAAAGTTAAAAAAGCTAAAAAGAGCTATTAAAAAAGGCTTATATTTTAATATAAAAAAAATAGCTTTCTTAACTGCCTTAATAGGCCTAAACTTAGCCTTATATAAAAAGTAGCTTAATAATATAATTATTAAGGCTAAATATATATATTATATCCTCCTGGTTATATAAAATTAAGGATAAAGGCAAGGTAATAGCAGGGTTTAAAGGTTTAAAGGAATTAGGTTAACTCTATTTATATAAGTTAGTCGGCAAAAGCTAAATTAATATCTACTAATTAATTATATATACCAGGGCACGTAATTAATTAACCTTGCGTATAAGGGTAGATAAAGTAATATCAGTAAAGAAGCAGTATATTAAACTGGGGTTAATATTACCTATAGGTTCCTTAATAACTATATTAGCCTTTTTTCTTTACCTTAACTAAAAGACTAAAATAATACTAGGCTAAGTTTATTATACTTAAGTATATTTCCTAACTTAACTTTTTCTATTAATTATAACTATTAATATTAATTATAGCTATTAATACTATACCTACTATATAAAATAGCCTATAGCTATATAATTATAATTACTATATAACTAACTATAACCTTAATATCTATAAGGGCTTTATTGTTTAAGTATTTATATAAAAAGTTAAAAGCTTAATAGCCTTATTAGGCTAACAGTAAAGGAAAAAAAATAATCTTAATATAGCTATTAAGCCTGCCTTAAGTATAGTTAATAAATATAAATTAAAAGAGATTTATATAATAATAATTATTTAAGAAAAACTTATTATTAAAATATTAATTTAACTTAATTAAAATAGTAATCTTTAATTATATATTAATTAAATTAATTAATTATATAATTTATTAACTTTATTTTAATATAATTAATTTAAATTAAGTTTATAATAAGTTATTAAATTTAAAAAACCTAAAAAAAGCCTTAAAAAAAGGTTATTTTTTTAATTAAACTAAATAGCCTTTTTTATTATCTTTATAGGCTTAAATATAGCTAAAAAGGTTATTATAATAAAGAGAATACTGCTTTTAATATAAAGTATATTTATAAATAAAGTTTTAAGATAAAGGCAAGGTAATAATAGGGTTTTAAAACTAAAGGTTTAAAGAAATTAAATTAACTTTACTTTATATAAATTAGTTAATAAAAGCTAAATTAATTTAAAGTTAATAATAACTAGATTTACTAATTAATTATATATACCAGGGTATATAACTAATTAACCTTATATATAAGGGCTATAAATAAAATAATATATTAAACTAAGAAAAGGTAATTATAGCTAGTTAAAGTAAGCTATAAGTATAATTAATTAATAATTATTAGTTATATATTAAGTATATTTACTATTTTAATTATAATTAAAATTAATTTTTTATTATTATTAGCCTAATAAGGCTATTAAGCTTTTAACTTTTTATATAAATACTTAAATAAAAAGGCCCTTATAGTAGGCCTATATCTTAAAAGTTAGAATTATATAAGGTTTATCTGCCTTAGTAATGTAATTACTGCCTTAACTAAGCAGTATTAATACCACTTTTTAGCAGCTATATTAACCTTTTTCCTTTACCCTAGCTAAAAGATCTTAAATTAACCTTTTTAATATACCAGGCTAAGTCTATTATACTTCTAAAGTATATTCCCTAACCTAACTATTAAATATAGTTATTAATATTAATTATAATTACTAATATAATACTTATATATAAGAGCCTAAAACCTAATTAAAGCTATTATATAATTAATTATAACTTTATTATAGTAATTAAATTAATATTAAGGCAGATTAATAATAAAGATTATTATAAGATTTATATAATAATTATAGCTATTATAAAAAACTTTTTATTAAAAAGCCTATTTAATTTAATTAAAATAGCTATTTTTAATTATACTTTAATTAACTTAATTAATTATATAAACTAGACTAGCCTAGGTTATTTAATTTATTTAATTTAGCTAGCTTAAAAGCTATTAAGGTTAAAGAAACTAGAAAAGGCTATTAAAAAAGGCTTATATTTTAATATAGAAAAGGTAGCTTTCCTAATTACCTTAATAGGCTTAGCTTTATATAAAAAATAGCTTAATAATATAATTATTAAGGCTAAATATATATATTATTTCCTCTTAGTTATATAAAATCGAGGATAGTATATCTGCAGATAAAGTAATATTAGTAAAGAAGTAATATATTAAACTAGGAAAAACTTATTAATAATAAAGGCTTATTTAATTTATTAATAATTTTATAATTATTAATATAAATATCTTTATATAATAATAAAAAGATTAAAATTATAAAAAAACTTATAAGCTTAACTAGGCTTTTTAAAGCTTTTTAACTAATTAAATAATATATTTATTATAATTAAAATTACTTAAAATATTATAGCTTAAAGGTAATTTTATTAATTAAGTTTATTAAAACTTTAATTAAATTAAAGGCTTTACTATTAATACTTTTATAGCTTATTAAAATACCTAAATCTTATTTATTAGTTATTATTAAGTTAAAGCTATATAATAATATTAAATAGCTTAGCTAGTATTATTAAGCTTATTAATTAAATTAAAATAATAATAAAAATAATTATAAAAAAAAGAAATAATTAATAAGTAATTATAGCCTATTTAAATTAATAGCTTATCCTTTAATAATAACTAATATAACTATATATTTACCTATAAGCTAATAAGGTTAATTAGGCCTATTTAAAAACCCTAAAAACCTAGCTAGTAATCTGTTTAAAAGGGGAGGTTATATATAAAGGTAGGTAGGTATTAAACTTATTAAGATAAAAGGCAGTAGGTTTTCTAATAAAAAACCTTATTTCTTTAAATAAAAAGTTATATAACTAAATTACCTTTTTTTAAGCTAGCTAAAATAATAAAAAATTGCCTTAATTAAGTATTAATTTAATTAGTAATTTAATAATTAAAAGTCTTAAAGCTATATATAACTATATAGCTATAATTACTAATAATAAGTTATTAATTAATAAAATAAATTATTTTTAAAAAAAAACTAATAATATCTATTTAATATACTTCTATTAACTATAAGACTTTTTTAAGTAATTTTATATTATAAAAATCTCTATTAAATATATTTATAAATTAAAAAGACTTAATATCTTTACTTAGTTTATAAATAAAAAGATCTTAAAGCTAAAAAGGCCTAAGTTTAATAACTACTTAGCTAGAAAATAAAATAAAGCTTATTTTTACTTTATAAATTCCTTTTAATTAATAGTTAAGTTATTAGATTTAGCTATATTATATATTAAACTTATATTTAAAGATTAAAAGGTATATAAAGTATTAATAGTAATATATAAAAGTAATTTTAATAGATATAATAAGTAAGTAAATAAAATTAAAAATATCTTTAATTAAATAATTAAAAAGATTAATTTATATTATATTAAAATATATTTTTTTATAATAAATAAATCTATTTAATATAATAATATTTTAATATTTTATATAAACTTAAAAGCTATATATAATATTAATAATATATTAAAGAAAATAAACTTAAAAATAGTATTTTAAGCTATTAAAGTTAGCTTTAAATAATTAAATTAATTAAAAAGACTAAATTATCTTATAAAAAAAGTAATAAAGATTATAAAACTTAAAAAAATTATAAAATTATAATATTTAAATACTTAATTTAAGGATTTATAATAAAATCTAGATATTTAATTTAAGATATTTTTATAAATTAAATAAAAATAAAATAAAGATATAATTAAAGCAGGTATTTACCTTTTATTAACTTTTTTTATATAATTTTATTAAGAAATTTAATTAATAAAAAAAAGAAATAACTATAATTTAAAATATTAAGTAATAAAAAAAACTTTAAAATTACTTTTTAAGACTTTTCTTTAAAAATAAAAAAATAAAGTAAATCCTTAATAAGAAAAACTAAAATAAGCCTAAATAAAGAAAAATTAGTAAAATAACCTTAGACCTTTATAAAATTAAAATTATATATTTTATATTAAAAAAAATATAAAAATATTAATTTAATATCTTATTAAGTAATATTTTTTTAAAAAAGCCTTTAAAAAATATTTTATATTATAAAAATAATTTAATTTCTTAAAATAATAGCTAAAAAATAAAAAAGAAATTTAAAAACTTTTTAAAAAATTTTAATAAAAAAATATAACTTAAAAGAAAAATTAAATTAATTATTCAGAAATTAGCTAATAATCCTAAAGAAAATAGTTATATTTATAATTAAAAGTAATAATTACTTACTATAAACTTTAGCTATATTAAATTTAAGTATTATAATATATATCTTTAATAATATTAAAAGATTTAAAAAGTTAGAAATTATAATAATAAAAGATAATATCTTTATAAAATTAAAGTAATTACTAATCTTAAGATATAAAGAAATATAACTAAAAATATATAATCTAGAAAATAAGCCTTAAAAGCTTACTTTAAAAGGTATTATATACTATCTAGAAATAGGTATTAACCTTATATCTCTAAGAAAATTATATTAAATTAAATATTAATAAAATTAAAGAAATAACTTAAATATTATTAAATATATAAATAGTTAAGTATTATATAAATTAATATTTAAATATAATTAATATATAATAAATTATATTTTTAAAATTAAAAAATAAATTATATTTCTAGCTAAATATTTATAATATAATTTATAGACTATAAAAAAGCTAAATAATATAAAAGCTATAATATAGTATTATTAATTAAGGTATCTAGGCCTTTAAAGCCTTTAATACCTTATAAATTATATTATAAAGGTAAGAATTAAAAGACTATTTATAGTTAAATATAATATATATAAACTAAAAAAATAAAAAAAAAAAAAAAAATATAAACTTTAAATATAAAACTTAAAACTAAAAGAAAAAGTTTTATTTAATTTTTATAATTATTCTTTAAAATTAAACTAATACTTATTATATAAAATAATTATAAATTATTAATTAGATTTCTATTAAAACTATTACTTTACTAATTAATATAATAAAAACCTTTTATTAATATTAAAATATTTTATTTATATATTTAAAATAATATATAATATTAAACTATAAATTATTAAAATAAATAATAAACTATAAAAAGGAAATTTAACCTATATATAGCTTAAAAATAAAGAAATTTAAGTAAAAAAAAGTATATTATATATATAATAATAAAATAACTTTAGTAAGTGTTTTAAGGAAATAATAAAAGAAAAAGTATAGTTACTTTTAATTAATAGTAAATTACTTTTTAGCTTATAGCTTAAAATTATATATATTATAATTTATTTTTTAAATTAAACCTTAAAATAAAGACTTTAATAAAAAATTTTATATAAAAGCTTTTTTTTTATAGTTTAAAACTTATAAAACTATACTTAATTTTATATTAAGTATATAAAAATAATTAAATATAAAGCCTTTATAATAATAAAGTTAACTTAATAAAGAAATAAATACCTATAATTAAAAATAACCTTAAAAATATAAATTAAATACTTTATAAAATATAACTTATAAAATATCTTTTAAATTTAAAATCCCTTAATTAATAAGATATATATTACTAAAGATATTATCTTTAATAAAAAAGGACTTTTTAATACTAATAAGTTATTAGTAATAGAAACTATTAAAAAAAACCTTAAAAAAATTATAAATAAAATTATAATTACTTATAAATATCAAGTAAATTAATTAAGTTTTAAAATCTATTTAAGGCCTAAATAAGCTTAAAAGCTAAAAATTAACTTTTAAAAATCTAATTAATAATTTACCTATAAAAAAAATAAAGCTAATAAAAAATTAAAAAAATAATAATATAAAATATACTCAAGGCTATTTTAAGCTTTGATTTATTTCTTTAAAAAGCCTATTTTTAAGCTTTTTAATATAAATTAAAATATAAATACCTATAAGAAAAAAAAACTTAATATAAACCTTAGTATTTTTAATTAAGCTTTTAATATTAAAATAATAGCTATATTAATTATAAAGTAAAAAAAAAAATTAATAATAAAAGTAATAAAAAGTAAATATATTTATAAAAAACTAAAACCTAAATAAAAAATATA
Source organism: Fusarium sacchari (assembly GCA_017165645.1). Lineage (NCBI taxonomy): Eukaryota > Fungi > Ascomycota > Sordariomycetes > Hypocreales > Nectriaceae > Fusarium > Fusarium sacchari. Next base: position 260,289 of record JADANP010000006.1, read on the forward strand.
AAAAAACTATATAAACCTTATTATATATAAGAAAAGATTTTATTAAAAGAATTTACTATAGACTTTAAGCTTTTTTAAAGGTCTTATTAGTTATTAATTTAAAAAAAAGTTTAAATAAATATAAAAAGACTATTTAAAGAATTATAAGTAAATATAATTATAATTAGAAATTTTAAGACTTAATTTTTAAATTAAAGACTTATAAGTATTTAACTATATATAAGTCTTTATATATAAATTTAATAAATATAAATACCTATAAAAATATAAAGTAAGACTTATAGTTTAAGGAAACTAATAATATAAATTAAATATAAATAATATATATATAGCTACTTTTACTAGAAAATTATTTAAAACTCTTATAATAATTATTATAAAATATAATTTAAAGCTCTTATAATATAATATAGTAAATATATTTATAAATATAAAGCTATAAACTAATATATTTATAAAGCTATTACTTAGTTTTTAAAGTAATAAAAAGTAAAATTAAGTATTACTTTTATATAAAGTACTTTATAATTTATATATTATATGTTATATTGTAATTAGACCTTAAAGATATTTTAAAAGCTTAAAGCTAAAAATAAATCTTAAATAAACTATATTACTATTAAAAAAATATCTTTATATTTTTCTATATAAATAATATAATATTAATATATATAAAAAATAAAAAAAGTATTTTTTAAGCTATTTAATAACTTTAATAAAAGTATATATTTATAAAGAAAAAAAAAACTTTAATAATTCCTTAAAATAAAGATTATTTAAAATTAAAGCTTAAAATATATTTAAATAACTTAAATTTTATATTTAAAAAAGATATATAAGTAAAATACTTTAAAAATACTAAATATATTTTTAATATTAAAAAAAAACTTCTTTTTAATAAAAATATTATTAATTATAAAATAATTACTTAATATTAAAAGGCTATAAAATTATTACTTTATATAAATATAATTATATAATTAAATATTATATTTATAATATTAAAACTAATATACTTTATAATTAATTTAAATAAAAAATATATAAAGGCAATAAATTAAGTTTTTAATTACTTAAATAATACTTATTTTTATATATTAAAGTTTAATCCTAAAAAAGATTTAAAGTTTATAGTAATATATCTTTTATAAATAATTCTTTAAATTATAAAAGCTTTTAAGGCTATATAATAAAGCTTTTTAATAGCCTAATAAGATAGTAAGTTAATAAATAAAATACTATAATAATATTAATAACTAAAGTAAAGCTATTAATATTTTTATAAACTATAAAAAAAGATTTGTTTTAAAAAAGGCTATTTTAAGGATTATAATTTAAGCTATTAATTATTAAAATATATTTTATTTTTTATATTAAAGGTTAAAATATTAATTTTTAACTATTTTATAATAATAAATAAATAATTAGCCTTTTAAAAAATCTATTATAAAAGTTAAAAGTAAAACTAAAGTATATAAATATATATAACTATTAGCTATATAAATAATTAAAAAAAAAGATTTTATCTCTTTAATATAAGTAAAATTTAAAACTAATTATAAATAAAATAATTAAAGTATTTTAAAATTACTTATAAAAAAAAGCTATAAGTAATTTAAATTTATAAATATTAAAAAGAAAATTTAAATAAAAAAAAAGTTATTATAAAAAAAATAATTAAAAAAATTATAAAAAAATTATAAATTTAAAAAAATAAAAATCCTTTTTAAAAAATAAAACTTATTTTTAAGAAATAATATTTTTTTTAAAAAAATAATAATATAATTACTATATTATAAGTTTATTTTAAAAAAAAATTATTTTAAACTTTATAAAATTTTATAAGTTTATAAAAAAAATAAAAAATATTTCTTTAAAAAAATATTTAATTTATAAAATACCTAAAGGTAATACCTATAATACCTAATATTATAATAAAAATAAGCCTTAAAATATAAAAATAAAATACTTAATTTAAGTTTATCTTTACCTTATAAAGATAAATATTATACTTATTAAGAAAAGTATTATTAATAATACTATTAAAATTAAACTTAATTATAATAAATCTTATTATTATAATTACTAGTTATAATATTTAAGTAAAAAAAGTAAAATAAAAATCTCTTAATAATATTATTAATAATAATTAGTAATCTATAATCTAAAAATAAAACTTAAATATATATACTTTTTTATTATAATAATAATAGCCTTTTATTTTTTTTATAAACTTTATAAAGTTTATAAAATAAAAAACTATAATAATAATAATTTAATTTAATTAATATCTTAAAATTAAAAAATAAATTATATAAATATTTATTAAAAAGGGTTTTTAAAATTCTTATTTTATTTTTTTTAATTTTTTTTTTAAAAAAAAAATTAAAAAGCTTTAATAAATCTTTTATTTTAATAAATATTATATAATAAAATATATAAAAAAAATAATATAAAAAAATATAAATTTGAAAATATTATTTAAAAGTTAATAATAAGGCTTTTTTTAAAAAAAAGTAAAATAATAAAATATATATATATATATATATATATATAAATATTATATATTAATTAATAATAATAAAGCTTAAAAAAAGAATTTATAATAAAAAATAAAATTTATTTTTATAAAATATATTTATTTATTAAAATAAAAAATTATAAAATAATAATATAATTATTATTTTTTAAATTATTAATATTAAATATTATTAATTTAAATTATTATTAAATTTTATTTTTAAAATTTTAAAATTTATTAATAAATTTAATAATTAAAACTTAAAATAAATTAATTAATAATAAATATAAAATAATAAAAATATATTTTTTTTTAAAATAAAATTTAGTTTTTTAATATAAATATTATTTTTTTAAAAAAAAAAAACTTTTATTTTTTTAAAAAAAATTACTTATTTTTATTTTAATTAAATATAACTTTAAATTAATTAAATTTAATAAATTTAAAAAAATATATTAAACTTATTAAAATAAAAAGTAATAAGTTTTTTAATAAAGAACTTTATTTTTTTAAATAGAAAGTTATATAATTAAATTACCTCTCTTTTAAGCTAGCTAGGATAATAGAAAATTGCCTTAATTAAGCATTAATTTAATCGGCGGTTCAACAGTAGGTACCTATCTTTAATATTTTAAACCCCGGCACTTTAACGTCAGAATATAGGTAGGTAGGTTCCTTCCCTTCCAGCATGAATACAGAGAAGCCGCAGGTATGTTCCTACCTACCTAGGATTTTCATAAGAGGCATGTTAGGAAGCCTATTCTCATTTCAACTCTCGCATCCTCAACTCCATTTCTTCAGAATTCAAATATCATCATCTAGCATTACCTGCTTATTTTTCGTGAACGATTTCTAGCTCTCAGTATTCACCGTATTGTCAAGATGATCTCTCGTCTTACCCGTCATCTTTGGAAGTTCCTCAACCAGAGGCGTCCGCCCCTCCAACTTCCGCCCCTAGCAAACCACCGCCCTGGACAACCGTGCGATGAAGAAATGCTGCGCTTTGTGTATCATAAGGCCGTCCAAGATACTATTGCTGGTAAGTCCCTTTCTATTACTATAGTAAACTAAGCTTACAGTTAGCAGCGAACTTGCCATGGCACAAAAGAATCTTTTCATAGGGGAATTTTCATCGGTTAGGCTCTTCAGTCAGCATCTTTGTAAGTTCTCCCTCAAGAATTGTTTGCATAGATCTAACATATCATTGCAGTCAGGCTAGTATCTATTCAACGAACCGATCAATAAGACACTACGCGACACATGGCCGTCTCTATTCGGATGAAACATGAACACACAACATCAGACAAGAGCGAGATAAAAGCGAGAGGGTGGTGGTTACATGCCTAAGTACTCTATGGATGCAAGTGAATAGATCAATACATCCAGGGGGCAAGAAAATGTCTTGATATAGGGAGGGTGTCAAAATAGACTTAGTAAAGAGTCATCTAAGTTTAGGCTAGCTTTACCTAAGCTTTTTTTCGCTTAGGGTTAATACAGCAGTTCGGGAAGAAAACCACTGACTTTGAACTAAGGTGTCAAAAATGCCTAATCTAAGCTCTCTTACTTCGTACTCCGTAGATTTATAGCAAATTACACTAAAATCAACTCCTTCGGAAGTCTCCCAATTAAAATTAGAATAATATGCTTTTATAGTGACTCACTCAGTGACCTTATCGGCAGTCATGGCCACTGATGAAGTCATACGTGGCATAAATAAACACAGTCAAAATCACATTAAGTTCCGTCGAAGAGGGACAAGGCTTTGAATCAAAGAGCCTGTCAAACAAGATCGTGAAAAACAAGTCACAGCAGAGAGAGATACTGAATCGATAAAAAGAGCAATCCCATACTGCCCACAGGCAATTTCCTTTATCTACTGATGAATGTATCCTCAACTCCCTTTGCTACGGCCTAGACCATCATGTGGTTCCACGAACCCCGAAAGATGAAGCTTCGCTCCAGACTACTCCTATTTCTCCATTTTCGCCCCAGTCCTCCACCCGATTCCGACACCAAGTTCCTATCATTCAGGGTATTCAAACGCAGACCTCCACCAATGTTCCAACTTGTACAGAATAATTCCAAGTGAGCCTGCCCTCCTGTCATAAGCTCATGATCGCGTCACTGTTTACCGCAATTGCGACAATAATGTTGTAGAATCTGCGATTCCCAATAAAACAAAACGCAAAAGGTATAATGACCAGCTCCCCCTGTACTCCTGTTCTATAAGTGTATCCTTTTTTGTCCCTTGTCCCATAAAACCGCATGTGCGCTCGCTTCCCTTTGAACCTGATTGAAAACTCAATCCGAGGTGAATGACAGTTCGCAAATTCGACAGACGTATAAATCGTGACGTGCGTTCAAACCGCTCAGTAGGCATTCAACGCTAAAACATTTCATCATCGTGAGTAAGATGTCAAGTGGATGCTTGAGAACGCTCCAAATCCTCCGGCGAAGAAGGTGGAACATGGTTGCACAAACTCGAGCTGCAGGCTCGATAACTTGTGGCTCCTTGGATGCCGTCCTACATGGCACCAAAAGGGGCGCCAAAGTTGGACGTACTCTTCAACTTTAAAGGAACGTCAATTTCAATAGCCTTGCCACTGCCTTCGCCGTCACTATCATCGGCATCTCGCTGGGCGTCAGCAGGTCCATCCCCGCCGACTGGACCAGCCTGTTTAGACATATGTGTAGGAGCGTTGGAGCCAGATGGCCCAGCAATAGATCCCAGTCCGTGGCCTTGCATCACAGCCGGAAGAGCATTTTGCCCCTGGCTTATAGGCTCCAGTGCTTCGTGCAATTTTTCAAAAAAGAGTTCGTCCTTGGCCGGCATGTTTCGTAACATCAGTGGTCCCTTGAGAGCTTTGTCGCCGCCACTAGGTTCCATCATGACATCTGGTGCGTTTGGGTCGAGCTCTTCTGTAACAGATATGAAAGACACCTTGGAATCGCGCCTATCAGATTGTACGGGTACCGATAGGCTGTGATTCTTCTCCTCTTCCGCGATCACAGCTGCATCCAGATTGATGACAGTCTCGACAGTAGGCGTGGCGCCCTCGCCAATGATGGAACCTGGGTCAGTCGGATTGACTTTAGGGAACAAGGACAGGGAATGATTGGGCGTATGGCCAGCATGCATCGTTAGGCGTCGAGACTCTACAGCAGAGAGAGCTTGCAATGTGTATTCCTTAGAAGAAGCCCGGGCATTCGTGGGGCGTCGAGACTGCTCTGGGCTTCGAGCAGCGGGACCAGGAGGGGACGCCACAGGGGACGCTGGGTTTTCAGGAGGAGATGCACCAGCGGTGAATGTGGGCTTCTGGACCGCAGTGGCCTTGAGTGGGATACCTTCCAACTTAGGGTCGATTTCTTGAACGTCAATCACAGGAACAGGAGTAGACATGTCCTCTGTAGGGGACGACAAGAAGTCCTTGGCCACTGGGTTCTGTGTCTGCATCCTGGGGTCGAGGGGGACAAAAGGTGATGATTCGGGCTGTGTTGTGGGAGATACTCGAGCGCTGCTTGACTGGAAATAATGAGGTCGACGAGATGCTCCATCAAGCCCAGGTGGAAGAGATGACGCATCAGACATGGACAGACCAGTTGGAATGGTGGGATTTTGTCCCCTTGACGCGAGTCGTCCTGGTGGAGCTTGGAAGTAGGAACTGTCCATGGAGCCCTCACCGCTTCCGCCACGCTGACTCGCGAGAGGCGATACCACGCCCGTAACCTGGATACTCTGCGCTGTGACAGCCTTGAGTGCACTGTTCTCTCCTTCAAGTCGATGGACGCGTTCTTTGAGTTCTTCGATTTCTCGGGCCATGCCCTCCTTCTCGGCCTCCCAGCTATCCCGGACCTCGTCCATGATGATCCGCTCTTCTTGATAGACTTCTTCAGCTCGTCGCCGATTAGCTTCGAGATGGTTCCGCTCCGCTTCCCAGGCTTCACGGATCAGTTGGTTCTGCTGCACGAGGCGTTGAACCACGTGCACTGATGTTTGAGAGGCAGCCACTGCGTCTGCTGAAACGGATCTTGAGAGAGATGCACCAACGAGTCCGGAAGACGAAGAGACGTTTGGCAGAGGAGCTGTAGATGATGCCGGAAAGCGGAATTCTGGAACGGGAGGCGGGCCTCCGTGAGTGGGAGATACAGTCGCGAGACGAGCGTCGAAAGCGTCGAAAGATTCGGTCTGCTGAGGAAATGGTCGATAACTAGGCGGAACAGATTGAGCTGCCCTTAAAGACTCTAGTGAGAGAGGAGATGAATCTTTGTGCTGAAGTGGCAGGGTGCTGGCGGGGGGTATTCGGCCGCGTTGAAATTGACTCTGGCTATAATCTTGGTTTTGCGGTTGACATGGGTTTAGATAGTGTTGTGGATATTGATGACGAAGGGTTCCAGCTCGAGGATACGAGTTGGGCGGAGACGGAATACTGGACGTATTGCGATAAGGGAGATGGTTATTCAGGGAAAGAACAACATCAGAGTCGTAAGCGCCCGATGGCAGAAAAGCCTCGGGCGTGAACCTCGCAGCCATGATCATGGAAGGCGTGCAGAAGATCTGTCACTGTGGAGCGTGGAATAAATCGGAGGAAGTGTGTGTGGGATCGCTTTTTCGTTAGGAAGGCATAGGGCGTTTGAAGTTGTTCTAGTCGATTTCCTAAAACTTGGTGCTGACGCAAGTCGTTCCTGGTCGTTGAAATCGTCGAGATGAAATGAAATTCGAGGTTGGGAAAAGTCGAGGAAGGCGAAGTGAGAGGAATTGGTTTATGTTGCGATTGTCTTTTTCCTTTTTACTGACTCGAGAGGGAAGGTGAGACCAAATCCGAGACCTAATTCAAGGGATGTTGGGCGAGTTCGAGATCTAGGTATGACGCAAATGGGACCCGCCAAGCGCAAGGCACAGGACCCTTTATCTTGAAAGTTGTAGCGGGAGTGGGAGGGCTACGTATTGTTTGCGCTGTGCGATGATAGCTGAGGTAGCGCAAACAAAGGGTGTTGTTAGATAATATCGAAATTGACGTAAGATAGAATTTGGAGAGAGGAGCAATAAATTTGGAGGTGGAGAGATGGCAAGTTCATATGGGATATGGAAATGAGTCAAAACGAGGTAAGAGCAAATTAGAGAAAAGACGGTGACATTGATGATTCGTTCCTGCGCCAAAGCCAAGTTCGGGTCGGTACCTGCCACCCCCCAAGTATCCGTTCTTGCTGCCCGGGGAGGGGGGAAGGAGGTGCGCGTGCCGTGAAAAGACCAGGGAAGGTGTGGGGAGGGTCGCCTTGCCGGTAATAAGTTGCTGTCTAGTGGATGTGCTAGATGTGGCAGCAGGCCACCATTGGACCCAATGGCCTAGGAATGGGTCGTGGCGGCGCCTGGCAGCTCGCCTTACAGCGTCGGGCCCCTGTAGTGCAGCGCATTGAACTTCTAAAGCACCTGGTGTGACCCCCTGTAATGGATATCCAATTTGGCTGAATTGGATCGGATGCTGAATGCTGCTTCCCCCCTCCGTGAGCTGGAGTGACTGGAAATGGAATCGGTGACCTACCGAGACGGGAGTGTGTTTCCCCAAATGGACCGTGTCTTGCAGTCATATTTCGGTCTTACACAGAACAAGCAAGCCATGATTCGGTGGTAGGCGACTTATTAGCTGCGTTCCGTCGATTAGATTGCAGCTCGCGGCGATATTACGGCTATCGCTAGTGTACTGCTGCTGATATGATTTTACAAGCATTCCACTGTCTCAGCCGACGCAATCGCCTGTTAGTATTTGAATTTGCTTCTGTTGTTTCCAAGGGACGGGGCGCGTTGCGGCAGAGACCGGACCGGCGGGTAAACCAACAACGGGGACACGGACGATACGATCAACAAACATTTATTAACGTTATCAAGGAATCTGCATCAATTCTGTATCATGGATGGAGTCACTAAACCATCTCAGTAGTGCAAGACTCTGATACACTTTCTTGTTTCTAGCAGACTTCAGCGGTCTCTCTGCGGCCATCCCTCGGAGATTCTTGCTCGACGCTTCTCTTGGCTGATGTGCGAGACAGACAGGGGCAGGGGATTCACAGCATGGGGTTGGCTGCTGATTCTACATGCAGGCGGACAGAGTTCAGAAGACCCTTTGTACAGGGTTAGTTGGGTCGATGAATATGACCCCTCAGTAGTGGTACAGCCAAAGAGCTGTTTCGCACCTATGGAGAAAGAATGTTTGACATCCATGATATCGATACTTTATTGTTGGAACTCATGATTAGAATTTCGAAGGACCCTTTTATGCGCCTTTTGGAGCAAGATGAGGTTGGTCAAACATCGGTGAGAATCTTTGTCCCCGTCACAATTTGCTTGATTACAACCTGGAGCCTTATGGAATTCCCCAGGACGTGTTTGGCATCCCTCAAAGCTGTGCCTGGCTGTCAGTTGTCGAATTGTCAAGCTTGTCAAGGTCGCATCCTGGCCTCAGATCATCATCGATATTGGCCACTTGATCTACATGATTGGCAGTCATCAGACGCTGGACCACACGGAACGCATCCAGTCTTCCACTGCAAGGGCAAACCTCCACTGCGGTTCGGCCCCTTCAACGACGTTCTAGCTTGGACCTGGCTGATATCTAGAAGCTTTTGATTGGGTCTTGGGGTCAATCTTTGCCATCTTGCCAGCCCTCACCCAGGCACACTCACGCCTCTACAACTCAAATCAATAGCTCTCAGCTGCTAAAGTCTAGACGCTACATCTTGTGGCAAATCGATGTTTCCTTTTGCTCGCCTTTTGCTCTATCTCAACAGGGAGGCAGGTATGTATGTTTGCGTTTGATTAGGCACTGACAGCTAACTCATGTCTGGGTCAATGCTACGGAGTAGTTAACCAAAAACACCGTACGCGACCCCAAAAATGACTTGTTCTTTTCTCCACATTGGAGCCGAGCTTACGGATACTGTACATTGTACAACGCATCATACAGTACAGGCACACCTCACACCGCGCAATCTACCTATATCAAGGAGTCATACAAATGACATAGGTGAGAGGTGAGAGGTGAGAGGCGACGTTTGCTGGCAACGCATTGCAGCCCAGCCCAGCCAAGCCCTAGTCTCGTCTCATCCAGGTCAGCCCCTCCCCGTCTCCTTTTTTCACATTTTGCTCCGGTCGTTTTATGTACATATCAGAGTCAGCGATGCCATGTGGCTGGCTGTCCTTGGGCTTCGGGAATGTGGAGGCGCCGCGCAAACCAACCCATCCAAGCAAGGTTGAGCTGGCCAAGTTGGTCCCTGATCTAGATCGTTGGGCTTTGCTCTCGATCTTGGTCTGCTTCACATGTCAGTGATTGTCTGACCTGTGCCTGTACCTGAGATCTATTTGTGGATTAGTGCACAGATTAATGTTGGGGAGCTCTATCCGTAGCTGTTCTAGACATGTGAATCCTTCACCTTGGCCGGAGAGGCGAGAGGCGAGAGGCTAGAGGCTAGAGGCTAGAGGCTAGAGAGGGAGAGGCTCTGATGCATGCCATTCACGCTAGACGATACAGATAACAGCAAGATGATCAGCGGCCGCTATCGTGAACTATTCGGTCCCTTACTGTTGACAGGGGTCTCTCTCGAAACCCTTCGAAGTTCGAACTCAGCATCCTAACCAGCAGCAGCTACTGTAATCTTCCGGAGGGCCCGGATTAGACCCCAACAAGGAGGTATGACGATATAGGCACATGTTATTGTCGTATCTGCATGATTCACTTCCATCGAGTCAGTTTTGGCATCGTCGTATCTATGAATAAACTGTTTGAGACAAGAAGCGCCCGTTGTTTGTGTTTTTGTCTGAGAAAGGGACTGACCAAAAATCTTCAATCGGCCCCTCCAGGCTCGGACGAATCACAAGTGGGGCCGCGATGCGGTAAACCGCTCCGCCGGAATCACGGCTCCAGGACCGCGATATCCAATAAGTAACGTCTTGAACTGATTCCAGCATCTACGGTCGAAATGCTCCGATGTTTGAGCAAAAAGAGATGACTTACAATCTATATAGATTGTAAACTAGACCATGAATAACTATGTAGGTCTAAATATTGAACTGAATTGTTTATTACATGACACCTGAAATAGAAGAACGTGGGCTTTCTACAATCCGCAGCATATGATAAGTCTCTCCAGTCAATGCACCAACCACTGTACTGTACTGTACTGTACTGCACCAAGGAGCATTCTAGTCACAGTTTGACCCAAGAGAGCCGAGTTTAACGATGAATTGCTGTCAATATCGTGTATGAAAGTAAAAACTAACTGAACCTGTAGGGTAGTTACCAGTATATCCATGATCTTCATGTATCATCCAACTCAACCCTATCATCCAAACGCCTCGCAATGCATGTACGAAACCACAATACCACCTCGTCATTAACACATAATCACTTACAAATCCTCCGTCCTCACCACTCCAATGACAGTTTCTCCACACTGTCCACCAACGACTGTATCACAGGTTGACTTGCAGTGCGCTGTCCCTTCATCTTGCTTGCCTGCCTCATGCGTGTCCAAAACACAGGACAATCCTTGCTATCACACTGAACGTCCTCAACAGGCCCGAGGCCAGAACAACTGCGGCATAGCGAGAGTACTTCTTGAAGACGACGTTCCTCAGTTGTGAGCCGCGTCTGGAGTGTAAGAAGAGATGAGGGAACGTTCTTGCGGCAGGATGGACAAAGAGCGTTGTCTTCCTGAGAGAACTTGAGACCACACACGAGACAATTTGTGGATTTCATGTAGGATTCGAGAGTCGTCTTCTTCTTACCGAGTGTAGTTGCGTGGTAAATACGCTGCACCTTGGGCATCTCATCGTACCACTGGCGTACGTTTGCACCCACAAGGTTGAAGATACGCTCCAGAGGAGGAATCAAATTCTTCGAGATATAGTATTCGGCATCGAGCTGCCAGTGAGGGTTACTCAAAAGTTCCTCAGGCGCAACGCATCGGTCAATGAGTCGCGCTCCTGGAGCACCAGTAATAACAACGTATGGAACTCTCTCGCCATATTGCGGTTCTGCGCGAGCATCCTGAAGCATACGCTTGGTGCTGATGAGAGCTCCTGCAGGTGTTGCACCCTTGTCTGAGTATGTACCCAGGCGCACTTCTTTGGCAAAGCAAAAGTCTTGCACCGAAACATTGTTGCGCATGATCTTCTGACATTGCGTTTGGAAGTAATCCTTGACTTGAGTGAGATCTGCAGTCTCAAACAGCAGACGAAGGGCCTTTTCTTCAATCTTCTGCTCCGCGGGTGTACCGTCACGACGGACAGTCTCGATTCCCTTGGCATCGAACTCGGGCTTCACCTGATCTTTGCTCTCGTATTTGTAACCGACATAACGTTTCTTGGCGAGGAGAACGCAGGGATGGTATACTTTCTCAAATTTGAGTTTGATAGGACGAGGGTTCATTTCGGTAATTGCCTTGGAAATCTCATTACCAATATCGAAAGCCTCATCTTTTGTTCGGCCCTTCAGGTAGATGAAAAGACTGTCAGTATCGCCATAGACGACTTCGGCGCCCCATTTCTCAACAGAGTGGATATAAGCAATCGCTCGTTCGAGAGTTTCTCTGCCGGTTTGTACAATGCTGTCTGCAATCTCGGAGCATGGCATACGGCCGGAGAATGACGCTGAAGTGTAACCATAAGTGACATTGGCGAGCAATTTGAGAGCAAGCTGTCTGTTGTTGAGAAGCTGCTGCAGGGTTTTATCGTCCTTGTCTTGCTTCATGCCACTTTTCACCATGACTCGAGTTTCCAGTATCTCAGTCAGCATCTTGGCTAGAAGTGACTTGCGGATTTCTGTCTTTGCATACATCATACCATTCGGTGCTATGTTGATGTAGTCCTCCAGAAGGGCAAGAAGACCTTTCTGGCGCTTATACTCAGTGAACCCCATCTTGTTCATACCCCTCCAGTCGGTGACTCGTCCCAAGAAGGTTGAATAGCAGTAGTTGTAAGCGATCATGACACTCGGGTATAAACTCTGGAAGTCAAGAACCAGAAGAGGGCTATTATAGAAAGCGCTTTGTGGCTCCATGACAAGTGGTAGACACTCAAGGGCATTCTGGCCACCGACTTGCTTGCGATTCGGTGAAACAAGTATGAAGTTTTCTGGTTTGGCAATTCTGAACATGATCGACTCTACCTTGAACTGTGATCCTCGTGAGAAGACTGAGAAGAAGTCCACGCCTAGAAGTCGCGCCTGCTCGCTGGTTCTCGAAATCAGCTCGTTGGCGTCTAGAATCTCAAGATCGATTTTTGTGCGATTCTGGTAGTATCTCAACATCCTGTTGAGCTCTCTATGCTTGCCGCCCTTATACCAGTTTGTCAAAGACTGCCAAGAGTAGTGGGGTATTCTTCGGTGGAGTAGGTGCCAGACGACGTTCTCCATGGTGTATTGGAGAAGATTGAGTTCTCCTCGCATTGCCCTCCACACATTCACCATATGCCGACCGGTAACCCGAATAGTGGATGTAGTATTGAAACCCCAACGATCGTTCTCTTTGCCGAATCTGCCGTGTGATTCTGTCTTCATTCGAGAAAAGTCGTCGCAGAGGTTGTAGTCATACTTCAGTCGTGCTCTCTCAATCAAGTAACCCCAGGAACTACCATGTACTTCGTAACCGGTAAGGATATCGGGATCATGATTTCTTACGATTTCGACCATTCGAACCATAAGATCCAGTTCCGAATTTTCTTCAATGACCTCGGCATTTGTCTGCCGCTGGATACGCTGGGTAAACTCGGCGTTATTTGACAACAGCAGGATACCTGTTTGGACACCAGCCGAATCTTGACTGCCAGAAGCTGTTCCATCAGACTTGATCGCCCAGAACACGCACTGGACTTCATCTTCTTCAGGATTCGGTACGAACTTCCCTCTGGTATTGACATGAACCTCCAAACTCATGGTGCTCATATATTGAACCTCATGCTGGACACTCGTTGATTTCTTGCCTGGGGTGTACTTGAATCCGTGCTTGTTCTTTGGCGTGGGTCCATCGATCTGAGAATGATATTGCCTGGGAGTGCATGGTATAATGAACCCTTCCGTTGAATTTGCTCTGCGTTGCTTTTCTGCCCACCACTCCTCGACTTCTTGATATGTGGGCGGGGGGGTTGCAAGCTCCCAGCTTCTCAACGAGCACTTCTTCCTCTGTCGCTCATACCGAAGTTCTGTAGTAGTCTTGTCAAAAGTCTCAAATTTGAGTCCGTAGTTGGCTGGGGATGTCCCTGTTGGGTCAAATTCAGGTAGGAAAGGCAGTGTGTTGCTCTCCAGTCGAAACTCCTTCCCAGCATATTCTCGCATCCGCCCGGGGACATCCTTTTCCCTGCTGTAATAAGCATCTTGATAGATTACATCAGGAAGCCCGTATTCTTTCAAAGAGGAAGCCACAGCTGCTGCAGAAGGGGGCAGAGACGAAACCAAGTGTACTTGCGGGCTGGTGAATCGACTCATGGCTCTCTGGATTTTCGATTCATGGCTTTCATCGTCTCCTCGTCCTCCAGACGATTTCATGGAAGATGACAGAGTCATTTGAGACAACTCTGCTTCAGCAGGGAGAAAACTGCTGGGATCAAACGAAACATGCTTGTTGTGACGGCCATCGTCGGTCTGCTGAGAAGCAGACTTCTGGCTCATCTGACTGAGACGAAGCTTGGTGTTCGGATCATTCTGATCTTTGACCGTAGGGAAATTAAGCTTCTGGTTGGAGCCGGGAACACCTTTCAATACAGAGCCGGTATTTTTGTTAAGTGATGAAGGACCTTTGAGAATGGAAGCCCCTCTGAAGGAGGAAGCGAGAATTTTGTTGGCGCCTGTGGCAGGAACAGGAACCAAGTCCATTTCATCTTCATCTATCATCGAAAATTGGTTGAGTCTTGCCCTTTTGTTCGATGCCTGAGACGATGGAATATCATCTAGGGGTCGCTTCAGCTGGGTTAGGCTGGACGAGGTGAGATTCGGTGCTTTCTCTGTCCGTCCTATAAACCCTTCGTTCTCTGCATAATCAAGCAACTCTTGGCTCACTGGAAGGTCAGGAAGCTCGCCAGTCACCAGGCCACTTTGACAGACCCCAAGGGCCGACCTCCAAAATGTCTTTTTATCGAATTTGTCGGGACTGATCTTGAGAGCCGCCGCTAGCTCAAGATCCTCTTCTGGTAGTTCTGTTGGTCCGCGAGAAACCTTTGCGGCAGCCTTCTCTATTGCGACGGGCGCCGCAATGGCCTCTTCGTCGGAATCTTCAGGATAGAAGTCATTGTGTGCGTCCCCAGCCTGGCGTACTTTACCTTCATCGACGACGATACTGCTTCGCAGATCTTGCTCCATCTCCACACCCAAAGGCAATCCCAATACTGGTGCAAGTTTTGATGGGAAGAGGTCTTCGACTGATTCCAAAGTAGTATTAACATGCTCTTCATATGGATGCGGCTTTGCAAACTTCTCAAAAGTAAGCTCTTCTGAGTCGGCACTGAGCTTCTCTTCAGAGATGAGATTTCGGATCTCAGCCCTGAATTCTTCCTCATGAAGCCAGCCTTGTGGTTGAGAGTCGCGAGCATTGGCTGACATTGATACAAGGACTTCTGGTGGAAATGGACTGTTGCCCTCAGTCGAATCTTGCATCTTTCGTTTGCGTCGCTTCGTCTCATCTTTCCACAGTCCAGCCATGCTGTAGACAAGCTTCATGTCTCCAGGGAGGGGATTGGTTCTTTCCGTAAAGTCATGATGAAGAGGTCGCTCCTTGACCTTGTGTCGGTTGATAATATCCTGTACACATATGTCCACTTCTATCGAGCAGTGGCTACTTCTGGGGAGCGTGGTTTCGTCGGTAATGTGATTCGCAGAGATTGATCGACTGTGCCATTTGTGCAATGAATTCGATCCCTGTTCATATTCTGGGACTGGAGATCGAAATCGAGTAACAGATGCATCAAGGTAATCGCACCCATACAAGTTGAAGTCTGTCATGAATTGAAGAAGGTACTGAAGGTGTGCTTCGTATGGCTGAAACTTGTTCTTCATAATCACGCCTTGCTGAAGAAGATCCGCCAATCTCGTCATGACAATGGGATTGAACATGTAAATCTTCAAGAAGAAGCGATATCCCACGTGAAAGCCATAGAAGGGGACACCCTTGACAAGTGTGATCCTTGCCACGAACCTCGCACTGTCACCTTTCTGATCTCGTCGATAGCTGACTGCTAACGCATGATCTATGGACAGATGAAATCGATATATGTAAGCACCGACTAGAACTTTTAGTACCGATAGATATTTACTGGAGTATACGCGACGAACCTTCGTCAGGACTTAAGCCTCCTTCATATTCCACGTACAAGTACGGGAATGCGCCGTGGATATGGGCGCATACTTTTTGTCCCGTCTCAGTAGATCCAAACACGCGAACAACAGGGACTCTGGGTCCCTTGGATATCTGAGAGGGACGGATGTCGTTACGAAGCTGGGGGTCATATCGCGAGGGTGTCGCTTGATAGTGATCGATACAGTTTAGTCTGACCCGGAACAAGTCCATATTCTCTGAAGTTTGGATCCATCAGGGGCTTATGGATGTTTGTTAAGAACAAATGAGCCACGCGTTGCTCAAAAAAGTGTTCTCAACAAGCTCAATTCATTCCCAAGGTCTTTGTGTAACCTCGACTGCTTATGAGACGCGCTTTGCCTGGCCACCAGCCTCTTACAGACGCGCGCGATCACGTGCTGATAAGACAGCTTCTCTAAACAACTTTCCGCTCCAAGCTCATTGATCTGCGGCATCACCCCGTTTTGACTTCTGAGCATTTGACACTGGTTTTTTACCTCGCCGTGTGAAAGTCGTACGTTTTAATAGACGGCAAAGCTGCACATTGATCGCCATGCCTACTGCGCCCGCAAAGCCACCGCCCCCGAGTACCGGCCCTGGGGGCGCTGGTGCCGCTTTGAAGGAAGAGAACATCTACATTCCATCCTTCATCAGTAAACGCCCGTTCTATGCCGGGGAAGAGGGCGATGAGAACGACTACCTCCAGCATCAGCGTCGCGAAGAGAAGAACGACAAGTCACAATGGTATGATCGAGGTAGAAAGGCCGGCCCAGCGGCCACCAAGTATCGCAAAGGTGCTTGCGAAAACTGTGGCGCCATGACACACAAGAAGAAAGACTGCCTGAGTCGACCACGAGCCAAGGGCGCAAAATGGACAGGCAAAGACATTCAGGCCGACGAGGTGATTCAAGATGTCAATATGGGATGGGACGCGAAGCGCGACCGCTGGAATGGATATGATGCGAAGGAGTATCGCAGTGTGGTCGATGAGTTCAACCAGATGGAGGAGCTACGCAAGCAGGCCACCAAGGACGGAAATGCCGACGAAGAGACAGAAGAAGGCGACAAGTATGCGGAAGAGAATGATATGAGCAAACATCAGAGCACAGCAACACGACAACTGCGAATACGAGAGGACACAGCCAAGTATCTTTTGAACCTTGATCTAGAGTCTGCCAAGTACGATCCGAAAACACGATCACTGGTCGATGCAGGTGCAACGGCAGACAAGGCAGCAGATGCATTCGCGGAGGAGGGGTTCATGCGATCCTCAGGCGATGCTGGCGCATTCGAGAATGCTCAGCGATATGCTTGGGAGGCTCAAGAAAAATCTGGTAACACGAGCCAGCATCTGCAAGCAAACCCCACAGCAGGAGAGTTTTATCGAAAGAAGGAGATGGAGGAGGCAGAGGCAAAGCGTGCAGAGCGAGAGAAGTTACTACTCGAGAAGTACGGCGGGGATCAGAAGGCTATGCCGGCTGCTTTGCGCAGCATGGCCATCACCGAATCTGAGACCTATGTTGAGTACGATGAGGCTGGTTTGATCAAGGGTGCGCCCAAGAAGGCAGCCAAATCCAAGTACGCTGAGGATGTTCTCATCAACAATCATACTTCAGTATGGGGAAGCTGGTGGTCCAACTTCAAATGGGGTTACGCTTGCTGTCATTCATTCATCAAAAACAGTTACTGTACTGGTGAGGATGGAAAATTGGCATGGGAGGCGGCTGAGCGTCAACGAACTGGAGCCAACCTAGTGAATGACGATGGAGAGGAAACAGAAGAGCCTTCAAAAGAGGAGACGGAAAAGAATAAAGAGGAAGAGCAGCCGCGGAAGCGGACGAGACAAGAAATGATGAATGGTGTGACAGAAGAGGAAATGGATGAGTATAGGAGGAAACGGACTGTGACGAACGACCCAATGGCAAAGCTGTTGGGCAAGGATGAACTTTTATCATAGCGATGCATTACTAGTTTTTTTACACATAATTACAACACTGTGACATACCATGGACATCGTTATATGAAGATATCTACATTGGCATCGAAATGTTCACGGCAATTGAAGATTATGGGTGGATGTCGTGATTGGATTCATGTTTCATGAGATTCATGTACACAGGTGGAGAGACACCGGGAAAATTTTGTTTGTCGTTATCCGGTGAAAGCATTCCATTTTTATCCTCTGGCCAACGCCGCAAGCTATGAAGAGAATCCCCTTCCCATGAGTGGTATTCCATCACCAAGTGCCCTAGACAGGGGGAATCGTTTTTGCATTTTTGGTTGCATTTACTCCTCGTCCTCCTCGTCCTCACCGCCCTCACCGCCAGCAGCGGCGGCGGCCTTCTTTCTGCGGACACGGCCGGGGCGGCCACCACCGAAGGGCGAGGTAAGAGCGAAGTCAATGTGCTTCTGGGAGTCGAGACGGACGATGAAAGAGGGAACGTTAACGATCTGCTTTCCGACTCGGATGTGACGCTGGCGGATCAGAACACGGGCGTGGTGGATAGACTTGGCAAGACCGAGCTTCCAGACACAGGTCTGGAGACGGCGCTCAAGGAAATCCTCGATCTTAAGAGCCAGGACGTAATCGAGCTTCATGCGGGACTCGTCAAGGACACCGACACGGACGAGACGTCGAATGAGGGCATTGCCTTCGAAGAGACGCTTGGGGTCCTTCTCGTCGAGGGTAAGAAGCTGACTGTACAATTGGTTAGAAAACTCTTCCTCATCGGCGCACACAAGAAGTGCAGAGGTTCACATACCGGGCAGCACGACGGATCTTGGACAGAGTCAGACCGACTCGCCAGACCTCACGCTTGTTGCGCAGGCCATACTCGCCAACGAGCTTCAACTCGGAGTCACTATTGTTATTCGGTCAGTCTTCATTCACATACGACTTAAACAGAGACAAGCTCATGTTCAGTGGCCGGTGATACTGACAGTCGGGCAGACTCGAAGGGTCGGCGGGGGACACGAGAGGTCTTGGAGTGGGCGCGGGGAGGCATCCTGAAAGACTTTGTTAATTGATATCCTCTGGAGATGCACTCGTGGCGGCGGTGATATACTCACTTGACTTGCTCCTTGGGTGTTCTGCGGGAGTTGAACTTTCTCACGAGACACGAATCGTAGCAAAATGTGCGGACAGAAATTTGGCGGAGCTCGGGTCTCGTCACGTGCCTTGCTTTGAACCCTAAGATTTGGAAGGTGCAACCCACAACCGCCCTTGCCCTACCTGGAAAACTTTCGGAAAATCAGAGGACCCGCTCCCACAAGGCCGCCTTCGAGACGAGAAATCCACAACACCAAAGCGAAGGACTTCACCATCTCTTTCGCCAACCACGACTACTAACCCCAACCCGACCGGTACCGGCATATCACATTCGAGATGGGTCACTCCTACGGAAAGAGAGCGGGCACCCGCGTATGTTCAACCACCGATTCCTGCGAGAATGAAAAATCGACGACGTCGGCCTGAGACTGACGATGTGAAATTTTTAGTATGCCTTCAGCCGGGACTTCCGCAAGAAGGGTATGATTGCCCTGAACACCTATCTCCGACAGTACCGCGTTGGTGATATCGTCGACATCAAGGCGAACGGTGCCGTCCAGAAAGGGTAAGCAGAGCTCCCTTTGCCATCAATGCGACAATACACGCGAAATTGCGAGACTTGGACGCTTTTTGGAGGAATTCCTGTGGGCATTGGAACAGGAGGGCTAACAATGGTCACAGTATGCCCTTCAAGGTGTACCACGGCAAGACTGGTGTCATCTACAACGTCACCAAGTCTGCTGTCGGTGTCATCATCTACAAGCAGGTGAAGCACCGATACATCGAGAAGCGAATCAACGTCCGAATCGAGCACATCCAGCAGTCCCGATCTCGTGAGGACTTCCTCAAGCGAGTCAAGGCCAACGCCGAGGCCAAGAAGGAGGCCAAGGCCAACGGTACCGTCGTCCAGGTCAAGCGTCAGCCCGCTGGACCCCGTGAGGCTCACACACTGTCGCTCGCCGACAACCCTCCTCAGACCGTCACCCCTCTTCCCTACGAGACTACGATCTAAAAGAAAAGATATTGCGGGGTTGGTGGTGCTGGCTTCTATTTACCTGGGGTATTGCGTCCGGATGGGAAACTCTGCATGGCAAGGGCTTGCATTTTGATGTCCATAGGCAATGAGACCGAAAAAAAAAGACATCGTTTGAAGCATGCCGCTGCCTGTATTCGAAGATACCTTTAGTGAAATGTGCCTGGTCCATATAATGGGTATGGCGTCTGCTTGACGTATGAACGAACTGGCGTTTCTCCCTCATTCATTCCGTGTGATCAACCAAGGTCGTTTTAAAATATTGAGGTGCATGGTGGATGCCAAATACAGACTCAGGTCCATTCTAGATCGACAAATGTCACATTATGGCCCATCAGGTTAGGCCACCTTATAATGCGAGTCCTCATCATACTGTATTTGTAGTGACTGCAGTTTTGTGATACTAGAGACTTTCAAAAAGGAGTCGAACTTATCATTTTTGGTCATCCATTCAATTTCCCCAATTCGCTTACCCTGTACCTCTATATGATCCTTTTGTGGGTATATCATTGTTATATCTTTCGAACGTCTTTCATTTCAAGCTTTACGTCTAAGTACCACTCGAGACCTCTGCCAATGCGGTCATCAGAAGTAAATATCTCACCAGTTGTACTTATTTCCCTGTCGAAAGTTCAGAATGAACCCATCGTGAGAAAGCAGTATAGACACACTTGGTAGCTCATCGAAGGAGCCGATATGCGTTGTTAATACATTAATGAGAAAGGTTCATTTCGTATGCCGATGATCATAATTTAATATGAAGCCTTTCAGAGAGCTACATAGTAGATAGATTTCACATTGTAAGCTGGAGGTGTTCTATGAAGCTCCAAGCTGTCATGTCCTAACAAGTAAGGGAGATGCAACTTGATATACCTACCGAATTACAAAGTCAGGTGTGTCGTTGAAGCACAACGACGTGAACGATCAAAGCTGAATGAGTTTTCTCCGATTATATCAAATTCATGAAATATTCAAAGTTGAGGAGTATTTATGGTGAAATCCGGTAAACTTTAGATGATATGCTCATGAATACCTAATCTAAACTACAAGCTACTATCATCAACCGTCAACTCTAAAATCTGCAGGCTTCTCAGACATTCGCATACAACATTTCCCCAGCCAAGATCTCGAGATACACATCTACATGGAACAAAACAATGCAAAACGAGAACGTACATCAAGCTTTCATTACCAATTAATGCCATAAAACCGTGTCTTGAGCCTTTCAAAGTGCTCATCTAAGTGGGATACCTAATTTGGCCACCAATTCAAGGAAGCTCACTCACTGAATCTTCAACAGCCGTGCCCCACACAACGGACGATACGTACCCCGTATGACGCTCCTCTCTTGGCTCTTGCGGCCCAGCCACTGAAGCTACTACGACATCCATCGAATCGCAGAGACGAGCCACGCCCAAGAGTCGCCCAAGATTTGTCAAGGCTGACGACGACCGCGAAAACTCGATCTACCGTCGCATCCTCACAAACCTCAGTCCCTTGATCTCTCTAATCATCCTTTCATTTCCTACGGTTTACTCTCTGCCTAATCTCCTAAGCTTGCGCGGCGTCGGCTTGACTGGGAAATTGTCTCGTGATTTCCAGGGGCTACTATAGCATCGCGAAGACCTGAGCAACTTTCCTTGCGCAAACATCTTTACCCATTATATAATAATAGCGTCGCGGAGCTTGCCCGCCACCGATTGCAAACATGGCTGCTGCTGTGCGCGGCACCGAGCATACCAAGTCAGCGACACCGTCACGTTTCATGACTGCCAAGCTAACCCCGTCATCGTGCGCAGAACCGACCAAGAGCTCGCTATTAACATCAAGAAGGCTACCAACGTCGAGGAGATCTCTCCAAAGCGAAAGCATGTCCGAGCGTGCATCGTCTATACATGGGACCACCGGTCCTCCGCCGCCTTCTGGTCCGGCATCAAGGTGTACGTCCCATACGTCCTCATCATGACAACTCACGCTGATCGACCATCAACAGCCAACCTATCCTAGCCGACGAAGTCCAGACATTCAAGGCCCTGATCACGATCCACAAGGTACTCCAAGAAGGCCACCCCAGTGCTCTCAAGGAGGCAATGGCAAACCGCGCATGGATCGACAGCCTGAACCGCGGAATGGGCGGAGGAGGAGAAGGCATGCGCGGTTATGCCCCTCTGATCCGCGAATACGTTTATTATCTACTCGCGAAGCTCTCCTTCCACCACCAGCACCCTGAGTTCAACGGAACATTCGAGTATGAGGAATACCTGAGCTTGAAGGCCATCAACGACCCCAACGAAGGCTACGAGACCATCAGCGATCTGATGGTGCTGCAAGACAAGATTGAGCAGTTCCAAAAGCTGATCTTCTCGCACTTTCGAAATGTTGGAAACAACGAGTGCCGAATTGCCGCCCTCGTGCCCCTCGTTCAGGAGAGCTACGGAATTTACAAGTTCATTACGAGCATGCTGCGCGCAATGCATTCAAGTCAGTGATTCACTACCCCACCCCCTGTTTAGGACCCTTAGGGCTAACACCAACAAAGCAACCGGAGATGACGAGGCTCTTGAACCCCTTCGTGAACGTTACAACGCGCAGCATTATCGCTTAGTTAAGTTCTACTACGAATGCTCAAACCTGCGGTACCTCACCAGTCTCATCACCATCCCTAAGCTTCCTCAAGATCCTCCCAACCTCTTGGCGGACGATGACGATGCACCTGCGCTGCCCGCGCGACCAAAGCAGGAGATTGAGCGAAAGCCATCTCCTCCGCCTGAGCCTAAGAACGACGCCCCTGATGAGATGAACGAATTCTGGAAGAGCGAGCTGGATCGTCAGAACCGAGAGTACGAAGAGCAGCAGCGCATCCTTGAGCAGCAGCAACAACAAGCTCTCATGGCCCAGCAGCAGGCACAGCTTCAGGCTCAGCGTGAATTTGAGCAACAGCAGCAGCAACTGATGGAGCAGCAACAGCGAGAGCAGGAGGCGCTCATGGCCCAACAAGCGCAATGGCAAACCCAGGGACGACTGGCTGAGCTGGAGCGTGAAAACCTGAATGCGCGCGCTCAGTATGAGCGAGATCAACTGATGCTCCAACAATACGACCAGCGAGTCAAGGCTCTCGAGGGTGAGCTGTCGCACATTCAGAACAGCCTCGGCCAGCAAATGAACAGCAAGGATGAGCAGATTCGGGCACTTCAGGAGCAGGTCAACACATGGAGGACGAAATATGAGGCGCTGGCCAAGCTCTACTCTCAGCTGCGACATGAGCATCTCGACCTGCTTCAGAAGTTCAAGGCTGTTCAACTCAAGGCGGCGAGCGCCCAGGAGGCTATCGATCGACGTGAGAAGCTCGAGCGTGAGATTAAGACCAAGAACCTCGAGTTGGCCGACATGATCCGTGAGCGTGACCGCGCCCTTCACGACAAGGACCGCGCGACCGGCAGCAGCAAGGACGAGGTTGAGAAGCTCAAGCGAGAACTCCGCCTGGCCCAAGACAAGGCCGATAACCTCGAGCGTAGCAAGGGCAACGAGCTTTCGACAATGCTTGCCAAGTACAACCGTGAGATGGCGGATCTTGAGGAGGCACTGCGCAACAAGACACGACAGCTGGAGGATGCTCAGATGAACCTCCGCGACGGCAGCTCTGACCTCGAGCAGCTCCTTCGTGACAAGGAGGAGGAGCTTGAGGTGTACAAGGCGGGCATGGATCAGACCCTTATCGAGCTCAACGAGCTCAAGATGAACCAGGGTGACACCGACCATGCTTTGGATGGCCAGATCGATGCCCTCATCATGTCCAACCTTGACAAGATCAACGACATTATCGACTCTGTTCTCCAAGCTGGTGTTGCGCGTGTGGATGATGCTCTCTACGAGCTGGATTCGAACATGCAGGCTGGTAACCAGAATGCGTCTCCGTCTTATGTACTGTCACAGATCGAGAAGGCCTCAGCTAGTGCTATGGAATTTGCTACATCGTTCAACAACTTCATCGCAGATGGACCGAACGCGACACATGCCGACCTTATCAAGGCCATCAACGTCTTCTCTGGTGCCATTGCCGATGTCTGCAGCAACACCAAGGGTCTTACCCGTCTAGCTACAGATGATAAGAAGACCGATTCTCTCATGAACGGAACCCGCCAGCCCGCTATCTCAGCTGTACAGTTCCTCCGGGGTCTTCAGAGCTTCCGACTTGAGGGCATGGATCCCCTGCAGAAGACAGACGTGGTCATCAACAGCAACAACGATGTCCAGATGAACCTGCAGAAGCTCAACAAGCTGGTTGAGTCGTTTGCTCCTGGCTTTGGCAAGCTCGCCAATAAGAAGGGAGACTTGGGTGACCTCGTCGACCAGGAGCTCAGCAAAGCTGCAGATGCAATTGCGGCAGCAGCAGCACGACTGGCCAAGCTCAAGAACAAGCCTCGTGACGGCTACTCAACCTATGAGCTCAAGGTGAACGACTCGATCCTGGATGCGGCGACGGCGATCACCAACGCCATTACGCAACTGATCCAGGCGGCGACAGTGACACAGCAGGAGATCGTACAGGCAGGTCGTGGGTCGACGTCACGAACAGCGTTCTACAAGAAGAACAACCGATGGACTGAGGGACTGATCTCTGCCGCCAAGGCTGTGGCGTCGTCGACTAACACACTGATCGAGACAGCAGATGGAGTCATCTCTGGGCGCAACAGTCCAGAACAGCTCATCGTGGCCTCGAACGATGTGGCGGCGTCGACTGCCCAGCTTGTGGCTGCCAGCAGAGTTAAGGCAGGGTTCATGTCCAAGAGCCAAGAAAAGCTCGAGCAGGCCAGCAAGGCGGTGGGTGCGGCATGTCGAGCACTGGTGCGCCAGGTGCAGAGCTTGATCAAGGAGCGTAGCCAAGAGGAGGACCAGGTGGACTACTCGAAGCTTGGAGCGCACGAGTTCAAGGTGCGAGAGATGGAACAGCAAGTAAGTTTAGCAGCCTCCCCCGTCATGTGTTTGGCAACCCTTTCCCTTCCCCTTGGCCTTCTCCCTCTCATGTCCCCCTGTCGTGGTGGCATCACACATCGCACATCGCATCACAGCTACCATGACACATCGAATACCCCTCACAGGTCCAGTTCATTCCCGGGCCAGTGCGTTCGTAACGGTTACTATATCCGGCAAAGTTTATTTTAGCCCCCTCGTGTAAGATGATGGACTGACAAGCCACCAACAATCAACAGGTCGAGATCCTCCAATTGGAGAATGCCTTGGCGTCGGCTCGACATCGTTTGGGCGAGATGCGGAAGATCTCATACCAAGAAGAGTAAGGGCGCAGATTTGGGCCTGCTGAAGGCATTCGCGGCTTCAGCCTCAATTATCGACACCCGACCAATGATGGGCCAGGAGTGAGACTGCACCACCAAAGGAGGCACACACACACACACACACACACACACCAATCCCAGAGCCCCCTCTTTGGATAGTAAGGTATTAGAGTTGATGGGGATGGCTTGCACTTGCGTAGGCTTGGTCGATTTTCGTATGGCACGCGGAAGCGGAGAAAGTCTGGGCATTTGAGCATGGACAATTACACTCCCATTTGTTACATTTCACTTCGCGACGCGAGCAAAGACGCGAGATATAGACTAGACGGACTGGACTACCCGTAACCGTCACCGGTCCGTACAGTGCCGGAGGATTTCCTGAAGAACGAAAGTCGTGGTCGCGGTGCCTGTCGATGGAACCATGTTTTAGTCCACCTTAGTGTCTTGTCTTTTCTTGTCTTGCCTGTTGGGCTTGCGATGCGGATAGTGTTTCTTGTGTTACTAGTTAGAAACAGGCGTAGCTTAGCGAAATATGTTCACTTTCCGAATTCCTGGATCTATAAGACATGTGTTGAGATTTGTGTTTCTTGTGCTGCGGGGAGTTGGACGGTGAAGCGATTGTTTAGGCTCAGACAGACAGACAGACAGACAGACAGACAGACAGATGGGCAGGCTGAGCGAGAGAGTCGACACACTCACCCAGTCACTGGCGAAACGCAGTAGTAGGTATGCACATGCCTTGTGCAAACTGCGTCCACGATGTTACGCAAACAGTTGTATCCTGGTCATGTCTGAGCCCGTCGAGTGTATGTGAGACTGTCGGAAGCTGTCAATCGGATACTGTCTGTACAGAGGAGCTGGATCCTTGATAGCTGAAACATCTCTGGGGGCAAGAAAACACCAGCCCTTGGTATGGGATCCATGTCAAAACGACCTCATCAAAATATATTCTAAACCTTGACCTAAAATTATGCTAAATTGCCTCAAACTTTTTTATTATTTGGGATTGAGGTCCGCTAAGTTTTGTTTCCTCCCCCACAACACAAACGGTAACGCTGCGGCTGCCTCTGTCAATTGGCCTGTATATCCACCAGAAATCATCCGATGATCAATTGCGTTCGAAGGAGCAAGTGGAGGTCGATTACAAGGGCACCTTGCTTCCAAAAGCAATTCTGCACTGGTTACGCCACCAAATCATAGCAATTGCCCCTTACAGTACCTATGTACATATACTCAGTGAAGCATTCCTCCAAACAGAGCTATCCAATCTGATGGTGTTTGAGTCGCTGTGCTTTACTGCAGCCACTGACCTAAAACACAACCCAGAGTGGACAGTCTTGAAGTTAGTCCTGGAAGCTGGTCATCTTAGCCCGGTTCTTGGTCCCCGCGATCGCTGATGGTGACACCCCCATGTTATACCCGCTTCGAGCTGTAGGGCTGATGGACGACTGACTTACAAGGAAGAGAATGGTAGGGAGAATGGGAGATCGGGCTGGTTTGGTTCAGGAATTTCGCCCAAGTTGCCAATAAAATAACGAATAATGCCCTGATATCAAACATAATTACTTCAAAATCAAGAAATCCCAATCCCTGTGACGGCAATTGGAGCTGTCACTTCGATAGTGACCACGGTGTGTTGGGGTAATTTTGTCATGGGAGCTTTTGATGGGTCCTTCAACCCGTAGCGTAAGGTAGTGTTCAACCCCAAGATCGCCCCCAACCCGATGGAGCTAGTGTAACCAATGTTTCGTTTGCTCCAAACGACAGACTGACTGACTGCGTTGTAGATCGGTGACCTCAAATGATAGTGGAGGTTTAGAGGAATGCACTGATACTCAGGGCCATGATTCACTCATAAACCATGGGAATTGGCGAAGCAAGAACTGGAATTAAAAGTTAATCGGATATGCCGCCCTGGCTCGTCTGTTTCTTGGCTAACACACTCTTGGCGATGATCATGGTTAAAGGACACAGACAGACAGGGTTTAAATTACAGTGTGAGATCACACAGTCTTCAGACCCTGACGTTCTGGGCAATTGTGGGCCGTACTAAACATAATTCCGACCTCTGTACTCTGTAGCATGTAGAGAACAAGACTAGTAACTGTGTGTATTGTATTGACTTTGCTATGCATTTCCCGGTAAAACATCCCCCAACGGTCACCTCATAGTCTTACAGAAACATTTCCGCCGATCAGGTATCACTTCAGATCGTCCCATTTCCATTCTGAAACTGCCTAGTTGCACCGCATGCTGGATTCGTGATGGTAACCCAAGATTAAGAGCCATCAGAACTTCTGTTTATTTATCAATAATAATTCGAGTGTCTGAACAGGGAATACTGACGCTGCTGCTGTGACGAAACACCATCTGAGCGGAAGTTGATCTTTTTCTACCCTTAATCATTTCCTAGTCACATTACCCGCTACAGTCGAAGAAGCTTTGATGTTTTCAGTGACAAGACACCATTGTGGAAACTGTGCAGGTTGTCCCGTCGCTTGCTGCGTCATGTTAGAACTTCAAGTTACAGCTCGCGGAGTAGCAAACCTTTAGGTGAGCACAAAGATGTTCTATGAACAAACATTGGCCTCTTGCGAAGTCCTAGGATAGCGATCGTATTCTCTATGGAAAAGGTTGCCATTGATGGATGCTCTGGATTTGTCCGTTCTGGCCGACAAATTGCCCAGCATCAAAGGCCGTGTCGCCGCCATCCTGGAACGCTGCTACACTGTAAGCTATGGGATATGTTATGAGAAGAATGGACAAACTTACCAGAAAGATCTCCTGGGGGACCCCCAGACATGTCGACTGGCTGCGTTTGCTGAAACAGGTCCATCCCCCCAGAGTCTGGTGCGGCAAGTGTCTGGGCTTGATTGTCAGGCTGCTGTTGGCCCTGGACGTTGTTGATGATGGGCTGATACGGAGCATGGAGCTGGGGATTGGCCAAGACTGGCGCGCCACCAGCTTGGGCGCTTGTGGGACCAACTGTCCAAGTGTTGTTTGGCTGCTGGTCCATGGGAGCAGAGGTTGCCATCTGCGCATTTGAGATGATAGCAGGTTGCGCCTGTGAACTCTCGTCTTCCCAAAATACGCCGGGGTTGTATGCTGCGGAAATTTTGTGTCAGTCTCAAATTCGGAGTTCAGTCAGAGAAACCAGGCGCTTACATGCCGGGAAGTTGTAGATGTGCTGCCAACAGAGGCCCGCAGCTGTCTGAGCATCAAATGCTACGTTGACTGTGGTGGTCATAACCTGGGAACCGTCTTCCAAAACATAGGCGATGAGGATGATGTTATCAACGCGAGACAGCATCTGCCATCGGCCCCCGGGAACGGGCGCCAGATGATTGAGAGCTTCCCCATTCAAGAGAGCTTGAATGTCTTGCATTGTGGCTCGAACTGGCATGGGCGGACTGTTCAGAGAATGAGGCTCCATGCTCACAGCAAGTGAAGAACGGAGAATGTTGAAAAGCAGAATGTTGATATAGTTGCACCAGAGCTTAAAGCCTAGAATGTCTGGTTTGGGAGATTAATATTTTGTGAGTAGGTGGAGAGGGAGAGAGGGCCGGTGAAAGCGATGGGAATGATATGTGGTGGGGGTTCTAGAAATTCGCACCTATGAACAACGCCATCACAGCCAGAGTACCTAATGGATCTAGAGGTGGTGGCGTTTACGTTCCGTCGCCAGAGCTTGGCGCTGTGAGTAACAGATTAACACTGCTGACCACTGTCACTCTAATTATCTGGGATATAAGAAAGTTTTTAGACAACATCAAGAGATTTCCAAATTAATATCTGTCTATCTAAAAATAATACTATTAAAATTTTAATTTAATTTATAATATAAAAAAACAGTAAAAATATTAATTAATTAAATATAGTAATACTTAAAGATTTATTATTTTACACTTAAAGCTAAAAAATAAAAGATTTAATAATTAAATATACTGTATCTTGAAGTGAGGTTACTGATTCTGATAAGCAGAGTTCAATAGCAAGTTCAAGTTTGCAATAAAAGCTCACAATGGCCTCAGAGGTTGTATCTCATATTTCAAAGAGAGTTGAATCTTGGATCATAACCTTGCATCCTAGATTATACCATATTGTTTATTGGACACTAGAGTTAACACTGGTGAAGCAAGACTTGAAACTGCCAGCTGTCACCATTTACTCAAGTTGATTTTAGGACTGTCGTTAATCAAGACATGGGGATAGACTTGGTAGTGCATGTCATAGCAATATCAAAGTAGTTCTCAACATCTGATCTTACAA
The DNA here is from genome assembly GCA_017165645.1 of Fusarium sacchari. NCBI lineage: Eukaryota > Fungi > Ascomycota > Sordariomycetes > Hypocreales > Nectriaceae > Fusarium > Fusarium sacchari. Next base: position 289,790 of record JADANP010000006.1, read on the forward strand.
ATTACAATTACATCTGGATATATCTTAAGGAAGGACTTCCAGCTGGAAAAAGTCTGGGATGGAACTCGTTAAACAGGACATCGATTATATGTTGCCAATGAACCATTAGAGTATAAATATCTTCTCTCATCTCTTAAAAAGCGACTGTAGACAATTCTATAGCTTAACTCAAGAAATCGACTCATCATTTCAATGAATCCTCATCCTCCACTGAAAGCATACGAGGCTTAGGAGAGTAGCCCGGATCACCCGTCCCCTGGCATGCCAAGTATCACTAGCCTATAGCCGGGCCCCTTGTGGCTTCGCGCAATGTTGGGCTCCATTGCGTAGCGAACGCACACACGCCCAGTGATTCAGACAAAGAACAGTGCGTGGCAGGTATCTCTCAGGGAATCTAAAAAAGATACGTACATGAAGCCCCACCAACCTCTGGAATGCCCCACTCTCTTGCATCAATAGAGAAACAATAAGACGTTCAGACTAATGTTGCGAAGCGGCGTTTGCAGAGCACTGCTACAAATGCGCGGCATGGTTGCTTCTCTTCTTTTCTTTTCTCTCCTCCTCACAACACCAAACATTCTGAATTGTATTTCAAGTTCCTGAAGGCGCTCTAAGAAGATTTCTCTCATCTCTTTCAACGCCAATAGGATCAGCTTGAACCTCAGCAACCACGATCATGGCCAACTTCATCTTGATGCCACCCGGCGCTTCTAGCCCCGTTGTATTTACCAGCAAATGGACACTGGAGCATATCGACAGAATCTACCAGTGCATTCATACAGACAGCAAGTCGAGCAAGCTCCTTAAGATCCTCCCTTCCCTCTACAACGAGTTGGATGTCGGTGCCAAAGCCGGGTTTGCTAATCTCTATATGTAAGTTTATTTGTCACAGAACTACTCATCTGAATTTACTGACGACTACCAAACAGGGTCCAACTTGGCATGCCCGTTCTCTATGCTCGCGACACTCAGAACAACTGCTACTACCTCGGAGCTCCTTGTGACTTCTTTGCTAAGGGTGGAATGCTGGTCAACATTCCCGGTGCTCCTGAAGTCATTTTCATTCACCGTCCTGAGAAACCTGCTTTCCCCGCCAAGATTCCACGACCTCCCAATGCTTATATCCTTTACCGTAAGGAGCGTCACCACTCGATCAAGGCTCAACACCCTGACATCACCAACAATGAAATCTGTAAGTAGTTCATACCCATTCACAAGACATCACTGACATCGGTTTAGCCCAAGTCCTTGGCCGCCTCTGGAACTCCGAGACCCGTGAGGTTCGCGCACTCTACAAGCAGATGGCAGATCAGAAAAAGGCCGAACATCGACGACAATACCCCGACTACCAGTACCGCCCTCGTCGTCCTTCTGAGCGGCGCCGTCGCAACAATGCTTCGTCTGACAGCAGTACAGCGACTTCTACTGTCGCACAGCAGATCACGGCCTAAGATGTTCATATCGGAACTTCTTCATCTCGATGAGCACTGGCCCTCGTGATTTTGACCATAATTCTCGGACGACAAACGTAAGTCGAAGAATATGAAGCTCAACAGCAGTCACTAATTTAGTTTGATATAGGAAGACTGGAAAAACTGCTTGTCGTTTACCCAATCTCGGTTGCCTGGGGGTTGGGACACAGATCAAGGAAGCGATGTATTTGTGGATTTGACGATACCCATGGATTGCAAGCGGCGCAACCCACTCGCTTTGTTTCTTGTTGCACTAGGTCGTAGGACATGTCTATTCTTTGAAGACAGGAAGCCTAATGGATAGGTAGCTAGTACGTTGAAAACGTATCGCGTTGCTCTAGGGAGGACAGGAAATATAATAGAGGTTCAAGACTCAATTCTATCGTCCTTACGATGCTGTTGGTGACCTGGCAACTCGGTACTATTGATCGTAACACAGAAAACTTTCCTACTGTACAGCTCTCAACGTAGTGCATGTAAAAAACTCCCCATCAGACTCCTGCACTTCCCAGCTCCCCGAATTCCCATCATGAGCCAGTCCAATCACTGCTCCATATGAATGTACTGCAGCGCCACTCCGAGTTTCTCTCCTTCTCCCCCGATGGTCCTAGCGGCCGCGGACAGATGTAGAACATTCGACCTGTAGTGTCATCAAAATTAGCTTCTAGGTTTGACTTTGCATCGGCAAGCGACGTTGCAGCAGCCGCAGCGTTGTGTAACGGCAACGCCACTGCATGCACTTTGGATCAGCTGCCGCTGTATAACGTACCACAGTTGACCCCGGGCTTCTTGGTGGTGAAGCTGATGCAGGGTTCGTCGTGTTCACATCTTGGTGCAACCCTCTTACCCAACAGCTTGGACCACGACTCCTTCGCCTCGATCGGGTCAAACACCCTGTCCAAGGGTTCGGGATCCTTGCCGCGTAGAGGGACTGTTGGTGATGACTTTTCTGTAAGTGTAGCCTGCGGGGCATTCGATAGTCTCTGCGCGCTGGCTGGCGCTTTCCCTGATACTGCAGGTTTCTTTGTTGTAGATGGCGTCGAACTTGCCGCTACTAGCTCTGACTTGCCATCTTGAGCCGCGGGAGCTTTTGGCTTGAAGAATCCCTGCAATGTTCGTTGGCCCTGCGCCGCCTTGCTCTTGGTGTCGTTGGCGCCTGTAAAAGACTTGGCCTTCTTGAATGGCCGACTCGTCGTGTCAGCGGCCGTTCCAGGTCTTTTGGAGCTAGGCTGGGATGCTGAAAGCTTGGTTGAGTTGGTAGTCTCGCCCAGCCTTGGTGTGGAGGAGGCGTTGGTCGGCGACCCTGAAGCTTGCTCTGCTTTGTCGAGTGACCCTGAGGGGCTACTATTTCCGTTCTTCAAGGGTTCTGTAGGTGTGTCTGTCCTCGTAGACTCTCGTGGAGGGGCGGCTTTCTTTGTGAACATGTCGCGGATGCTCTGCCGGCGGTCAAATTCTGGTATCAGCTTCGCAGACAAAGGAAGATGATCCTTTGGGGTCCAGTCTCGAAGACGCTCGTCCCCGTTGAACATACCCGGGGGGTTCATCATCTCGCGCAACGCACACTCTTTGTCGCCCACAGTCACTTTGTCCGACAAAGTCGCAAAGACTGGGCAATGGTCAGATCCCATCAAGCCCTCCTGAATATTGGAGTAGTTGAACCAGTCCTTGATGCCATCGCTGCACAAGACGTAGTCAATCCGGCTGCCGTTGTTTGCAGGTCGTGTGTTCCGCTTGGTATCCCAACATGTGTTCATCCACACTCGCTCCGGGTGAAAGCAACGACAGAGGTCCCAGAGAACAGGCTTTTCACGGCCTTCATCTCTTTCGCCTAGCACACTTCCCTCAAATATGAGTTGGTTGAAGATGCGCCGCACAGGTGCGTTCATCCAGTCGCTGAGATCAATCCCTTCCTTGCGTAGTGTCTCTGAAACATTGGTTGAGTCAAGCTCGGAGCGGACGACGTTCAAATCACCGGTAAGGATGACCTGCTTGCCTGCGGCGACCAAGTTCCGTATTCTCACTTCCAGTGCCTGAAAGAAACCAGTGCGAAAGTCATCGCGAGTCTCATCTCGGGTTGCGGGGCTGTAAACTCCAAAGAGCACAAAACCTGGAAACTCGAGAATGACACAGCGGCCCTCAGAGTCAAGAGTCGCCTCGTCGATGATGCCATCAAGCTGATCAGGTCGGGGGTAACCACCAATCTGCTGGTCTTCAGGGAGGTCGCGGTATCTGGTTGTAGACTTGGGAGCTGTTAAGATGCCGGTGACGCCTTCTTCTGCTCGTATAGGCGCACATTTTGAGTTGCGTGTGTAGATAGCGACGCCAGAATATCCTGAAGACTGTCAGGCTTCGTGGCGAACAAATAAGGGTGAGCGCCATACCTTTCTTGTGCTTCGGTAAGCTGAAGAAGACATCCCAGCCGGGAACGAGAACCATGTCATCTTGGAGGTCCTTTCGCTGAATCTTGGTCTCTTGCATAACAACAATGTCTGCTTCGAGAATCTCAAACATAGCCTACGTGGTTGTGAGTTGAGGAGGTTAGGTGTAAGTTGTTAGATGAAGGAGCGTACTTGAAAGGTTCTCTTTTCCCTCCAAGGTTGATAACCGAAAGGATTTCTGTGAAGTGGATCATTAGGATGAGTTTAGGATTTTTCGCTGTGATTCACGAACCGGATGCCATTGACTGCAGATGGTGTTAGTGGAAGAGCCAAGGGAAAGGCGGCTAAACTCACCGTTCCAGGTGGTAATCCGAAACGCCATGATTGCAACTTATCAGTTATGGAATTTGGTGCCGAAAGCTCTCATAGAGTATAACAAGTAACTCCCTCGAACGCCTCACGTCTCATCCCGTGGTACTGGCGATGTGGAGACCATGAGCTGAAGGATGAAGGAACTTCGCGATAAGTTTGGGAGACGGGCGAATTGGCAGCTATAGAGGGATAGACCGGGGAGAGATCGTCTTATATAAGTCCTGAAGAAGAAACGAGCACGGCGAGAATCGGGTTGATCAAGTAATTGCCGTTTAACGACAAGACACTCAGAGTGAGAAGGTCGCGATCCTTACAATGACGCAGAGCCCCACCGCGTGGTGTTGAGCCTTCGACGTCGCGCCCCCAGCACGAGATCACGTGCGCGCTGTCATCGGCCGGGGGAAATTGGTACCTTACAATTGAGGCAACTTTCATTGGCGGTTCTAACCGAAGAATGACCTGATCGATCACAAACTTGCCTTAGACTCACCAACTGTCAAAGCGAACAACAACGTCGTCGTCCACAATGTCCGCTGCACGATTCACCCGCGCTGCCACGCGTGCCACTGCGCAGCTCCGCGCTCCCCTCCAGCGCCGATTTGCCAGCACCGCCGAGAACGAGTTCATCAAGGAGCGTCAGCACATCAAGGAGCACGCTGCCGGTACCACTGGTGAGTCGACACCCGACGACGCAGAATTGGGTCAATTGGAAGCTTTGGATGCGTTTGCTGACGATGGGCAGAGCTGTGGAAGAAGATCTCCCTCTAGTACGTCCGAATCCGAACCCTTGAGCGAATTACGAATCTGTCTTGGAACCCGGAGCATCGGAAGTTGGAGTTGACGAGGTCGTGATGTTGCGTTGGGGATAGCAATGGCTAACAAGATCGAAGTGGTGTCGCTCCCTGCCTCGTCGCCGCCGGTGCCAACGCCTACTGGCTCTGGAACGAGCATTGGGACCACTGGAGCCACATGCCTCCTCTGGAGGAGCGCACCGAGTACCCTTACCAGAACATCCGCACCAAGAACTATCAGTGGGGTAACGGTGACAAGGTGAGTTTGGAATGGATATCCTGGTTCAATGGTACTTTACTGACCTTTTACAGACTCTCTTGTAAGTTGTGACATCATTCCGGACAATAGCTTCAAAAGAGCTTCAAGAAGCTCGGATGCCAGCTCTCACGCCATTGAGCTCCGAGCTATCATGCTCCATAACGTTTGTGAATACTATACTAACTATGCACAGCTGGAATGACGAGGTCAACTACCACAACAAGGACAAGGCTTCCTAAGTATGATCTGTTTAGCTCATGCGTTGGACAATTGCTGGACTACTCCGTCATGGACTACTCCCTCTGGAGATACCTTGTACATGTTCCCTAGACTCGAATTGACTGATTGTTAAAATCCGAACCATCATCCTTGCGCATTCTAAGTGACAGGAAACCGGATGTGCCACCAAGCTTCTAGTATTCTTATCTCACGCCTATGAGTCTTGTCACAAGAGCCGCTCATATTGGATCATGCTTCCCCAAGTTCAAACCGAATTTGCTCTATTCTTTTGCAAGCTAGTTCTCAACATTGTCTTGACATCATCTAAGCCCATTCTTTGGACTCAGGCCACACACAGACTTACTGAAGTCAAGAACTTAAATCCAGTGGAACACTGTAATCGACAAAATAACGTATCAGGGCTGTAATAGTATGATTAGAATTCATTTCATTGACTGTGTTTCTATTCGTCTGCTTTGGACGTCGTGATACATGCCCACCAATTGAGATTGTGTCATCCCACTTAAAGTCACCTTGACACGGATACTCCGAAGATGCCCCGGCCAAACAACAAACGCCAGTAATGAAACACTGTATGTACAACCAAACGCGCCAACTGAGAGACAGCTATTGAAAGTCTCATCGAATGGGAGTTGCTGACTCAGATGGGAAGGTCAGAATACCACTAAGGTAGCTATCTAGATTATATCTGAGCAGGAGTGACCTAATCTGTTAACAATTCGACAGGCGCGTCTTGGTGCCGACTTGAAGGGCGCTCTCTTGAACCCTTCCCACTCTATGGCTGTTCACATCTTCATCATTTATCATCACTCGCTATAACAGTGTGAGTGATCCCGAATCAAAATGGCTCGCTATCTCAACCCGGCCAAGATTGGCCTTCTCGCTCTCATAGAGCTCTACGTTGAAGGAGCTGTACCAAGTGATGCTGTCCTTCCTGTGCTCTCCTTTGTCACCTCTCATCTCATGGATCACTGTTCTCCAAAAACATCTGCAGATCAGTCTGAAAGATGGAGCAAGGCAGAGAAAACCGTCAGCCTCGTCATAAGCATCAAAGAATTTGAGAAGCTTCTTGGGAGCTACCCGTTTCTCATGGGCATGCCTGGGCGGAGGTTATGGGATCAGTTCTTGGGCAAACTATGGGATATCAACTCATTGGATGCACTGCACAACTTCTTCGACAACCTATCGGACTTGCTGGCCAAAACCAAGGAGGAGCGTAAGAGACTGGCTGAGCTGGGCCAACCAGTGAAGGAGGAACAAGGCATCAAGCTCTCGGCGAACTCTCCCTTTGGAGCTTTTGTGCGCAGATCGCGACTTGAGTACCAAAGATTACGCTTCCACGACTGTACAGAGCTATGGAAGCAATTTGTGCGATATCGACAACCAACAGCCCCTTATCTCAAACGCAAGATCCCCGGCTTCGGACGGCTGAGCTTCGACAATGTTCTATTGGTGGGCGAGCAGGAAGATTGGGACCTGAAGAGTGTTATGGACTTGGCCTCTGTGGCGTACGGTGATATGCTCACAGGAGACCAAAGTGGATCGCTCCCTGTGAGCACAGATGACATCGAGAGTCTCCTGGAGTTCCAAATCGAGCAGATGCAGAGTCAGTCACTCTCAAACTCATATGATCTTGCGTGCTGACACAGTTAGAATTTGGAAACAGGATACCCCTCGAAATCCGTCATCAATTTCATGATCTACTTAACGACAGCTATCTCATTCCCAGTCTCACACACTATCTCAAGTATGCCATCCCTCATTAACACCCATGAATCTTTCGGCTAACCGGGGCAGATTTCTCGATGCATGGAGAGCTGGGGACTATCCCACTGCGTTCGACTATTTGCACCGTTACTTTGACTACACCATGCAGAACAGAGATCGCCTGTTCTACCAATACGCGTTGATGAACTTGGCTGTTTTGCAGGCCGACTTTGGTTGTTACAAAGAAGCTGTAGCAGCCATGCTTGAAACCGTGTCCACAGCGAGAGAGAACCGAGACATGACTTGCCTCAACTTTGCCTTGAACTGGCTCTTCCATTTCGGCCGTGCTCATCCCGATCTCGTCCAGAATTTGGAATCGAGTAGCCTGCTCGGTACTGGCAAAGAAAGCTTGGCCTTTCTCCGTGTTAAGGCTAGAGAGACAGGCATGTTCACGCTATGGAGCTCAGTCCTCCTCAGCGAAGCAAAACTTGGTCTACTGAATGGCGACAGTGTGGCCACGGCTTTTGAGTCGATTGTGCGAAGCTCTCACATCATCGTCGAGAGGAACATGAACAACATGTTTGGGTCATACCTTTCACTCACATCAGCTCTATGGGACCGGCTTGGCCTCTCGACCCTATCGTCAGCAACCTGCGAGGTCTTCCTGAATTGCCACGCTCGTAATGCCATCTTCGATGATGAACTGAAGTTGACTTGTCGACTCGCTTTATTACTTGCTTCGAAGGGAAAATATGATGATGCAATGGCTAAACTGGAAAACCTGGAGGATAATTCACTGAGATCCTGGAAGCCCAGTCAGTACTGGCACAAGTATCGAGGTGTCATCAAGCTGAAAAGAGACTTACACCACAACAATCTCGAAGGAGCTGAACGGCTTCTATCTCAGATCCTGCAGTCGAAGAAGGATGACCTAGAACCTGATATGGCGTTCTTGGTGGACACCCTCCACATTGACTATCTCACTCGTCGTGGAGATCTCCAAGCAGCCTTTGCAAAAGTCGACGGCATGATGTCGCAGTTGGAGAATGAGAAGAAGGATGTGGTACTCAAGGTCAAACTCTTGCTCCTCAAAGCCTCTCTTCTTGATAAGTGTGGCCGGCCGCAGAGAGGGTTCACGACCGCAATGCGGGCAGCGAGCATATCGTGGGGAGCTCGTCTGATACCCTGCCTCTGGCAAGCAATCGGTTGTTTGTCGAATATTCTGGTCTCTTTGAAGGAATTTGAAGCAGCCTCTCAGCTTCTGCTGGCTATCATACCCCGTGCCCTGGAATGTGAGACTGAGAGTCTGACAGCTCAGCTCTACAGCTACCTCGCCGATGCCAATATGGGACTCGCTGGTAAATGCGAGCCCAAGTCAGCCAAACGATCGGAATTCATGACGAAAGCTCTCGCAGCGGTAGAAAAGTCTTTTGATCATTACTCAAGCGTCGAAGACATCGAAATGCAATGCCAAATGATGGCAAAGAAGGCGATGATCATGAAATTGACTGGGGATATGGTTCTGGCTGCAGATTACGCTGCAGCGTACGTGTCACTGCGAAAGACTGCTGAATCACTGAGTCTTGGCGGGTAGGTATTTGGTAATGGGAAATACGAATCATTGGCATGGCCAGAAACGAGATATGGGGGTTCACAATACCATTTATTTAGACAGAGGCGGGTGATATTTCAGCCAGCCCCAGAGAGGATTCTTAACCATGAACATGAAACTTTACGAATACACATGCAATGATGCTGTATGCCCCATGTCACACTAATAATGTTTGTTTGTCTACCACCGTACTTTTTCGCCCTTCTTGTTTCTTAGCTGGCCTCTCTCTGCTACAGTCTCAGCCTTGGGTTCTTCTGTCACGTCTACTTCACTGGGATCATTGGTGGCCCACGCCCTCTCGATACACAGCTCAAATGGACCATCCACACGATCTGTGAGCCCAATACCCACGGTCAAGACCTTCTGACGAAGCATCTCAGTCTGAGGTTCCACCACAAAGCCGTGATTCGTCCTGACAAAGTCGTTCCATTTTATGAGCACTGTTTCCCATTGGCCTGGGCGCTTTGGGAATAATCGATGTTGATGTAAATCTGATGGTTCAACACTCTCAGTTTGTAGGTTGACAAAGTAACTGCGGCCATCCGACTTGACACGCAGGGCGAGGTAGATGTACGGATCAATATCCCACATGGAACGGCCGAAGGCGGTTGGCCTTTGGTCAGGAGACCGAAAGCCGGCAAAGCCAGTTCGTTGGATATTGGGGCGGTCGGAGGGGAGGCGAGTAGAGATGTTGCCATGAAAACGGGCGTAAGCGGAGGGTATCTTGGGGTCGTTGTTGGCGTCGGTGGACTTGTGGAAGTCAAAATTGCTCTCTGAGAAGCCGCCGATGGTCTTGTCAGTCATGACGATGCAGTCGCGGACGCTATCGGGGGTGTTGAACTCGTAAAGAGGCTTGGGCTGTGTAGCGCCTTTGATGGCCTCGAAGCTCACAGCTGCAAGATTTAGCCTCAGAACATTACTAAGCTTGGGAAGAGTCTACCTATCTGCGTGCGGCGCCTGAGCTCATCCATACTGCGGCCGAAGAAGCCCCTTGAGAGGAGCGTTTGTGTGGCCCTCATGATGTGTAATTTTGGTGTTTAGGTATGATGCCGAGTTTGAAGCTGTCGCAAGCTGTCTACTAGAGCCCAATTGGCTCACCGAGTGTCTTATAACATGAGATATTATAACAGCAGCGGTACAGGGACTAAAATTGGCCCTTTGGTCGAGTTTCAGGCCGTGGAGCAGTGATGTCGCTGTAAAGTTGCGGTTCTGCGACTGGGGATGTTGATAATTTACACATGTCTAGCATGTGCCAATTGGTCTGATCCGGCCTGGAGATCCCCCACATTCTCACCACCCACCGGCATCGGACAGCGGGGCATATTTGATCCGCCATCAGCCCAGAAACCCAAGAAATTCTTCAACGGCAGAAGACGTATTCTAGTCTAGTTTGCCGAAGCCAGCTCGAGCTCGATAATGACCCTGCGCCGCGGGTAACCACCGGGTGTCCCTGTAAACAATTCCCACGTCTCGATTCTCTCGGCTCAGCAAATTCGTAACAATAGTTTCGCCAATGTTTTCCTCGGCAAAGGCGATTCGCCCGGCCGCTCTGCGCCAGAGCGTTCTCGGAGCGGCGAGGGTCCAATGTCGATACAACTCGATGCCCTCTAAGGGAAAGATCCTGCGAGAGATGCAGAAGGCGGCTTACAAGGATACTAAGAAGACGGATACTCAATCGATGTCGGCGATCCAGAAGAAGGCCAACGATGAGTACTTCAAGGGTGGCGGTGGCCCTCTATTTCCTGGTGAGTTATCATGAGGACTATTCGGGCCGTGGACTTGTCAATGCGCCAATTGAGGCTGGAGACAAGCAGTCTGAACCATGACACAAGACTAAAAGCGCAAAGGCACGTTTGTCTCTCTCCCATTCTCACGATACCCCTCCGGCGCCAGCAACCTATTCAACTATTCATGGTACCGCCTGCGACAATTTGGATTCGAATACTTCTCTCTCCTCCAAATGAAGCTCAAGTCTATGCCCGACTGGACAACACGTCCCAAGTGGAAGATCGCCCGAAGCAAAATTGCGCCTACAGCGAAAAACATGTACATAGAGATGCTCGGGGCTTTTGCCGCCGGTGACAAGGCTGCTGTCAACGAGCTATGTCTGGGTCAGTTCGGAAAGAAGCTCATGGCCGCTATCGATCGTCGAAATCCCGCTGAGCGTGTCACATTTGAGTTGGTCAAGCTCAATTCGACATGGGCGTACCCTCGTGTGATGGCACACCAGGTCCATAACGTGAATCCGCACGACAAGGAGCACAGCACAGAGCAGGCCGTTGTTGCGATTGCCTCTACACAAAAGGTAGCGAAGTACAAGAAGGCCACCGGCGAGCTCATCCCCGGAAGCACAAAGGTGCAGGATAAGATCGAATACGTGGTGATCTCACGACAGGTCAGCGAGAAGACATTCCAAGCTGGCCAATGGCGCATATGGGGAACCATTTCTCCAACAACTCTAGAGGCATTCCAGGAGGAGCAGGATTGGATCACCAGGGAACAAGCCAAGCGAGCTGGATGGGAAGGGCCTCTGAAATAAAAAGAAATAAAAAAATAAAAAAAGGTACAAAATTGTATAAATACGCTGGAATGCTCATGATGTTAGTGAGCAGAGGAGGAGGAGGAGGAGGAGGAGGAGGGAACATGTAAAATGAGAGTGTATATTGTACGATGAGCATGGATGCTTTGTACTATATTCTAGAATACCTTTGCATTGAGACTGGCGAATGGGCGGTTATCAAGTACTTCTCCAATTCAGTTCAAGAGATCAATTACCGACATGTGTGATGGTGAAATTGAGAGCATGTTTGAACATTCAGATGCAAAATGAGACATTGAAGACAGCATCATCGAGAGGTATATGAGAACAGATCAATTGGCTCGATGATGTGATGTTGATGTTGTGTTGTGGCATTTCTACTGGATTATCACTTACAGGGTAGGCCACTAGAGTAGGCTGTGGCTGTGGTATTCCTGGCGTCTTATTATATTAACTGAGTGCTCTTACTTACTAGGTGAGGGAGAGGCCTGTCCTAGCTCTGTTTTTATCAGGATAAAATAAATGGTTAGGCTGGCAGACAGAGTGATTCTTATGCTATGCAAGTTCTGAGCTAGTGCTGCAGGTCTGTAAAAAAGTTGCAGCGTGGGAACTACCGAGTTGAACAATTTAGATTTAGGCTAAAATACTGGTGTAAATCCTCTTGATTAACCTATTGATTACTTTTTGCCAAACCAACCAACCGCCAAACCGATCTTGAATCAAACCCCTAATTGATTGTCAAACTTTTTTTTTTTGATAGAACAGAATCCAAAGGCATCTGCTTAGTGTCCCCTTTAAAAGAACTTGCCAGGGGTCGAAGAAACGAGGTTCTCGGTGGGAACATCCTCCTCAGTGCTTGAAGGACGAAGGTCCACGGGGCGATCAAGAGCATCAAATCGATGTCCTCGAATCTTAGCAGACATGTACTGGTAGGAAAGACGGAGGGCGAGAGCACCACAGCCCCAGAGAATGCTTCCAACAGGGGCAGCAACGAAAGCGCCAAAGGCACTCCAGTCATTGCCGTATAGACCCTTCTGTACAAGGAGAAGCTCACCGGCCTCCTGAGCGTTACCGTAGTAGACGCATCCAAAGATGAAGACGGTGAGTATTCCACCAAGACCACCGACAACAACCTCAAAGCCACGCCACCAGTAGAACTTATCAACAAGGCCAATCACCAAGACAGGAATTGTAGCGGCGGAGATGAGATCGGTGATGAGCCAGATCTGAAGAACAGAGGGAGCCTTGAGAGCAATGACGATGACGGGGAAGATGATGAGGACGACAAAGGCACGGATGTACCAGATGTTGAGCTTGTTGCGGAAGAGATCGTTGGAGCCGGAGGAGACCATAGCAGACTGGAGACTGTCAAAGGCAGCTGTGCTCATGGTGACGACCATTACGAGCACAATGCCAACAACCCAGCTGGGAAGGGTCTCGAGGAGCACGAAGAAGGCGACTGAACCAGAACCAGCCGCGTCCTCGAGAGACAGAGCTCCGGACCAAACGGCGATCAGGCCAGTGGAACCAACGAGAGTGAGGATACACAGAATGACGATCGTGGCGATGGTAGTACCGATTCGAAGATCCTTGTCAGTCTTGGAGGCGAATGTTCGGAGCCAGAAGGAGGAGAGGAAGAAGTCGTTGGTCAGGACAGCAACGGGGAGGATGTACAGAAGCTGCCAGCCGAGGAGGTTGGACTTGGTGAGGCCAGACTCTTCGATGAGAGGTCTCTGAATCTCAGTCTTTGCGCCAATGGTAATGGCGGCGATGATGACAAGACCGATGACCATGGTACCCTGGGCGACATCGGTGATGAACGAGATTCTGAATCCACCGAGGGCTGTAGACTGTTAGACAATACATAGGGCCGCAATAGAGGGAGACTCACAGGTATAGATAGTTGTGACAGTGCACTGAACGATCATAACCGGAAGAGGTTTGAGGCCGGTCATGGCATTGACGACCTGTCCAATAGCCGACAGCTCACCAACCATGTACAAGAACAAGGTCACAAGAGACATGAAGCTCAGGTACAGCATAGTGACAACGCCGTATCGCTGGCGAGTCCACTCGGTGAGGACAAACCCCTCAGGGCATCGTCGTCGGATGATAGGGCCGAGGTATCCAAAGATGAGCATGGGCAGCGACGACGCAAGAGCGTAGACGATCATGCCCTGGACACCAGAAATAGTGGCCAACTCAGGGTACGAGAAGAGAATACCGGATCCGAGGGCTACAAGAGTCAGTTGTCATTCCAACGTTGTTAGGGGGCAGGGGATAGATTGGAGCGGCAACACTTTTCCCACGCAAGCATTAACTTGATCGAGTATTTACGGTACAATCTCAGCTTCGTCGTCGCACGCCAGGATCTCCCCGGAAGAACAGACACGTCCGCTATCGCAAACATGCTCCGAGGTTGGATCCAGGCGATACGTCAACTCAGCGCCCGTAGTGAGCCGCATCCTCTCCCCCCAGCCTCCCGAGATTGCCTCTCTGGAGCAGGTAGTTCGAGTTGCCCAGCTCAGTGAAGAGTGACCTCAACTGAGCTGGACGGGGTTAGTAGCAACAGAGTCTGAGAGCGTCTCAGGAGGGGTAGGGGGGAGAGAAGGAAGATCTTCTTTCAATGTACGAACCTGCTCGTTCATTTTATGACTGGCATATACTCGACCGAGAAGTTTCAGGCTGGAGTCTCAGTGCGAGGTCTCACAGACTGTATTCTTCGTTCTTGCTGACATGTTGCAGTTTGCCACCGCTCCGGAGTTGTTGTAGCAAGAGCTCTTTTGGCTCTACTCACCGGAGGCGATGAAGTTGAGGGCCAAAGGGAAGGCTGTTCCTGTGGTTAGCCAGTGTTCCGTGTTGTTTGAGCTGTATATTGAGATGTTTGTGAGTAGAGGAGCAGAGTTGCCTTGTCGCCTCTCGCAAACACTTCGTAACTGGGGATTTTCTGACCCGTCTGAGTTCCGTTTCCTGAAAGGAAATCGGCCTTTGACTGATTTCTCATCTTCCAAGCAATGCCAGTTCCCATGAGTCTGTTCTGAAGATTAGCTTCAATACGAAAATGTAAGCGAGATCGGAGACAAACAGGAACAGGGCATAAGTGACATAGATGACGGCATTGGAAGCCGTGTTCGAGGGAAAGCCCATTGTGAGTTGATTCCAAGTTGACGATTCTTGTTGATAAGATAGATGCGTTTGTATCTTCCTTGTGTTGAGAATTGACGTGATGTAAGTGAAGACAGAGGAAGAGAGAGAGAGAGAGAGGGCGAGAAAAATTGATTGCAACTAAGTCAATTAAAAAAAGTCGCTCCTGGTCTGGTCTGGGATGATTAGTTAGCGTAGGAATAGAACGTCCCTCTACACCCGATCTAGTAACGTTCTATCGCCAAATTGACTGCATAGAGGAAATCTGGGCCATCAAATGCTTGCAGCTTTTACTACGGAGAGTGGGGGTTACTGTAGCATCCTTGGGCCACTGTAAACCGCATGATCACAGCTGACGATGGATGATCGGCCGACGCTGAATCTACCTGAGGGACATCGTATCATATCATATCATATTATATTATGCCTGTCATTGGATGTGGCAACTTTCGGCCCTTTTTGTCGGTCTCAGTCATATCGTCACATCATCACTCGCTCACTCTCTCACGCAGTCATTCACAATTGGGTGCAGGGAGGGACAAGTGTTTTGGTGGGACAAAGTCCCATTTGTGAGATTGCTCCCTTATTCTCTTTTTTTTGTGCTTTTCTACGGGGTTTGACAATGTAAATCAAGAACAGTAAAGGAAAGAAAGGAGAGAAAGGAAACGAAAGGAAACCGTGAAGTAAACAAACTCGTACATAGACGAGAAAACCACAGAGACACCTCGTCTCTCCTATCTGACCGTGGTCCCGAAAGCAATCCAGTCTCATCCAACCCTGCCGTGTCGAAGATCTGTTCTGTCTAAGGGCATCCAAGCCGATATGATTGGTGTGGTTGCTGTCTCTTGTAAATTCTGTCGTCTGTCTTTGTGCTGTGGTGTGGCTCAGGGAAAGGCATGCCTAGCATGCTGGTGCGGTGATGTGTCTGGCAGGGAATTAAAAAGCCTGTGGCTGGTTGCAAATATAACTTTTTGAGAACCAAAAAAAAAGTCATTAGAGAGCGATCAGGTCCAGCTTTGGAAATGACAATTGAGCCTAGGCTCCTAGACTCGCATGGATATATAGCTGTGTATAGCACTTGCAAGCTGGGAAATCGAAAGAAAAGATCAGAAATGTCGAATAAAGACGTCAAAAAAGTCGAGCCAGAGGATCAGGTTTGGTGGTCAGAGAGAAGTTGAACACCAAGAGGCCATCTACTATATACCTGGATATAGAGGTTATGGCAGGGCGTCTGGAGATCTAAGAGTTATAGCGACGGTAGCGCTCTGCTTCCTGTCGCTGGCGGCTCTGGTGGTAGCTGGAGGACTCTCTTGGTCCCTGGGGAGTGAAGTTAGAGTGGGGCGTACCGCTGTAATTCCCCTGGTAATGCATCTGCTGAGGATGCGCGTATGAAGCATGGCGGCGACCTTGGTACTGAGGTCGACCATGGCTTTGGTATGGGTGGTTGCGAGCATCTTGAGACACAGTCATGGGCTGGTGATACTTGCGTTGGTGGTGTCCCTGGAATGGCACCTGAGGTTGCCCCTGGTATATGGGGGCGGGGTGTTGAGGAGGAGGGTACTGCACCTGGGATGGCCCTGGGCCTGGGTACCCAAGGTGAGATGGGCCTTGGTATGTCTGTATAGGATGCTGAGGTATATCTATGTAGTTGAAGCTACCAGGAGCAGCGACGGGAGCAGCAACGGGAGCCGCGACGGGAGCCATGGCTGAGGGCGCCATCGGCATATAACCCATGGGCGGCATGGGCTGCGGGTATTGAGGCGCCATCTGCGTGTAAGGCATGGCCGGTTGATATATATGCTGCTGAGCAGCAACGACAAGCTGATCCTGGGGGACTTGCTGGGAGGCGACGACGACCTGTCCTGAGAGGGCTCGCTCAGTGGCATCACTCTTGCGAGACTTGCCACTCTTGTCACGAGGCTGCTCGGTTTCGCGAGTTAGAGATCTGCCCCGCATGAACTCCTCCGACTCATAGGAGCTCTTGAATTTGGACTGATACAGTTGGTTGCGCTTTAGATTCTCTTCCGATAGATGGCGCCGTCGAATGAGGCCACTCTTGGCCTTCTTCTTCCCCATACGCTGCTCGTCTGGCGAGCTTCCACTCTCGTGCCAGGTGCTGTCATCGCTCTCCGATAGATCAAGAGGAGGCGGGTAGGTAGAGGTAATGAACATCGAAACAGCACGGCGGTGTCCCTTGCCGTTGGCCTTGTCTTCAGCGGCAACCTCACACCGTCTCGCAGCAAGTTCTGCAGCAGGTGAAAAGGCTGTAACCCGCGAGTGTCCATCTGCAGCGAGACGTTCCTTGAAATCCCGAAGGTTCGGCGGGCTGAACTCTGCAGGAGGAGCAGGGATCTGAAGGGGAATAGGAGATGACCCAGCATGAGATGGCAAGGTGCTTGGTGAAGCGGCGAACCGAACTGTGTTACCAGACTCGGCAGGATACTTCTCCGGGGACTGGACCGGAGTAACCTCATCTAGTTTGGCACCAGTTGGAACTGCAAAAGTTGGTACGGGTAAAGGCCTGGGCTTAACATCTTCCGTCTTGAGTAAGTCATCCACGCGATGTTGTTCCAAGAACTCTTGCTCCTCTCGAGACAGACTTGTGCTCGAAACCATGCGTCGGTGGTTATTCGGAGCAGCGGCCGCGGAGACGACGCGAGAGTCAAAGCGACGATGAGGACGCTTAACAGGACGGAGAGGTGGTGGATACAGGCGAGCATCATCCACACTACCAGGCATGCGGGAAGAACCAGAGCCGGGAACACGAGAGGGGCCAGGATCGGGAAAGCGAGAACCAGAGTCGGGAAACCGGAAACCAGTGTTG
Source organism: Fusarium sacchari (assembly GCA_017165645.1). Taxonomy (NCBI): domain Eukaryota; kingdom Fungi; phylum Ascomycota; class Sordariomycetes; order Hypocreales; family Nectriaceae; genus Fusarium; species Fusarium sacchari. Next base: position 307,128 of record JADANP010000006.1, read on the forward strand.
GGGTAATGAGGGCCAGAGTCGGGCAGACGAGTGCCGATGGCTTGAGGAACAGCGACAGCTTCAGGGGCGGGCTTGGTTCTCTTTCGTTCGACCCGAAGGATACAGCCTTCAACTTCTTTGCCATTCTTAGGACATGTGTTAGCAGACATTCGGTACGCACTCGGATCCCGACGGAAGACAAAGGAAGAACTTACGAATTCTTCCATGGCTCTGTCAGGGACATCAAACTCGTCGTACTCAACGAATGCCCAAGGGTGAGGGACTGGAACAATTAGTTGAGACCAAGTTCAAGGACGGGAGTTACTTACGACCACCGTCTTGGTCAGGGGAAGTTCGTAGTTCAACAGAACGAATATGGCCGCAGATGCCAGCCAGTCGGTAGACCATGGCCTCATCAGCATAATGAGGTAGCCCGCCGAAGAACACTGAGCGACAGTCTTTTTCATACATCTCCATGAAGGTTTGATCGTCGGATGGGCGCTCAGAACGCTTCTGAACCATCTTGGGATCGAAAGCCATAATGACAAAGGGTGTGTTATGGCCAACGTCCTTAAACTATATTAGCTCTATAATGAATGGAGTTGTCTTATATGAAACTTACCTGGATGACGTTGCGTTTGGGGTCAAATCTGGAGTACATTATGCGAAGACTGGGAGGAACGGCGAGCTTAGTCTGAGCATCATAGTCGAGAGCCTCGACCTTCTTGACTGGTCCATAGCGGGAAAATATAGAATAAGCTTCTTTGGCGTGAACGGGGCGAGTGTCTTTGCGCCAGATAATGTAGGAGACTATTAGAAGTTAATACCTGGACATAGAGGTTTTGCCGGAAGGACATACGGTTTCCACCGCACTTCTCAACTCGGATAGCACGGCCATGGATAATATCTCCACGGGCCTCGCGCACCGCAACATCGGCGTGCTTGATTTGCTAATAAGAAGTTAGTTCACTGTGTCCCAAAGAAAACTGGCGACTATCACGGCCAACCCACAGTGTACTGAACAAAGGCCATGGGCATGTGTCTGGTACGGTCACGCTTGACCTTGACGAAGACTGTACCAAACTTGCTAAAGTGCTTGGTAAGAGAAACCCTCAGGGTGAGATCATCGACGTGTTGAGGGAGGCTGGACTCAAGGTCAGTGCATGTATTACACGGCAAAGAGACAAGTTACTCACTTGGCCACAAACAGACAGGCATCTCCGGGATAAACAGACTGAGCGTCGAAATCTCGATGAACGTTGGCAACGGCCCCCATGTTAGCCGGGAGGGTGGCAATGGGTCGACCGGCCTCTTTGGTAGGCATGAAGTTGCCAGTGAGCACTGGCTGTGCCTGGTTCGTCGCGACCTGAGCGGCGGGCTCCACGTTCGTAGGGTAGTCAACGTTGTCTTGACCAGCTTGATTCGGGTTCTTGTAGTGGTAAGAGCTGTATTCAGGCTGGGCAACATCGTCCTTCTGGGCCAAAGATGGCATGCTATGGACTTCCGTCAGCAAAGTTCAACTTGAACTCGTCCTCAAACCAGTAACTACCTCTTGGAGTTGGTGAGCGGTCGGGAAGGAGAGGCTGAACTTTGTTAGTACATCTGCTTGTTCCAGGAATGGTGGAAAGAATGAAAAGTGAAGCTTGTTCAGGAAAAGCCCCTGAGCTGCTTGCTCGCCAGAAAACAAGAAAAGGGGTATCCCCAGAAGTTACTACGACACCACGAGAGTAGCCGTTAAAACTCCAAGAAGGAGCGATGATCTTTTTCCTTCGAAGCAACGAGAAGGAGAAGAGAATATGTCAAAAGCATTTGACGGGAGAAACGAGCGCTTTCATCAGATTTCATACCACCAAAATACCGACTTCGTATCAAAGAACAAGCAAGACAGAGAGGGCTAGAAGGGTAGAAACGCTCGCCTTTACTCTTGAATGTGATACAAAGAGAGGAAAGGAGTTCCAGGAACTGGGTCATGAGAGACAAGCTTCTCTTGGGAGATTGACGCCAGCGATAAAACAAAGAAGTCCGGCTTCGCGCTGGAGAACGAACTGAAGAAAGAGAAACAGAATACAAGAAATACAAGATTATACTGAGAAAACAAGACTCAAGAAGCCGGTTTGCTTTCGGTAGAAATCGAACGATCTTGCGTTGGGCCCGCGGCCAAAGCAGAACAGGGAGAAGAATCAGATGTGGTGGAAGAAGATACTTACATCTGGGAGAGCCATCGATCTCCGACTCCTCCTCGTCGCCCGAGTAGTGCATGTTCAGGGCAGAGAAGGCATTTCGAAGTATGCGGTTTGTAGACGCAACCGCATGCGGTGTTCGATACTCGAGTGTCGACATGATGATGGCGGCACCAAGGGCGAAGTGGGTTCTGCTGAGTGACAACACGACAGTGTTAGCTTCAAGTTGGGAGAGGATGTTGAAAGGAAGAAGGAAGAAGCGTGAGGGGCGGAGAAGGAAGAGATGGGTTTGATGTCTTGATAAGGGGTAGTGAGTGGGAACAGTGATTCATGGACCTCGTTCGCAAGTTGAGGTCTAGCAAGTAGCAAGAGATCACTTGAGTGAGATGGTATGTTGGAAGGAAGAAGAAAGAAGTATGGGGAGAGCAGAAGGAGGTGCTGGTTTTGATGTCTTGCGCGGGCGACAGTGAATCATGAATGTTGCCAGTGAAGTGAGGCTTGACAAGTAGAACACGATAATGCGAGCTTCAACTTGATGGAGGGATATTGTAAATGAGAAGGAAAGTGTGTAGGAAGTGGTTATGGAGGTGATGGGCTTTGTTGTTTTGATGAGAGAGGGGTAGCGGTTTATTTACCTCGTCGGCGAAGTGACGCCCGACAAGTGACAACAGGATAATGGGAACTTGTTCAAGTTGATACAAGGATACTGCAAGAAAGAAGGTGGATCTTCCAGGAGAAATATGGTTGTGGTAAGGAAGAAATTGGGTTTGCAGGGGAGGGATGGATGTTGTAAGGAGGAAGAAAAACTTGTACGAAGAGGAAACGGGGGGTGGTTTGATGAGGGGGCAGCAATTCACTAACCTTGTCGGCGCGTTTTTCTGCGTTCTTGCTTGACTCTGAGAGATGGGATCGATAGTATCACTAATTAATCTCAAAGTCAGTATTAATTTCGATTTGAAGTCTGTTTTGTTTTGTGTGTTGTGTTGTGTTGTGTTGAGGTGAAGCTCGTGATCTTCTCGCGAAAGACACAGGGGACTAAAGGAGCGGCCACAAGTGAAGGTGCAACAAGAAGTGCCAGAACGCGATAAGACCACTATTATGGCGAGCCAACTTTCAAGTCGGTAGTTATCGTGATCTGAAGTCTGTTGATTGTATAGTGTTGAGTTGAGAAGGTGAAGCTTGTGATCCCTCGTGAGAAGATGCGGGAGTTGAAAAGAGCGTTCACGAGTTAAGGGGCGCCCAACGAGAGGAAGAGCGCAAGAATCCGATGAAACGATGAGATATACTTCCGCTTCGTATTTATCGCGAACTGAAGCCTGTTGTTTGTTGTGTGTTGAGTTGAGAAGGGGAAGTTCGTGATCTCTTCGCGGGAAGACACAGAGAGCCACGCGAACGGCAGCAAATCAAGGGGCAACAACGAGCGCCGGAACTCAAGCTTGCGATTAAGGTGACGGGGCGGCTTTCAGATCATTGTTATTATGATCTGGAGTCCGTTGCGTGTTGTGTGCTGAGTTAAAAGGGGGAAGTTCGAGATCTCGTCGCGAGAAGACACAAAGTGCCATGCAAACGGCAGCAAATCAAGGGGCAACAACCAGCGCCGGAGCTCAGGTTTGCGATAAAGATGATTTGGTAGCTTTCGGCTCACTGTTATTGTGATCTAGAGTCCGCTGCGTGTTGTGAGGTGGGTTGAGAAGGGGAAGCTCGTGATCTCCTCGTGAGAAGACACTGAGGGCCACGCGAACGGTGACGAGGGAAGGGGTAACAACAAGCGCCTCCGGAACTCAAGCTTACAAAGAAGATGACTAGGTAGCTATTGTATCCGTGGTATCGTGAAATGAAGCCTGCTGTGTGTTGTGTGGCGGGTTGAGCAGGGGAAGATCGTGAGCTTCTCGCGAGAGAACAAAGGGGACCACGCGAACGGCAACAACGAGCGCCGTAACGTAAGTTGACGATGGAGATAATGAGGTAGCCTTCAGCTCACTGTTGCCGTGATTTGAAGTCTGTTATGTGTTGTGTGGTGGTTGAGAAGGGGAAGCTCGTGATCTTCTCGCGAGAAGACACAGAGAGCCACGCGAACGGCGGCAGGTCAAGGGGCAACAACACGTGCCAGAACACGAGAAGACGATGAAGATGACGAGAAAGAGCTTCTCAAGAAGAGGGGACTTGATATGGGATGTGATATGCTGGCGTTGAGGAAAGAAAGGGACTTACCGTGTTTGTTGTTGGTGATGCTGGAGGAGAGGAGGGAGAGATGTTGTGAGCTTGGGAGGCGAGCGGAGATACAGTAGAGACCAAGGCCAAGGTGAGTACACCGGCGGTAGCGGTCACGACGCGGTGAAACTTGGGATCCAGGGGTCGGGTAGGGCAAGTTCAGTTGTACAGCCTGTATCTCGACAGCTACGACAGATCGCTCTGGACGCACGAATGATGAAGATACGGTGATGCAAACTATGAGAGTGTGATCTCTGGTGCCACGAATACACTTTCAAGCTTCATTGATGTGATTTAATGTGTTTGTGAAGCACTTATGGTGGTGCAGCGACATGGCATAGTGCCGGATACCGACGCCGGCGGGAGCGGAGACTTCTCGCATAGGGGCCAGCATCAACTGTAACACGAGAACTACATCCCCAGAAGGATGTCTACGGGGCAGTAAACCACTGGGGTTTCCTTAGTCTGCCTGTCATAGGCCTATTAGAATTCATGAGTACTGCAATGCCATAAGTATATCCATATGCCTACTCCGCTGGAACAGTACCTGGGAAGAAACTGTGTTTCTAACTAGCTTGCAATCTTATTGTCTTCTGTAATGCATATTGATGAATGACAAAGCTGCTTGTAAACTACTAAATGTCCAAGAAAAGTAGCAAGACAAACAATGACAGGGTGCAAACAGCAAACACTCTTCAACAGCTCTTTGAGCTACTGACATTTTGCTTCCGTATTCCCGTCGAACCTTTGTGACGCTGTTTTTCTTGCCCAGGTTAAATAATTTTTGCTGATTTCGTAAGATATCAAACTTGGACCCATACCAGCCATTTTCAGATCGACAGCGCCGAGTGGTAACTCCACCACATTACACGAACCCTGCATTTTCTACCGTTCCCGTCAAGCATCACGATACCCTCAAGCATCTCAAGCATGACCTACCATATTGAGGCTTCTGTGTGTCTTCATGCTGAAGATCACTCAAGTTGGCGGTGGACGACACTCCCCACCTAGCATGACGTTACACGACATCACCCATGGTAAGGATCACTCTACAGTCTTCTCACGTATCTAGAAACACTCTCACATTGCCTCTTAGGCTTCTCATATGTATGCTTCTTGCTTTCAATCTTCGAAAGAGACACCGAGAGCTGATGTCGGCATCATGCTCCTGAGGCGCTGCCGACCGCCGACCGAGAAGAAGCATCAACAGCTGGCACCTCCGATTCAAGTTCAACACATCAGTCTTCCTCTGCCAGCTACAGACTCAAGATTCCGCGGGCACCCAGCAAGACTAGTCTACAATCAAGCGCTCGTCGCTCCCTAGGGGTTGGGCGACAATCCGATCGAGAGGGCGCGAAGACCACCCTGGCAAGTCGTCTGTACCCATCACCAGCACTTCATTGGTCTACAGCAAGCTTTACTTCACTCGCAAACAAAGGCAGGTGTCCCAGAGGTAATGTGAAGTTCATTGAGTTTGTTTGGTGTCAACACAAGGGCAGAGAGTGGCCATTGAGCTCTAGGCTGTGTTGGTCTCAGTGAGACGGCAATCGAGGCTTCGGTCCCTTCTCCGTATAAGTAGTTGATGATATCTCACATCGTTGGGCTATAGTGATCAGTATACTAACGAAGACTCCTATCAGGGCAAACTCCAATGGCCCCCTGGCTATACAGGACTCTTCAGTACAAAGCGACGATGACGGGCATCCCACAGCGCCCCCAGATCCCCCGTTACCCCGGAAGCCCTGGAAACGGCGCTCGACTTGCTTAGAGACGCGGACAGCAGGATCTCATGAGCACGAAAGTCATCACACAGGGGCTCCGTTGCGTTGAGTCGAAGATGTAAGTTGGACGACCCGAACTATATCACCACAGATACCTCTTACACAGAGCGCCGTAAACAGACACTGACAGTTACTCTTATGCTAAGTAGCCAAATAGAAAGCTTAGATACAACCTAATTCCCTGGCCTTGAGCTGAGACGAAAAGCTCGTAAGCTGAAATTACCCCTGATCGCAACCGACTCGGCCGCGCAGGCCGCTGGTACACCTTTCGTCAGCCATCCTGTCCAGCCAATGCCGCTTCCTTCGCTCTTGAGCGCTTGGAAAGTGCCAAGTGACCAGATCGTCGTCTTTTTTCTTAGAGGCCTTTGTTGGCACGATCTAGTCTGGTGGAACAACTTGCAGCTTGAGGGTTCGGATCCTGCAAAGACAGATCTCAAGGCTTGGGTCTTTTGCGATGGAGGGAGCCAAATTTCTTCAACACTTAGAAGTCACGGAGTCAGTCGTTGTTCGCAGCTCGCTCAACGTCGGCTGTTATCAATTCAAGGTGAAGTCATGAGGTCTTACTGGACTCTTAGGGATTTAGGAGCTTCTCTATCCCTTTTCAGGGTATAAAGCAATAGGCACTCTGTGTCTCTTCGGAGGATATCCGGCCTTACCGAAAGAACCTCTGGGGTTAGGAAGAAAGCCTGAAGAGCGAATCATGTCTTTGTGTAGACTGGCAAGTACTTCAGGCTTCCACGCAACAAGACGCAATGAAACTGGCGAGGGCGGTACAAGAATACCCTGGTTCCCATTCTGTTTCATACACCTTCTTACCTCTAGCAATGGCCTCGATCCACTCTTCAGCTTGTTATGCTCTCCTTTTAACGTTGTGGAAAGATTTCCCTTAAGCACTTCAGATTACAATTCACTTATCATAAGCCATTACTAACCATTTTCTCAGGGGCTGGCATACTCTGGCAATTCGTTTTCTGGCAAACAAGTCCCATAACCAGTCTCGATCGCCCTTTATCTACGAACAACTCCAATAACGTCTATGCCGAATCATAAAAGAATCGTTCAGTTGGCCCAGGCGAACTTCGCATTACAAAGCTCTATGAAGTCATTCAGGGCCTTTCTGCCCTTCAGAAAGTTGATGCTCATGACAAGCGCTTAGAAAAGCTGTTTGTGCAATAATGCCACACATCCATAAGCTGCGCTTTATTCTCTGGGGGTGACTTGTCTCGATACTTGCTACCAGAATCACTCCGTCCAGGGTTTCGACATTTCCTGCTCAGCTAGGACTCCTCGACTTTCTTTCCAACTTATTAAGAGCGAGCATGGTACTCAGGGGCTCCGCCATCAAACTCAGCTTACACTCTCAGGCCTCCTTTCGCGTCACCATGGCATTATATCTTTAGAGTCTACCAGGGTTTCAGCCCCTAGAGGCTTCAAACTCGAAAAACTTTAATCGACTTGTCCAAAGGAGCTAATGGGTGTTGTGCAGCTGAATCGGTTGAGCCGCTGATAGACTCTAGGAGTGCGCAACGAAGAACCAGAACGCGGAGTCGATCCGGAAGCCACATCCGATCTATTGGCTTAAGCAAGTCTTTCGCTTCATTTTGTTTTCCACAAGAGTCATCTGGACATCGAGACTGAGCTACGAATCTTGCAAAGGAATATAGGCGAAATGCTGGTAAGGCCTAACGCCTACAGTACTGGTTATCCATTGGCATCCTACAAGGCTCCCAACAATGCCATAATCGAGCCAAGTGCACTCGAAACTTGAAAGAATACGTCGGTTTCAAGTGGCGATATGTTGAGTTATAACCGGAGAAGCTTACCGATGACAATGTGCGTTGTCTACCCCTGAGTTGGCGGCGTTGCCTAACATTTATCTTATCCAGTTTCAAAGCCACAACGAATCAAGCTCCGAAATCAACCTTTGACCAACTCTAAGCCATATGAATTTAGTACGGCTCTTCAAGTCCCATGGTGCGTTTCCCAAAGCCCACCCGTCTCCTTTGGACAGTGGGGGAAGAGTTAAACATGATTCTTCCTCGGTATGAAGCATACAGGATTCCTGTGTCGACATATTGGAAAATAGAGTCTATACAGTGTGGCTTATTTAGGCTCAAGCGGGAATCGTTTACTTTAACCCCCGGCTGCTGTTAATCTCACAGATAACATGGTGTCCCCGTTGTTTCTCGGAGCTTGCGCGGGGGATAAAGTCACACATTAATTGACAGGCATCTGATTTTTGAATATCCTTCATTTCTTTGTTCAGAGCCTGATACGGTAACAACTCGTACAAAATTTCATCATCTAATCAAGGCACAGATTTACCAACCGTTGATAACAAACTTGTCCTTGACGAACCACGATCCTGGAAGAAAAGAAGCTGCTAAGCTGTGTGCATGTACAAGTCGTAGAGTGGTTCGACGGATATTATCTTTAGCCTTGCCCGCCGAAACAGACCAGGAGACTCTCAAGATAGCGGAGGTGAACCAAGGACTGCTGGCTTCCTTCGGGTTCACTGCCTTTGATTCTCATATCCTTTAGAATTATTCAGCCGTGCTAACTTTAAATGTACAGATGCTGTTTCCCCTTCTTCCGAGGCCAATACCGATACGAAGTCCGCGCAGTTTACCTGCAGCTCTCTACAAGACTCAACGAGACTAGCCCTTCACAGAATCTATGTTACGGTCTTGTCGAACATCTAGCCCCCGAGAATCGAATATCTGTGGTGTCTTATACTTTGGCCCCAACGACTTGCCTCGGCAGCTCGCCATCTTCCCCAGCTGCCTACGAGAACACCGTAGAGCAGGTCAATTCCATTCGGAACTGTTTCTCGGACTCATGATATTCCCATCAAGCTCTGTGCATTCAAGTTCGGTCTTGGACACCCTGGTCGGCGCTGTCGTCGCTTCAAGAACTGGGCGTGCTCGATAAGGGATACACCATATGCCATCTGCGAACTCTCCTCCAAGTAGGCTGTGGTCAATCTCCATCTTGAGAACTCGTGGTTGTGTTGCCGCCTATGTCAAGGCTCCAGCGATGTTCTTATTCTGCACGCTATGATATTTCGCTGGCGCTGCAAGTTCAAGCGCATGAATGGTGACAGAGACGATTCAGCTGCACTTCATAACGCAAACACGGGAATTCCAGAGGAGCCAGCATCATTCTGGAATGAATGTTTGGATCATGGATAAAGGCGATACGAGGTGTCGTCGCTCTGCCGCATTGTTCAAGGGGTATAAGTGAGAAGGTTCATAGCACCACTACTAGACATCAATGAAACCAGTGCTGCTACGATCCATTGATTTCCTTGTGAATAAATCCCCCATTTATATTATAAGATTCAGTTAATGAAAGGCAAGCGGGTTTGCTTTTAGTTAATTGGCCTTGCATCTTGGTTCTCCAGGGTAAGCATCAGATCTTGATATGAGGCAATCATCAAGCGGGGGCATATATATTCCACAAGCGCTAAATCGGCAGTGTGTGAAGAAAGCAGGCTGCTTAGATGCAAGGCCTTTCTACTCGTATCCGGTAGCGCAAAGACTGCAATGGACAAACCGTTGGTTTAATGCTCGTCAGTTATATGTTCGGAATACCAAAAAACTGAAACATCTTGACCAGGGGTCAAAAAGAAAATGATCAGTCAGAGAGAGTACAAGGTTCTTCATAACCATCACAGGGTGGCCTGTCTACGCACTTCTAGTCGAATCTCATGACTTCTTAAATAACATCCGAGCTGTATTGGATTTAAGTTGGAGTGACAAAGGGTGATAAATGACTTATGATCATCATTGTAAGCGATGAAGACAGACAACTGATCAAAAGGCCGCCCAAATCTGCACGAAGTTGACCCAAATCTTATCACTTTTAGAATAGGCATCCTGAGCTCCTTGTTCATTGCTCCTTGAGGAGTCACAGGCATTCTCCCATGTAAGTCCGGGACCGGCACGAACTCGGCGATTAACTACCTGAGGATATCGCGCTTGGTAATGGTTATAAAACAGCGAGTGTCGATTCATCATCAGTTTCCACTTTATGGAATTTGATGACAAAAGAGAGGTCAATGCCACCAGATACGAAGCAAGGGAGATGCGATGGACTGGATGGACCTGGAAACTTGGAAGAGGTCACAAGAGCAGAAATAGGTAATGCATGTAAGGAACTCGTCGTCACTTCCAACTTTTAAGCTTTCCTGTCCTGTCCTGTCCTGTCCCTTGTGGCGATGGCAATGCACGAGGTCATGAATGAGCTGCATGCTCTTTATGGTGCGTGGGTCAAGGACCAGGGTAAAAGTGATGATAACATCGATATCCGTGATGTGATATTAGACTAGACGATTGAGCCGAGGCATGAGAAAGGGACTCTTGAGATCGTTTGAAGCTAAAGAGATTGACAGCTGCCTAGAAGTTTCTGGCGCTTAACCCGCGGCAATGGTAAAGATAAAAGATCCAATGAGACTGAGACCAAGGGGACAAGGGGAGACTTCAGACGTGGACTTTGCTGAATGGAAACAGTGACACAATCGAAATGGATGGATAGAAGCCTTCGATTCCAGGGCAGGGCGGCTTCTTCCATTGGATCTTCCCCACAGCGGGCACCCCTCCATGAGATTCAGGCCCCCCTCCCTGGAGAGCCCAGAATCCAGATGCCAGAACAGTCAGTCGGCATCCAATCAAAGTTGCCCGACGCTAATCGCGGATACTTACCAAGTTACCCGGGGTCTTGTCTTTCCAATTCTTTAGGTTTGTTGCTGCAGGGCGCGGATCATGGGAGTGCTTGCCCGGACTTCAGATACAGGGGCGCTTGGTCCTTGGGCCGCGCTTTCCATTCATTAATTCATATTCTGCGACAGCCAAGCAGGTTCGTGCGTACGACCTTACATGCAACTTCCCTACTTGGGCTGGAAATGAAAGGGAAGGCAAGAGGGAAAAATCAAATTAGGTACCTACCAACCGACCTTACCTTGAGGCTTCTCGGCCATTAGGGAGACTCAGCCTCATTCGCGATCCGTCCCGTATCTGTCTTGCTTCTTCTTCTTCTTCTCCCCTTGTTTGTCTCACTCAAAATTCCCCTGTGACGCATTCACTTGTAACATCTTTCATTCTTCATCCATCGCCGGCCCTTCAATTTCCTTTCACAAGAGCACACTCGTACATCGTTACTCTAAGTCAACATTCAGTTCGACCTGTCACATAGATTGGTACTTTGTCAATTCCGGCAGGACAAACGAAAGAGAAATCGGCAAAATCATAATAACCCAATGGACAAGCCTCAAAGCCCACCAGGCACACTTGCACCAGATCCAGACGTCAAATCCAGGGACCAACGGATGGATCACATCTTCAAGGCCGTAACATGGTCTGAGGAAGAAGATGAACGGCAGCAGAACGAGAGACGCTCGTAAGTTTTTGCTCTGACTCCTTCTTGAACTTGTCTGACATCAAGCCCAGATCACTCAAGGCGCAGGGACAAGACAAGGTCACCCGCTGGATGAGAGACGGACTACAGTACGGGTAACCCCATCTTTCATGCGTCTCTGCTCGTCTTAGACATTCTCTGATGATCCCCAGGGTTCTCTATTGCGATCTTCTGCCAGACATCTCCAGCGTCGTACGCCCAGTTGATAAGTCCGGCAGTTACATGGACATGCTGCCATGGTGGAACCCGGATTATGAGTCTAGTACAACCCTAACAACTACCGAGAGGGCTACCCCCATTCCCCAGGTCAAGACTCTATTGTCTCCTGACGAGCAGCATACCGACGACATCAAGCGCGAGAGGGCGTTCCATGACCTTCTGACCAAGGCTGGGGGACGCCCTTGGTACTCCAGTGAGCTCATCGACCAAGTCGCCCAGAATCCAGAACACCACGCCGAGCTTCTTGAGTACTGGAAACAGGACACTACCGGATCGGGGAAGCAAGAATGGATGGTGTTTGAACGCCAGCTGGAGAGGTGGAACCAGTTTTGCCGTTATCAGCTGAGAGTGAGACGAAACCGGGATACATTTGACGAGTACCTGGCGCGATGTACCAAGTGCCTCTCTAAGCAGTCTCTCACCACGCCACTTGATATGAAACCAGATCCAGCAGACCAGGATCCATTATCGCAATGGCTCGAGTACCTATGCTTTGAGGCGTCAGAGCGCAAAAAATACTCGTGGTATAAGCGTTATAACCAGCAGTATGAAAGCGCCTGGCGGACGCTCGTGGACTCCAAAGTGTTGGGATTGCATGAAGACCGAGATCAGATTGAAGCACCAGGATATACACCAGCATCAGATGGTGAAAGGACCAAACTAAGACAAGCCGTGGAGGTGGCCAGCTCAAACGTCTTATTAGCGGAACGGGATCTGTTGAACCCAAGTATCAGGGGCCCAGTAGCACAACGGAAGCTCTTCGAGACCCAGGCCGAGCTTGACTCTGCAATCGAAGCTTTTGATCATTTCCAACGTCGGGGGGATGCAATCAAGGTGTTTCTCCAGACCACTTCTGCCTATCGTGAGGCAAGGCGAGGAGCTCTGCGACACCAAGTACTTTTACGGTGGATGCAACAACAGGTCCCGTTGATAGAGAAGGATCTTGGCCTACCGCCTTCGACAGGTCATTTGGTTGTGGATGCCGAGGTGCTTTCGGAGACGGATAGCGACGAGAGCGACGACCAGAAACTGAGTATTGACTCTTCTCGCACCGAGTTGTTAGACACACTTGCCGGGCTGCAACGAAATGAAAGCAAGAAGCGTCTCGCCAGTATTTCGGCAGAAGCTAGTCGGACCAAGAGCAATGTTCTCCCAAAGCGCTCCAAACATATGGAAAATGATGAAAGCGAAGCGAGACAACAGTAGGAGATGATGGGTCACATTTATGTTTTTATGGGAATATCTTTTGCTTGCTGACGGTGTCGCCTATTTATTAGGGGGGGAAAGAAAAATCGGGATCTTGACCCTAAAAGATATAAGCATTTAGGTACTAAGTTTAGCCTTAATATAGGGGCCTCTTTACTACCTACGTTTCCAGTATTTTTTTACACTTTCTTTAGGTCTTGAATTTTCTTGCTCCCCGAAGCCTATCTATCATGGTTTTTTGAGGACTAGGCAGCTATGAATCACTTGGATGTACGTGGCATGGTGGATCTGTAAGAGCGGGAAAACGGAGTCTGGTCAAGTCAAGCTTCCATATAAGAAGAAGCTACATTAACCTTGAGGGATATGTGAAGTTCATTGGCGGTCTATCAAGACAATCTTAAATATTTATGGAGTACATGTATGCATGCTCCATCCAGACTTTCTCATCTTGTAGGTAGGCTAGGTAGGAACAGCTTGTGAAATTGATGGCCGTGAACGAAATTTAATACTCTCGATAGGTACCTATCCATGCAGGCATTGGATGCTTTTGTCATGGTCAACCCTAACCCATGGCCATGGGGTGTGATGCAGCTTGTACGGTTCCACTAGCCACGTCGGAAAGGGTCCTGTGTTCCCACTTGCAAAGGTTGGCGCATTTTAACCCCCACGACCCCTGTCGGTTCAATCTGAATTGTGCAGGCATTGGACTCTGGAGGTGGCAGCTTGTCCTCTTGCTTTGACGCCATCACCAACAGCTAGCTGCCTTACCAAGGCTGCCCCCCCCCCCGTTGCGTCGACCTGACTACTCTCCCCCTCCTTTTTTCTTCTTGGGTTTGGCTTCCGTGATTTTGGTTTCCACACAATTGATCGCGAATTGCTTCAGATGGCCTGAACGATCGATGTGAGATGGCCAATCCTCCCCCCGTTCGTCGGGGCTCTTCCACAGGCCATCTACCTTTACCTCCACAACCGCTTGCGCCCGTGACCTCGACGTCTGGCAAACCTCCGCAGCCACCACACACGACCAAGACAGCTCCTCCCGAGATCGATAGTCCCGTGCATCCGTCTCTTCTTCAACCCCGCGTCGCCGTCGTCCTCAATGTTCCCAAACCATGGCACCCGTGGCTTTTCGCCCTGCGGCTCTTCTCTATTCTACCGGCGTTGTGGTGGGGATTGCCTTCTGCGCTTCAACTACTGTTGCGTGTCCTGCCAGGACCGGAAATTGTAGTTGTTGTGCCTTCAACGACGGGAGGATCTGTGGCTATGAGTGTCGAGGCAGATGCGCGGTACGCCCTGACTGAGACTGGGCTTGCAACTATATGGGTGCGTTGGGAGATATTCCTCGAGCAGATCCAAGGCCAAAAAGTGCTGTACTGATGTGAGATGCTTGGACGTTATTAGTGTTTTGCTTCGGGATATTTATCATTCTTCTTCACGGACTGTCTGATGTCCAGATGGTAGGTTATTCCGTCGTCTCTGTTGTGGCATCCTCGCCGTGCAACAACACCATATTAACTAGTTCACAGGCTCATCAATTATACCCCACAAGCGACCATGGTTCGCCTGCTCACAACCAACTTTTGTAACGCATATCTCACTGCGTTTGTGCTCTCTTTCACGGGTGGTTTCCAAGATCCTCGTCTCCTCCTCCCAGGCTGGGTTGGCATAGCCACTGTATGTCTTCCCCGCACACGCGACACACGGCACTCACCGCAACCAAGGTTTGCTATGTACTTCAGCTAACAGCTACGCCGCAGACTCTTACCATGATGTATCACGTCACTCACCAAAAGATCAACATTCGCAAGGAGACGTCCACCTCTATCAACGTCTTCTCCATAGCTTGTTCCATCACTATGGTGACTCTGCTGGTACACCTCCATCAGTCCACACCTGACTACCCCCAGATGCCAATCGTAGCTTCTGGTCGGCGCGCCTTTGATGAGGCTTCGCGCGTTATCACTCAGATCAGGGGAAGCATCGAGCAGCATGAAGACCTGTAGAGCTTCTCGGCTGTCTTTCCGGCGAACGAGATGCCTCTCTACTTGTGCCCGCACAAAGAAGCAGGCGAACCGTTGTTGTTTTCCTTTACAAATGACTTTCAGCGACTTTTTGGTTTCTCTTTGAACTCTGATATCCCCGCCCACGCTAGGGCTGAACATGTCTGATTATTCTGCTGAGCTATTAACCTCATATATACAATTGTCTGTGAATCCCAAGCAGTGTGCTGTCTTGGAGCCTGGATTTTGGTTAGCACGACTCCAGTTGCTGTGCCTTACAAGTGGGACCTGACGTCAAACTACCACCACAACTACTCCGTAGCATTAAAACAATTTCACATCAATTTTTACTGGAAAGATTCGGAATCGACTTTGTATTTGCCTGAGACTACTGCGGGGCTTGCCCATGTAGACATATCTGACTAACGAGCGACTGACAAGCCATGTTGCAGTAACAAATGCTTTGCCCGTAGCCTCGTCCTTGGTGCACGTGAGCAAGATGGATGCCGAAAAGCTATCATCCACCTGCTGCAGAACGCGCAGCATAAGAATAAATACTCTTCCAAAAAAGCCACCAGGAGTAAAACTCGCCCTGAGTGGATGCCCGTCGTCCTAGAGTAATCGGAGCCGAGCCTCGGTGTGTCTGTTGCGAGAGCAAGAGTACACGTCCGGAAAAGGCACAAGCCGGAGAGGCCATGCGTCCCTGTCCCTCTACGTCAAGACGCCCGGGAACGGCGACTGACAGGACGACGGGGCATGCAGAGCTTTAGAAACCGTGGACCTTAATGGTCTTGGCATCTAGCTCGAGGCCTTCCTTCTTGTCGATGAGAAATTCCTGAACATCTTTGCGCTGATCACCCTGGAGCTGGATCACCTCTCCCATCTCGGAGTCGTTGACGATAGTGCCATTGCAGGCTGGGTCGCATTAGCTTCGTAATCAGCGGCGGCGGAGTGTGGAGCTTACCAAACTTCTTCTTGATGACCTTGAGAATCTTCTTCTGGTCAAATTTCTTGGGGAGACCCTGAACAGTGGTCAAAGTCTTACGTCCATTACGCTCTGGGGCCATATTAGCATTGCACGCGGAAACGATGCCACCTAGAGGCAGGTGTAGCATGGGTTCAGTCACACAGAAATCTCACGTGAGGTTACGGTGTGATGTGATCCTCGATGCGCCCTTGGCTAGTGTGGCTGGAGCAGAAGGTGACTTACGCTGAATGCGTATATGGATGTAATTCTGCGTCTGCTTGGTTTCTCCGGTGTCCTCGTCGGCTTCGGCGAAGGGGTCTAGTGTCGCGATGGTCAGCTATGGTGTTCCTCAAAATCGATTTGTTATGATGGGATACGAAGACGAGTGGAGATTCAAAATGTGGCTTGTCGGCAACAAATGCAGGTACGAAAGGACGTGACGACAGGCCGATATCCGAAAGTCGAGACGACCCGTGCAGATGAATACCAAAAACGGAAGGGTAACGCTTCTTGAGGGTAGCAAAGAGACTCACCGTAGGTCTTGAGATTTTCGATGGACATAAACTCGGAGGTACTGGGGTTACCTTGGGAAATGGGTTTTGTAAAGGGGAAGAGGATGTTTTCAGCGACCGCTGGCAGTATAGCGCCTCGCTGTGTAGGTATCGAGTAGTGCGTGTAAGCGATGAGGGTGTCTAGCGACGAGGTTTGCGAGGATGCAAAGGCTTTGGAGTTTGCGGGTATTTGTGTTGGTGACGTTGTTAGGGAGAAGAAAGAGTCGGGAGAGTTTGGTAGAAGCGGGAGGGGCAAAGATGAGTAAGTGGGCTTTGGGCTTTGGTGGGAGGCAGGAGGGAGGCAGCACGGGGCGTGCTAGCTAATTGGGTCGTGTGTTAGCCTAAATTTTCAGGCACCAAGCCTTGTTGGATGAATTCGGTGAGCATCCACAGCCATCTACTCCGTAATGGGGCTCTGAATCAGAGCCCACCACTGGGCGGAAATACTAGAAGTTGAAAATCATTTAAAATGACTTCTGCAATTTACACAACTTGGACAGATAAGGCTTTTGTTTCTAGAGACATACCTATTTTCAGAAGTCAAGTCATTCTGTAGAAGTTGAAAATACCTAGATGAGATATATTTTGCTCATTGGTGCAAAGGCAGTCATTCTCCTTGCAAGGCCTTGGAAGGCTCACTGGAGCAGTGATACTGGTCAAGATCGACGGAGCAGCCCACCGCACATTTCAACCAATACACGGCAACCCAGCCCAGCCACCGTTGGTCCTCACGTTATTTCGGGAAGCCCGTTGAAAGCGGAAGATGCCTTGCTCCTGAGCCCGGCAAGACTCTTTTCAGTCGCATTCAATCAAGTCGAGACCTGCCATTGAGTCAAAGCTCAACAGGTACCTCATGGTGTCCGCGTTTCGGCACATCTCTCCAGAAGGTAACATCTATCGGGCATTTTGTTGGCTACTGGACGCACTGCGCCTTTGTACACACTCTGATATGACATCTGTGATCCATCATCCTGTGCAGTCCCTGTTCAACTGAAAAGTACGGTGTTGTGTTGTATTGCGTTGTATTGCGTTGCGTTGAGGCCAGTGGTGGGTGGTCTAACCAAGTTGTTGGCTGTCACTATTGCTGCAAGTCACACGGCCTTCGCTTGTGACGCGCAGGACCTCATCCTGACCTCCGAAAAGCAACCTAGTAGGTAGGCACCTTAGTGCTGCAATACCTTGGGTTGGATTGATGTGATGAGTGACTCTTGTCAATGCAACGTGTGGTTGGAGGGAGGCAACTCAGATAAGAGTCAGCCTTTCAAAGCCAGTCACCGCCACTTACCCTGAACTTCCTGATTCGTTCAGTCATTTCCTCAGTGACTTCTGTGCAAACACAGTCACAACCTTAGTCAGTTTGTGATGCAAACAAAGCGCAATAGTACAGTGAAATGGACCAGATCAAGCAGGAATCTGATTTTCCAAGCCGGAAAGGATCCATCGGAAAGGCACCTGCCAAACTCAGGCCAGGGGTGGTGAATGTTACAGATCTTAGGTATTATTAGCAGCGATGTTAGCGCGGAAGGCTCCTTCCGGGCCGTTCTGTTATAGACAACCTAAAGTATGCGGGAGCGAGGGAAGAGCAAAACAGTAAGGTAGCTGCCAACGAGAGGGACTTTCGTAAACCAAGGTAACCACCAAGGCAGCCGGCAGCCTGCCTACCTACCTTACCTGAGGTACATCAGATCACCATGATGTGCTGTACTGTACAGACTGACATTGGATGGAATGCATTAATCCTTCCACCTTGTTTCATTTCTATTACCCTTGACCGTGGCATTGCTTCTCCCACGCAAGTTTGGGTTGAGCCCTAGTATCCCGCTTCTGCAGTCGGTAATCGGTGCCACTTTTGCGTCGTTTCTCCCAAGACCGAAAGCACCTGTTTCCGATCCGTACCGTAGGCCATTTCGTCATTACCAGTGGGTGTTTCGCCCAGCTCTTGGACCCTAGATCGAACCATCTCACTTCGCTTCACGGAACCGAGAGTACTAGTCAGGGCTTCAGCTGCCTAGATCCTGGGGCGCAGCTAGCCCTATTCGGAGGAAGTCTTCAATATTGCTCGCATCATTCGCGACCTCCACGACCACCCGTCACTATCACAGGGGCCAGCCATCAACCCCGGACCAAATCCGATTAAGTACAACTTACGTCCTAACGGCGGTGATCACCGTAGGGTAGAGGTAACGCTCCGAACGCACCTTATGGCTGTTGGCACCAGACAGTGTCTGACCACTTTTCAGCAGCCTGCATCTTCGGACCTGTCGGTCACCCTTCCGTTTCTGGGTTTTGTCTGAGCATGGAGTTTCAAAAGAAGGCACCTTTTGAGCCCGAGGAGTTTCCTCCGGGATCGCCGCCCGTAATCCGCGAGCGTTGCGGCGAAGTTACCTGGTTACCTATGTGCCGCCACACATGCACGTTTGAGACTCAGCATTTCAACGAGATTATGCTCAACCTTGTTGAGAACCCAAACCTCAACTCCAAGTGGTTGTTTCGTGCAGATGTTCTCTTCGATGATGACTGTCAGAACCCTGCCCCTGAAGCTGACAGTGCCATCCAAAGCCACCCTCGGGCTCTCGACTTCCAAGGTTTCAGCCGGCAAAGAACCATTGTGCGCCGATTGATACCCCGAAACACACTTCGCGATGCTCCATTAGACCAGACCTGCTCCTTCCATCACACAAATAGTCATGAGGATAAAGAAGCTGACGGTGAAGCCACCCTGTCAAGATCACTGGCCGTGTATATACCACATGCCTCCTCTGCTGCAGACCTACCCTTCTATCACCCAAAGGTCAAGGGTATCAGCCAGCTTCACGAATGGGATGTAGCCACCAACACAGGCACCATCTCCGTTCACTTTGCACTCTTTAAACCTGAGGCAGGCGAGGAAGAGGTCGACCAAGTCAAATTGGGGAGGATAGCTTACCATCTCCTCCAGACCATCCACAAACATGGTCACAGCACCGCTCGAGGTTACGTCAAACGAGTTCATCACGATGTCATCGTACCCCGAGAGAAATTTCAGGATAGGTACTCTGAACTAAAAAACAAATACGCCAGAACTCTCGTCAAATCCTGGCTTGAGACTACAGATCCCACAAAACATGTGTTTGAAGATCTAGGTATCGCAGCATTTCTGATTGAACTGTGGAAGGAGATGTACCACAATAGGGACTTTCCAGGGTTTGTGGACATCGGCTGCGGAAATGGGTTACTGGTTCACATCCTCAGGATGGAAGGATATACTGGTTGGGGTTTCGATGCCCGCGAGCGTAAGTCGTGGTCTCAGTACAACTCACCATTCAAAGGATCACCCGCTGGGAACTCCCTCCAGAGGTTGCTCTTACTTCCCAGCGTCATTCCCAGGGAGGCAGCGAGCGATGACACTAGAGTAGTCAACTCTGAGGACATTCATGATGGCCTTTTCCCTCCAGGCACATTCATAATCTCTAACCACGCCGACGAGCTGACACCGTGGACTCCAATTCTTGCCGCCATATCTCAATGCCCGTTCATTATGATACCATGTTGCAGTCACAATCTCACAGGAGACAGATGGCGGGCACCTCCACCTCGAGACAAGACCAAATCAAAAAGTATGTTTGCATCTTTAGTCGACTGGGTTACGCAGATAGCGGAAGATTGCGGGTGGAACGTTGAGACGGAGATGTTGAGGATACCAAGTACTCGAAATACAGGCTTGGTCGGCCGAGAAAACACAAACAAGGTTGAAGAGGTCGATATACACGGGATACTGCAGAAGTACGGAGGGGTACAAGGGTATTACGACAATGTTGTTAAGCTACTCAAATCATCCCCCAGAGGACACTGAGCACACCATCTTGAACACACACTTGCCCGCGCCACCTCAGTCAAAGTTGCTCGTGGTTTGTCAAACAGGAAATGAACTAGATATGCAAAAGCATCTCCATGCCGTACATGATGCGATTGGGGCTAGAAAGGCGCAGCAGATGATCGTCTAGCCGATCGGCTTATTAGTAGCTCCCACCTTCGGAATATTCGTTCTCGATATGTCGGTACTCCAGACTGCCCGTGTCCACGGCCTTCAATAGCTGCACGACCCTGTGTATATCGGGGATTGGCAATACGAAAGTTGGTTGTCCAATGCTTCCCACACAGTATCACTCTCGTCATACAGCCGAGGCAAGTTGTCCGCATTGGTCCAAGAATGTGACAGTTTCGTTTGCTCATGCATGAGTACTGCAGCCGCTTCTTGATGTGGAATCCACGCAAGCCATGTTATGGAAGTATTACACACACAAGCCTGGGACAAATGTGCTGGACAAATAAAATTGAGCTATCATTTTGCGATCGCCATCCAGTTCCATGACCTTCATCCTCGCTTAGACGCTCTCGGCTCTGCTGCCGGGCGGGATGTTTCGATGAGAGTTTGCGAGGGTCGTTAGTGTTTCGATCTTGCTTCTGTATAGCATGGATTGATTCACTTAGTGCGATCCCGCGAGAAAGGGACAGCTTTTAACGAAGGACCGATTTTGTCCATCTTGAGCCTGAACGTTGCCCCCTCTTTTTCATCTCGAATTTGGACGCGGCGCCAGCTCGACCCATTTTCAACGGTTGGCTGCAGCTCCCTTCCCGTTGATCAGCGGTCATGCATCATGAACCGGGATGTTATAGCAAACATCATAACACCCTGGTCGCGTTGTTGGACGAATGACAGCAAACGGATTTTCCTTGCACTAACGTTGATGTTAGAAATGTCCTCCTGCAGGTAGCCGTTCGCCAAGCGACACTCCCTTATTTCCACCGAAGTTTTGAGACACCTTGGGTGACGGCACAAGGGTCCGGGCTGCCGGAGCGTGGAATGAGCGAATGATGAACTAATGCAATGCAATGCAATGCTTATCGAGGGACCTCTTCAGGCCGGATACACTGTATAAGGGTGGTATACAGGCCGGGCTCACCCTAGGAAGCTTTGCCGCTCTGCTACTGCTTATGCGTCGCAGATACCCATGTGGAAGCCAACAGCAGTGCAACTCAACCTTCATGTATTGGATCGCCTCCGCTTACGGCTCTAAAGACATGAGTATAAAGCCGCCGGGTTTCTCCACCGTTATTCCCATCCACGTCTCAGTGACCTTATCACGGAATTTCAACAGTTCAACAAGTGTGCTCTTGCTTGCCTCTTGAATACCGAACGTTACATCCTCCTCGACCATAAGCCCAATACAGCTCAAACCCCTGAACCTAGAAGCCATGGCGCAGGTGCCTTACATCGAAGTCTACCGGTTCAACGACCACATCAAGTCCCTCCAGGAAAAGGCCATCGTAGAAGTGCTCACTTCTACACCTGGAGAGAAGCAATCGAGACTGGGCACGTATGGCTTGGAAAAGCCGTGCGCAGACTTGAGTGATGAAGTGATTCGGGGCCTCGTAAGTCTCAGTATAAATCATTGACCAAGTATCTTCTAACTAGATGCAATAGAGTGGACCACTTGTGAGATGGGCTACCAGCCGTGATGCTGTCATCCAAGATCTCCAGAGACCCATTTTCCGATCCGAAGCCTTCCGACTGCAGAAAGGCAGTGCCTTGTGGCCGGGATATCATTCCACTGCGCTGCTTGTGCCCTTGAGCAACCGGAACGCACTCATCGAACTGATTCCACGCGGAAGCAATGAAGCCATCACGCACAACTGGGATCCACGAACGGTCATTCACTTGAACGAAATGGGGCTCCAGTTTCAAGGAAATGGGAGTGTCCGGTTCATCTACATCTTGTTCCAGACAGCACCCTGCCCCAAACGCCAGTTTTGGTAGACTTTCTATCCCAAGAGCTCTCAACGAGTATGGACACATGGGTTGAGATGGCGGATTCTCTTTATCTATTCAATCTCCACGAGTACAGCACTTCCTAGTCATCAGCGATACTGGATACACATGCCAACTCAGTATCTAAACTCCCGTCCCATTCAACAATATCGTCCCGTTCATCGAATTCCATCACCCAAGTCACATCGACATTGCCATATACACATATACTCTTGGTTTCTTGAGGGCACAGCATACGGTAGATGGCTTTGTATCTATGAGCAGTAGTCAGGCATAAGGACAGTGTCAGCAAGGAAACGGACAGACCTTACTCCCATTTGGAGTGCCGCCCCCCCAGCACTTCATAAACCAGAGAGGGTATCTCGAGGTATTCAGATTCGAGGGGTGTTGTCGGCCGATAGGCTGATGATATCTGCTCTTTAATGAGGCGGACGCAGGCAGGGTTGCGGCATTGGAACACTTGGAGACAGTTGTGTGCTGGAGGAGGCTTAGGAACAGTTCTGGTATGGGGAAAATCTGGAATCTTTCAAAACTTACCATGCAAAGGAATTTCGTTTGCACGACAGCCAACCACTTTACTATACTCTCTGAGTATCCCGATGCCTGTGATGACTCCCTCTCTTAGCCTGTCTAACATGGGTAGCGTTAATTCTTCTTCTGAAATACCGCACTGTCTCACACAGGCCCTCAGGCCTTTGTACACTTCCTCTTGTGGGCAGCCATCGATGAGTGCCACATGGCATGCAGCCACGAAAATGAGTGAGAAGAGGGAACCAAGAGAGGGATTGTTGCAGGCTCGGCCAAGATGCCAGGTACATTCGTTGAAGAACCGTGGCCAATCAAGGTGATCCCGAACGCCCGGGAACAGGTAGGGCAACTTGAGACGATGGCACAAGGAGCCGACATCAATGTTACTCCTGAGGTAGTGGGACCAGTCGTCGTCACTTTGAGGAACCTGAGCGAGAAAATGAAGTGCATGCGGATGCCAGCGACCACTGTGTTGGTTGTTATCGGATCCTGGATCGTCTTGTTTCACATCTTTCGAGTCGCCCACGTCGTCCTCATCATCTGTGTCAGTATCCGAAGCAATTTCATGAGAGAAGGCCTGCGGATCAATCTTGGGACCGGAACCATCACTGGGCTCATGAAGATTGTGAAGCTTAGGAGGAGACTCGGAGACCATGTTCAAGCCCACATGAGGATACTCGAAGATCCAACGATACTGAAACTGGGACATGATGGCGGGCTAATTCCTGGGCAAAGCTTGCTTTTGGTAACTGGATGTAGCCGGACAGCAACTGATAAGGGCGATAGGCTATAGGGTTTGTGGGTATGTGCAGTGTTTCCTATGTTTCCTATGTTGATTGGCAAAGTCTGGAGATGGTGTAATGATGGAAGCTGGTGATAGTGGTAACGAGAAGCAGGTTTCCGTTGGGGGAGACTTGGCTTGAATATGTTGCACAAGGAGGAGTATTTATTCTATTTTCTGGCTAGGGACGATGATGCAAATGTCAGGGCATCAGGCAATGAGTGCTGGGTCTTCTGTTTTCTCCTTCTACTCCCTTGACTTTGGGAGTCTCTTTTCTGAGTTAGTTGCAGCATGAGCACACAAAGAGTCTCACATCTAGTCTATCTTGTGTCCGTTGCCTCGAGTTTCAGTTCAACCCCCCACTATGAGGCGGGAACAACGGCTTTCCTCACGAGGCGCCTTTCCATCTCCGCGGGAAACGGCATTAGTCTTGCTGTCGAAGGCCTTAAAGGTCTACGGATGGCGCCGCCACGTTTTCTCTTCGTCTCGGTGTTCTTTCTGTTTGGCTCGTAGTGAGTGAGAGGCCCTGTCTCGTTGGGCAGAAGCAAAAATGTCATCAGTTGACTTGTCAGGATGGTAGTGACGATCTCACAGTGGAGAGTTGTCGTCGCTTCCGGAGCCTTGTTGTCCCCTGCAAGTCTCGGGCGGTTGCTTTTTCCCAGTGTCGGCCAAGGTGGAAGCACAAACGGCTATCTGCCCCAATGCATGCCGCTCAGATGAGCTAATGCCGTTGTCGTTTGAGAGCGCTATAGCCTACGACGACTTGGGGGCGAATCGTGCTTGCAGCGACTGACATCAACCCCTCTCGCAGGAGCTCGAGTTCTCTATTCTCCAGGGTGCAGGGCGCCACGCTATGGGTAGATGCAGACGGCTCAGACTTCCGAGTCTGTCGGTCACCAGAAAGAAAGGGTGTTCACCCTTGCTCGTACATAACGGGTGAGCTATGATATACTGTCTTGTATGTATGTACGCAGCCGTTTGTCGCAACTCACACCCCCAAAGGCTATTCAACGGGCGTCAAACGGCAATGAACTGATCCGGCAGAGTCCGCCCACACTATTGGGGGGTGACGGTTTCTATATCAGCGCTTTTATGGAAAGTTGTGCGCCTCGATCGAGCTGCAGCCGGGTCGATGGGCTCTATGAGAGACAGGGGACGTACAGACCCTGGACGTATCTGGGATCGGAGAAAAAGATCGATGGTCGAAGTGGACTTGTCTCATATCAGATGCTGAAAAGTAAAAAAGAGAATGGCTCGATGGGTCTGGTCTCGCTAGATCTCGGATAGTCCCTTGGCCTAGATTAGTTATCCCGCCGATCTGAAGAGCCTCGCTTGAAGATCGTTTGCGGTGTTTGGACGAGATCGTGTCATGATCAAGTCATTCCATCTTGGAGTTTGAACCCTGGCCCTTGGATCCTGGCCCAAGTCCCCTGCTCCGTCCCGTCAAGTCTAAGCTATGCCCGTTCAGCTTATCTCGTGACCCCAGATTGAGAGTTGATAGCAAGATTAAAACGCTGGAGAGACGACAAGAGTTGAGTCCAGGCTTGCCAAGATGTGTGCTTGCAGTATATGGCCGCTCTACTCTGTACAAGGGTGACCCCTGACAGTAGGCACATATATATGGGGTCTGGCTTTTAATTAATTAGTCGAGCTCGTTATTACCGTCGGTACTTGGATAGACATAGATAACAAGTCTCTACTCCGTACAGTGTAGTTCGAGGGCTGAAAGGCTGGGCTACCTGCCTATGATACTGACATTTGCGCCTGTGCAACACAACCGCATATGCAACTCCCCCAGACCGGTGAGACGGGATACAGCATGAAAAGCACTTATTATTCTGTATGCAAGCGGGCGGAGCAGGCAAACGAATGAATGAATGAGTGAATGAACGAACGGGAGAGACATGGCATGCAATGAATGACGATCAAGTGAAAGAGAAGAGAACGCGGCGTATTTTTGGGTGAGACAGATCTCATCGTTTGTTGCACCCCGAGGGGAGTCATCACAACGCATCGCATCGCATCGCATCGCATCGCATAGCCTATAGCCTATAGCCTACATACATACACACAGCTTGAGCTTACTGTGCAGCTTACAGCCTACATAGGTACTCAAAGCACGCCCTCCACTTGTCGCCTCAAACTGTCTCAACTCTTGGTAAACGGGAACGGGCCTGAGAACGATGACCTGATCATCTTCCAAAGAAGCCATGATCTGATGCTCCATGCAAGCCTCGAAATCGTACAAACGGATATTGTACTATGCTGTTGGCCGTTCGTATTTATTGTCTCACGCTAATGCACACACAAACACATGGATGTTCCATACTCACTCACAGCGCTCTAGTTACCAGGTTTTCACGGAGGAAACATGATTGCAGTGCTGCAGCTTCTTTTCTCTCGTGCTCAGTGAATCAATTCTCGCTGATTCCATCCATGCCATGCTGCTTCCTGCGGGTTGCTACAGGATGATGAGAGAGGGAGACAAAACGAAAAAGAAAAGAAAGAAAGAAAGAAAGAAACGCTCCGCCATGCCCTGCCTGACTTGGTATGTAAGACAAAGGAAATTGATAGAAGAACGGAAAAAGAAAAGAAGGGAAAATCTCGAGTTCGCAGTATATTCCCCCCCCCCCCCCCCCCCCCCCCCCCCCGCTTGGACCTTGGTCAATCTGTCGGTCCATTGTCCTTTTGGGATAGCAACTCGTGGTTCTTGTGTCCGTGTGCTTTTGGTCGTTGATCTTTCAAGGCGGGACAGCTAATAGGCTACCTAGTTCACTCTTAGCATGCTTTCAAGATAGGAGTAATAGTACAATACCTCTTAAGATAGTCGATCAAAGCTCAAGTGGCCATTGAGAGTCGAGTTCCGTATCGTTCAAGCAACTTATCTTCAAGTCTGCTTCTTGTTCTGCTCCTCGTCACCACCGCCTGTATCCTTGTCCTCCTCAGCCTCAGCCTCCTTCTTCCCAGCAGCCTCGCCACGGGCGACGGTCTTATCACGATAGAAGTGTGATTGCTCTCTCTTATTCTTAGCCACCATACCGGCACGCGAGAGCGTCTCGATGGTGGTTTGGTCCGCGAGACCGACGGTCATGCGGCGCAGATCCTCGCGGGTCGCCTCGCTCATACTCTCCTTTTGGGGTTTCTTGTTGTTGTTATTGTTGTTGTCTGCCATGATGTATACTTGATGACAGTTGATATATGTATCTTATAGTAGTCGAATGAAGCTTGAGATGCCGATGAATGATGGACAAGAGAAAGAAGAACAAGATCGCCAGTCGTGACGGTCAGTCTCAAATAGAAGGAGACTCGTCAAGAAGCAGCGAACGGCGTTGACAACAGAGCCAACTGCTTCATTGAGGTTTCCTATCATTGACGCAGCGTTTGCGTTGCAGTTCAATAGGTACCCCATAGAGGGAAAGAAAGACAGGGACAGAGAACAATAGAATCAGGTACCTTACAATAAGAAAACGAGGGGATCTTTCGATACCTACCTAGAGAAAGTGAACGAGTGTTTGCTTCAACAGCCAAAGCAGGCACAGCAGTCACTGCTGCATTCAACCCAGCTCCAACAAACCATGAGATCATATGTAGGCAGACTTCAACTACAATAAGACGCCCGAGAACTTGCAGTGGCTGCTATCAAGAGATATATCTGCAAATTCATGGTTGAAAGGCTGTAGGATGTGCAACGTAGTAACCGCGGAGAGCCCGATCACATCAACAAGAGATGCTTGAGTGTTCAATTCCTAGTTTATTATTAGGTCTCGATGACAATGGCCAAGTCCCGGTGTTTTAGACATGATTTATTATTAGAGTTAGATAACAATTGTCAAATCTTAGCATTCTAGACACTGAAATGACCGTGCAACACGCCTTGTTTAATGCGATGCCTGGCCATTGAGTTTTGTGCACTGCAGCCCTTTCAAGGGCAATGTAGTCCGATACGTTGCACGTCAAATGCGAATGAATTATGCTCGAATCATAAGAGATGTATTAACTATCTATAATTGTTCTCAATCTGAGGTCCCAAAACCTGAAACTCCAGACATCATTGTTGACTAGGTCCTCTATAGTCTTTGTGTTTTCGTGTCGCGTCTCAATATACTCCAATGGAAATAATTCGCAAGTCGCTTCCTGTGCCGGCAGGATGATCGAATCATGCTCGATATGTACAAAATGCAATAGTTGAAACCCAGCGGTCAAGCATTTGCTGACTGGGTATAGGGGGGATATGGGTAAATGTAAAGCGCCATGGTCATAATGAAACCCAAATGCAAGTAAACGACGATGCCACCTTGCGAGGCATAACCCAAGATTCCCCTAAAAAGGTCCAAGGCGACTATGGTTCCAAGTTCGACTTGACCTCCTCTTCTCGTCCACCGGTCGAGTCTATCTTCTCGAGTGGCTTATCGTCCACCTTCTGAGCCTCGTTAATGGGTTCCTCGCAGATTGAGCTCTGGTCCGCCCAGCTCACCGTCCTCTTTCTTCTCTTTGGCGTAGCAGCATTCTCTTCGATCTTGTCTTGTACGATCGCATCTTTGTCCTCTGGGCTCATGGTATTGACATTCACCCGAGGAAACTCGGCGGATTCTCGAGTCGGCGTCATTGGTGGCCGACTACCAGAGTATCTCGATGCTTGCATGCGCAAGGAGCTAGTTCGCATGCGACTCATTCGTGATGTGTCTCCTCTGTTCATATCGGCATCCCACTCTGCAAAGTCTTTTGCACTCCACGATGCACGGTGGGTACGGCCACTTCGAGGCAGACTATTGACCGAGTGACGACTCGAACCGCCACTATTTGCCCTGCGTCGGTTGAGTGGATGTGCTGGATGAGACGGGATCTGCGAGTTTGAGCCCTCTACCATTGGGAACGCATTGCTCTGCGTATTGCGTCGAACGTTGCTGACACTGAAAATTGACTTGGATAACTCCGCAAGCTCATCCACTTCGTCTTCCTTGGGCTTTGATGTACCTGCTCTATTTTCCATGTGCTCGAAATACCTGACTCGCAAGTCATCTATCTTGTCTGGGAAGTCCTCGCGGTTGCGAGACAGAGACATCCACGTTGATACCATTCCGAGAACGATCAGGACCAAGATGGCTGCGGCAAGGAAACACTGAACCACAAGGATGATCATGCCAATAGCGGTTGCTACAACGCGGCTGAGGTCGAGAGTTCTCAAGAATGCGATTGAGAGGCCAGTAGTGATGATCTTCGAGATCGATAGTAGCCAAATCGCTGCTGTCGTGTTGCGAGATCCTTCAAAAGGCTTGAGTTTGATGATAATGACCAAAGCAACGAGTTCGAAGACAAAAAGACCATAGACCTGGGCCAAGGGGCTTGCTCGACCCCCACCGATGAAGCATGCTCGGACAAACTGATATGCTAAGTACACCGTAAAGAACCACCATCGAGAGAGTCGATATCGTGCCGAAAGCCACCCATAACGCTTGATGTAGGGCTCGTCTTGATGGACCTTTGGTCTTTCAGGATCCTTGTCGACAAACTTGATGCGGCGAATAGGCAGGCTAGCAAAGAGGCGTGGTTTGTGAGCCTGTTCCTCCTCACCGATGGAGCTCGCCAGTGTCGTTGCCACAAATGGAATTTTCTTAAGAACCAACCCTTGCTCAAAGCGGAGCGTATCAGATACGATCTCATACTTGCCTTCACGTAGCCTGGATGAGCAAGCATACGCCGTTAGGCCAGCAAAACCCAGGAACATCACGAAAATGACTGCAGCGATAGCAGTCGGACCCGGCGGTCCATTGATCGAGAACTGGAACATGGCCAGTGTCATCATGACGAAGAAAGCGATAAATAGGGTTCGAAGTAGGCCCGCGGCCATGTATCCGACCCAATGGGAGCGAAAGAAGTCAAACCCATCGGACTTGATAAGCTTGAATTTGTGACACAACTCAAGTACAAGCTTGGACGTTGCCACGAATAGGGCAACGGCCGCTAGTAGAACAAGGAACCAGATGAGCCCGATGATGAAGGCGTCATTTCGAGGGATGCCGACCACAGACAGTACACCAGGGAAGCCAGAATAGTCGCCTGGGAGTGGCATTCCAGGATTTCGAGGTTCACCAGCCCAGTCATAATCATATGGGTTGCTAGAGTTAAAGTCGTGGCGACGGGTTAACGAGTGGACAACACTCTCAAGTTGTGGAACAGATCGGCTTCCAAGGCTTCTACCGAAGATCTGCTGCGCAAGACCACCGCCGTTGTTGATGGGAACTGACCCTGCAGAGCCAACTTGGCTGGCGTTTCCAGACACGCCAGCAAATGGGCTGATAGCATCAATCATGTCAAGGCTTGCAAACATGCCAGCAGTCCAGGCAAAGTTGCTCCACCAGGCAGGAAGCAGGGCAGGCCAGTTGACAGATAGTGCACCGGAAAAGAAGATCGATTGAAAGGTTTCGAAAATGATCAGTATCGAAAAAGAATGGGCGTAGTGCATTCTTATATGCGGGATCTGAACGCCATAGATCGCTGTTGCAAATGAGGCCAACACCGCAAACACGGTGAAAGCTCCCAGTATTGATCCCACAATCTCGGGCTGTGAAAAGGTTCTTCCGTTACTCATAGTAGCCTGGAAGCACCCAATTTCTGTTTGCGTTGAGTTGGCAAAGATCCGGATGCGCGAGTATCCTTCCAAGTCGGGAATATTGAGAGCAATTGACGGAATGCCTGCGATGTCATTGGCAGATATTGAAGTTGTAATGTATGCCTCGATGGGTTGACCGGCCTTCAACGGGCAGAGGCTTGTGACGTTTTCCGCACAAGGGTCGTAGGTTTTGTTAAAACGCTCTTCCCCATATACCTCAATAGAAAGATGCACTAGAATCTGGTTAGACTGATCAAGCAGGGCGTAATAAAGTTTCGCAACATACACATAACACTTTCCTGACGGATATTGGTGCTTCCATAGACGTGAAATGACACAGTGAGGTTATCAGAGTAATAAGCTGTGTCGAAACCCGTCACATTGAAAAGACTTCCATCATTCAGACAGTCGTCAAAGTCGCCCGTATATAATGATGGTGTCCGACTAACATCGAGCCGTTCGTGGAAAACTCCATTGGCGCCAGTTCCGTTGATGTAAACCTTGTCTTGAGCGCAGACAGTTGGGATTACGCTCAGAACGGAGAGAAGGCAGGACAATGCCGCCAGAGGTCGTTGTGTCGTGAACATCTTGACGATGAGATGTGGTCAGGGGGTCGGAAGAAGCGGAACGCGGGCAAGCCCGCCAGGGCGGTCTTTACGATATCGTCGTCAATCTCTTTGGTTCGAATATTACCTTGGTCCAGAGAAGGGAGTGTGTAACGGTATCGAGGAGTTTGGTGGTGGAAATTTGGTTGATTCGGGCATGTAGATCAGGAACTGCAGGTCTTAGATAGGAAGTTGACGTTCTCGAGTAATATTTCGATAATTTCGCATGCGGTTATAACGGTGTAAGGGGGTTTCGGCGCAAAAAGGTGAACGAAGCGTTATCGACGGTCGAGTATACGGCAGTTGTCCTAGATAGAGGAGGGAAAAGAAGCCCAGCTACGCGCGGGAGATTAAAGCTTGGTGTTCTTTGTGCCAATGCAAAATCTCGTGTTTGTTTGACGTAGGTGTAACCCCCCCCAAAGACTTTTGAGAGACACAACAGTGGCGCAGCGGCCGGGAGAAGCCACTAAAGATCGGCAACCTCACGCCGAACGGGAATTTAAGGTTGGCGGGATGGCAGCTGCAGGGGTTTTAATTAGAGGGAAAAGATTCGAGATTTAACTCGCAACAGGCGAAGAATGCGAGGTGTTGGATTTGAGAGACTGATCTGATTCCGCTCGAGTCAAAAAGAGAGAAACGACACATTGAGACTAGAACAAGTATTGAATCTTGGTAGTGGACGAAAACAGGGAAGGTTGGGATTAGATCTTGGAGAAGTCTGATCCAACCACATTTTCTGGGCATAGCACTAAGTTTGGCGTGAGCAGTAGCGAGAATTCTCTCAATTTACGAGACCACGCTTATCGTTTTTCGGTATCTACTTCTATCACGACATGTTCCAGACCCGGGCAGGAAGCAAGAAAACCACTGACGTTGAACTAAGGTGTCAAAAATACCCAATCTAACCTCCGCTAAATCTATACCAAATTATACCAAATTAATTCATGTCCTTTTTGTCATTTAAGATAGAGGCTCTGAGCTTTCTTGCACTCGCTGCATCTCAAGTTTCTTCTTCAACCCGCTTCGCTCAACGCTATGTAGCCGCTATTGTCATGATGCATCACTTTCACTGATCTCTCCAATCAAAGGACGGCCCAAGAGCTGCCAAGTTGCAGAAAATAGTCGCATTCGTTCCAAGCCCGACACGTGGAAGTGACAATTCCCCGCCTCTTGATTTTTGGTTTTGGAGAAGCGTTGCTGGCCAATCGATAACAGCCAACTCCCCGATGGTGACGCCAGAAGTCGGTGACAGCGAGCAAACCCTTGCTATACTGAGTCGTGTTGTGAGTGCTCAGAACGAAGCTTCGGGGTGAGTAGATTGCTTTAATAAGGAAAGGAAAGAAAACTTGGGACCTTGATCCTAAATGATAAAAAGACCTAGGTAATTTAGTATAAATTTAGGATATTTATGTCGAGTTTAGGATACATTTGGTTGAATTCATTTTGACACCTTATATCAAGCCTAAGGGTCAAGTTCTTCTTTCTCCTTAAGTACATCGACCATCTACACCATCAGACCCTGCTTTCATTCTCCACTATGGATAAGATCCCAGACTTCTCGTCTATCAAAAACACATCTAAGATCTATCATGGATGATGATCCAAGTCCCAATGGAGTTCCTCCTCTAAATCCTCTCGCTATCCCCTGCAGCATTTGAGAGCGCTGTCAACAGAGCTTCACATGGTCTGCAGAACATATCAACAGTGTCATGGCCGCCCAGCTCGCTACTCAAATCGCTTCTGAAAGGGAACAGCTCAGCCGTTCTGTTGCCACCCAAGTCGCTACTGAACTTAAGAAAGGCATCCATGCTCATCTGGACTCCTAGAAGAAGGAGCGGCGATCGATGGCATATAGACTCAAAAATGTTGAAGCCAGTTTTCAGGCTGCTCTGCAATAAGAAGAAGAACTTTGAGGTACATCATCCAATACTGAAATGTGTCTAATTTCTAACGTTTGATCTCCAGACTACACGAGACAACACTATCGAGTTATTAGACTATCGAGACCCCAGACTACATACACTAAAACCACCATTAAAATCGGGATAAAAACCAGACTCTAGCATGCGTAGGCGCCGTTTTGCATTTTTCGAGGAATGCCTTATGATCTTAATGTAGATTATGAAAATAAATTCAACAAAGGGTATCCTAGATGAGATCAAGCCATTTAAGTCTTTATTATCTAGGATCAAGGTCCTGAGTCCCCTCCCCTAGAGGGAGTTGAGAACCACACCACCAACGCTATCACTCTTCAAGGCGCAGACAGCATATTCATAATACTGCAATTGGTCTTGTCCATCAACAATGCGAGGCCCTTGGTTTTTATGGTGTGCATATAGCAGACTAGCAGCTTCAAGAATGGGCATGTCAGCGTTATATTCATAGTAGGTACCTATGTATAACAAGCTTTCGGACCGTCGGTGGCAGCTTTAACACAGGCCTTGACTCTTGGCTTCCTCATCCACCTTGAGGTGCTAGGTGCCGTCAAGATGTGGGCGGGTGAATGGGGTTAGATCGTGGGATTGTGTCTTGGCGGCCGATGGCGACTAAATGCCACAAAATGAGGCAAGCTTGTCAGCTGCTGCTTTTCTCCAGCATCTTCTGTGTGCACAATCTGATATACAGTATCTGAGCCAGCATTCGAAGCTCCTTTCAGGTCACCAAGGGCGTTGCCAAGAACAGACTATGCATGTATGCTTATCTTGGGGAGAACTCAATTGAGGAGTTTTCAATCAACAAATGACAGCAACCTCGGACAAACCCACGGGTTTTTACAGCCCTGTTGCGAAGCTGGATATGCGTCTAGCCATGCCTCTACTAGCCTGCTATCATATAGCTTTCACTCAGAACCAGATCTCAGAGGAAATGAGTGAGCCGGATGGGAAATTTTCAATTTTTGCCCTGCATGAGGACAAAAACGATCTCCAGTTTAAAGACTTACTTCCGCGTGGCCTTGCTGATCCGTCAACCCTCCAAAAGTGTCGCATCAACGTCACATAATTGCGTGATTACTAAGGTAGGATCTCTGATCCATCATGACTGAGGGGAAGTAAAAAAAGGCGTGCTTCGATTTTCCCCCATTTTGCGGGCGATCGCCCGGCACTAAGTTGCCCGACAACCGCATTCTGTACACCCCGAGTCGGTGGAAACTGAATAAATATGCCCCAGCAACCGCATGGATGCAAGGCTATAGAGGATCACGATCAGACAAGATGTTCTAGTCTGGCGTTGATGAAAAGATGCCATGTTCAAGACGCTTTAAACTCTAGTATCTCCATGACAAGATAAGTCAGCTTGAACAAGATATCCGGCAGAGAACCTCAGCAAGCCACGATTCTTCATGGAAGCAAGCCATTAGTGGATATAGATGCAAACCGTGAGTTACATGTGGATGGATGGGTGGTTAATTGGTCATGCTATGGAACATGTCCGTTGAATCTATTTCGTTTACCCTTGCGCTCAAGATGGGTACTGAAGCGCAGGCAGGGGGGGTTAAAGAGGGACCCTACTGCAGCTGTAGCAGCGCTTGAAGAATTTCCTTGCCGCTTCCAAGGCACCAGGAACTGAATTGGTAATGAGAGATTCGAATAGGAAACTGATAATCCATGTTGTGCATCTCGTTCCGCTTTGTAATCGCGTTTTGATGCGATGCGAGTTCCGAGCATCGACCTTTCTTCACCGTGTAAGCCGTAACATCAGCGCCTGAAACAACTGCAATAACCTCCTCGGAAACAGTAGAATTTACTCAAGTTTCTCATCATGATGCCCCCCCATGCCCTCCAACGCCGCCGAGAGCGATGCTCCGACGACCTAGTGCCGCCTTGTCCGGTCATTTCGTCTCTGATTGGTCTTCTGGGTCGTCGGCGGCATGTATAAGCCTCAAGCTCCGAGCACGTCATTGAGAGCTAAAACCACGACCCCATTGTTTTTTTCCTCTTTTCGAGGGCGAGGATACGTTCAGAGGATGAGGATTGGATACATTGGCCGATTTCGTCCGTTTTGCCTATGAAAACGCAATTTTTTCTTGCCTTACTCGCGGCATCATACACACCCCTCCAGTCCAATTGACCCCAGTAATGAGAGACGGGGAGAGGGGACTAATCATGACAATGACAGGGTGGATGTAAGAATTGGATGGATATTGTGGTGGATGTGGTATCCGTACTCTCGTAGTGGACGGGCTTGAAGATCGAGGTGCATACTTTTCTATATCCCGCCGGGCAAGGTACCTACCTAGTACCTTGGTCGATTTAAAATCAAAGCACATCCTTCTCTCCTACTATTCATTCTCATTCTTCTCGTCCTCTGTTTCTGGTCTGTTCGTCGTCGTCCTTCTCTGAGTAACAACACCTGTGCAATCGTTGACCCCCACGATTGCGTGCTCCAACTTCTGTTTTCTTTTACAAAACCCCGAGTAGCGACTCAGTCCTTTCCATTGTCGCCCATCCTCCTCCCTCCTCAACACCACAAAAACTTCACATCACAATGGCCAACACTCCTCACGGTGGTGTCCTTAAGGACCTCTTCGCTCGCGACCTGCCTCGCCAGGCCGAGCTCGAGGCTGAAGCTCAGAAGCTCCCTGCTCTTACTCTCAGCGAGCGACACCTTTGCGATCTTGAGCTGATCCTCAACGGTGGCTTCTCCCCTCTCGAAGGTATGCGCCTCTTGTTTTATTCGTGAAGATCTTTTGTTGTTCCCCCCGCTGTGATGATGGGGGGTTGGCTTCGGTGCCCCGCCCCCGCATCCTCCGGCTCCGGCGGGCGCTTTGCGACGGCGGCGATTCTATCATGAGTGAGAAAGAATAGCGATTGACTGGTTATTCTATAGGTTTCTTGACTGAGAAGGACTACAATGGGTAAGTTTGCAATATAAATCATCCAATTGCGTCGTCCACGAGCTAACAAAGCTTTCTAGCGTTGTCGAGAACAACCGTCTCGCTGATGGCGCCCTCTTCTCCATGCCTATCAACCTCGATGTTGACCAGGCCCAGATCGACCAGCTCGGTATCAAGGCTGGCGCTCGCATCACTCTCCGCGATTTCCGTGACGACCGAAACCTTGCTATCTTGACTGTCGAGGATGTCTACCGACCTGACAAGTACGTGATCA
Source organism: Fusarium sacchari (assembly GCA_017165645.1). Lineage (NCBI taxonomy): Eukaryota > Fungi > Ascomycota > Sordariomycetes > Hypocreales > Nectriaceae > Fusarium > Fusarium sacchari. The sequence goes on from JADANP010000006.1 coordinate 343,078, forward strand.
TGGCAGCGCCCACTTACACGGGGTATTGGTGCTAATACGGATGCAATAGGGTCAACGAGGCCAAGAAGGTCTTCGGCAGCGACGATGACACTCACCCCGGTGTCAAGTACCTCTTTGATACCGCTAAGGAGTTCTACGTTGGTGGTAAGCTTGAGGCTATTAACCGCCTCGAGCACTACGATTTCCTCGACCTCCGATGTAAGTCACTGCGAGCAATTGGGTCGCAGCATTAGACTAACAATGACCAGTCACCCCCTCTGAGCTCCGTGCTCACTTCAACAAGCTCGGCTGGCAAAAAGTCGTCGCTTTCCAGACCCGAAACCCCATGCACCGAGCTCACCGTGAGTTGACGGTCCGCGCTGCCCGCTCCCAGCAGGCCAACGTCCTAATCCAGCCCGTCGTCGGTCTCACCAAGCCCGGTGACATTGACCACTTCACCCGTGTCCGTGTCTACAAGGCTCTCCTGCCCCGATACCCCAACGGCATGGCTGCCCTTGCTCTTCTGCCCCTCGCCATGCGAATGGGTGGTCCCCGTGAGGCTCTCTGGCACGCCATCATCCGAAAGAACCACGGTGCTACCCACTTCATCGTTGGCCGTGACCACGCCGGTCCTGGTAAGAACAAGCAGGGCAAGGACCACTACGGCCCCTATGATGCCCAAGTCCTCGTCCAGGAGCACCAGGAGGAGCTTGGTATCAAGATGGTCGAGTTCCAGGCCATGATCTACCTCCCCGACTCTGACGAGTACCTCCCCATCAACGAGATCCCCGAGGGCACCCGCACCCTCAACATCTCTGGTACTGAGCTCCGACACCGTCTCCGAACCGGCAAGGAGATCCCCGAGTGGTTCTCCTACCCCGAGGTCGTCAAGGTTCTTCGTGAGGAGAACCCTCTTCCTGCCGAGAAGGGTTTCACCGTCTTCATGACTGGTTACCAGAACAGCGGGAAGGACCAGATCGCTCGTGCTCTCCAGGCTACACTCAACCAGGGTGGTGGTCGCCCCGTCTCCATGCTTCTCGGCGAGAACGTACGACACGAGCTCTCTCCCGAGCTTGGCTTCACCCGCAAGGACCGTGACCTCAACATCCAGCGCATTGCCTTTGTTGCCTCTGAGCTGACCAAGGCTGGTGCCGCTGTCATTGCCGCTCCGATTGCTCCTTTCGAGGATGCTCGTAAGGCTGCCCGCGACCTCGTTGAGAAGTCCGGACCTTTCTTCCTCGTACACGTTGCCACCCCTCTCGAGTTCTGTGAGAAGACTGACCGTAAGGGTGTCTACGCTGCTGCTCGCCGTGGTGACATCAAGAACTTCACTGGTGTCGATGACCCCTATGAGGCCCCTGCCAAGCCTGACCTCGTTGTCGACCTTGAGAAGCAGAACGTCCGATCTATTGTGCACCAGATTGTCCTGCTTCTCGAGAGCAACGGCCTCCTTGACCGCCTGTGAATGATGATTTTGGACGAATTATCTCGGGATTCAGCCGAGAGAGATACCCGCAAGCTACATCTACCTACCACCTCGAAGCGCATGGGTGGCGTGGCTAAAAGCAGCGTCGTGGTATGAACATTTATTATACCGCTTCGATCTACGAAAATTTGCAAATAACAGCGCAAGTGATAAACGGAAATGGCGTTAATTTGAATGAGACGGATGGGAAAAGAAATGCGAACGTGATGGATTAATCGCATCACGTTCCTCGGATCAATTAGACGACTAAGATGTATCGGCATAGATTAGGATCGATACAATGAAGAACATGATGAAACTATTTTCAGAAGCGAGCATATGCAAGTGATACGTGGGCTGCGTACTCGGCGGCCTATCACAAATGATAGTATGACAGTTGTCAGTTGTGTGGGCTGTGAATGGATGTTGCAGGAACTCGTGACAGTTTGGGCGCTTAATTAATTGTTGGTCGAAGGATTGGGCAGCACCGCCAAGAATTGAGTGAGAACTCAGCTCTGAGGCTGTCACAAGCCCATCGAATTCAATCAACCAACTTCTTGAGATCCCAAGCTTCTTCGACTGTAATAAGGTTGAGGGGTTAAAAGAGGCTTCGGACATATTATGGTATAAAGGTGAAGAACGGCAATAAACTCAAAGATCTTGCTTTTGGCTGAAAAGCTAGATATCCTGATGACTGATTCTATAAAGGCGTATAAATAAGTGCCCGCCTGGTGATACTTCTTTGATTCAAAGAAATATCCGCGACTGATCATGAGCGATCCAACTCCTAACGGCATTTATCCACCAGCTCCTCCTGTAATGGAAGAAGATCTCGACAATGCCATCAAGATGGCAGTCCAGGTTGGAGTTCACAATGCTTTGAGTGGCTTGGAGGACCTTCTCACCAACGCTATCGCCACTCAAGTCGCTACTCAACTCAAGAAAGTCATACCAATCCCCTAAGACTTTTAGAAGAAAGAGGGGCAATTAATAGCATATAGAATTGGCAATGTTGAGGCCAGTATTTAAGCTATCAAGAAAGAAGATACCTTGCTATCTATCTAATGCTGAGATTAAGGTCATCGCTAACTTTTGATCTATAGGTAGCCTGTATACCACTACCAAGATACCTTACCTAGCTATATATTACTACACTAAAGCCACTATTACTGCTATAATAAAAAAGGACAAGAGTTCAGCAGATTCTATTGTTTATGTGAACTAAAGGGATAGAATACGGAGTATAGTATTAATACATCGTCCATTCTCTCGTTGCCTTTTCGAACTATACAGTGACTTGTTCTAATGGTGTGACTGGTATCCATCACATCAGAACTACTCCCTGTATGCGTGGCAGCTGTGGATGAGATATTATTTCTGAGTCATGTGAATCTAGGTAGTCTAGGTAGCATAGGTAGGCACCGTTTTGCGTTTTTCGAGGAATGATATCAACACACAAGGCATCTGTCACACATTCTCATGTTCTAAATATGGCTTCCCTGTGCTTCTACCCGGGGGTCACAGGCGGTTAAGATGATGAAGGTGGTTGGTCGTCATTTACTCTGTGCCCAGCCTCCAACCTCGCATCTACAGCACTCCCCTGTAAGTCTCTTTTAATGGATGTGGTCGTGCCATCTTCAGTTTTGTTCAACAAAGTTGGGCTCCACAGCAGAATTTGGGGAACGGGCCTTGTGGGAGGTAAGAAAACCGAGGACCTCGATCCCGAGTAACAGAAATACTCAGGCTGGTGTTGCATAGTTTTAATGGGCCATATGGCTGTGTCTTTTTGACACCTTAGCTAGAGCTCAGAAGATTTCTTGCTCCCCGAGGGCCGGGCCACGGGAGACGGGATAAGCGGGAGCTTCCATGATCGGGCTGTGTAGAGTCAAGATTGCGTATGCGTTTGTGTGTCTGTGGTGGCTCTGTCAATGACGAGAAATTGGAATGAAATTGGAGGTGATTTGCTTGTGATTTTTTACTGGTTTTTGGTGTCCAACAAGACTCCTCTAGAGATTGACATCATCTGTTGTAGCTCTGTGGGATCCCCTTACCTTAGGTACAGTTTCAGTTGATCACCGCCGTTGAATTTACTCACAAGCGAAAGTCCAAGCTCTCCGATCCCCTATTAAACGAGTTTTTAAATCGCAGGCTGGGGAGCTAATAAGCGACTCTAAATCAGGAAGCATTGAGTCAATCGCCCGCATTTCACTACAGCAGTGCTTCTAACGGTGAGAAACAAGAACAGGGAGAGGAATGAATGAATTAGTTCCATACTCTCTAAAGTGCATGTCTTGAGGGTCTTTCTGTCGTGCCTTAGTGCCTGATTCTTCTCTCGGAACCTGATCTGAGACCTGGGCTGCAGGGAATGAACCAACCAAGCCGAGCCTGACACTGCGCTTAGCTTGCTTCCATTCAATGCGCCTCACCTCACACACTTCTACAGCCAGTACAACCATCCCCTCTTCACGACTCTCCTTTGCTTCGCTGTTACCAAACTCGCCCAACATTACAACTATTCTCACTCTCACAGCCTGAATCTCACTTTGCTTCATCCTCGCTTTTTAACTTGTCGTACGGCGATATCATTATCTACTCCTCCTCGCGCCCACTATTCTTGACCGCTTTCTTGAACCGTATACCCTTGGAATTGTCTACGACAACCACGAATAACCGCAAAATCACCATCTGCCATACGATACTCTTACCACATCTCCATGGTCCACCATGTCCTCCAAGGACCACGACCTCGAGGTCCCAGCCGATGAGCGGCCGCGCGAAAAGCCAAGACGCTCCAAGTCTGAACGAAAAGACCACAAAGATCGCGACCGAGATCATGATCGGGAAAAGCACAAGGACCCCGACCGCGAGCGTCGCCGACATCGCACCTCACGATCTTCTAGAAGCAAGCTCAGTGAGGTGAGCGACACCGTTTCTCACACATCTAGCCGCCGTCACCGTCACCGTAGGGACAGGGACAGCGACGAGCATCATCACCGCCATCACCGTGCAGCTTCGACCAGTGACTTGGCTAGCTCAGACATGGCCAGGACGTCTACAGCTGCCACCTCTATACTCTCTGATCGCATCTCAATGCCTTACCCGTCTTTCAGCAAGGCACACAGTAAGGAGGCCATCGTTAGTCGCGACTCCCTGTCTCTTCCTCGCCAACGTAGCCCCAAACCGTCTACTCCTGAACCTACGGATGCTGCATATACCGAAGATTCGAGATCCCCCAAGGGTTCTGATAGCGGCAAGCCAGATGTGCCGCTCAGTCCACCCCGAACTGATCTCGATGCGGACAAAACAGCAGTGAACGAGGAGGCACCAGAAGATCCAGCCAAGGAAGAATATCCAAAAGAGGAAGCCCCCGAAAATGAAACACCAAAGGTCGAGACACCTAGAGAGGAAACCCCAAGGATCCGAACGCCTACAGAAGAACTCCCGGCAGCCGAGGCTGGTCTTGAACAGCCAAAATCAAGAGTGTCAAGTCTTTCTCGCTCGGCATCACGAAACGAGGAGCGGTCTCGCGTGAGTCGTCGGTCCGGAGTCTCGAGCCAAGCTACCTACGTCAAGTCTTCATCGCGCCGCTCTGGCGACAAGATTCGCCGTTCTGATTCCCGGGCATCTAGTTCTTCTCGTCGCTCTGTTCACCGAACATCGTCTACTCGAAGTCACAGAAGGTATGATGTCGATGGAGCATCTTCTCCTTCAAGCGCTCAGGATTCATCTCCCAGGACACCAACCCAGGCCCCATTCCCTCATGGTTACCCGGATGCCAAGCCTGAGACTCCCTCAGTCATCGACGTCCAAGATGTCGACTCGAATCTGCATTCGAAGACGGCAACGCCTGCGTCTGCTTTTGGTGCTGCTCCTCCACCTCCACCGCCCCCTCCCCCTCCCGCGCTCGATGTTCACGATATGCCGCGAGTCGATTATTTGCTTCAGAATGGCGGCCTGGCTTACACAGCACCTAAGAACTTCCTTTCTGTTTTACCCCGTCAGAACGGGAACCGACCTTCAAACCCACCTCTGGTGGGCACAGACACCCTATTTGCTCCTTTCCATAATCTATTAGACCAGTACAACACAGTACTCAGCAAGCAGGGCTCGATTGCCGTTGCTACCGGACACCGTTCTGTTGCTCGTAGGCTGTTGGACCGCCTCGAAAATGTCTTTTCTCGCGACCTACCTCCTCATGGCTGCACTTGCATCATGTGCGATAACCCCCATGAGATTCACGATGGTCTCAACTGGGGCGATGTGCTGGAGTGGGTGAGCGGTCGAATTGACCTCCCTCAGTGGCCGCCCTTTGATCTTGCCGAAGTTGGTACCAAGGCTGCTGAAATCTCCGGTGACAGGCCTCCTCGACCTCAGTCACCTGTCCAGCTGGACCCTGATATTGCGGAGGAGTTTAGGGAGCACTATCTTCGCCAGTCGAAGAAAGTTCGCTCGGCTGTCGACCGATGGCTATCCAACACTGGAGAAACACCAGTGCCACCTCCCCAAGATGTTGATGATGAGACATTGTCCTTTGCTATCCTCACAAACCTTGACCCTGAGGACCGCCCTTACTTCAACGCTATCATGACTGGCTCGAAGGAACTCAAGTCGTCAGTCCGTGCTCCTACACCTGGACATCGACCACGAACAGATTTTCTCATCAAGACTGGCCTGGCCCTGCAGCGACTATACAGATTGCAGCAAGTGCCACGAGACGCTGAATCGGCTACGTATCTGGTTAAGAACCCGCATACGCACGATCTCCTCGTTGCACTTTCCAACATCAACAATTCAGAGTGGGAGATTCTCATCTCTGGTCGCTTCGACGGCTTCCTCTGGTCAGGAGCTGATGATGATGTGCCGCAAACTCCGCATAATGAATCGCGCGGACCAACTCCCGCTAGTGCCTATTACAATACCCGAACAATGAGCCCTGGGCCTCGAGCTTCATCGTCGTTCAGTTCGAGAAACACGACTCCTTTCTCGGTCTACTCACGAGGTACAACACCAGCCTCTTTCGTCAGCGTCAACACCACAGGAATGCCCGGAAGTCGACAGGCTGTCTCAAACGATGAGGAGATGGAGATGGCAGCCATTGCAGAGATTGAACGAGAGATATACAAGGGAATGGAGACTCTGGAGGATGCCTTCGAAAAGTTGCATAAGAAGGCCGAAGTTGTTCGGAATGCACTGCGTCAGCGAGGAGCTGCTTTAATGCAGAACTTGCAGAACCGCCGTCGCATTGACGTGCTGTCCGGCCCCAACTCTGGAAATTCCCAAGCCTCGGGCTATGAGCGCCCGGCTTGGGCTGGCGAAAGCGATCGTGATCCGGGAAGTGACGATGACTGGGCATTTGATGATGTCGACATCATGCCCGATGATTCGGCCAGTAATATCAGCAGTTCGCGACACCGACGACCTAAGAGGCGTACGGAACGACGAACACCTGCCCCGATCAACGAAGAGGATGAGGATTGAGCGTCAGACTACGATACCCAGAACTCCATGGCATGATGGGGGAGGAGGATTATACGAATGACGACAGAAACGTTTGAAGGAAGCGCATCTTTTCCAGTATAGAGACCTCGAAAACCAGTCCAATGGCAATTGTCACGAGAATTTGTTTGATTCAATAATGACTTGTGAGAGCACATCAAGATGTTTTGAGATTGATTGTCGGATACCACGCATGTATTCCCAACGTTGGAAAATGGGGACTGTGCTATACCTTGGCGATGATTGAGGAGGTTTATTTTTTGCTTTGCTTTTACTCATTCTTGCTATGTTGTTTTTACTGCCTTGTTCTACGGTGGGAAAAGAAAGACCGCAAAGGTCTATCACGAAGAAAATGAAAGGTCACTCACGGAAGGTGACGAATTTGTCAAAGTTTGTTCAGAGCTGGGGTTTTCTGGCCCAGGGCTGAAGTATTTGTCGGAGTCTTGTTCAGTTGGTGGATGTCAACATGAGGGAGGGGTTCTGAACTTGAAGGATGCTTGGGACCGGTTGTTGATCAAGGACAGATGATAGAAGGATATACCTCTGGCAGATTTAATGATTTAAATGACCTGCTCATTTGCAAGATCGTCCCTGGAGTGACTTAATAACGATGAATGCATGAAGCCTCCATGAACGGGCGTGATGTATACACGAGAAACAGTATTTCTTAACCGGACATGTATTGTGATGCCTCATCGTACATTAATATGTCATCACGGCTTTACCGAGACAGCTGCTATTTACAGCCAATCATAGCTCGAATCCATGACCATCATTCACGCTCATTCCTTTCCATTCCGTACAAAGCTTGAAGCAATTCCCAACATTTCATACAAGGAATTGATGACTAACAGTCCAATCGATTCTCTCCCCTTTTTCACCTCCTTTCAAGTTCCTGCTCCTCCCTTGCGTACATTTTCTTAGTCTTAATTCCCCTCCCCAATACTCCAAGCCACGCGTCTTGGCAAAGGAGATCAGTGTCCATGTGCACTGAATCGAACATGAGGCTGAGATTGTCTCAGCCACGTAATTATACAAAAGATCTACCCCAGCAGAGTACGCCTGAAGATCTTGGTCCCTTGGTCGCTTGTTCCTGTCAGAAAAAAGAGAGGCCGTTAAAAATTACAACGAGTTAGGCGTCAAGTAGGCAAATGGTCTCAGATGACGATAGGTTCTCGAACCGTGGTCTATTAGCGAGAAAAGAAATTTTGGCATTCGAGAAGACACCTCTAGCTGTAGAGAGACTCCAGGAGATAGATGACGCCAAAGATAAGGAAAGCAGTGGCACCGCCCACAGTGACTAGAGAGTGTTAGCTCATCTGGTTCGACAAGAGGATTATAGACTATTGACTTACCAACTTTCAGGCTGACTCGACCGGCAATAGCTCGACCACCAATAACAGCAACACCAGTGCAGATGGCATGGCCACATGTAGCACCCAAGGTCACCCACCAGTAATCCTGACCGGCTGCCATAGCAATAGTGGCAATTTGGCTTCGATCACCCCACTCGCCGAGGAAGGTCATGATGAATGTCTGAACCCAGGCAGGGCTAAGCAGAAGAGAGCAGAGGTTGGTAGCACCCTGGACAATGCTGGCAACAGCACCCGAGCTTGAGCGAGCATCTCGTACAGGTGACTGAGAAGGCGATCGAGGAGGAGACATTAGACGGTTGCTGGGTCGAGACCTGCGGCCATTCCCACTCATACCCATCTCAAGAGTGTAAGCAGACACAGAGTCGCCTCGCTTTCGGCCCATCTCTTTTTCCTTTTCTGCAAGCTCTTGTTCGACCTCGTGCATCTCAGCAGAGACACCCTCGTTAGGGTCCATCTGCATACCCTCCCGCAGCAGCTTCGCACCAAAGACGAAGAAGAGGCCAGCAGCGAGAAAACTGGTGACACGCTTGGGAATGAGAGTAGGAACTGCATGGCCCAGAACAGCCGAAAGAACAGTCATGACAAGAAGTGCACCAAAAGCGGCAGTGAACACAACCATACGGTCGTGCTTCATGGCCATGAGAGCTGCAACCAAGAACGTCTTGTCACCAACTTCAGAGACCAAAATCATGGTGAAGGATAGCACAAAGGAGTGGAATGGCTGGATAATACTGTCGTCATCATGGTGTCCATCGTGTGTCTTCCCTCGGCTCAAGTCGATGGGCTCGGTCTTTGTTAAGTCTAGAACGGGTTTGTTCTGTCCGACGGGTCGGTCGGGAAGATCGGCAGGTTTCTGCATAATTGTTAGCTGTATTTACGATACAACAGATGACGGTTTTTACTCACCTCGAGTCCCGCAGTGTAATCATGCTTCTCATCATTGCCGAGAACAGGCTTTGCAGCTTTGGGCACAACGTCTTCTACCTTCGCGCTGCCAGTGTCGTCGCCAAGCTCCTTAGCCTTGTCCCCACCAGAAGCACGAATCTTCTCCTCTTCACTATGTGGCAGAGGAGGTGCCTCCTTGGGTGATGAGGGTTTCCTGAAGGTCTCCTCGCCAGCGCGATCCTCTTCAAGTTTTCGGGCTCTGGACCTCTCAGTCACACCACCTTCAGTTCCAGTGGTGCCTTCTTGGGCATGCACCCGGTTAGTGTCGAACATGACACCATCATTGGTTTCGGGGATCTTTTCACCATCTACGACTGTCGGGTCTTCGGGTCGGCCTTTGAGTCCAGGAAGAGAATCTGGGTTGCTGTCGATTTTGGGAGCAGCCTCGGTTCCAGTTTTGGGCTCTGTGCCAGCACCAGCACCTGCTGATGCACCCGTTCCAGCTCCAGCTCCGGCTCCGGCTGCGGCTCCGGCCCCCGAGCCAGATCCTGCTGCAGTGTCGGAACCAGCCTCAAGGGCCACTTCAGGGGTCTTCTTGTGGTCATCTATTTCGATAAAGGGTCCGTGGTGAGGCTTTCCGTCTCTGCCATCAACGGGGGCATATTTCGTTGGAACGTCATGTCGCTTTACGCCGGCCTGGGGCAAGCCATTGGTCTGTTCTGTAATCGCGGCTCCTGGAGCAGGCAGGTCGGCAATATCATTAGAGGAGAGCGCATTTGCTACGGCAGGGAGGAGGAGGAGGACCAAAGGCGAGTGTGTGGTTCGGATCTTCATGATGGGCAGTCGGGATCGGTATTGTTGAATTCAAGAAAGAGATTCGATCGTCGGGTCGCAAAAACTGTCGGCGGTCGAGGCCGCAACACAAAAGGAGAGACAGAACGTCAAGAAGGATGGTTGATCAGTAAAGTTTGAAGCTGACAACCTTGCGACAATCGAAGTCGCGTGTAACGTAGCGTAGGTAGAATAAACTTTGCGGAGATAGCCCTTGATGCTGGCTTCAGACAATTACAGACACCAAAGGGAATAAGAAAGGGGTCTGTCTCCCGCAAGGCGATCAACGGGCGGAGCCAAGATCAAGTTACACGTTGGCTACTTGATCTAGAGAGACAAAAAGGGAGCTGCGAGGTTGGAACAGGAATGAAGATGGAGGTTTGGATGTTGAATTGGATGATCTGGATTGGCTTGGATTTACATAGGGGCAGCCAAATGGAAGATCCGCTCCGTACTCGATACGATGGAGGAAACTCCTCTCCCTGCCCCGTCTAGCCCGTCCCAACAGCTGCAGCCTTGAACAAGCCTAAAATAATGGCTACAGGGGTGTCACCCTGCTGAAGGAGGACCCTAGGACGTCCAAGTTCTGTGGCGACGTGGCCCCAGCCGTGGGGCGCTAAGCCTTATGTTGCTTAGGGGCCAAGTATTTTTACCCAAGCTTCAGGGGCCGAAGTGGCATTTCCATGATGCTAAACAGGGGGTTACTCATTTACAAATCCAGAGAACAACACTACCTAGACTACCTATTCATTTACTTGCTGCAAGCAAAAAGCAATTTCCTGATGATATTAATATCATCATGAACAGCGAGTCTCGTGCTCTCGGCAGGGACTCCTTAGACATTGCGTCCACTCACGAATCGTGGCACCAAAATTGGCACCAATTCATTCCATCAACTGAATCTTGGGCTGTCGTTGAAACCACAAACACGAGCTGCCAAGCAGCATCGGATGTCGGCAATAGTATTCTGGACCTCACAGTTGTTTTGAACCATTGACGCAGGGGAAAAGTTCTCAGTTGAACGCGCGGAAGCCCATCGTATCGTTTCTCACATCTTGGCTTACACCACATTGATATCATGGATGTTTTTCCAGACAAGTCTCCAAGCCGCTGCTGCATCTCTTGGAGCACCTTGGAGCACCTTGGATCCGCCAATCGAGATACTGAACCCAGAAATACTTGCTTAATTGGGGAGGCCATTTCTTTGCGTCCATGATACTACTGCGAAATGGCCGATTCATCAGCTCAGGCCGAGGTAGGAAGTCTAGAGAGTTGGGTATCTTGGTTGCTTTAGTACGGACGCTCTTTGTTGTGATGTCTCTGTGCCCTCGTCCACCAATAAACGGGATATCTCAGTTGCGATTCATCAATGTACACCTCGACTGACTCCCTGTCCAGCGTCTGAGACGCCCTGGACAACTGTGATCCTTTCTGTACTTTTGCAAGAAGCTGAACATGGAAAGGATGGGCGAGTTGTGTCCTGGAACGGTCAATGGATCCGATATAATGGATGAATGAGTCCTGAAGCGGATTATACCAGTTCGTTTAGGCGCAAGAGTATTCTATCAGATATTCCACTGAGTTGGGAGGATATCTTTTCTCTGTTTTGTGCGATTCTAGTATTGGTCACACTTCCATATAGCGCAATGATAATGAACACATGGATGTTGAGTAAGTACCTAGGTAGGCGTCCAGATTATTTCGTGACACTTCCAAACGAACATGGTTGCAGTTCTGACCCCCCATCGTTGTTAAATAAGCATAAGTACACCATGTGTAACTTATGTGTCTCTTGCTGATGTGACCAAATATGCAGTCGATATCAAAACACGAGGGTATTTTGATCTCCAATTTGCCAGAATCCGAGTCCAGGGTAGCTAATCGCGGGGCTTATCCTATCTCCGGTTGATGTCGTCACAAGCTCCGAGAGCTCCCCATTCTAAGATGACTTCGCCCAACAGATGCAGTCTGTCTTGAAGCATCACACTCATCGCATCATTGATAATCTATTAACCCGCCGTGATCTCTATGAAGAAATGTATTGCTTGGCGCTCTCATATACCTTGTAGGATAGTTACTTTATCTTTTTCCGACCACTTACTTCTATCTCACTGTATCGCCCCTCCAAGCTCCGTGCTTAACAAGCATTCTTAATCTGCTTTCATCTCGACCTTCATACAATTCACCAGATCTCACCCACTTGAAACATGGCGCCTCTCGAGGGTGAGAGGAGTTCGCAACCGCTCTCAACGGATGCAAGTGATGAAGGGAACCGTAATGAGAGCACACGTGAATCATCGGAGTCACCGGCTTATTACTGGCCAATGGATGAAGACGAAGCCGAGGATGAGGAAGACCCAGACTACGAGGATGCACCCGAAGAAGAAGATGAAGACGATATTCAAGGTAAGTTCAAACCAGTGCTTGAGTAATACCAGCTTTCACTAATCACATCATATAGCTATCCGTGACATTGAAATATTGCTGGAGAATGGAGGTGACGACGACGACGACGACGAGGAAGACGAAGACGAGATTGAAGGAGTCACTGACACGCAACGACTCGTAAACATTGTACGGAGTAAGTCTCGGCTTATGAGCGACCATGAACGACATGACTGACACTGGGGATGAAATTAGCCGGTGCTAGAACAGGACTGCTAACGCGGAGACAACTTATTGCCTTGATGCGGAGCCCCGATCTGACCAGTGTTTTATTCCAAGATAATGCTGGGGAGGACGCCGAGTTCTTGAATAATTGGCCTTTCAATCGACGTCTAACACCCAAGGACCCGAATCGCTTCCCGAAAGTGCCTAGCGAACAGGGCTTGAAGCTTATGCGATCGGGAGCATTTGGTGCAAATAACTACAACCCCAGAGCAAAGAGGCCACTTGCTGTGAGGATGCTCGAGCGCGAGTTGGCTCTGGGGAATCGCGAAGATAGGATACGAAACAATGCGCTTATCAACCAGGCATGAACCCAGACCTTTCCATCGAGACGGTTTGACTGACAGCGCCCAGAGTCTACTACCGAAATCAAGAGCCGAGAAGATCATTCACTTCGACGACCCCGTGTATTCTGGACAGTTCTCGGACGATGGAAACTTCTTTTTCGCCTGCTCTCAAGACTTCAAAGTACGAATGTACGACACCTCCAGCCCATACAATTGGAAGCACTACAAGACAGTCAGCTACCCATGGGGACAATGGACACTCACAGATGCATCATTAAGTCCCGACAACAAATGGCTCGCGTATACCTCAATCCAGAGCATGGTCTCCATAGCTCCTACGGATCCAAATGATACTGGAGATCCCTATACACTGGAGTTAGACACCAGCCCACCGCATGGACATCATGGGCGACGCGGCTTTGGCATCTGGTCTGTCAGGTTCTCAGGCGATGGAAGAGAACTGGTGGCTGGAACGAGCGCGGCCTCAATCGTGGTATATGACATCGAGTCTCGGAGAGTTCTTCACCACGTTCACGGCCACTCGGATGATGTCAATGCCGTGTGCTTTGCTGACAAGATGTCACCGCACATACTTTATTCGGGCTCCGACGATACAACGATCAAGGTTTGGGATCGGAGAAGCATGGGCGATCACCGAGAAGCCGGCGCTTTTGTCGGCCACATCGAAGGCTTGACATACATTGACAGCAAGGGAGATGGTCGGTATATTCTCAGTAACGGAAAAGATCAGTCAATGAAACTATGGGATATACGAATGGCCATGTCAACCGATCGATTCAATGAGCTTGATCCGACAGCACACGCAAACACCAGCGGCTTCGATTACCGGGGTGGCATATATGACGACGAGGACTGGGATGTGCACCCCCATGATAATTCGCTCGTGACATTCCGAGGCCACAAGGTCCTTCGGACTCTTATAAGATGTCACTTTTCACCCCCGATGTCCACTAATTCACGATATGTATACTCGGGCAGTACCGATGGCAAGGTATACATTTGGAATATGGATGCGAGCTTGGCTGGGATCATAGATGCTAAGAAAGCTACTATACGCACTCGTCCAATGGATAATCGACACCGCTTCTATCATTTCGATGAACCAGGCAATTGGGGCACTTGTGTCCGCGATGCAAGCTGGCATCCCACTGCCCCTCTCCTTGTTGGTATGTTCCCGATTTTCGCTCGAAAACATTAGCTAACATCAGCAGCGTCTGCTTGGAATGGATACAACATGGCAAGAGGAACGTGCACGCTACACTCGTATAACGACAACGTGGATGATGAAGGAGAACCGCCGATGGGCCAGAGTGTCAACCACTTGCTCAAGGAACAACCGGAGCTATACCAGAACTCAACATATGGGGTGCGCTAGGTCAAGTTTGCAAGAAACAACTTTGGATATATTTTGTACAATTGGTCAGTTTAGCCAGCAGTCATGTAAAGGATATCTCTCAACCCCATGCAAACCGCGCCTTAGACGTGAAAGCACATCCTTCTCATCCTCGCGGCGCTCGATCGAATTCCAGCGTAAGAAGTGTGTCGCGTGCCCGCCATAATTTCATTTAAACTCCGCCCCAGTGAACGTACTCGCAGCAAGAAAATTGTTGTGATCGCCCTCGCGTCCACCCCCCGCTGTGCGGGTTTTTGGATTGTCAAGTCGCCACTATCCATAATCTCTTCATCGCCTGATCGTGTGATCGTTTATGCGCTACCGACGAGAGCGTGGTTGAGGGGAATGTGCACTGAGGACATGTTAGAGATCACTACACCTGAAGGAGGTTGTATATCATACCCAGCTTGACAACGTAGCCAACGGCGCCCATGATGAGGAAACCAACGCCAACAGCCTGGCAGAGTCGTAGGAACTCCTTCTGGTCAGCTGTAGAATGGTATGTTAGTAGAGGTAAGCGATGTGAGTGCGCAATGGGTCGACATACGCTTGGTGCATCGTCGCACGAATTGAACTCCGTCCTTGACGAACTCGGAGGGAACCTCGAGGATCTCTTGAACCTGGTCGGACATGTTGTGTGTATATGTGGAAAAGAAAGGGGAGCTATTAAAATTAGGTGCGGCGAAAGAAGATATGTAGCTTCGTTGAGTAGAAGAAAAGGTAGAGTCGTCGAATTGAGTCGTGGTCGCGAGGGGTTAAGAAAGGAGAGTTGAAGTTTAAAGGGGACTTCTTTTTGGTGGTGATCCTAGCTAATCTAGTGGACAGCACAGCTCTGCTCTCTGGCCTCTCCTCTCATGCGACGACGTGTTAACAATTGACTTATCTAATTTCCAATTCGGGGCAAGGCCAGACTGGCTTTGGCTCGGGCCGAGAGATGACCCGGGGAATGGGCTTGGACTTGAACTTGCCTGACAGTTACATTTCAGTGGAGCCAGGTGGCCTGTGGGGAAGGAAAGGTGCTGTGCCTGTGCCTGTGCCTGCTCTCTTTCCCAGCTTATTTCCCCGGGCCCCAAACGCGCAGGCGCTAGCAGGTAGACGCCAGCTTCCGCGAGTTGCAGTGCTTTCCGTTTGCTTGCGAAGCTCTTCCCCAGAAAAGAAAGTGTGAAGCTCTCTTCTTCCTTCCGTCATCCGCTAACCTCTTTTCCTTCGTCTTTCCATCATCGTCTACCCCCATCACAATTCTTGGTCCAAGTTTCAAAGTGTTTTCACGCTCTGACTACCACAAATCGCTCTTTTTACCTGTCTTGTTTGCGACCAAGCTTGGAGCGCGCCAGAGCCTGATTTCAATCATCGACCAAAATCGAGACTGGAGCACGAGCGTTGGGATCACTAACATACGTAGATCCCTGTAGCTAGGCGATTCTTCGCGAAACGAGTCCGGTCGCGATTTGTCTCGATATCGAGGTTTAGGAAAGGAGGACATTGATCGGGCTGACAGCATCCTCTATTCCATTGCTCCCCATCTGTATCTGAGCGCTCGCTCGGAATATCGGGAGCTAGAAAGCGAGGATTGCAAGCACAGAGCTTCGTCCTGAATATCGCATCTTTGAGTCAAGAACCATCATATCGGGGGTTGTACCTATAATAGGGCCCCAATCTTGTTACGAGGAGTGTACGTATTGCAAGCTTCCAGTCCAATTTATTTCTCTCGGGTGTTCAAGGCCTCTGAGTCTTGCGGGCGGCGTTTGTTAGCGACGGAACGTTCAATGGCTGATAACTTATGTGTAAAGACCAGAGGCCAACTCTTGTATCTCGCAGGCAGCCTAATTATCACATTTGACAATATCCTCATTACTCCCCAGATCTCTGCACGGCATTAACGTGTGCCAAGTGCTTTAAGTCGGTAAAAATGGCTGAAGAAGACTTCGAAATCGATATTTATGGCGATGAGAGCAACGACCATCAGCAAGATGACCACCGAGGCGATGACAATAACCCGGACCATCACCGAGGTGATGATCGACAGGATAGCCACGGTGACCAGAACATGGAAGAGTACCACGCCGACAACCACCACCATGCGGGAGATGGCCACAGTTCAAGTCATCATCAAGCACATGGCTCTCAGCAGGGGACGAAGAGGAAACAGGAGGATGATGGTCGACCAGTTGACCAATCTGCGACAACTTCGCTCATGATCTCGGAACTTAACTGGTGGAACACAGATGATGATATTCGAGGTTGGGCGCGAGAAGCCGACTGCGAGGATGAGATTAAGGATATCACATTCAGCGAACACAAGGTCAATGGCAAAAGCAAGGGGTACGATTTTCTTAGCTCCAGTGCCGGGACCGAGATGACTGACATATTCGTAGCCAAGCTTACATCGAGTTCTACACGCCCCAAGCATCTACTGCCATTAAGCGTCGTATCGAACAGATCATAGCTGAAAGTCAAGGGGCCCAGAAGAAGCTCACCTTGACGTACTGGGCCACTACCAACAATCCCTTCAAGACCCTACCCAAAGACGCGCCTGCCAGAGGCAAAGATCAGAGCCGTGCACCATCCAGCTCATACAACAATGACAGAGGTGGCGGTCATATCGGCGGTAACTTTGGTGGTGGTTTCCGAGGAGGAAGGGGCGGAGGCTACAATCGTGGTGGTATGAACCAAGGCGGTTACAACCGGAACTTCAACAACAATAGTATGGGCGGCTACAATAACATGGGAGGCGGTTACAATGGACCCATGGGTGGTGGCGGCGGTGGCGGTAACTTTGGCTTCAACAACCGCGGAGGCATGATGGGAGGGGGCATGCGTGGTGGCCCTGGTGGCATGCGAGGGGGTCGAGGAGGCATGATGGGTATGAACCCCATGGGCGGGAATATGGGCGGGAACATGGGCGGGATGCCTATGGGGATGCCTGGAAATATGGGCATGGGCATGATGGGACCTAACGGTATGCCTGGTAAGTGTAGTCATAGACTGACGAGGCTTTTTGAGTGCAAAGCTAACATGTACAGGCTTCCAAGGAATGCCTCCCAACTTCAACCCCGGCTTCGGCTTCAACCAGAACCAAGGAGGCGGCGATTGGGGCAACCCGCATGGAGCAAAGAGACCACGACCAGAGTAGAACCCCGTCGTTGGACCTAATATTCCGCGCCAAATGGTCCCAATGGCGCCTCCGAGTACGAACACAAGCACAAGCGTGGACAAAGGGAACCAGGGACAGCAATGAGAGTCTTATATGTCTGCATTTAATTCCGATCTCTAGGCCAAGGATGAGTGCATTTTGGGCAGTTTGCGAACCGGCATACCTATGCTATCAAGTGAAAAAGGTTGAAGGATAATGGAAAGCAGTAACTGGGCACGTGTAACATAGATTATGGATGTTAAGGTTAGGTAGGGCATTGGCGTCAAGAAAGCGTTTTGTTTAAGTTTTGTGAGTCACTGAAGAGGAAGTGACCTACTTGCCTACGTGAACTGTGAGGTTTGTCAACCGAGACTGGGCTTGGGCACATAAAGAGCAAGAAGTCTTGCCCCAGATCAATTTACTTTCATCACCACACATCCTTATCACTCCATGGACTACCCCGCCCCCCGAATCGAGTCGCTCATGGCGATGGACACTGAACAGCCCGTTATATGCATCAGATATCGCGCCGCCTGGCCTTCTCTTCCTCGACTGCCCCTAGAGACTTCACGGGCGCAACTACCGTCCAGTATCCAGGATCGACAAGGCCAAATCTTCGATAAGGTTGAGAGGATCCTCCAAAAGAACAACATCCTAGAGCCAGAGACTGAAATCGAACTGGTCGTACGTCGAATGAACCCAACCGTCTTGATCAAATCACCATGGAAGCAAGACAGCAAGACAAAGTGGGCGCTAGCAGTTGAACAAATCGTGGATACCATGAAGAACCACTTCCGAAGCGCAATCGAAAGAGGTCTTCACGTTGAGATGATAGCGCCGCAAAAGTACGAGACGGTATACATCGGCGAGGTCGAGGAAGATGTACCATGGGATGACATTCGAGCTGTTGCGAAGCGCCATCTCGACTCCTCCTCCGCAACACGCAACTTTCTAAGCACTCTCGCACTCACCAGAAGAGGCTTCTCCAAGCCCGAAGAAAACCCGATCACGGTGTACATTGGATGCCTTGAAGATTCCGACGAGACCAAGTGGGATGATATCATTGAGGGAATCGAGACTGAGTTTCGTGCACGGGGATGGATGGACATTGTTGTCCACATTGAGCATAATTGGTCGCTCACTCGGATGACTGTTGACTAAAGGTTAAGACTTTGGATCAAGGATGTACAATGCATCAGGAGACAATACTAGAGAATGTGCAGCCAGCGGGCGTTGGATGGTGGAATTGCCGTCAACAACAAAATATAGCTCTGTTCTACCCCAAGATCCCAGACCTTCAAGGGGCAAGAAAACAGCAAACCTTACTATAGGGTGCCAAAATAAACTTGGCGAAAGTTATCCTAAGCTTAGGCTATATTACCTGAATACTTATTTCATTTAGGATTATGGTCCTGTGTTTTCTTTCCTTCCCTTGCCAGACTCGTTGGCTAACTTTGCAGCCTCTTCTTCCTGACGTTCGCGAAAAGTCTTCCGCGGCCATACTGAAATATGCTCATTGCTAAAAGTCGGATCTTCTTCTCTATTTCTAGAGTGTGCAAAGTCCAGGACAGCGCGGCGAAAGGCCATCATTTCAATCTTGTTGGGGATGCTGATGAAGATATCCTTCTTCCATTGGTAGACAAAGATGAGGTAACGGATTGGAAAGGGGGAATCTGCCTCGAGATCGGCTTGATATTGCTCGAAAATGACGTCTCTCCATGTTTTATTGAGATTTCTAGTTGTCATTTTGAGATTAAGCAATGGAAAGTGAATGAGGTTGTGTAGAAACTGTGAAGTTGTTGATGCGGATTGAAGTGGTTGCTTAACTTGGATCGTTAGTCATGCATCATACGTCACTTGATCAACAACAGCACCCATCAGCTACAAGATCACCGCCAGAAGCCTTAAAGCGAGACTTGGGGGAGTATGTAATATAAAAAAATGCGTGGGAGGAGAATCTGTGAATGAACCAAGTGGTCTGAGGCTTTGCATCATCTTTCTGATTGTCTTTGCATGCAACCTGCAGCCTTTGATACGTGAATTACCCACCATACCTTAAGGAAGATAGGGGCATCTCAGATCAAAGTGAGCAATTCAAAATTCTTTCTTCAGTGCCCCGATCCCTATAGCCCTGCGCCTGGCGGGCAGTGTTACTCCGGTGGTAAGTGGAAGGCAGGCATCAATTCGTCTGATCTTCAAAAGGAAAGTGCGCATCCCCTCCTTCCGCCAACATCAACCCCTCACAACACTCTCTCACTCACCACGCGCAGAGATGACTCTCTCTTAGCCAAAACAACATCAGCACCATTTTCTGAAAATCTCTTCGTTGGTGCTGATTCTTACAGGCATGGCTACACGCAAGCGCCCTCGCGACGTGGAAGAATATGACAAGTACCAGGGCCTTGTCATCTACGTTGGCAACGTTCATTACGATGCCAGCCCAGCCGACTTTGAGCACTTTCTTCACGACCGTGGAGTATCATGCACACTATACTGGCCTGAAGCCAGAGAAAGGTCTCATGGCGGTTGGTGTTGGGCTCGCTTCCATCATCATGACGATGCTAGCTATGCGATCAACAATCTCAACGGCGCCATTTTCTGCGGAAGAAAGCTAAGAACAGGGCTTGTAGCCACCAACTCTGTGAGTCCCTCTTCAAATCCTGCACCCCTAAAAATGTAGCGTGCGAGTCATCAGAGTGGCTTAACTAACATCATCCGAAGAAACGTGCTCGCTTTCAAGACGGGCCTTCGTCCTTTCAGGACCGTCCTGAAATCTACGACAATCCCTTTCGACGGGAGAACCCATTTTCGTTCCCAAATAGGTTCCAGAACTTTAATCCTCATACCTTTTTCCAAGATTACGAGCAGCTGAAGTACCCTGGCCACTCATCACATCATCATCACAGGCCTGCCGAGCATCCTGGCTTCTACCCCTCGGCAAACAACCGACGACCAGCAGCCCCCTTTAGACAGAGTGCTAACTACGGGGTGCAGTACCCTGACTGCTACCCGCCAAAGAAGACGGAGTATCTGGATCACCGTCACATCCCAAAATTGCAAGATGTCTGGAACGCAGACAAGCCCTTCCTTAGCACTGCGACCATCTTCGCCAAGGGGATCAAGATATCGGGACTGGCAATTACAGTCAACCAAGGGCAGACCCCTCCAGATGGAGCAGTGGCTCTTTCCAGGCCTGAGAAATAGGAGTCGCAGGATGGAAGTATGGACATAGAAATGGCCGAACCACACCCGCAGCTATATTGGCAACCGGGCCGTGTTCTTGGGCCAGACCCTGAAGAGAGAGCTTACATTTCTCATTCCGAACACTTCGTCCAACCGGCCGATATGAGTACCAGTATTCTCTCGGCGACGTGTCGAAGTCACGTTGTCTCGTACAAGCGCCCTCCAGGAGTTGGACTTGGTTGGGGCGACTTTGATCGCTTCTACGAGTGGCAGTTACTTGGCCGTAAGGTAAAGACAAGAAATTAATTTGAAGTACTATCAACATCAACAGCTCATTTCTCCTCAGGTTCAAAAGTCGATGGTGCAAGCTCAGAGATTTCAGCAATCCAACTCTCCCCACGTGAGTTTCATTTCCGAGTTGACTGGCTGCCTCCATGTTGTACGAACAGATTCGACCAAGATTGAATCTCGAAGGAATCTCAAGAAACCCATCATGTGGTGGAAGCTCAGAAATGTCAAGAACGAAAGGAGGAAATGAGACACATTGATGTTAGTGAAGGTTGAGTGAGGATATTTTGTCAGATGCTGAGATTTGTACATGAAACAATCTTGTCAACAAGATGATAGGTTTATAATGGACCATGAAGGACGACCTGGAGATAGCTCTAGGCAAGAAGAGTATGAAGAAATAGTCAGTGAATTATGTAGTGGTGTCGGGGTGAAAACAATCGATCATGTGGCAGACTCATAACTACGTTTCTCGACATATATACATGTGAACAAAATGACTAGCACATCAACGCTACTCAGCGTGTAGATTACCACCAATCAGTCTGTTTGTTGGTACCTAGCCCACAAGCCTCTTCAAATGATGCCTTCGCAAGTGACATTTTGTACGGGCCAGTTTTGCCCCCACGCTTCAACGCCCAGCTCTCCTCTCGAAAGTTCTCACATCCCCGGAGCCACTCGGGCTCGATGGCTGTGACTGTCTCCAGGAACTGACAGTTGGTCATGACGAAGGAGTCAAAAATGACCCATCTGTGGTTGATTCCTACAAGGTTGCTTTCAGGAGATAAACCAGCATGCCAGCTGTGATGAAGAACTCTGTAGTGGTTGTTTCCACGGCCAACGTCGCTGAAAGCCACACGATGACTAAAGGCCCAAGCAAGCGCTTGGCGGAGATTGTCATCACATTCAGAGGGCTCGAGCTCGAATTGCTTGGGTTTCTCCTTGAATAAATCGGCAAATGACTTCCTCAGCTTCATGCGAATACGCTTGAATTCTTCGAGGGCACGCATGCTGAGAGAATTGTCCGAGCACCACCCCTCTATGTCGATGTGGACCCCCTCATGCCTAAGATCCTCGGCCTCATCTTCCTTCTTCATGTATGCGTCCACAGCGTTGAGCTGTGTGATGTGATCAGAGGTGAAACAGGCAAAACGATGTGCCTGGCCTGTAGTGGAATAGGGGCCTTGACCACGGACAAAGATCGGATGCCGTGTGCTTCGAATGGCAGCGATGGTTAACATGTCACTACTGCAACCAAGCTCATGAGCCTTTTCAAGTGCGTTGAACCATACTGGGTGGACTGGAAGTTTTGAAGCCATCTGGCCCTTGGGAGTGATAGTCCTAGTATCGTCAAGATATCCCCTATTCTTAGTTAGTGCCCGAAAGAACCAGATAATGAAAACGGAAGACAGTACATAGCAAGAAGATCTTCCAGAGCGCGAAAGAAGACTTCGGGATCAGGTTTGTCAATAAAATCAAAATTGGCCACATCATCGAATCCCATAGCCTTGATCTGTAGAATCAAGCGAGAAAGGTCGCTTGTGTGGATGGAAGCGGGCGTTGTCGGAAGAAGAATCTCATCGTAGTGCTCCTTCGTGTAAATGCGATAGCATACACCTGGCTGGTTTCGACCAGCGCGGCTGGCTCGCTGCTCTGCTGCTGTCTTAGAGATAGGCCCGGTGAAAATTGTCTTCAGGCCGATGCGGGGATTAAAGCGCGACTCAATACAAAGTCCAGTGTCTGGATATCATGGTCAGTTTCTCCAGTCCGAATTGAACAATAATTTGACAATAGCCAACATACCAACGATGTAGACAACACCATCAACCGTCAGATTGGCCTCTGCAATATTCGTAGAGATGATGCACCGACGCCGGGACGATCGTATGAGGACTCTTTCCTGCTCTGCTTTGGGCAACTGAGAATAGAGGGGCAACACTTCAAGACCCCAGGTTGCCGATCGCAACTGTCCACAAGCATCTTCGATCTCGGCAGTAGACGGCATAAAGACAAGAATATCACCATCCCCAGTAGTTTGATGGATGTGTTGAGCAGTATGAAGAGCTAAACTGGCGTAATCAGGGGTTGGTTCTTGGAGATAACGAATCTCGACAGGGTGCTCTCGGCCGGATAGGGGGAGGTGACTGCCCTGACCGAAGTAGTTCAGGAATATATCCACGTCAGGGGTGGCGGACATGATGACTACTTTTAGATCGGGGAAGAGTGGCAAGGCACGCTTCAACAGTGCTAGAAGCAGATCTGTCGGGATGGTGCGCTCGTGGGCCTCATCAATGATGATACAACTCTTTAGGGGGTGTTAGAAAGTGGCGAAAGGTGCTGTATAAAACACTTACGTATTTGCCGAAAGAGCCATTGCCCTGAACCAACTGAACAAGCATTCCGTCGGTCATGTAGCTTAAGCGTGTTTTGACACGGGAAATACGCTTGTCGAAGCGAACCTGATATCCCACCTCTTCACCCACTCTGACATCTAGCTCCGAGGCGACCTTCTCTGCACCTGAAATAGCAGATGGCCGATGGGGCTGTGTACAAGCGATAGGTTTTGAGGAACCAAGTTCATCGAATAGAATGAACTGGGGAATCTGTGTCGTTTTGCCTGAGCCTGTTTCGCCAGACACGACAATCACCTGTGTCAAGGAAGTTAGTGCCGTGCTTTATGACGTGAAGAGTGCAGTTACCTGGTTTTGATGATAAATGTCAAGGAACTCTTGACGCTTTGCTGAAGCTGGAAGTCTCCTACGAATGGTGAGCAACTCAAAATATCTTCTGCTATGAAGATCATTTTCTCGGAGTGGATGAGCTTCACCGTCCTCAAGACGGATACCATCCTCTGCAGTTGAATCACGAAACGACGTGTGATCCATGGTGATACAAAAAGCACCTTAAGGTAAAAAGACTGTTGCGAATGATGAAAGAAAAAGGAAGCCGCAACGAAGCTGTGCAGCTTTGAGAAGGCAGGTAAGTGGGCTTGAATGTAAATCTGAGGCATCCGCACCTTCTCGTGTCGTCAACGAGCCCCACGTGATGCCGCTTCTATTACAAGAGGGAGGAGCTACCATGGCCTACCTTACAAAAATAAAAGGGGGAAGGCCATGGCAGTGCTTGCATCTGTCGACAGCGTCAAGATTGTGGTCACGGGCAGCTACCAGCTGTCAGGTAGTCTCGCGCACTCGAAGGCGCACTTGCCCCTTTTCAAGGCACCGCCTCAGGGGCAATAGGAGCCAGGAGTATGACTAGAAGAGATCCATTAAAAAAAGGAGAAGCTCTTGGTTGTATTTCAGAAGGCTTACAACTGCCTTCTAGTATGCGTTTTGCAGTGCCACCGCTCGTGATTCACTGTCAACTTCACACAGGTTCTTGCGGTGATAAGTCGAGTTTCTAAATTCCGTGAATTAAAGGCCTAATGCTAACTCTGAACTAAACGAGAGATGACTCATAGGCTCAAACGAAGTTGTGAGTGCAGATACTAGAGAAGATTATTGGAGATAAATTGTAGTTGGTCTCCTTTCGGATTCGTAGAGACGAGGTCACATTAATGGGACTGTACCGTTTATAAAGCAGCTGACTGCCCTAGTACTTATCTCAAGATATAAATTGATTTAAATGAGATAGAATACATCCTTGATAAGATGGAATGCTTCAGAGAAGATTAGGAGAAAGTAACTTCAGTTCTTTTCTAAAGTCACTAGCCTAGGTAGAGAGCTGGCTCCATCTGACTCTCAGCTTTGCTATTTCAGCCGTAGCAACTCACATAGAGATTTCAAGAAACCATGAAATAAGCCCATTAATTGAGCCAAGTAGGTATCATTGGGGAATCGTGATTCCAATACGTAGTTGCAGATAACCTCATTCTTGTACGTCTATATGTTCCAACACTGCAATGTCGGTTTGTTATTTGCCGGTTCCTATCAAAGAAATACGAACAGTCAATGCTTTCAGTATTTTCAGAGAAGTAGAACTTGCAACTAATTATTCTAGAAGCTTGTGTGTTTGCAATTGTTATGCATGTTCCCTCCTCTCTAATACGGACACCTGCATTGGAACAGCATTGATATGTCTGGTTCCCTTTGATGGTTCCTATATTCAATGAGACTGATCCAATGCAATGATACGGAAAG
Organism: Fusarium sacchari; assembly: GCA_017165645.1. NCBI lineage: Eukaryota > Fungi > Ascomycota > Sordariomycetes > Hypocreales > Nectriaceae > Fusarium > Fusarium sacchari. The sequence goes on from JADANP010000006.1 coordinate 368,221, forward strand.
CTTGGTAGAATCTTCAATTATCGGCGACTTGCAGATTCCTTTATTAGGTTGGTGGCTGTTTGTTCAAAACGCCATTCAACTTATCCGCCCTTTGCCAAGGCCAAATGCAAACTCTCCAAGGCAAACATTCGTTCAGGGTCTGTGCTGGTCAATGTGACTCGAGTCCGTCCATGTTCGAGCTAAAGATGTTGAACAAAGAAAGTGTTCGAAATATCACATGTGTCAACCAATGAACAGTTGTTGTTTGTTTGTTCCAGGTCAGCACATGGTTTGAAGCGATTCAATGGCCTTTGATCTATAAATACCTAACTCCAAGGCCCAAGATCCAAGACTCAATACCAACAACAACCAGCTTCAACTCAACGGGCTCTCTAGTGGTCCCATACTGACATTGTCAATCAACAATACTGCAAATCTCGTTTCCCCTCATTTCGCCATTATGTCGACCGCACAGGATTACTACTCGGATGAGTGGACAGACACTGATTCAGAAATCAACTCAGACGACCTCATGGAAATCGACTCGGATGACGGCTCAAATGCTGATTCAGATGCTGGTTCAGATGCTGGTTCAGACGACAACTCAGACGACAACTCGGATGACGACTCGGATGACGACTCTGACGACGGCTCAGAGCTTGATCGTGATGTTTTTGGCCCTCTCGTTGACATTACCGAGGAGTCTATCATCGCTCTGGCAACTAGAATTGCCAAAGATGTGCTTCATGTTATCCCAGGCAAGGCAGAGCTTCTTAACACAGTTTCCGGGTCTTACAACATCGTCCACATTGTGCAGCTGGAAACCGTCAAGTTGGTTATTCGAATCCCCGCCACAGGCTGGGGTGATGGAATGACAAAGGCAGCAGAGGATGCCCTTTCATCGCAGGTCGCAACAATGCGTTTCATCAAAGAACAGACCGGAGCGCCTGTGCCCGAAGTGTACAGCTGGGACCCAACCAACAACAACGAGATTAGTGCACCTTTCATCTGCATGAGCTTTGTTACTGGACAGACCGTGTCTAGTGTCTGGTTCAAAGATTCGATGGACGATGAGGCGCGAGAACAGCTTCGCCTCAACATTCTGACCAACATCGCAACCATCATGGCCAAATTCTCTTCCATGACTTTCGACAAAATGGGCTCCCTGATGCAGGCAGAAGACGGCTCTTTCTTTCTCGGTCCAATGTTTGAGTGGGCTGAAAATGACGATGACAGTGTGCATGCTAAAGCTACGCGCACCTATTTCTCAATGGATGAGCTTTTCGCGTGCAGCATAGAGTCCGGATCTACGGGCAATGCGTGGGATCGTGCCGAGGACAAGTTGCTCAAGGTCTTCTTGGAGAACTCGCCACTTCTTCATTATCATTCTCAATTTGTTCTCTGCCCGCCTGACTTTGACTCTCAGAATGTTCTTGTGGACGAAAAAGGGAACGTAACAGGGCTGATTGACTGGGACCATTGCCAGACAATGCCACCTCACCTCGGGTACGCCGCTTATCCAGGATGGCTCACCAGGGACTGGGATCCTTTGATGTATGGCTGGCCCCATTACCAAAAGACTGAGGATTCGCCAGAAACCCTTCAACGATACCGGGAACATTACAACAAAGAGATGTGTAAGGCTTTATCGGGACAAGAAGACTGTGGTGTGACGCAGGACAGCCATATTGCTGAAGCCATTGCCATTGCAGCATTCAACTCTATGAACAGACTAGAAATCTGTTGCAAGTTTGTCCAAGTTGCTCTAGGTATAGACAAAGACGACTCTATCAGGGTTGTTTTGGATATTGGGGAGGGTGATTATGACAAAGGAAAATGGAATGAGTTGGAAGACAAGCTCAAAGCTTTGGTCTGCCCTTCAACCACACCCTCACTACAAGTTGAATGAAGGTTCAGATAGAAAACAAAGAGGCCTAGAGAATTGATTTGTGTTCGTTTCTGTATAAGTACGTCTTGAGAAGACTCGAATAGATAGTTCTAATCACAAATCGTATCGAAAACATTTGAATCATTATTTGCCCAAGCAAAATTACTCAAGTACAATTATATAACCGATCATTAAACTTTCATCATGGCATGCAAAAAGAGAGAAGGAAAGCATCATTGGTAAGTGGCACCCCTGATAAATGACAACAGAAGTTAACAAGGCAGCCCTGTGTGCAATGAAAGTGCCAAAACACGATGTGTGAAGAAACAACATCTCGCCATCTGTGGTGCATGTAAGAAGCCTTTTTCACTGAAGCACAATCGCCGGTGCCCCTTTTGCCTGAATAAGGATATCAAAGAGGAAAAGAGACACGCGAGGGAGGATGCTATCCAGGAGGAAGAAGAGGAAGAGTGATGTACAGCGCTTTGTATATGAGAGAAGAGGAGGAAAAGAAGGGAAGGTGAAGAGAGAGGTAAGAGAATGTGGTGAAGCTTAGGATATCTGGGTATAGAGTGGCTCAGTGTGTACTACCAGCAGTAGTGTCTACACTGAGCAGGGTTTGCCGGAGTGAGCATGTTTCTTACCATTTGCTTTGATATTGCAATTGCCGTGTTATGGATATTAGACCTGTCATTATTTTGATATAGCATGGTTTCATGTTAAGGAGTTACTGAAATAGCTGGAATTGATCAAGTCTTTCAGACGTCTTGGATCGGAGTTCCATTATTGCCAACGGGCTCAGCTAGCTGCGCTCAGTAACACGTCACTTACGATAAAACACAGACTAGCCTGAATGTATAACTGATGCTAATGAGCTGGAGCCTGGATTATGAGTTCTCTGTTTGGCTTGAACCCGACAGTGGACTCAACTGCCGCTCTAATTCAAGTCCTGCGCATTATTTTGGACGTGTAACTTTGAACTAGCAATCTGAGTCTTAACGAAGGGAGGTGTCAGGTTATACTATGTAAAACAGTGATAAGAGAACAGAGAGCAACTGGAGACACAGGCTGATCGGGCAGTCACTGAAGGTTGTTTCGACTAGGTGGAGCTACTTTTTCAGATACAAAAGTGAGGGCTAAGCGATTAATGACAGACTGTAAGATATTTTAGAGATATTTCTTTGCGAGGATGGATAAGGCTAGATGCCTCAAGGCTGTCTTTACCCTTTTTGAGGATAAGCATTATTCCCCAACAAGGCAAGCCGAGTTGTAAATGCTGGTTCTCTTTTTCAGGGGTGCCGTTGGATAGGACACTGGAGAACGGAGATATGACCGAGAATCCATGAAGGATATACAATGTATGCAACGTCAGAAGTCGATAGCTGAAGCACATACCTTTGCGCAAGAGAGGCGGTGAGCAGGCTACTTGACAAGTCGTCGACAAGATTTGGTCTATCGAAAGAAGAACTCGTGAGCTTTTCAGACGAAGTCTCATTTACTGACAGATGAAAAATGAATAGCCCAACTGGGAAGAAATACCGTTAGCGGTTGATACACGCTAGTCTAATATTACAACTGGTTTGTTTGCGTCTTACTGTGCCTGATCTTAACCTTGCACTCCCGAGATAGAGTCTGACCACATGTGGGAATAATTCCGAGTTTCTCGCAACGAGAGTCAATTGAGTCGGCAATACGTAAAGTTTTGTGTTCAACTCGTGTAGAGACCTTGACTTCGTAAGCTGGAACGTTGCTGGACAGACCCCACTGAGCTTGGCCTTGTGCTGTGGAGGTATTACGATGATCTCTGATTGCGTGTAAGGTGATATATAAAAGTCACGGATAATAATGAACTACAGGTACCTTAAAATACTCTCTTTAGTATCTTCGTCTGGTCGATAGATGTCTCCTGTGTAAAAGTGGTCTGGCTTCTTTGGACATGCTCCACAGAATAAGCGTTGGTATGAGACCCGGTAACAAAATGAAGTTAGAACACGATTAGGTTAATTAGCTCACGATAAGCGAAAAGGTATTTATAAATAGCTAAACTTGAATGGCTTACTCTGTAATTAGATAGTATTTAGTATTTGCATGCACTCGAACAGTGCGTGTTTGCGTGTCGCTAAAAGGTAACAGGTGCGCTTCAAAGAGCGTCAGCCATCCATATCTACTACCTCATACTGACATGGGGTGAGACCTTATTAGCTAATGTGCTGGTTGTCTCCCAGCCATTTGCGATTTCCCTCGAGCATGAATGTCGTGTCTTTACCAGAGTTCGACTTCATAATAGCCACCTACCTAGCTTCACTTACGATACAGCAAGGACGACATTTACCGCTGGTAAACAAGCTCTTAGTTTTCAGCTTTAATCTATTGCTGGCGCATCTAACTTTCATACCATGCTTCAGGTAATCCCCAAGAGTTATGAAGCTCACAAAAACTTCTTTCTCGGGGGTTATAAGAGGCTTTTAGGAGCTATTATTCTCGTTGTTGTTAATTCTGCTCCCTCGATCTTCGACGACTCGAAACCCCGCCGCGATAAAACCACTCATCACATGTAAGTCTCGTTCAGGAAGAGGAGGAGAAGGGAGAGTATCCAAGACTAATGCAGCTTCTAGCATAAAGATGCCACCATTTTTGTGCAATGAGATCTGGGACCTTGTATTCTCCAACTTCGAGGATACCATAGATGTCGATGATGGATCAGATCATGGCCTTTATCCATCCCCCAAAGACACGGATATTCCAACTCTTAAATCACTGTGTCTCGTCAGCCGTCAGTTCTACAGATTGGCCAGGCGAAATCTGTATCATACCATATCGAGCGGAAAGCTATACGACAAACAGAATAATACAAAGATGTGTCTACTTGCCCGTACGCTCCTCTTAAACCCGGAGCTCAGGTCAGAAATCCGTGCGATCGATCTGAGTTCATCCGGAAACTGGAAAACTCCCTTGGTCAACAGTGAGTTTTGGCCACCGAGCATTGAGCGGGTTGAGCCTACTCAGCTCCGAAACTTGCTGAAGGAAGACATAGAAGGCTACTCTGCCACTGAAGCTGGGACATGTTTTCTTCTGGCCCTCATGCCAAAGCTCCGGATGGTCGTATTGACAGACCCTCAGACACATTCCAAGGCACTGACCTGGATCCTAGGGGGACAGATGAAGACTCCCCAGCCTGGCACAGCAGATCGACCAGAACCAGTTGCGAACTACCTCGGTCAGCTAGAAGAAATACACTGGTCGCCACCACGGACCAAATCAGAAGGCTCAGACACTTGTAGCACGGAATATTTACTACTCCTTCCCAGCATCAAGCGACTATTCTTGTCACCTTTTGCACCCAACTTTACTATTAGTCCTCCTGTGGCTCCAGACCTTCAGAGCGGGCTACAGAGTTTGACACTCGACGGTGGTATGATTAGGCCCGCCTTCCTACACTACAGTCTTTCTCGATGCAGGGCCTTGCAGCACTTGGACCTGGATCTTACAGATTGCTACGACGTAAATGAAGAGGATTTGGTGGTGGACCTATACGACTTTGGAAGAATTCTCAGAGAATTTGGACAGGCTCTTGTCAGCCTCAGGCTGAGATTTTACGATTGCGAAGAGTACGCACAAAGCAGGATAGGCTCTCTACAAGGGCTGAAGCGCCTCCGACACCTTTCAGCTCCAATATTTGTACTTGCCGGTACATTGATGGACGCAGTCCCACTATCGGAAGTCCTGCCTGAATCCGTTGAGACGCTTGAAATGGATTTCGTTGATGTGTGCAGGGTGGCAAATTGTGACACTCTGGCAACAATGTCTGCTGCGAACGACGACCGAGTGATTCGCTTCCTTTACAACAACCAATTACCCAAACTACAGAAAGTTGTATATGGGTTTTATATTGACGGTGAGAATGACAGGATCACTAATTTCACTAAAGTTGAGGGCTGGGGTGTCAAGAACGAGGCACAGCTACGGCGCTCGTTTGCTGGAGAGCCTTATTCTGGAAGGCTTGAACTAGTACGCGGAGAATAGGATAACAAGATGGATATTGGTTCACCCTCCCTACCTACGGGCCTACGGATCTAACTAATGGGATAATGAAATTATGGCTTGGAAAGAGATGATCAATTTGAAGAAAAGCAAACAGACTGCTGTATGACAGATATATTACATCACCCACACACGAGTACGCGGTGTGAATATACTGAGTTATTTCAGCTGAGAGAAGAGACAACTTGAGACGGAGCAGAAACGGTTCTCATTGGCAACCTGCAAGGTATCATTCCAGACTACGACAATAGTCTCGATTCAAGCCACAGTCTTGCTCGTGCATATCATGTTACTCGTGATGATACCCTGCATATCGTGGGTTACACAGCATAAGTACCTCACAAAAGTACCTTTTGTACTTAAGCACAACCTGCCAGCCTGATCAGCCCCGATCCCGTCGGCATCTCCTCTCCTCTCTTTTCCTCTCCTCTCCTCTCTTTTCCTCTCCTCTCCTCTTCTCTGCCTTTGTTCAATTCTAACCCCAATTGCCATCTCAATCACTATCATCATGCTTCTGTACGTGCCCAACGAGATTTTGCTTCACATTTGTGCCATCATCGAGTGCAAAGATTGGAAAGGCGGATGGGATACCAAGTCCTCCTACGAGGCACTCTTGGCTCTGAGCCGTGTTTGCAAACGATTGCGTGTGATTGCAGAGATCCCTCTCTTTCGAAGCATTTTTATCCTTGAAAAGGACCCTGATGAGAAATGGATGCAACTTGCAAGACGCCTGCAACAGGATCCTGAACGAGGTCTTACCGTGAGGAAGTTCTGCTGCCAGAGATACGATCCCATGGCGCATCCATTCTTCCTCGACTGGATGACCAAGTATTTCAAAAGGCTGTCCTCATCGCCTGAAGGTGACAAAATGCCCAAAGGTCTCAGGACTGTCATACAGCAGGAGTTGGAATTCACAATATTCAAACGGCCACACAGAAGTTTGAAAGTGCTTCTCATGCTCCTCATGCCAGAGCTGAGACACCTCGAGCTCTGGATTACCGACCTCAAATCTACGCCCTTTCTTTTGACTGACACATTTGAAGGTGACCAAGACAAAGGTTATGCTGGGTTTGAGCCCAACGAAGGGGGTCAGGTGTATAAAGGTATCCCGAATATCCTCCTTTTCCGCCATCTCGAGTCGGTAACTCTGAGATCCCATGATAATATACTGGGCTCCCCAATACGGAGTAAAACAGTCAGCGCTCTCTTCAACCACCCAAGCATCAAAGCCCTGACATTAGACGGCTTTGCATTGTTGCAATATACTTGTTCCAAGTTTGGCTGGAGCAAGGCGCCCAGCAACCTGACTAGGCTCGACCTTGAAAAGTGCATCCTACAGCCCATGGCCCTCCAAAGCATTCTGGAGAAATGCACAAGCCTCACCCAACTCAAGATGGGCCTCATAGGCTACGGGGACGTGAAAGACGCTAGTCATGATCTTGGGGAGTTTGGCCACGTTCTCAGAGCCCATGGGCGAAACCTGGTCGACCTTTCAATCACGAAAACTATGTGGGATCCTCACCTCGCTGACTGGAAGAACTACATCGGAAGTCTCAGAAACCTGGAAGTTCTGAGACATCTATCCATCGGTAGGCTCAACTTTGTTGGGCCCATAGATAATGAGAATAAGAGGTACATTACTATGCACGACAAACTTCCTCCGTCCTTGGAGACTCTCACCATTGAAGCAGAGATGACGGGCTGCTCGTGTGACTTGCAAAGAGCCAGACAGACGGAAGAGCTAGTTTGCGACATGCTCATATATGGACCACTACCGCGGAGCTTGAAAAGGATACACATGAATTTGCTACGGGGGCCCGAGGCTCAAGGTTATGAAGTGAAGGAAGCTGATAACTTTGGGGCCTGGCAAGTCGGGAAGAAAGGTGTGTGGGTGCGGAGAAGCAAGACAGAAAATGAGGATGATCATGGGCTGGAAGATGAGGTGAACGAGGATGAGGACGAAGATGAGGATGAGGACGAGGACGAATACGAAGAGGAGGATGAAGATGAAGATGAAGACGAGGGCGAGGGCGAGGAGAAAGATGAGACAGATGAGGAGGAAGTTGAGGAGAAGGAGGTCGAGGAGGAAGTCGAGGAGGAAGTCGAGCAGGTCGAGGAGGTCGAGGAGTGCAGGGAGTTGGAAGAGCATGAGGAGTGGTCGGAGTGCAAGGAGGATGTCGATTATGCAAAGGACAAGGAGTATAGAGTGATTCAATTCATCACCAGTGCGACTCGGATTGGATAAGGTACCTATAGTTAGTTCTCAAAGACACTCGTATATCTCATTCAAGTACACACTCAATATGAAAATTCTATTGCTCCGATTGTTTTCTCTCTGTTCTTACGTTGTAAGGGTTGTGATAGAGCCTGGTTACGGTGCAGAGCCAACATATTACCCAGTATCATGTATTACAAGGCTGGGTGTTCATTCATTATTTCCGCCGACATACCGAGATATCAATAGGACTTGGACAAAATCAATTATTCCCGTTGAACTAGGTAACTTAAATCAAATTGAATATACAGTTCCACCAAAGAAACTTCAGCGCTGATTCGTTCTGGTCTCTCGGTAATTCCCTGAAGCTGAGTCATGGCCTAGCCCGTTCGATCATCGCCAGAGCTTAAACATCGAACCACTACCATCATCCTCAGATAACGAGCCCAAATGGAGAGCGCACTTCCTAAAATAAGATCAATTGGATCTGCCCGGAATGCTAGCTCTTTGATACGGGCAACATCTTGTGCATCCTGCTCTTCTTCGTCGCCGAGGAGCTTCACAAGCTTGAACCGGCCCCCACCAAACTACCCAGGCCATGTTCCTCTGACGAGAGTTGAACGGGCTGGGCTGGCCATTGGCGCCAGCGTCATGTCCTTTTTCGATCCCTATCGCCATGGTATGCGAAATTATATCCTGCAGGATCCCTCTGTTTCTCTAGCTGATCGCCCTCAGACCTCATCGCTGCTACCGGCGAAGCCACAGCTACACCATACTTCATCTACCGCCTTCGCGACGCCATGCTCGCCGATCCAACCGGCCGTCGTATCCTCCGAGCTCGACCTAGAATTTCCTCCAAAACGCTCTCCCTAGAAGCTCTGCGCGCACTACCCGAAAACTCCGTTGGCCGCGCCTACGTAGGCTGGCTCGATCGCGAAGGCGTGTCCCCCGACACTCGAGCCACGGTGCGGTACATCGACGACGAAGAGTGCGCATATGTCATGCAGCGATACCGCGAGTGTCATGACTTCTACCACGCTCTGACTGGTCTGCCCATTGTGCGCGAGGGTGAGGTTGCTCTCAAGGCTTTTGAGTTTGCGAATACGTTACTTCCCATGACGGGATTAAGTATCTTTGCAGCTGCTACCATGAAGAGGAGTGAGAGGCAGCGATTCGCTTCGATATACCTACCCTGGGCCCTGAAGAACGGGGCACGGAGCAAAGAGGTCATCAATGTATTCTGGGAAGAGAGACTTGAGGATGACGTTAGTGACCTGAGAAAAGAGCTGGGAATTGAGCAACCGCCCGATATGAGAGACATTCGAAAGAGGGAGAGGGAGGAGAAGAAGAGACTTAAAGAGCTGAGAGAGCAGGGGCTATAATTGTCTGCCTGTTCTCTCCCGTCTGACTTCTCTTGCAATACTTGTACTCTACTGTATGAAATGTCAAATCTAGAATTGCCAATTAGCGTTGTTATTGAGGCCGAAATTACTGTTCTAACATTCCCGATCTGTCAAGTCAATTGAATCCTGCACATCATCAAATTATACGAGTAGAAAACCCATATTTTACCCTCAACGTCTGAGGAAGAGTTCCCATATTCTGCACCTTGAGCCATCACATTCATTTTGTTTCCTATCACTCGAGACAGAAAAGTAGGTCCCGCCCACGAATTTGCCTTATTTCCTCGCTCTGATCGTCAATTCAATGGTATTACAAGCACCTCTTACAGGTCCAAATCATCATCGTCGTCCCACGCCTTGCGTCTGCTCACTACAATCTTCTCCTCCTCCTTACTCTCCGACATAGCGTTCAGAAGCTCCTTGAGTTGTGCTTCAGTGACCTTCTGTCGGAGTTGACCGGTTTGCGCAAGTGTGATAAGTCGGTTCTCGATGTCGGCAGCGCGCTCCTCCTTCACAAGTCGGATACGGCCTAGACGATCGGCGGCTTCGGGGTGGAGGATCTGGTTGAGGATATGTTGGCGAGCGTCATTTTGCTGCTGTCTATTCCAGGTCAGTAAGACAGTATAGCGCGGTATGGATCGAAACAACTAACTGGCGCTGCTGTTGTTGTTCCTGACTGGAAGAACCACCTCCACTGCCGCCGGCTTCAGCCTTCAGTTGCTCAAGCCGAGCTTTTCGTAACTGCGAAGAACATCAGTGATGAGTTCCCGATGAGACTAAAAGAGTGAGCAACCTGTTCTAACTCTGCGTCGTCCATGATTTTGATACGTGACGTTGTTTAACGTTTTGGTGAGTCGCGAGATCAGCCTGATGCCGCGGGGCTGCTTTGCACATCAGAGGAGGGGCATTGTGTTACGTAAGCACAACCAAGCAACATATTAAACATCATGATACTATTGACTTGGTATCAAATATTCTGTTGACTGAGAAAGAGTTGTTCAGTGTCTTGAGTATGAGAAATTCAAGTGCTATTGTGGAATCTCCAACCATATATAGATGCCCCAAGTGCTAAAGATGCAATTCGTTAACACTCTATCATATAAACTTGCGCTGCTGAAACTTGTTCCTAAAATCGCCTGGTGATGCCTCCTGAAACTTCTTCCTAAAATCGTCTGGTGATGCCTCCTGGATGGGTACGAAAGACTTTAACCTTTTACTTTGTTCAATACGTCGGGCCTTAATCATCTGAACCATCAGTTGATTCGTTGGTGTGTCTATGCCGAGAATCCTAGCCCGCTTCAAGAAGTATCCATTCTGATAGTTAATGTCTGTCTGCAGACCCTTATTGATGCGTGTCAACAGATCACTTGGGGCCTTGCTCTTGCCTGTGATGCGACGGTAGCAGAACTTTTTGAGGCCTTCTCCGCGGAGGAACTTTATGAGGTCGGGCGAGTCTCGGACCTCAGGCATGTTCTCCGTCACTAGAGCCATTTCCCCTAGAAGCTTGTTCATCATCTTTTGAGCATTTCGATTTTCTAGTAGACCTTGGTATGGAAGGTCGAGGAACACACAGACGGGCTCAACAGCAGCCGTGAACATAACAGAGGGTAGTTTGAACCTTAGCCAGTGCTCGTAAGTACTGAAGGTTGTGTTGAGCTCTTTGACCCTTCTCAGCGAACGCATCATATCAGGCTGCTGCTCAGCAGGGATGTAGAGCTGCTTCTCCGCATTTAGTACCGGATCGGCCTTGGTGAAGACTGTTCGCCCATTTCTTATCTCCTTAACAGAATTCCTGTTCCGGTTGAAAGCGAGCGCATGGGACATATGGCCCAAGTAAAAGTTGGGCTCAGGTTGGGTTCCATTAAAGAGTTGTTCGCGGACTTGCTCAAGCACTCCCATGCCGTCATTGAGAAGACAAATCGACGTTTTATCGTCGATCCGATCCTTGACTGAAGCAATCGCCTTAACAGCCTCGAAGCCACGGCCGGTAACTATCAACTCATCGATGTGCGAGCGGTCAGATTGAGGGACGCCATCGTTCTCGGACATGGCTGCATTCTTCTCGACATGTGTATTCTTCCTTGTTCGCTCAGATTGAACCTTCTCGACATTGCGATATCTTGACTTGGGCATCTCGCGAAATGGCACCGTCTCAACGGAATCGTAGACGCTACATAGAGCGTGGGCGATGAATCTCGATCTCACATCTTCGCCCAGGATATGAATCTTATGTACTGGTCCAGATTTCGCTGCTTCAGCTGGAATGATAACCGAGGGGACATAGAATTGTGACGAAGGGCTTGTTGATGTAGGTGTGATAGATCCGGATTGGTCACTAGAGCTTCTCCATGGCCGTGATGGCGCACTGCCGAGTTCTGGGGGTACGGCTTCTGGTGTCTTTTGTTCTGTCGGAGGCACCGCCGAAGCAAAGAGTCGTGTATAGCCGAAATTGGGGCTACCTCGGAGCCATCGGATCGATTTTCTCGCTATTTGAGTGGCCGGCCGCGTCTGCATTATAATTTCCAGCTTTAAGTTTGTGATCGAGTCGTCGCGGAGAGAAAAGGTGGCTCAGAAGCCGAAAGATCGAGATTTAATATGCGCACGCGCGCATCCAGACTCGAGCGAGAGGCGATAGAGGCTAGCCTTTGAGACTCGGTTTTTGGTAAGTCTTATTAACAATAGGTCGGTTTATTATCTCGTCGGTTCGTGAAGGCGTTGAGTTACGTTAGGGCTGGTGATGTCGATACTAAATTGGTGATGCGCTGAAGAATGACAAAGGCGAGTCCGGTTTTCCCTTTGGCTCGACTTAGACCGGGGCCAATTAGAGTAACAAGAGCCTAACATCCACTAAGTTTTTCAATGATCAATAGTGGGGCCCTAGAGCCATCAACAATTGGCCAATGAGTACTCGCATATCGTCTGATCTGATGCTGAAAATAATGATGTTGAAGGCTATACAGCATGAAAGGGATATTCAAGTAACACAATTCGTATACGAAGCTCACTGAAAGAAATCCACAATTCATGAAGCGCATACAATTTTAGCATTCTTTTGTTTTCTGCCTGAGGAAGTTCTCTGTCTGTGGTACCCTTTAGTTGCATTACTTCGCTTCATGAATGCAAAAGTCGCTAGGCCTGATTGGGTCTCATGGTTGACAAGTTTCTGCGCCTGTGCGAAGTCTTTCATGCGACGACGTGAACATCACAACATTGCGCCTCTCAACATTCCTAATCACAAAACCCAACATGACAGACGTCAAGAATATCACACCGGAACTCGATCGACTGGATAACCAGCTCGATGATCTCGAAGAAAAGCTACAGCCTTTATTGGGCAACCTCGAAGGCATGGCTTCTCAGTTGCCCCTATTAGACAAGGCGAAACTGTTCTCACTTACAGCTTACGCGATCGAATCCCTGATGTTTTGTGAGCTCTCTTGCGCCTGATGCGACCCCATATGATGAATACTAACATTCGCCATAGCATCACTGAAATTAAATGAGGGCAATGAGGCTCAAACACAAGCCGTTCTTACTGAACTCAAGCGAATTCAGCAATATTTTGGAAAGATCAAGAACATCGAGTCTCCCCCAGAGCCTGAAACGCGTACCCTAACTATTAACCAAGAGGCTACAGCGCGTATCCTCAAGGCGGACCTGGTATGCAGCGGCGAAGCCATGACAGATCCAAGACTGACATTTTGCAGGGCGACAACAAAACAATCAGCAGCAAGCTTGCCGAAAAGATTGCAGAGGAACGAGCCAAGGCACTACTCAAGTCTGTCGAGAACCGAAAGCGACCAGCAGAGGAGTCGCCCGTTCCATCTCAGCCAAGCTCTTCTGCTGATGGAAAAGATAAGAACAAGAAGAAGCAGAAGAAGAACAAGAAGAACAAGTCGAAGAACTGAATTGCAAAGCAGCATTATTGCTACTGGGCCAAGTGGTTGGAAAACGCACGGAAATCTTGCGACGGCTGTTGATGGTCGAATTCAAAGCATGCAACTTCAGGAGGAGGCTTACAATGATACCCATATTGTGTCAGGCAAATAGATGGCCGGGGACCTATATGGCCCCCTTGAAAAGTTGAATTCACTGGGCATGGCGTTTGGGAATTTGGGTTTGACTTTTTTGTTTGGGGAGATAGTGATGAGACAACTACACTAAGACACCGTGCTCTTCTGAAACGCAGCTTGCTTCCGAAATTTGCTTCCTTGCGGGATACAGTGAACTTTGGATCAAGAGGAAGCACGAACTCGTGTTTCAATTGGCATATGCTTGTAAAGTTAAGATAAGACATCAAATCACAAAGAGCTCCTTACTGGATAGCAACTCCCTTGTCATCCGGCATCGCATTAGATTCATGGTAAAGTTGAGCTCTTATCGCTGTAATACGTGGAAAGATAAGCCAGAGAGGTGACTAACAATTTTTCACCCCACCATTATCGGACGTGAGTCAAGGGGGAGCAATCGCGGGGCACCCACAACCCCTCCAAGTTCCTACCCAAGGCCGCGATTTCTGTTTCCGCATTGATTGAAGCAGAAAACAAAGCACAACTCAAAATGGCGGTCATCTACGTCGACGAAGAAGCCGGAAGCGATCTCCCTGAGGTTCAGGGCACTGAGGCTGCCCCCTTCAAGACTCTTCTTGAAGCCTACTACCGCCACGGAGCCGAGTCCGAGTACCAGGTTAAGAAGAAGGACGATGAGGAGGGTTACAAGCCTGCTGCCAAGTCAGCCCTGAAGAAGGCTGTCGCCTACGCTGCTCAGCAGAAGAAGAAGGCTGAGGCTGCTGCTAAGCGAGCTGAGAAGGATGCTCAAGACGAGGCCGCTCGTTTGGCTGTTCTCGAGGAGGCCAAGAAGCTGAAGATCACCAACGACCCTTCGCTTCCAGAGCCTGTTGCGATCAACCTACAAGAGACCGACCCTTCAAAGATTGGTACACTCCGAAAGAGCAAGGATGAGCCCACTGAGGGCGTCAAGCGCGTCTCCGTTCAGGGCCGTGTCAACCGTGTTGCTAAGCAGGGTGGCCTTATCTTTGTGACTCTGCGCCGTGGCCTCAACTACATGCAATGTCTCCTTTCCGGAGACCTCTCCAAGACCTATGATGCCCTTACTCTTTCACGAGAGACCTCGCTCGAGATCATTGGTGAGCTTTGGGAGGTTCCCGCCGGTGCTCACGCCCCTCTCGACCGAGAACTTCGCGCCGACTACTTCAGGGTCATCGCCAAGGCCCCTGGTGGTGATGAGGCCTTCACCAACTTGGTTCCCGTTGACGGTGACACCAACACCCTCATGAACCTTCGCCACCTTACCCTCCGCCACGAGAAGCCCGCCGCTGTCATGTTTGTTCGCGACATCGTCGAGGATGCTTTCCACACCGTTTACAAGGAGTTGGATGTCAAGAAAGTCAGCCCTCCTGCTCTTGTGCAGACTCAGGTCGAGGGTGGTTCTACTCTTTTCAAGTTCGACTACTATGGCGAGACTTCATACTTGACTCAGTCCAGTCAGCTTTACCTCGAGACTGTCCTGCCTGTCCTAGGTGACTGCTACTGCATTGAGAAGTCTTTCCGTGCTGAGAAGTCTCTTACCCGTCGCCATGTAAGTACTCCTATATGGCAACAAGCCAGATACCACATCCGAAGGACCGCATCTAACTTTCATGCAGCTTTCTGAGTACTCCCACGTTGAGGCTGAACTGGACTTCATTACCTTCGACAACCTCCTGGACCATCTTGAGCACGTCATCTGCCGTGTCATCGACCTGACCCTCGAGAACCCTGTTGCCGCAGAGGCTATCAAGAAGTACAACCCTGACTTCGAGAAGCCTTCTCGGCCATTCTTGCGCATGCGATACTCCGATGCCATTGATTGGCTGCGAGAGCGTGGCATCAAGAACGAAGATGGCAACGATCACACCTTTGGCGACGATATGTAAGTGTTTCGGAAGTTCTGAATGCACACAGACTGACTGGAGACCAGTGCCGAGGCTGCTGAGCGCAAGATGACCGACGAGATCAACCGCCCCATCTTCCTCACTCACTTCCCCGTCGAGATCAAGTCCTTCTACATGTCAAGGGCCAAGGACGACCCCCGCGTGACCGAGTCCGTCGATGTTCTGATGCCTGGAGTTGGCGAGATTGTCGGTGGCAGCATGAGAATTTGGGACTATGAGGAGCTCATGGCCGGTTACAAGCGAGAGGGCATTGATCCTACAGGATACTTCTGGTACACCGACCAGCGCAAGTACGGATCTACTCCTCACGGAGGATACGGCCTGGGAGCTGAGCGGTACGTTATCTGGTACTTCTATGATTTGATGTGTACTGACAACTGTTTAGATTCCTGGCGTGGCTCCTCAAGCTCTGGACTGTGCGAGAAGCTTGCTTGTATCCCCGATACATGGGCAGATGCACACCGTAAACGATGCGCTTATGAGATGTATAACGAAAATGGAGTACAGGGCTTTGATATGGTAGAACAGACCGCTCTAGAGTTACCGTCTAGAATGAATTTGCGAGACTGCTTTACTCGCCGTTTGTTGCATTCGTATTGATACAAGAATTATATCCGGTAGTGAAATGCCCGATATCTCCGTCATTGGAAGCGGTCGTAATCAATCGTAGCCTTCACTAACCTCATGACTCAATTAATGGAGGTGCCCACTAAAAAGTTCCATGCCCAGCGGCTGTCAACGGAAGGTCCTGGAGTGCTCTGGACCCCTGGCGCTTGGGGGAATGCCTCTACCGAGGCCCTACTGGCCAATCTTCCCCATCACTCGTTGAAATTTGCCCCTCATGATTGGCTGTGTTGACATACGCCTCCGAAATCCGTGCCTCCGGTATTCTTTCTTTCCGATCTTTCTCCTCATAACTAACTCAACATCTCGAACTTTGTTCTTCAACACTTGGCATCGCATCACCAAATCTCCCACCAAAACCTCCACAACACAACGACCACAATGCCTCGTCAACGATCCGTCGGCCGCGCTCCTTCGCGCCCTACCGCTGCTGCTCCCAAGCCTGCTCCTCAGCAGGTTCGCCCTGCTGCCACCCACGCTGCTCCTCCCGCCGCCGCTCACCCTCCTGCCCAGGCCATGCCTCCTCAGGCTGCCGGTTCTCAGGGCCCGGGATTGTTCGGTCAGATGGCCAGCACTGCTGCGTAAGCATTCCCTTGCGAACCCATGAACAATTGGTTCTTCGGAGATCTAAGTTCCGGGTGGAGCAATGTACTCCAAAGCACCTGTAGAGCTCATATTTCGAACACGTGTAGCTAACTTGTTCACAGCGGTGTCGCTATCGGTTCCTCAGTAGGCCACGCCATCGGCGGTCTCTTCTCCGGCGGTTCCTCCGAGGCTGCTGCCCCCGTACAGGCTCAGGCCGCTCCCCAAGAGCAGTCCTGGAACCAGAACAACTGCGCCGGCGTCGCCCAGAACTTCACAAAGTGCATGGATGAGAACAACGGAAACATGCAGATCTGCAACTGGTACCTTGAGCAACTCAAGGCTTGCCAGGCCGCCGCTGGTCAGTAAGCATGTAAGGATTGGAAGTGGAAAAGAGAACAAAAGGGACTTGATATCACTATAGGAAAGGAAACGGTATTGGGATATATCTCTCCTGACAGCGTGCATGCATATAGGAATACGGCGGGGAAACATTACTGTTACACCTCAGCACTGTCAATTGTATAATACAACCAAAAAAAAAGACATTACTCCCACTCAAATTGGGGAACCCCTTCATTCATCTTTCTCCTCCTCTTCTGGCCGTGGCTCAAAGTTCAGCTTTGTCGTGTTAGCAAGTTCATGATATAGAGCGGGATACCGAGTCTTACCGAATTTCCATTGTACAACTGCTGATCTCTTTGCTGATCTCTGCGATTCTGGAATGACTGAACACGCTCTTGAGAACTGGCCGGCGCATCGCTCGTGGGCCCTCGGTGCCCAGTGCGGTCATCACCACCTCCAAAAAGACCGAATATCCATGTGAAAATGCTGAGAATAAATCCAATAACTCTCGAAACGATGCCCTGTGATTCATCGTAGGCGGTTGTAAACTTCTTGACGGGAATAAGGACCAGTGTTGAAGACGGAAAAAGGCCGAGATCCCCTAACGGCTTGTCCTCTTCCGTCTCGTCTATGTTCTTATTCGGCAGAGGTGTGAGGACCTGCTTGAACGTGTATGGCTGCGAACCATCGCCTCTATTTTCATCCACCCATTGTCGGACCTCTTTTAGGTGCGCAGTCGTCTTGAAGCGATTCCTCAATGTTGATCCATCGAACAAACGGACTTGAAGAGCCGTTATCGCGCCAGACTTGGAGGTGCTTGACAGCTTTGTCTCTGGTGCGTTCACTAATGAGGCTGCAACGTCGCCACCCTTGAGGCTTTCAAGTTTCTGCTTCTCACGCTGCTCGGCACGCAGGCGTCGCTCTGCCTTGTCATCTTCGATGCGCTTGAGAATCCGCGCCTTCTCCTCTTGATCTTTCTGTTTCTTCTTCCTTACTGCCTCAGCTTGCTTATGAGCCCGGGCGTTATCCGTATCCATACCAGCTTCGGCCTCAGCTTTGGCTTTCTCTTTCGTCCTTGCGCGCTCCTCCTTCACCTTGCGCTCATTCTCCTCCTTTTGCGCTTGCAGCCTGGCAGCCCTCTCAGCTAGTATCCGACGAACATTCTCTGACGTTGAAGGAGCCGCTGTTGGAGGGGTGTTCTGCTGTTCTGAAGCGACGGGTGTCTCTGCTTGAGGCTGTGGTGGGCTGGCCTGTTCTGGTGCCGGTGTTGGTTGGGTTGTAGCTGGAGCTGGAGGTGCAGGTGCAGGTGCAGCAGTGGAGTTAAAAGCAGTCTGAACTCTCCGTAAGAAATCATCTTTGCTGGTTCCCGGTGTGATGTACTCCTTTAGCTCTCCATTCTTAATGATAACAACAGTCGGAGTCCGTGGTAGAGGGAAGATCTGAGCTAGATATCCGGCTTCCTCGGACCCAGCTTTGAGACGGAGCGCAATAGAGTGCTCCTTGAGTAAGTCGCTCAACTACACCGTAATTAGCCCCATCACATATGATCTGTAAATTTCTGTGACCCTACCGTATCATCGACTAGAAACTCATTTTCCCATTGTGTGCTCTCGTCGCTTTCATCTAAAAGGCATGTGAGTTATTGGGTGGGTTAGACTGATGACAAAACATACCTGTCACGAAACATAGAACAAGTTTCTGCTGACCGACAGCTGTCGAGATACCTTCCTGAAGGGTTCCCTCATAAAACATGGTGAATTATGTTGAAGATAATAAGCTCTTGGCTTGGATTATGGAGAAGTTGAAAACAGTGGGTGAGTGAGCGATTGTGAGCAAGATAAAGTTGCGACGTGTTGTCAAGGTTAGAGCTGTCTCGTCTTGATTTCAACTCCCTTGAGACGCCGTGAGTATTTGTCACGTTAAAAAAAAAACACGTCTTAATTAGTTGTGTTAATATCAAGTACGTCGGACGGTTAAATAATTAAAGCAAAAAGTGACTGGAAAGAATCAACTCCGATCATGTCTGGTTAAACAAGGCTTGAATGGATGTAAACCAAGCCATCATGAGTGAAGACAGAGCAACTAACTATGAGAGCTAGCTATGACGCTTATGGCATCACGTGGCCCTAGCTTCAGCGCCGACCTTCGGGTTTCGGGGGCTTACTCAGCGGTATTGAGCTCGCCATCCAGTAGAAACTTTGCAAAGGATCTATCTAACATGGATTGGATGGGAGAGTGAATGAATGAGTCAAAGGGAACATGTAACACATATTTTTTTTACAATCCGACTTTTCTTTTCTTCTTCTAGCTTCTCCTTGTGAGAGTGCATTTATTCCAAAATGCTCATTGATCCTGCTTTTCTGCCATGGGCAGAAAGTAAAGGAGTCAAACTAAAAGGTGTTGAACCTCAAATTCTTCCAGGTCGTGGTATTGGTATTGTCGCAACTCGCGATATCAAGGTGAGTAACAATTCTTCTTTCGAAATCATTCTAATATTTCCAAGCCAAATGAAACTATTTTGAGTGTGCCAATGAAGGCAGTTCGCACTATTGATACAGTACCAAAGAACATCACCGAAGCCCTCCAAGGAGTTTCAGTTCATGGCATCTTGGCTTCTGAGATTGCTCTTGACGAGAGTGATGACTTTTCTGTATGGAGAACAGTCCTGCCAACCCGGGAAGATCTAGAGGCTGGTGTGCCCATGATGTGGCCGAGTGAACTCCAGGCCCTTCTGCCCAAAAGGGCCAAGGATCTCCTGGATAATCAGAATACTAGATTCAGACGCGAGTGCGAAATTGTTCTAAAAGCATTCCCGAAATTGACCAGGGACGAGTACCTATACTCTTGGGTTCTGATCAACACCAGAACCTTCTACAACAGCATGCCTAAGATGAAAAGCTACGCTCATGCTGACCGACTGGTCTGCATGCCAACAGCTGACCTGTTCAACCACGCTGATCAAGGATGCAAGCTCGCCTATTCAGCCCTCGGATACAGCGTTCAGGCGGATAGAGTCTATCGTCAAGGTGAGGAAGTCTATGTATCGTATGGGCCTCACTCAAACGACTTTCTACTCTCCGAGTACGGTTTCATTCTGGATACGAATCGTTGGGACGACGTCTACCTAGATGAAGTGATTCTTCCGATGCTGAACAAGACACAGCGTGCCGACCTTGAAAGCATCGACTTTCTTGGAAGATACACCCTCGATGATCAGACGTTGGGGTGTCACAGAACTCAGGTCGCTCTGCGAATGCTATGCTGTACACAAAGGCAATGGCAGCGGTTCTTTGATGCTCTAGACGAGGGGCGTTCGTCGCAGGCTGAAGTTGATGGGTTATTGTTGAAAGCACTGAAAGATTTCTTGAATATCATCGGAAAGACTCTGGGCGACATAGATGAGGTAGAAGGCGGCTCGAGCAGCCAGCGGGAACTGCTGCGGCGCAGATGGCAGCAGATTGAGGCGATGGTGACCAAGACAATATATACACTTTCATGAATCTTTCTGTATCTATCCGAATACTGGCATTGGGTAGCGCATATTTTCTTTATATTTGGTGCTTTACTGGTCCTGGTGCACTCATCATAGCATTGATTTCCCGCTCTCCCAGTGGGTTCGGTATCGACGATGAACTGTGGACTGTTTCGCAAGCTGTATCGCCAAATAGTATAATTAATGTTGAATCTGAAAGCCAAGAGACGTGTGGACGAGTTCATTTGTGAGTCATTATCATCCAGGGAGATATCTACAGTACCTATATGACAGGGGGTCAATTATCCCGCTGGAAATATGCCTAGATAGGTAGGTAAGTAACAAAGATAAGCCAAGATCAAACTACTGCCGGTTATGCAGTTTGCAGATCATGGATCGCAACCTAAGCTGTTAACGATGACCATCACCTACTGTATGCATACCCGCACTTGGTTCCTGTAGCGGTAATAACACCATCCGGCCCAAAAGATCCGGGCCCATTTGCAAGGTTGTCAACTTTGTCAGACGTCAGACGTCAGACCTAGAAATCTACCAAGTTATGCCACGAATGGCGATGGTTGGGGCGTCATCGTTCTCACATGTTTCGACAAACACAACCCACGACGTAAAGCAAAGGTAATCATGACCAAAGGGAGAAGAAAGAGAAAAAACAGTCTCCCTCTGGTTGTGCCGTAATGGACCCCTGCTCGGTACTTGCTGGTCTTTGTCATTGGTCCACGACCGCGGTTACATTTTGGCTAAGTAGACTTAGTATAAGCGCTACCAATATAATAAAAAGATGTCGTACGATAAGTTCGGCCACCTCCTACCGGCAACAAGCACAGGTCGGTTGGGCTCCAAGGGCTTGGGAAGAAACTCTCTCTCAGGCCTCAATACGAATATTCTCAGAAGTTGGGTTGCTTTCTTTGGCTTGATGCCAACGCCAAGTTCACACAAACTTATCAACAGCTCTTCTCTGAGAGCAGAGACGATTGGCCAGATGCTAGCAAAGACTCGAGTCAACACATGTTTTCCTCAACAAATATCCTCCCAGTTGTCTTGACTTACTGAGACTGGCGTTACTGGGCGGGCACTCCAGGCACCGTGCAAATAGTCTCGGTTAGTATGGATTATCTTGATTGGTGATATCACTCATAAACCATCATAAGGCAACCCTGTTTGGAGAGCACGAGGCTGCAGCAAGCATCTGCTAAAAAGCCTAAGACCGCACTCTTATTTAGCTATATATGCAAGCCAAAGGGCATCAAGTAACGTTACATGATGATAACATACACTATATATATTGGCAGCTCTCCTTGTTCAACGTAAACTCTCCATTACCTTACTCAAGGCTTACAACCAACGAGAGTCACTAACTTGTTTGAGCTTGATACCATTCACACTGTGCCTTAGGCAGTTCTTAAAGATTAATTAATTAATTAATTAATTATACCTTAACTTCTGCCACTTGGTTAAATAGATCTTAATATCTTAATAAAAATAATATATTAAGTTTTAATTTTTTAAAATAAAATAAATTTTAATTATTTTTTATTTAATATTAACTTTTAATAAATAAGCTATTTAATATATATTTTTATTATAATTTATTTATTTTTATATTTATTAATTATTAAAAAAATTATTATAATTTTTTAATATAATTATAATAAAAAACTAAATAAATTTTTATTTTCTTAAATTTATTTAAATTTTTAATTTAAAAAAAAATAATAAAATAATATTAATTAAAAAAATTAACTATTAAAAAAAATCTTTATATTAATTATAAATAATTATAAATAACTTTAAAAATAAAATTAAAATTTTAAAAATAAAATAATTACTTTTTTTATTTATATATTTTAATAATTTTATATAAATTAAATTAATAACTTTTAATTATAAATAACTTTTATTAAAAATGTAATTTAATTTAAATAAAATTATTTTTTTAAAAATTAAATAAATTAATTAAATATTTTAATTTTTTATTTTTAAAATAATTAAAAGCTTTTTTATTAAAAGCTTAACTTTTTAAAGAAATTTAATAATAATAATAATAATTAAATATTTAATATTTTTAATAACTTTAAGATTATTTAAATAAATATAATATAAAGTAAAAAAAATTATAATAATATAATTTAAAAAAAAGGTTTTAATAACCTTATATTAATTATATAAGGTAATTAAAATATAAATAAAAGTATAAAAAATATAATAAAAATTACATTATATCCCCTTAAAGAGGAGCAGTTCTTAAAGAAGCCGCCTCTAGTGACAGTCGAAATATCCATTGGCCGCTTTTACGGGAATACCGAGTAGTCTAGGCCGGAAAGAGCCTCAGTTGCAGAGCAATATCATATCATTATTGTCTGTAGAAGAAGAGTCGAGAATCGATGATAGTGACCAGGGTGATCCTGGCCGATTCACATCCCCGCAAACCTTAAGCCACCCACATCATTTAATTGCATCTCCTCTCTTGATATCACCTCAACTCTTATCAAATAAGAGGTCACAGACTCCGAGACTGAAGGCTGAGACTGACATATAACGACTCACTTCGCCATGGCTGCCTGCAACACCTGCAACAAGGAAGAGCCTGCAGTTCAGCTCAAGCGGTGTGCCAAGTGTTCCACCACGCAATACTGCTCTAGGGAATGTCAAAAGATCGACTGGAAAGTCCACAAGAAGATCTGTGGCAAGCAGGCAGATTCGGCTGCCAGTGCCAACGTCCATGATCCAGACGAAATGAGCCAGTCCCCAAAGAAGGGACTGGAGAAGTCTGTTCCCAACCCCTTTACTCGTCTCGACAACGGCACATATTTGCACGACCGCCCTGAGAAAGACGTCTATCGGCTTCTGATTGACACCTACCGTCTCCGCATGGACGACATGTACAATCTGGAGAGCCAAGCAGATAGAGACAGTCTCTACGGAGGCGCCTCAAACGGACTTCGAGGTTTTCAACGTTTCCTACGACAAGCATCAGTCCGAAGAGGGCTTCTTCCTTCATGGTGGTCACCAGAGAAGCAGCAGGAGTGTGAGCAGTTGGGAATGGACTCAAGTCAGTGGCAGAACTTGAAGAAGAAGACGAGTAAGCAGGAGATCATTGACTACTATGGAGATCCTCGCTTCCCTATGCAGTTGCGTATGGTTGGGGAGGCTGTGTACCTGAGTGCCCCTGGGGGAGGTGATGGTTCACAGATGAGAAAGATGATGGCTGCGATGGAGGGAGGCGGAATGGAAGGAATGGGCATGAGCATGATGGATGCTTCATCATTTCGTCGCTGAGGGTGTTAAGAGCACATCTGGATCCAATGTTCTGCAAAAGTTGTATATTGAAAACGTCTCGTCATGTCACAAAGTTGACCAACATTTAGCTCCACGCCTATGTTGACGGGTTGGTGCCCAGCACACATCCTAAATCCCTTGTTGAGTCAAACAGTCAAACTCAAAGAATGTTCTCCATCCATAGACCCTGGAACGTCCTCGCTCAGTCCAGTCTGCTGCCAGTTCCAGCTCCGGGACACGATCATACTGCGGTCCAAAAACGACATTGTTCGATTCCATCACGACAGCTATCCTGGCTAGGTTTGTCTCGCTGTGGTTGGCTTTAGCCCAGTCCTTTGCGATGATGACTCTCCGAATCTGGAGTCTCCCAAAGTAGGGGATGACTGCCTCATACGTTCCAAACCAGTTGT
This sequence comes from Fusarium sacchari, assembly GCA_017165645.1. Taxonomy (NCBI): domain Eukaryota; kingdom Fungi; phylum Ascomycota; class Sordariomycetes; order Hypocreales; family Nectriaceae; genus Fusarium; species Fusarium sacchari. The sequence goes on from JADANP010000006.1 coordinate 392,430, forward strand.
AATCCCCTTCGCTTGCACAAAACAGAATATTAAGAACGAGGCAAGCCTGTTTGGCAAATAGGTCGTCGTATGCCTTGGTCGTCAGCTGGAATCTGCCTCCGAGCTCATCTATCATTTTCCAGAGAGGTTTGGTCTCTTCGTCGGGCATGGGGTTCGCCCTGTGTTTCATCAAAGCTATCATTACCAGCGCAGCCTTGAAAGCAAGGAAGTCCACAAAGTCAGCCCTCATCACCGTCTTCTGCTCGACTTCCGGGGCTCTCATGGCTTCTTGCGCCTTTATAATCTCCTGGGCTGATGCCAGTATCGCCTTGCGTGAAGGCTCGAAGTCCTCTACTTTCCCAGGACTCATGTTTGACAGTTGACACTTGGGCCAGTTTAGCATAAGTTCGAAGGAATGATAGAGGATCTTGATTTGGGCGCGGGTGGAGGCCTGCGGGAGATAGGGGACATATCTCAGGTGTCCTTTCGTCCAGTGGTCCGGAATCATTGCTTTCAATTTCTCCATTTCTTCAAGCGTACGTTCGATCGTTGCACTGGTAGTGTCTTCCCTCATTAGGGTTTGACTTGTGAGAAGGCCCGATAGCTTGGCTATCTGGCGAATAGCTTCCTTCTCCGCAAGGGGGTACTCTTCCTCTACTACCCTGGGCCCCAACTGCGGGGGGACTGCATGGGGCATTCCAAGGAAGAGTGAAAACTGCCGGTCTCGAATCCATAGCTCTTCCCAAATAGCCCGATCCAGGCGAGACCGGCCCCGGTGTACGCCCAGAAGCATGGCGTTCTCAATGCCAGTCCTGATACACTTCCAGGCCTTGGTCGGGCGACCAATGGCGAGGGATAGCTCTCCTTGGAGGAGCAGGGCCTGGACAAAGTCGATGTTGCAGGCCGGTGTTGAGCTGATTCGATACAGTTCTTCAACTTTGGAGATACAACCCTCAATGAGCTGTCTTGGCTCAAATGGTGCCGGTGCTCGGTTGTCGACATATTTGAACCGCAATGGTAACTCCTTGAAGGAAAGGCAGAGCCACATTATGCATTTTGCGACAGCGCCAGGGTCTGGTGGCTTCTGCCGGTTTGGGGACAATGACTTTTCAACGAACGCCAAAGCTGACGAGACGTCTGTTGGAAATCCAGCATCAAACACCGTAACTGTTTTGACAGATGAAGAGTCGTCGTCTTGCTGTTGGCATGACGCAGTTGCTAGAGGCCAGCTACCCCAATTCTGTGTGAACTTGCTACTGTGATCCAGAATCCTGGACAGAGCTGGCGTGTCGGGTACAAGCCCCTTAAGTGAATCCGTCAAACGTGTTTGTGGTGTCTGCGGTATCTGTGATGTAAAGAGGGTTAGACTACTTAAGCCATCATGACCCTCAGAGCCTCCAAAGTGATACCAACCTCGAATGTCACTCTCGCAGCCCGGTAGCTTGGCTCACTTCTGTCGTTAACTCGGTTGCTGGTTTGCGAGTCAAGTCTGCGAGCCAAGTGCTCCATTGCAGTCTGCATAAGAATCATTCGTGACTCAACTTTTCTGGTAAAGAGCGAGAACCCTTGGAGGATTTCATCTCTGTCTCCGCGAGATGAGGTTTCATTCTGCGGCTGGCAGGTGAGATAGTGTTTGATGCACTGCTGACACTCAGCCTGGCCGTCTTCGAAGATGCATTCCACTTCTCGACGACAACAGTCGGTACAGCTCTTGGATCCGGGCCGGGAGTGGTCTGGTAGGTTCTCCATGATGATTTACCATGCAAGTTTGCCAAGGAGAAGAATGGAGGTGAAGGAGAAGAAGTGAGAGCGAGGCGGGCGCTTCAGCCTACTTGTACGCAGGTGATTCGTGGCGTTTCTTGCTTATCTCAACAACATGTATGTCTCAGTTTTATGACGAAACGTGTTTGTAATGCTGTGCATCTATTGAGTGAGAGAAGAGGAAATATTCGTGTTGGTTTGTCGGAATCGGACCAAAAGGTCCTAACCATCACGGGTGGCCGCAGGTGGTTGCAGAGGAGTACGAATATTGCTGCGAACCCAACCCATCATCTCCGACCGCCGAAAATGAATTCTTAGACAATAATTGACTTTTAGTACATACGCTTGTGCGAAGCTACGGGTATTAATTCTGTTTTTTTGCTTTTTCGGGATTTACGGGGTAATTGATGTTTGAGGCGAGCTCACGGTGCAGCCTTATTTGCTCCGATATTGAGGTTGATGATTCCAGAGACGCTAGGTTACACAACACAGTACGATGTCACACATGATTCCGTTCTTGACTAAGCTGTGTAAACACTGTCCTAGACTGTATAGAGCCTTTTAGTTCAGCTCGTCATGTGCACATGCAGTGTTACGCGACATCTGGCTGAATATGTCCCAGCCACTTTGGGGTCCAGGGTGTGTCATGAAGCAATTCCAAAAACGCTGGGTTACACAACACAGTACAATGCCACACATGGAAGCCCTCTTTACTAAGCAGTATCTGCACTGTATCGCTTAATCTTGAGAGTCAGCCAATTATACGTAGCAGCATCGGATCAGTATTATCCCACGTCTTGACTGAAAACCGATCCCAAGTTGAGGTCTAGGGTATATAAAATACGATTCCAGAGACGCTAGGTTACACAATACAGTGTAGAATCGCACATGGAACCCCTCTTGACTAAGCGGTGTTTACACTGTAAGAAGAGCCACTTATCCTTATGGTCGACCAATTGTGTGTAAGAGCCACCGTGTCAGTGTTATTCAACTTTTGACTGAAATAGCATTCAATTCATTGGTAAATACATTGCAAATTGTGTAATTGGGCTTGAGAACACGGCATGTAATTAATAATTACCAGAATCCACCAAGATCAAGGCAAAGAGGCCGCCTTGGCCAGAAAGGCAGCAGGATAGGGTTGTTTTTTGCAATTGACATATTAAATATAATTCGGGCTCATATAAATACTTATAATTTTATATCCGCTCATAAATTTCAACCCCCATCGTCTTAACTATAGATTTATGTGACTGACCGGCCCGCGCAAGCTCTCAAAATAATTCCAACGACGCTAGGTTACACAACACAGTATGGGAGCAAACTTGGGCCCCTCTTGACTCAGCAGTATTACACTGTACAATGGACTGTAACGACCAATGGTATTCGTGGATGTTAGACTCGGTGTTGGCAGAGCTAGTAAAGGTATTTAATGTCTGGTATAAAGACGATCGTAAATTTGACCTCATTTAAGGATACATTTAAAGTAGTAGAAAATATTAGTTAACAGAAACATCCAGTCAAAATTATAAAAGCTTTACCTTGAATACCTACTTTGAGATATTGGTGAGTGCATCGGATTCTACAGTACCGTAGGGATTCAACGTCGAGAGTGGGTCTATTCCCGACTGAACCCACCACAATCGACATCATTCACAGCTACCTATCACCACTGAACCTCACGCCTTCAATGCGCCATCAGACATCATGAACGCACCTAATACAGCCTTGCGCAGTCTGCGCTTGTCAAGGCAGATCCCCCGGTGTACAAGATTCACAAATACACCACCAAGGAGACAATTCACATCATCCTTCTTCCGTCGCAAGCAACAGCCATCAGCCGACGATCCAGAATTCGTCTCTATTCTCGACGGCCCTCCAAAGCTTGTCCGTGTTGGAAAACGCCATGGCCCAGGTCTAATCATCCTCGGTACGCTTCAAGATTCATCAATTGAACAGGGTATGGTCTAATTGATTTAGCTATTATCCCCGTCACAGCCTTCATTCTTGGAACATGGCAAGTCCAGCGTCTGGGCTGGAAATCCGAACTCATCGCCAAATTCGAAGACCGACTGATCCGAGACCCTCTACCCCTCCCACCAACCATCGATCCCGATGCCATCCATGACTTTGACTATCGCCGTGTGGTAGCGACAGGCCATTTCCGACACGATCAAGAAATGCTCATCGGACCGCGTATGCGAGACGGTACAGACGGATACATGGTAGTCACACCATTGGAGCGAGAGAACGGCACGACAATTCTCGTGAACCGAGGCTGGATCGACAAGAAGCACAGGGACAAGAGGACTCGACCTGATGGACTACCCACGGGTGAGGTCACAGTGGAAGGACTTTTAAGAGAGCCGTGGAAGAAGAACATGTTTACGCCGGAGAACCAGCCCGAGAAGGGCATGTTTTATTTCCCGGATGTGAAGCAGATGGCTGCTTTGACAGGTAGCCAGCCTGTGTGGGTTGAGGCTACTATGGGTATGTCTATCATCATAATCTTTCATTTCGTGATGTCTTGCTAACGACATCAGAACCCGAGTTCATGCAAATGGTCGATTTCGAGGCTCGCGGTATTCCTTATGGCCGACCCGCCGAGGTAAACCTGCGAAACAACCACGCCCAGTATATCTTTACCTGGTAAGTCGCCTCATTCTATGTCCATCGGCACCGGGCTTTCTGACTCCTTGCTTTAGGTATGGCCTTGCTGTCGCAACGTCCATCATGCTTTGGATGGTAGTCAAAAAGCCTGCAAACGACGTCGCTCGTCGTGTAGCCCGCTCAAAGGGCCTGTAAACTGTATATCTCATGATGCATGCGCCATGTAAAACTCATGTGTCTTCAGCATCTTCAGCAACTTCTGCCTCGTCGCCTCGGCCGGATACACGTCTTGCCTTGCGTTGCTTAGCGGGTTGCGGAACTGGCATTCTCAGCTCCTGGAGGAGTTCTCTTGGGAGGTGCTTCTGTGCCAAGGAGAACATAGAGGAGCGCGGTCCTATCTGACGTTGCCTGTACGATATTAGAATTTGTGACTAGAACAAAATACGGAGCTGATACCCCAGTGGAATAACATACCTTTTCATAAGTGTAAAGACATCGCTCTCCTCAATTGTTTTGCGCTTCGCGTGATCCGCATAGGCTCCCAAGTCGTCACCCAGCTGCTCGAAGAACCATTCTGAGGACTGGATGAGAGCATCTAATGTCTCCGCTGATAGACGCTGGTTGCTCAGACCTGAGGATTGGAGAGCCGTCTGTGCCACTCGCTTGACGAAAGCTGGAGGCAGTGACGGATATTCAATGCCATGTTGCGATATTCGCTTTCGCTTCTTTGCTTTCAAGCCGCGAGGTAGCCTATCATCAGCTGGTTCATGACGTATCCCGGCTGTGACTGTTGGCTCTGGCATTGGCACGGGCTCCTCATTTATCGAGCTATGATCGTCCACGCCACCATCGTTATAATCCCAACCGTCCATACCAAAGTCCCCGCCACCAGCATCGGAGTCGGATCCATACACAACATCAGGCTGGGGATCCTGAGCGTCATCTGCCCTGGCTTCTACTACTGACGGCTCAACGATTGGTGATGTTGCTTGAAGATCGTTGGCGGGGTCAGACATTTGAAAGACAGTCCCATCCTCAAGTCCACCAGGGTACTCGAAATTGAAGTCGCTTCCTGGGCCCTCGGTCATTCGCCGGGTCTGGTCTGCTTCAATCCTGTTCTCGTGTGAGCAATGCAATGCATCTATTTAGCCTGCGATAGACTTACGGCTCGAGTGTCATGTCATCCTGTCCAGCTCTCGCCTGAAGATCCTCCAGCAGACCGGGGAAGAAATCCGATTGTTGGCCAATATCGTCTTCTGTGGCTTCATTGAAGTAGTCGCTCATGCGTTCGCTGCCGGGACTCCCTCGAGATAGCCGAGAGTCGTTCGCAATCCTTCGAGGCATCTCGATAGACTGCATAGTAAAGTTGTCCTCATCCAATTGTGACAACCTTGGTGGAGGCAAATCCGAGCTGGTACTAGAAGCATCTTCAATGTCCAACGGCAAGGATAGTCTTGGCGGCCTCGTTAGTAGGTCGTCGTCCTCATCATCGTCATCATCATACAAATTGCTGTCCTCCCTTTGCTCTGGTGACGAGCTCCGTTTATGCCCCGGAGAGGACGAAGATGACGAGTGAATAGGCTGGCTCTTAGGCGCTAGTGTTCGACCGAGCATTCGTAAAATATCCAAGGGCGTTTCTCTCTGCTGCAACATGCTCTGTCTGCGGTTCTTTCCGGGTGTAAACATTGCCGTTCGACGCTGATCTAGCAGCCGACGAGCGGCTTTGGCATGAGGAGTCGGCGCATTGGATCGACCGGCAGATGCTGGGGTACCACGACGAAGAGAGGCACGCAAGTCTCGGGCACCGCTACGATCGAGAGGTGTGTGAACGCCAGAGAACGGCTCAGCACTAATAGCGCGACGGTTCGGAGTTCTAGAAGGAGTTCGCGCAGGCGTTTCTTGAGATGCCGCTTTTCCTGGCGGCGATAGACTCGACATATTTGCGGTGGTGTTTGTTTAGATGCGCCGGAATGGCTGGCGGGGCGATGGCCGCTCAACTGGCAGATAATGTCTCGAAATCGTGGAAGGCTACATCCATAGAACTTGAAGAAGATGCGAACGTGATACGAGCACAACGATTCGGAGAATTATTTGTATTTTCGGTTATTGTTGATGTTATCGATCCATGTCAATGATGAATGTCAATTCAAGATTCAAGTGGGAACGCGACAAGCTTCAGCCACACGCGACGAGGGGAGCTTGAGTGCACGGGCCATTCGTGAGGTACCTGCAACACGGTTCCATGGAAGTGATGTGAATGAATAGACGTAATTATTTTGAGAGACTCGAAGTACGGATATAACGAAATATTTGTATAGGTACCTAGGCAATATGTTGTGTTATAAATACGCATTTGATAGTGCCCTAAATCAACGAGATGAGGCGGAAGCTAGATTATAAGCCAAGGACTGGCCATCAACAAACTTCGAGGTCGACTTAGCAATCCCAATGGATGCAAAGTACCGAGTAGAGCTTCAGAGAGATCCCTTCGCAGTTAATCCAAGATATCCATACCCGCCAATCATGATACTGCTCACAAATCTCCAAGCAGCTGTTCTGGGCACACCAGCCTTGATACAAATCCAACAATCAGCAGCACCCCATAAAAAGAGTAAGCTCATGAGTGTATCAACAACATGGTATTCGCGACGAAGATAGAATGTCCACAGAGCAACGCCATAAGCAGCAACACGTGTGCCGTATATACCAAATGCCAATTGCGCTGGCTCTGACCTGACAATGCCCTCAGGCAACCCGTACTCACGCATAGCACGGTCTGGGGCTCCCAAAGGAAGAAGACCCCCGAGAGTGAAAGCGGTGCCTATGAACATGGCAGGAACATGCCAGGGAGAAACATTAGAGAATAAGCCTGAAGCCATTTTGTGAGATGTCAGCTAAAAACTGATATTCCTATTAGTATGGTTTCAAGTCAATAAGAGAAACATGAGGGAACACTCACCAATTGGTATTCTGGGAAAAAGAAAAGAGAATAAAGTTTAAAACAATAACCGTCCGAACATTCTTGAAACAAACAAATAAGCTGACGGCTCGACGTAAGCAATCAGAGAGCTAAGTTACATGTTCTGTAAGATAATCGCCAAGTAACGGCAAAAAGAAGCAAAAGAACAAGTATTAGGACCGAGCGTGGATCGAACACGCGACCTAGGGATCTGCAATCCCTCGCTCATACCACTGAGCTATCGATCCATTTTACTTATCAGCAGCCTCCAACTGTCACATTATGAAGATTGCGAGGCGAGAAGCACCTACGGTGGTCTGAGCAAGGGTCTAAGCGCCCGGTGGAGGTTTCAACAGCTCTCAACATGCATCCCTGGTCTTCACATCTTTATCTCCAACCTCTTTATTGCTGATCCCTGTCTTGAAGTGCTACCTGATTCTTAACAAAAGAGCTTGCTATGATATCAATTGTTTCTGCTTTGAGGTTGGCGTGAGTCATGGAGGTTGAATTCAGTTGGAGAGATCGGCCAGGTTTCATGATTCGGTGGTTTTGTTCATTACGGTAGCGGTAGCAGTTCTCCTTTATTTCTTTCCCAGGTAGGTAGGTAGGCATTGCCATGGACAATAAGGTAGGGACAGCAAATATTTCAGGTGTTTCTTAAATTCTCCGCCACCGCTCCTCATTGTTTGATCACATTGTCATGAATACCTAAGCAAGAGGGCACTACTTCTTTTTTGGTGCAGAGGTATTCCGCCATCCACATTCCCGCAGCCTCTTAGCCTCTCTCCGCCTTTTATCTGCACCGACAGCCACCGCCTGCACTTTGAATAGCCGCGCCTTGTGCAGTCTTGGGATAATCTCATCTGCTCTAGCTTGAGCATTATTCTTTGCCTTTGGTTTTCTCTCTCTCTCTCAACTGTTGCAGCCTCCCCATCTTCATCTCTTTTCATAACCCAGCAATCTTTGTTCGGTTTTCATCCAATCCGGCATCTGCATTCTCATCCCAGCCGCAACCGAGAGTCCATCTTAGCCAAGACGACCATTAACAGCTAATCCTTACCACGAAAGGGTTCAGCGATACAGCAGGTGAGCTGCCTTTACCCCAAATTACGGTGCTTGGTTGGCCCCTGGGCCCTTGTATCTCCCCCACCCCCAGGCGCCTACCTTATTGCCTTGAGTAATAAGCTCTTGATAGCGATCAACTCCTGGCATCCCAACTCCCAAGCGGACAAGTTCCAGTAGGTAGGTCAAGTTAGTCGGCGAGGCTAGGTCTTGGCTTATTACTGCGAACAGGGCCTGAGGTGGCACGGGAGGTGGCTACTGGTGGCATATCCTGGGCCTGGGCGCCTCTCTCGTGGTGGTCCTCCACTGCCTGGGCGTCTAGTCCAGTCCAGTTAGCCAGTGTCAGTCTAGTCCACTGATACATCCAATGCTGATAGAGGTGGAGCGGCTCCCATCGATGAACCTCCTCCTGTGGCCTCACCTTCTGCGGCACAAAACGCGTGAACTACACCTCGGTTTTGTGTCAAGTTTCTTCTCTGACCTATCTTTTTATGCAGCTGTGAAACTCACCTGAGGATCCATTCGAGTTCTGTCGCCGCTTGTCGCATCCAAAACAAAATCGTCATCGTCGCACCTCGTTCCCTTCCGTTATCCGGCCTTCGAGTCCCTGGCCTGCCTGTTTGACCTGCCCCTCTCCAGGCTCTAACCTACCTACTACCTACACTCTAGTTAGTCTACATTACATCTACCATCTTCGTACAGACACAACAACCGTCGCTTTCATCATCTCCATCTGCCCCTCGACGACTTTTTGCGCTTCCACACAATTCGTCGATTTGATACCCATCTCCTTCGACTTTCTCCCAATACCCGATCGCAACAATGGCTCAGCCCGGCGTGCAGTCATTGAAGGTTTGTTGAGCCCATGGTTACCTGACGCAATACATGGTTGGCTGACCGCTGTCTACAGTGCGTGGTGACTGGTGATGGTGCTGTTGGAAAGGTACGTCGGACAACAAACGGCCGCCTAAAACGCGATGGCTTTTCATAACAAGAGCCTCCCGCTGACTGTGCTTCCAGACCTGTCTACTCATTTCCTACACCACAAATGCCTTCCCCGGCGAATACATCCCCACTGTCTTCGACAACTACTCGGCGAGTGTTATGGTAGATGGCAAGCCTATTAGCCTTGGCCTCTGGGATACCGCTGGTCAGGAGGATTACGACAGACTGCGACCTCTCTCATACCCCCAGACCGACGTCTTCCTCATCTGCTTCTCCATCGTCAGCCCTCCGTCATTCGACAACGTCAAAGCAAAGGTACGCCGCCCCTTTATCGCCACAACACGTCGACTCCGCTGACACCCTCTCTAGTGGTATCCCGAGATTGATCATCATGCGCCTAACATTCCCATTATCCTTGTCGGAACCAAGCTTGATCTTCGAGAAGACGCCTCCACCCTCGAATCCCTTCGACAGAAGCGTATGGAGCCTGTGTCGTACGAGCAGGCGTTGACTTGCGCCAAGGAGATCAAGGCCTACAAGTACCTCGAGTGCTCTGCCCTCACTCAAAGGAACCTCAAGAGCGTTTTTGACGAGGCCATCCGGTAAGCATCAACCGTGACTATGTGCTCCAGTACGCATCTAACTCGTGTTTAGAGCTGTTCTTAACCCTCGACCCACGCCTTCGAAGCAAAAGAAGAACAAGTGCTCCATTCTGTAGATATTCATCTAATGAACGCTATTCCCGCGCGTGGCAAGGCACGCGCTTGATTTTCTCAACGAAAGCGTCTGGACGACGCGAAACGACACGAAGAACCCAGGACGAATGTTTAATAGGCATTCAGCGATACAAGACGGCGGCTCTTGACGGAATATCCCCTGGGAGCGGCCGGGGCTAGACTAGGCTATTGCTTTTTTCTCAAGGCCCGATACCCGTCCCCAGATCATGACCCTCGCAACGATCATGCGGAGGCAACTGCATATGACGATGGCTTTTACTTGCGAGGCGGTTCTTGAATGAATTTTGGGTTTTTACTATCTGCGGTTACGTGTTTCCAACCGTTGCTTTTTTATTATTTATCTCTATTTGCTCATATCTCATGCTGTGGCCTCCTCGCGGAGTTTATACCGATTTTGCCAGTAATTCAAGAACCGGATTGCAATTTGAACAGATGATTGCTTGCGATTGTTTTGTGATGTTTTGTTTTGTTTTGTTTTCTTTTCTTCGACAGGTGTCCTTTTTGCCTGTGGAGGTCTGTTGAATAGACATGGCTATCATGTCTCGTGTCTGGCATTCACTATCTCGAGACTTGCAGTTTGGCAACTCGTTTCTGTGATGTATAGTCGTCGGGTTTCTTCCACCAGCGGTCAACTTTTGTCTGTGTCCATTTTAAAAAGGTCTCTTTGGTTTGTAGCCATGGGCGAAAGATATTGCATTGCTTGTCAGAGCTCCCAATAGAGTATACGTGCACTGGAATCGGAGCGTAAACACAAAAGAACCTACAGTCTACATCGGTTGATATATATGATCAACAGTCTGCTTACATGGGCCCTCTACTTGAAGCAGAAGTATCTCAGAATCAGTTGTAAGGAGCAGTGGATATAGAATATAATTCATCGTCTGTTCCCTGTTCTTCTTCGTGAGGTCAAGGATCCACTTCCTTTGGGTATCTCTCACTACCTTATCATATAAATGCACAATCAACTTTTGTGTATCCGATCCCAGTACAATCATTAAAACACATTCAGAGACCCTCACAAACCTACTCCTTCTTGAACTTCACACCCTTGGCTCGAGGCCTGGTACGCTGTTTCTACCAGCGGTTGCCAGGAATGTGGGCACGTCGACTTGGATGAATACCGTCCTCTCCAGCTTTGCGAGTGTCACCCTTGCCCTTGTTCTCTTCCTTTGCCATCCTCTCACGCTCAATTCGCTTGGCACGGTTCTCGTCGAGTTTGCGGTTCTTCTCCTTGATCTTGTCCTGGCGCTGCTTTGTCTTGCCACCTCCACCGGCACTGTTACACAGATTTAGCGTATGTTCTAGTTATGTATGAAGTTGCTGTTCGTGCAGGTGAGTGTCGGTGAAGCAGTAGTGAACGTGAGCCGAGTCAAGACTAGTCACACTGGGATGGTTACACAAATCGAGGTGCTTTTGTGTTGAATCAGGCTGAGGGAAATGGGTGTGGAGTCGAAGCAATGAGATGAGTTATCATGTAAGACAGAACCACGAAAGCAAACTTACGTCAACTCGACATTTATGCGGCGGGGATAAGAGACACCGTCTGAGAACTCGGAGTGGTGGAACTTGTCGAGACATGTTCGCATATGCCAGACCTTCTCGAATTCGACAAAGGCAAAGCCACGGCAGGGCTTGCTATCCTTGGGATCGCTCATGCAACGGACGGACACCGGGTTGAGGGAGGCAAAGTGGGCTTTGATTGTTTCGGCGGTGGCGGTGAAGGGCAGGTTGCCGACGAAGACAATGTGACGGTCTCCTTTGCCATCAGCAGCCTCTGCATCAGCGCCGGCCGCAGATTCATCGTTGGTGGTTGTTGTTTCGGGTGCCTTGTTTTGCTTCTTCTTCTTGTCCTTCTTGCTCTTCTTTGATTCCTCCTTGGGTTTCTCCTCGGGTTGGGCGTCGGTGCTGGCGTCGTCCTTTTGTTGGGACTCGTCGGTTTTGGTCTTCTTGTCCTTGTTCTTCTTCTTAGGCTTCGCCGGCGTATCTGCCTCTACTGGCGCATCCGCAGGCTTGACATCAGCTTCAGCCATTGGAGCATCTTCGGCCGCCTCTTCGTCATCATCCTGTTCGGGGAGGTCCTGGAGGTTCTTGCGCTTCTCTTTGCGCTCCTTGCGCGATTCTTTCTTGTACTTCTTGTCTCTCTTCTCCTTCTTAGCCTTCTTCAGATCGGCACCGTCATCCTCGCTGCGCTTGCGCTTCTTGGCTGGGGCCTCAGAATCAACAGAAGCAATGGGCTTATCGTCGACCTCGGCGGCCTCTCTTGCGCGCTTGCTCTTCATTGTCGATGATTACGGTGGATTGCTCTGAAATAGGTAGTATCGTATAGGTGGAGCTGGGGATGCAGAATCTGCCGATATCAAGTCAGTAACCTTGAGCCATGTCGCAATGTAAAACATGTGGCTTGGAGAGGGAGCAAACAATGGTTCGACCGAGGAAACTTACAGGCTATTCGGGTGCAGTGTGGTAGTCCTGGGAGGATTGCTCGTGCCGCCGGCTGTTGTTTGCTTGATCGTCGGTGCAGGACAATTTTTTTGAGGCAGGAAATATTCCCGGACCGAACTAGTCTAGCGCTGTTTCGGAAACGTACCGCTGATGCTTGTGTAAGGTAAGTATCCGTATTAGCAGGTGCGTGCCTAGGTGAGCCTATCAAGGCTTCCCAGTTGAGGCTGCACTCGGGGCGTGAAATTCAGAAGAGAATCGATCAACGCGTGATGAGACGTACAGGAAATGTGAGAACAGAGAAGGATCGGCCGTTCATGTGAGGGTGGATCGATGTGATAATCCAACCCAATAGTAAGGGAAGCTAGGGAAGGCGGGAGAGGCCGAGATACTGACTGCCGGGAATATCATGGATAAGAATGTACTAAAGTTACTGGCTGGCCACTATAACCCTACCATACCATACTGCCTGTCAGAACAAGAACTCTCCTTGCGAGAATCCCACGATAAAGTCAACCAGCCATGGCCTGTAAAGGCTTTGGCTTCCTGGTGAAAAAAAAAAGGCCTTTCGTAATAATAGCCTATTGTTTCTCCTGTGATATAGGCTATCAGAACCCAGGTCCTCCTCACTGTCAAACTGCATTTTCGGGTCTAGGGGCTCTCTGCTTTCTTTTTCCTTGCCCGACCGTGTGAGTCTCAACCTTTCTTTTTTTGCCAGTTATTTCCCTCTAGGCCGGCACGTAATTCATGCCACTAAAGACACGCTGCACAGCACGCACGCACGCACGCACGTACACGTACATGATGTGTCTCAGGTAGTAATGCCAGCCGGGCTCTTGGTCCACGTACGAGCTCAACTCAATCAGCGGCTATCACGACTATCCGTCATGCCATGCGATGTCATGGCGACTGGCCTACAGACTCCAGATCCCGCGCTGCAACGCTACGCTACGGCAGAGGTACCCCAGTTCCCAGGCGCATACATACCTGTACGTGCGCCTGCGCGTGCAGCTGCAGATGATCCTGCTGATGCTGATGTTGAGTCAACCCTGAATATGCGGTGGACGTCTAATCAACCACTGCGCAGCCGACATGGAGGCTCTCGGACCCATATGACATCTTGATCAATCAAGCCGAGGCCATCTGCAGCTTAGAGGCGCAACATGGTGCATATTGACCCAGCTGAAAGGTCGAGGGTTGGGGAATCCGTTCCATTATCCCGACGTTCCAATATCAAGGATGGAACCCTTGAAACGGAATGGTTCTGCTATTGATGGAGCCGACTATTGGAGTTATTTGACCGCATCTAGCGAGTCATTCACCTCATTTCTATGACGATCGAAGATCAAAAGGGTCCTTAGAGCGTTGAAACGTGGACTGTCCAACGGCCGCACTGCCTCTTTGTCGACAAGCACAAGCAGCAAAAGCAAAGACTCGACACTAACAAAAGTGTCTAGAGAAATGCCCCTCCCCCTCCACATCCACATCCACCCTCACTAAACTGCCCTTATGCAAGCAAGAGATGTTGGGATTGGGATACCTTACGGTCCGGCACCTCCCTACGCCGCAACTGACAGTGACAGCCGCCTGTAGAGTAGAAAGTGTAACCCGACTGCGTGTTCAGGTGGAGGAAGTAAAGGGAAAAAAAAGAAAAGAAAGAAAGATTATTAGACAACCTGAAGTGAAAGGCTCCATCCCTGTCGACATATCCCTTGTCCCTGCCCCGTGCTGAATGCCCCATCATCCACTCAACCCTCTCTAAACCGTCATCCTCCATCATCAAGCCATGTCCACTCGACTCAGGCATGTTGTTCTTCGCTGTCTTATACCGTCTTTTCTTTTTTTCTTTAGTGACTCTGCTAATTCTAAATCTCGTTTCTACTCTGCCGAACTTGTCGTCGCCATCTCCGTTTCGCCTACGGCTTGATCTCCGCTTCGTAGTTATTGTACGCCTCATTAGACTATGCTCCCTGTCTTTGTGACACCCATGTTTCCCCCCCGTCCCTCCAATTGCCTAGTTTGCTGCACCCAGAACCACCTGAAGTTGCTTTTCTCCAACCTACAAGACTGCTTTTGCTCTGTTTCTTGTCGTGGAAACGCTGCCAGACCAAAAACCAACCTTGACAGGGGTTTTGATATGTCCGCAACTTTGACATTTCCTGCAAGCTCCCGTGTCTTGTCTCTGATGCTCTGATGCTCTGCTCTCTGACCCTCTTTGTCTAGTCTAGTGTCTCTCTCTCCCGTTCTCAACCTCTGAACTGTTCGTGTCATTTTCAGATCCTACTTTGACTCTGACCCGGCTCCTCCGACACTCCATCCATCTCCATTTACACCCCCAGCTGAACCAGCTGAGCCCGTTCCATATCCAACCAGCGTTGGTACCCGCTATACTCCGTTGTTTCTCGGTATTCTACACACATGGTATGGTCAGGTCAAGGAAGGGCATTGTCATGGCTTGTTGGACAACTGATGTCAAACACAGGCATCATGGTCCAACTGACAAGCACAAACAATGGGCATGGCATGGCATGCGAGATGAGGCCCGCCGCGTATCAATAGCCCAAATACAGCCATACCCGCCCCAGCCCGAAATTCCACGCTTTTGACTGTAGTCAGTTCTGCTGCATCTTGCTTGCTTCTTTTCTTGTACCTACATACATACACATCGTCTCCCAGGGTGGGTGGCCACCGGAATCTTCAGCTTTTCTCTGTTACACTGTCCCCTGTCTTTTCTATCCCCATATCTCTCTCATTCATATTTACCTCGAGTCTCTCTCGCACCTCAATTTCTTTTTTATTATCCCTTTCTCTCTTCTATCTTGTGTTAACAGAGTTCTTCTTTTGCTTGTGCCCGGCTCTCAAAAACTCGGCGTCAAGTGGACTTGTTATCGTCTTGATCACTTACACCGACTGGCTGGCCACTGAGAACAAGCTCACATCTTCCTCTGTCACAATGAAAATGACATGGGATCTAGGAATGGACCATGTCCGGTCCTGGGTCCTCAACGGTGACTACGAGCTGGACAATTCTTTCGATCGTCCGTTTGCTTGGAGTTCTACCGTTGTCACTGGTCTCTCTGAAGCTGCCATTGTACCCCAGCCTGAAAATGCAAGTGCTCATTCAGATGTCGAGGGAGAAACTCATACCTCCCAAATCACTGAGTTGACCGCTGCTTCTACTGCGCCAGACTCCTTCTGGTCTTCTAAGCCTTTCCCGACCCTGCACGAGGAGCAGTTCCTTGCCGTTGCCGACAATGTGAACGATCCCCTGATTCCGAAGCAACTCGATGTCCGCCGCATCTTTCATAATGGCCGCTGTACATGGCAGCAGCTCGTGAGCCAGGCACTGGCCTTACCAAGAGGCACCTTTCCTCCTGGCCTCGACCCGTCTATCATGCTCCAGGATATGCCGCCTCTCCCCGAATCCGTGCCGCCAAAGGGAGCCCTAGCCGGAGCCCCCACCTGGCTTGTCCCGGATCCGGAACCTCACAGTCGGGACGGACCAGATTTCGACCTCGATAACGTTACCGGCACCACCAAATATTTCCGCCTCAGCTTCCCATCGCCCATCAACTGCATCATCTCTTCAGACCCAAGTGCCTGCCACTATGGCAATCCAGCTGGCACCGCTGATGCCTCCAACGCCCCGCAAGGGCTCGCCATCTTGACCGTGTGTTGGTCCTACATTCTCTCCACACGGCTACTGCAACTCCAGAACAGGAAGATCCACTTCACCGACTCCTGTCTCCACCCAGTCCCGATTAACACGATCCGGGATCTCGCCCAGAATGAGATCCTGGTTCATCTCCCTGAAGGTGCGTCCTCACGGCTTGTGCATTGGCTCTGCGCGATTCTGGCGTCACAGCCAGATTGGGCCACTGATGGCCAAGGGGGCCCATGTGCACCATGGGATGCCACATTCACTAGTGACGTGCGCTTTATCATTGCTACTGAAGGTCAAGTCTCGATTGACAGCGATGCGGTGCCCCCAGCTCCCACCGAAGCTACGGACCTCTTGATCGAGTTCTGTAACTTGTTTGGTATTGGCCATGAACCCCGCGGATCAAAAGATCCAAGTTCTCTGTCACCGATCAAGGCTGGGTTCCTCGCTGCCCTTGCAATTCCATTCTATCGTATGGCCAAGCTGGAACCACATTTACCTAGGCCATCTCTGAAACCACGAAAGAGTACCCCCATGGATGCTGATCAGGCAGCCAATATCCATCGATACACAGCGGAAGCACGCTACTACATGACGCTGAGCATGCATCCTTATGCTCTGGGGCCTGTCCTCTGGAGCATATTTTGGCAACCAGAAATTCAGTGCAACCTGGTTAGTCCTTGGTTGGCTGCCATTACCAGTGTCATTGAGCCCGCCTTCAAACACTGCGATTTCGAGATGCTTATCAAAATCTTTCTGCTCCGTCGTCCTCGGGTAGCCATGTGGTGGCATGGCCTATTCCTTCTGGGCAACTCCAAAATCTTGGATTTCATTAGGAACTACCTGACCACGCTTGACGAGGGATGTTCGTACGATACCCTGTCTCGTCCAGATATTGTTACTGCGGTATGGACAGGGGCACCTCAATCATATCAAGATGACCCTTCCGCTACTGCCTACCATGACCTCAGCACGGCTGTTCCTCGTGCTGCTCTACTTCAGCATCGCCATACGCTGACTCTTCGCGATCCGTGGCCACTCTTCTACGGTTGGCGCCCCTTTGGTACAATTCCCAAAGAAACCATCGAGCCTGATCTGTACCCTTGGCTTGAACGAGGTCACCGTCGAGAGTACCGCCATTGGACTTGGTGGTCAAAGGACGATGCGTCGTTTGAACCCTCAGTGCATGTTGGCTACCGCAAAGAGACTGGTCGATTTGACTCGAGCGTCCCAGATAACCTCGATCTCATCCCTTCTCCCAACTCTCTCGCGCCAATTCCACCCCCAACTGCTCTTCCTGTCGCCACAGAGCCCTCACGCCGTGCTACTTTACAAATGATCAACCACTCCCTGGGAAACATAGTTGGAGAGCGCAGCCTTAGCACTGCGGTCATTCCAGAGTTGAACCAGTCTCACCCATGGCTCAAGGACTGGATTCCTGTCTGAGTTTATATCTTCATATATAATACCCCATTCTCCGAATTTACGATCGCCATGTTACCACTCGTACGATATTTAAACTTTAACGGCCGCAGCAGAAATCAGGCCTGAGCATTGGGTTTTTTGGCCCACGGCATTTTCCAGGAAGCGAGTTTTGGGTTAATCAAAAGAGGCATGGTGAACTTTTGCTGCCTCAATTCACATTCACTGGCTATGTTCATGGACTGCAGTGCTTGCTCTCGGGTCTGTGTCTGGCTTTGCTTTTGTCTTATTAGATACTTTTCCTTCATGATGCGGGCGCCTCGGTGGGAAAGTTTCTTGCTTTAAAGCGCGGTGCCAAATTTAACTGATCTGAAGATCTCCTAAAATGGCTGAGCCTTTTCCTCACTACAATCAACAACCAACACTTCATCGTTGGGCAGTGATAAAGGTAAACGGGTGAACAGCTGATGTATTGATGGTAATGCTATATGTTCCAGTCTTTTCCTTCGCACTGGCCATTCGTGTTCGAGCGTCGTCTCAACCCTCAAGCCCCCGTGTTTGGTGTTTATCCCGATTTCAATGGCAGTAATAGTGTAGTCTAGAGATTAAATGTTAGTGATACCTACATCTCAGTATTGGATGGATATACCTTAAAAGTTCTTCTTCTCCTATATAGCCTGGATGCTGGTTTTAACACTACCAAGTCTGTTTGCGATAGATCGCCTCTCTTTCTTCTAGGAGTACAGGGGGACTTTGTTGACTTTGTCGACTTTGTTGAGTACAACGTTGATAGCGCTGGCGATATGGCTCTTGAACTCTGAACAGATTGGATGATCGCAATAGCAACTTGTGGATTGATTGCATGGCAGAGTTGACTGCATCTTGAGAATGGCTAAGTTTGTTGATGAAGTTAGGCAAAGCCGCAACTGAAGATTGACTTTAGGACGTATTGAGAAGGATACCTTCCGGCTTTGCCTCTTTCAAGTGAGGGCTTTGGACTTTGCCAGGAAACCTGCTACCCGGCCATTGGCTGCCTAGGTTACCTAGTAGTAATTAAAGACCCCGTGAACTTTTCCCAAAGGTGAAGCTATTCACAAAATCAAGGCAAGAGACAGAGATCAGACAGAAGAAGGTCCTTCTGGGGCCGTTGGCGACGGATTGGGTTACCCTCCGCTTGAGGAGGCACCCAGCAAGAGCGCTGAAGGTAAGTCGGCTCCGGGCTCCCTGGGAGAGGGTAGTCATGAAATATTCCCTCTGTGAAGATTGAAGAAGAAAACTCCTCTTTGAGGAGAAGGATCCCTCTTTTGCTACTGAAGATAGCCTCAGAAAGAGGCCAAGAAAGAGGCATAGGAAGAAGACCGCGGGGTCAAGCTACGGGGAGGTATTTGCCTCGCCCAGGTTGGCAGCCTGCCAGAATCAGGGTCTTGTAGCGTTAGACATGGCCTGGAAGTTTTCTTGCCTTCCCTTGGGGCACTTCCAGATTTGGTCCACGGCATATCATAGTCCAGCTGTTCCTTGAGCACAGCTGTTTTCTTGGTTGAATATGTATATTTTATGTCTCATTTATTTCACAACCCGATATTTTTGCGACTCATATTCCATGACTGCACTAGTAACCAATACCATGATATCCCCTGGGCTAAGCCTCCTGTGAAAGATGACCATACTCGTTCAGATGTCCTACTCTGCCAAGTCACGCAGCAAGTTCCACTGGACCTGAACGTTGATTCTGTTCGATAACTGGCATTTCATGTATATTCCAGCCTTCAAGCTCTTGTGGCTCTTTTGTGTTACTTCGTTTCCAGTGTCCTGTGAAATGGTCCTTTGTATTTTGCTCTATTGTTCCCGTCTGTGTATCCTTACTTCGGTTTCTTCGCAGCAAAAATATTACTGCAATTATGGTACCACAGATAACAACGAGCCCGCCAATGACTCCTCCAATAATAGCACCAAGATTAGGAGAGGAGCTTCCAGATGAATCTTCTTCTTCTCCCGAAGAACTGCTAATCGCTTCTGTCGAAGCAGTTTGTGTGATATCGGTGGTGCTTGGGGCTGTGTCACTGGAGGTGACCGTAGATGTCTGTGATGTTTCTTCTGTGCTTAATTCACTTGAATCGGACGTTGTCGTAATGCCAACAGTGGGTGTTATATAGTAATGGTCGGTAGTGGCTTTAGTTCCACAGGCAATGTAGGAGTATGTCTGATCCACGCCGAAGGTGAGAAGAGCCAGGGAACAGAATGACTTGCGATCACTAATCTTCACGTTAGTGCTTTGACTCAGGATCCTTGATCTATAGTATTGCATACCAAGTAAATGTCGTCAACCCCTTGCTTCCAATCATACCACATCCGTCTGAGCAGTCATGGCGATCAACACAACTCCCCGCTAGTCCACAGTCCGAAGCTGCTAGAACAGTTGTAGGGCAAAAGCCCCAGAGTCCATTGCGGGTGTCGACTCGACAGTTAAAACCGGAGTCAGCAGTTCTCTTCTTTTTGGGATCACCGTCTAGGTAGCCACAGGTCGAGAGCTCAGTGCTAATAGCCCGTGGCTCGAGAATGTTGCTCGGCTGTGGAAGAAAAGGGGCTTTCGTTACAGGAGGAAATACCGCATGGAGAGCGAGACTGGAGCATGGGGAGATTTGAGAGACTGTTAGTAGATAGTACAAGCAAAGAGACCTCATCGTGAAGGTCGAGTTACTCAAGCATGAAGCGAGTGTCAGAGAGGCTCGGAGAAAATATACGATGGTAGTTCACGATGGAGACACGAGGGGGCTCTTAAGCCTCCTTAATATTCTACACTGACCCAAGCTTTCTACTCTTGCTCTCAGTTTCCAAGACTCAACCGACATGGGTGTATTTGTTGGTTGAGCCACCAGGACCCGAGGACTTGGGGCGCATGCACAGAGTCTACCATTGGGCCGTTCCTTGCTTTTTCTCCTATTAACTTCTTTATAATTAAGTTTTGAACGTATGAAGGACTTCTTTTATCGGGTTACACATTCTCAGAGTTGTCTATCATCCAGTTCAAGTCTACGAGTCATCTTATACACGAATTTAAGTCCTTATCAACAGAAGACTTTGGCACCTGGACTTCTCTGAAACTGCGTCAGTCAAGGATTCCCTTTCGTGGTTTTTTTGTCACTGCTCAATTGTGAAATGTTGGTTGTTGGTTGCAACGTATTGTCCTGTCATTTCAAGAGTGGGTTTCTCACAACGACTAACAACCAACATGCATGCAGCTTCAAGTCCTGGGTGCTGCTGTATCGAGAAGAAGATCGGCATCACTCTTCTCAGTTCCAGGAAGACTTAGGTTCTCTGTTAAAGTTTCAAGACACGTTAATAAATAGTTAAGTATAGAATCTATTTATTATTGTCATCAGGTTGAGTCCTGGACATGTCTTTCAGCCTTATGGGCCATCATTGGCTTGCTCAGGAAGCTCAAACAACCAGGGTATCCTCACTTGAACTCGGGCGCTTAGACGACCCAAAAATACACATCACATCCTGGTCTTAGGATCGATCCCCTGTCACTTACAAACGAACTTGCTGTTGGTTGTTGGTTGTGACTGAAGCGATTTCCTCTTTGCTATGCCGCAGTCCGTTCTCTTCTTTTTTCTCATAATTTCTAGATTAGCAATGAACTCATGTGGTGATCTTTTTGCTTTGTTAAAGTCATGTATCGCAGGTTTATAGCACCACTGCTGGCAGTCCTTTGCTTCGTACTTGTCGTTACCAGTCTCTATCTTGGGCGCGATCACCTTACCTGGAGCTCAGTTTCTTATGCTCCTGTACAGAAAGGGGACGTTGAGAACAATTCCAGTCTAAAATCAACGACAGCAGTTACGACAACAACCCTTGAGATTGAAGAGAGCACTTCGCATACACCGACCCCAACTGCAACCTTGGTTCCAACTCCAACAATCTCAAACGGTGAGTATATCAAGTTCTCTAAGTGTAGCAGGTACTCATCTCTTACAGGTACTATACTGTCCGCTGAGCGTATATCACCCTACATTGCAGCTATACTGGACCCGTTATCTACGGCCCTTCCTCGTCTTGAGTGTCCTGCTCTGAACGAAAATCGTTACAAGATCCTACAAGAATCTCGAAATGGAAGTGAGGTTCAAGACTCACAGATTGATTATTTTTTTGCTCTCAACTTGCGGAACTGCATTGGCATTCTCCCACGCCTGATAGGTAGCATCGTTGAAGCCGTTCGTTTTCTTGGACCCCATCGATGCGCGTTATCTATCGTTGAAGGAAACTCCCCTGATGGTACATCCGATGTTCTCTCGGCTCTGAGACCCTTCTTGGAAGAATTTGGACTGGTCTATTTCTACAACAGTTCCAAGATCAACCCAGCACAAGGAAATGCACGTATCCATAAGCTCGCCCAACTTCGCAACCTAGCCCTCACACCCCTTTACAAAGAGCAAGTAAAGGCTACAGACGAAACAACAGTACTTTTCATCAACGATGTCTCCGCCTGTACAGAAGACATTCTTGAACTTGCTCTTCAGCGACGCAGTCTCAATGCAGACATGACATGTGCCATGGACTGGACTTACGTAGGACCCGACCCAACCTTTTACGATATCTGGATAGCCCGTACTATAGCAGGAGACTCCTTTTTCGAGGTCGGCTCCGACGGAAACTGGAATTCAGCCTGGAACCTCTTCTGGAACGCCCCTGGCACACGCTCGCGCTACGACGCACAGCAGCCCTTTCAGGTTTTTGCCTGCTGGAATGGGGCTACAGCGTTTACTGCGGCGCCGTTGTTGCATGGTCTTCGATTTCGAGATACGCGCAAAGGAGAATGTTTTCAAGGCGAGCCTCAGTTGTTTTGTAAGGATATGTGGTTCCGGGGCTTTCGCAAGATTGCAGTTGTGCCGAGTGTGAATCTCGAGTATTCTGATGAGAAGGCCGCAGATATTAAGAAGTTGAAGGGCTATGTGTCGGATATAGTTGAAGGACAGGAGGGAGACGGCGAAATAGATTGGACATATGATCCCCCAGAGCAGGTCAGATGCATGCCAACTTGGCATAAACAGTCTTGGAGAGCCTGGAACGAGACGCTGTAATGGGACGATTCACAGTGATTAATGATACAATAGATACGGTTTCGATGTCATCACAATGGCAAGATTTTGAAGTGATGATAGTAAAAGCAAACAGACTTGTGTGTATTAACACATGTCCTACGAAGGGACATCCATGAACCCGCTACATGTTTCTTACAAATACATATATAACTTAGCAACACTTAATCATTCTATTGACTGCAGTGTCAACTTTTGTCCAAAATAACAGGTATCGTGTGCCACTATTGCTTTGCTCCACCGACAAATGAGAGACGGAATCCAATTATTACGCTTTCCAATAGTCCATTGTCTATCGGTTCCAATACCAGCGCTGTCCGGCGGGATCAAAAACCCACCTTGGTGGGAAGAATGGCCAGGCTCCTGTCCACTAGACATGGGGTCCGAGGTGAGGAGGAAGTTGGTGGTGATAGGCTTGATGAGAGAATTGTTGAGGAGCCCAAGCAGGATTGGGCATGTATTGCCTGGGAGGTGGTGCATTGAAGTGATTGGTGTTGAATCCTCGCTGGAAACCATTACCACGGAAAGGAGCCATGTGGCCTCCTCGCCCAGAAGAAGGTCCATGGTTGTTAGGGCCATGCCCGTTAGAGTTGCCTCGCCACGACATCTGGTTTCCACGTTGAGGCCAACCGTTTCGTGGTTGGCCACGGTTCTGCATGTAGGGTTCGCCTCCGTGGTAAAACTGGCGATCGCTTTCGGGTGAAGGTGGTCCATTGTGGTACGAGCGGCGACCATCGTTGTAGTCACCCGGGGCGTTTCCTGGACCTCCGCCTCGGCGGCCACCACGCCCAGATCCTCCTCTTCTCCATCGATAAGGTCGGCGAGGAGCACGAGGTTTTCGGTCGACCTGGAAATCGATCCGCTTGATGGGATGAGTGACCATGATGTCATCGATGATGCCGTACTTGATAAGCTCATCGTCGCCTGTCGTCCATACCTGAAAAACATTTTCCAGCCTCTCAATATACTTGACTTCAGGCACCCAGGTTCGGACATATCGGCCGTTGTTGTCATAGTCGAATGCTTGTTTAATAGGGTTGAAGATGCGTGCATCACCTCTGGGGTCATTCCCGACACCCGCCACGTACTGCCAGTTCGCCCAGTTGGAAGATACATCATAATCTACCAGCATAGCCTCGTACCATTCAGCTCCGTAGCGCCAATCAATGCCAAGGTGCTTTGTGAAGAAGCTGGCGACATTCTGTCGGGCGCGGTTCGAGGTGTAGCCGGTGTGATAGAGTTCTCGCTGTGAGGCATCAATCAGCCCCATGCCGGTTGTTCCTCGAAGGAACCTCTCAATGATTTCACTCAGTTCCTCGGGTGAAGGATCTTGGTCGGCATCGGCTTCATCCTTCAGAGCTGTCTTCCACTTCTTATCATACTTGCCACTGGCTCCCTTAAAACCATCAAGCTTGAAAAGACGTGAGCCGAACTTCATAGTACACAATCGCATGTAGTCCCGCCACAAGAGCTCAAATCTGACAGCTTTGGTGCCTTCGTTCTCTCCCTGTCCAAAGCCTATAGCTCTAGAGTAGGATTGTTCTTGACCGTCCTCAAACTTGACAAGTTCTTCATGGATGCAGCGGGCTGAGATAGATCCGAGTGACAGGTATGCTGAGAGTTTGGTGCTGTAGTCGGTTCCTAGTAACCCATTGCGGGTCTCCTGGTAAGTAGTCATGGAGCCTGACTTGATGAGATGGTAAAGGCGATCCCAGGCAGGGTTCTCTCCACCTTTAAATGGGTGTGCAGAACGAGCATCTTCAGGATAGGCTGGGGGGTCTGGCACCATACTGTTGATGGGCTCTAAGAGGCGTTGTTCAAAGTCGTTGTAGTTGTCGGGAATCTGAAACGGAGCTTCCTGAGGTGGTGCCCACGATGAAGGGAAGGGCGGTAACGATCCGGCCTGCGGACGAGGGAGAGAGGCGCGAGGACGCTCACGGAGAGGTTCCTGAGTTTTGCGGAAGGTTGTGAAAACATCTGGAAGCTCCTTGGGGTCACTCAAACCAGTGTCACGGCTGATTGCAAGCATTAGTAAGTTATTCAATATGGATTCCTTGACAATCGAGTAGACTGGCAGGCTAAACTTACTCGTCGATGTAATATTTTTCGTCCTGCCAAAGCTTAAAGTTGATGTTGTTCTCGGCACACACAGATGCTACCGCATTCTGATCATCAACTTCCTCTTTCGATACTTCCTCGGTCATCCAAACTGTATCGACAGATTGATGTTCATCGTGCAGAGACTTGATCAAATGCTTTAGGACGTTGTCGTAGTTTCCGACACGAACCAGCATGCCGCTACTGATATCCTCAAGATTTTGTTTTACGTCCCAGATAGACTCAGCTTGGAACTTGGCTCGAACGGGGCCACATCTCCAAAAGCGACCTACCTGGCTTCGAGCCTCGGGGTAGGGAGACTTTTTCCCTTCAGCAACGAAGCCTGAGGTTTCGATTTGGTGAGGGGGGAGGATGTAGATGGGGAGGAGATGAGTGAAGCCATGGTCAGAAGTGGCCAGGTGGTGAAGGATAGGGTTGTCGATTGCCCTGAGATCGCGTCGAAGTAGATAGACGAGGAGTTTATTCCCAGCCATGATGTCAAGACTACAATGTCGTTGTGGTAATACAAGTTGAGGCGTAAACGGAGCGTTTATGGTATGGCCTATGGTTCAGGGACCTGGTTTCAGATCCGAAGGGAGATATCTTGAAATGGCGGAGACGTTGTCAGACCTTCCTCTCTGTGGTTGTGCGGGAGGGGCCTAGTTTTGGAACTGGGATGAGGGCTCAATATCCGGGCCACTGAGTGGTTTCGTTTAAACGGCTGGGGGAGATGTGTGGGAGGTATTTGGTTGGGCCGTGTACGGTACAGCAACAGCAGTTGAGCTGATTTGAAAGTTGATTGTATTTGTGGGCGTAAACAAGGGTTTGGATACCTTACTTGTGACGATATAGCGTAATGGTAGCCAACAAAGTTGAAGGACAGCTGAATAGGAAGAGAAACTTCTCAGAAGCGAACGAGTCTGGTAACTCGACAGAAGAGTCTCGAAGGTAGAAGGGCAGCGGGTAGGGTTGTATGTAGGTATTGCGTAAGTGATTAAGACAGAGCTAAAGAAGTCTGGTCCGAATAGATGGATGGGGAACCAGCGGATACTGAGGATATCAAATAGATCATGGATATCAGAAGCTGGGACCGGGCTGCTACTATAACTTTAGCTCGTCTTAGCTTAGTTTAGCAGCTTCAACGGTTCCTGGCCAGATATACCATGAAGCAACGTCGTCGTAGCCTTGATGCGGATGTAGCCACAGGGGTGTATATATCGCCTGCCCACGACCCTTGGATGGGATGGAGGAAGCTAGGCGGGAGCCTAGCGTGAAGTGAAGTGACGGGTGGGTTCTCCTGGTAGTTGATAGTGGATATGATGATGGCATTCAGATCCCCTAGAGGCGGGAGTGAAGCTGTTTGAACCCCGGTTCAGCTCAACTTGACTCAAAGGCCAAGTCTAGATGGTTGAGAAGAGGGTGTCTAGAGCTGAAAGGCAGACTGAGACAGAGAATGAGTGCAGGAGAGTCGAGTGAGTGAGTGTGTAAGAATAGATATCAGCTTCAACCAACCGCAGTTGAGAGGAGGAGAACGCAACGGGGGAATGAGAGAACGAGGCGAGAGTTGAATGCAGACGATGACGATGATAATAAGAATCTAGACTAGGTAGGTACAGGAGGTGAATGGAGATCCTCCTTCCTCACGTTGGGCCAGGCCACGGCGAATTTTCTCGTTCCAGGGACGGGACCTGCAGAATGCAGTGATCGATACACTAATAACTCTCCGATTTGACCAGGTCTAGCAACCCGGGACAATCATAAAAGCGCCTTTTTTTTTTACTATGGTCTGGAGAGGAGAGTGATAGCTCGATATCTTGTCGTTTCACACGATACGATGCCACGGCAAGATCCAAAATAGGTAAAAATCCGGCAATAAGAGTTGATGTTGGTGATGGAGATGGAGATGGCGATGGAGATACCGGTAGAACAAAAAGAAAAGAGAATCAGACCTTGGAACAAAAAGAAAATACGGATAGAGCAAAGGTAAAAGCAAAAAGAGACCAATGGCCATTTGGACCCTGATCGGCCCATGACGGAGAACCCGGTTGTCGCGGCGGCGCCATTGCTATGATGATTTGATTTGGGCTGTGAAATTTTGCTATCTTGCTACGATGCGCTTTGCTTTGTCGTGATCCAGAGGTCGATTTCCATGCCTCTGCAACGAACCTCTAGATCGGACCAAAGACGGGAGCTCTAGCCTACAGGGGTTAAGGGTAAGGCTCAAGCGAATGGACAGTGACAGGCCCACAGCAGAAGGAATGACAGGGGACGGGGAGCAAAGAGGCTGCTAAAAAAGTTTAAAGTGTGTCAAGTTTTATTCGCTCCAAGCGATGATCTTTTGCTTCTCCCCCTACCTCTCAGCCAGCAAATGCAACCCAAGCATCCATGATGAAGTGAGTGAGGTGATTCTGCTTGGTCCTGGGGCGGGAGCGACGCGCAGTCTTGCATCCATTCGCACCTCGTCCTCAAGTTCTAGGTTGTTCTGCTTAAGGTACATTTGGTTGGGGCCGGAGGCTTACAGGGGGCTTCAGGGCGTGTCCGACCAGGCTCGGCCCTCATGTCTCGTCTCTCAGGCACAGTGAGCATTGGTGGGGTGGGGCTCAATGGTGAGAACATCACCAAACTTAGGATGTACATCAAAACTAGACCGTTGATGATTGACATTCCTAAGCTGACACTTGACAAGGGGAAGGTTTCCATAAACAGAAACCCTCATATCCGTAAACCGTCAATCATGTCTAAATTGATCACAGGTTGCTCGCCCTGGATGAACGTTTGACTGCTGTGCTTCCCCCTATCAAGCCTCACCTGCTACTTGCGTACGCATATTCAATGTTATCTCCGCCTCACTCCTCTCCTCTCCTCTCCTCTCCTCTCCTCTCCTCTCCTCTCCTCTCCTCTCCTCTCCTCTCCTCTCCTCTCCTCTCCTCTCCTCTCCTCTCCTCTCCTCTCCTCTCATTGTCTTGTGTGTGTCAAATGTGCACGACGTGATCTGGTGTTGCGCCAACGATTGAGATGCGATGCAGCGGCATGGCTATCGACATTACCATCGCCATCGTGGGGGCGTGTGCAACAGTTACACTGACTTACTCGGCTGTGCTCTGGTCTGTTGTGCTGCCTACAAACGTTCTGAGACACGACAAGGGGCGGGACCAAGACCTCGTGAGAAACGGATCCTTTGCGGGCTGTCAAGTTTCTGTGGCGTACCTCGTGTCGTGTCCTGTCGTGTTGGTGATCGTGGTGATGGTTGAGGGCTTGACTGAGATCGAGACAAGAGAGAGGGTCTCTGAGAAATCAGGGTCCAGTCAGTTTAGCCGATCAATGACATCACGACTTGATGGGGGGTTTTCCAATACCCGTGAATTGAACTCGAATGTTTTAGCTGATGCAATTGCTTTGGATATTTGATATGGTACACAATCAGGTGCAATGGTTGCAACTATCACGAGTCTGCAGCTATCAATCGCTGTCAAGTCCGGCTATCAACATCATCACTGATTCCCGTTTCTCAGATCTGCACGTAGGGTGCTAACACACGCCCATCGCGCCGAAGAGGGGGGGGGTTCTAGATCCTGTCAAGTAAAGCCCAGACTTGAGAGTTTTCAAGACCCCGTTTTCAGGTCCATGCCCATGCTAGCCATGTCCAAATGGATCCATGACCAATCGATCCGAGCGTCGTGTTCCCCCGAAATGACCTGATGTTTTTTTGCCTTTCGTTTCTTTTTCTCCTTCTACCGACATGGGAAACAGCCCTTTTTCCATCAAAGGTACCCCAGTCTCCGATATCCGTTGACAACGTGCGTTCCCGACGATCGGGCTCATGGCTCTCACACATATCTTGTGCTGGTGTTGGCTCTATCACCCTCACGCAAGCAACCATTCTGTTTGATCTGAGTTTACGGTAGTTCAAACGGCATTTGTAATAAATGAAAATAGACTTTTTGTTTTTTCCCATTCAAAACTCGATATCATGAAGATGCCTCACAGTATCAGTATCGATATCCGTAGATGTAAGCCAAAACACCCAATATCAATCGATCATACCTGCTGCTCAGCTTGGATCCAGCCTCCTCCCGTCTCAGCAACATGCGTGTCTCAAATTTGTCAACGCTGTATAAATAATTGATTGCATAAAGCTCACATGCAATGATTTCCAATCGGGGTTGCTCCGGTGGCCAATGGAATTGAGTTGCAGAGCAGATCACAGCCAAGCTTTTCACTATAGCCTCGACCGGGGTACTATCGCAACCAGATGCGAGCTGCATGCAAGGCCTCCCAGAATCATCCCATGAATCAATGCAAATGATTCACACGCGTCTTGAAACTGCGAGTTTTGATGTAAGCCTGTATGAGCAGGGTAGCCAGCTATGATTCAGTGAATTAACCAGCCTTCGGAATATCTTCCTGAAACTTCAGCATAAACTGCACAATGATGACGACGATCAGGCAAGCCCATGTCTTGAATTTGCAGGTATCAAACCAGCTCAAGTTCTCCTCGACTCTTGTTTGGATGCTCCATCGCGATGATGATGCTCTACGCTGGATTATTCGTGGGTTTCGATCAGGAACATGACATCGCTCATGACGACACTCTCTGTACTATTTGTGAGATCGCGTGGGATCGCCACTACTGACGCGCTTTCCTCGGCCCATTGTGAAGTCATCGCACGTTGCAACAATGATCAGGGTTCATACACAATAACTCTACTCTGAGCTAACGTGGAGCTAACTTCGAAAGCGCTTCCTAATGATTCAGATGGGAGTCTAGCATGGGTAATCTCTAATTATCGACTTTGTCATAACTCTGGTATAGATCTTGATGTTGAAGTGTGTCCAAACTACCCTAGACTATGATGTTTTGAAGTGTCGCGATGCTATTCGATCCCCAATCTCTGCTTACTCCGTGCGATCATGGAATCTACATTGGATCATCTTTTCCGACACGCCCTCTGATAGATAGCACAAGTCGCAATGAGAACATGAAATGCAATACTACACGCCACGATGGAAAACCGGTCAATACCTGAAAACGCCTACCATGTCATGATGTCCACAGTCGCATAAACGGGCGCTTGAAGGCTTCGGCCTTGCTCGCGACATCGCGATAGTAGCGAGGTGCAGTATTTCTTTCTTTTGGGTTGTCACAATGTCTCACTCAAGCGCGCGTTAGAACTCCCAGGGGCAAAGGTAGGGATAGAAATCGGATGTATGAGTTCACAAGGTCGATGCAGACATTATGTACAGGACAAATGCCACTACCAATGAGCTGCTGAATATCACTTCCAAACGCCTGCAATGGCATACTCGTCCCATAAGTTAGGTCATATCATTTAAGACAAGGCTTCGGAAGGCCTTTATCCTTCCTGCAGTCAGATTCTCGCAGCAATATGCAAATGTCCCTTATGCGTGACAACCCAACTTGTAAGCGATGTTCGTCATATTTCTCTTCGATCGAGATCCCCAAAAGTCGCCTGCAACTTTGGTTCAGGCACAAAGCTCCATTGGTTCATACTCACAACCATAGGGCCACCAATGGTAGTCTCCAAAAAATTATATCACTAAGACCTTGTTGCATATTGTTCAGCGCCGACTTCGTCATTGATGCTATACTCATATTTTGTAAACCTGTCGGGTAGGCTATTGACTGATACATGCATGATATGAACAGCCATGGCTGAACCGACTGAGTACTGCCAAAACCCTCGGTACCCATCAGTTACCGACCGTCGACGGATCGAGATGATAAGCTTGAAGGGCAAAATATCCTCGGTCGGACTGAGTCGGTCACATCGTCGTAAATCCGCATGTCTTGTCCGACGACGGAGCGTGGGGAACAGACCCCAGATTTTCGGCGAGGGGAAGCTGGGGTAGAGATGGGGAATCACGAACAGGTTCAAGGAAAATGGTAGCTGCAGAAGTTTATAGAAGACGTGATACTGACGTTTATATATATATTCTAGGAACATTATATCGCACAAGGAATAACAAGTGGGCTAATAGTAACCCAACGGTATTATGAAGGTAATGTGAAGAGCTGAGGCTTGTGGTGTTTGGCATCATGCCCCGCGTTTCGCTACATCCATTATCAGTATTGTGCTTCTCAAAACTACAGCGCAGCAGGTAGATACTGCATGGGGTCCAGTATAAAAACACAATGAACGAGAAACACACCAGTGTAGCAATCCCCCCTTGAGGCCATACCTACGATAAACAACAATCATCTCCAGCGACACTTCAAGTGGATAGTTTTGGTCGGTGAGGATCAGACTGAAGCGAATTCAACAAAATGATAACAATTGAGTGCATTGATTGGCTAGTATATGGGGTTTGAGTTTCCCCTCACTAGAAAAGCCCCTGAAAGACTTCATTTTTCTGATCGTGATAATTGGAGATCTCAGATCTTTCGCACAGTACACTTGTATGACAAACTCACCCAAAAGTACAGTGTGAAAATGACCAACGTGCACGAGTAAGTCCAGCCGGCGGCTAGCCGAGGGTGTTTTGCGGTAAGCTACGGCAAACTGAGGCGCCTACAGCCGAGCGTAAAATATGAATACTACCATGGAAGTTTTCCCAAGACAAAAACCTCTAGGATATTAGGCCCTGCAGAAGGTTGTTGTTCTCTTGTTCCCTTCCCCCTTCTTTGCATTTGTGATACCCCTCATCATCATCCCCCACGTCAATTGACCTTGTCCTTCTTCTTCGTTGTTACGCAGGAAGAAGACCGTAAGCCAATTATCCCCAAGAATGTCTGCCGTTAACCGGACCCTCCGAACGGCCTCCAAGCAGCTGCGCTTCCAGTCTCCCCGGGGTCTTCGTGTCGCCGCCCCTCTCGTGGCCCGCTCGGCGTTCGGCGCCGCTCGCTCTTCTCTTCCCGCTACTCACGGCGCCGCCTTTTCAACCTCTGCTGCTAGACGATCAGGAGCTCCCAACATGTCTTCCGCCGACCGTGAATACGATCCTGAGATCAAGGACATTGCCGACTATGTCGCCAACAAGACCATTGACTCTGAGCTTGCTGTGAGTGCTGTCAATTCTGCCGAGGCCGATTTTGCACCCCGCAAAATACCCCGCGTTGAAGCTTCTCACCTCAACACCAACAAATTATCACGAGAAATCAATGGCACTCAATCGTTGAAATCCATTGCTAATTCATTTCTAAACAGTTCGACACTGCTCGATGGATCCTTCTCGACACTCTCGGTTGCGGTCTCGAGGGTTTGAGGTTCAAGGAGTGCTCTAAGCTCCTTGGACCCATTGTCCCTGGCACCGTTGTCCCTAACGGACCCAAGGTCCCTGGTACTCCCTTCCAGCTTGACCCCGTCAACGCCGCGTTCAACATTGGTGCTATGATCCGATGGCTCGACTTCAACGACTGCTGGCTCGCTGCTGAGTGGGGTCACCCTTCTGATAACTTGGGTGCTATCCTCGCTGTTGCTGACTGGATCAACCGTACCAACAAGGCCGGCGGTAACCTCGCTGGCGGCAAGACCTTTGTTGTCAAGGATGTCCTCGAGGCCATGATCAAGGCCCACGAGATCCAGGGATGCTTGGCTCTCCTCAACTCTTACAACAAGGTCGGTCTTGACCACGTTGTTCTTGTCAAGGTCGCCTCTACCGCCGTCGTCTCCAAGATGCTCGGCCTCAATGAGAAGCAAATTGCCGATGCTGTCACCCAGGCTTGGGTTGATGGCCAGTCTCTCCGAACCTACCGCCACACCCCCAACACCATGTCCCGAAAGTCCTGGGCTGCCGGTGATGCTTGCCAGCGCGCCGTCAACCTGGCTCTCAAGGTTCTCAAGGGTGAGCAGGGCGTTCCTACTGTTCTGTCCGCTCCTGTCTGGGGTTTCTACGATGTCCTGTTCAAGGGCCAGAAGTTCGAGTTCCAGCGCCCCTATGGCAGCTATGTCATGGAGAACGTTCTCTTCAAGGTCTCCTACCCTGGTAAGTTCAAATCATCGCAGCCAGTATGTAAAGACAAGTCTAACATGCAATAGCTGAGTTCCACTCTCAGACCGCCGTCGAGGCATCCGAGAAGATTCACCACCTCCTCAAGTCTCAGGGCAAGTCTGCCGCTGACATCAAGTCCATCACTTGCCGAACCCACGAGGCTTGCATCCGCATCATTGACAAGCAGTTCAAGCCCATGGACAACTTTGCCGACCGTGACCACTGCATCCAGTACATGTGCGCCACCATGCTCGTCTTCGGCCGTCTTGAGGCCACTGACTACGTTGACGGTGGTGAGGCTGCCACCTCTCCTCTGGTCGAGTCGCTCCGCCAGAAGATCAAGTGTGTTGAGGATCCTCAGTACACCAAGGATTACCATGACCCCAAGCTCCGAACCATCTCCAACGCCCTCACTGTCGAGCTCAACGACGGTACTGTCCTCGATGAGGTCGCTGTTGAGGCTCCTCTTGGCCACCGTCTCCGCCGCGAGGAGGCCAAGCCCGTCATTCTCGAGAAGTACAAGCGCCACCTTGGCCCTCACTACCCCGAGGCCCGCGTCAAGGAGCTTGTGGAGCTCAACTTGGACGCCAAGAAGCTTGAGTCCACACCTGTTGATGAGTATGTTGATCTATACACTGTTGAGAGCAGCAAGTTTGTGCAATAAAGGGTTTATGAATTGGAGAAACGGAGGATGCATATTTAATCGCAATGCCCAAAGAAGGCTATGGCTTGGATAGAATGAAAATATCACGCCTAAAATGAACCAATGGATACAAAAAATACAACAAGACTCATTGAAAGAACCTATAAGCACCTTGGTTTGCTCCCATGTGTAAAAGGCGTCTGACTTGCACCGCAGCCAAACTCAACACCTTACGAACTATCAAATCTCGTGATTGGGTCGGGTTGAGCGAGGGGCAGCACCGCCTCAAATGCCCGCTTTATTTGGTAGGGGTTGTTTGGCTTGGCTTGAGCCCTTGGCCGAATTCCGAATCCCAAGAACCGTTGGTAGCAGGTCGAAACACTCTCCTCCTGCATCTAACTTCAGCCTGACATTCTGTCATTACTGTACCTTTGTCACGTTATATCAGTGTCGCCAAAACCATCAGAATCTGTTTGATTTATCACCCTTAAACACACCTTTATACCCGCATCGCAGGTCCGGACCCTTTCGGCCGCACCATCCGTAATCATGTCCGCAGATCGCCAGACTATTATTGAAGTGAACCGTTCGCTTCGCAACATCAAAAACGTAAATGCCCTCGCATTCCATCATTGGAACTCCACTTGTGCCATGATATCCCTCTGGAGATTCTCACTGAACGTCAACTGACACCGTGAAGGAACTAGAGAACCTCCTTGAGCGAGGCGTGATTGACGACTCCGTCTACGATACCATCAACACCGCTCTTCCCGGCGAATCCTCCCTTTCGGGGCCCCTCAAGACTGCGACCGGCAACAAGAACGTCAACACCGCTGCTCCCAAGGCTGCTACTCCCGTACCAGCCGCCCACGCGCCTCCTACCAAGGCCTTCGAGGATCTCAAAGTCAAGTCGCATTCACCCG
This sequence comes from Fusarium sacchari, assembly GCA_017165645.1. NCBI lineage: Eukaryota > Fungi > Ascomycota > Sordariomycetes > Hypocreales > Nectriaceae > Fusarium > Fusarium sacchari. Next base: position 426,717 of record JADANP010000006.1, read on the forward strand.
CGCCACCCGCCTACGATCAGACACCTCCTCCTGGCCCTCCCCCACGCAACGTCAAGCCTACTGTTGCCAATGCCCGCGCCCTTTACCGCTATGCTGCCTCTGACGGTCGCGACCTGTCCTTCGAGAAGGATGACCGTATCGCTGTGTACGAGTATATGAACCAGGATTGGTGGATGGGCCGAAACGAGCGCACAGGACAGGAGGGCATCTTCCCCCGAAACTACGTCCTTGTCGACCAAGAGACCAAGAAGCCCGTTGCACCTATTCCGCAGCCCCAGTATGGCTACCCAGCTTACTCGCAGGGCCCTCCTCCTCAACAGAACCCCTACAACTCGCACGTGCCACCCATGGCTGTCGCTGAGGGATCCGGACAGCCGCAGGGACAGGGGGGGGATGGCAAGGATAGCAAGGTAAACGAGTATGGCAAGAAGTTTGGTAAGAAGCTGGGTAATGCTGCTATCTTTGGTGCTGGTGCCACCATCGGAGGAAACATCGTCAACAGCATTTTCTAGAGTCTCACAATTGGGAAAGATAAATCGGCTTGATTTTCAGTCGCAGGGCGCATATATTGGGCGTTATGGATTCGAAAGGTTCATAGACAAGTATCAGGACGATACAGAGTCTGTGTTCAGTCTTTGTTCAGTATACAGGGTGTTTAAATGACCGTTGCGATAATCCGGACTTGCTTTCATATGGAACATTTCAAACTACAATCGTGAATTAGATATCTCAATTCAATGTCGACAGAATTTGAACATTTTTAGCCCTTACTGGTTCTCATGAGATGTACTTCATCATGGCTAGTGGATCTGGTAGACCGTGTGTACTGTGCCTGATACAGTGCTAATTTCTCGATTATCATGCGAATTCCGACCATGATAGATATTTACACTGTACGTCGCAAAATTTCTTGTTGACGTTGGAGAAATCTTAAACGAAAGAATTCGACAACACCATAATCAAGACACAGCCTGTCATCATGTCGACTACTAAAAAGCGTCAAGCGGAGGACACTCCTGTCCAGCCAAAGCCGAAGAAAAGCAAAAAGAGAAAGGCGAATGCACCAGATGATGAACTTCTCGATACTGAGCTTGGTCTCAACACGCTCTTCACCAAGATGGACAATCAGCTCCTGGCCGATCATCTTGCCCAGAAATTGGGACGCTTCGGCACTGACTTAAGCGCTGTTGAGATTTCCGATATGACTGTTTCCGGTAAGAATTCCTGTTGCTAATTGCCATTCTTATTGAAAATCTTACTCACCAATCCCCAGCCAACGCGATTCAAGATACCACCTCATGGGAAGAGTCAAGAACATTGGATAAGTTTCCCGACTTCCTGGAGAAGGTATCCGAGGATCCAGAGGGTTTGAAGAAGGCGCCTAAGAAGAAGGGATCGCCACATACCCTCATTGTTGCAGGAGCGGGTTTGAGAGCTGCAGATATTGTCAGGTGCGCTATTGCAACTCAGTTTGAGAGATACAAAGACTGACCGTGAGCAGGTCGATGCGCAAGTTTCAGAGCAAAGAGAATTCAATTGCGAAATTGGTGCGTCCATCTTCTAAATGGACGGGAATGACATGCTAACGCATAGCAGTTCGCCAAGCACATGAAAGTTGAGGAGCAAGTCAAGTTCCTCCAGAACCACAGAACTGGCATCTGTGTCGGTACACCTGCCCGACTTATGGAACTCATTGACAACGGTAAGTTCGATCTGTATTCTTCCCTTCCCCGTCTCCCTCAAATCACAGGCAGGCACTGACTCCAGCAGGCGCACTCTCCTTGGATACCTTGAAGCGGCTTGTCGTTGATGCTTCACATATCGACCAGAAGAAACGAGGTCTGATGGACATGAAGGAAACTATGATGCCTCTAGCTCGTTTCTTGTCGAGAAAAGAGTTCAAGGACCGATACGGCGATGAGAAGAAGCCGTTGGCTTTGTTGTTCTATTAGATGGATGTGATACCCTGACACAAGAAAAGTTGATTGCGAAGACACTGTTTCTGTTTGAGACTTGCCCTCGATTGTTTACCTACCTCATAGATTTTACCTGATAGACTGTTTTTGTCTCCACAATACAGAAGATGCCTTCTCACTTTTAACTTCCTTCATTCAACTTTGGATGGTTTCCCATACAATGGAAGGGGCCGCTCCCAGAACAGCAACTTGGCACCTGCTCCTACCCTCACCATCACCATCACCAGACACCACCTTCCTCAAATGCATCCGAACATCCCCCTACTTCTTGATCTCTTATGATCCTCCAGATCCTAGACTTTTCATCTTCATCCGCTGTCTTCGGCTTCAGCTCAAGCTCGTTTTTTTTGGAACGCATCTCACACTCTTTTTGGAACCCATCCTTCAATCACTCACTCACTTTTTTTGGTACTGTCGTTTAAACCAGCACCCAATTTCTGCACGCCTCGCTCATAATAACCACTTGATTTCCATACAGCCATGCGATCTCATTTGTTCGCAGGCTTACTATCGAGCTTAGCTACTCGTACACACAGCCTCGATACATCTACACCAGGTATGGACTCTGAGCCCAATGTCAATAGATATTCTGACAAAATATTGTAGAATGTGCTACCATTTGCTCTCGCGAACTTATGCACTATCATGGTATCCCTACTGTTGAGGGTCTCTGTCATGACATGGCTGTTCAGCGAGTAAGTCATCGCTTCTATTGCATCGAGTCATGGGTTGCTGACTATGCACAGGAAATGTTCTCGTGCCTGGCCAGCTCCTGCACTGATCAGTACGGTCAAGCTTTGACATATACTATCTCCACTTGCTCTCATCGTGGTGCTACCATCAGTGATCTCCTTCCCGTGGAAATACAACATACGAGCCTTGCTACGAGACACATCGTGCCGCTTGTCTCACGCTCTGATTCAGCCAGTTTTGGATTTGAAAGCCGTTTCAGTCTCTCTGTCGACTGCAAAGCTGGATCTGATGGTGTTCTTACATTGTCTCTCCCCGAGTCCACGGCTTCAGTTCATCAGTCTATTCCTGATGGTGTTTCCCCTACCTCATCAGGAGCTGGGAATGGCAATCCCAATGCTGGAGCAGGTCAATCAGGTGGTGCACCAGGCCAAAACAATGGCCCTTTACCAGGAAACACAGCAGGTTCAGGTGACGGTCAAAATAGTCCTCCAGGAGGCACAGGTTCCGGAGGCGGTGGTGGCAATGATGGAACTGAGCCCTCAGACCCCAATGCGGATTGCGAAGAAAATAATTTCAATAATGGACCTTCACCATCTGGCAACAACGATGGCCAATACCCGCCTGCCCCGGCTCCTGCCCCTGCCCCTGCTCCTGCCAACCCTCCTGCCAACAGCAATCCCCAGCCAGATGGTCAGTCCAACGGCCCTCCTGCGCTGGGACCAGATGCTGCCGATGGGAACAGTTCGCCTGATGATCCCCATCAAGGCAATACAGGACAATCACCGGCTCAACCCGCTCCCGCTCCCGCACCTGCACCTTCAAACCCGGATGGAAGCGACGGGGCGCCAAATCAAGATGGAACTGGCGGACCAGGACAAGATTGCGATGAGAACGCTCCTGACGGATCTGATGCTAGCTCTCCTGGAAACAATGCTGCTCCAGCCTCTCCTCCAAATACTGGCGGCTCAGTGGACTGCTCTACCGATATCAACAATCCAGCATGCGTCAACCAGAATCAGCCACCTCCTGGACCTCCAGCACCTCAACCGCCAGCACCTCAACCGGCACCACAGCCTCCAGCGCCAGCGCCGGATTCTCACGCTCCTCCCGGCCCCCCTCCTGCTCCTGCGGGAGATAACCCTCCCTGTGGTGCTGGAGACGGCATACCAGACTGCCCTGCCTCTCACCAACCTCCAAAAAGCGATGGCAGCGGTGGAAATGCGTGCTCAGACCCCGACTCGAACCCTGACTGTGGCTCTTCTGAGCCTTCCTCACCCCAGCTGCCTCCTCAGACAGCACCCCCCGCTGTTCCAGACAATTGCTCTGAGGACGGAAACTCACCTTGCAATGATGGAAGTGACGGCGGGGCTGACCCAGGATCTAGCAGTCTGCCTGCAAACCCTCCGTCGCCGAATAGTCCTGATGTGCTTCCTCCCGATGTAGGACCTTCACCTGATGCCCCTCCTTCTCAACCAAACACAAGCGGTAATCCTGACAACGGGACCTCTTGTGCTGGAAAGCCTGGCCCTTGTCCCGCGAATGGTGGCCCAGGAATTCCGGAGCCAGCCAATCCTCCTGGTCCTGCATCCCCGCCTTCAACTCCCCCAGAAGGCCAAGCCGCTAACGGTCCTCAAGATAATGATGGTACTGGACGGGAAAGCCCCGGTAAAGGAAGCGACAACGGTGATGGCAGGAAAGGGAACAGTGATCTCGGACCCCAGGCACCAGAAATCACAGCACCACCTCCACAACCCGCTCTGCCTGCACCAGCAATTCCAGCCCAGCTTTCAGGTGTTCCTGTTCAACCAGGACCCCCTCAAGCTACCGCTTCCAACGCTGTGGGCGGCGCTCACGAGGGACCTCAAGTCATCACGGTGATTATACCAACTCAAGTAGAGAGCACAGCAACAAAGGTCATGACAGTCTAGCCGACAAATGGCCCTTCAATGTACTCATCACCAACTCAATTGAAGGAACGTGCCATGGCTGACATACAACGAAGGCAAGAGAATGGTCAAGAATTTGACACTCCTGGCAACGACATCCCTGCCCTGTCTGCAGCATCAGCGGCATCAGCTGTCCAGGCAGATCTTCCGACAGAGTCGGGCTTGCCCGAACCTTCGTTCGTTGTTTCAAACGACTCGACGAGAGCCCACGGCCATTCACGGACCTCACTGACTTTTGCTGTTTTGGTAGTGTTTGTGGCAAGCTTTTCATGGCTACTAATCTGATACTATGACTTGCATTCTTCGTGCGTATAGGCCTCGGTGCCTCGTAATGTGGAGGTTTAGGAACATTGCATTGCTTTTAAGAAATCTGTATTGATTGGTGGTTAAGATAGTAGATGATGGTGGAGGAAGCACATGAAATGGTATGATGATACTGTAGCTCCTATTATTATGGCAACATACCCAAATGCAATGACTTGTACCTGAACGATTTGTACTCGAAAAGACACTGAGATGATTTCGTGAGCCCTTCATAGAATTATCAGAATGAATATGTGGACTTGGTTAAGAAACCTTGTAACATTATTGGGCTTCATGAGGCCACGCTGGTCCACAACCGCCATCATTTGTATATGTATATCTGTTGGGCTCAGAGGGAAGTGGTCATTGATCAAGATCCATTTCGCAATTTCGTAATTAAATACCTAGGAGGCCACCCGGGTTTTCTGACAGGGCTCTAGACAGTTTTTTTAATATAACAGGCTATTAATCCGGTTAGAGAGCTATATATACCTCTAAAGCTATAGCTGCAATACCAGCCTGTTATAATACCTTGAATTTCTAACTAAAATCAACAGGCTAATATCATAATAACAGCTCTCAAGGTATCGGCAGCTTACTAACCGGATCAACAGCCTATCAATTAGGTCAGCAGGTCTTTGGCCCGTCTAACAGGCTGCTATTACAGACAGCTGTTCAACGCAACAGCTATCGGTCAGTCACTTACAGAGGCACCTGCCTAGGCACCCACTAGGGCATAACAGACCTGCCTCTTAATATATACTAAAATAACTAATCCCTCTTACAACAGCAACTAGATCACCTGGCCAGTAGTCTAGTGGCATCCATAATTCATCAATTCCTCGGCCTCAAGGCTGCAGCCTTGACTTCTTAGAAAGAGAGGTCTCGCGATATCTCTTTTTTGCCCTTTTTAGCACCTATTGCAAGGACCGTTGGCACCCCTGTAAGCCACTTTAGGCCACTTTAGGCCACTTTAGCAACTAGTGGCGCGCGATGGTACTGAGTCTCGTTTACTTGTACCATGGATGTCTTGTCGGCATCCTTCAGCAATCCTTTGAACTTCATTCCCATTGTCCTCATGGCCTCATCCTCACATGTTTCCCACTTCCGCATCAACAGCCTGACATCTTGAACAACATTTTCATCCTTTGGATCCTTTGCCTTAGTGAGTATATGACCAATGATCTCCCAACAGAGATAGTCCTTGAGTGTTGGCTGTTCTGTGGAGGCAAGATCGTACTCCTGCAATTCTGCCAAGATGAGTGCAAAACGGCCGAACGACTCTGTGAGAGGCCAGTAATCAAACTCCTCCTTGAGCTTCTGGAAGTCCATATGGTAAGGGTGATATTGACGGCTTCCGAGGTCCGTGATGAGCTTGTAAAGCTCTTCTATGAAAGCCTTGTTTTCTTCATATGTTCCATCGGAAAAGGGCACAGGGATCGTTCTTAGTTTTAGCTGGAACACACTGGGAAGCTTGCGAGGCTCTGCCTCCTTCCTGCGAATACTTTCTTGAACTTCCTCCGTCTTGGAGATTATCTTCTTCATAACGGGCACAGAGTTTTTCATCCAGTCGTTCCAGTTCTGTCGATCCACAAACCGTCTGCCACTAAGACTCAAGACAAGAGTCATCACCATGTCGGATTGTCCCATCTTGAGCAGCCTCTCAATGTACTCGATCACGAAGGACTGAAGCATCTGCAAAGACACTCCGTTTCCAGCTAGCTCGGACTCTCGGCCGGCATGATTCAGCTGTACCGTGGCCGCAGACAGCCTAATTCCAAACTTGAGCGAATCGCGCCCGGGGTTGGAAAATTGCGAAAGCCAATGCTTGCCTCCCTTTGAGTTAACGAGGTCCCGGTCCTCTTGGATGGCCTTTGTGATGCGTTGTATGCCAGGGCTGGGATCAACATTGATGAGTGCGGCGGAGCGAACCATGTTGAAGACTGATACAGATATGTAGGGTTGGATTTGCATATCAAGAGTAGATACTGTAGTGAGATGCACGGGGAGGTGTGGAATCTCTTCCTCAAGAGAGAAGTTGTTTTTAGTCAAGAAGAGTTTCATCCAACGGGTGTTGTTAACAGCCGATTGCTCTACTGCACCCATAACGAGTGATGCAAGCCTCCTTTTATCTTCTTTGTTCAAACTTTGGTCCCTAAGCTTCCAGATCAAGAGGTTGAGAAGGGGGGTTTCCTCGCCAATCTCAGGCAACGGGGCGTCATGGGCCGAAGCAGCAACCCAATCAGCGTCTGTCAGTCCGCGTCTCTCATTAAGCTGTGCGGCTGCTGGAACGATATATTCCCCAATAGCATCAAGAATACGTTTCCGTAGACTGGAAGGGCAAGTAGTTTCCTCCAATATTGCAAAGAGACTGTTGGTGATGGTGATTCGGATATCGATGTGTCGTGCTTCCGCAAGGAGACCAACAAGGATTTCACATGCTGAAGACGGATCCATCAACAGGTTGTACTGCAAGATCTGGGCGAGCATCTTGACGGTAGTAACCTTGATGGACGGCCCCTGAGAGGACTTGGGACCTGCTGATGCGTCCCCCTCAGTGGTTTCCTCGGATCTTTCTGCCTGCTCTTTAGCATCCGTGTTCTGATTTTGTTCTCGCATCTTCTCCTTTATTGCACTGGCCATTGTGTGTAACATTTCCTTTGCTGCCTTGGCTGGAAGCACAGAAAGGAAGCCAACGCTGAGAAGATGGCGGTGCCAAGAAGAGTTTTCTTTGGCGCCTTCACTGTCCAGAACCAAGTCACGAATGAAGGGACATGCTAGTGAAGGCTGATCGCTAGAAGCCAGACGCTCAATGACGAAGACGATATCGTGCATCTGCGCACTTATGGCTTCGGATCCTAGGCGTTCCCTCGTCCTATCGATGAGGAAGCGAGCCAGCTCTGCAAGTAAAGGAGGCGACAGCGATGTCCTTGAAAGTAGACGGTATACGTAGCTTCCCCTGACAGACTCGCGATTCGAGGGAGTGGTGAGGGTGTCGAAGAGCGAACCGCCATGTGCGGTCGACAAAGCCGGGTTTCGAACTACAGCTCCGACCTCAATAAGTAAATCCGTTGTTGGCTTCCAGACGATGGCCATCATATCCCTTTCGCACCTTTCGCGATCCGCCGCAGAGCATTTTGCAAGGTTCTTGAAGAACATTTCTAATCTGCTCATGCGTTGGCCTGTTACAGCCATGACGAGGTTGAATTGCCAGGTCCAATTCTGGGCCTTAAACCCAGGTTCCCCGACTGCGAGCGTTACAGTCTCGACAATATTGATGAGAACCTGGTTTGCAAAATCGATGTCTTTCTTGCGCAAGGCTGATGTGAATGACACAATAGCTTCAGGTGAGCTGACACGTTCATCTGGCATGGCACCCAAAACTTTTTCAATCTCCTTCGTCTTGAAGACTTTCACACTAAACAAACTGTGGCTTGTGAGCGAGTCCTTGATGAAACGCCGGGACCAAATAATGGTGTCGTTCAAAGTCTGTAGGTCTCCAATAGCGACGCAGAGATTCAAGGCAGCTCTAGCCCAGTATGCGCGCTCGACAGCCTCACGAGCCTGCTGGGCGTTCGTTCTCCGTTCATTTACGAGGCCAATGGCACGATCAAGCCATCCCTGGTGCTCATCTTGTGTGTTAGATTTGCGGATCAGCAACGCTCTTACGATTTCAGCGTCTCCAAAACCGCTGTGTTTAATATGTCCCTGCGACTGATTGAGTATTGTTCCAGTCTTATACGCAGCCTGGAGGAAGTTGTTCTTGGGAAACAGGCTTTCTAGCTTCTCAAAAAGTTGTAGTGACTTCTTGTAATTGATGATGAAGAACAGGTCTGAAGGCCAGGCTCTTTCCGGAAGATCCTTGAGTCTGGCCAGATCTTGATCCGAGTCGCTCTCGATGTCGATTTTATAGTTTGTGTGATGCTGGATGAAGAGGCGAAACAAGTCATATCTGCCATCGATATCTAGATCCCAAGAAACCCACAAAGTTTGACGTATTCTCTCTAAGTCGATGGGCGGTTTCTCGCTCGGCAATAGCTGGATCACCTGTACCAAACGAGCTTGATACTGCCTCTTGCTTTCACTGCCATCGGCAGCCTTGGCCCACCGATCGACAGTATACTGAAGCAAGCCACCTTGTATGAGAACAAGCTGCTGGGAAATCTCTCCGTGTTTTTGGGTACATTCAAGTACGAGGTTGAGATGTTTGATGCGCTTCTCATCGTCGTACCTGCTCTTGAGAAGGCGCTTGAGAACAGGCATAGCCACTTCATCTATTAAATCAGATGGGACATGGATCTTGCCCTCTTTTGCGAGGAGGGTCGTCAATATCCTCTCGCAAAAAGCGATGTTGCCGCGAAAGAGTCTCCTATGCTGATAAAACCTGATGTCTTTGTCCTTGCAGAAGATCTCAGTGAGGAATTTGTCCTCGTGTTGCTCTCGATGGCCTAGAAAGAGACGTTTGTTCTGTGGCGCCGTCCACTCAATCTTCCTGTCCTTCTCAAACTTCTTTACGAGCTCAAGGTTGCATGCTGGAATTATGTCTTGATAGAAGCTGGTCAGAGGTCTGTCATCTTCTCGCCCTTCGTAGAGTATCGTGACCAACTCTCCAAGAGCAGCTCGCCTTTGGGACTGTGCCTTCTCAGCTGAAGCGGTCGAGCCCAGACGCTTGCACATCTCACGCACGTCTCGGATGCTGAACTCTGCCATCAAACGGGCCAGTCCTGAAGCTCCTCCTACAGCATCCCATGCTTGCTGGAAGCGGTCTTGGTGTCGTAAGGCTTTTGTGAATTGGCGAATAGTGAGCTTTCTCTTGACGGCACTTTCAGTTTGACGGAGATCGTCTATGATTTCTGGTTCTTTGCGGCGCGTCATTTCAGCGAAGATTAGATGGAATTGTCGTTGAGATGATGTTTTGTTGTGGGATGAAGCATGAGAGCGGCGACTTAAATAGTGTCAGCTCAGCTACTGACTGCCATTAGATGCAGGAGCCTAAGACGGAAAAGCGTCCGGCGAGACCAAGAAGGAAATGCCCGAAAGTCCTAGCATTAGCGACTAAAGGAAGGATTAGCAGCAGATCGTTTGGGCAAGCCAATAGATATTTGCTTCCATTCCCAACTTGGTAGTGCCTCTCATCCACTTGGTTTTGTCTATTATTTTGGTCTTACTTTGAACTCCACAAGGCTCGACTTTGACGATCAGATTGGATCACAATGCCTGGATAATCCTCTAACTACCTGTGTCAGCCTGTGCTGCCCTCAGGACCTTAATATGAGCTGTCAGTATAAACTAAGCAAAGGATATCCTAAACTTATGCTAGGTGACCCAAGCCTTTTTGTCATTTACGATTGCGGACTCGAGTTTTCTTTACTCCCCTAGGCTGCTAGGCTGCTAGGCTGCTTTGGAAGATGTAATTGGTTTTGGGCGGATTCTATGGGATCATCATGCTGTGATATACCCCACTTGTTGGATCGGCGTATGACTGATATAGCTGAAACGGTGGGGAGTGGCAATAGGTAGACTCGACTTGTAAGCATCAAGGTCAAGCCTAGTGTAAAAGAAGTACTTGCGTCTATAAAACTACCTACCTAAGGTGAGGTGGTATCCGTAGCCCAGGTCATACTTGTTGTAACAGATAGTACCCATAGGCAAAAGATCAGGATGGACCACCATGGTGTAAGTCTAAACCAAAGCAACACATTCACGAGGCGGCAAAGAATAAAGATTTCTTCAAGTCAGATTGGATCTGTTGTAACCCTCTTCCAAGCCAAGCGGCTTTGCTAGCTACAAAACATCATGCTGTTGAACTTTTGTCTTGGGTTTGCCTCTTGTTTGGCAATCCCTCCGGGACCATCCTTGTGATTTGAGTCACCAGTTGCCAAAGTTTGAATAAAACAGTCCGTTTCACAATGCATACATATCCTAGATAAGACCAACAAACAATGCCCCAGTGTTTGTGGAGGACAATAAAATACCTATAGAGTCGCTATTGCTTCTTGTGCATACACAATCCAGCACCCGTTTCATACATAGAAACTCCGGTGGTCTTTCATCTCTGTTAATTAGGTAGTTGAAATAATTTATCTGCTATGCTTCAAGGCCTCAAATATTTGCCTGTTTCCTCCATGTCCAGGTATGTTTGGTGAAGTTGACTTTGCCATCATCATACACACTTGGAGGAACCATTCAGCCATACTCTTGAGAGGGGACAACCCTTTCCAAGTTTATCTGTTTAAAATTCTAGCAAATTGGAAAAGCCAGAAGAATTCAAGGCCCACAGTGATTCACAGACCAGACACACGCAAGCGACACTGCTCGCAACTGCGGGCGCTTCTGTGCCTTAAAACCCCTGACTTCGTTCCGTTTTCTTCTCTGCTCTTTTAAAACCACACAACTCTTCAACTCCGATCATTTTCATCAAGTGCTTGCAGACTGTTGCTCCATATTATCTCGCAATCTTCCAGCTGCCCAACAATGTCGTCTTGGGCGAATCCGACGGGCTGGAATGATGGTCCTTGTTCGGTCAAAGATTCCGACAGCGAGGATAGTGAAGGTATCTGATTTATTTCCCTCGGATTGTACAATAATATTGATGGCTAACCACAATATCTAGTTCAAGTTGGCGAAACTGGACGTATCTGCGAAGTCAGAGATGCCTTTGCCAAATTCGACAAATCTGGCCAGTTGGTCAAATGGCTCGACGAGATCCCCGACAAGAGCCCTGAACTCGAGGAAGAAGAGCTAGTCCGTAAGGCCAAACGGATTCGCGATACTTATGCTATCGTGCGTGGTCGCTACCCAACCGAAGAAAATACCTGGGAGGTTCGGACCATCTGGATCAACAATCCCATTCTGCAGGATATTCTACGAGGGATTGCTGATCCTCCCGAGTGGGTTTCCAGCGATGGAGCCGTCAAGTTTGAAAAGCCGTTTGTCCGCTTGGTTCATCACTGGGAGCAATTGTGCGAGTTGGCTGATGCCGACGCTGGTTCCGAGACCCAGAAGTTCATGAAGTTATTCATTGATTTACTCGGGGGCCAACTGCGAGATACTCTCATCCGAGTCAAGAAGATCATGAAGACTGGATGTGCTGCCTACAGTGACCTTCAATTTGTCTTCAAGCCTGGTCAGCTCTTCTTTGACTCCCGCCCTCCTATGGCCGCAGGCATTTGCCAGTCTTACAAGTATGGTGAAGTTACAGTCGATCAAGTTGCGTGGGATGGGGAGGAGTATCACTGGGCCAGGTCGACCTTCTCTATGCCCTACTTCGGCGACATTCGGCCTATCTCCGAACTCAGCGTCCGACCAGCATGGGCCTGTTCAGAAGATGACATCAAGAGCATGAAGGCTGCTCTTGTCGAACGTGGCCGCAAGTATGAAGCACTACGAGGCATTCATTACCGCTTTTATCCCGGTATTCTAAAGAAAGAGCACAGTCATTGTGAAGCTGAGGCGGTAAGAAACTCAGGGAGCTTGTGATGTAGAGAAACATATTAACAATCGAGTAGTCAATTTGGGAGGAAGCCAGCATCCCAAGTATCCCAAGCCTCCCCACTCAAGCGGTACGGCTTCTAAATATGCTTGGAGTTGTTGTACTGACAGGGAATATAGATCGCAGGACGAGTAATCGTCGATGCGGCAGATCGACAAGGGCGTCGGGGTAGCTCCTCCGACCCCCTGTCTAGTCTTCTAATCAGCAGTGCAATGTACGGGAACGGACAATATTCCAAGGCCCCTACTTCTAGTGACCACCAAGAGTCACAGGAAGATAGCGATTGGGAGTACGAGGAAGTCGATGATCCCAAGCGCCTCACGGATGAGCAGGCTATGTTGACCGTTTCAACGGTGAATTGTTTCTCGATCGAAAACAAGACGTGGTGTAAGTTCGCACGCACGAAGAGGCTCATGCATAAATGCTAAGATCCTGCCCTAGGTACGGCTCGGATCGACGATTTAAAAGACATTGAGTGGAACACTCAGGCTTTTGACAACCTCGTCATCGATGAAGCAGAGAAGAGACTCCTGGTCGGATTTATAGGTGCAGCAAAAGAACGGAAAGCTTCAGCATTTCGACGACTTTGTCAACGGAAAGCGTTCGTTCACTTCTGTTCACCCACACTCGAATATAAGCTGACATTAGTCACAGGAAAGGGTCTTGTCATGCTCTTGTGTGGTCCCCCCGGTACGGGAAAGACATTCACTGCAGAATCTGGTTCGTTTCAGTGGTTTTCAACCAATGGATCCTTTACTAATGGAAGCATAGTCTCCGAACATCTCAAGCGCCCTCTCTACCGCGTTGATACTTCAGACCTGGGGATGGATCCCAAGACTCTGGAGAAAAATCTCAAGACTGCTCTTGATCGCTGTGCCCGGTGGGATGCCATCCTATTACTTGATGAAGCCGATGTGTTCCTTGAAAAGCGCACCAGCAGCAATCTTACACAGAACGAGATGACTACCAGTAGGTCACTCCCTGTGGTTGCCGTGAACCTGTCTGACATAGCTTCCCAGTTTTCCTTCGCGTCCTGGAATACTACAAGGGCATCATGATGCTCACAACGAACCGCTACCTTGCAATCGATCCCGCGTTTGAGTCACGAATCGACCTTTCATTTGTCTTCCAGGATCTTGAGCCAGCCTCCCGAGCCAAGGTCTGGTACAACTTTCTTATCAGAGAGGACAAGGCGTTGGCTGAAGACAACGATGCGATTGCGAAACTGGCTAGCATGCCTCTGAATGGCCGACAGATCAAGAGCGCCGTCAAGACAGCTCGAATCCTCGCTGCCAGCGAGAACTTGCCTCTTGCAGTTGATCATTTGCAGACGGTTGTTTTCATGCGAATGAAATCGTTGAAGATGCTGGAGTAGGTCGGGTGATTGAAAGGTCCGGTATTCGTGGCAGTCGGAGGATTAGGATGTTCCTTTAACTCGGACTTAGCCCTCATGCCGACTACGTACAGTGGCTGGTGAGATTTTTTGGTGGCGAACTGCATCAAGACGGCATGGACTCGAGGTGATGAGTGGAAGGCATGTCTCACTATGGTGAATAGGTAGGGGAAAACAACTCGACAAAGGGGATAGCTTAAAATAGGTAGTATTCACATCAACAAGTAAGGGATTGCTTCATTAGAACATAATAGGGTTCGTGATCATTCAGGTGCTGTCATCATCTAATCGTACATTGTTTGTTTTCGCTCATGCCTCTGAGCTCGCGTGATCCTCGACACCAGTTTAAGCTCCATATTGCTTGTCCTTGTCGGAGATGGGGAATTCGCTGCCTGTAGCGCTCTTGTACTGGTCGCGAATAGCATCGGAAATGGCCTCGTCCTTGGCCTGTTCAGTGGCGCTCTCGTTGCTCTGGTCGCCTCCACCGAGGAACTTTTCCTGCACATAGTCGACGCCTGCAACGGTTATTAGTACCGAGATACAGAGTACATATGAAGTTAATGAGATATTACCCTTATCAAGCAAATCCTCGTTCTTCTCGCCCTGCGCGCCACCGCCAGCCATTCCGTTGACCTTGTCCATGAAGCTACCGCCAGCCTCGGGAGGAGCTTGTTGGCCCTCGTTGTTGTTGTTGGCGTTGTTGTTGCCACCAGCGAGGTTCTTGACGAAATCCATGATGATAGTTTTGAGTTTTGAGTTTAAAGTTGTAATTTGTAGTAGGTATGTAGAATGATGAGTATGAAGATGGAAAGATCAAGAAGCGGACGAGATGTTCCCTTTTATACAACTAGTCACACTACACATCAGGCGGGGGAAGGAACAATTCTTGATTCACTGTATGGCAAGGAATCCACTGACGCAACTAATCTTACAAGGACGTGTACGTGCGACCAGGGGATTTGCACTTTCGCAGCTGAAAAATGATGTACAGTGACGTTGACACCAAAATGTATTGGTGGACGGCCCGGCAGGGATGGATAGACCAAGATAAGGTGCGGTGGTTCATAAAGCTTAAGCTCCCGTGCCAAGTTTTAGTTAGGGTGATCAACTGCCTGGAGCGTCAGAGCGTCGAGCTTGAGCTCTGATGTGCGGGGTGAGTTTTGCTTCTCTAGGTACCCCGCAGCTGGACCAACCTTCTGTTGGTGCCACTTGGTGGTGATATCACAGGAAATATATAATTGTTAGACATGCACAGCACGCATGTTTGGAATAAATGTGTAGCATTATTGAAGCATGTGGGTATCATAACATAAACTCAGTCCTTGCCTCCCTTTCATCAGCCCTGTCGATCAATGCCCAGTTATAGCCGGAATCTGTCGTCAGTCATCGCCGTTTGCGTTTTCGGTGTCGTATCGTCGTGACTTTTCTTGGTCGTCAGCATAAATGCGTTTCTTTTATCCCATTGCAAGCTCATGGGTTGTGGTTATTATCTCTAGTGCCGGGTATACATCCCATCGGCGTCGATGACAGCTTGACATCGGCGAGGCATGCTCTCAATTAGCGCTTTCAAATTCTCCCGAGTTATGTTATTCCAGGTGTTTCGGATGACTTGTCGAATGCGCCACTCGGCGACCTCGCCGTAAAGAGAGCGTTCCTTGTCAGCCTTGAGATTAGCCTTGACCCAGTTGAATATCTCTGTGATGGGGTTCAGGTCGGGTGAGGCGGGAGGGAATTGCTCAGTGGGCATAAATCGCCCTCGCACCTCGTCCTTGACGGCAACAGCAGCGTGGGCACACATATCTGGACGCATAGCAAAACGAGATCCAGAAGGCTGGTCGTCGATCCACTTGGAGAATCCTGGAAAGATGACCTTGTAGTGATTCACAGGACTGAGGGGGCCGAACTTGTTGTCCGCGTCGCGACTCCAAGCAATGAGAGGGCCTGTACCCGTGAGACCTGAGAAGTGGGCGAAAAACAGCTCACTGTCATTGCAGGTGGTAGGCTCTGGAGGCACATCGTTGATGCAGTCAAGATGGTATTCCTCTTCTGACTGTCGAATGACCAAGGGTTCATGTGCGTCTGTAAGAGGAATGCGGATTTCTGCAGTGAAGAGAACCTTGTTCCACTGCTCGACGGTCCAATTAACATGACTAAGAGCGAATTCAAGTCGGAGCTTTCGGGTGTCCTCGTTAATGTAAGGCCGGACGACAGCCGGATACAACTTGTACCCGTAACGACCGAGAGCATTACGAATGGCAATATCGGAACTTTCCAATCCGAGGGTAGCAGCGATCTTGGAGAGGGGCATGCGACGGGCATGGGGAGAAGACTTGACGAACTTGACTAGCTCTCGGGCTTGAACGATGGTAGGGACTGGAGGTCGGGCGTCGGTGCAAGAGGGCTTGTCAGATATTTGACGAGCTTTGACTCGAATCGCAGCATTTGTTAGAGGCTGAGTCCAGTTAACCCGCCGAGCGATAAAGCTCCTAGACAGTCCCTGGGCGTGAAATTCGACAGCATGGGCTCTCTGATGGCTTCTAGGGAGGCAAGCAGCACGCAAGAGTTGTTCAGTCTGCATGACCTCTTTCAGACGTTGTGGATCATTATCAGCAAGTTGAGATTTGGTCTGGGAGAAGTGCTTGAATGAACTCTTGACCGCCTCAATCTTGGAGTCGTTAACAGCCGCCAGGGCCTCGCGAGCAGTGAGCTCGTGTTCGATCTTGGGGACAGTGCTGAGAATAGATTCGAGGGCTGCAGCCATTGTGATGCTTGAGAGCAATAGGCTTGGGAAGACAATGAAGAGAATAGCAAAGATTGTCGAAAGAATTGCGACGAAGTGTGAGTTTCACTTGATTGTTGGGTCTGATTGATTGTTCTGAGGTAAAGATTGAGGGCAATGGTACTGTACAGCAAGAATAGTTTGATGTAATTGAAGAAGAATTGCAAGAGAGAGAGAGAGAGCTTGGGATGAGGACCTGTAGAGGGGGGGGGGGGGGGGGGGGGTGTCATTAGTGGAGGAGGGTTTAATGGGCTTGGAAGCTCTGGACCAATGAGATGGAACTTGTCAAGAGAGCTCGATGAAGATGTCTCCACTTCTAACAGTGACCACTGTGAGGGTTGAGGCGGTGCCTCCCTAGGGGAGGAAAGAAAATACAGGACCTTGACCCTAAGCAACAGAAATACTTAGGTAAATCTAGCCTAAACTTAGGGGACTCTTTACTAAGTTTATTTTGACACCCTACAGTAAGATGAAGATGCGCTGTTTTCTTACCTCCCGGGGGGTGCCTCCCGTCTATTATTCTGTGGCTTTGCGGGGTCCTGTTCTGGCCGGTTGACTCAAGCTTTGGTGGGGCGCAGAGTCTATCGCTATGACGCAGACGCTTGGCCTCGGCTGGGCTGCTAAAAAGTTCAAATATCGCGACAGAGTCGTCAGTTCAGTACAACTCCGACTCTTCCGCTAGACTCTCTATACGCACGAAACCACATACGTCAGTCGCCATGGCTAAGATGAACGAGGATCTTCTTCGGCGGCCCTTGTATCGTATGTATCCATCTCATGCCCCTCCCCCGCCATGGATCAGCGTGTTTCGATGTCGCAAAGTACTGACGAGTTAACCAGTCTATGATCTGCCTGCCGAAGTTCTGGACACTTTGGTGCTCAAATCTGATACGGACGCAGAAGCCGAGGCTATCGCTGCCGCCGAACCCACAAAAACATCCTCTGAGACCGCGTCGTCGCCGGATACGAATCTTGTCGGGACACAAGCGTGCTCTTTGTGTGGCCTCACATTCACAACAGTGATCGACCAGCGGGGACATCTCAAGTCTGACTTTCACCACTATAATCTCAAGCAAAAACTGCGTGGTCAAAAGCCCGTATCAGAGACGGAGTTCGAGAAGCTCGTTGGCAACCTGGACGAATCATTATCGGGTTCTGATTCAGACGAGTCGGAAGAAGAGGAGGAAGATGGCCGACAAGATTCAACACTTACTGCGCTGTTGAAGAAGCAGGCCAGATTGGCTGATAAAGCAAACGATTCAACGGTAGATGATGAGGACGAAACGGCAGGAAAGCCAGGTCGCGGTAAACCACCTCTGGTATGGTTTAGCTCTCCCCTGCTTCCAGAGAAGACCTACTTTGGCATGTACCGTGCAATCTTGACGGGCGAAGAACAAAGAAATCAGGATCTGGTGGAGGTGTTGAAGAAGAAGCAGGTCGAGCCTATATCCATGCCCAAGATTCCTAAGGAGGGCGCCTTACCAGAGGTCGCGTACAAAGGCCCTCATATCTTTCTCTGTATGATTGGAGGTGGCCACTTTGCGGCCATGGTTGTATCTCTCGCTCCACGACCCAACAAGAACGGTACAACCATGAATCGAGAAGCCACGGTGCTTGCTCACAAGACGTTCCATCGATACACAACCCGACGAAAGCAAGGTGGTTCTCAATCGGCCAATGATAATGCGAAGGGTGCTGCGCATTCGGCTGGTTCGAGCTTGCGACGATACAACGAACAGGCTTTGGTAGAGGATGTAAGAACCTTGCTCCAAGACTGGAAGGCCCTCATCGACACCTCAGAGTTACTGTTCATTAGAGCAACAGGTATGACAAACCGAAGAACACTCTTCGGCCCTTACGATGGACAGGTGTTGAAGCATAACGATACTCGGCTGCGGGGCTTTCCCTTCAGCACACGACGAGCGACGCAGAATGAACTTATGCGATCTTTCATCGAGCTCACTCGACTAAAAGTCCGTGAGATCGAGCCTGTGCAGGAACAGAAGAAAGAATCAGGGTCAGCGACTCCGACAAAGACGAGCACAAAGCCCTCAAAACCGAAGTTGACAGAAGAGGAAGAGACTGCTTTACTCCACACTTCTCAACTTCAAGCCTTCGTGCGAAGGTCGAAAGTCCCTGCGCTACTCTCATACCTTAAGAACAACAACATATCGGCCGACTTCGAGTTTCAGCCTGTGGAGCAAAATCACCACGCACCACGGCCACTCCATTTCGCCGCTGCTCAAAACGCTGCACCATTAGTACTTGGCCTTCTCGTTCGCGGTGGAGCAGATCCTACGATAAAGAACAATGATGGCAAGACGCCCTTCGAACTCGCTGGCGAACGCTCGACGCGCGATGCATTCCGGGTCGCTCGCTCCGAGCTCGGAGAGTCCAAATGGCCCTGGGATGATGCAAAGGTACCGCCAGCCATGACCAAGGCTGAGGCCGATAAGCGTGACGAGAGAGAAAAGAAGGAAGCTAGTGGCAAGGAGGCTGAGCGTCGGCGCGCTGAAGAGGAACGATTACAGGTTGAAGGTCCAAAGGTTTCAGAAGGACGAAAACAGAAGGGAAATGCTCTGGCGGCGGGGTTAAAGAAGACACCACAGGAGAGGAGGGAGGCTGAAGAGAGAGGTCTAACGCCTGAGATGAGGATGAGGTTGGAGCGTGAGAGAAGAGCACGAGCTGCGGAGGAGAGATTGCGGAGGATGCAAGGAGGCGGATAAGCTTGAGTGCTACAATAATCAATACTCGGAATAGATTAATGCCACTGCACACTGCATAGTGTATCCTGGTTCTCTTGGTGTCGATGTATGTCAAAAGTTCATTAGTTTTCGCCAATTTCGTGAGCTCAGTCACCCAGTACAGTCAAAGAAGATTATCTTCAACTTTGTTACCTCGGGCTCACTAATGAAGAAAGAAATGGTCAGAATATTCACACAAATAAGATGAAACCTGTCTAAATGAGGAATTTGATCGATTTTACCCGCTAAGATTCCTTCTTTATATATATGACTGCATTCTAGTTTAACTCCACCGCGATGATTCCCCACTCCAAAAGACCTGACATTAGTATGAGTGTCGCAATTTCTTCAGCCAATATATATACCCTTATCAAGCAACCCATTCTCTATGATCGTTCCGAGCACATCATTGCGAACTTTACATTTCCATCTCGGTTTTTCCCTTGGCTTGCAACTCAAGCAAGCCCAGCTTCTTGAGATAAGATGCCAACAACTGTCCATGGATAGAATCTTCAATCTGAACACACACCTTCATACCATTATTCAAGGAAAGTTCCATGTTGGGCACTTCAATCCATTGCACGGGTAGAAGTGAGAATCTACCGAACAAACCTCTCTCCATGGAGAAGATTACCCGTACCCATCCCATCTCATGGTGTATAATGACACGCGCGGCGATATCATACTTTGTATTGGGCAGAATTGGCTCAACAGACCGGATGGTGTAGATTCCTCCTGCACTCCAAGGACGATGCTCAATGAGATGGGTGTTGGGGGGGATCTCAAGTGGTTTGAGAAAGCGAGAGAGGGTGCCGGTGATGAAACGGCACACTTCATCCTTTTTCGTGAGAATGGTGATGCCATCTGCTTTTCCCACCTCGGTGAGAGAGGCCTTGTTCTTGGGTCGTTCATATTGGTCCCTGAAACGGACCCGTTTGCGTGTCCTAGTTGGTGCCATAATGAGGATTGCTGCGCGGTTAGTTCGAGCACCAAAGAGCAATGTGTGATAGAGTAAAAACAAAATCACAATACATATACATAGGAGGGTTTATATATTCTATGGCTTTCTGAGGCACTTCAGCATGTTCATAAACCGAATATGTTTTCGGGGGAAATGATTGCAAGATATGCTCTGTTCATCAGACTTTCTATGCCAGTCCACAAAAACAATCACCGCCATGAACAAAGAAGTGGTTTTGCACAAAGCGTCGGAGTAATCCCTTCTTGCGCTGTAGCCTTTTATAGTATAGTGCTGATCAACAAACTTTACGTTCAGGAAGATGAAAGTAGATTACATCAGTTTAGATCAGAAACTATATCAGTTTAGACCAGAAATTATATCAGTTTAGACCAGAAATTATATCAGCTTAGACCAGAAATAACTATTTCTCAGGCCTGGCTCTTAATTATGCCCTTAGGTAAGCAAGTATATAGGCATGGCAACTCATACCCGCATAGCCGGCTATACAATTAATATTATATACTTATTACATAGCCAGCTATATAAATAAGGCTATATAAGCCTTTTTAGTTAATTAAATATAACTAGGTTAATAATAATTAACTTATTTTCTTATTATATTTATATTAATAATAAAGTAATTATTAATATTTTACTTTATAATTTAATTTTCTTTATATAATATTTACTTAATTAAATAATATTATATTTTTAGTTCTTATTATTATTACTTAATTAGTAAAATACTAGTTTAATAATATTCTTTTTTTAAAATATATATATATATATTTTTTTTTTTTTCCTTTACTATTAGCCTAATAAGGCTATTAAGCTTCTAACTTTTTATATAAATACTTAAATAATAAGGCCCCTATAGTAAGCCTATATCTTAAAAGTCAGAATTATATAAGGTTTATCTGCCTTAGTAATACAATTACTACCTTAACTAAGCAGTATTAATACTGCCTATAGGTCTATCCTTGGCAGCTATATCAGCCTTCTTCCTTCACCCTAGCCAAAAGACAGGCCAAGTTTATCACAAAGTATATTCCCTAACCTAACTTTCCCTATACCCATTAGTTACAGCTACTAACATCAATCATAGCCACTAATATAATACCTATATAAAATAGCCTGCAGCTATATAATCAGGCCTACTATATAACTGGCTATAACCTTAATATAGCTATTAGGCCTGCCTTATAGAGAGCCAATAGAAAAGACCTAAAAAAGATCTATATAATAGTAGCTACTATTAGGAAGAACTTCTTATTAAGGTACTAATCTAACCTAGTTAAAATAGCTATCTTTAATTATAACCTAATTAGGTTAATCTATTATATAGGCTATCTTAGCTTAATTAATCTAAACTAGGTTAATAATAAGCTATTAGGTCTAAAGGACCTAGAGAGGGTTCTAAGAGAAGGTTATCCCCTTAAATTAAACCAGGCTGCATTCCTTGCTGCCTTTACAGGCAAAGAGTGGCTTTTTAATATAGCCAAAAGGGTTATTACGGTAAAGGGGGTGCTGCTCTTAATGCAAGGATAAAGGCAGGGTAATGGCAGGGTTTGAAGGTTTAAAGGAATTAGGTTGACTTTTATATAAGTTAGTCGGCAAAAGCCAAATTAACCTGAAGTTAATAATAACTAGCTTAAGTAAGTTAGACCAGAGTTAAACACTAGAAATAAGGAGATATATATCTACCAATTAATTACATATGCCAGGGCACGTGACTAATTGACCTTATATATAAGGGCAGATAAAGTAATATTAGTAAAGAAGCAGTGTATTAAACTAGGGTTAAAATATATATATTTATTATAAAAAGCCCTTTTTATAAATATTAATAAATAAATAAAGCCTTAAAGTTATATCTTTATAATAAAATATATAACTTATATAGTAAATAAAAAAATATATATTTATTTTAATTATAATTATAATAAAAAAAAATATATATTAATTTTTAACTTTAAAAAAAAAATATAATATTTAATATATAATATATAAGCTTTTTTATAATAAAAAAAAAGCCTTTATAAAAATAAATAAAATTTTTAATATTATTTTAATTTTTAATATTATAAATATAATTATAAACTTATTATTAAAAATAGTATTATATATATAACTTATTAAAAGCTTAATAATAAAAATACTTTTATTATTAAAAAGCTTATTTTTATTAATATTACTTAATATTAAATTAAAATTTATTTATTATAAAATATAAATATATTATTTATTAACTTTAATTTTATAAATTATATTTTTTAAATAAAATAAGACTTTATTAATAAATAAAGCTATATAATTACCTTACTTTAATATCTTAAATTATAAGGCTTTTAAAGTTATTATTTTATTAAAAAAGACTTTTAATTATAATTAATTATATTTATTTATTTAAAGTTAATTAAATTTATAAGATTATACTTTAAGGTATTTATAATTAATTATATTTATAAGATTAATAAATATAAAATATCTCTTTTTAATATAATTAATATTAATACTATAAAAAAGACTTTTTATATTACTTTTATATATTTTAATAATTAAAAGAAAAATTTATTTAAACTTTTAAGATATTATAAGATTTATATAATACTAATAATATCTTTTATCTTATAATTATATTAATAAATTATTACCTTATTTATATAAATATTATTATATCTCTTTTTTACTTTTTATTAATAAAGATTATATTTTACTTTTAATATATTAATAAAATAGTCCTAGCTTTTTAATATAAATAGCTTTATAAAAAATAAAAATAATAAAAAAAATAATATAAAATAAGTTTTATAATAATTAATATAAATTTATAGCTTTAAAGTTATATACTATTTATAATAAAAAATTAAAGGCCTTTTTACTTTAATATATTTATTTATATTTAAAAAAGATAAATTACTTATTTTTAATTTAATTAAATTCTTATAAAAAGAAGTTTATAAAGGTATTTATAAATAAATATTTATATTTAAATTAATTTATTATATTTTTTATTTAAATCTTATATAAAAAGCTTTAAAATTAATTTATTTAAAGCTTTTTAAATTATTAAATTAATACTTATAAACTAATTAACTAAATTTAAATTTATATAGGCTTTAAAGTAAGTAATAAGATTTACTTAATATTAATATATATTAATAAAAGCTATATATAATTAAGTTTATAATTAAATATTATATAAGGTATAGCTAATTAAGGTCTTAAATAAAAAGATAATATAATAAAATACTTATTTTTTAATATAATATAATATAAGGCATTATATATTATACTAAAAAATATAATAACTTTTATAATAAGTCTTAAGGTTATATAGCTATTATTATAAACCTTATAATTTAACTAAATAAATAGCCTTAATTTATAAGTATAAAAAAGATATTTTTCCTGGCCTTAGTAAGCTAAATGCTTTTTTTATTATTACTTTATTAAAGTAATTATTACTAAGGCTTTAATCTTTAAAGACTAGGTTATAATAATTAAAACCCTAAAAAAACTATATAAAATATACTACTATATAATTACTATTAGCTATAGCTATCCTATTATAGTAATTAATATTTATATTAATAATCCTTTAATAAAGGTCTTTAAACTTTTAATTAAATATATTATTATCTTATAATCCCTCTTAAGGTATTATAAAATAATAAAAAAAGACTTATTATATATTAATAAGCTATTAATAATATAATAAATTAATTTTATAATTTTTAGCTATTATATATAACTTTTTAATATTAATATTAAGAAAAAAAGAAATAAAAAAAAAGATAAAGAAAAAGA
Source organism: Fusarium sacchari (assembly GCA_017165645.1). Classification (NCBI taxonomy): domain Eukaryota; kingdom Fungi; phylum Ascomycota; class Sordariomycetes; order Hypocreales; family Nectriaceae; genus Fusarium; species Fusarium sacchari. The sequence continues at coordinate 450,814 of JADANP010000006.1, forward strand.
TAAAAAAGAAAATAAAGAAAAAAATAAAGAAAATATAAAAAAAGATAAAGACTAAGACTTTATTAGGTATATTATAAACTAAATAGAGGCCTTAAAAGATATTAAGGATTACTTAAATTAAGGTTAATACCTATTAAAGTAATAACAGGTCTTTATTACTAATATTAAATCTAGTAATAGTAATAGTTTATATTAATAATAGTTTATATAGCTAAAATATATAAATATAGAAATTAAGGTAATATATTAATTATTATATTATAAAAATTAAAGGCTATTATAAAATAAAGAAAATAAAATAAAAAAAGAAAAAAAGAAAAAAGGTAAATTAAGAAATAAAGGTTTTAATATTAAGGAAAAAACTATAAATATTAGCAGGTTAAAGCTAGTTTAGTAGGTTAATAATAGATTGAATTAGGCTATAAGGCAATATAATATAAGAAATATAAGTTAAGAATAAATATAGATAGTTAATACTTAGGTTATAAAGACTATAAATATACTTTATATTTATATCTTTATATTATTAATATATGAAACCTTATTTTTATTAATAAGCTATTTTTATTTATATTAATATCTTTAATAAGTTAAGATATTATTATTTATATTTAAGCCTTATAAAGTTAATAAATATTATATTACTTTTAAGTTAAAGCTAATATTAAATATATAATAAAATTTATATATATTTAAGCTAATTAAAAAGATATTATTTCTTTTAATACCTAAAAAACTATATATTTACTTTTAATATTATAAATAAAGTTATAATAAAAAGTTAATAAAATACCTTAAAAATATATTAAAATAATAATAAAGCTTAATATAATAAAAAAAGTAAAATATAATTATAAAAAATATTATATATATATTAAGTAAATTTATATCTCTTATTATAGTAATAAGTATAATATTATAAGTAAAGCTGCCTTAAGCCTTTTATTATTTTTAAAAATCTATATATATTATATATATAAAGTATTAAGAATCTTATAAGATATAATTTAAGTAATAGCTTTTTAATACCTTTTTTATTAAATATATTTATAAGAAAGCTATTAAACTGCCTTTAAAGTATTTTATATATAAATATTAGTAATATTAAAAAAACAGATAAATAAAACTTTTTATTAAGTATTATAATAGCTTTAAATTAAAGGATTAAATATTAAAAGAAATATATAGCTAAATTAAGGCTAATAAAAAAAGCTATAATAATATTAAAGACTAAAATTAAGACTTTTTAATATAAAAGACTTTAATTATATATAATAATAAAAATCTTTAAATAATATATAAATAAAAATAAATTAAAATAATAATATAATTCTTTTAATAAAATTATTAAATAGTTAATTAAATTAATATTAAATAAAATAAAAAAAGATAATAGCTAATTAAAAGCTATAAATAAATAAAGTAAATTTTAGTAAATTTAATAATATATTTATTATTAATTAATAATAGCTTTATATAAAAAAAACTTACTTTTTTATTTTATATTAGTTATTTTAATAAAAAGTTAATATAATTAAAAAGTATAAAATTATTAATACTTATTAATTAATTACTTTAATTAAAATACCTATACTTATAACTAATTATTAATATTTAATTTTAATAATATATATATTATTAAATTAAAAAAAAAATATATATTAATTAATATATATATTAATACCTTAATTTATTAAGTATTAAAGTTATAAATAAGTTATAAAATAATATAAAGTTAAATTAAAAAGTTAAAATATCTTTATAGTAATATATAAGATATAGCTAATTAAGGTCTTAAATAAAAAGATAATATAATAAAATACTTATTTTTTAGTATAATATAATATAAGATATTATATATTATATTAAAAAAATATAATAACTTTAATAATAAATCTTAAGGTTATATAGCTATTGCTATAAACCTTATAATCTAATTAAATAAGTAGTCTTAATTTATAAGTATAAAAGAGATATTTTCCCTGGCCTTAGTAAGCTAAATACTTTCTTTATTATTACCTTATTAAGGTATAAAGTTAAATATAAAGAATTATATTTTATATTTATAAGTTAATATATAAAGTAAAGAAATTATATATTTTTTTAAATATATTATAGTTTTAATATAATAAATAATATTAATTTAATAAAAAATTTAAATTAATATATATTTAATTATATATATATATATAAAAACCTTAAATTTTTTTAATTTTTTTTATTATTTATTTATTTAAGTTTATATAATATATTTTTATTTTTTATTTTTTTTTCCTTTATTATTAGCCTAATAAGGCTATTAAGCTTTTAACTTTTTATATAAATACTTAAATAATAAGGCCCTTATAGTAAGCCTATATCTTTAAAGTTAAAATTATATTAGGTTTATTTGCCTTAGTAGTGTAATTATTGCCTTAACTAAGTAATATTAATACTGCCTGTAGGTTTCTTAGTAGTTATATTAGCCTTTTTCCTTTATTCTAGCTAAAAAGATAGGCTAAGTTTATTATATTTTTACTTAAAGGTCAGTTAGACCTTAATTAAGTAAGAGATTAAATATAAACTTATAAGTATATTCCCTAACTTAACTATTAGTTATAGCTGCTAATATTAATTATAGCTACTAGTATAATACCTGCTATATAAAATAGCCTATAGTTATATAATTATAATTATTATATAACTAGCTATAACCTTAATATAGCTATTAGGCCTGCCTTAGATAAAGCTAATAAATATAAACTAAAAGAGATTTATATAATAGTAATTACTATTAAAAAGAACTTATTATTAAGGTATTAATTTAACCTAATTAAAATAATAATCTTTAATTATATATTAATTAGGTTAATTAATTATATAATTTATTAGCCTTATTTTAATATAATTAATCTAAATTAGGTTTATAAAAAGCTATTAAGTCTAAGAGACCTAAAAAGAGCCTTAAAGAAAGGTTATTTCTTTTAGTTAAATAAGGTAGCCTTTCTTATTGCCTTTATAGGTAATTTAAATATATATAAAAAGTAGCTTTTTAATATAACTAAAAGGGTTATTATAGTAAAAGGGGTACTACTTCTAATATAAGGATAGTATATCTATAGATAGAGTTTTAAGATAAAGGTAAGGTAATAGTGAGGTTAGATTAAAGGTTTAAAGGAATTAAGTTAACTTTTATATAAATTAGTTAATAAAAGCTAAATTAACCTAAAGTTAATAATAAATCTATTAATTAATTATATATATTAAGGCATATAATTAATTAACCTTGCCTATAAGGGCAGATAAAGTAATATTAGTAAAGAAGTAATATATTAAACTAGGATAATATATTTTTATAAACTAATTAAATTAATATATATATTATTTTACTAAGCTATCTATAAAGTTAATATATATATAGTTATTTTAATTATAAGTATTAGCTATATTATAATAAAGATTAAAGGCTTTACTTAATATATTATATTTTATTATAATAATATTTAAGCTATTTAAAAAAGTATAATATTAAAAATTAATTAAACTAATTATTAATTAATAATATTATAAAACTAGCTAGTATATTAATTTCTTTTAATAATATATCTTTAGTTTTATATTACTTTAATTACTAGTCTTTTAATAAAAATAAAGCTAGTATTATATATTATATATATTTATATTAGTATTAAAAAAGCTATATTTATATTAGCTTTTAGGAAAATATTTTAAGCTATTTAACTATTAATATTAAATATATTATATATTAATTATTATATATTTAAATTTTTTTAATTATAAAAAATAAAAAAAGAAATAAAAATAAAAAAGCCTATTATTTTATATATTTTTTATTTATTTCTTATATAGCTAAGAAGGCTATTTATAGTAATAATAAGTTATAAAATATATTAATTATTTTAATTTAAAGAAATTAAAGTAAAAAAAGTTATAATATTATCTTTAAAAATTCAAAAGCTAGTATTATTATTCTTATTATTAAAAGTTATTATTAAAAGTTATTATTAAAAAGGTAAAGATATTATAAGCTTAAAGGTTTATTAAATTACTTAATATTTTAAAATAAAATATTATATTAAAAAAAAGAAATTTATTTTTTAATTTATATAACTATTTACTAATTAATTTATAGCTATATTAAAGGCTTATTATATAAATTAAAAGTAATAAAAGACTTACTTTTATAAAATAACTAAAGAAATAATAATAAATATTATATATATAGTATTTTATTTTATTAATTTTAATTAAAATAAAAAGGTTATATACTATTAAGTTAATTATATTATAATTATAATAAAAAAGACTTTTAAATTATATTATTAATAATCTTTTTAATATAATAAGGCTTTTTTTTATTTTTAATATTATAAATAAATAACTATCTTTATATAATTATATAAATTAAAAGGTTATATTATTTTTATATTATTTATAATAAATTAAAGCTAAATAGTAAATTAATAATATAAAATTTAAAGTAATAAATTATTATAAAGATAAAAAATACTATTAAATAGCTATTTTAATTAAAAATAGTATTATTATTAAAAAATAGCTATATATTTAATCTAAAGTTAGATATTTAGCCTTATCTATATAGCTAGCTATATAATAAGTATATAATACTAATTACATAGCTAGCTATGCAGGTATAAGTGCCTTATGGGTATGGGCACTTATACCCGCATAACCGGTTGTGCGATTAGTATTACGTGTTTTTTGCATAACCAGTTATGCAGATAAGTGCAAACAGGGATTATAGCCTTATCTGCATAGCCCTCTAATATAAATTTAATTATATTAAATTTAATAAAATAGCTATTAAAAAAGGGATTTAAAATTAAAATTACTAAGAAATTAAATAAAAATAAAAAAATCTCTAATTATTATATAAAGTTTATATAGCTTTAAATAAATACTTAAAAATATAATTTTAAAGCTTTAATTATAAGTTATATATAAGCTTTTTTAAATTATTTTAAATTATAGTTAAATAATATATATTTATATATTATATAAAAATAAACTTTATATAAGATATATTTTATTTAAAATTTATTAAATATTTTTTAAAGTATTTTTTAAAAAGCTTAATATTAATTTAAAAAATAATATTTAAAATTATAAAAATATATTATAAAATAGCTTATAGGCTAAGCTATTTAATAAAATTTTTATTATATTTTAAACAATATTATATATTATAGTTTTTATAATAATTAATAAGATTTTTATTTAAAAAGCTTATACCTTTTTAAATAAAAATACTATAAAATTAAAAATAATACTATTAAATAGCCCTTTTTTTAAGCTATATTATATTATATATATTATATATATAATATATTTTATCTAAAGAGATAATTTGTTTTAAAGTAAAAGCTAGTTATATAAATAAGGCTATGATCCCTGTTTGCACTTATCCGCATAACCGGTTGTGCGGGTATGAGTGCCCTATGGGCATGGGCAATGCATCTTATGTACCGAACACTTGCGCTATTGACCTTTTGACATTACCTCTACTAGAAAAACAAATTCAATATAAAGCCGATAACTGTTTTCGATTTAACTAAATACATCCGGCAGACCTAGCTTCTCCGACACTTCCAGGTAGGCTATTTCTTCTTCTGTCCATCCAAGTGACTATAATAGCCATCGTGGGGGTACTCGTAAAGCTTGCTGCTTGGTGGCCACACAGGTTCATCGTTCTTTTTAAGGATATAGTCCGACTTTTCTGGAGTGTCTGTAGTCTCACGAAACTGCAAGCTCGTTTTGCTATCAACATAACCATGGCAAGCAATATGGGTGCCTGCACGGATATGCTCATCGTCCTTGAAACACATGGTAATATGATCGCCGAGAGGATCTTTCTGGTATCTTCCATTGATTATGGTAGTGTCGTGAATATCAGACCTTTCGGGAGTCAGAATTTTGAGTGAAAATAATAAGATATTTAATACCTGATGAAGACCATTCTAGGATACAAATTCTTTGCGGTCGCTGTCTGGTAAGCAAGACGCACTAGTGCTTCTCGCTTCTCTTCAGTGAGATTTCTCGCGTTCTTGTGGAAGAAATATTTGACCCGGTTAACAGTGGACATTATGGTGAATGATCTGACGTGGTCCAAGTTTTGAGCTGAGTTTTGAGCCTGTTATGAAGGATTGACGTGACGTTGTAGAGATGAATTGTTTTGATGTTTGCCAAGCACGATTGAGACGGCGGAATACTTTGAATTTATAGTACATGGTGATCTCCTTTGACTAGTAGATTATTCCCCTGGCGGCCCAGGATACGATATTCGCAGTCGATGTTGGTTCTTGTACAGTCACATATGCTTTAGTCTCAAGGTTTCGGGTCAGTACATCAACTAAGCGCCAGAGACATTGTCAATATGTACACATAGAGGCGCGCGCGTATATAGCCCTTACTTGCTTAGTGACGGTAACCAATTATCACGAACACCAGGGCGTTCGTTGGTGATGTTGTTGGTGATATACTTATTGTCGATCACGAAGTGAGCATGGTGGAGTTGTATGAGCGGTTAGGTACTGTGGGCGGCAGTTAGTTAAGTGGGAACTCTGCTCCGTACCACACCTAACATTGGTTCCATGAAGAGGTACCTACATACTAAGGTACTTAGCTAGGGGAGGAAAGAAAACTCAGCATCTTGACCTTAAGCGATAAAAATGCTTAGGTAAATCTTTATTAAGTTTATTTTGACACCCTATATTAAAGTTCAGTGCTTTGGTGCTCCCTGAGGGTATCTGGGTTATAAATAAGGTACCTTATAAGAAGTCAGCCTGCTGACTAAGGCAGACTGCCGCTCCTTACCTGCTCACCTCCACTGGCATCCACTACCAATTGTGTATGGGACTGGACATGCACAGGTCTCACACGCCTACCTATTGCTTTCTTTGAGACTTTGACGGGATATCATTTAAGCTCCCCAGTTGAAAATCAAGTCCGAGATGCTTCACCGGAGCTGCCGATTTTTTTACCAGCCTCAATTAAGAATACCGCTGTGCACCTCCTGGACACGGATTGTCTCCCAATACCGCAGTCTATCTCGGAGAGCCATGTCTACGACCACTGAAGATCTCCCAACATACAAGCTCTACAGGCATGTCGAAGATATCAACAGGTACTGTCCTGGAGGTTACCATCCCATTGAGGTGAATGACACACTCAACCAGCGATATATTATTGTCGATAAGCTGGGTAAGGGCGGCTATTCCACAATATGGCTTGCACGCGACCAGAAGCTCAATAAGTACGTCGCCGTCAAAGTCGGCACGGCTGACCAAGTTTCGAAAGAGAGAGAGATTCTCCTCAAATTAGCTGGCAATCAGACCAACGACTTCTCTGGTCACCTCATCACTCAAGTACTTGATCATTTTACCCTTCATGGGCCCAACGGCACACACCCTTGCATTGTCACTGCACCCGCCAGAAGTAGCGTTGCCGAATCCATCAAAACTTCGCGACACAATTCATTCCGACTTGACGTAGCCAGGGCACTGTCCGCGCAGCTCATTATGGCAACGGCATACGTCCACGGGGCCGGCTTTGTTCACGGTGGTAAGTACCAAACCCACATGTTTGGGTCATTCAGACGATATCTGATACGCTCTAGACATTCATCTCAGAAATGTGTTGCTCCAATTGCCTGGCTCCGAGATCGATCATCTTTCCATCCAACAAGTTTACGAGAAATACTATGAGCCAGAACCTTACCCTGTGGCTAGAACCGACGGTCAGCCTGTTACCTCAACATCCGTGCCAAAGAATGTATATACGCCAAACTGGCTCGGTAAACCCAGCGACGAGGTTCTTCTGCCCGAAGCTAAATTATGGCTCGCCGACTTTGGAACAGCCTTCAACCCTTCGCAGGAAACCAGATTGATGTCTTATACCCACTTACAAAATCGGCCACCAGAAGCTAAGTTTGATCCCACAAAGCCTCTTACGTATTCCTCCGACATATGGAGTTTGGGGCTTATGGTCTGGGAGATCATGGGTGATGGGCCATTCATGAGCAGCTTCTTATTCAATTGGGACGAGGTGATTGCTGACCAGGTCGACGCACTTGGCCCGCTACCTCGGGAATGGTGGGAGAAGTGGGAGGCAAAGTTGAATGAGTTTGAGGAAAATGGACAGTCAAAAGGGCAACGGGAATATTGGTCGATTGAGAAACGCTTTCACATGAATATCCAGGATCCGAGAATGGAAGAGGGCACTGAACAGATGGATAACGATGAGGGTCACGCCTTTTTAAATATGATCAAAGGAATGCTGCGCTTCAGACCGGAAGAGCGTCTGACAGCTGATCAGGTTCTGCGATCGGAGTGGATGAGTAAGTGGGCTCTACCTCTTGCGGAGAAAGCTTGGGAGCGTAAACTCTTGGACTGAAAGGGATCTGATAAGATGGACTCATTGTTCGAAAATGAGTTTGACAGTTCCGATGCTGGTTGAGCTTTCATCATCAGTGATATCCAGACCAGGGCAGCCGTGATTCATTAGACACCGTAAGGAGAAATCAACAAAGTTGAATCAGATTAATTGAAGCATCAATATTGGGTATCTTGCACGTTCTCTTGCCAGACACCTCTCCGAGGCAAGTGAAAGGTCAAGTGAAAGTTCTTCTTACATCCCTTCCAAGCTGGCAAGCCAGTGTTTGACTTTTTTCAGCTTCAACATCGCCGTTTCGAATATAAAATGGCCAGTGCGCATTCTAAATGCTCAACTCATTGAGAAAGTCTATAATATGGGATTTTGTGCTTAAGTGGCTCCCGTGGTGAAACTGGCCCCCGTCAATTCTTAGAATAATCACTGGTTGTCACATGGAAGGCTCTGTTTGCTTTTGCAAAGCTTTTACTTTCACTCTCGACAGATTTTGGTCACTTTACCTATCACAATTGTCTAGTGACTTAGCAATACGCGGGTTCAGCCGGAACCTCGCAGTTCACAGTAAAACTTCCGGCCTGTGACTGCTTAACCCCGTTGTTGACCGGAAGAACGACCAGGCAGGTAAGAATTCCACCACTCAGCTCGGAAGAAACGCAGGGGAATAGAAACTTCCAAACCTCACAGCCACCTCCTAGCTCCCCAAAGTGGAAACGGAATCGGTCAAGTTCAGGTTGGCACAACCCGATGCGGCATCAGTCCGACCTCCAAATGGACGGAACTCGGAAGATAAATGCAGGTACGCTCGCAAGCCTGAACCGTTGTTGGGTCTTGTGAGCTCAATCAGGATTGGTGGATGTGAATTGTCATAGAAACCTTTGGTTCCCCTGAGAGGTTGTAAAGCTACCGTCATACCCATGCAAGTGCTTGCAAGGAAACTGACAAGTGAGCCAACTGAAATGCAACAGCAAACACACATGCCAGCTAGGCCGAGACTCTTCTACTGGATACTAATGTGATGGATGGTCTTTTTCTCTTGGCTGGACCGAGCTGCTGTAAGGCGAGTCAGCTCTGATCCGTGTAAGCTGTAGACAGTCCATGAAACGCCCCAAGAATAAAGAATAACGCTTGGATATGATGATCAGTGGAGTCATTTCGTGCAAGGTGATTGCTCTGAACAATAAATTCATAGTCTCATCGATCGAATATGAGGTGACCGACGATCAGCAAGTTGCAGCAGAACTACTCCGTAGCCTGAGCATAATTTCATCTCATTTACTGAGGGAGACAACAGGAACACATTATCGTAAAAACATACGACCGCGTATGCACACCCAGTCCGCTCTCAAGGTCGTTTCTGGCTATTTGTGACAGTTAATTGACGTTACTGAAAAAGCAATGAACCATGTCACCTCAACGTTCAAAAGCAAAATACAACTACCGCTTGTGTGTAGTGCCTGGCAGATCGCAAGTTTCATCCAAAGCCACCACGGCCGTAACTCGAAACACGGAACGACAAGAAGAGAAAACGCTAAGTCGAACCTGGCAGGACAATCGAACTAGTCTCGGCCGGGATCTCCCCTGTCCGTCCCAAGAACACGCGTTGTAACGCTGCATCGTTCTGGCTCCAGGGGTCTTCAGGGCATCGTTACATTCTGTGATGGTTCGACCTTATTCCGCGAGCCTGGGCTTTAGGCGACTGAACATGGCATACAGAACAGGCTAGACAGGCAATCAACAAAAATGACAACCCCGGGTTGAAAACGAAACGACAACGGCGATGATACTCCGTACATCGTCAAGATTACCGATGTACGGAGTAGGCTTCTCAATTTTGTCAGGGGTACCAGCACAACGGCCTCATGATGATCTCGAGCTGCTTATTGGCTTACCATTTTTTTGTAATATCGCATTTCGCCTTTGTGAACATGGGACGTCGTTTCTGTTCTTTTTTTGCTTTTTTTTTGGTGCGGGAATACCACCACGGAGAAACATTTTAGCTGAAGACTAAAAGCTAGGCAACGGACGGACTGGGGCCCATCAGTCGCCAAAGTCGATTGATAGCGCACGGAGGCTAGTTGATCCATGACGTGAGCAAGCCACCGGGAGCTTTCATCAATAGTGCCGTTGATCTCAAGTGCGCGGAAGTTGGTGGAATATGCGATCGAAATCCTGTAAGCGACTGCTGCTAATCATTTGAACAAGTCTGAATCGACAAAAGATTGTTCACAAGCCATGACGGGTTCGCAATTTCGACGACATAGGAAGCTATCAATCTGTGTGGTCCGGAGAGACCACATTTGTGGTTATAGACTGAGCTTGGATATAGTTAGACTGGGGATTCAGGTGAAGCACAGGGCCACCACATGTTGCGACTGGCTGTTCAAGCTGCCCTTTTCATCATTTAGTCTTTTGAATGAAACAACCCGTGCACTTCCCGATTCGGTGTTAGCCAAGTAAGCATAGTTTCAAGGTTGGTAACTCAAACCTTGAGACTGTAAGAGCAAACAGCAATTACGATCGTTAGAGCTAAGAATATTGCAACGGAACTGGTATAAGATTCAGTTGGCTGTTGAAGACATCCTGATGAGACCTTGATATTATTAATTAGTCCCCGTTGAATCGCATCGTGTTTGGATGTTGTTTGGCTTCGATTTCAGTTGCAGGCAATTACATACATTCCTGCATCACCAAAAGCTACCCGGGACTTCATGATTGCCAAAACAAACAAGCATTTGCCGATCATTCCGCTTGGGAAACACCGGACGGCTAGGCTCGCGAAATTTTGACCCGAGAGTCCTGGTTAGATCCCTTGCGACCTCTCTTTTAGGATGCTCTCAGGTCCAGAATAGGATCTGCCCTCAGGGAGCAAGAAAACACTGGACCTTGGTACAGGAGGTCAAAATAAACTTAGCAAAGAGCACTCTAAACTTAGGCTAGACTTACCTAAGTATTCTTGTCGCTTAGGTTCAAGGTCCTGAGTTTTCTTTCCTCCACTAATCTGCTAAGGTTGTGAAGGGGAAAAACCTCGAAGGGTAATAGGGCTGGAAGGCATCGGTGTCGTCTCAGATCTGTAGCTCAGTAATTGATGATTGGTTGCCCTGATGTTGAAACAGACTAGGGCGGCCTGTTCCTGAGACTCCTTGGCGTCAAACACTTGCGCCCAGGGTATGTCTCGCCATGCTACTGGACGGGTGGTGGCGCTGGTGCTAAAAATGAACACCCGTCCTAAAGATAGAGACTGAAGCTGGGTAGCCACGAGACCATTCGGCGTTGGTAATTCTGGCCAGCTTCGACATGATGAAAGGGATCGCAGAGATCCAATGCTGTCCATGAACCATTTCCTTACCCTATTGTGATCCTTATGCATACATTTTGAGTGATATGCAAGCGCCATGTTTCGTAGTCCATCAGTAAGCACCCAGTAATAAAGTACTAGGCCTGGGGGAGTCTAGCCTCAAGGACGACCAGTGATCCGATCAGAACAGTAAATGCTGCGAATTGAGAGCTTTCATCTTGTTCAGACCGATTACAGCAAATGAGGCCTAGAGGCCTAGTACTGTACGGAGTACAAGCAAGGCAACTGAATCAATCAGTCAGGCCACCAGGCACGCCAAGCCTGCGTTTGGCCGCGTTAGCCAGATCCATGATCATTTATTCCACGAAGCCTGTCCATTATAGATGGCCTGCTTCCGTGATTCGCATCCACGTCAAGTCCGGTGGAAACGGTGGATTTGTGGACTGGCAGACAGGCTCTACAATCTCTCCGTTCTCCTAAAGTCCCTTGGTGTTGTAATCTCTTTGACGTAGCAACCCGCAGTTGAACCATAATTATTGACATGCTCAAGGTGTAAGGTTCACTCAATCGTGGCTTCTTCGGAGGCCTGCTGTAGATCCATGGAAAGGAACAAGTGCGAGGGTAAATCACATGGCGATGTTATTTTTAGGATGAGTCAAGAAACATTCTCCATTCTTGATAATGGAATAGTGATGCATACAGAGTAGTGATTACCAGTATCGCTTCGCTGTTGTTAATAAGTGACCGATTTAGGTAGATCAGAGCCAGTAGCGAGATAGGTAAGTCTGTCAAGCGACGCTGCCTTGGCACCTTCCATCTGTCACGACCAACCGTCAGTGGCTTGCGGTGGCGGTCTGGGAAGCAGCGCCGGACCACGATGCTCCCATTAAGGGAGAAATCCGAACAAGAACAAAAGCAAGTGCCTTATGCCTACCTTGATCCAGCACCTTTAGTGGCTCGCCCAGAAAGGCCAAAACGGCCAATTGGCAACCGCCAGGGCATCCAAGCAAGCGCTGCTGCGCGATTGGCGGATATGGTACCTGTACCTGCAGAAGACTGTGCGGGACGTTAACGGGTCCGGGCCATCGATGCCCCTGATTCTTAACATGTTCTAATATGGTGGCGCAGCGTTTCATTCACCAGTTGCACTTGCCCGTTCGTAGAGATGGATGATACCCAAGAAATGGACGGCAGACGCGGAAGGAGCAATTTGTCCTGGGGAAAAGGAAAGAAACATCTCAGGCCGGAAAAGAGAGCGAACCCCTTTTGGCGTTGTAAATTATGACTTGTATTATGCGTCAATGATACTGTGCTTTGAGTAGGGGATACCACCTCTAGCACCTCAATGACTGTAACCTGAGTCCGCATCTAGCACCTGAATTGTCATTTGTCTCTGCTCCTCATTGTCTTAGTTTAACCGCTACCTCAGCGTCCAAGTGCAAGCCTCACAGCGGGGTGTGAATCTTCCCGCTGTCGATGCCCCACAAAGTGCTCTAAACGCCCACCTCGGTAACTGGCTAGAAGCTCTGTTTCGCTTTTGGCCGACTGAAAGGCGCTCAGCTAGTGGCCATCAGCACATGCAGTAGCGCCTCGGAGCCTTAATCAGAATATGCATAACCGCCTTTCGATTGGTATTGGTTTACATCCTGCACTGTTTTCTCATGGCAAGCGCCTGAAGATCGGGATATGCAGTGCAGCGTCTTGAAGCGCAGCCCAGCAGCGGGAGATGGGCCAGCTGAACCAAGCCCTGTCAAGCATAAACAAAAAGTTATGTTAACCTTTCTAAGAATGGCACTTCGGCAAGGCGAGTAAAGACAAGGTTGCTTCTCATCCATGGCCAGGCACAGGCATCACATTGGCTACCGTTGGGCATTGCGCGTCGCATGGTGCGAACTTGCTCGCTCATCAGTCCATCTCCAGCCAAGACCTGAGAAAGATACACACCCTGAATAATGCTACTACAGATCATTGGGCTGGCACCGAGCCGCTGTTAAAGGCCCCTGTCAATGGAGAAACTTCTAACGACATGGGTCCCGGTCACGGATACACATCCTTGTCAGTGTCCCTGAGGCGCCCTGGACCACAAACCGTTGTGTCAAACCTCACCGGACGGACCTGAATTCTTGGAGAGACCTTTTCGAACCTTCAGCCGACCGTCGATGCTCAACCTGACTTAGAGGAGTATCAGGGGTTCCCATCGCCGGTGGTATCTCCACCAGGCATGGGCCATAGAGGGGACAACCCATGTTTGGTACCAGATGCCGGGCTGGTTGCTCTTTGCCTCCGCAGGCCAGCACTCCTCTGGGTCTTATGATAGACACAGAGACTCGTGGGTATATAGATGCTTCTCATTCCCACCTCATTCGACTTTTTCTTTTGGATTATCACTCACATTTTTCTTTTCCTCTTTTCTTTACATCAAAGTTTCTCTTTTTTGTTCTGGTGTCAAAGTCATTCGTTTCCTTTGACTCCATTTCTTAATATTCTGTTCTGCATATAACACACTCGCTACACACACACAACTAGTTATTACCACCCCCCGTCAATTCTTTCACCATGAAGGCCAACTTTGCCCTTCTGGCTCTCACTGCCAGCCTTGGCGAGGTCTCCGCTCACTGGGGTAAGTGGAAGGAGGCTCCCAAGTACACTCCTCCCCAAGCCATCGACAACAAGTGTGAGGAGAACCAAAAGAAAGGCTGGTACTGGGATGATCTCCAGGTCGGTCAGTTCGAGAAGTACAACGATTTTGATTTCAAGGGCTGGACCTGTGGAACCGATAAGTCGAAGCGCGATCTCTCTGGCCGAACCTTTGGCAAGTCCATCTTTGCTGAGTGTGGCTCTGTCAAGGAGGCTGCACCCTCTTTCGGATGTGGCGCTGGAAGCAAGGAGAAGTCTTTCTCTCTGAAGAAGTTCCACGTCCGACCCGAGTTTGACTGCCGTCTCGAGTTCCACTATGACATGCCTGACGGCTCTACTTGCAAGCACCAGGCCGACTGCTCTAAGGACGGTACTGATGTTTACAACACCCAGTGTGGTGGTGCCAAGAACGTCCGCTTCGTCTACCCCAAGCAGCCCAACAAGCCCAAGGACAAGTGCCGTGTCGAGGTTCCCCAAATCGACTTCGACTGTGACAAGCCTCAGCCTCCCAGCAACACCTACACCGTCCCCTCTGGCGAGAACACCAAGACCATCCCCTATGGCGACAACACCAAGACCGTCCCTGCTGGCGAGGAGACTACTACTGCTCCCGCCGGTGGCAACACCGAGACCGTTCCCTACGGCGAGAACACTGAGACTGTTCCCGCTGGCGAGCAGACCACCTCCGGATCGTCCCCTGCTGAGACTACCTCCGCCCCTGTAGGCGAGAACACAGAGACTGTTCCTGCCGGTGGCAACACTGAGACCGTTCCTTCTGGTGAGAACACTGAGACTGTTCCCGCCGGCGAGCAAACCACTTCTGGTTCTTCTCCTGCTGAGACCACCTCCGCTCCCGTTGGTGAGAACACTGAGACCTTCCCTGCTGGTGAGGAGACCAAGACTGTTCCTGCCGGTGAGCAAACGACCTCTGGCTCATCTGGTTCCGAGACTACCTCTGCTCCATCTGGCGAGAATACCGAGACTGTCCCTGCTGGTGAGAACACCAAGACCGTTCCCGCTGGTGAGGAGACCAAGACCGTTCCTTCTGGCGAAGAGACCAAGACTGTCCCTGCTGGCGGCAAGACCACTTCCGGATCTTCTGGCTCTGAGACTACCTCTGCTCCTTCTGGCGAGAACACCGAGACTGTCCCTGCTGGCGAGAACACCAACACTGTGCCCGCTGGTGAGGAGACCAAGACCGTCCCTGCCGGTGAGAACACCTCCGTTATCACCACTGTCTATGACAGCACCTCCACCGTCTACACCACTGAGGTCAAGACCATCACCTCTTGCGGCCCCGAGGTTACCAACTGCCCCGCTACTGCTGGTACCCCCGTTATCGTCACTGAGACTATTGCCGTTTCCACCACCATCTGCCCTGTGACTGAGACTCTTACTGGCGACAAGCCTGGCCAGACCAAGCCTACTGAGGGTGGTGACAAGCCTGGTTACACTCAGCCTGCTGGTGAGAAGCCCACTGGTGACAAGCCTGCCAAGACCACCGAGGGTTCCTCCCCCAACGCTACCACTGATGTCCCCGAGGAGCACACCACCATTGTCACCAGCTACGACAGCACCTCTATTGTCTACACCACTGAGGTCAAGACCATCACCTCTTGTGGTCCTGAGGTCACCAACTGCCCTGTCACTGCCGGTACCCCTGCTGTTGTCACTGAGACTAATGCCGTTTCCACTACCGTCTACCCTGTCACCGAGACCATCACTCACAAGGCTCCCAAGCCCGACAAGACTGGCTCCGACGAGAAGCCCGAGACCACCAAGGCTCCTGAGGATGGTTACGACGTTCCCGATGTTGTTCCCAGCTGCTTGAACACCTTCATTGAATACGTCGCCGACTGCAAGGATAACACCGACGCTGCCTGCTACTGCCCGTCCAAGGACTTCGTCTCCAACGTCTTCGAGTGCCTCTACGCCCACGCTGAGAATGATGACACTGTTGCCCAGGCTGTCTCCTTCTTCCAGGGTATCTGTGCTCCTTACGCCGGGGAGAACCCTGCTATCGCCACTGGTGCCGACTCCGTCACTGAGCACATCACTGTCACTGGCACCACCATCATCACCTCTGCTCACTACACCACCGTTGTCGTCGCTACCACCATCACTGAGCCCGTTGTCGCCAGCGGTACCTCTGTTGAGGGATCCTCTACTGTCAAGACCATTGAGACTGAGATCGTCGTCCCCGAGGTTGGCTTCACCTCTGGCCCTGCTGGCAACGGTCCCGTCCCTGCTCAGACTGCCCCTGCTACCGCTCCCGCTGCCGGTACTGATGCCGCTACCCCCGGCTACGAGGCTCCCGGCGCTGGTGAGACTCTCATCACTAGCAAGCCCGCTGTTGGCACTGGTGGTCTCGCCGCTCCCACCGCTACTGGCGTTCCCGTGACTGCTGGTGCCGCTCGCAACGGCATGGGCATCGCCGCCGCCATTCTGGCTGTTGCCATTGCCCTGTGAGGGTCATGATGCGCTTCGCACATCATCTCTGTTTTCCTTGTTGTTTATAGATTAGGTGTTGGTACCTGAGGCGGGACCTGTATGTATGCTATGTACGCCCGCACCCCGAGACCGCTTGAGCTTCCAGGGAAGTTAGACAGCGCGCTCAACAAACATGTATCATTCTTACGATCCTTACGAACTATGCATTAGTGTGGAAACCTGGTACTGACCGGATCCTCATGTGACATCAAGTCTGGAGGTCGAAGAAAAAAATCGAAGTAGAAAAGAAAAAGAGCAAGGGAAGTTACCAGTTGAGCCGAGATGCACAGAAGCATATATACCCGCTGGCTGGTTGTTTAATGTTAATATTGACTTATTGTTTGAATTAATCCCCAATGCTCGCCCATGTCTGTTTTCCGTGCGAAGTAGTTATTTGCCTCTTGTGAAGATGCGGCCGCTTGTACATTCTGTGACTCTGGAGGAACTTGTAGATTGGCACTGGCCGGTCCTAAGTGACTGCACTTCTATCGACTGGCAGTTAGCACAGTTTTGTTTCTGAAGAGAAACGCAAGGGATGCTTCCGTGTGTTTTTGGGAATCGCCATGCATAGGTTTCGTCTACCTAGCACCTATGCAGATAGACTTGGGAGCACCACCTTCTCAATCACATTCTTCTGGGCACTCTATCAATAATGTCAACTTGATGACACTAAGATATTGAACTTCTACTTACATGTCCCGCCCCGTTTGTACACTCTTTCCCTTGACAGCGATCAACTGGCCACCCTCAACAGGCCACCGATCGCCCAGATAGGTAGTGGAAATCAAGACACTCGACTCGGTAACATTTAGAAATGTTCCATACTTGGGTTCTCTCGAGTAAAGTGCAATACCGAGGCTGATGAATGTATCGCCGTTACTATTGAGTGGAGATACAGGCCAGTGATGGTCCATTTTCGCCTAAAGAGAGAGACTTTACGATCGATCGATCGCAAGTTTACGTGGAAAACGAGTCACACACAATCAAGGTACGAATTCATCCATATCCCGCGGTATATACTCTATGTACTTGACACATGAGGCCAAATACAGCGAGTAGTACGACAGGTGGTTTGTCGATATAGGAGTTACCCAAGTATGTCTATCACTTACAACGCTGACCTCCAGTCTTCCGACCAGCACTGGTGTGGCCACGCGTTCCTCTCCATCTTTCGATTCCTAGGATACATGTCCATTCCCAATGTCGCAAGTCGACCGGTAGCTTCTCCGATCATGTGCACACAAAAATTCAGGATCAACAATGTCAAAGGATTCGCGGCGCCACCAGGGTCCAATGCCAAGACATGATGGCAATTTAAGCATTTTAAGATAATCTAATCTTATCAAATCAATCAGTTGCAGTTGCAGTTGCAGTTGCAGTTGGTGGAAAACACCAGATCAGTGATGCAACACAACCAGCCTCGATATCAATGAATCTAGACTTATTTCACCTCGTAGAGTGCTACTATTAGAATGCGATGCTCTCTAAGTTATTATTTCCATCCAAGTTCATTTCCATGCTCTACTACTGGAGGGACGCTTTTGCGGATCAAATCGGGAGGTTCAAAAGACTCCATTCCCTTGCCAAACTTTAGATCCGCCGTGCATCTCGGCCTCTTTACACCAATTCCTAGGTCTCAGGAAAGACAAGGCTCTTTGCTTCTTACAGCAAAGACTACAGTAGCTCGGATATATTGCAATACCATTGGGAGGCATCTCGCTGCTCCCCCAGTGCCAAGAGCTTCTAACTCTACGACAAGGACTTCTCTGGCCCACCTCAAGGAAAATGTCACCCGAACGGTCTGTTTTTACGATATCAAAGAGGTCTAGTATACATTCTCATCGTCTGGAACATCAAACAAGACCATTCATCGGGTGGGATTCTGCAGAATCGGCCTATCAATCACCGGACCCCCACATGAGTACGACAAAGCAGGTCAAGAGAAAGGAAGATATTGGCCAGGCAGCAGTCAATCCGATGGTTGACATCCACAGTGGGTTCAGCCCAGCATCCTTGGCCCCGAGCTACCTTAGAAGCTCAGGATGGGAGGCTTATTTCCAGACTGGACGAATGGCTTGCCAAGTTTGAATCGAGAGCCAAAGACCCCAGTAACTAAGGAAAAGAATTTGCCTCAAGTCTCAATCTTTGAACTACTTAGTTAACAACCGACTTCCTTTTGACCGGATCGTCAACAACTCTATCAGTGAGTCCGAGGTCACCCAGACATGCTCTGGCCTATGGATCACCATGCCGCTGGGGCAAGGCTCGATTTAGTAGCGTTATGTCTTCCTCAGATTGATAAGGAAAACGAAGAGAGCACCAGTCCCAGTCCCGCAGAGTCTCGAGACCCAGTCCGGGGCCAAAAATCATGTTTCGGAATCCCGTTCTAGTGGCTTGCCCAATTTCTCTCCGATTGCCTGATGCCAAGATCAAGGCTCACGACCTTATTTACGCCAAAAAGACGCCTCTGTTGCCCTTCCTGGTTAGAAATGACCCGAAAACTCATCAGGGCCAAATCGGAGTCTGGCTTTTCTCACTACCTAATCGACCAGCGCCCACTTACCGGGAAATATTCTTGTACGGCCCCACGGCTTGTTATGCGGTGCTGCGTTTGCTTAGACGCTATAAACGCGCTGTTGGTTGTTGGCCTTACGATCGATCTAATCTGTCTCGTACTATATGACGAGCGACGTGATGCAAGGGAGCCCTGGACCAACCGAACCCTTTGGCTCTTTTCTGAGGCAAAAGTGTCTGTCTATAAGCTTCCCTTCACATGCTTATACTCGGAGAAGGACGGATGAAATTGAAGTGCCAATGCTACGCCGCACGCTGGAAGGTGAAGGGCGGCCAAGAGGTGCGATCTTCGGTGCTGATGCTGCTTATCAGATTATCAGATGATCAGATATGCGACTTGCGCTGAAAAACCTGCGCTCCACTGGTGTTCTTGGGGGTCAACACTTACGGCGCCATACCCTACCAAGCAGTTGGAGCGACGCCACTCTCGGCCAACTCACCCCGGTCGATGGGCGGATAGCTTCTGGAAATAAGCTTCATCCAATGGACGATGCTCTCGACCACTGCAAGGCCTCCATTTGGCACATCTACGGTGCTATTCCCAAGGGTTAGACTCGTAGGGCCAAGCAAATAGAGCGTGGTAGCGTGGATGATCGGTGTTAGTGCGTCTTTTTCTCACCATCCCAGAACCAGGTGCCAGGGACGTCTCTGCAGCGAGAGGGTTCGTCTCGAACAGGAGCTTTCTGCCGTTGACTGTCCAGGGTCGCAATGAGCTTAATCCTTACCTGGCTCGTGGCAGACTTACCGCGGCCAGTTATAGGTGGACTCAGGAAGCCTAGGAAGCTCACCCATCGGAGACCAGTCACCGTTTTAGCCTTCCGAAGGATTCGCTCTACGAAATCTAGCCATGGATGATCATCGCCTATCCCGTTTTCAATTCTCGCTCTAGCGAGAGCTTCCCATGCAGTCAGAGTTGCAATGAGCTGCGATCTTGGCCTGGTAGGGCAGGGTACTTAATGGGTGTTCTTCCCCCTTCAATGCGACCTTGTGGTCCCCTCATAGATTGAGCCATCGCCAAGCTTACTTCTCTCTTTCTTCTCTCAATCCATTGAGCCAAATTGAGCACCTCTCCCCTTTGGAACAATTCTGACACCTTTCGTTCCAATGGCGACTCATACCATGAACGGGCCTGAGCCCGTGAACGAGGTGTCTGTCCCAGACATTGAGAAGGCTCCCGCCAACAACAACATCATGGTCGATGAGGATCTCAAGGACTTCTCCGACGATGAGTTCAAGCAACAGGGTGTCAAGAAAGCCGAGGCCGTCACCAGCGTCTGGACCAAGAAGATGCTGATTGCCACATTTGTCTTGTAAGTGGTTAGCTTACCTTGCCATGACTATACTGATCCTGTATCTTCTAGTCTTTTCCTCGTCTCCTTCGTCGATAGTCTGCTTCAGAATGTGCAGAGCAACCTCATTCCATACGTCACTTCAGCCTTTGCTTCACATGGTCTTCTCGCCTCAACTGGTATCGTAGCCTCGATTCTGGGTGCCGTCTGGAACTTGACTCTTGCCAAGATCATTGACATCTGGGGTCGAGTCTGGGGCTTCGGTGCCATGGTTCTCTTGATTGTTGTCGGTATGATCATGAAGGCTACATGCAACAGCGTCGAGATGTATGCTGCTGCGCACACGTTCTACTGGGTTGGCCATCTCGGTCTCATCTATGTCATTGACGTTGTTGTCGCTGACACCACTACTCTACGCAACCGATTGATCATCATGGGTATCAACTACACGCCCACCATCAGCTCCACTTTCGCCGGTCCCAAGATTGCTGAGCTCTTCTTGCAGAACGTCAACTTCCGATGGGCTTTTGGTTCCTTCTGCATCATCCTGTTGGCGTTCTGCATTCCCGTCATGGTTATCTTCATCATGAATGAGATGAAAGCCAAGAAGTTTGGCCTTGCCCCTGAGAAGGTACACAACCGCACTATTTGGGAGTCCTTCAAGTATTACTTTGTGCAGTTCGATGGTGAGTTTACTCTGTGTCCGCTTTGAACGCACAGTCTTTAACACTAGTCTAGTTATTGGTCTTTTCCTGACCAGTGCCGGTTGGGCTCTACTCCTACTACCTTTTAGCATCGCTGCTACTGCTCCTAACGGATGGGCCACTGGTTACATCATTGCCATGCCAGTCCTTGGTGTCGTTCTCATTGCCAGCTTCGTCGTCTGGGAGAAGTTCTTCGCCCCTGTGCCTTACTTCCCCTTCCACCTACTTGCCGATCGCACCATTTTGGGAGCATGTCTCATCTATGGTATTATGTTTGCCTCTATCTTCTGCTGGGATACCTATTACGGCTCTTACTTGCAGGTTGTTCACTTTGAGAGTGTCACTACTTCTGGTTATATCCTCAACTCGTTCTCTCTGATGGCTGCTTTCGTTGGACCCTTCGTTGGTATTGCCATTCGATACTTGGGACGCTTCAAGTGGCCTTCATTCGTCGGTGTGCCTTTCTTGGTCCTCGGTACCGCCCTTCTCATCCACTTCCGTCACCCTGAGACCGCTGTCAACTGGCTCGTCATGTGTCAGCTTTTCAACGGTATCTACAGTGGTATCTGGTCCTTGACTGCCCGTATCGCAGTCATGTCTTCCGTCAAGCATCAGGATGTTGCCGTCGCTCTGGCTATCTGGGGTATGTTCGGTGGTATCGGTTCCTCCATCGGTGTGGCCATTGCTGGTGGCATCTGGACAAACATGCTACCCACTGAGCTTGCCAAGCAGCTCCCTGAGTCTGCCAAGAACATGACTGCTACCATTTATGGCGACATCAACGTCCAACTGTCTTACCCTGCTGGTAGCCCTGAGCGAGACGCCATCATTGCTGCTTATGACTATGTGCAGCAAAAGATGATCTATGCTGGTTGCGCGTTCATCCCTCTCTGTGTCGTCTGCCTCTTCATGTGGAGGAACATCGACATCAAGGAGAAGGATGCTCAAAGCAAGCAGGCCAAGGGCATGGTCTTTTAAGAAGTCTTTGTGATAGACTGATGAAGAATATCTCATGAAAATGGGGTAGGGATCTTATGAGTTTCCAGGTAAAGATTAATGAATCGATATAATACAAAAGTTCCAGTCGCTTTATAGACGTTTCCACTACACGTCATTCAATACAATGCAGTCGTCTCAGTGCTTTAATGAATGCTCGGGCTTGCATGAATGTGATATCACGAACGATACTGGGAACTGCATTAATGCTGATTGATCTATAGTCTCTTCAGTAAGTTTCTTTATTTGACGAAGGCGTCAGTCCGATGTACAGGAAAAAAGCACGTAGAATAGATTTCATGTTTCTCAAGAGCATATTGAGTGCGCAATCGTCAATTGAAGAGCGACTCGTGCATTTAAGAGTTTAATTCCATCTGGTGACGATCTTACTCGTGCTGTGTTCTCTATTGACTCTGCTGACCATCGTTCGTGATCTTCTCCTTACGGTTGGCATGGCGCTGATACCACGAAGCCGGGATTCAGCAGTGTAGACCTGCGACAAGGTCAAAGATATATGATAAATTTGTTAAGTGATCTAATAGTCATTAATCGCCCGACTTCCTGGCTGGAAGGGCATGGGTTTCCTTCTCTTTCTTACACTATGCACCATATCATTACAGCTTAGCTCCCTTCTCCTTGCGGGCCTGCTTCTCCTTGTCTCTCAACAGACGTCGAAGGATCTTGCCACTAGGACTCTTGGGAATGATCTCGATAAACTCGATACCGCCCTTGAGCCACTTGTGGCGCGCCTTGTGCTCTTCGACGTGCTTGTTGATGCTTTTTGTGACCTCCTCGTCGGACTTACCCTTGGCCTCGGGTGCTTTGACAACGAAGGCCTTGGGGACTTCGCCAGCTCGTTCATCAGGGACTTGAATAACGGCACAGTCGTCGACGAGAGGATGGGTGAGAAGATGAGCTTCGAGCTCAGCTGGTGCGACTTGGTGGCCCTATTAGAGTATGTAAGTAAGTGAGCAAGGGCGTAAGGCGGTGAAATTACCTTGACTTTAATAAGCTCCTTGATTCGGTCCACGATGACAAGATGTTCAATGCCCTTGGGTGACTTGCGAACGATAACCTCGTCACCTGTACGCATCCAGCGTCCATCGCTGTGGTTTACAAAGGTCTCAGCTGTGGCCTTTGCATTGTTGAGATATCCCAGAACAACGCTGGGGCCTTGGACGTAGAGTTCACCGGGGGTGTTGTATTCCGTAACCTCTTTGCCCTCAGCATCGATGACCTTGGCCTTGATTCCAGGAAGAAGGGATCCAGAGGAGCCGGGATCGATATCGAGTTCGGTAGTGGATGAGACCACGGGTGATGTTTCGGTTAGACCTACAAAGTTAGTGATGAGGCGTGACGCGTGATTGAAGGGGGCTTACCGTAGCCTTGACAGATATTCCACTTGGGCCAGATTTCATTCAAGCCAAAGATTGTTTCTTTTCCAAGGGGAGCGGCACCGCTGAAGATGAAGCGAACAGAGCTGAGGTCGTACTTTTTGCACTCAGCCTTGTGGCTTAGCATTTGGACCATGATGGGAGGGACGAGGGCCATTTGCTCGATCTTGAAGCGTTGAACGGCAGCAAGGAACATCTTGAGCTCAAACTTGGGCAGAATGATTGTCTCATCGCCATTGTAGACGCCTTGATACAAGTTAGTTCAGTGAGACGTGGGAAGATCGTGAGATGGCATTACCCCAATGAGCGACAGGGACGAGGCCGTAAATGTGACTGAGTGGTAAGAGACCAAGCTGAACCTGAGTGTCGACACCCGCTGCTTTTCGGCCCTCTGCGTTTTGGACTGTCATTTGCATAACGTTTGCGATGACATTGACGTGAGTGATCTCAACCGCTTTCTACGATTTGTGAGCCATTCATTCACCTCATCAATGATCAGTGCGACTTACAGGAAGACCTGATGTTCCACTGGAGTAGCATAGATACGCAACTTGCCTCAAACCTTGGCCTTTGATCCAGTTCAGAGGCTGAAGTTCAGGCGCATCCTTGCCTTCTGCAATTAAATCATCAATTGACTTGAAAGGTGGCTTGGACTCAAAGCCTGGTACAGGCAGAAGAAAGACACGATCCTCGGGGATACCCACAGCCTTCGCGGCAGTAAGAGCAGTCTCGAGAAGAGGAACACAAGTGAATAGGGCATTTGCGCCGGATGAGCGGAGCTGATGCTCAAGTTCTGGGGCAGAATATGCGGCACTGGCGGGTGTGACGATTCCGTTCAGACGGTGAACAGCATGGGTCATGGTAATGTAGTCGATCTTATACGTTAGTTAGGATTTTGTGTGACTGGGCTCAAACGTACAGTGTTGACTGAGAAGAGCGCCACTACTCTATCCCACTCTGTTCCATCGTGGACATCATAGCCAAGGCGTTTTGCAAGAGCACGCGCGAGAAGTTTCTCACGCTGGATGACCTCTTCTGTGCTGTACGTCTTACCAGAGATGCCGCATGTGAAGGGATTTCTGGACTGAGCAATAGGTTTGCGGGCGTGCTTATCGCTGAAGATGAAGTCCGGGATGGTGATTGACTCGGGAGGTTCTAAGGAATGTGAGCAGAGGAGCTGAAACCAACGACAGGGTGAGTTTACCGAAGGGTAGGCTAACCGAGGGGGGAGGATAGAAGACCATCTTGAATAGGGATTAGAGGAGGGTATTCCGAGGTTAGAGGTTAGGGGGAAGAGGAGAGAATGAGGAGAATAGAGGAAAGGAAATGGGAGAGAAGATGAGGAGCTGAATATGTACTACGTAGTTGGTTCCCTGCTTCTCTCTTCTCCTTGTCGCTTCGGGGCCTCCTCCAAATCTGGGGAAGTCCCAATTTAGCGCGCTCTGATTCCCACTATCTCCGCATTATACCAATCTTGGCCCTATTAGCTGCGATTTCAAGACCTCGGTGCCAGCCGAGGTATAGGAAATAGGGTCGTTGCCTACTTGCCATAGGGTTACGTAGATCATGTTTTTGGGGTCAAAGCTGAAGTCGAGGTGCATGTGACTAAAAAAATTAAGGTTGACATTATTTCTTGGTTCTTGGGTATTTTGAGGTTAGTAGCTTCTGTATGTCTTCTATCGTTGCAGGAATTGGGGTAGAGGAAGTGGACCGTATCTTTGATGCCTCGGTACGTGGCCAAGGGGAGGAAAGAAAACACAGGACCTTAATGCTAAGTGACAAAAAGACTTAGGTAATATAGCCTAAGTTTAGAATAACTTTTACTAAGTTTATTTTGGCACCCTGTAGTAAGGTCCGCTGTTTTGTTGCCCCCCGAGGGTGGCTTGCATAGCATTCCGCTCTAGTTCCGCCATGTCAACCTCTTCCGTCTCGATAAGGAGCATTGTCCCTCGAAGAGAATTCATGTATAACCATAGATTACGACTCTATACACGATGCTACGGAGAGGGAAGAAGCTGCATTGTGCTATGTGAGCAACTTATATCGCCAACTTTCCGATCGAAAGTCAAATTAAGCTCAAGTATGTAAGCTTACCGTTGCACGTTTCTACCCGCGCTGACGTCCACCAGTCAGGATGAACTTAGATTGCCTAAAAAGGCAGAGAGAAATGTTGCCAGATACCGAAATTACTCATCAAGAACAACTACATACTTTGTTCTGGTTACTGGGTACAGACTAACATATACTGCTTTTCGTATGTTGGTGAAATTGACGTCAGTGCCCTGGTTCTGTTGCTTCTCGCCATAACGACGACTTCACCCACTGGAACTGACGATTCTCTCAGCTCTTGATCCGATCAGAGTAGGATATGTAGCCTTTTTCTCACCGCCAACGGCTATCATCCATCAGAATTGCGAAATGGGGGTACGATGTAACTCTCTGGCTCAGAAATCTCTCACCTCCCTGGCGATGCACGACAGCCTTGTGAGAGCCTCAAGAGAGATGCCATTCATCGACCTTCGCGATTCTGCATTCTACAGCAGAGCGCCAATGTTTCTCAAGAAAAGGCTCAATAGAATCCCCCGGTTATGATTACACAGACACGCCCATTTCTAAACGGATACAGAGTGTCTCCCGAGATATCCGAAGTCTTCCTCCCGCGTTGCGCAAGATGTGGCTGTCAGCTGTTGCGGCACCACGAGCAAAGCACGTTGATCCAACACGACGGGTACACAAGAAGTCTACATCGAGGGAACAAATTCTCCGAAAGCATCTCCCGATCGTGAAGCCATGACATGCTGTGCTCCCTTTCTACTGAACACAGCATACACACGATAAAGCCCGGCACAGCTGAGGCAATTTCCAAGTCACACAATTCATGAATACAAGGTGAGATAATGCAAAGACCAAACGCCGCCGTATGCTTTATGCTACGCATACCCTAAATGCGGTCTATCAATTACAATCATCATGTCCAAGAGATGTCGTTAAAATATGTACAACCATGCATAACCATCGCTATTATAGCAAGTTGACTCCGAGAGCAAAACCGCCAATGACAGCAAACACCCAGCTGAGAGGTGTAGGCTGCCATGCGGCATTGTCATCGTCATCGCCGCCACTACCGGCTCCGGCAGTGACTGTGACGGTTTGTCGACCACTGAAGGTCTGTGTCGTCACGACGCCTGTGGCACAGTCGCGTTCGAAGTCGGGGCATGAGGTGATGGTGTAAGTCGTGGTGTACGCAGAGGTAGGGAACGAGCCACCTGTGCCAGTAGCAGTAGCCGCCTACCGAAGTTGTCAGTTTAATCACGCAGGAGTACGAGGTGTCATGACTTACACGTCCAGTTGCTGTGATATCAGAACTCTTGCACTTGCCAGTCTCGCTGGGCACAGCGTCAGAGCCAGATCCAACAGCAACAATATCCTCATCACCACAATCAGCAGCCTGAGCAAGATGGACCTCCTTGTTATCCCAGTCGAAGACGAAGTATCCGGCTCGCAGAACAGAGTCACCAAGAATCTGCTGGTCGCTGGTAGGTACAAGACCAATGTAGCACGTTCCAGGTCCAAGCTCAAGAATAAAGTCACTGAAGGCAACTTTAATGATCTTGTCACCGAACCCAAAATCAACCGTGCCATCGAGGTCACGGTTCTCACAGTCGGTCATGTAAAAGCCCTCACCATCGTTCTGAGCATCGAGAGCCTCCAGAATTGGTCGCGCGACCGACATGTGCATGCGGGTGAGAGTCGTTCCAGAGTCGAGCATAACGTTGGAGTCAGAGCTGGAGACACGAATGTCCTCTGTATCACCGCTAATGGTGACGCCGAGGCTATCCAACTCAACGGCGAGACGGTATTCACCACCCTCACCACGGATGATAGGGCGAGTCTCCAGCTTGCCAATATACTTGCTGCGATCAATACCGCCGTAGATCAGAGCACCCTCTGTATCATCCGAGTGTCGCAGATCAAGTGCGAACACACGACTGTTGATAAGTCCCTGGTCCGCCATGGAGGTGAGCAATAAGCTATAAGGCTCATCGCCGTCAAATCCAGCTCTCAGATCAGGCGCAAGACCTAGGATACCCTGTGAGATACCATTGCTCTCAACCAAAACACCAAAAGTCTGATTTCTCAACTTTGAGTCTCCAAATGTCATGAGATCTGTGTAGTATCGAATCGTCGCAGATGTATGCGTCGTTGAGTCGGACGCGTCGCCATAGTTGAGCGTCTCGCCACCAAAAGGACCGATGGGTGGTGTCTTTGACTTTCGAGGGTCATATTGTCCAAAGTCAAGACATTGGTTGTATTGAGTAGCGGACTGAGCTTCTTCGCAGTCCGGGTTTACCCAGAGTTCGTTGGAGCCGGTATCGAGAAGGACTGTGACTTTTTGAGGAGGAGTACCGATTTCAACTATAGAGTATTAGCAACTGTAGTTAGTTGGTTATTAAGAATATAGTAACATACTGTCTGTCGCGTAAAAGAAATCTTTGTTCTCGAGTCGGACGGCGATAGCGTCACCGTCTTGACGCTTGTCGTGCTGCTTATCCTTGTTTCGCTCCACGGTACCAACGTGCATCGACAGATAACCTTTACCGGCCTTCGATCTCGGGATGTTAATGGCGTCAACGCTGCCGAGCAGAGCCGCGGCTGTAGTTATCGTAGTCCACCTCATGATGACTTCTGTGGTGTTGTTTGCAAAAGGCTACAACGGTTTCTGACAACGTCCCCAGGGGAAGAGAAGAGAGGCTGCCTCGTCTTTAAACTAACAACTCCAAGGCCCCCAGTGGCGTTTTCCCTGCCTACCTCACCCCCGGGCTGTGCCTTGGTTGGTGGATGTGCTAGGATCTAAAGGGACGGAATTAGCGGGATGTGCTTGGCTGGTGGTCTTGGCTTTTGCTTAGACGTTGGGTAATACGGTACGGCTGAAAAGTCCTTGACGTAGGGGTTTTGGACCTGCATAATTGGGCTTTGGGGCGTTGGTTTGCACATGAGAAGGCTCTGTTGGCTGCTGTAGTGTAACGTGTTTCTATTCAGAGCATGTCTTCTGCGTAGGTAGTGAGTCTCTTCTCACAGAGTAACAAGAGACAGCTATTATTTGTCTCTGTCAAACAATGCCTTTCTTCATGTTTGAATCAGAGTGCCATGCCAATTCAAGGCTCGCTAGCCCCCCCATGTCTCACGTTACAGGCGTGATCCATTCAGCTTGGCTCATTTATCAAGACTCCGCCTCTCTTCCTAGCAACCAGGCTAACCCCAACCTAGCAGATCTTCGGTCATTTCCCAATAAGACTCGCCTTCTTCCTGATCACAAGAAAGACGGCAATCGCTGTAGTGTCTTGGCCAGTTGAAGGATGCAGTAAGAGGGTCAACTAGCCTTTTCAGCTTAAAAATCAGAAGAGCAGGCGGCTTGCGCGGCCTTTGGTAGTGGATGATGTCTTTGAAGCTCAATTGGGATTAGGGATCTCAGCCTGTGGCGATTTCGTCCCTTGTCTATGCGCCTTGTGCCACAGTTGAAAGAACGGCAGCAACGGGGGCATTTGATGGATGAATGAGAGAGGGAGGCTTGGGAGAAATACGACATGTTGCATGGTGCATGGTGCAGGCTTATTGTGAGTCGCATACATACTCCGTATAATTGAAACGTCGGATGCAAACAAGTCAAGCGATTGGACACACAATCAAACTTGGCCCTGCTGCTTGTGGAAATTAAGCTCACGGAAGCCGATTCTTATGGTTGCAAGAATTAGACGATCGGAAATTTATCTACAGTAACGTTCAGTGATCTCCCACTCATTTCTCAAGCATATCCTAGCCTGCCACTCGACAATCAGAGTTTCTACCCGAATGCACCGGCGTGTCTGTCTCACTTTATTTGAGCTGATGGCTCTCAGCCCTGGCGTGGAATCCTTGTTCGCGATGCCGATGTAGGGTAAGACACCATGAATTCGTTTTTTAAAGATTGCATTGGTGATGAGCAAGCCATGTACAACGACGTTTGCGCTTAATGATACGCAAGCCATTCCGCTGCAAATTTCAACCGGCGGCCTCATTACAGTTTGATGTTGCAGCGCGTTCTTGGAAACAGATGGGGCTTGAGCTGGCGTACTGAGGACTTTGGCTTAACTGACGACTTGATGAAAGTTAGAGCGAAAACAGGTGATCCTCAATATGGTCGATTTTATGAAATCAATCTAAGGTAGTCCAAATCTTTTTATCTAGCTGGTAATTTACAGGTCGTTATATTTTACAAGTCGTGCCATCTATCCAGTCTCATTTTATTTATGCCTTCAAACCTGTGCCAGACACCAACAGCGCAACGCTGCCAAGCTGTCTTCTCACATCCTCCTTGTTAACATCATGGGTATCCTCGACCTCTCCCCACTGTCCGGTTTGCCAGTCAACTTCAAGACTGGTAGCAGCAGCGGCTTCTTCAACGCCAAACTTCTTACCAGGATTCAAATGACCCTTTGCGACTGAACCCTCGGTCCACTCAACAACGAATCGTGCAGCAGCAATGAGACTCTTGCCGGCCAATGAGGCACGCTCAAGTCCAGCAATCTCAAAAGCATCGAGACCAGTGATCCAGCCCTGAACAATCTCGCGAACTCCAGGGGCCTGTGACTGAGGCAAGATGGAGTGGCCGTCAAGGACCGGGTTGATGGTGACGCCTAGCCAAACATGTGTTGTCAGGAAAGACACAATCTCCTCGGCTGTGCGCTTCTGTACATCTCGTAGCGACTCTCCAGCTTCATTCTTGCGATCATGCGCTCCTGCAGGAGGGTTCCAGCAGAGAATGGAATCGGTATCGAGGTATCGTAATAATGTCGAAGCAATTGCACTTCGAACCTCTGAAATTTCACCTCCAGTGGTCTCATCAGCCGCAGCGATATCGAGAGCTCGGCATGTAAGACTTGTAAGAGGGATCAAATGATGTCTTGTAGCATCTTGGGCAGAAGTCAGAAGATCCCATTCGAGAGCGAGAGCGGAGGCAAGGTCGGGCTTAGTGATGGGAATTCGAACGACCTCCTTGGACACAGGATGTCTCAACGGTCGAGTATCGAGGAAGACTTGAAGAGAACCTAGGTGTATCTCATCAGCATACGCTTTGATGGTGGGGTAGAAGTATTTCGACTAACCGTCAACCTCCTTCACAGAGACATCCTTCCAGAATCGCTTCTTCAAACCACCGCCTCTCTTTCCAGAACTGGCATTTCGAAGCTCCTTAGCATTCTTGAGCATCTCGGCCTGTCTTCTCCGCCTCGCAACTCGCTGATGGACATTTTCGGCGGGCTGGATCGGTGGCTCAGGTGGCGGGCCAGTGCCGACCACTGGAGCGACATTGGCGGCCCTGACAACGGTCGAGTGAATTGGACGGACAAAGGCCGGGCGCTGGACGAGCCGAGGCGCAATTCGAAGTGGTACTCGTGTTACGGATTTCATTCTGGGCGACAGGTTGGGTCGTGGATTGAGGTTGAGAGAATGAAGCTGGGGCATTTAAAGATGCGACCCGGAAAATTGGGTCCGGCTGGAAGTTCAGAGTGGGTGGATGGATTCATCAGGGTCGACATGATGTCACCTTTTGAAGATGAGAGCCTTTAAAAAGGGCACCAGGAACTCTTTTTGGGCATGTAAATATGAGAATCATAACGTATTAGGCAATATATAGTAGGAATCCAAGCTATTAGGATATGTTAGAGCATCAAAGTAAGTCCAAGTGAGCATCTGAAAGCTTGCGGGTACCTGAAGCTGCAGTGCTCCATTCTCCAGCAGCAACCTTGCCTAAGGACAGTGGCCATACCAAGGACAATGGTATATGGAAATGCAAATTATAAGAGAAATGAGATATTAAAGAGACAGGCCAAATCTTAGCCACAGTAAATGACTGAAGATTTGGCAATTGGAATCTACCGTCGACTTCCAAGCTGAAGCCAATGCCAAAGTTGACACGAATCCCCGTCCGATAAGGGGCTGATAAGATCACGTGATGCGGCACCACTCATCCCTGAAGCGTAACTGCGACGTGGTGATTCTACCTTAGGAGCGCCTCGACCGCAACCTCAAGTCTCCCTCGCCCAAACCTTTCACCTCAACCCAGTTGCCCAACATGAGTTACGGCAAGAAGGACGAAGACGCCGACCTCGGGCTGGTCAAGGTTGACCGAACTCAAGTCTTCCAAGAAGGTCCGTCTCCATCAATCGCCTTATTCCTATTCAACCCCCCACAGTCAAGCTAAATAGTCCAACAGCACGACTCTTCAACAGCTCCCCTATCCAGCCTCGACGATGTCGCATTCTGCTCACCAAGATCGCTCTCCTTCTCTACACGGGAGAGAAGTTCCCCACAAACGAAGCTACAACCCTCTTCTTCGGTATCTCGAAGCTCTTCCAGAACAAGGATGCCAGTCTCCGACAGATGGTCCACCTTATTATCAAGGAGCTTGCCAACTCAGCTGAGGATATTATTATGGTTACCAGCACCATTATGAAGGATACTGGCGGTAGCACCGATGCTATCTACCGACCCAATGCCATTCGCGCCCTCTGCCGTATTATTGATGTAGGTTGCTTTGCCGGCAGGTACACCGACACCCCTGGAAGCTGACACTGTAAAGGCCACGACCGTGCAATCGATCGAACGAGTGATGAAGACCGCAATTGTCGACAAGAACCCCTCAGTATCCTCTGCCGCCCTCGTTTCCTCATACCACCTCCTTCCCATCGCCAAGGATGTTGTCCGACGATGGCAGAGCGAGACCCAGGAGGCCGCTGCCTCTAACAAGTCCTCTGGTGGCTTCTCCCTAGGATTCTCCACCTCAAGCAGCCAAGTTCCCATGAACCACTCGACCATGTCGCAATACCACGCCGTCGGACTCCTATATCAGATGCGCATGCACGACCGAATGGCCCTTGTCAAGATGGTTCAGCAATTCGGCGCTGCTGGTGCTCTCAAGAACCCCGCTGCGATCATCATGCTGGTTCGACTTGCTGCACAGCTCGCTGAGGAGGATGCTTCATTGAGGAAGCCCATGATGCAGCTCCTCGATGGCTGGTTGCGACACAAGAGCGAAATGGTCAACTTCGAGGCTGCCAAGGCTATCTGCGACATGCGAGATGTTACCGATATTGAGGTAGCGCAAGCTGTCCATGTCCTTCAGCTGTTCCTCACCTCTCCCCGCGCTGTTACCAAGTTCGCCGCTCTCCGAATCCTCCACAACTTTGCCAGCTTCAAGCCTGCCGCCGTCAACACCTGCAACCCCGACATCGAGCTTCTCATCTCGAACAGCAACCGATCCATTGCCACTTTCGCCATCACCACACTTCTCAAGACCGGTAACGAGGCCAGTGTCGACAGGTTAATGAAGCAGATTTCCACCTTCATGTCCGAGATTACCGACGAGTTCAAGATCACAATCGTGGAGGCTATCCGAACCTTGTGCCTCAAGTTCCCCAGCAAGCAGGCTGGTATGCTCACCTTCCTCAGCGGTATTCTGCGCGATGAGGGTGGATACGAGTTCAAGAGGGCTGTTGTGGAGAGCATGTTTGATTTGATCAAGTTCGTCCCTGATTCCAAGGAGGATGCGCTTGCTCACCTCTGCGAGTTCATCGAGGATTGCGAGTTCACTAAGCTGGCTGTCCGAATTCTTCACCTTATCGGTCTTGAGGGTCCCAAGACCGCTCAGCCCACCAAGTATATCCGATATATTTACAACCGAGTGGTTCTTGAGAACGCCATTGTGCGAGCTGCTGCTGTCACTGCCCTCGCCAAGTTCGGTGTTGGCCAGAAGGACCCCGAGGTTAAGAGCAGTGTCCGTGTTCTCCTCACCCGATGCTTGGATGATGTTGACGACGAGGTTCGTGATCGTGCTGCGCTTAACCTGAAGCTCATGAATGAGGAGGATGACGAGATGGCAGCTCGATTCGTCAAGAACGGTAAGCATGAATTAGCGACTGACTGTGGATTACTACTAATGCGCAAACAGAGAACATGTTCTCCCTCCCCTACTTCGAGCAGCAGCTTGTCCTGTACGTCACATCAGACGACAAGTCCGCTTTCGATAGTCCCTTCGACATTGCCAAGATTCCTGTGGTTACTCGGGAGCAAGCCGACGCTGAGGACCGATCCAAGAAGCTGATTGCCACAGCTCCTACACTCAAGGCTCCCAAGGTTGGCCCCACCAAGCCTACCGGAGCCGAGGCTGTTGCTTCTGCTTCTGCTCAGGCTCAACGGTATGCCCAGGAGCTGCTTGAGATCCCCGAGATGAAGGAGTTTGGCAGTGTCCTCAAGTCCTCGCCTGTTATCGAGCTTACTGAGGCAGAGACTGAGTACGTTGTCAGCTTGGTCAAGCACATTTTCAAGGAGCACATCGTCCTGCAATATGAGGTCAAGAACACCTTGCCCG
The DNA here is from genome assembly GCA_017165645.1 of Fusarium sacchari. NCBI lineage: Eukaryota > Fungi > Ascomycota > Sordariomycetes > Hypocreales > Nectriaceae > Fusarium > Fusarium sacchari. The sequence goes on from JADANP010000006.1 coordinate 485,007, forward strand.
ACACTGTCCTTGAGAACGTTTCCGTTGTCGCTACTCCCGCGGACGAGGAGGAGCTCGAGGAGGTCTTCATCATCCAGGCTGAGAAGCTTGCGACTGATGAGCCTGGCAAGGTCTATGTCGCTTTTAAGAAGGTTGGCGGTGAGGCTTCCCTGCCCATCTCCACCTTCTCCAACGTCCTCAAGTTCACCAGCAAGGAGATCGACCCCTCAACAGGCGAGCCCGAGGATTCTGGCTACGATGATGAGTACGAGGTGGCCGAGTTCGACCTTGCTGGCAGTGACTACGTGATCCCCACATTTGCTGGCAACTTCAGCCACATCTGGGAGCAGGTTGGTGCTTCTGGAGAGGAGGTTACAGAAACCCTCCAATTGAGCGGTATGGAGAGCATTGCGGGTAAGTCGACTGCAGAGTTCATAGAAGGCATGATACTAACAATTTCACAGATGCTACAGAGCAACTTACAAAGATTTTGTCGCTCCAGCCTCTCGAGGGTACCGATGTGCCCGTCAACCAGACCACCCACACACTCAAGCTTCTCGGCAAGACAGTTGGTGGAGGTCGGGTGGTTGCCAACGTACGGATGGCTTACTCATCAAAAACTGGTGTCACGACAAAGATCACGGTGCGAAGCGAAGAGGAGAATGTGGCTGCGCTAGTCATCGCGTCGGTCGCTTAGAGAGGAACAACAGAAGCAAAGCGGGCGTTGAAAGGATCATGATGTATCGAAAGCTTTGTCTCGGTTTTAGACATACCGTACAAGTGTGGCAGTAATGTGATTATTTACGATTCGTTTCCTTGTCCTGGAATCACGATTGTCACTTTGCAGGGGGTTAAACGGCTTGTAAAAGTGATGAGGGGGATTATTCATTGGGTGGTTAGAGGGAAGCGAAGAAGGTATAAGAGCACGTTTTTATCGGAGCATGGCTGTTGGGGCCATGTTATTTGTTGCAAAAAGAAGGAATTCACTTAGTCAAGCCTGAGCCAGTGATATGTGACTTGAAGTGAAGTGAGGTGGGACAATCGTATACAAGCAACACACTGGGCATGTAGCTTGTCTTGAAGCCAATGCTTCCGAACTCTTGGCCAAGACATTGGTGTAGCCCAGCCTGTATGAGCAATGTTTGCACGCGGTGGTATGGTCTTGATGCTTATGGCATTTGCTCGTGACACAGGTTGCTGAGCGAGTGCACCAAGTCACAGCATTAGACTATGTACGGTATGTAGCATATGATTGCGCACTTATAGCAAATGTAGTATAGTATTTGGGCTCATATCTCTTGGTTTGTGTTTGTGTTTGTGTAAATGTTTTGCTTCTGTTATGGCCGAGTGACAGTGGTAGACGGTGACGCTGTTGGCATGCTATCGCTCATGTTAACCCAAGCTTGACTTAGGCAGCTTCACAGATAGGAAAAGTAATTGGGGATCAATAGACGTGATATACTACAACTACTGACGTCGATGTCATTGAGATTTTGGTGTTGGCAGAACAAATGATCAAGTGTATTGCTTCGCACAACATATGCAACTGGCGAAGGAAGAAGCCCTTTGCTGATTGGGACATGTTTTCCAATCGGCAAATAGAAACAAGCATTTAAATTTAGTAAAAATGTGACAAAATCCCGAAAGGATATGATATTTCTCTCGATTCCTCTCCTTGCGGTCCTGAAGAATATGTATAGCATTTCTTCCCACTTCCACCCTCCCACTTCTTTCGTTTTCTTAAGCTGCCATAAGACCCCTGAATTATTTATACTCAAGTATATAGTCATGCGCAATTACAGATGGCCAACGTACCTTTATTTATTAGTCTATATTTATCACATTGGCACTGGATACAGTATCTGGCGTTGTGCTGGCGCCGTAGGACCGCCGATTTCGTTACGTATGCCTTAAGAACTGACACTGACCACAGGAAATCGCATACAAAAAGACAAGGCATTATGTATCACATTAATGTAAGAAAGAAAAAATTGCCTTTATTATGATAGAGAACTTTGTCTCTTGTCACTATGCCAAAGGGTCCCCCATGTCCTTCTTCTTCGTCAGAGACAACAAGCAATTAGGGCCTGTGGTCACGATTCGTGATTGTCAGGGTTAGTAGCCGGTATGATGATTCCATTGAGACGATGGCGGTGCCGATACGAATATGGATGGGCATGAATGTGTCCCAGTATAGATCAACTGGGTGAAGAGTGAGCCTGCGGCCAAGTCTGCCACCCGGGACATATACGTGCTTTCAGACCTTGGCTGGCCGGATCACGTTGACTGGGTATCTTTACTAGACGGCGAGGCGAAATTTGAGACATAATCTCGCTCATTCCTTCATGTGTCCCTGGGATCCTGCGAGTATAAGAAGGGTAAGTTCTAGCATCCAACAGTCCCAAAAAGCAAGGTTGCACTGGCTAATGTATCAACGCACATGTACAGAGAAGGCTCAAACTTTCTCTCGACTACACAAAGATCCCTCCTGGAAATGGAAAAGGCATGCCTCTCTTGTTACGTGGTGGTGATGTCTTCAGCTACACTCTCTCATTAGCCCTGGGAATCTTGGAAAGCCGTACGCATTGTTGGCGTATGGACTTGACCTGAAGCCATCCGAAAGCCCGAAGCTGCCTTGCTTCGATCCCCTCGTAGCTCTACAATAACAAGATATGACATGACGTAAGTTTTTGTATCCAGCCCTGGGAGGTGTTGGACACCAGGCACTGAGTTTCAAGACGTAAGTCCCAGAAAGAAGATACGACAGCCGCGGCAAAGGACTTTCCCACCATGTATCGACTTGTCCCCCAAAGAAATATCCAAACAGTGCGGTCGAAGCATGGTGTATCTTTCCAAAGATGGCGACACGCCAGGGCGCAAGAGCTTGATTCGAAGCATTGACTCGGGCATAAGGTGCCTTAGGGGGATACATAAGCGAAGAGAATCTCGGCCTTGACTTGAGAGGTCCTCCCGCACTATTTGCAGGCAACGAGGAGGGGTATATATAAACCGCGAACTGAAGGATGTTTGTTAGCCACAAAGTACTTGGTATCGTCCTCCAGACCAGGTGACTTCGCTGACGCATTGTTCATATAGGAGTATGTGCCTCGCCTGCGATATTTGCGTTCTGCCTCATACGTGGATAAAACCGTCGTCGTTATCAGAAATACCGACAGTACATCAACTCATACGAGGAGAAAGGCATAATTGGTGATGATAGCAAGGGTATTCTTGTAGGGGGAAAGCGAAACGGACGAAACAAAATCGTTTTCTCTGCGTGGCTTGGGGGTCAGCATCATTTCTCTATTGAGTTCAGCTGACTGCCTCGAAGTCTCACACCACTGCTGGTACAAAGGAACCTTCATGCCCTCGAGAACAGAAATGCACCAAGACAAAATGCTCCCACCAGGGATGAATCAGACTTGACCAAGGAGAAGAAAGGAATCACCCAGCTGATAGTGGATATACCACCATTGTAAAGGGGTATACAAGAAGAGTCTTCCCATAGCTTGAAGTGACCTGTCAGTATCTATAAGCTCGAGCACATGCGGAAGTAGAAGCCACGAAGTATATGACTGCCGACAAGTCTTCGGCCATGGTCAAGAAGATGCTTTGTTCGCTTGTACGCTCAAGGCTGCAATAGCGGCAGTGGAGTGCTTCGCCATTGACTGAGATGGTGTATAGAGTAATTGATGTGGTTCTTCATCAAGAATCTGTTGAAGAACTCTTCGAATACTGGCATCAAACTTGGTGTGAGTATAGCCAAAGCCAAGGCCTGTCTGCCCGAGTCCTCATTGCGCTGGCACAGATCTTATTACTTGAGAGAAGCCTTGCTGACACATCCTCTAATCTTCCATATCATCTCGGTCTAAGAATAGGATTAGCAAGGAGGTGCTCCCAAGATTCGCGTTTCGCAATAAGATTGCGGGCGTAGTCCAATGGCAACTAGTTCACAGGGCTTTGGAGACTCAGGGGTAAAGGCGCTCGCGGTAATTCCGTCTAAAAGAACTCAACAACCGGCCGAGCTATATTCGAACTAGACAGGAGGTGTTAAAGCAGCTTATCGTGACTGAAGCGGACTTGAGATATGCTGGCATCCCATTGATTGGCTTGGAACAACGCAAACGCAGTGTTCGTCATTGAAGAACGGTCTTCTGATGGCATTCTTCTCTTGGATCAGTGGAGCGTTTAGTCCGATGGGGTTGAAGCTTGAAGAGGAACTATATCCTATATCTCGAATCTTGGATGGAATCTGAAGGGTAGTTCCATGAAGTCGGCGAAGACATGGTTGGGGCGGGAACTTCGAGGGTCATGAGAATTCGTCGGCCGTGATCATGAGGGAGAGTGCGCCAATTATAGCTAGTAGAACAGCGCAAGTCAGCAGGAATACAACTGGAATGGTATGATAATAGAGACCTGATGGAATCCTGGCTTCCAAGCGTGATGAGAGGGATACAAACCGAGCCCCCCGTTTACTAGCTGCCGCCAAGTATTTCCGACGATGATAGAAGTGTTAGCCTGTGTAATTTTATTGCTGCAAGTGTACCCTTGAGGGTAAGGAGTAGTGTTACAAGATCCCTGATAGAGTAGTGACGTTGATAACTAATAGTGTACGTCTCGGCGAGCGTTCAACCCCTGAGCTCTTTGACTTCAAAGCTGTTGACTGTTGTCATCAGACTGTAAGGGCGATAGGCCTACTGTGTTAGCGTGACTCCCGTGGGAATGTAATGGTATGCAACGGTGGAGCGTACCGGAGTAGATCAGCCCCTGAGAGTGTCAAGGCAGAGCTTGAGTGCCCCTGTGGTTCTAAAGAAGCCCGCAGGACGAACCTTTCCTTCATTGAGAGCAGTTGAGGCGGTAGTTTAGTGATTTCCAAGGTTCAAGGGACCGTCTGTGACCAACTCAGGGGCCATCCATGGCAACTCGGCGCTTTGAGGTCGTCTGCCTGGGCGCCCTCCTCTCACCTGACAACCAATTGCTGCCCGAGGAGGGTGCTTGAAGGTCAATGACAGTTGGAATGACTGATGGAGAGGAAAAGAAAACTGGTTTCGGTTGTCGTATCGATCAATGTGGCGTCCCAGCGAGTTGGATACTTGTTAAGGCAGTTCTGCTGAAGGGTTCTGCAGCGCTCTTGTCAGCAAGATGGTATCGACGAAATCACAACTGAATAAACGAACAAGCTGCTGAATAAAGGCCCCGGAGAGACCCAGATGTGTAGGAAGATGGCAAAGATGAGTAACCGACCATCTTGTGAGGCATGCTAGGTTGGTATGGAACATAGCGGTCTCCGACAAAGAGCCCCAAGGCTTAAAGCCCCCCAAGGTCTTCTGGAGGCGTCAAAGGTACTGTGAAAGAAAACATGGATCTGTGGAAAGCTGTAGTATCCCTGTTGACGGCTTGGTAAGGTCTCATGTCTCCCGGTGGTCAATGGTTTGCCAAGAGATCCAGAGGGCCAAGTGTAGAACCGTCACTAACGAGTTCTACTGCTATGATGTTGCGTTCGGGGAAACAGTGTGATCGATGTGAGACCTAGAAGCGCGCTGCGCACCCAAAGCACGTCGAGGACTTGGGGTAGTCAGTTACTGCGTACGAGTTGTAGATACAAGAGGGAAAGGACAGTCAGGGGCTGGAGTATAAATGCATACAAGGTGTTCATGGTTATGGCCCTGGACAAGAGAGTGATAATATGCATGATTTGAAGGGTGAAGCGCGTGTAACGCTTGTCGGATGTCAGCGTTGCCAGCGTCACTCGAGGGCAACGATGCACAGTCGAGTCACGGACGTGTCTGCTTTGTTCCCTGTTTACATAGATGCGAAGGGATGATAGTGCAAGGTCAAGGCCAACGTTAAGAAGGGACGACGAGCTGCGGATGAAGATTGGGAGACAGGGTGGTAAGATATGTTGGAGTGTATGGAGGGGGATAATAGAAGAGAGCACACATACATATTCCTGTGAGGACTCGGGGGCTATAGACAAGCACTCAGTGCTCATGCAGGATGCTTTTAGAGGACCAGGTACCTGAATTGCAGAAGAGTAGCGTATGAGCGTCTGGTTTAGGAGGCCAATGACGTTTCGTTAGTGTGGTGTGCCTTGTAAAAAAAGGTCACCAGGGCACCGATGCCTTTTTTCGTCACACGTCAAATCCAAGTACCCGCCGTATATCAAAACATTTCTCTCGAGCTCGAGCTTCTTCCCCTCTCTCCTCTTTTCACCCTCAAAACATTCTTCGACTTCCGCTCGAAGTCAACTTCTCCGCATTACTTCAACAACAAACACAAGCGTGAGTGTCATTTTCACTTCTTCCTTCTCTTTTTTCTTTTGTTTCCGCGTGCTAAAGTTAACTTAGGTCCCTGCCTGCACTCCAAGGCGCTGCAAACATGGATGAACCTGGACCTGCAGAGCGACTGACTGGCGAGGGGTAAGTCGACACTTCTATCAACTCGTGTCAACAAGTACTGAAAACAGATGCGCATAGTGCCAAGGTTTCTATCTACTTTGGCTCGATGGCGGGAGGTGAACTTGGCCCTACTGTCGAGTACGTCCACGCTGAGGCGATTCTCCTGACGTGCCCTGAATTCCTCAAGAGAGTCACTAAATGGGGCATCATTTCGCTCCCATTCGCTACTACTGAGGCAATCCAAGCCATGGTCCGTTTCTTCTACACTGGAAAAGTCCCGTTTCATGAGGTACACAAGTTCACTCTTCGCCCGGACCTTGAGAAGGCTTATGATCTTGCCATCCATATTTACTCGCAGGCTGTGTACAGCGACATAACTCAGATGAGAGACCAGGCCACCGAGTATATGACAAGTCTGTTTCCCTACATGGAGCCCGGCTACATGCTGGCCTACTCTCACAGCGTCCTCGAGCCTCTTTATCCTGAGCTCAACTTTGACTGGGTTGCAGCCCAAGTGCGTCTTCCATACCACGCCAATGAAAAACTCATGGATGCCGTTGATGCTGAGCGCAAGGAGGACATCAAGCGCTTCAGAGAGTCTGTCGCCCGCCGAGAGTCTGATTGGGTCAAGATTAACCTAGACGGCGAGGAGGAGGAGTCTGTTGGGGAATCCGAGGTCAAGGGAGCAACCGACGTCGAAAACGAAGTGGCCGTCGAGAGTGAGAGCGAAGACTCCGAGGCCGAAGAGACTGACGGTGAATCCGACGCTGGGTCAGGCGATGAGTCCTACGACAGCAACGGCAAGCTCAAAATTATCGGAGCCGATGGCTTGATCAACCTCGACTTGGCCAACTACCCACCCGGTGTCTACCGCTGGTAAATCACGATGGTCTCTAACGACGAATACTTTTTGGAACGAAGGACTACCGAAATGTAAAGAGGAGCATGATGAACCGATGGACATGTAGTGATGGTTGCAACAGTACTGACTGGCATATGGGGATGAAATTTGTCAGTATATGATCACGAGGGGTTTTGGGAAGGAGTCTTACCCATGTAATATTAGCTGAGAGTATCCCCCGAATACAGTCCATCCATGAACTTCTATGCCTTGACCAAGCTGATGTTTTATTGGTGAGAATATTGAAAGAAGGTGAAGTAGCGTATGGTCCCAGGCTCCAACTGCTGGGATCTCTTCGCGGCCACGGGTACAGCGTTGCGATCACATACCGCTGAAAGCTTTGATCTCTGCTTTTGTTTCACATTCAAGGGAGGCCAAAGGGATATTGAAGCCATCTAAAGAGATGTGCCGGTCATGGTACTTCTTTCACAGGATGATTGTAACGCACAAAGGGAGTTCAGGCACCGGGAGGATCAAGCTACCTGTAACTCCTCGATCGCGAGAGCGCAATGCATTTCAAAGAGACGATGCATGCCATGAACTATTTGCCTAGAATTTGGAATACTTATTTTCCGTTCTTGTGAGGAGGAAGTTCAGTTTCCGGTACCTATTATCGAGTGCATCACTGGAGCCTACGTTGGGTACTGTCCAACACTACCTACCTACCTTAGAGTCATGCGGGGGACACCCTCGCGTCACAACAAGCGACCGGCATTCATTTACTGATTAAACAAGGCAAGAGTGCCTTGGCCTGTGCATTTATTGCAACATACTTTACATTGTATGGCATCAGCTACATAACAGCAACGCAGTAGACGTCTCGCTTCACACGACTATTTATTCACCAAGGTTAGATGTTTGTAAATCCATGGAACCAAGGGATGGCCTCCTCTACTCAAGTGTCTAGGTAGTAAACTTCCTTCCATGAGATCAAGTTGACTAGAGTGCGAGGTCACATGGGTTGGTGAGCCACCTCAGGCAGCAACTGGAATTCGGAGCAGGTGAAGTGATCCAATTGTTTGGGAATGGTGCACGTGGCTAGGTACCTACCTATCCTTTTCTTGGATATCACTTCAACATAAGGTACATTTAGAGGAAGTCACAAGGCACAAAGGGTTTAAGTTTGCCTGAGTCAACCCGGCCATGGGTTTCCTCAAACAGTCAGTAACGACATTTGCTAAAGTTCTCTTGGAGCTCGGTGCCTGGGAATCTGATATTGGATTGTATGTATCTGCTAAATCTGTACTCAGGAGTCTGTGTCATCATCCGTTGTCAGTGCAGTGTCAACTACGCTGCAAGTGGTTGGTTGGTTGTCACTTGGTTGACACTGTATGATACAGTCGCGGGCGTGACGCGCTGGGCTTGAACGATCAAACGGCTCAAACGCGCTAAAGACAAGTGCAAGAGGTATCTAAGTTATCTTGTAAAAAGTGACAAGAGAAGAGTCTACGATACGGACGAAGAATGGCTTAGTTGGTGGTTGAGGCGTCGTCTGGAGGAGTGTTCAACTTCTCATCTGTTGAACAGAGTGAAGTAGGATTAGCGAGTAACTACTACTTGTTTGGCGACAAAACCCTTGATGTTACATTCCGAACATCCCACGCTATCATGAATGCGTGATTGGTCCGCATTCTGTTTGTTTGCTTGCCGTTTGTTCAGGACCCACGTCATGTTTGTGAGACAATGACTCCCCGTTACTTATAATCTTTTCTATCACTTCTTTTCTTCATCTATTTAAATTCTTCTTTTTACTCAAACGACTGGGTTTCATCTCTAAATTACTTCCCCTCGTGGACTTTCTCATACCAGTCTCATATAATATACCTCAGTGCCTCCATCACAACGTATATCAAAACACAACACCTTGTCACCGTCGTCCCTGAGCGCATATAAAATTGAGAATGCCAGGCTGGTGGGGCTTTTGGGGCCCCAAGTTGCCTGATCCTCCTCCTGAGGATAGACCGCTTGCTTCGTGAGTAGCTCGCCATTGATCTGAACAGTTGGCAGCTAACTCATCATCCAGGCGCTGGTTCGGGCCCAGTAGAGCAATCAACTTTGACCACGAACAACTGATCCATATACCTCAAGCAGTCCTAGAGGAGCATCCGGGCTTCTTGGCGCTGTGGCGGGAGAGGGACACCCTTTTCATCCCCGACATGCCCTATCATGTGGCTCATGTGTTGGTAAACTTCTTGTACACGAACAAGTATGAGAACCTTCATGTCGGTTGCAAGAGTGGGACTGAGTCGGCCTTGGCCGACTTCACTACAGCTATATACGTCTACAGTGCATGCGTAAAGTATCAACTGCTCAGACTTCAAATTCAGGCTGGCGAGCGTATTTCTATGTACGGGGACAAGATCCCGTTCCTTTAAATCATAAAGAAGCTTTCCGGATCACAGTTCACCGACACGAATCTGAGCGGAACACTTTACGATTACATTTGCGACCGAGCAAGCGCCGAGAACACCCGCATGACTGACACCTCCGCTGCTGAGATTAGAGCAGCAATGGGAGGAACCATGGCTAGCATCTTATGCCAAAAGATCGTCAAGCTTGAAAGCGAAAAGAAGCATCTCAAGGAGGTACTTCGAAAACGCTGAAGACGAGTCAGCGGAGATGTTTCTGTATGAGCTACCTGTTGGTGTTTACCTCTTGTTGAGTCAGAACAAGTCGAGAATGTGAGATGTTCGGACGATGGTAACCCTTGAGGGAGATAAAGTGCCAAATGTAAGATAGCAAGAGGAACTATAACTAAGAGGTAGAAGCCAGCTGACCACCTATGTTGTCTGGAACTGAGTGATTCTGAAGGTTGGGCATTTCATAGTCAATAAAAAATTGGAAGCCTTTTATTATCTCACGGCAATATAATAAAGTGCAAAGAAAGTGTAATAAAAAACGTGGATTACCAGACCACAAGGCGCGGTAACTTTTCAGTTTTACAGCCACGGCCGTTCTGCGCTAGGTAATGATTTAGCTTCTCAGGTTGAGGATGACAGCTTTTGACAGGGGTTCCTTACCACGCTAACGATGGATTAGGATTAGCGGCGGTTGATCTACACCCCTGTCCCATTCTTCGGCCGTGGAGTTCGTACGAGATCCAGTTCGTGCGAGGTTCCATATTAGTGAAGACCGAATAAATCATATTGGCCAACATAGTAAATTCCGTACCAGATCTCGCACGAAACCAATCCGAAGAACCTTCCGAAGTGACATAAAAGACAACAACTTCTCACCATGAATCTCTTTCTCTGCCGCCTACTTATCCCGATTATTCTCCTAGCATTTCAAGTCAAAAGAATCGCCCCGGCCTTTTCTTCTACCTACTACAGAGTCAAGTTGATTCTTAACGACTTCCGTGAAAAGATGAACCCCTCCGCCGTGTCCGAATTTCCTGAGCTCGAGAGCAACCAGCCAACCGAGAAAAACGAACGGATCCCCCCTAATGGAGGAGCGAGAGCATGGGCTTGTGTCGCTGGATCGTTCTTGTTGCAGTTCTGCCCCGTTGGTTACGTCAACGCGTGAGTTTGAACTCTCCCCATCGTGAGAGCTGCCCACTGACCTTTAATATTAGATGCGGCATGTTTCAGTTATACTACTCGGAAGTCATGTTCAAGGACCAGTCATTATCGGCCTTGGCTTAGATCACCACTCTTCAGATCTTCATGCTCTTCATATTCAGTCCTGCTATTGGCAAGATAATTAATATATATAGCTGCCGCAAGACACTGCTCCCCTTTAGCATCATATCTGTTTTCTCTGTCTATATACTAAGCCTTTACATAAAATACTGGCAAGTTATGCTTGCTTAAGGTATTACTTTTAGCCTAGCTGTAGCTAGATTATCTCTTCCTGCTATGGCAACGGCCACTTAATGGTTCTCGATAAAGAAGGGCCTAGCTATTGGTATTGTCTCCGCTAGGAGCAGTCTGGGTAAGACGAAGAACTAGTATCTTTGGCACAACTGGCTAACATGAACTCAGGAGGTGTGATCTACCCCTGCATGATCCCTCGACTTATCGAAGAAGTCGGCTTCGCAACTGCTGTTTATTGGACTGCACTCCTGCAAGGAGTGCTCTTATTTATCGCAAATGCCCTCTACACTTCCCCTTTCCCACCTCTTGGAAAAGTCTCGCGACCAGCAAAGAAAGATGACGTTCTCAGCAATAAAAGCAACGAATCCAGGAGAGGGCCTTAGGTATTCTTCATCCTAGGCTGCTTCTTTACCATATAAGGACTCTTCATACCCCTGAATTACCTCCTAGAGATAGCTTTGCTTCATAGATACCAAGACTTCACTATATATACCTTGGCCATCGCCAATGCCAGTTCCCTATTTAGTCATATTGCCCCAGGCTAGATCAGTAATAAGATCGGCCACTTTAACACAATAGTAATTATAACTGGCTTCTCTAGAGCTCTCATCCTGGCTTTTTAGCTCCCCCTAGAGTTTCATACCTCAAAAGGTAATATCATTATCTTTGCCCTACTCTTTAGGTTCGCCAGTAGCGGCTTCATTAGTCTAGGTCCTCCGTATATTATATCCCTTACCAAAGACCAGGTTAATAAGATTAGGTTTAAGTTAGGAAGCTTTTATCTAAGCATCGCCCTAGGCGCTCTAACTAGACTCCCCATCTAAGGGGCTATTAAAGACCAGGAAGGGGATAGGTTTACAGGGTTAATGTGTTTTACGGGCGCGTCTATGCTACTAGGAAGCTTCTGCATGGCGACCGCTCGAGTATTCAAAGAGGGCGCTCAACTCTGCAAGAAGATCTAGTTGGACATAAGAAGGCTATACGCGGCAAGAGTTATAATTCTCGAGTAGAAACAGGCGAAAGGGATTCTACTAGATAGTCTATCAATAAAAATCAATTTTTACCGCAGAGAGTTAAAGATGACCGCCCATAAAAACCTAATATATTATTGGGATAGTTTTCATAACGTCTAGTTAAATGCGAACTTAAAAGAATCATTAGATTCACACAGAGTTTACACGGTTATACAATTAACTCAACTAGACATATTTAATTTTAAATCCATGAATTATACCTGGTATAACATAATACTTTTTATTACTTTTGATTAGATTTCTTAACAAGTAATCAGGTTTATCTGACTCTAATAGCAGTCACCTGGAGTTACAGCTTCAATTGCTTTTTACAGTGGATCCGACTTAGATCCAAATAACACATCTTGAGTTATAAATGCAATCCAGAGTGTCTATTGGGGTAGTCTATCTATCCTATTGTGCTATGGCACAAGAACCACACCATTCATTAGCCCCCATATAGTCTTTCCGGCAATTCTAGAAGTTCACGATCTCGAAGCCATTATCCTTTGGCGTGGGGTTGAAGACATGTTTGCCATAAAGCCAAGTATGAAGCTGAAAATTGTTGAGGGCAGCTCTGGCAACGTCATGGTTTGTGAGGAGAGCGTTAGACTTTGTCTTGACTTGGTTGAAACAGCCAATAGTCCCATCCCGGACCAGGATCAAGTGCATGTGCGAAGTCTGCTGATCTGGAGATGATCTTTTCTGATCTTGAACAAGGTTAGCATTTGGAATTGCTCCATCAACAGTTCTAGTAGCCTTACCTTGGACCTCAATCTACTCAATGGTTGGAATTAGTAGTAGTAACGAGGCTCAGGTGCGTAGGGCCAGTGAGAGAAGCGGAGGCTGTTGATTGCACCGAGAAGACCATCGATCAGGGCGTCGCCAGTTTGCAGTCCAAGCCCTCTACGGTCGTGATACAGAGGCGTTGGGTGGCTGGAAGCGCAACGGCGAGTCACGTAGTGTTGAACATAGGTCCGATTTCGCTGGTACCATTCACCCTGAGCCATGAAGTTGACCATGATCCTGGCAAGGGGAATCATGTACCCATACTCCTCCATGTGGGCCAGAGCCAGAGCGGCAAGTTCAGGGAGATTGAAAGAAGTTGCCTGAGCATTGATTGCGAGAGCATCGGCGAACTCTCGTTCCAGTCTATCCCCATGACGCAAACTCTCGCAATAAACCATCTTGTACTTGGGCTCGATGTCCCGTAGGTAGTGAGTGATGATTCGAGCCTGACGCGGAGAAGCACCAGGCCAGTGGAGGATGCCGCCCTCAAACATTTCAGCAAACATGGGATGGCGGCCAACAACAAACATGGGCAGGCGGACATCGACATGGGGGAAGCGAATGATGACGGTGACATAGGTAGCAGGGCTAGGTTTGAGGGTAAGCAACGATCAGTGACGCGGGATACCACGGATACATACATAGGCGGGCTCACGGCGACCAGGTTAGCATTCTTGGAGCGTCCAGCATCAGAACTAAAGGTTATTGTCAGTAAGAGAGCACGACGAGAAGTGAGGCTGGCACATACGAAGGTTGACCCATGGGAGTGACGGAAGCATTCTTAGAAGAGCCGCTGGCTTCGACAGGCTGCTCCTGGGATGAACCCTTGATCTCGAGGTCACCAGACTTGGCGAGATCGATAGCCTGCTCGGCACGAGCCTGCTCTTTGGAAGGCTGCTTGCCCTTGTCAGGCTGCTTGCCCTTGTCAGGCTTGTCAGACATGGTGACTGCTTTAGATGTTTGATTTTCTTGTGGCAGGGGAAGCAGGTTGCCGAGTTTGTGGAAGGGTGCTTTGAGAAGGAGGAAGAGAAGGAAAAGTTGTGGGTAGAAATAAGAGGATACGGGCCTCTGGTGTAACACAAACGCACAGTCTTGCTCCTTGGCCCTTTTCTTATTATGTGACTGAGCTGTGTAGTGGGCCGGACGACTGCAGCTCCACTAGGAGACGTGACTCCCTACCTACTGGACCACCCCCTAGGTAGTCACTAGTGAATGTCTCTTGTAGACTGTACAAGTTTTGAATAAGCCGCTGCTGTGGTGATCTGGGCTTAGAATAGCCCTGCTTGACTTGAAACGGTTTCTTTTCAGTCAACGCCTCACATGCAAGCCACAAAACACTCTGCTAGTCAAGCCAAGTCAATATCAGATTGTCACAAAGAAAGTTAACCGGCATGGAATACACAAACGATAAAACGGAACGATGATCGACCTAACATACTTGACTCCCTGTCACCTGCGCACTGTCACCCTTTCACCAGCCCCTGAGTCCAGAAGAACTAGCCTAGGCTGGCCATGCATCCAAACATCTTATGCTTGGGTGATGGCTGCTGAGTTCAGAATGAGTACCAGGTGAATTACAAGGAGGAGGCCAGCGAAGCGTTTATGAGTCCCTGAATAGGTATGTTAACAGGCGGCAGGCACAACAAAAACACAGTTTTTCTCTTCGAACTTAAGCTGAAACCTACATACAGATGTCCAGACATGTATAGCTTTCTACCCTCGTACACATCCTTATATCAAGTTTTCCGCAAATTGCTTCTGGGGTTTGCTTGGCCTTTACTGAAAGATTTGCACCCGAGTTCTGCTGTCGCGTACGCCTAAATTCCCCAGCCTCGAATCCCCGCGACAAAGTCTACAATCACAAGCATTGGCTTCATGGTCTTCAAGAACGGATGGAGTCTTGTTTATCTACTAGGAAGGCGAGTAGCAAAGAAACGTCTCGTTAGGGATCGCTCTCAGCCATCAATTCACTAAGAGACTCTCCTATTCATTACACAGAACGTATTACTCAAGGTTGCCAACATTTGTTTGAGGCAGACAGAGCAGCGTTGGTTTCTACTACGGACCAGGAGCTGTAGGATCGATGTTCCAAAATCCCTAGTCAATCCAGTCAGCGGAAGTTCTTATCAGAGGGGTGCAAGTTCATGTACCCAGTCAAACATAATATCAGGTTCCAGCATTTCTATGCTACCCAGCGTTGTGGGGTCAGGCAACGAAGCTGATGATGCCAATTCTCCGAAAATTGGCATGTCTGGCAGCAGTGCTGGGCTCGGCACAGTGGCGGAAGGGCCTAGCCCCTGTGTCGTCTCGTTGATGGACAGGTCAGTCCGCGTTGTTTGGAACGGTGTCACTGGGAAGGGTCTCGACGTCGATTTGGCGAGGCAGTTTGAGATGATACGATTCATCGCATTCCACATCGGTGTTGCTTCTCGCCCCCTCGCAAGCATAGTCTTTTTCAATGCATCCAGCGCTCGTGATCTTAGTGCTTGCCAATTAGGAGCATCGAAGTTAGGCATATCAAGCTCCGAGACAATATGCATAATAGGTTGGAAACATGCATGGCCACCAATATGCCAACCGAACCGTTAGGCGCCCTTATCCCCCGGCATCGTATTCAAGCTTTCGATAAGATTAACAGATTTCTCTAATATTCTTAAAGTATGTGTCAGCCCTTGTTCCTGTTAAACCACACTGTTGCAGAATTTCGGATCAGACTTACATTTATCGAACTTCAGGGGTTATCACAGCCTCCCGGTATTGCTTTGGTATTCGCAGCCAAAGGATAGACCAGCACCGCCATTCGACTACCATCGCAAGTCCAATAGCCATTCTCTGCTCTAGAATATATAGACTACAGTATTGTAGATAGTGCATTTGGAAATGATTAACCATCTTATCCACCATGCCCCTGACCTCCTCGAATAAGGACCAGAGCTTGGCAACAGAGTTCATATCGGAATTATTATTGGCTTCTTATGATTTTGTCATTCTTTCAAGCTTATAAGTGCCTCGAACAATTCATCTGAAACAATGATACCCATACAGACGGATCAAGTGAACTATCATATCAGTAAACCCAGACGTTATAGATGTTTCGCCTAAACTGCCCTCTACGAGGTTTCCATCCGATATATTTCGGGGAAGAAATGTAGTGAAGTCGTCGTCTGATATAGTCGGCTCTTGACCCCTACTTTCTGCAGAGCGATAGTCGAGGTAGCATATCTGATACCACAGCCTGCGGCGAATTTCAACTTATATAACATCCATGCCTGTAGATGCGAACAGAGAGGGTTCTCTATGCAGACCTTGCGACAGCGCCATCTTGTAGGCAAGACCTAAAAGGGTCCATGTTCTTGCCATATCGTCTTCTCGTGACTGACAGGTCTAGCGACAAGTTAGCTAGGTAGGCTCCGAGGTAGAAGATGTGCACACTCACTAGAAGCAGTACAAATACTTAAAGTACTTCGATACTTAATATAGTCAGAAAGCTTTCTCTCCCAAGACTAACTTATACGCCATGCTAAAGTTGGGAAAGTAGTATCTCCTTTCCTACAGAAAGTTGCAACAACACGTCTTCAGCCAAAAGACTATTAACAGCCGAATAGAAGACAGCCAATGCCAGTGGTTCGAAAGAATGAATATCCTTGCCGGAGTAAGCGGCCGATAACTCGCCATCGTCAGAGCTTAAAGCGTCCAGGCCATACGTATAGTCAATATACTAGATCAGGCGTCATTTAAGCGTGGGCTTGTGAACTATTCTAGTCATTGGATCGACGTTAGAGTAGAATGTATCAAGTAGAAGTAGGCATGCGTCTGCTGAAGGCGGTGCACATGTCCTGAGGTCTTTCATCGAAGCTTCTGAAAACGGAAAGGGGGATTCTGAGCGAACAGTCGGCAAGCTTTCTCTCGGCGGATCGCCAGTCCGACCTCCCAGCAGCATCTTGACATCACGGATCTGAAGTCACTTGTCAGAGATAGAGGCTTCAGTGAGGAAGTGAGCGTACCTCATCAGCTAGGAGAGAGTAGTGGAGAGATGATACCCAGCGTGATTGACCCCCTGAGCTTTCTAGGAGCAAAGCGCCATCGTAACCATCGACTGATAAGATTTCAGACTGAGGGTTCGGCGACGAGACCAGCCCTTGCTGCCTTGAATGCGGATGCTCCAGGTTGGAAGCTGCTTCAGTCGAATGTTGTAGGATAGCAGGACCGCCGTTGAGGGCGCGTTCAAGAAGTTGCTCCAACCGTTCAAGGCGGTTCTTGATCTCATCTTGACCAGTTTGTCGGTTGCTTCGTGACACTCTATTTCCATTTCCAAGACGAGAAGACTGTGAAGTCGATTGAGGGCTCGTGTAAGTGCAAACACGGTTTCCTTTCTTACACGGCGAGCAAACTGGCTGTGCGTGATCACACTTGACTTTTCGATGGCGGCAGGTCAGACAAGCTGTGATGACACGCTTTCGATTGGGTTGATTGACTTCGGAAGTGCCGGTCTGAGGTTCCATTGCTGAGGCTGAGGTAGTTGGGGTTGGAAGACGAATTAATATGACATGAAGCCAGTGGTGAGATCCATGGTTAGTGAGCGAAAAGAGGTGAGTGGTGGGGAATAAGACGCGCTTAGCTTATGGAGCGTCTGTCGATTCGAGCTGACAGGCAACGGTTCCTATTGGCTCCACTGACGAGCATGTATCTTAGAATTTGTACCAGTTGCCAGACAAGGTTTGCGCAGTCGTCAAGTAGCATAATTAACGGTGTAATATAACCTTCAATATAGAAGAAATAAGAGATATTGGGTCAATATATTCGAAGACAAATACTACGGAGGTAGTGAATAGAGATCTGTGAGGTGATGAGTATTGGCGGCTGGTTCAGAAAACGCGTACGTTGGCAACAGATATAACGTAATTCTCTACTCAGGAGTCAGGGAGAAATGGAGATTATACTAGGAATTACTTACCTACTGTCCTATTATACTCTAATCTAAGCATATGTCTGTTTGTTAAGGCCTTGGAGCCCAAGTAATATCTTTCCTGTAATATTTATACTCATTAATAGTTCAGTAGCCATTAGAATGCTAGACCATCCTTGATTTACTCATCTACTGTGTTAAGAAAGACTGCATAGTGCTGTTCAGGACCCACATCCACTTTTCATCTCTATGTTATTGGTCTCCCCAGAATTTCGTCTTCCTTCAAACAATTCCACATCTGGAGAGTTAGTACATCTGCAAAAGTTGATATGAGCTTATACTGACCTTAAACTCCCCAGGCGACGATCCAATCAAGTTTAAGTAAACATTTTCAAAGACTGGAAGCAAAACCAAAAGAATCAATCCCTGACAATGGAAGGCCAAGATGCCTTGGTGCACGGCGGCAACCTGCCCGAGTCGTAAGTATTCGTAGCATGAAGTGCATGCTTGAACCATTCAGTAGCTTCTTTACTGACTACAAATCAGTCCCTATCTCTTCAGCACCGTCAGGATCATATTTGCTGACAACTCAGTCTACTGGGTTGGGGTCCATCATCTAGAGAGATATCCCAGGTTCAGGCTCTCCTACCACAGACAAGCAGATGTCGTGATGGTCAACTGGCTGAACGAGACACAAACGGCTGACTTTATGAACTACCTACGCACTGGAGAATGGGAGAATCAAAGGCCACGGGACCGCGGCGGACCAATGGCCTACTACAACAGGATGCAACAGTGTCTGTCGGTCCACGGCCTCGCTTTGGAGTACGGAATGCACGAGCTCGCTAGGCTCACCTTTGGAGAATTCACCAGCATGGCTGGTCGACTATCAATGTTCGACATCGTGGGGATGCTCCAGGCAGTCAACTTGAACCTTCAGAGCAACCAGACTGTTTCGGCCGACCAACTCACCCAAGGAGAACTAGTTGCAATGGGTGAGGAGGCCGTCATGGCCGAGCACATCGCAAGCTTCGAAAGACTATCACTAGGCGGCCGAAACTCTCCAACACCCGCCAACATCACTCAGGATGAAGTAACCGAGATGATGCACAGGCTCCAACTGCACCAAGAGAGGTTCGGACCTCAGAACGATGGAGACTCCGTCAAAAGAGAGGACGCGTCCTAGGAGTAAGACAAAAATCAAAAGATTTATCTGTGCTTCTCAAAACGCTAGGGGGATAAATGGTGACTCTTTTCAAAAGGCTAGTGCCACGAGATGCCACGGTTTTAGTCGAACGAAGCAAGCTTGGAAGAAAGAAGTCCTCGGAAGGATACTGGTCGGGACGATGCTGCATGTGCCCCAGGGATTTGTTGATTGTTGAAGGGGTTTAGCCCTGTATTTTGTACTTCGAATAGCAAAATAAAAAGCCAACTCCGTTACTTTAGAAGGCTCGAGAGACCAATAGTTCTCCGTAGTACTTTTGTGAAGACATAGCAAGTAAGATAGGTCAAAGGGATGTTCCATGATATCTGTCATGGATTCAAGAGCATTTCTTTTAAGGAAAACTAAATTGCATGCCAACAAGAAGTCAGTTAAACTGAGATAGACCAACAGATGTGGAATTGCTTTCTTCAAACCAATAAAAAGCGACGATGGGAGGCTCATTAGGATCTATACAGAATGTTTGCTACTTTCGCACAATCCAAGCAGCAATGTTTGCGATGGAACCAATAAACTTGTTCGCTTGCATACTTCACCTAAGATGATAGGTAGAAGCTGAGGAAGGTGGGGGGTGATTGTTGTGCAACGGTGGATGGTGTCATGGATATAACTCAGCCCATTCCAACTTTCTTCCAAGTTTTGATAAGATTCACCTGGATTTTCTAACTAGATGCAGCAATGGGAAGAAGATCAACTACCGCCATGAAATGGTTGCTCCTCAGTGACCTGCACTTCAAGCATCGGGATCTGGACCGAATACAACAGACAGCGAAATGGATTATCGCACAAGCAGAGAGGAATAAGGTGAAGCGCGCGGTGATATGTGGTGACTTGCTCACCAGTCAATCGATGCAATCAACGCAAGTGCTCTCCGCTTGCTATCACTTTATCAGCCTACTCAGCGATGCCGTGCCGCGGATTCACATCGTGCTTGGAAATCATGACCTGGCGTACCGTCGCGACTATCAGACTACGGCTCTTAATGCCCTCAATATCAGGCGACTGGCTCCTTTCGTGTCGGTGCATAGTGTTGTATCCCATCAAGAATGGGATGGCCGGAATGTCTGCCTATTGCCGTTTCGGGAGGATCAGAGCGAGCTGATAGATGCTGTCGCGGATTTAAGCCCCCAGAAGGCGAGTAAGACAGTTGCTTTTGCCCATCTAGCCATTCACAAGGCAATTAACAAGCGGTATGTGGCCAATTCTGGAGCTCCTAGTCTTCGCCAGAACAGCGCCATAACATACCCTGGCTGGACAGGCCCAAGTAGCTTTGCATCTCTTGCCCGCACTTTCACAGGACATTTTCACAGCCATCAGACAATCACCCAAAGACAATTCGACAATAGGAAGGGCGATATGAGAGGAAGCATCACATACTTAGGCTCGCCCTTGCAGCTGGATTGGGGTGATCTTCATGACGAAAATCGAGGCATGGTCTTACTAAATCCAGAGACGCTTGAGCATAAACTGCTCACCAATCCATATGCCATCGGTTTCACGACAGCTGATCTGCAGCAAGTTCTGGAAGATCAGGTCAACGAGAATGCGGTAAAAGATAAACATGCCATGCTTATTGGCAATCTTACTCTTCAAAAGTATGTAGCAGCTCGCGATAAACTTCTACGGCTAGGTGTGAGGAGCATTCGGGACTGGACCCCCATAAAGGTCTCTTCACGTGCTGAACGAACATCATCTGTGGTTGTCGGCACACCAGTAACGGCGAATGATGTTGCTGCTCAGCACCTGGAAGCAACACAGATAGAGGGGAAACTACTAGGGGAATCAAATACCGCATCTTCAGACTCTGGATCGGCGACTGAACTTCAGGCTGAAATACTGGATTTCTCGGCGGAGGTTCGTGATTATGTTGAATCGCTGGAACTGGCTGAGTTTCTTGCTGCGAGAAAAGAGGAATTAGTGCGGGTCGGCCAGCGAATGATCCTTGTTTTATGCAGCATTTCCGACCAAGAAAAAGAGATGAGGGTGAATTATAAAGACTTTCTCGATGGCTCACCTCAAGCTGTCAGTATGGAAACTACAACTACGCTGGTAACGCCATCTACACACGTTTTCGTAGCACAACCACTCCGGCTTACTATCACCAACTTCCTTGGCATACAGAAGGCCATTTCCATTGACTTCCGACAGGATGTTCGACGCGGTTTGACGTTCCTAGTTGGCGACAATGGCTCAGGCAAGAGTGCAATTGTCGAGGCTATGGTCTGGTGCCAGTTTGGACATTGCTTACGCGGAGGGCTCGCCAACGACGTTGTCAACGACGACGCCGGTAAGAACTGCTCCGTTACGCTGGAGTTCACCAACGGATATTCTATTACAAGATATCGAAAGCACAGAATCCACAAAAACAGTTTCACCGTCTCATTGCACGGTAACGCGCAACCACAGTTCGCAACGCAAACTGCGCTTAACGAACTACTTGGTATTGACTATGAGACATATACGCGAACAGTCGTACTCAGCCACGAGAGTGCCTCAAACTTTCTCAACTCAAGGCAGACACAGAGATATGACCTGATCGAGGCATCGCTTGGGCTATCAGCACTGAATCAGTGTTCACAGATATCGAAGCTGTTGATCAAAGACATCGATGCCAGTATGACTCGGGTGAACATCGAGTTGAAGACTTTGGCTCGGTCTATAGATCACAATGAGAATAGACTGCAAGACTTCTGCAAGAAACAGAAAATGCTAGAGTCTGAGGTAGCACATGCTTCCAAATCTCTAAATACAGCTTTAAGAGACCACCAAAGCGACAAAATGCCGTCCGAACGACCTTACGCAGGGTCCAAAGACAAGAGGTGGATGCTTCAGATTGAAATATCTGACGAGGAGGATAATTTACTAAGACTCAGAACTTCTTATCGCCAAATTTGGGAACGGTATCAGGATGATCGGCAGAAACAACTGGAACAGCCCCAGCACCAACTCGCTCAGAGACTTGAGGCTATGGCCTCAACTCGCCCCAAAGGTGTGCAGAAGATTTTTCTTGGCATTAAGATATTCAGTCTTAAGTTCCAGTTGGTGGCCACAAGGGTAATCCAGCGTATATTTGGGTCCCCCAGAGACGCCTTTGGGGAGAAATGTTCCACTCGAATCAAGAACCAAGAGAACGCGGTCTATTCTTTGCGCCAAGGCATCGAGAAAAGCTTGTCGAGGCTAAAGACCTTGAGAGATCAAGAAGCAGTTGCACTTCAAGTCTTGAGAGATCAAGAAACAGCTAGACTTGAGTATGCTAAAGCGACTAAGAACTGGCTGGAACGACATATGAGGGCTCAAAGAGCATGTGAGACTTTGCAGCAAAAGGTCACCACCAAAAAGCAAGAAGCAGCCACTTTCAAACAACTAGTAGAAGACGAGCAGTCGTCTCTGGTCGCCATACGCTCTGAATTAAGAGTTCTCAACAATAAGCTCGAAGAGCTCGCTTCTGACCGCGAACTCTTCAACTTTTGGGTATTGGCCCTGGCCAAGCGCACTCGCCAGGCCTCTTCTTCCTCGCCAGCGCTCAAAACAAAAGAAACATCAAACTTCCGCGAACACATACTGGCAAATTCGTTATCAGAGCTGAACGACCTCATAATTCAAGCGTTTACTGTGCTTTATGATGATACGCGCCATGCGAACATGGCTAAAGGGATGCTACGTTCATTATTCGACTCTGAGTCTTCAAGTATGCCCCTGGGATCCGTTCTTGATCCTACCCTTGCTGTTGACTCCTCCATCGCCTATAACAAACGGTCAAGTGGCGAGCGCAAGCGTATAGACCTAGCACTCTTCTTTGCTCTGTTGCAGTTGGCACGAGCGAGAAGCGCACACCGCGCGCAATATGTGCTTATTGATGAGGTTTTTGATGACCTGGACCAGGCAGGACAGGCGGCTGTTGTCAGATGGTGTGGATTTATGTCGCAGGAAGTGGCTGGTTGGATCATAGTGATCACGCACAGTCAATTCTTGATCGAACAAAATCTATCAGAAGAGACAAGTCAGGGCTTGGTTGTGCGAGCAAAGATGGGACAAGAGGGAACGGAGTTGTTTGTGGATGGGAAAAAGATCGAGGTCACTGAAAGTTCTTAGGTTCCAGCTTGGCTTCGTTGCAAGAAGAGATGTGTTTGTGGCGTAAGTTAAGGGGCGGGTAGACGGACGCATGTTGGGTAGAAGTGACTGTGTTGCAGGAACAGGTATACTCTAAATAGCCCACAACAATGACAATACCTCTAGATCAGATATTGATCAATTCCAGATTCTGAATTCTGGATTGGCAATTTGTAGCTACAAGTAATGTTCTTTCAACCCATTCTTATATATGATCTTCTTCAGCCAAATCCTTAGTTCACAGCCCCTTTCCTCTCCGCGGGATACCCCGAAGTCTTCCCATCATCATGAACTTCTTCCTGAGAATTGGCTTCGGAGTCTTCTGATATCACTTCCCGAGCTTTGGCTTGCCTCTTCCTATCCCAGGCAAGTAGGAGCTGAACAATGGCAGTCCAGACGACTGATGAGCCAGTTAGTATTGCGTAGGCCAGCTGGTAGATCGGGTTCTGGGTTGACTTACTAAGTAGAGCGTTGAGCACGGTGGACCATGTATAACCCTTTGTAGCCCTGGGGAAGTCGGTAGTCTTCCAAACAAAGTTGGGAGCCACGGCTTGGACCACATAGGCGAAGTCGTTAGCCGCAGCTACTAGTATGGCTCGCTTTTCGGTATCGGCGGAACAAATCTCGTTGATCCAGCTGAGAATGAGGGGACCGGCACCGTTCTAAGGGGTTTGTGAGCACGTCTACTGATCTCAATTGGTCCAGATGAGACTTACACCGATATTGGCAAACCAGTAAACGAGAGTTCGGTCTCTGTTGTTTCCGTAAAGAGGCATCTTGAGAAGGGCAATATTGAAAGCCATCTGTCAAGGGGTCAGCTGTTGTCTGTCCTGTACACGGAGAACATAGTGAACCTACAGCGATGATGGCACCGACATAGATGAAAGGCCATCGGAGACCCTTCAGGGGTCCATCAGAAAGCCAACCCCAGAATAGAGCCATAACAATGAAAATTGCGGTCGACGGTAGAGGCAAATTGTTGATCTGAGCGACGGAATACGAAGTGCCGGGTACGGGAGGAGGGTCGGCATTGAAGCTCTTGAGCCAGTATCCCATGGCGGGCTGAGGGTACGCGTTGTTCCAGAGAACGTAGATCATAGCTATTCCGCAGGTTAGTAAAAGAAAAGACGCTTGTAGCAGCTGGTATCTTACGGAGGAAGTATGTGTGCCAACTCAGGAGAATGGACTTGAGCTTGGCCTTTGTCCACTTCTCCTTTCCAGCTCGACCGATGGCGTTCATTCGTTCAACTGCGATCTCGTGCTCCCTTTGCGTAGTCCACCAAGTCTTGACTCCATCTTGAGGAAGGTTGGGGAAGAATAAGTAGCCTGTAACTGCGAGGGGAAGGGTGATGATGCCGTCGATGATGAAGAGCCAGCGCCCTGTGGCCTGGTCAGCGCCACCTATCGAACGAGGAGGAGTGAGAAACTTACAGCCTGCATGTCCATGGACACCATTCAAGTTTGTGTAAGCAGCAGCCTGGAGGAAGCCACTGAACATGTTACCGATGCTGCCGGCCAACCAGAAGATCATGGCGCGCTTTCCGATCTCGCGAGGGGTGTACCAAGAGCCTAGCATATAGTGAATACCAGGGTAGAAGCCGGATCTGGGGCCATATTAGTCAATTGAGTCTCAGAAACATTGTCATGATTAGGTTGACTTACTCGAAGAGACCAACAAGGAATCTCAGAGCGTACAAAGCCTTGTATGAGTGCACAGCTGAAGTGCAGATAGTGGCAATGCCCCAACCAACCTCAAGGGACGGGATGACCCAGCGCGGCGATACTCGAGTAAGAAGCAAGTTCGAAGGGATCTGACCGACGACATATCCTACAGTCCAAATGGAGGTACCTGTCGAGTGTGAGTTGGGCTCGGAGCAACTGTGGAATGGCTGACTTACTGGTAACAAGCTCATTGCCATACATATTTAGCTCTTCCTTCATTCCACTCAGGAACGCATTGTTGACGTTGGTTTGATCGATGTTCTTGAGGAAGTACCCGATGGAAGCGAACGTCAAGACAAAAGCGTCAACCTTGAAAAGAAGCCATCGCTGCTCCTTGGGCAACTCCCAAGTATCCCAGACATAGCTCTTCCAGGACTTGCCGCTCTTCTCGCTCTCTTCGTACTCAGTCGCTGAGTTGTCGGCATCGCGATCGGAGCGACGGTCATGGACCGCAACAGCAGTCGTCTGTTTGACTTCAGCCATTTCTGATGGCGTTTGCTTGGCAGGCACCCGTTGTTGCTTGGCGCGGCGTGGCTTGGGATCAAGACAGACACAAGAAAGTGACTTGTAAGAGGTCTCAAACTTGGCGAGATCTGCACTTCTTTTTTATACATCGCGTCCTGCATGGTGGGGATGCAGTCATTGTTGCTAGCGATCGCGTCAATTGAGATGGGTCCACGGGTGTTATCGCTGCTACCCAACTTGGCCGAAGTGAATAAAACTTTGGACCGATTCAATCGATAGACAGTCGAAGCGAATATCCGAGTCGTGCTTTCTGGTAGGGATGGTTGGCCGACGTCGGGACGTGCTATATGGTGGGTGTTGCGTGATTCTGGGGTTGATGACACCTTTGGCTTTAGACGGTAATAACGGTCTGGGTCCCTTATCTTTGGCCACGACGCAAGACAAACTCGGACCCTAAGTGGGATATGTCCATAATACCCTCATCCGAGATATTATCTGCCTTCGTGAATTTGGTCGTTGGTTGTGTTTGAGTGTCAATTGGCCAAGTGACTGGGATAACGACAGGGGCTGAGAGATTTCTAGCCTTAACGGCGATTTCACTGTTTGAAACATCAGCTTAGAAACAACAACCGAACTGCAGGAAAAGACATAAAACTCTCAAGATAGAATTAGTAAGATACACTTGCAGAGTCTCACTCATGTTGAGTATTCGACGCCAGTAGCACATGGTTCCGGGGTGGATGGTCTAGACCTGTTTCCCGTTCTCTATATCCGATGACTAGTTGCATAATGCCTGATACTGGTCGAAAAGTGGCGTCCAAAATGGCAACACCACCTGTTCTACGTTGTATTCGTGGGGGTCGGCGAAGAGACGGGCAAAGTTGAGGACAAGGCTAGCCGAGAGCTTGGGCTTTGATACCAGTAAATCTCAGACGCAGAAAGGTAGGATTCGTTTCCCCCTTCTGGAAAAGCCCCACTATTAGCATTGCGTACCGTGAACTGCTGTGAGCTCGACTCAATATTGTTAGAATCTGCGAGTGAACCCGCTTTTTCCGTTTTCCATCTTCCTCCTCAAGCTCGATCCTCTGATGATAACGAAACGCGTCACGCAGCCAAATTGAGATTCTTTAGACTTTTTAAACAAAATTCAACCTGCTCTTTATCGTCCTTATACAAGTTATAGTACAAAAGCTAGGCAAAGCGGAACCATTACCAAGCCTAGTTCATCTCGACAGGGGGTCGAGCACGCAAGTCCCATAGTCTATTTGCACATCGCTCCGGGCCCGGGAGACTATACCCGCAGCATGGCGGACCTGATCAGCGTCCCGTAAGTACATACATACCTGATAACTGAATCATGCTATGATTGGTTGTTGACTGGTTCCAAGTTCTCCGCGTTACAAGATCTTCAACAACAAGAAAGAGGCGATCAAGATACCCGCTTCACAGGTCCTGAAGCACCCAGCCTTTGAGGAGCAGTTCGTCAGAAGCAGCAGTTCAAGGACCCGACGCCTCAAATCCAAACGTTGCTCATGCATCATCGACATCGTCGCCGTATTCCTGCGTGACGACAGGTTCTACAACCTGCATACCGGCCAGTGCCGTTGCATTTGCAAGTCGACCAACTTCCTGACCCGCGCCGTCGCTATTTACGACTTTGCGGTCGAGTTTGAACTCTATGCACTCGTGGAGCTGGTTGCAGACGACATACCCCAGTTTGCCGCGCGCATGAGACCTGCAGACGTCCTCTGTCTCAAGCGGATGTATGGAGGACCCGTGGCACCAGAGGCTGATGGGACATCTGACGACCCTCAGCTCTCGAATCATGAGAGTCTCCGTCAGGACCTGGCTGAATTGGTGATGTCTATGGCTGATTAGCCCAGACTCGAAGAGAGCGGGGTCTGAGACCATATGTCGTTCTGTCACTGCCCGTGCAGAGAAACAGAGTCACCTAGACCTTGATAGCGAAGAACATCAGGCTGAAGAAGTGTGACTAATGGGTTGTTTCTTTTACTAAAACTGAACTGTATCTCAACCATAGGAGAAAGGTTAGAGACACATAATACTAAAGATGGTCTGACATAAATGCCCCACGTGATGTGAAGTGTAAAGTATGTATTTGACCAATAAGCGTCGGAAACATGGCGTCCAAGGTTCCCACTGTTGTCCTATCTGTGACGTCTTGATCTATAATTCTCAGAATACTCCGCACCATACCAAACATTCCATCAGCATATCAAAGCTGGCAGCGCAAACATGTCGATCACCCACACTGTACTCTTTCAATTCAAAGACAATGTCGACCAAAAAGATGTAACAAAAGTATATGGAACAAGCAAAGGCTGTTTGGCAAATTGACTGACAAACCGACTGCGCTTAGACATGCGAAGATTTCCTTCACCTCAAAAAGCTGTGTATCCACCCTACAAGCAAAAAGCCGTACATTATATCATTACAAGGAGGCAAGGATAATTCGCCTGAGGGGATGCAGGTAACTCTACCAGACCATCGTTGCCTGAATCTGGTGCTAACAGATCGTAGGACGGGATAACCCATGGATTCGTTGCAACCTTTGAGTCAGCAGAAGATCGTGACTACTACGTCAAGACTGACCCAGCTCATCAGGCCTTCATAGCTCAGGTCGGCGGTCTTGTCGAGAAAGCCATCGTGGTTGATTTTACGAATGGCGTCTACTAGGGTCAACTCAGCACTTTGCAGCTGAAACAGCGCCCTACATGTTGAAAGAAAATCAATTGAACACAGTCTCCCCATTTCAAGCAGCCAGTAATACATAAGATCAGAATTTGGTCAAAGACCCAAAACCAGCATGAAAATAGAGAAAATACTAGAACCAAGATGGCATCCGTTTATAGCAACCCCATCCATACGTCAGTAACACGATCTAGAGGTTTCACGGTCCTTGCCCAACTGAACATCTTGCATGCTTGCTCAACGTACCGATACCAATAGAAAGCTAAATACTAAACAGGCATGTCCCGGATCTTGGTGGCCTGTCAAAATGCCTGCCTAGTCGACGGGTAAACCCAAAGCCGGGCGCTAAAGTCACGCAAAATCCGGATCTAGTACAAGGGGCCGGCATCAATCAACTCCACATACAAATGGCCTTTCACGACACCGAACTCCTTGTTTTCTCGAGGTTGAACTACAGAAATATTACTTCGTTTGATTAGATTTCCTCTCAACTAATGAACAGACAATCATCCAGTTTGGGCTTGAGCGGCAGTCAGACTGATGCTGGTCTCAGGCAACTCACCATACAGACCTTGGATCACGTCCATCAAGACACCGTAAGGAGAGCGATTGCCCGGATTCTTGATACAGACATTGCGGAAATCACATATACTCAGATAATTGATGGATTGCCTCTGGGTGAAGTTGCGTTCGAATCAAGAGGAGGAATGCCTCACAGTGACCATCCTATCAATCATTGCCACGATAAGCTTTGCGATGGAATTTTGAACAGAACACGAGAGTTTCACAGAACTTTTGACCCTAATATCCTCCAATTTGACTCAAGAGTGAGTATATGTTCCCGTATAGTCTTTGTCTAAATCAATAGTAGTTAATGCCGTGTGTTAGCTTATCTTTACCTTCCAGGCTGCTTCTCCCGGATCACGATCATTCAACACACGTCTCATCGAGATAATCGCTATAGCAGTTCATCAGATTGCCGTAATACTCTTCAGTCTTGGAGAAGATTTGCACAAGAACGATGGTGTCATTGAATGGGCACCACCAAAATCTGACAAGATCTGGTGGGCACATTGCCCAAATGGGCCTGAACCTACAATGTTCTTCCACCCGTGGTATTTAAGTCGCGACAGGTACCCAAACGGGGTAGCAGACATGGCTGGGTATTGGGCTGAAACCCAAATTCTCGGCGGTGTCGTTTTATTCGACCGGCGCCAGCTAGTACTAGGCTCTGGCGTGGATCAGGATGCTGTATACATTCACCCTGACAGAGACAACGTAACTTATAGAATCTGTCGCTTGACGCCTGAGCAAAAGCTAGAGCTACTCAGGTTTCTTACTGCCGCAGAGCCAGGCCAGAACCCTCTACCAATTTTGCCTGATGAGAAAAACGATTACCGCATTGACCCAGAAGAGTCTCCCGAGGAAACCGGGATATACAGGGATATATGGGATCGCTCAGAACTTCGTGAAGATGCGTATGATCAAAGGCTGAGGGATGTTTGGAGTAGATTGGATTATCTCACTCACAGTGACAAAGGCAACGCTGGAGACCGGGCACTAGAGAGAAGAAACAGGATCTTCTACGCATATTCTGATGACGAGGCCTGATCAAGTTCCAGATACAAGTTCATAGGAATTTGAAAATATCTAAAGCATAAATTTCATGTAATTCAGCCGTCCTGTGAATAGTACTGCCAGAAGAGGGGACATAATGCTACCTTAGTCTTAAGGCTTATCTATGGCCAGCACCCAGATACTGCTGGAATCCACTGAGATACCTCAGTGGTGAAAGCCACTATAGCCTAACGTTACCAGTAAGAGACCTGAGACGCCATACGCTCTCTGGATGTGGTTGGTGTAGGCCTCTGAATCAACGACCAGCAGAAATGATATCAGTTCCCCTGGACGCTTCCCTGTAGGCTAGAAATACCTAGCCTTGTAATGGAGCCCACAGTGAATAAGAAAGTCACGGGGTTCGTCGTCCCACCTATTTCAACTACGTTTCTGGCCCTCCTCGTCTTCTCTCTTCCACAATCCCTCGTCCCCATCATCCTCAACATGGACAACGACAAGACCATGAAGGACTTTGCTCCCAGCCACGGCTCAAGCAGCAGTGCTCATACTACCTCTGCTCCCCTTGATGAAAAGAAAGAGGCCGGTCACCCCGTCGCCAAGGGCCAGTACCTGCAAGAGGGTAAGTCAACAGTCGAAGATCGACCGTGTACGTATCTGTGACAAAGCTAACTATTGCGCAGTCCTCGAGGTTGCCCAGCGCACCTATCCGAAGGAGCTTCCCCCTGCCAAGAACACAATGCTAATCCACCACATCCGTGTCTCTGGTGCATACGCCGATGCTCGTGATGAGTTCGAAGCCATCTCCAAGCCAACTGATCTCGGTTGGTCTGAGGTCCACTGCCTGTACAAGTACCTTCTGTCTTTCGAGCTTAGCCACCCTGATACCATGAAAAGGGATCACCTCACCCAATACGGGGATCTTCACTACTTCTTGACCGCAGTGTTCTACAAGTGGGAGACTGGAAAGGAGATCGGACCCCAACCTGTCCTTCCTGAGCGAGCTTTCGACGACAATGCCAAAGACGTCGGCCTGCTCATCCGTGATCTCGACCCCGTCATCACCAAGGATGGATCCCTTGATGCTTCTGGACGCTGCATGTGGGACCAAGCGTACTTGACTTTCAAGGTCAACCAGGGAACCCTGGAGTGGAAAGTCTCTTGGGTGGATTGTAATGGAAATTCTTTGAAGCGGGAGGACTTTCAGCTCTACAGCAAGTACAAGAACAACTACAAAGAGGCTTTCAATGCCACCATCGAAAATTTTGACCAAAAGCAAAACCAGCGAATCATGGCCTACAACTAGAAGCTTGCCATCCACGCTGCTCGCAAGAAGGTCATGGAGTTCCACGAGAATGGCTTCAAGATGTACATGAGCATCCCTCGACACGAAGACATCGACATCGAGAACTGCTGGCTCGTCAAGCACCACATGCCCGACTTGGGCGAGTCCTTGGATCATGAGCTTGACTACTGAGAAATGGGAGATCGTAACTAGGCATCATGGGCTGTATAGGATGCTCTCATAGGATCATGTATCCGTCGATAGTAGAAAGATAGCAAATCAGGAGATAAGAAGCATAAATTGCCACAATGTGATACTGTCCTGCATGCTTGCTGTCATTATTCCACTATGGTGAACAGTATCGAAAAGATTTTGTGTTTCCTGCTAACTTGAGCACTGTCATAATATTTGTTATCGAGTATTACATATTGTGTAAGATCTGTTCGAAGCTCTCTACCTCAATCGTCGGAGGTCGAGACCATCTCTCCTTGAGACTCGCCACATCGCTCTGTCTTCTTTCGCTAATGTCGGATGAAACAGCAAATACTGAAGTCTTCAGCCAAACTTCTTGACTCGGCTCTAGCTTTCCTGTGATGCCTACGGATGCAACGGGGATCAATGTTCGCTGGCAGACGATGTTCGTGTTGGAGTCCGGCTTCAGTGCGAAGCTCTCCACATCAACTCTTTGTCTATCGAAGAGAGCTTCGGTTAGAATTCCACTGGAGCCAGCTTTAGACGAGACGATAGTGGATTGTTCATCAGAGAAGTTTCCCTCGAAACTGCCAGGCAAGACTCCGTCGGGTACTGGAAGCGTTGGCAAGTTCATCCCATCAGCATGCTTACGGCCATTTATAGCGAAACCTCCTTCAACTATGTGAAGCGACTCGATAGACTTCTGACATCGTATGCGGTGCATTCGAACATGCCAATCCGGCCATTGGTCCGTCGGCGGGATCAAGATTGTATCGATAGCCACAGCTCGGTCACCCCAAGGATACCATCTCACGCTCGCAATAGAAACACTCGCCACACTCTGGTTATCCGTCTTTGTCATGAGGGACCCAAACTTGACTTCATCGCACTTCCACTTGACCACCCAAGTCTCGCCACCGTCTCGGCTCAGCGCCAGTTGATTGTCTGGGGCAATCTGTTGGATCAAGGGTCCTGTTGGAACGGAGAATCCGAAGGCTGAAGAGTAGGCAAACTTGCAGTACTTGGCTTGATTGGCTTTCATAGGCCAAGCAACGAATTGTCCGGGAGTCAACATGAAGTGGTGATTGCCTCGCGGGTGGTTGCACAGGATTTGCTGCGGAGCTCGGACGACTTGTGTAGGGGGTTCAAAGGGAGGATATGGAAGGGGTTCAGATTTCCAGAATTCGTCATCGGCACTTAGCCCAACAGCTATGAGCGTCTTGAGGCACCAGTATACGGACTGGGGAGAGTTGTAGTCTTCGGCCATGTACATATTTCTGCCGTTGTCAGTGACGCCCCTTATTGTTACGGTCGACTTACGGATACAGCCATCCAATCGTAAGAGTACCATCAGTTGAAAAGATGTCACCCGAATGCTGTGCCCACCACCTCAGATGCCGGACTAGGAACCCCTTGATTGCTCCTGGTGAATCAAGCGGCTTAGGCATATTAGGCACCTTTGCAAACGCCAGTGCGCCGAAGAAGCCTCCGCAGGCAAAGCGGTACGTGAGGGATCTACCGAAGGGAATCGAAGATCCTGTCCGTTGTTAGCTTAACGTGTAGATTGATTATGTCTGTGGCATAAGGTACCTTGGGAGTCGAAGTATCTCCAGAAATGGGATCCAAAGTCCCTGGCACGTTGTTGATACATCTCACAGCGCGATTCGTCTAAATCAGCGGCGAACTTTGAGTATAGAACCTGTGAGAACTGAATGGCGAAACTACCGGAATAGTAGTCTGCTTGTCGTCCTGTTCCCACGGTATCTCGACGTCCGGACTTCTCAGCCAGCTCCTGTTCTTGTCTCGCTTGCTCGACTGTCTGCCAGGGACCATCTGCTGACCACCCATCTCCGATGTAGAAACTATCCAGCAGCTCAAGATCTGCATCCATCTCGTCCTTGACTTCTAAAAAAGGGACGCCGCAAGTCTTTACTAAAGCAAGGTTGCAAAAGACTCGAAACCAGCGCCAGTTTGTCGGGGGCATTTTCTTGCCGCGAATCGAGTTCAGCCAGTTGTTCAAGTTCTGCTTTTGGTCTTGGTTCAATGGTTCATAGAAACGCTTCGGCGCTGCTATGAGAGCAAATGCTAGCATCTCTGCCTCCACCATTCTTTGGTCCATATCGTTCATGGCCCCCCAATACTCTGGATGATGAGGGTCGGTTCCTGCGATGAAGCCGTCGACCCATGGCTGAACTAGCTCATCTACGCGAGCTGCCAGGTCTTGGTTGGTGATAGAGTCATAGCTGAAAAGCAATGGCGCTATCGCCCACAGTGGCCTTGCAAAGCCTTCTAATTGTGCTGCCGACTCATCGAAATGTGCACCTGTCGCAATGGGAATACGAACGCGAGATTTCCCAGGTGAGAAATATTGTTTTAGAGGATTGATCAAGGCAATTATGGCTTCAATAAAGTCATCTCGGCTTTGGAAGGGGTTGTCGGAGAACCCTGGTAGTGGCGGCATTTTTGTGTAACCCGCTCGAGGTTGGAGAACAAGAAATGTCCAGTTACACAAAGTGAGAGATTAAACAGCACAACTCGATGAGGAGAAGCAAATTCACGGAATCTTCAGTTTAATCACCATCAACAGCACTTTTTGATTCACGACACGATAGAATCGAGCTCTCGACAATTGATCGTCTCCAGTCTCGGGCGTCGGCCTATTCGCATCCGAAGCTATCATCAGCTGATGGTGATGCCCAACCATTGGCTCGCTTACAACGCCATCCCCATGGGGTAATGGATCCAGAGCTTGTTTTTGGTCACGGATCGACACACGAACGCCTCCTCTTCTCCGAGCCCTCTCGTTATTACATAAACTATGCGATCCCTCGGGCAGCGGGCGAACTCTATAATCACACAATCACAAGCAGAATGGACCATCAGAGTGTGCAGTTAGGTGGAGCTGGCATTGGGTCTGGGTCTGCCGCTGGAGACCCCGGGCCCGAAGTCCCCTCGTGTCAAGGATGTCGCCGGCGAAAGCTCCGCTGTTCCAGAGACAAGCCAATGTGTAATCATTGCCAAAGATTGGGTACGTCCAGACATCCAAGGATGAGATACAGTGACTGACCTGCGTAGACTCACCTTGTGTATACGACACGAAAAAGAACAAGCCGGGGATCAAGACTGGCGTCATAGAAGGATTGAACCGTCGAGTTGGTACGTAGAACGTTGACAATTGCACTCACAGCTGACCAAGATCAGAGGCTCTGGAGAACACGGTATTTGACAACGCGCAACCTCCCAATCCAGCTCCTTCATCCGAGTCTTCACAAATTATAGGAGCCTTCTCCAGTCTCATTCAGGAACTTCGAGGCCTGGTTCACAACTCGGCGGGCTCGCTGTCATTGCCGCTCGCTCACTCATCAGTAGCCCAAGCACAGCACGCGACACCGGGATCTGTAGCCCTTTCATCCCCGAACGATGTCCAACATCAACCGCGAAAGAGACGAAGAGTGGACAGCTGCGGCAACCCCAACATAGAACTAGCCAGCCAGCTCAATGAGTTGGGAAGCACTTCAAGCCAATTGCCTCCTCCCGAACTCCTAGAAGAAGTCATCAACGCGTACTTCATCCTGGTTCAGCCATGGATACCCATTCTACACGAAACGCGGTTCAGGAGCCGCTTCTACAGCCATGAGCAACTGCCCTGCCTCACTGTGCTACTGCACGCCATAGTGGTCGCTGCCATTCGCTTTGTCGATACAGATAATGGGAAGATATCTGAAAAAGAGCTAGAGACGTGGACCTCGAGATCCAGAGGCATAGTGCTTTTATCAGCTATGGACGGCATGTCGGTCGAGAACCTACAAGCCCTGAGCATCATAGCCTTTACAGATGTGAGTGCGCACTATTTATTCGGAAGCACCTCTAACTAGTGGCTTTTCTAGATGGGCAATGGAGACATGTCGAGAGCTTGGCCTATCATAGGCTCACTTACAAGGACTGTCGAGTATCTTCAGCTCAGTGTTGAAACAGACGAACGACAACAGGGACCCTTGCTAAAACCCTTGACCTCTTTATCGCCATCACAGAACTGGACTCAAGAGGAGGAGCGGAGGAGAGTATTCTGGAGCATCTTCAACCTCGACAGGTAGGCTTACACTATCTGATGATTACACGCACCAGCTGACCGCTTAGGCTTTGCTCTGTGATGACTGGGTAAGACGACAAAAGCCAAAAGGTAGTTGCTTCATGCTTACAAGCTCAGATGGAACACCAGCTTGACATCCGACGATGTTCGCAGACGATTACCAGCAGACGGAGGCCTATGGCACAAAGAAGAAACAGTACTGACTCCTTACTTTGGTATCTGGGATCGCTCAGCCGCAAAAATGGGGAATTCTATAGTGTTTCTTCCAGCACACTACCCAAGCCCTGATCAAGTCGCGGAGGCACCCCCTGAGACACCATCGACAAACACAACAGCACCCAAGGGCAATGACACAGTGGACATGACAACTGTCGGAGCATTCGCTTACTGTATCGAGGCGACAGAATCTTTGAGTCGAGTTACTACCTACTTTCTCCAACAGAGAATTAATTTCAG
This sequence comes from Fusarium sacchari, assembly GCA_017165645.1. Lineage (NCBI taxonomy): Eukaryota > Fungi > Ascomycota > Sordariomycetes > Hypocreales > Nectriaceae > Fusarium > Fusarium sacchari. The sequence goes on from JADANP010000006.1 coordinate 520,637, forward strand.
GGATCGTCAAGAAGTCGGGAATTGGCTTACCAGATTTAAGGAGCTGGACCTACGCCTTGTCCAGTACGTCTCACCTTTTTACTTTGAAATTGCTTGCTAACAGCTATTGCAGCTGGAAGATGTTTCTCCCTCAGAAATGGAAAGATTCCAACATCTCCCGAAGACCAACCATTATCAACATGGATCCAAACCTGACGTTAGCCCATATCACACACAACACCTCTATGATCCTACTGCATCAGCAGATCGCGTATCCATCACCTCAATGGACCAGTATCGTACGGATGCCTAGTGCCCATAGCGCAGAGACATGTCAGATTGCTGCGGCGGAGACGGCAACAATTACGCGCAAGTACCTCAAGTACACACCAGAAAACAGTCCTGTTAATAGCCAGTTCGCTTTCTGTGTGTTTGTCAGTGCTCGCGCGTTGCTTGGTAAGACTTCTTTGCTAACGATTACGGCCTTGGACTGATGATTCCGTAGTACACTGGAGATTTTACAAGACCGATCTAGCCCCTGAGTTCTGGGTCCTGGTCGAAAGTCTCGATGACTTCTCTAAGAGATGGGCAGGCCCTTTGTCCCAATCGAAATCCAAATCCTCCTTGCCCGGGAAGTACAGCGCTCAACTACGCGCGCTTCACAAGAAATGCGCGGAGGATCCGGATTATTCTCCAGATGTCGTTGGATACTCGACCGATGGTTTTGTCACGCAGACACCTAGTTACCTCCGCGAAGGGCAAACCGACAATCAGCCTAGCAGCCAGGCTCGGGCTGGAGTATCATCTAGCGCTTTGCAAAACTCGTTTGATAGCGGGTCCCAGAGATCTATTCTCAACCCTGGTCCTCCAGGCACTCATCTCAGCTTCCTTCCCCAGATATCTCCTACCAATCCCGGAGTAGAGCACAATTCACCAGATGAGCTATCAGCCATCTCGACAGTTCTTATGGATCAGGACTTCATGCAGTTGGATCGAGTTATCAGCTTCGATGACATGATGTTTACAGCTCAGACGATTGATGATCAAGGGGGGGCTTTCTCTATGAACAACTGGACATTGGGATGACGAAGGAATATCAAAACCATATTATGCAACTCTTCCCTTATCTTTATACAAAATCCCAAGAGATATATCTATGCCAATCCCATCTTTAACAACCTGTTCCCAAACTCAATCAAGTAGTAATCCGCATAAACAAGTCCATGATCCCAATATCTCTTGTAGTCTTTGGCATTGTGATTCGCAGTGGCGTTCTTCAGAATGGCCTCAAAGTGAGCTTCAGGCTTCAAGTCTTGAACCTCAAACTTTCCATCTGATGCCAACGTCACTTTCGACTTTTCCTGTGCAAGGGAGAAGTCAAGCGTGTCCTTGACGATTCGAATCGCCATTGATCGATATCTCTCACTCAGGTCGGGTGATCCACTTCCCGCTAGAGCTTGCGAGAGAACAAGCATACCATTTGCAGCAATAATGCCCGCTGAAGAGTCTCGCAGTGGTGCAGAAGTATCAATTGGGGCGTCAAAGTCCCAAAGAGGAACGTATCGACCCTTAGTGCGGCTCTCTCCGGAGACAGGGACTTCGACACAGTCTGGGGACTTGAGTAGTCTAAAGATGAAATATTCAGCTAAACCAATAGCTGCATCGAGAAATTCGGGGTCTTTGGTCCAGTTGTACGTCTGCGAGTATCCTAGGATACCCCAAGCTTGTCCGCGAGCCCAAGTCGAGTTGGCGGCATAGCCTTGGCCGGTTCTCTTCTCCTTGACAGATCCGTCTTTGGGGTCGAAGTTGACAACGTGAAAGGTGCTGTATATGGTTCTTCCAACGGATTCGTCTGTCTCCTTTCGTAGCAAGGCCTTGATCAAAGCCTTGGCGTGAGCTGTTGCTGCTTCAGCCATTTCAGTCTGGCCAGTCTGTGAAGCTGCGTAGTACAGCAGGTCGAGATTGCACATCGAGTCGATAATCACCAGAAAGTCCTCTGTCATGCTGGAAATATCGACACCATTTTGCGACAGGACATCCCATGATCGGATAGCGCCGACGTTGGCGTTGTATCTTGAGTAGAGTGAGCGTGCAGCAGTGATGATGGACTCAAGGGCTGCTGATTCGTGTAGAGTCTCCCAACGAACTCTCATAGACGGCTGGATCATGAATGACATGTCGTGGGTATCTGTTCTCTGGGCATACTCATGGAGCGGGTCAGACCATGCTCGTCCAACATCGAGCAGTTGCTTGAGCAGTTGTTGCTTGTTGGCATCTCCAGCTGAAGCTTGGGGATACTTGATGAGGCGCTCGATCAGCGAGTATATGGAACCTGGGAAGAAGCCGCATGTCCAGAAGAGCTTCTCACGGAGGATGTATTTCCCAGCATCTGACCCAGTCTGGGGAACATACTCGGGATATGCCAATGGAGGGTTCTATCAATGTCAGCGAGGTATCCGCATCGAACTGAGGGGCGCTTACATTGTTTACAAGGCCTGACTCTGCGGCTTGGAGGATCTTTGCTGTGATATTGTCTTCAAAAAGCTCCGAAACGATGGATGATATCGACGCTTTGTGAGGCTTGGCAAATAAGGTGCAAGTAGTCTCATGGCCATTTGTGTGGCCATTGGCGTGGCCGTTGATGCCGTTGGAGATAGTCATGATCTGTGGTACTGAGGAGTGATTACGGGTAGAGAGTGTGAGTTTGATCGAATTGTTTAGTGTTGGTTCCTTTAAATGCTGGTCACAATTGATCTGCAGTTTGTCTCTTCTCTTGTCTTAGACTCTCAGCCTGAATGTGAAATGCCCGAAGGTCCGAGAGAATTAGCCCGAGACTTGACCCGATGCCCGCTGCATCCCCTTTCAGTCATAGTAGTGGGTCTCATTCTCTCATCACAGAATCGATTGCGCTGAGTCGAGTCGAAGCACTCAAAATGGGAACATGGCAGACGTGGTAGCCAAACGGTAACGAGACGAAAATACATGTTCATCGTTAACAATACGAAAGAACCGATCTATTATGTTTTGTTTCCGATGCTCAACTTATTACCTATGGTCAAAATTCTGGTGAATGATCTCATCCATTAGTTGATGGGAGTGATGCCATTTTGTTCTTCGCCTGTCAGTTCTTCAAAGAACTTTGAACACCACATACCATGAAATGCTTGACAATCACATAAAAAAACATTTCTATCAGTATACTCTTACTATATATGATATATAGAAACAACCAAGAGAATAAATACGCGTCCAAACGTCGCGTTCTGTTTTGCCCGACAATACGCGTTGTAGCTTCAGGGTAGCCTGCTAGCATTGACCAATCAGTGGCCCCGTTTAGTCGACGCCACCAACCTCAATATTGACGGCTCCTCATATCCATTGCCACTATAAAATCCCCTTCGATCTAAGGAGCCTCTATTTGAACTCAAAATTGTATCGACATATCCAGCTCCATCAGGGAATGCCTCAAAAGGTCGGACCATGGTTTCAACGAAGGAAAAAGAGACGGTAGTGCAGACAGACGCGACCAAGATCCCTCTCAGGATACTAGATATCACTGAATTCTACTCAAATTTATGTATGGTAAGAACGATCTATTATTATGATGAGTGCTATGTGATAGTCTAATTGCGCAGTCTAAGGTTGCTTTGCTATACAGTCTATGATGATATCCGAATGAAAAGAGAACTAATTTTTTAAGACCTGAATGAATCAGATCGGATTGCGATTTTACTCCTACTCCGCCTTCTTAGAAGTCTTGGTTCGAAGCTTCATTAGGAGGTAAACAAGAGCATACGAACTGAAGATAAACGCAGCTGTGATGCCCGCGTCCCTCCAGGCGTATGAGTACGACTTGAGGTTGAGAGTCTTGAGGTAGTCATCAGCCTTGCTGTAAGTACACACCTTACACTCGTCGGTCGCATCAGGGTTGATCAGCTTGCTGGGCACGTGTGTGAGCCACTCCTTGAGGTATTCGCCACATGTAGTGCCGTTGGGAGGGCTGAACCGAGCAAACTCGCTTTCCTTGCACTTGACATCGGCCCCCCACATATCAAACACCAGCATGCTACCCATGAGGTAGTTGAAAGGGTTGATGTAGTAGAGCCAATATTTCCAGAAGTTCTGAATGCTGGAGTATGGTACCAGAACACCGCAGAAGGACACCAGGACAGTGAGGAGAAGGGGATTGACCAGTGATGCAAACACCTCGTTTGGTGCATAGGCAGCAATGAACTGACCAATGCCAGTGTAGATGAACTCATACATAAGCATGACAAAGAATGTGCCGCCAGCACGGGAAGAATCGCTCGGGAAACCAACAGTGTAATACCAGGCGACGTAGTAGATGACAGCACAAATGATCAGGTAAGGGACCTCCGAGACAATCAGGCCAGTCACGAAAGCGACCCAAGAGTACATCTTTGACTTCTTCTCACGGGTCTCGAAGATGTCTCGACGATGAATGAACAACGGCTGAAGCTGAGCCATGACACCGGGAGCGACAAAAATGAAGTTGAAGATTGTGAACAACTTCAATTGAAGTTCAGCGACCGACGATCCAATTTGCCAAAAGGAGAAGCCGTTAAAGAGGGCAGAGAACATGTGGAGAGCGAACTTGTTGTTGATGTAGTCTGTGTTGCGGTACAAGGCGATGTTCATGCGATGGGTGACGAGCTTGGTCTGCTCCCAGAGCGAAGTAGCAAATTCGTAACCATCGTCGGTAGTGGCTGGGGGTTTGGAAGCTGCTTCGCTGATGATGCCATCGAGCTCCTTCTCAACAGCATCGTGCTCAGGGGAAGACAGCCAGACCTGGTTCCAATCCTTGCCTTGCGAGAGATGTCCGGAGACGACGTCAATCATGTGCTCGGCAGGGTTGACATGTTCTGGGCAAGGAGCTCCATAGCGACCAAAATAGCCAGTGACCGTCTTTCCGTGCTCGCCAATGTCGCCAAAGTACACTGTCTTACCGCCCTTGGCGAGAAGGAGAAGGGTATCAAACTGAGAGAAGAGCTGGGCAGAGGGCTGGTGAATGGTGACGAGGATGGCTTGACCGTGGGCAGCCAGCTTGCGCAAGAAACGAACAGTGTTGTATGCAGATTGTCCGTCAAGACCAGAAGTAGGCTCGTCAAGGAAGATCAGGATGCTAGGCTTGGAGACCAGTTCGACACCGATAGTAACACGCTTGCGCTGTTCGACACTCAGACCGGCGCCGACTTGGCCAATCAGGGTATCCGCAAGATCATGAAGTTCCAGAAGGTCAATGATGGTATCGACATACTTCAGCTTCTCCTCACGAGGAGTGTCACGGCTTTGCCGGAGAAGGGCAGAGAACTCTAGAGCCTCGCGGACGGTAGCGTAGGGTTCGTGGACGTCAAGCTGTTCACAGTAGCCTGCAGAGCGCTGGAAAGAAACCGGAAGGGGCCGGCCATCAACCATGATAGAGCCCCGAATGGTACCCTCAGTCTTGCGTTGAGCCAGAACATCAAGCAGTGTAGTCTTTCCAGCACCTGAAGAACCCATAAGAGCACCCAACATGCCTGGCTTGACCCAGCCCTGAACGTTATCGAGAAGAGTGCGATCACCTTGAGGAGTCTTAACAGTATAGCTGAGGTTCTTCCAGGTGAACACAGAGGTATTGCGGACGAGACCCATTGCTTCGCCACTAGTGTCGGAGTCATCGCCAGAGACAACACCACCATCACTGCTGCCCACGATCTTCTTCTCACCCTTGGTCTGTCCCTCCTCATCAGACTGGCGAAGAGCAGCGGTAATGTGAGCGTTCTCGCGAGGGATGACAAGACTGGGACCGTCCTCGGAGGAGGCGTGCCACTTGGTGGTGAAGTAGATGGTGATGGCAACAAAGAGAGCCCACCAGGCCCAAATGATACCAAAGTTCCTCCAAAGATGGTCATGGCTGTATGAAAGAGAAGCCAGGTAGTCATCACCAGTAACGAAGTTCACTCCAGCCTTGGCTCCACCTACGCCAGAACAAGCCTGGTGATCGCCATTGGTGAAGCCAGCACCACTGGGCACGAGACTGTGCCCAACACAAGGAATGATCTTGTCGTGAAACTCATTTGACAGAAGGGCATCGAAACCGTAGGCTAAGGGGTTGATCCAGAAGAGCCAGACGAACCAATCGTGCATCAGAGGCTTGCTAATGATATAGCCTGAGTACATGATTGTGGCGCTGATGAGGAAACCGGAAACCTTGGAAGCGGCATCAAAGGTGCTGAAAGCTGCGCCGACAGCTCTGAAAAGGGCCGTGATACACTAATTACGCGCGTCAGTACTGAAGTGTCAGTGAGCAGGGGTACTACACTTACCATTGTGATTGAGACGAGAAGGATCCAGAAGGTGAAGAAGTGTCCAGCCGAGGCGGTAAGGCCAACCATAAAATACTCAACCACTGAAAAGGTGCTGACCTGTAACAGAATTACAGGTATATCAGCAGCAATCTGAGCGATACAGAAGGCAGCAGGGTGGTACATGGCAAATGATTTGTGCTTGAGGAGAACAGGGCGTCCAGTAAACGAGTCAGTGACCTCAGACATAGAAACGAGGGAGTTGCAGAGAAGAGCGATGAAGACAGCGCCAGATTTGATGAAGAGACCGCTTGAGTCGTTAGAAGCATTGTAGAATAGAGAGCCAGCGATCAAAGCCTGCACGATCATGGAAAGCTGCTTGATCAAGAAGGTTGGCTTGTCTCCGAGGACAATCTGGTACTGACGCTTCACACAAGCCTTGGCCTGTGAGATGAACCCGACCGTCATGGGGCTGCTATCGGGGAGCTTCTTATCCTTCAGCTGACGGACACCCAGCTTGAACTGCTTGGTCCTTTCGTCGGCGATCGCAGAAGTAGGATAGTCGTACTCAGACTTCATGCGTTCGTAGATAGGCGACTTCTCGTACTCTGCTCGGAGAGCGTCTGCAGTGCGTGGGAAGCGGTTCTGGTGATCGGGGTGAATCTGTCGCTCGGTTGGGACAGTGACACCAGTGAGGTAGTCTGCGATGTTGGCGCCGTGCTGGCAGATGAAGCCCATGCTCTCCATGAAGGGCTTGGCTTCCTTGAGAGGACCGTAGTAGACTTCCTTGCCTTCATCAAGCACGAGGACCTTGTCGAAGAGATCGTAGATACCGTTGCCTGCTTGGTAGAGAGTGACGATGGAAGCGAGGCCCATCACGTCGGTCATGGCGCGGATGGCTTTGGTGTACTCAAGAGCACTGCATCAAGTTAGACAAGTACGTAACGAGTTTCGATGTTTTTACTTACGTGCTGGCATCGAGGCCACGGGTTGAGTTGTCCCAGCAGAAGACTGAACCTTGAGTTGCCAGGGTCTCGATGATGGAGACTCGCTTTCGCTCTCCTCCAGAGACTCCACGAATGAATGCATCACCAACTTTGGTGTCGATAGTATGCTCGATACCCATAGACTTGAGCAAGAAGTCCCTTGACTGGACTCTCAGCTCCTCATGCGAGTTGACGCCGTTGGGTAGTTGGAAAGGCACCTTGAGCCGAGATGCAAAGTCCATGGTCTGGCCAACGGTCAAAGCTGGGTAGAAGACCTCCTCCTCGGTGTTCATGACGATCTGGCCACGATAGGTCTTGGCCTCCTCGGCAGTCATGGACCCATAGAAGACATCACCCTTGATGTTGGCGTATCCTCGTCGTTTGTTGGCGATCATGTTGAGAAGTGTTGTGCAGCCTGAGCCAGGACGGCCGAGGACAAGGAGCATCTCACCAGGCTTGACGCAGCCATGGGAGTTGTCGAGGATGGTCTTGAGAGGGGACTTTTGGCGAGACTCTTTGATGAGCTTGGGGATGTTGTACTGTGACAAGACGTTCTCGTGGATAGCTGAATCAGCAGCAATCACATCGACAGTGAGGTTGGTCCAGGTGACACCAAGCTCTCTGTCGGGGAAGCCAGATGCCTTGTCTCTCTCTTTGTACTCCACCACTTCAGACTTCATAGACCATTCGGCGTCATCATGGGGAGCTTCCTTCATGGGAGTCGGTTCATAGACCGTTTGCGAGTCGTTGTCGTTACTGTCGGAGTCCATTTTGATGGTGTTTGCTGTTGTTTTGGTGGTGGACTGTATGTTCGCCCTGGCTAAAAGAGGATAGCCTTTACCGCCGACTTGCGCACTAAGATTTTGTGTCTGATATTGGACAAAACTCTAAAGAACAATAATTATAATAAAATGGTGTCTGTTACTGCATCTTTTTGCAGGGAAAGTGGTTGCATGCTTCTTATAAACAACAACCCGTTTTGACAGGCGTCGGCTTTAGAGACTGACGGGCTTTTTCGGCGTCCGACAGCAGCGTAGAACAGGCAGCTCGACCAATGAAATAATTGGATCCCGTCCCTTTCTCGACAAGCATTTTAGTACGAGCGGGTTCTTCGGTCCACTTGGATCTGACGGAAGTTGTTGATCTACCTAATGGACCCTGATAAGAATGTTCTATGCGGCTACGCCAGGTCAAATTTACCGCTTAGTCAATTCGGCCTTTGTGGTGTTTGGGCCGTTGGTGACTGCGCTGCAGCGTGCATAGTGCGTTCCAGACAGTGGTGACTCAACCGCTAGACCCGGTTCAATTAGAAGGGAGATGGCCTATCTGACAGGGGCCATTCAAGACGGGATGCATCCATTCAACGCCGGATTCACATGCTTGTGAAACGTGCTTTTTAGCAAACGTCACAACAACAGAAATGACAACAAAGATTGCAATTACAAATACGGATGCCAGCTTAGGAATACAAAAGTTAATTGTTGTGATGGCGGACAAATTACGGCGGACAAATAAATGAGTGCGAAAAGACCGACTACGAGAGAACGGGGCCAGCACAGCCAGGTTCGCATTCGTTAAAGATATGAGACGGACTGTAAAAAAACTGCGACGAACTCCGACTGAGTAAAAAGTAAAGACGATGACGCAAAAGATAACGAGCCGCATCCGAGTCGGTCTTTCTATAACCGTCCTTCCGACCTTGGCCCCTACAGGATCAGCTGCAATCATTTCCAAGGGGTAACTAATTGTTGGGACGGACGGATGATGGATCTGTCTATGTATAAATCGAAAAAAGCATCTGCCGTTGGTAAAAAATGGGCCGGAAGAAGAGGAACTCTTGAATCTTCCGCTTAGTCACCGTCTTCGGCAGATCAATCCATGTCTAGTCCACTTCTAGTGACTCTAGTCCACGTCTAGACCGTGATCTTCACGTGGGATCCCGGTTCAAGGTTTGACACTTTGTCCGATGTCGTTTAGCGCTGACCTCGTCGTAGTTTCTGCTTTGAGCTTCCTCCGCTTATTCAGCGGTCGTGTCGCATTCTTCTTCGACACCATCCTCCGAACCCTCCTCGGAGAGCCTCATGTTCTGCGTTTACGAATCTCTCGGTCATTGACTTTTTTGAGAAAAGACCGTGATTTCAACACATTAGCCTCGTTTTGCCTCATATCTTGGCTTTTCAGCCGGAAGCTGGCTTAACACCCACATTGTCGTTTACTGTTAATTATTTTCTTCACAACTTCCGGCCGCTTGGTTTGGTCTGGTCAGGTTTGGTCCAGTTGTGGAACTGAGCCCAACAGCCTCCAAGTTGGCAGACTCGTTCTCGGCGAATTAACCCGCCTCCCTTCTTCCTCCAATCTAGTCTCACTTCACTTGCATGTCAGAGCTGAATAAGTAATCATGATGCAGAAACGGGCCTGTGATGCCTGTCATAAGAGAAAGGTACGTATACGAAGCCCCATCTCCGTTCATTCCCGCGACCTCCGCTTCCCCTTTATCGATCAGTTCCATACCGTGCATGCCTTGGCGAGATTGATACTATCCATCCCATCCCATCCTGCATGCTTGTATTGGTGAAGGTGTATCACATTCTTACCCAGTTGGCTAACAAATTGCCCTCATTCTTCTAGATCCAATGCGATTCAACAAGCCCAGATACACCCTGCAACTGGTGTGAGCATCATGGCTTGGATTGTACATTTAACCGAGTGAGAGGTCGGAAGAAGACAGCAAAGGCTAGGTAGGTTCCGTTCAGACCGTGGCGTTCAGCCCCGCAGAGTAGTTCATTTTAACTCGTCTATTAGATCTCGTCAAACATCAGAGCAAAGCCTGGCAGAGCGCCTCAAGCGCATTGAGGATGCTCTTTCTCACACACTCTCTAATCAGAAAACCACGACAGAAAACAGTATAGCCAAGCCATTGACTCCAAGTTCACTAGCCACCGACCCCCACAAGAGTTCAGACCCTGGTACTGGAGACTCAACCAACGATACCCCTCAAAAGTTGTCATTCAGCCGGCCATCTTCTTCCTTTTTGAGAGCTACAGATTCAAGATCTGCAAGTGTATCCCAAGGATCTCCGTTTATATCTCAGGCCCCATCTCCTGCTGGCGGCTTCACCAGCTCTGTTTCCTACGGGCAACTCCATTATGGTGGCTGTCACTTTGGCCACATCAGCCAGCATAATGGACTACCTTTGCTTTCAGAAGAGGGAAGACAGTGGATAATTTCAAAGACTGGCCACGAAGTTTTTCTCAATCCGGGCGCCACAGATCACTCCAATCCTTCCCAATCGCCTGCACCTCACGTTTACCATGACCAACGCGACTTATACGAACTTCCTGATAGAAGTATCACTGAGAAGGCTTTCGACGCCTTTATCCATTCCTCTTTCAGCTTGGTATTTCCCGTCGTGGAACGGGTTCTGTTCAAGGATACCATTGAGCTAGCTTATCAGCCTTACACAGGCGATGTTCCCTCTTTAGAGCATCTTAGTGCCAAGGTTGGCGTTTTAGCTTTCCTCTCAACGATAGTACTCTTCCAAGATACATTTGGAGATTCACCAACTATCGACACAGACTTGTGTGCCACAAAGGCACGTTATCTACTCACAGATGTCCTGGAAATAGCTAGTATCAACAACCTTCAAATAGTCTTCATGCTGGTAAGGAGTCCATCTGAGGATTGAATCCCAATAGAACTGACAAACGACTAGAACATGCATGAGATATTTTCTGGGCGCCTCCGATCCGGTGCCATGTTCCATGCCATTGCGTGCCGTATGGTATATACCCTTGGCGGCCATACGAACATATCGTGTAAGTTGCGAAGCTCGCAAGTCACACGTTCAGAGAGGGAACGGCGTCAACTGCGTATGCTATTCTGGCTATGCTACATCTTCGATAAAGATATTGCTCTGCGGACAGGCCAACCGCCACTCATGTCCGACGACTATTGCGATCTCACCCTTCCCGAGACTTATTTCGACTGCTATGAATACCTTCCCAAACTCAATGAAAGCCTCCCCCAAGATTCCTTCGACGAGGAGAGTCTCATGCCTCACCTTCCGGGCGACCCTCGCCTGAGTCAACTCAAAGACAAAACCAGTCGCCTGCTATACTCGGCTCAGGCTGCTAAGAAGTCTCATGCACAGCTGCTTTGTGACATCAGAGAGCTTGACGAAGAACTCGAAGCATGGAGGCAATCCTTGCCCCCTTCATTCCGTCCAGCGCTGTCAATCACCAATGAGTCTCAAGTCGCCCTCCAAGGAATGCATCTTCCACGCACCATGAGACATATCACTCTGCATTTGGACTATCATCATCTTATGATTGCAATCCATCGAGCAAGTGGCAGATGCATGGAGCCTGATCCGGGAAACCCAAACGACCAGCCTGAATGGGTCCCTGGAGTCGAATCGAGCAATGCTCTTGCGCTGGAAGCTAGTCGGTCTACACTTGTATATTTGCGCGCAGCGATGTGTGGAGTTGCCCGCGAAGCATTCTGGTAAGAAAGGTTCGCGCACAGCGAATCCAGCTCAGTGACTAACTCTTGTGTAGGGTTATTGTCTTCTATCCCACGGCAGCCATGATCACTCTCTTCTTCAACATCTTGCTGTATCCGCTCCATGAACGGGCTGAGCAAGACCTCGAGCTTCTCAAAGCAGCCGCTGATCTAATCAACAATCTCCCAGTGCGGCGACTGACCACTTCCGAACTCTCACATATGAAACTTATCAATGACTTTGTTGTTGAGCTAGTGCGCCTTGGAAGAAGTGCAATCTGCAAAGCAAACATAGAAAGGGATCAAAAGCTTGACCGACAGTTGACTTTTATACACTAGGCAGCACAATCTCTTTGTATTTGTATTATTTTGTGAATCGGTTTGGGGGTGTCGGGTATACCATAGTGGATTCAATAGATGTGATATAGAATGATTATGCTTGGGTGATACGACATTGAAATAGGAAGTTAAAGACTTTTCAATATATTTAATGATGGAGGGGAGGATTTGAACGGCATAACTCAAAGTCATGTTTCTTTACCTATGGCCGTGAGAAACCTTGATTAAATACAGCCCGAAATATAAAAGCGCGCTTTATACCGACCTTATCTCTCGCCAGATGCCCTCACATGCCCGTGGGTATCAACACGAATTATTCACGGAGTAACATACAGAGACCCCCTTAAAGAATTTCAACTGCCGTAAAATGCAATGCCCATAACCATCAGGTAACGTTAGGGCTGTGCGTTGCGCAACGTCTTACCCTGTATAACCACGGTTGGAATTGAAATGGTAACCGAAGCTTGCGGCTCACACTACACAGTTGAGTGAGGAAGGATAAAGTGTGAACTATGTGGAAGTTGACTTGACTATATTTTTCCGAGAATTGACATTTGTGAAAGTCTAACTAAGTACCTGTTTAGACAACGTAAATATAGTTCTAGTAAGTGGAGTCACAGAACTGACTCGGCACTGGAACTTTTACAATGGCAAGCTGTTGATTGTGAGACCGAAGAGAACTTGACTGAGCTTGTAGTAGGTACTCAAAAGTCCCCAAGAGTCTTGCTGCTTTGAACAAGAAAGGAAGTCCGGGGCGAAATGTCCGACTCCAGGCGCGTCATTTAGCGAGGAAATCACACCAACTGTCTCGGACAAACTCGTATTCCGCGCCCTCCAATGACTCATTACTCATCACCGTGTATGACAAATGGTTCATTCAAGCCTCGACAATTGTCTCTATATTCCGGGGTTTGTTTTGCAACAACTCTGATTGATCATATTCCTGATCCAACAAAAGCTTGAGTTTTTGATACAAAAATGCCGTCAGCAACTCGCCAAGATCAGCTCGTACTAGTCCCTTGGGACCCCAACTCTCCAGAGCATGTCAACCGCATTTATGCACAACGAGTTCAATGCGGTTGGGATAAGCAATTAGTTGAAGGATGGAAAGAGAGACAAGTCTCGGGCCAAAAGTCCATCTTCTGGATCGTTAGTTTCATCAGGGATCGATTCACAATAGCAGAAGTTTTAACTTTGACTAGACGCTGAGACCAGATGACCCCGAAACCCGCGAAACACTTCAATTGCACTTGGATGCGTACCCTGAAGTAAGCTTATGAAACTAGTCAATACTTTCCGTGGCTGACAACTCTCAGGACAAGGCACCATTGGTTGACACAGCCGAAAGCCTCAGAGCCAAACCCCGAAAACCAACACATACAAAGTTCTATCCCGTGGGCCACATCTCACTCGATGACAGAAACGAGAAAACGGGAAACTTTGTACTAGATCTTCCCAAAGAAGGCGTCTACTGGATCAAGACCTTTTACGTCTCAAAAGCACTTCGAAGCAAAGGCATCGGGCGAGCAGCCATGGACATTGTCGAGTCAATGGCAATTGAGGAGCCGCTATGTGCCAAAACCCTCGCACTTGATACCGCTGAAAAGGAAATGCAGAAGAGGTTGTACCGAGAAAAGAACGGAAAGGAGCTGGGCGTAAGTCTTGGCCGTTGTGAAATTTTGCCATCCACAAAGCTGACACGGTTTAGTCAACTAACCAGGACTGGTATGAACGGCGAGGATACAGGCTGATTCACATGCAGCCTGGCCACTACTTGGACGACGAAGAGCCTCCTGTCGATGCTGTATTTCTACGACGAGACATCGCATAGTCTTCAGTAAAGTATGATGGTTGAGATGATCTGTTGTGAGCTTATATCAGCACAGAGAACTCAGTGAGCCGCGATCAAGTGGTAGGATTCGGACTTGATGAACATAGACAAATAGAAGGTATAATTGAGCAGCACAATATACTAAATACTAGCTCAATCAACAATCATGCCCAGTCCCACTTAATTCCCAGCATGTACTTTCCCCTGTCACTATCTATCTATCATGTCTCGGCTGGATTAAGCTCTCAGCCACATTGATCAGTTAGCATACAGATGAGATCAGTGATATGGTATGGCCAGTCCACCCCTGAAGCCCAGTCAATATGTAATAACTCGTGGAACCAAACGCGACCTAGAGATACTGTTGGCATAACCATCACAGGTATTGGTGACTAATTCTTCAAACTGGCGTTTTTTCTTGTAATAGTTGTTGAGATTTGCACGATGCTCAATAGGCAACTCTTTATTACTGTTGTCCGTGGTAATTAATGCCTGGTGGCAACGGGATCCGGGGATCGGAACATCCACTATTCCACAAGTATACCTGCTAGCTAGCATAAAACACCCCTCCTTAGGCACCAACATGCCAAATTCGAAATGCACATCAACCCGTCCATGTCTTTGCGTATCGAGAAACTGCCTGATGTTCACATAAGCGACTCTGATTTCCTTCTTTGCTTGTCTCCTTCTTGGTATTTCATGCGCCTCCTATCCATCTGATCAAAATACATTCCTGGATACGGAGCAACTCAATCCTCAAATGTCTAACAACCTGTCAGACGGTGGTTTTCATGGAAAATTTGGAGTTACATGGTTTCCCCGGTGCCGATTTGGGGGTAGATTCGGCGGTGTAGCAATAGGCTGGCCCGCAAAGGGCGGCTACTATAGCCATTTGTGCTCAGCAGCAGAACTCGAGTTCCTTGGTATTGATCGATTCAAGCCCGCCAACAAGTCAGACGAGCCTGACAAGGAGGAGGCTCACTGTGCCAAAATGCGTCAGCTTGGAGCCAAATGGTATCGCGACCCCTTCCACCAGCTTTCAGACCAAGACAAGAACGATGATCCCGATGCTCCCCGCTTGTTTGTGGGCTGGCCGGCCGACGGTGGTGTTTGGGCTATACATACTACCTTGTTTGACTCTGAGAAGAGAGGCCTGGGAAGGATTGGAAACGCCTTGACCATGTCAGAGCGTTGTGAAGTAATCAAACATCTTGGAGGCTCATTTTATAACGATCCTAAGGAGTGCTCTTTTCTTGATCTCGATGGTTCTAAAGATGAAGCGAAGTAGAAGCAAAGCTATGTCTGGTGACGACATTTTCTGGTATGAGAACGAACATGGCTGGGAGTGACGATGGAGATAGAACTGACAGACTTACGAATGGATGAATGAGCTTCGGAATATTGGGCCTTCTGCTCAACAGATTGGCATGGCATGGATGTAGTTATAACATCTTGAATCTGAGACTAAACTATTCTGTCACGTCTTGGTAGGCTTCGGTCTCCCAAGTCGAAGACTTTTAATTCAAATTCTCCTCCTATCTCGCTTTGCCGTTGCTGGAACTAATGACCCTGGGGAAGCTCATAAGCCCATTCGGATTTGCCGGCCCACAAAGGGAAGGAGTTTGGATTATGTTGGTAATGATCCTCAGGTAGGAATCTGTTGACCTGGGACTGAACACAGCCTTGCTTTTGGACCTTGCGTCCCTCGAACCGATCCTTAATCCAATCCATCCAAATCGATCTGGTTGCATACATACCAGGAAAGTGACCAACTTCAGGAACACCCAAGAACTCCAGATCACCAGGATACTTCTCGCAAGTAGCCTTCGAGGTAGCCAATGATGCGTTGTAATGCACCGCTGGGTCTTCTGTGCCATGGATAACGAGCATAGGTCCCTTCCAAGGCCTCCTACCGGGGTTACATCGTGTTTAAAAAAAATCATTTATATATTAGTCTTATAAACTTAATTAGCTTATATTCTCTTAGCTATTAAAGCTTCTAGTTGCCTAGATATAACTTACCTTAGCAAAAGTATTAATACTTTAACTTTTTAGCCAGCCTAGATAACTTAGTTAATAGAACCTTTGATAGTTTAAACTTTCTACCACGCATATAATCCTTCTTAGAGTTATTCGATAACTAGGAACACTCCTTAGGCTTTTAGAGCCCTCTATAGGGCCACGGTTTCCTTTATCCAGTGTTATAGGTGATGGGGAACTGGTGCATGTACTCTTGAGCCTCCTGGCTCGTGGAGTCGTCGCAGACAACAGTTCGGCTTGCTGGAGTAGCAGACATGTTATTTGTGGAGTGGTATTATGGTTAGGGTGCAGAGATACAAACCCGAGGTTATATCCTTTTATATACCTCTTAGTCTCTTTACCTTATAATGCCCTAGGGCTTATAGCAAGATATAATAGTTATTATAAAAGCTTATAGGTAAAAGCTTATATTGAGGAAAAAAATGCCATATTTTTATTTATTACCTGTGTTTGCAGCCTAAAGGTTAACCTTATAGGTCGCATGTATCCCCATAGCCTACCGGGGTTAACGATTTTTTTGAGAGCAGCCACATACCATGTGTTCATCCAGCCAGGCTGAACGAACTCCTTTTCAGACTGGAAGAGAAAGCTGCTGACGCTTTGGGATCCCTCAACTTGGTTGAAGAGAGTGACTCGGTCGATACCCAAAGGTGTAAGCCAGTCACTTATCTTGAACTCCGGATAGACTTGGTTCAGATATTTACCAACCCAAGGAGTAATCGAAGTAGCTGGCAGCGAGAATGCATCTGCAGGTGGGGCAAAAAGAAGGGTTCCTAGGTGGCCCTTAACGAGATCCTTGAACCTTCCCTTCTTTTCCGCAAGAAGCTCAGGGACACCCCATCCAACTGCACCTCCCTGGCTATGACCAACATTTACATAACCAGTTGTGAACCGATGTGGAAATGCAGTCAAAGCAGCTCTAAGGACATTGAGGACATCTGCCCCACCAGCCTGATAGATACCATATTCGTGAGGAATAGCAGTCACATCCCATGAGGTACCAACGCCGAGACCGGCGTAATCAGGGGCCACAACAGCATACCCTGCTAGAGCCAAGGCATATGGCACAAAGTCCTGATAGAAGAGACTGCGGTGGGTAGATGGGGCGGCAGTAGGATACCATCCAGATGTGCCGTGAGTCCAAAGCACGGTTGGCGCCTTTCCGTCAGGGACACTTTTCATTTTCTTGGTGGTATATGGCCAAAGGATGTAAGCAGAGGCGGGAATAATAGTACCATTGATGTTTGTCGTGGAGTAGAGAAAACGAGACATTGCCGTCGAGGCAGGGATTGTGTATGGCTCTGGATCTGTGATTTCTTGGAGCTTGATGAGCTCGCCCGCAACCTTGGGAATCTTCAGACCAGGAGGGAGGGTGTAAAAGTCGTCTTGGTGAGGACCACCATTTGCGAGTAGAGTTCGGTCGAAGTTGATGATATTGTTGATCTGCTCGCCTTGTTCGATGGTCAAGTTGACAAGACTGAGCTGCTGAGGCGAGAGTTTGAATGTTGAGTTCCATGATGTTGTATGCAGAGTGGCCTGTAGATTTTGGCTAGCTGTGAGGGCCGCGAGGACCGCAAAGGTAAGAAAAGTAGTTTTAGGGAACATTTCTATGAGAAGTTTCGGTTTTGCGGATATTTTATTTTCAAAAGAGCGAGTTTGAATGAGTTTATATGTGTTTTTGAGACTATTGTGATTTCGTATGTTTCCGCAGCTACACCCTTCAAATGGTCTTTGAATACGCCTCAACCACCACTACCTCAAATAAGTATTACTGGCTGTAGATTCTTGACGTAATATATGCTTTTGGATGAGAACTTGATTTGTCTGTCAGCATGTAGACGTGTCTGCACAGCCAAGGCAGCATGTGCGTATTCTTGCGTATTGAAATACGAAGGGAGAACGATTCTCGCCGATTCGGCACCGAGACTAGTCAATTATTCGCTGAACCTAGTGATAAATGATGAAAGAGGTCATAGGAAATATTTAGAGGTGAATGTAAAGATCGACAATCCAACCCTAGGTCTGGCAAGTCCTATAATACGATCCAAGATCGGTACAGTAATTTGAAATCTGATTGCTATTCTACAGAATGTAGCTCATGAGACAATTATCTTTGGGTCCAAGATATCTGGCCCGGCTACCATATTGGTCTCCGTGAGATAGATGGATTCCGAGACAGTCCTAGTCAAGAATCCCGACATTCCCAGCATATCAACGCCTCCTCGCGCACGCACCATTTTCATAACGCCAGCACCATGACTCCAGTATGCACTCATATCTCCTTCAAGGAACTAGAAGGATCAATTAGCCTTTTAATAGAGATAGAGGGTAAGCCCGAACTGTAAAAAGGGATGCTCACTGCTTCCGAGGCCATCAGCATAGCCAATGCAATAGTTGTATCTGTAGCGACAACCTCCGACTCGATGGCGTCTTTAGCCATTTGGATGCACATTAGTCGATATTGAAGTTTTTTGACGGCAAATTTGCTCGATAGGCTGTTATTTGTGGCGGCGACATAGTTCCGGCACGCCACATGAAAGACGGCAGCCATAAGACTGAGTTTAGACATTGCATTCGGCACCCAGATATGCCTCATCAGGTAACTGAAGTTTTGCTCATCGTCTTGGGCATAGCATGCTGTATAACCGTAAGAAATAACATAGTTGAGATCTATATGATACAACGTATTAGTTGGTTCAGTTGGCTGAAAGTCGAGGACAGACCTACAGAAATCAAATAGATAGTGCTCATCATCTGAAAGTGGTCTTGCAAATCCCGTATATGCGTCACTGCGAGCACCACCGATCAACTGGAGTGGACTTGGCGGTCGACTTTCGGTCTGACCATGTACTTTTCCTTTAGGCATGATCTTTCGATACCGTGTATCGCTTGCTGGATGAACAAGCGATCTCGAATCTGTTTCAGCTTGAAAGTTTTCAGGGTCATATCCCTCAAGAGGAGCTTCATCTTGCTTCTTTTCCTTTTGCAGAGCACGGGAAAGTTTTGCTGCGTGTGATCTTATCAGTCTGATACTCTTTGCATTGGTGATCTCGTCCGGATGAGCAGAGTTGATAAATTGCAACGTCCCAGGCTGAAACTTTGTCGGTTCTTCAACTGGTCGACTTTTTGGTAATCTGCCGCGGCCTCTTCTTCTGACTAGCGTCGTTTGTCGATGAACAAGTGGTTGGTATTCCGTATCTCTAGTAAAATTATCCATTTTGGATCAGCTAATATGAGATGACAAAGATAAAGGAAGGGCAGGGGATGTCAGAACTAGGGAGTCTTTGTCTTTTCAACATGAATCTGACTCAGCGGGGACCAAAGCCAATCATCAGGTGATGATATATCGTCATTAGGCTAATTAATAAGCTCACAGATAAGCCACGACAATCATCCTTGAGAATATGCAATGAAACCTGCCTACTTGCCATCCAGCCTCTTGGTTTTGATCAAGTAATCCACTACTTCTGTGACACTCGCCTCCAAACTGATCCAACTACGCCCCGCCCATTTCTATAGGAGATCAAGATTGATAGTTAAAGCTTATACGATATCTTACCAAGATATATCAAGCCAATATACTAAAAAATACCAATTAACTTTAGGCTTCTAAAGGTAATATATATATAGCCTTAATAAAAATAAGTCTCCTAATTAAAATTATAATAATATACTTTTATAATAACTTAATTAGTAATCTTATTAGTAGCTATTAAGATATAAAAAGCTAGCTTAAATTTAATTCCTTATTACTAGAAATAAAAGAAATTCTTATATAAAAAATATAAAATAAAAACTATAAAAATACCTCTTATTTTAAATAATAAAATTACTTTCTAGCTATTAGCTAATAACTAACTTTAATATAATTATAAAAATAGTTAATATTTTATAAATTTATTAAATAAAGACTGCAGGTTACTTTAAGAGCTTATATTAAACCTATTTAATAAGATTAATAAGTATTTTATTTTTTTTAAAATAAAAAATAATAAAAAAGGTAACCTTATTAAAGTTAAATTAGTAAGCTTTAATTACTATTATCTTTACTTTTAATTTAATTAATATTTTAAAAAATATAAATTTCTTATTATTATAACCTAAATAGAAAAAGCACTTATATTATATATATTTTATATTTTTCTTTTAATTATCTATAATTATAATATATTAAGGGATTTTACTAATAATTACTAAGCCCTAATTATTAAAGTCTAAGATAAATTACTAATAATTTTAAATAATTACTAGTAACTCTTAAGAATTACTATTAATTTTATAGTAACCCTTTTAATTACTATTAATACTATATAATATATAAATATATTCCTTTAATATTAAATAAAATTTAATTTACTAGCTATTAATAAAATTTCTTTACCTTAATAAGCCTAATATATACTATTAATTATTAAAAAATATAATAACTTAATATATTTAATATAATACCTTATATATTTTATAAATATAAATTTAATATAAATTAATTTATTTATTTAAAAACCTTAATTATTATATATTAATAGCTTTTATTTAAAATATATTATATTAAATAATTAAGTAATATTATATTATTAAAATATTTAATAATACTAGCTTAATATTTTTTTATATTAAAAAATTACTTAATATTATAAAAATAATAGCTAAAATCTATTAACTATATAATATAATCTATAATCTATAAAATTAAATTAATAATTAAAAAATAGCCTTTATAGTAAATAATAATACTTATTTTTAAGGAAAAAAAGATATTAAAAAAGCCTTTAAGCTATTTAAACTAGAATTATTTAAAGAATAAGCTATAAATATAATTCTATTTTTTATTTAAATAAAAAGATATTTTTATATATTTTTAATTAAATTAAATATTATTATTAAAAAAATATTTTTTATTATATTATTAATTTAAAAAAATATTAAAAACTAGTTTAAATCTATTTTTAAAGATTACTTAAAAAATAAAGAAATTATATAAAATTAAAATATTATTAATATTTTTATTAATTAAAATAACTTTAAAACTATATTTAAAAATAATTTTAAAGTAATTAATAAAAAAAGATAAATAACTATAGAAATTATAATATTTTAATAAATTTATTTATATATTATTTACTTTATAAAGTTTAAATAACTTATATTTAAAATATAATAAGATAATAAAGCCTTTATAAAGATTTATTATAAAAAAATTAAAAAAAAAGTTAAAAATAAACTTTATAAGGCTAATAAATTTAATAATATTATTAAATATATTATAATAATAATTAAAATTAATAAAAAATAATATAAATATAAAAAAAAAGAAAATAATTAAAATAAAATAATTAAATAATTTTAACCTATATTATCTTAATTAATAATAAAATAATAATTAAAATAACTTTTAAAATTAAAAATAATAATAAAGATATTAATAAAGTAATACTTTATATAAAATATAATTAAAATTTATATCTTTAGGTATTATATAGCTAGGAAAGAATAATAATTATAAGCTATAAGATATATTTAAATATAAATATTATAATTATAATTAAATAAAATATATAATATAATAATATTTAAAACTATAAAAACTATAAAACTTAAATTAAAATAAATAAGCTTTAGGACTTACTTAATAATAAGATTTATAAATAGTTATATATATTTAAATACTAAAAATAATATATAATAGCTATAATATATATTTTAATAAAGACCTAAGAATTATTTAAATTAAACCTAAAGATAATAAAAGACTAAAAAAGAAAAGTAAATTATATATTTTAAAAAAACTTAAATAAAAAAGAAACTAATAAAATAAACTATAAAATAAAAATTACTATAAGTATATAAAGGATTTTAAGAAATAAAAATACTTTAAAATAAAGTAAAAAAAATAAAAATAAAAAAAATAATAAAAATTTAAAAAATTTAAAAAATAACTTAAATAAAAAAAAACTTAAATATTAAAAATAATAAAATAAAATAGCCTAAATATTTTTAATATAAATAAATATAAATAAGTCTTATAAATTATTAATAATATTTTTATTAAAATAATACTTTAAAATAAAAAAAAATAATAAAAATAAAAAGTTAAAATAAAAAGCTAACTTTAATAAAAAAAAAATAATAAAACTTTTATAATATAAAATATAAAAATAAGGTTATTAAAGCTATAATATAATATTTTTAATATTAAAATAAGTAAATTATATAAATATAAAAATAACCTTATAAAATTAAATATAATAAAAATAATATAAAGATCTATAAAATATAAAAAGAAATTTATATATAAGGTATTAAAAAATATAAAAATATTAAAATAAAAAGTAAACTTTATATTAAAATATATTATATTAATAATATATTAAACCCTTTATACCTAGAACTTATATTTAATAAATAAAATAATATATAAATAATACTAATATATTTTAAATATAATAAAATATCTTAGGTATTATATAAAAATTATTAATATAATTAATATAAATTAAATAAACTAAATAATAATTATTTCTTTATAATTATATTTAAAATACCTAATAATAAACCTTACTTAATAAAAAAAATAAAAAGATATTTAATATACTTTTAATATAATTACCTTAAAGTAATAAAACTATAATTTAATATAATATTATATAAAAAGATATATTAAATTAATAAATTAACTTAAGGAATTAAAAAAAATATATAAATTATTAAAAAAATAAAAAGAGAATTTAAAATAATAATTTAAGGAAAGTATTTATAAAAAGAAATAAACTATTTATTAATAATATTAGTTTAAAAGATATAGAAAAATTATAAAAATAATAAAAAGTAAATAAATTATATTTACTTAATAAAAATATTCTAAATAAGAAATTATAAAAATAAATATAAAATTAAAAAAATACTTTTAATAAATAATATTTAATAATAAATTTAATAATAACTATTCTAATAAAAAAAAATATAATAATAATAACTATAAATAAATATATTAAAATATATTAAAAAAAGTTATATATTATTTATAATTAAGTTATAAATATATTAAAATTATAAATAAAAATAACTTAAATTAATAAATATATTAAAAGTATTATATATAATAAACTTAATAAATTATTTAATATTATAAGTTTAAATTAAAAAAAAATATTTAAATATTTAAATTAATTATAAAATAAAAAGGAACTTTATTAACTTAAAAATAATTATAAAGCTATAATTATTATAAAAATAAAAATTATTATTTTACCTATTAATTAATATAAAAAAATAGCTTTTTAATTATAATAATAATATTATAAATTAAGAGATTAATTACCTTAAAGTTTTTATTAAAGAAAGAAATTAAAAAATAAATTTTAATATTATATTTTTTAAAAACAATATAAATATCTTATTAAATATATAATAATTTAAATAATAAAACCTACTTATTAACTAGAAAAATAGCTAGATTATATTTCCTAATAATCCTAATAATAATAAAAAAATAATTATAATAAATAATAAAAAATCTTAAACCTTAATTAAAAAGGATAATATAGGTAAATATAAAATAAAATATCTATTACCTTTAAAAAGAATATAATATAAATATAAAAAAAATATAAAAAGTAAAATAAAAATCCTAAGTATTTTTAAAATATAAGACTTATAAAAAAATAAAATACTTATAAAATAAAGCTAAAATTAACTTAAAAATATTTTAAAATAATATTAAATATATAATAAATTATTTAAAAAAAACTAGAAATAAAAATACCTAAATATAATAAATAAGACTATAAAATTAACCTTATAAATAATAACTTACTATTTTAAAAGCTTTATTTATTTAATTAAAAAAGCTATAAATTTAAAAAAAGTATATTAATAAAATACTTAAAAAAGGCTATATTAGGAAATTTAATTTAATATTAATATTATTAATATTCTTTATATTAAAGAAAAATAAAAAAAATAAATTAATTATTAATTATTAACTAGTTAATATATATATTATTAAAAATTAAACCTTACTTTTATTTATTATAAAACTTAAAAATTAATTATAAAATAAAAAAATCTTTATAGCTTTAAATTTAAAAAAAATATATAACCTTATTTATATTAAAAAAAGAAATAAATAAAAAATAATATTTAAAATTAAATTTAAATTATTTAAATATATAATAATACCTTTTAATTTTATAAATAAATAATTAATAGTATATTTTAATAATACTTTAATATCTTTATAATATATTATTTAAATAATATTTTAATTTTCTTAAATAATAAAAAAGAATATATAAAATATATTTATAAGGTTTTAAAAATATTATAAGATATTAAATTATTAATAAAATTAAAAAAAAGTTTTTTTTATATTATAAAAGTAGACTTTTTAGGATATATTATTATATTTAATAAAATTAAAATAAAATTAAAGAAAATTATAATAATAATAAATTAAAAAAAACCTAGTAATATAAAGAAAATATAGGCCTTTTTAAGACTTATTAATTATTATTAATAGTTTATTAAGAATTTTAATAAAATTATTAACTTAATAATAAAACTTATAAAAAAAGAAAAATATTTAAATAAAATAATAAAATATAAAAAGCCTTTATATAACTTAAAAAAGCTATTTTTAGTAAATTTATTTTAATAATATTTAACTTAAAAAAAGAAATTAAATTAAAAATAAATATATTAAATTTTATATTAAAAAAATAAATTAATTAATAAGATAATATAAAGAAATTATATTTTATTACCTTTTATTTATATAAATTATATAAAATAAAACTTAATTATTTAATTTATAATAAGGAACTCTTAGTAATTATTAATTATTTTAAGGAATTTAAATATTACCTAATAAAAAATAAATATTAAATTAAAATATATATAAACTATTAAAATATCTTTATTTTATTATAATATATAAATTTAATTAATAATAACTCTATTATATTAAATATCTATATAAATTTAACTTTATAATTATTTATAAAAAAAAATTAAAAAATAATAAAATAAATATTAAAAATAAATAATAAAAAAATATATAGGTTTACCTAATAAATATAAACTCTAGGCTAAATATAAATAATAGTAATTAAGAAAACACTAAAAAAACTAAAAAAGTTTATATAAAAATTCTATAAATATCCTATATATAAATATTAAAAAATAATAAAAACTTTTAAATAACTTCTATAATATAGATATAAAGTATAATAAATAATAATAAAAAAAGTTATTAAATAATATAATCTTTATATTAAAATAAAAATATAATAATATAAACCTTATAAAAAACTTTAATTATTACTTATAATATAATAACTATAAGACTTAATTATAATAGACTTTATTATAAAGCTATTATTATTTAAAAAACCTTTAATAAAAATCTTTTATAATAATATTATAATTATTATAAACTAATTTATTAAATTTTTATATTACCTATTTTATAAAAAAGATATAAATATAAAAAAACTTATATATATTATTTATAAATATATTATTAATATATATAAATTACTATTTAAGATTATTTTAAATAAAAAACTAATATTTATATTATAATTTTAAAATATACTTTTAATATTATTAGGCCTAAACTATAAGCTTATAATAATATTTAAAGCCTAAGTAAATAAATAAATAAATTAAATAAATTAAATATTAAAATAATACTTATAATATTATATAAACTATAAATAAAATAATTAAATTAAAAAATTACTATATATTTAATTAATATATAATATTACCTATAATAAAAGTATAAAACTTATATTAATATATATTAATTTTAAATTTATATTAAAAATCTATAAAAATTTATAAAAATCTAAAATAATTAATTTAATAATAATAATTAAAAGTAATAATTTAAAAAATTTATATAATAAATTATAAATAAAACTTAAATTTATTAAAAAAAGAATATAATAATATTATAATCCTAAAAAGGTAAAAAAACCTATTTTCTTAAAAAGAAATATAATCTATTTATTTATAAAAAATATTCCTATTAAATAACTAAATTATAAGCTTAACTTTAAGTATATTAAATTATATAAAATTATTAAAAAAATCTTAAAAAATAACTATAAATTAAACTTACTATTAAAAATTAAAATTTATCTTATTTTTTATATTTTATTATTTAAATTAATAGTAAATATAATTTATATTAAAATTACTAATAAACCTATAAAAATAAAAAAACTAAAGAGTTATAAAGTAAAAATAATTTAAAAAATAAAAATAATTAATAAAAAAATAAAATACTTAATTAAATAAAAAAATTACTTAAAAAATAAAAATATATAAAAACTATTAAAATATCTTATTAATACCTAATAATTCCTAAAAAACTTTTATTAAAAATTAAAAAAGGGTCTAAAATAGTAAATTAATTAATAAGGTTTATTATACCTGCCTTAATTAACTTTATTATAATAAAGAAATTAAAAAATATAATTAAATTCTTTGCCTTTTTATTATTATTTATTGCCTTAAAATCTTACTTAAAGGCTTTTAGCTTTTTAAATTAAATTAAATACTTTTAATAATAAAGATATATTAACTTTAAAAAGATACTTATTTAGCTAATATTATAATTAAATAAGCTTCTCTTTAATAGCTTTTTTATTAGCCTTAATTTAATTCTTTTTTTAAACTAAATAATTTACTATAAAATTAATATAAAAAATACCTTATAAGTAATAATAAAAAAATAAACCTTTTAATAATATTATATTTTTCTTATTATAAAAATAATTATAATAAGTATACTTAAAATAATTCTTTTATTTATTTTTTATTATATATTTAATATAATTTTTAATATATAAGAAATAAGATATAATTTTATAATTAATAAAAGTAATAAGTTTTATATAAATAAAATAATACTAAATTATTATAAAAAATATTTTATTAATAATAAAAAAATATAAATTTAAATTAAATTTATTAAAAATAATATAAAAAAAAAAATATATATATAGGTTTTAAAGATAAGATTAATAAAAAAAAATTATATTATAACTTAAATAAAAAAAAGTATTTATATTATATATATTTATATATTTTTCTTTTAATTATTTATAATTATAATATATTAAGAGATTTTATTAATAACTATTAAATTTTAATTATTAAAATCTAAAAATAAATTATTAATAATTTTAAATAATTATTAGTAACTCTTAAGAATTACTATTAAATCTATAGTAATCCTTTTAATTATTATTAATATTATATAATATATAAATATATTCCTTTAATATTAAATAGAACTTAGCTTATTAATTATTAATAAAATTTCTTTACCTTAATAAGCTTAATATATATTATTAATTATTAAGAAATATAATAACCTAATATACTTAGTATAATACCTTATATATTCTATAAATATAAATCTAATATAAATTAGTTTACTTATTTAAAAACCCTAACTATTATATAAAATAAGTAAATAGACTTTAATATAAAAGCTTAATCTCCTAGATATAGCTACTAATAAAGTTATATATGGCATAAATAAATATAGTTAAAATTATATTAAGTTCCCTTAAAGAGGGGTAGGAGATCAAGAGCAATATCGTTCTCAATGTTGTATATCAATTTTGGGTCGCCAGAAATGAAGTTGCCAACGAAGCTGCGATTCGGGTAAGCACTTCGTAGGATATCTAAACAGTCATTCCATGTAAAGGATGATGCGAGAACCTGAATGCGTTGGCCTTGGACGTCAGGGTCGATTGCGGCGGCGACATGAATAATCGCGACATCGGTGACGTGGCTGTAATACACTTCCCATAGTTAGTCGCGGGTATCAGTTACGGAGATATCACTTACTAGCAGGGGTTTGCAGCTTTTCAGTATTGCCCAGATACAGCTGTTCAACGAGCTGGGGCGGTACGGACCGTAGATGCTTATCGTCTCGGAGGTCTCCCAGGATAACACAAGGGCTGACCGAGTTCACTACCCAGGGCAGTTTCTCATCTTTGACAAACTTCCAGACAGCCTTTTCTGCCTCAACCTTGGCTGCGAAGTACACTGGCAGAATTCGACCCGATTCGTATGGAGGAGGGGCCCAAGCAGCTTGAATCGCGGCATCGTTCCAAGTGTCAAGGTTTGTGATGGTGTCACTGACACCAGGGACTGGAAAAGTGGCAGCCCAGAAGGTTGAAGTGAAGACGAACCGCTTAACTGATGGCTCCTTTGCTGCTGATCGACAAACAGACAAGGCTGATTCTATAGTAGCTGGAATAGCAACATTGGGATCCGGAACCAAGTCTCCAACGACTGCAACGTGTATGACAGCCGCGACACCCTGTACGGCTCTGTCAAAGTCATGGGGTTTGGTCGTGTCAGCAACCACAAGCTCGATATGGCCGCGTTCGGCATATTTGGCAACTAATTCATCTTCAAGTAGCCACTGGCTGGATTCCAAGTCTCGAACAGTACCGCGGACCTTGAAGTCTCTCTTCAGTAGCTCGAAGACAATATGGCTTCCAGTATGGCCATTTGCGGCTGTCACAAGAACCCAGGATCCTTTCGGGATAGCCGTTTGAAGCTCGGACATTGTGGTAGGAATATGAGCGTTGAAGAAAGGGGAGTGGTTGTGTGTTACTGAAAGCTCAGCCAGACTAGGTTGCAGCAGCTTAAGGCTTCTTTATACCTTACTTCATGTTGGTCGTTGACATACAAGCCGGCAGAACCAGTTAACGAAGTCAGCCCATGATAGTAAGTAAAATCAAGTTTCTGCCAATCCAACTTGAGCTTCACACAGTGACAAGTCCTTATTCTGATGATATTTATCAAAGTCTTAGGATAACTTAAATAATAAACTAAGTTGCGAGCCACAACGTTCGGAAGCCTATGAGAGAACGGTAACAAGCCCAAGAGTCCCGAGCATAATCCTTTTCAGAACTAGTCTGTCAGAATATCAGTGACTAAGTGCGAGGCGCGTAAGCGGTGAATAAAATTGGGCTTCATCGCTAGCCTGACTTGGTTCGTCTCACCTAACGCTTTGGTCGGCATCTTCCGCCTTTCAAGCATTAGCATGGCATACATAAGTTCATTTTTATTTGTGGGCCACTCAAGTCCCTACAATATAATACTCAGTTCATGTTTCGTCGGAGTTTACGATTATCGCCGGTGCTCATGCGTCTTGCCTGACCGCGCGGAAGCCATAAGCAAAGGCATCGTCCTCGAGGATGACGGAGAAAATGGTCTCTTTGACTATATTTTGTTGAAAGAGCTTTGTTCTTGAAGCAATGGTCTGTAAGGACTAAAGAGTTTGATCTTACTTTTTGAGACTCTGGTCATGATGTTGTCTTTATCCTCTTATAATACTCGATCACCGTATGAGCCTCAAAGACTTCCTGAATTCCAGTGTATTTGGAGAACAACTGTGGTTCAGGTTCCTTCAAGTCCAAGTTGGAAGGGGTATGACGAGCACAACAGTGGAAAGTATTATAAGATAACTATATGGCGCACAATGCCTGTCATGTGCCAGGACTACGTGCAAGAGAAGGAAAGCGGAAGAGCCTCTGCTGATAATTTACAAGAGGTAATGGTCTGCAACTTATGTACTGTGGATCAGGCCCATGCGTTAAAGAAACCAACAGCTTGATAGAACGCTTCGTCTTTAGCAAAGACCTGCTGTGGGTTCGATGCATTTGCACGAACAGCAAAACCATGAGTGGTACCACTGTACAGAACCGAAGTGAAGGGCTTGCCTATTTTAGTGAGGATGGCTTCAGTCTCCGCTTGTCTGGTCTGGGGGAAGATCTGGTCCTGGGCTATATCCATGTCAGCTTTTGAATTCTCTCTTCTTATTCTTACGGGCTGGAACTGACCTGCACCAGCGATCGACACGGGCTTTCTGACAGCCTCAATCTCATCAGTAGCCAAGAGACTGGGATGAGCAGTGAAGCCAACATCGATTTTGCCGTTTTCGCCAAGTGAACGAAAGACGTAACGTCCACCGTAGCAATAGCCTGTCGCGGCGACGGAGTTCACTTTGAGCTCATTGCGTAGGTACTTAATTGCCTTTGCAACAATTGGGTCGGTGACACTGGGAGGATGCTTGGCAAGGAACTCGGTGGTGTTGAAGTCTGGGGTTTCTTTTGCCGGATCACCTCCGAACAGGTCTGGTGCAACAGCAAAGAAACCCTCTTTGGCAAATTCGTCAACCAATCTGCATTAGTTAGTGAAGAAAAATAAGAGTGAATGGACAATCCTACTCTCGGTTCTCCTTCAACTGGATGCCGTAGATATCGGTAAGAAGAAGAACACCTGTTCTTTTCCCCGGCTTTTTGTGGCCAAGGTTAAACCTCCCGGGCTTGGATACATAGAGACTCACTAGATCGTCAATTGAGCGCTCAGCAAGATCTATGCGTGAAGATATACTGACATCCTTGGTATCTCACAGTCTCACCCTTCTGATGTTGAGTCGCTGCTGACTCTTCCGCCGCCATCACCCCGCCCGGAGCAATAGAGGTGAGGAGAGACAGAAAGACGGCAATGGGCTGGAAAAACTTCATTATGATCACTTGCAAGGCGGGAAGATATGGAGGTGGAACGGTAACAAGGAGGAGGGGAATATATGCAACGAGTTAGGAGAGGTGTTGCTTACGAATATTCTAGTAATGATCAGGCTAAAAAGAGCTTGACTGTCGTCATTATGCTCGTTATGATGTTGACGTTCCTGGATTGGACGGCATTATTGCATGCTTGAAAGTCCGTGACGACGTTGGAGCGGGGGTGGCAGGGGAATATGCTTATTCGATACAACCTTATTCCAAGGTCATTGCCGAGATTCGTCTGGTTCCTGCGGAGCATGGAACTGGCCTGCTAAAATTACCTCAGTGGTCTAATTCGTGATTTCCCTATGGTCGCTATTATTTTAATTTGTGGTGGCGTCCAGATACTCTGGCATATATAATCTTATCGGTTTAATAAATTCTATAATAAATGCAGAGTTCAAAGAGACCAAGATCATAGAACGTCTCGTAATGCGAATATGCAAAAGTTGTACTGCCAATTCTCACGATAAAGGGCTGACACGGAGCAAACAACTATAATCTTTTCTTGCAACACACCTCTCCAACAGTGGGGCGCTGGCGCAACGGTAGCGCGTCAGATTCCAGCTCTTGAGCACGGAGATTCCTGAAGGTTATCGGTTCAAATCCGGTGTGCCTCATTTGTTTTTCTTTTTCCTCCATAACATGAGTATATTTTTCACTTTGCCAGTCATTAACAATATTTCGGGCTAGGTTTTTGTCTCAGGAGCAGAATTAAGCTTAGGTAGAATGAGCCAATCGTGTAAGCGGTTTAATGTCCCTGGCCCACTCACTGCCCAATTGGGCAACTGGCCATGGCCTCTCTGTGAATCTTGGGGCAACCATTTCACTTGCAGGCATTGACACCAGGCCAGGTAATCAGGATGTTATTTTTATGATTTAATTGACTGCTTAACTTAGATATGTTACTGCTCTGGACTATTGATATATATAAACACTTATTTCCCTCGCTTGAATCCTCAAGGCAACGGTATGGACTGCTTGTGACCAGTAAACAGTCCCTCAGGATCAATCTTGGCCTTAATCTTCTTCAGTCTCTCATAGTTTGCGCCATAGAGACGTGAGCTCCACTCCTTCTCAGTAAGCTCGGTATCAGCATAGTTGACAAAGCCACGGAGCTTAGAGCCGCCCTTGACAAGAGCATCCTCGAATGGCTTCATAAGACCTCTCAGATAAGGAATGGCGTCGGCAGGGAAGACGAAGGGGTTGACAGAGTTGGCATCCCAGCGAATCAACCACAGGTTTCTGCCATGAGCATAACCCGTATCGCTATCCTTGATGTTGCGGGAGACACCACCCCAGAGATCAAGGTAGGCGAACTTTGTTAGGTCAGTTCGGTTGAAAGCCAGCGTTGTGCTCTCGAAGAGAATCTGAGCTTGTTCAAGAGTGAGAGGGTGGTCGGTTGTAGTGGTGAGAGATTGAGTGTAGAATGCTCGGCCACCGAGAAATCCGCCGTCGGGCTGATTCATTCCAGCACCGGCGACAGCAACTTCAAGGTCCCACCAGGGAAGGACAGTTTTCTTAACCTCGACGGCGGATTTGATTGTCTTGAGCTTATCAACAAGAGGACGAATAACGCTGTCAAAGCTGTCGGGGTTGCCATAGAAGTATCCATTACCATCGTAAGGGGGAGCCATCAAGCTCCATCGGAAAGCAAATGTATCAGGGCAATCCTTGCTGGTAGCGTAGTCCTGTATGGCCACGAGAGCCCTGGCGCCGTCTCTGGGGCTGAGATCACCCATAGAGAGACTGAAGTTGATGGCCTTGTCAAACTCAGGCTTGAAGGTCTTGGTAGTCATTGAGAGAATGATACCGTAGGAAGCTCCAGCCCCTTGAGCGGCCCAAAGCAGCTCGGAGCCCTTTCCAGCCTTGACAATGGTGCCGTTGTACAGCATGTACTCAACCTCGACAATGTTATCCATGGGAGTACCAAGATAACGAGAGGTGGTACCAAAGCCGCCTCCGATGCTGGATCCAGTGACACCAACGTGGGCACCACGAACGTGAGGAACATGACGTCCAGCAGTGTCCCAAAGGTACTTGGCAACAGGGCCAACATGAGTGCCGCCACCAAAAGTCATGAGGGTTGTCTTTGAGTCATACTTGACGTCGTCAAACGCCGCCATATTGATGACCAAGTTCCCGGGCTTCCCGAAGCCATTTCCTTGGAACGAATGGGCAGGACCAAGGGCATTTGCATTGACATCAGCCTCTCGGGCACATTCTAGCGCAGAGGCGACTTGATCGCGAGATTCAGGGAACGCAATTGCCGCAGGCTGGGGACGAATACGCTTCTGGAACTGAGTTGTCTCTGCTGCCCATTGACTGTCAGACTCGATGGCGTTTCTTACGCCAGCCTTGTCGAGACACTTGGTCAGTTCCTCGGCCTTGTTCTGAGCAAAGACCAGGGAAAAGAGAGAGGCAAAGACAAAACGTCGCAGAGAGCGTGGAGATGCCATGATTACAGAGCTGATGAAGGTCAACGCTTGAGAGAATAAGTCAACTCATATGGGTCTTTTCATTGTATTTATGTCTTACTCCCCCTGTGTGGCTTTGAGCAGCTTGAGGTAATACACGGGATTAAGCTTCGGCCCTTTGTAGTGGTTGGCTGCAGGGGCAGACCTACAAACCCTGTCCTAAGTCATCTTGGCTTTAACAGGCTAAAATGCAACTTTCCTACAGCACGTTTATCACTGTGATATAATCCTTCCAGCACAACTTCCATCCTATTATGGAAAGGTCGCAATCACTAAACTTACGACAGCGGCATCATGCAAACGTCCCTGTCCCAAAGGAGAATATCCCTCAAGGGGCATGATCTTCTAAGCCACACTTTATCTGACTCAACTACCGGTATCCCACTCTTTCTGAACCTTCAGCATTGTATGGAGACTTGCCAGCATTAAGATCCACTATTGCCAGGTTCGGCGACCCAGGTTCCGACGCTTCTGGATCTCGCTACCTTCTTTATCCAGGTCTTGTTCCGTTTTCTACGGATAAGAATCTTGTTACTACCCTTTCCTGGCATTATGTTGCAATAAATGTGGACTTTTCCGTCTCAAGTAATTCAGCCTGTTGGGTAAAACGGAAATTCATCTCAGATGGGTTGGCTTAATGGAGAATAAGAGGATTGTCATCGCTGCAAGGTCCCATTTGCTTGTTGCGAGCATCGCTAGTGTAGAATGCTTAAGAATAGGCTTAATTGCACGTTTCAGAAAGTTTTCCGTGCTCCCTGATGCACCGACCGCTCCGACGGGGCGAAGCGAGGAGGCCAAGCTATATGCAGGGGTTGTTGAATGTCACTGCTCTCAAGTCGGACCAAACTAACCCTTATGATATCACTGTCGAGAATTGAACATGTAAAAATGAGACAGTTCGAATAAAAGGATTATCCTTAACAAAGCATAAACGAAAGAATGTAACTAAAAGGAGCTAGATTTGCTCTCTATGATGCGTACAAAAGTCTAAATCTTAACGCAAAACTAAACAAAAGGTCTATCTCTAGGCTTCTCTGTCTAGAGACTGAGCCTGACACATATCCGCATATACACCTCCCTTAGCCTGAAGTTCCTCATGCGTTCCCACCTCGACAACCTTTCCACCAACAAGCACAAAGATGACATCAGCGTTTCGAATAGTCGAAAGTCGATGGGCAACCGCAATCACACTGCATCCGCTTTCCTTTCTCGTCTGTTCCAGTGCCTCCTGGACGAGTTGCTCCGAGTGTGTATCGAGCGCCGAAGTTGCCTCATCGAGAAGAAGAAGCTTCGGTTTACGGATAAGAGCACGGGCAATAGCGATTCGTTGACGCTGACCACCCGAGAATGCTGTGCCTCGTGCACCGCATGGAGTGTTGAATCCTTCTGGAAGAGAAGAGACAAAATCGAGTATGTTGGCCTGTCGAGCAGCCTCGTTGAGTCGCTCGTCAGATGTATCGTCAATGTCACCATCAAGACCCATCAAGATGTTCTCCCGTACACTCCCTTCGTAGAGGACAGGCTCCTGTTGAACCATAGACATCTCGTGACGGTAGAGACGAGGTGAAACATCCTTGATGTCTTGCCCGCCAACGCAGATCTTGCCAGATGTAGGATCGTAGTATCGCTCAAGTAGAGATACCAGGGTTGACTTGCCGCAGCCACTGGGACCGCAAACAGCAACAAACTGAGATGGGTTAATCTGGGAGATGTTAGTGGGTATTCGTGAGATAGGTAAAGGGGGGACTCACATTCATTGAAAGCCCGTGAAGGACATTGGTACTGCGACTCTTGTACTTGAAGTGAACGTTATCAACACTAATGGGCTGGCCAAGATCAGGACCTCGATCTTTGTTCTCATCGGTCTCTCGGACAACTGGCTGCTCCTCCCGCAGGTTGAAGAGATAGTTGGCCGCACCCTTTGCTCTTGTGAGACTACCCAAGTTGGCAAACAACTGAGCACCAGCTTGGCCCGCAAACAAGACACCCATAAAGATGAGGAAAAACTGTTCTGATGTGTACTCGCCAGAGGAGATGAGTCGTGAGCCGTACCAGAATCCGAGTGCCATTACCAGAAACTCAACTGATTGTGAAAAGGCGTATGCAACCATTGATATTGAGAGAGACTTGACTGATTGGGCGACGATGCTTGACAGAGTCTCTGAGTATGCCTGAATAAAATCGGACTCGGCGGTCAAAGATGCAACGGTTCTCAGGGCGGAGACAGCCTCGCTAGCAAGACTGGCACTTTCTCGAAATCTTGCCTCATTGCTTTCATGAAGTCTAGACTCAAGGCGAATCTTGAAGTAACCAGAACCCATGAGAAGAGGCAGTCCTGCAAAGACCATGACAAGAGCCAGTTTCCAGCCATACGCCAGTGCAAGAATGGAGCTAGCAGTTATGTTGACAGCCATGACGAGAACGACATAGATGTTCAGTCCAAGAAGCTCTGTCAAGCTTGTGGGGACCGAAGACAATGTTGAAGCCAATGCACCAGATGAATTCTCAGTTCGGTCGAAGAAGTCAATGTCCATAACGACCATGCGACTGAATAGCTCGAGGCGGTACTGATGAGAGATGGATTGGGCCACGTGGTTGGAGATGTATCCAATGGTGAATTAAGCGACTAGATTACCAAGGGCAATGACGAAGAACATGAGGGCATAGAAATTGGCATCTGATGCAGAGGGCTGACTGGAAGAGAAGGCTGTGATAAGTCGGGAGAACATGACAGCTTGACCTGGCCAGGTAGCTGCGGCGATACTGCAGGCGAGTGCCGCAACAATGATGTGAGGGAGAAGGGCCTCTTGTTCCTTGAGGATAAGGAAGATGCTCGTTATAATAGAGCGGTCCTTCGGCTTGGGCTCTCCATCCCTGAGCACCATCGACTTCTCAGTCTGTTCTGTCATGATGCGAGCAACCTCCTCGTCTGTCTCGACTTCGACCATATCCTGCTTCGCACTCACGTCCTTGTGACCATCATTCGCGGAAACTGCAAGGTTCTGTGCACGAATCAGTCTTGAATAGTGAGCATTGAGTGCAAGAAGTTCCTCGTGATTGCCCTGCTCAACGACCTGGCCAGCTGACACGACCACGATATTGTCAGCGTCCTTGATGGTCGATAGTCGATGCGCGATGACGACCGTGGTTCTCTCTTGTGACACTCGCGATAAGGCCTTTTGAACGATTCGCTCGGCGTTGGGATCGAGGGCACTTGTTGCTTCATCAAGGAGAAGGATCTTGGGGTTAGAGACCACGCTGCGTGCAATGGCAACTCGCTGCTTTTGGCCACCGCTAAGTGTTCCGCCTCTCTCTCCGAGATATGTATCATAGCCCTAGGCAATTTTAGACATACTGGGTTGAAGTTGAGGAGCATGCTTACCTTTTCAAGCTTTTGAATGAACTCGTGAGCGTAGCTGGCCTCGCAGGCTTCCTGCACAAGCTTCCTCTGTTCATCAAGGCTGAGGACCTTCTGTGCCTCTGTGAAGCCCTTTGCCACATTCTCAAACACCGTTCCCCTGAATAGAACCGGTTCCTATAACTATGTTAAACGCATTCAAAAACAGAAAGGGGCTGTCTTACCTGCTGGACAAGAGCCATCTGAGACCTAAGCCACTTGAAATTAAGCATGGATACGTCCATTCCATCAAGAAGAAAGCGGCCAGAGGTTGGTAAGTACCATCTCTCCAACAAACCGATTATAGTACTCTTTCCAGAGCCACTGGCCCCAACAATGGCAGTCGTTTTGCCAGCTGGGATGTTCAGGCTGATGTTGTTGAGCACGTTTGTGTCGGGTCGGGATGGGTATGAGAAGGAAACGTTCTCTATCTCGAGATGGCCGTGACAGTTCTCAGGGACCTTGCCTTCATCACCGAGAGGATCAAGTGAGGATGGCTTATCGAAGATCTTGAAGAGCTCGGATGCTGCTGCCGCGCCATTGGCCAGGGCTGGAACCTGCGGATAGAGAAGACCGATCGATGATGATGCAAGTAAGACAGACAGTACAACGCTGTGAAGGGTCAGTCATCGTTGTAGTTGTTCATGAAGTTTGGGAGCCTTACGTGAATACAGTACCTACAGAGTCGATCTCACCACTCTGGTACATGCGGAAACCCTGCCAGAAGGCCAAAGCATTTCCAGCATACATGCAGAAGTAAGTCGATGAGCTCATGACACCGTACATGAAAGACTTCTTCTTCCCGTGGACGTGAGCTTCTTTGAGATAGTCATCGTATCGCACGATCATTCTTCCCTGTGCCCAGAAGGCATGGACAGTCCGGATGGAAGCCATGACCTCTTGAGCAAAGACATTGGCTTGGGAGTAACTGCCCTGGACCTTTGCTTCGATTGGCGCATCAAGGGTCATTCCAACGCCAATGATGAAGAAGAAGAGAGGCACGACAGTCAAAGTGATGAGTGCCAGCTTCCACTGAACTGCTATCGCGACGATAAAGGATGAGACAAACATAGCCAGTCCCTGGATAAGAAGTGACAGTTTCTCAGCAATACCCTGGTTGATGCGGGTAACATTGGTGGTCATCTGCGTGGCGGGTGATCCAACATTAGCTGTATCAAAGTACCAGATCTCGGTTCGAAGAAGGTGTTCCAAGAAACGCTGTCGAAGTACTCGTGTCGTTCGGATCCCGGAAATGGTGACGGTTAAAGTGGCCAGATAGCTGAGGACAAATTTGCCCACAAAGAGGTAGAAAAACCATAGGACGAATGTGTTGACCTCATCCTGGAAGCCCTCGGGGTCGATCTTGCCACTCGCATAGTCACTAAACCGGCCGGTGAATTGCCCAAAGACAATGGTCATCAAGGGGAGTGTTGCTCCAGAAGCGATGGAGCAGATAAGGGACGTGAAGTTGAGGATCCAGTCGAGGCGGTCGGCGAAACGAAAGACGCGCTGTAATGTGTAAGTCGTGAGTTCATCTACTTCAGTAGAATAGAATTGCCATACCCAAAGATCTCCAAGTTCGGCCTGCTTCTCAGGCTCATCCTTTTGTGTTGTTGTTGTAGTTGAGTCCTCAACAAGGATCTTCTTCTCGTTATCGGCGTCCATGTTGGAGGTTAGTGGAGATTCTATTATTAAAGTGGTAAAGGAGGAGAAGAGAAGATGAAACGAAGGCTAGAAACCTAAAGGAGCGCTCAAGAGAAAGAAGTGAAAGGAACTGTCTAGCTGAGATTGTTTCATGTCAAACTAAACGAGGGTGGCGTTGATGGATACTTATTTACACTCCATGGACAAACATGTCTGAGCTGATATCCCTACTGACTGACTTACGCAAGCGGGTCATACAGAATGGCTCATGCTGACTGCATTCTCATAATTTCCCTGCCAAGACGACAATCAATCCATCCCTGAGTACGCTGCCGCTTCAAACAAGATGCCAAAAATAGTTCATCTATAGTGTGCCTAGTTCACAGCAAACTTACCCAAGTTCTTTTGTCATCTAGACTGCCTGTACGCTCCCTCGTTTGGGCGGACCCGCGGGAGACACGGACAGCCAATCGATATGATCTGCACTAACAGAATTAGGGGCATCTTAGGTTGTAGGGCTCCCGTCGGGACCACGGGCCCGCGCCTCCGAGGTAGCGAGGGCGTCAGCATTCCCTCTCCTCCGCGAGCCCGTTCTCCCGCAACGCAACCTTTGACACCTCACATTGCATTGATTCTCGGTTAGTGGGTGAAACTTGGTTCGTTAGGGTCATGTCAGGAGAGGAGACTATTCTAGCTAGACGAGCTAGGCTCTCCCAGGTCCCACGGGCGGTACGTACTGCTCAGACAAAGCCCTCTTTTCCCATTATGGCTCAAGACGCTGACACTGACAATGCAAAAGTGTGAAGCATGCAAAGTCCGCAAGGTGAATACTATACTCAAACTAGTCTCTTCATTCCTGACTCTTCTAGATTCGCTGTGACAGGTCCCATCCTTGCGGTAACTGTAAAGCTGCAGGTATAGCCTGCCAACAAGCTCATTCTGTTCAGTCAGATGCACGCTCAAAGCCAGACAACCGAATAAGTCAATTGTAAGCCCCCTTTCTCTCTATTCAGTCAAATTTACTTATATCTCCCAAAAGAGAAGAATACGTGGCTACTCTTGAAGCTAGACTGGCCAAGGTTGAGCTACGTCTAAACAAACAACCTGAGCAGCCATTGACTTCTACACATGCTTCGACATCCGCGCCCACGCACCCGAAAGAGACCTCTTCCATTTCTCCAGCTGGTTCTTCTGAGCCCAGTGTCTACGATGTAGCCCCGTCTCCGGGCGGTGCATTATACGAGGGAACATCGTCATTTCTTCAGCAGTCTGTCCAGGCTAGTCAAGAGGTTCAACGCTCTGCAGCTGCAGAGAGTCCTGAAGCAGCACAAACAATAAGCGAGTCATTCAACCAGTTGAACTCCATCTTCAAAAGTCAGAATGATAAGAAGTTACCCTTCACTGCCTCGACTCGTTCCATGCCAGAAATTACACCTCTACCAGCTTCGGTTGTCCTTACTATTCTACGCAAGATCAAAGGTTGTGACCAAAACATATTTTCAAGCTAGTATCAACCCAATAGCTAATATTCTATATAGCCAATCCAACCAGATTCTTTCCTGGTCAAGCCCTCACTGACGTGCGTCTCATTGAGCATCTATGTCAAAAGGTCTACTTCCCAACGGAACCAGTAACCCTTGGACATATTACAAGCGTTAATGGGATCATGAGATTACTCCTCCGCGAGTTCATCATCACAAAGGATAGCCTCGGTGAGGAATATAACCTGGAAGAGCTAAAAGCACAGGCTGAGCGAAACTTTGATCGAGGTCTGCAAACCTTTGAGCTTATGACGGTTCCCAGTTTTGAGAACATTCTGGCTATCACAGCTGCGGTAAGTTGTTTTTAGATTCCTTTTTATGTCATTCTTTTCATTATTTATTGATCCTTCGTAGGTTCTCAAGATTCAAAACGAAGCCGCTCCTGTCCTGGCTCGTTCACTAGTTAACGCAGGCCTCAGTCACTGCCAAATGATGGGCTACCATCGAGAGGTAACATATCAAAAAGACCAGAGTGGCTTCGCTGATAATAAGCGCCGTCTTTTCTGGACACTTTATGTCTTTGACAAGACAAACTCTCTCCATTTCGGTAACGCCTCGAGGATCCAGGACTTTGAAGTTGACGCGCTTTATCCCGCTACACCGGACGACCCAGCGGAGAAGCCCTGGACCGAACTGTTTCGACTGGCTGTCAGGCTGGCCAAGATGCAGGGTTTGATATTTGATAAACTTTATTCTGTTGCTGGACTGCAATCCCCTGCTGTAGATCGCAGGCAGTGGATTGATGCACTGGTTACTGACATGCATCAATGGCGATATGAACTGGACCATGTAGGCTCCCTTTCACACATTTTGAATCTCCGTTGGTCACTAATCTGAATATTTGTAGATGGATGGAAGTACAGTGCGCTTTGCTGAGATTCTTAAGCTTTCCAAAACCCATTGGGACATCATGTACTATTCAACTCTAACCATTCTATTACGAGCCCCAGCAATGCCAGGAGTGGGTACAGACATGACATCCCAGTGCTTTCAAGCAGCAAGGCTCTCTCTACAAAGTCATCTTCGCGCATTCTCAGGCTATGGTGGCGACAAGATGCTCTCGAAAGCAGACTACATCGACTGGTAAGCCAGCCTTTGCCTAGCCAGACCTGTCAGCTTACAGTAGCAGGGCTCTTCACAACTCGTCATTCACACCTTTTGTCGTCATATTCCTACACTCGATAGCAGCATCTAGTCTTGAAGACGTAGAGCTTCTTGAACAGGTAGTCACCACGTTCCGGAGCGCCCGAGATATCAACATTGGAGCTGAGAAGCTCTATCAAATCTGTTCTACTTTTGCACGACTTGCCCGTCGAATGGTCGAATCTCGAAACACATCGGTGGGCATGTATGATCAGAATAATGATACACTCCAGGTGGCTGGCGTGTCCGAAAATGATCCCTTGACTTGGACGGATATGGCTGTTCTGCCTTCGGAACAAGAGGCTGGAACTGATGGTTTTGGGGATTTCCTCACTGATGACATGACCAACATGTTGGCTGATTGGATCAACGGACAACCCCCTGCCTCTGATATGTTTGCAATGGATTTTGGGGAGTAATGTTGTAGAGAACTTGATTACATATGATCGAGTATAGGAAACCAGATGCATCGTCTTGAAACGCGTAACGGGTGGATCATTTCCATAAATAAAATCAGGCACCAAGTGATTATGCGAGACTTCCCCAAGGCACCTATGTTTGCACTGGAATAATATTGTTGCCTTGAATTCGTGGCCGTGGCAAATCCCTCCTCTTACTCCCTAGCCTAAAGGCAACTGGGATAACGTTGGGATGAGGTCCGCTGTCTCATAAGAGAATTATCTGTCTGCCTGACTAGGCAGAAAGCCCCCCAGACAATTGATTTTGTTTTCTGGATACCACGCTCAGGTATCTAATAAGATGAAAAGGCTCCATTGACTATTTAATGAATATGATTTTCTCTGTTATGTGCTTGCTGTTGGAAATTCAATTTACTTCACAATTCCGAGCTCTGCAGTTCTCTTGATTGTCTTGCTTTCAATTTCTCTCGGCAACAAATCTCACAAAGCATACAAAATGGCGGTGAGTTTGTCTTTTTCTTGTAGCTTGTGAATCTGACTCTTACTTACATTTTATATAAAGTCTGCTTCTGGGTAAGTACTGTCATTGGAACCATTCTGCAATCTACGACTAATCTCGATATACAGTGTTTTGATTGATCAAGACTGCATCACCGCAGCCAATGATCTTCGATTTGCAAAGGGATCGAGCAAGATCAAATTCATCATCTTCAAGATCACCGACGACGAGCAGCGCGTTGTTGTTGAAGAGACTTCTCCCGATACTGAGTATGAGACCTTCCGCCAGAAGCTTCTCTCTGCGGTTGACAAGTCTGGGAAATCGGCTCCTCGCTATGCTCTTTGTGATGTCGACTACGACCTTGGAGAAGATGGGAAAAGGTGAGCTCCTTGGGCTTGGTATTGTACTCTACTGACGAAAAGTACAGGACCAAGACCATCTTCATATCTTGGGTTCCACAGACCTCGCCTATCAAGGTAGGGCTGACTGTCACATGCTAATTGGACTCGAATTACGGATACTGACTGGGGAATAGCTTCGCATGCTCTACGCTAGCACGATGGAATATTTGAAAAAGGCAGTCAATATGAGTGTTTTCATCCATGCTGATGATCAAGAGGACATTGAGTGGGAGGAGTTGGTCAAGACTGCAAGTGGTGGCAAAGCCAAATGAGCCCTGCCAGCACTCAGGCCTCCAAGGCGTAGTTACTGGTGTTTGTTTACTGAGTAATCTAAAATGCATCTCTTTTTTCTAGGCAAGGATCTGAAACAATCAAGCTTTTTTCTTCCAGGGCTGATCTTGATCTTGATCTTGATCTTGATCTTCTGATGGCGCTAGCAGCCAAAACGTGGCCAATGGCCGGTGCTAGTGCTGCACGATGCCAGAGAATGACGTTATCGCCAACAAAACGTCAACGCCTTTCATTCATCTCCTCACAACAGGATTGGATTGGCTCTTTTTGTACCATACACACTCGCCACGCGTACTTGGGATCGAGTGTGGCTGGAAAACCTGGAACTCCATCATCTTTGTCCTACAACCGACAACGTCATTATTTGCTGCTGGTGCTGTAAACTTTATTTATTTGTTCGTATTATTACTCCGAGTCCCAGGGGGGTTCTTCTTCTGAGACGGAATCATCGATAACACACCTAAAAATTCAAGATGCCGCGTACTCTATTGCTTTGTTTTATCCACGGTTTCAAGGTGCGATACCCGCATGTCTTTTACTATTAGCTAATAACATTGTTAGGGTACCGATAATACCTTTCATGAATTTCCCTATGTGAGTGGTGGCCCACGCTATATACGACAAGCCTCGTAGCTTAAGCTTACACAATCAAAGGACCTGAAAAAAGCAGTCGCCAGAGAACTCCCAGACGACAAGATTGAATCTATCGTCTATCCCAAGTATGAAACCACGGGTGAATTGGCTCAGGCCTCAGAGGGCTTTCTAGAGTGGTAGGTTGACTCAACTAAATCAAAGACACCCAGACAACTAACCCTCGATACAGGCTCAAGGAACAGGTAATGACCATCCGAAAGAAGAAATCGGAAAAGCCATGGCCTCCCCATGACAGAGATGTAGGAGTTGTTCTCGTTGCTCATTCGATGGGGTAAGCTAATAAGATCAAAACGCTCTCATGATGAACTGCACCGACTAACATCTAGATTACCAGAGGTTTTGTTGCAGCAGATACCCTTTTCCTAGCCATCAACGACAGAGCTAATAATGGAGACGAGAATGATCCCTTGTTTCCACTGATCCAAGGTATCCTCACATTCGACACGCCTTACAATGGTCTGGCCCGCTCCATGTTTGTCTATGGCGCTTTCTCCAATTATCAAAAAGTCAACAGCGTCTTCAATGTCATGACAGCCATCTCTGCAGCTGCACCCGCTAGTCTTGCAAGACTTAGCGCTAGACGTGCTGCAACAACCGCTGTTACCAGCAGTACACGGGGACCTCAGTGGAAGACATGGCAGCTCGTAGCTGTCAAAACAGGCACTGTAGGCGCCATCGCAGCTGGTGGTGTAGCAGCCTACATGAACCGAGAGGCCATCATTCAAGGGATGAAGAGCATGAAGAACATAAACAAAGAGTCTGTTGCCGAGAGCTACCGCCAGGGAATGGATGCTCTCGGACAAGGTCTGGCTTATATCAACCGCGGTAATGTCGGAAAGTCTTTTGCCTGGCTCTCAGATCATGTCACGTTTGTCGGTGCACTCCTCCGACAAAAAGAGCTGAACCGTCGACTCGAACGCATCGGCTCGCTCAAGGGTGTTGGCATGCACGACTTTTACTGTTCTCTTGGTGAGAATGGCTACTGGAGTGGAGGATACTTTGTTCCTGAGCGCACATTCTGTGCTGTTCCTGAAGAGAACCACTCAGCTTACCCAATCTTCGAAAGATGCGTCATGCCCAAGGCCGAAGATGAGATCGAAGCGCACCTCAACATGTTCAGGCCTGAGAGACATCGAGGCTACGAGGAGATGACGGACAAATCAGCCGAACTCATCAAAGAGTGGTTCCAGAGCGAAGAGAATGTATTTGACGATCCGAAATTCCGTGAGACGCCTCCTGAAGAGACAGAAGAGACAGAGACCACCAAGGAGATTCTTGAAAAGGATCCTGGCCAAATTGAGGGAGACGAGAAGGCTGAGGGCGCAAATGACAAAGACAGCGACAACGATACCGGACTCCCAGACGAATCACCTTTGGACATCGCCAATGCCGCCTCCCTTGTTCCCCTGCCCGATGACAAGGGTGAAGGCATCGTGGGCGAT
Source organism: Fusarium sacchari (assembly GCA_017165645.1). Classification (NCBI taxonomy): domain Eukaryota; kingdom Fungi; phylum Ascomycota; class Sordariomycetes; order Hypocreales; family Nectriaceae; genus Fusarium; species Fusarium sacchari. The sequence continues at coordinate 565,128 of JADANP010000006.1, forward strand.
GCAGATATTGAGGGCGCTGACACGGTTGAGAAGCGAACTTACCTCAACTATCTCTTCGGCGTGGCTCAGCAAACCGGCGCCGACGCCAAGGGTTGGCTGCCAAACAAGATTCCGCAGATGCCAAACCTTCCTAGCATGCCCAACATGCCGAGTATGCCCAAGGTGCCCAGCTCCGTGTCATCACTGGGCAATGTTTCCATGCCCAGCGTCAGAATATGGGGTAAGAAGGATGGTGAAGCTCAGGAAGAGAGTAAAGAAACCCAAGGGAACGAGAGCCAGGCTGCAGAGGATAAAGGTGACCAGGGTAGAAAGGATGGTGCCACAGAGGAAAATGCCACTGTACCTCAGGATAGGGGTAAGGATGGTCCCCAGGGAGGCATTGGAGACACTGCCGAGGCTGTTCAAAAGGTCAATGAGGACGCGGAAAAGAAATCGGATTAGGTTGGTGAAATTCCATGAGTTAAGGTGTATGGTTTTGCTCGACTGCTTGCTACTCACTGTTTCGAGACTAATAATCCTGGCTGCCCTATACCTAGTTTACAGAGAGATCCACTTTTTTGCACTAAATTGATAGTCCTGACTTAGCCTAAATATGTCAATAGTCTAATTCTGTTCAACTTGTATACTTCACAGCGCTATGAGATCGGCTATACAAGCCTATACGCATTACATATCCAACTGATACATACCCATCAAGGGAACAGCTGAGCATTGGGATAAAGTCATGATGTCATTGTGCTTTTGAGGCTTGCGGCTGATAATAAAGCCGAGTTCCGTGACCGCAACGTGTCTTGCAGCCTTATTATGACCCAGATATCTTCGCCTTCACCTCACCCCCGCTTTACCGTCTGTGGCATAACGTCGACTCAGTTTACCCTCGGATAGAGCCCCAATATTCCCGGGGATCTAACTCTAAACTACCTACTTCGCCATGTCTAGTCTGGTTCCCCTTTTGCCTGGCCCTGCTAGGCCAGTGGAGACGCAGACCGCTACGCCTGTGACCCAAACAGAAATCGTTCTGCGGAAGCGTCCCCGGCCTGTGTCTGCGGCCTGTGATGAATGTCGCAAGCGGAAGACAAAGGTATTTCTTGCCTCTGCTAATGTGAGAGCTCAGCTGATATATGCAGTGCAATGCCCCGTGGCCGTGTGAGCCATGTGTGCGCCGCAACTCGGAGTGTCAGTTCGATCCAAAAGCTGACATACAGGTGCTCTACCGGGCACTGCAGCGTAAGTTCACCGAGGTGAATGGTCAGATGGGTCGCCTTGATTCCATTGTTTCAATGATACGCGAGAAGCCCGAGGATATAGCACTCGCTGTCTTCAGGCGGGTTCGAACAGGAGCTGATCTGCAGGCTATCCTGAACTCGATAGAGGGCGGGGATCTACTGATGCAGCTGCATCTAGCCCCTTCATCCGAGTTCCACTACACACTCCCAAGCCGGAGTGCGTTGCCTGGTATCTTCGCCAAAACAAAGAGTGAATACATGGACTCTTTGGCCTTCGAGGCGCCATACTTTAGCCCGGAGGCTCCAGAGACGTTTGATGCACGGTTGATCTCGTATTTGGAGGCCCCAAAGTACATGCCATACCACTCTGCGAGACTAGTCGAACCATTGCTAGATTGCTCTTCGATCTCTCGCTGGACGGACGTGTGCACGGATGAGCCTTTGCTGCACAGTCTTATGGAAGCTTACTTCCTGCACATATATTCGGCGTTCCCCTTCTTCCACAAAGAGTGTTTCCTACGCGGTCTTGGCTCTGTATCTCGTCGTTTCTGCTCCAGCCTACTAGTCAATGCTGTCTTAGCTCATGCTTGCCACGCTTCCCCCACGGTTGCGTATCGCAACGAGCATTGGAACCCACAGACTCTCGGCTACATGTTCCTCGCCGAGGCCCGCCGTTTGTTGGAATTTGAAACAGGTCGACCAAAAATCACAACAATCCAGGCCCTGCTCGTGATGAATACTACCATGAACGATCATGGTGTTGAAGGCGCCGCCTACCAATATTTAACCAAGGCCGTGGGTCTCGCATATCTCATGGGTTTGTTCAACTCTGCTAGTGAACAGGAGGCGGACCAAGATGTCAAGATCGTTTATGAAGTTACAGCCTGGGCTCTTTTCGTTTGGCAAGGGTGGTCTCCCCACGTTCCCTCTTTAAATCTGAAGCTGAGATTGAAAACAGAATCGTGTCCTTCATGTTGCAAGAGGGACCTCCAGTCAAGAGGCCGCCTCGGACGCCCTACCCCGCCGAGTTCCCATTCTGGTATGGCGATATCCAGCTTCGATATCCCTCGAGCCGTGAGCCCGTCCCAACTAAGTATCACCAAACGTTCAAGGCATATTTGGAGTTCTGGACCATAGTCAACGACATCGCCCTCTCTTGCTTCCGTCCTGTACAAGTCCGATCACTTTTCCTCGGCCAGGCAGTCGAGTTCTATGTTCGATTACGGTCCTGGTTCGATGGTCTCCCCGATGACTTGCATCCTGGGAAGATAGCCCTACCTTTTCAGCTAAAACTACAGTACGTAATCAAGTTTTATTTTACTTTTTGCTAATCGCTGTAGCATACAATACTGGGCTCTTGTGACGGACCTCTTTAAGCCCTTTACGGGCTGGGACGATCTCACAAAGTCACTTGACCAGACGCCCTCTGAGATATATTCAGATGCTCGAAGGAACCAAGAGCTCCTGCTGAGAATTTACTACTTGCGGCATGGAACAGAAACTCACGACTCCTGGCTCTCCATGTTCCTTCCCAGGTTTGGCTTCCTCGCACTTCAAGAAGTAGCATCTTCATCAGACGACGGCGACTCGCTTGCAACGTTGATCCTGGCGCTCACAAGCCTCGATAACCAAGGTAAATGCTACTTCAAGGCTGAGTTCACGTTACGAACGATCTGTGCACAGATGCGTTCTAGAGACCTTGAGACCTTCAAGCAGTTCGCAACCTTCGAGGATCTCGATGTTCCTCAGGCCATAGCAAGTCGCCTTGGCCTAGTTAAAACAAGCTGGCCTGTAAACATGGATTTTACCAAACAAGAGCGGAAGAACATCCGCGATGTAGCTGCTGAGGCCATTGGGGTGACCTTGGTGGACGATGAGTAGCCCTGTACTAGCAGGAGAGTAAACTTCGAGGAGATGAACAAGTAAATCTATCAGGATTGGCAAATTACATCTCTGCGCCAATTCCTGGATAGGCGGACTGGCCAGGCAGTAAAGCTATTGACCCAAAAACCACTTGCTTAAGGTCTTTACAAGAAACCCAAGCTTACCTTATGATAATGACGATACTGAGGGACGGAAAAGGTTCAGCAAGTTTGAGAATGCTTGAAGGTCTTTACAAGAAACCCAAGCTGATGATAATGACAATATTGAGAGTAGGGAGACGAAAAAGGTTCATCCAGATTGAGGATGCTTGGGGCGCAGGATATCTCTCTGGTATGGTTTGATGGGACTGGAGTTGTTGTTATTTTGCTATCGAGATTGACATAGGAATTAAAAGTGTGTTTATATTTCTCGTGCCAAGTCATTCGAATCTCCGGGGTGAAAGGGAGGGAAGGTGGCGTGAATCCACCTGTTTACGGACTGCTCCTAGTGCTTTGAATTTCACATCACTCAACATATTCACGTTGTGTCGAGTGATTTTTTAACAGAACGAGCCCACGCAGGACCATTTGAGTATAATTTGAAACCACACTAGTTATGGAAAGAATCCACAAGATTCAAAATCTAAAGTTCCCAGAGCTGCCTCGATAGGACAGACGCCACCTCCTCAATTATTAACATATCACGATCTTCCCTTTCCCACGACTAACGCAACTGAGCATAGATCCCCTCTTCTGCTCCTCGTCTAGAGCCACACCCTTATGCTCAACCTCTCCCTTGCAATAATCCACCATGCATGTGCCGCAGTTTCCAACTAGGCATGACGACTCGATCTCAAACCCAGCGTCAGAAAGTACCTGGAGAAGGGACTTTTCTCGAGGCACCTGGACTGTTTGGCCAGTTGACTTGATTTCCACCTCGAATGGCTCCCCAGTTCCTGTGGTGGCATCGCCAAACTCTTCAAAATGGACGTTGGCTTTTGGATACCCGAGATCCGTAGTCAAGTTACGGCAGGCGTTCATGAGAGATGTCGGACCGCAACAATAGACAACAGCTCTACCCTTGTCGTCCGTAGGTTCAGGAATAGCTTGGCTGAGAATAAGTCGTTGGCCTTGGTCTTTTGCATAAATGGTGGTCTTGTCGAGTGGTAGGCGGCTCAAGTACGCAGCATCCTTGCGGCTCCGCACAGCGTAATGAACCTCAACTTCGGCCGACTCCCGAGACAGCTTTTCGATCTCGCCAATAAAGGCCGTTACTCCAATACCGCCTATGATGAAGATATGTTTGGACACGTTGGTCTCCACCTTTTCGTTCTGTGTTGAAGTAGCATTGTGCCCTGGGGCGACTTTGATGATATCTCCAACATTGAGGTTGTCATGGAGATAGATGGATCCACCTCTCGAATTATCATCTCGAGCGATGCCAAGTTCAAAGCGATTCGTGGTTCCCGATACGACAGAGTAGGCACGTGAGATGTTTCCATCTGGACCAAATTGGATTCGCACAAATGGAAATTGTCCGAAATCAGAGTCCTCATTCTGTTCCTGAGCTTCAAGGATGAAGGATTTGATCCTTGGAGTCAGCTCCGTTTTGTTTGCCAGCTTGTAAGGTCTCCAGACGACAGGGACTCGATCACCTTCAAGACGGCCATTCATGTCCTCGGTACCGTGATCAAGTCGCCTCTGAAATATCCCAATCATCTCTTCGGACAGGCCAGGGAGTGAGACTAGTTCCTGGAAGATTTCGATGCTATCCTTCTCATGGTAAAGATATTTCTGAACTCGTGAGAGGGGACAGGTCGGGTTGATGCGTTCAACAAGCTTTATAGCATCGCCTTGCTCGATGAATCCACTTTGGAGAACACGATAGTACCATCCTGTTCGACCACTGGACTGCGTCATCGCCGAGATCTTCTTGTGCTGAAAGCGATGATTGAGCTTGTAGCACGGCTGTCTCGGTCCAGAAACTTGGATGATCACATCCGGTCCTACACGAAATATGTCTCCAATGCAGACGTTGGTCTCAGACATATTCATTGCAGATAAATTTTCTCCAAAACCACCGATTTTGAAGAGATCCTCTCGACCAGGCAGCTCAGCGTTCCAGACATCGTAGTGGCCGGCACAGTACTGATGAAGAGCCTTTTCAGGGCCACCATGATGAATGAACTGCTGCTCATCGCCGACGAGTCCAACAGGGGTCACTTCCCATTTTCCTTGCCTCGCTCGCTTGTTAATGGCGGTGCGGATGTTTACACCGCCGAGCGGGCGGATTTTGCCTGTTCGCAAGCTGAGAAGGGAATCTGCAGGAGGGAGAGGGGCTAGACCTACAGCGGAGCTTTCAGTGGTGAGGGACATGTTGGCAGTGATCTTTTCTGTATTTTTCCAAGATGATGAGTGATTTAGGGTATGATCGGCAAGCCTGGCAGAATTCACCGGGCTGTAAAGCAGATATATTTATATAAGTAAGTTAAAGAGGTTATACTAAAAGAAAGCTATTTTATATCTATAGGGTACTCTTATTACCTTTAAAATAACTTTAATAGTAATTTTACCTACTATAATTAATATAATTATAGCTAAAAAGGCTAAATTAATTAACTCTTAAATTAATAATAATTCTTTTATTAAAAATTAACTTTTAATAATATAATTAAATAAAATATTTTACTTTTTAACCTTAATATCCTTATTAAGTTAATTAAAATTAATATAATTATTAATATAGCTTAATAACTTATTATAGCCTTTTTTTTTATTATAGCTTTTTTCTTTATAATTAACTAATAATTATTAAACCTTATAATAATATTTTTATTTTATAAATCTTTTTTTAATAATTAAGTAAATATAAAAGCTAAATTTTAAAAAAAAAGCTATATTAAAGCTAGTTTTTAAATTATTTATTATTTCCTTTAAAAAAGCCTTTTTAATAATAAAATAGAATTATTATTATATTAAATTATAATTTATAATTATTAAAGATAACTATTATATATATTAAGAAATAATTAATATAATAAAAAGTATAAAAAATAAGGATAAAAAAAAGTTTTATTTTAATTAGTAATAAAAAGCAGACTTATAATAGCTTTATTTATAGATAATAATAAAAATAATAAAAAATAGTCTTAATATTAATAAATATATAATAGTTAATATATAATATAAAATCTTTTTTAATAACTAATTAATAAAAAGGTTTATTATAAAAGCTAGTAATAATAATACTTTTATTTATTATTAAGGAATACTATTACCTATAATAAAAAAGGTAATTTTCTCTAATAGCTTAAAATAAAAAGCAGTTTAAAATTATTACCTAGCTAAAGTAAATAATAAATTAAATAATAATAACTTTCCTAAAGAAATCCTAGTTAAAAAGCTAGCTATAAAAATAAGTTAATAAGTTAATAATTATAAAGTTAATAATTTATTTTTTATTTTTTTATTAAGGCTATTATAGATTTTTATAATAAATAAAAGAAAAAAAATAGCTATAATATTAATATTATTAAATAAAGTAATTTCTTTTTTTTAAAATAAAAAAAAATAATAAAAAGAAATAATAGTAATATTAATAATCTAAAAAAGCTATTTATAAATAATTAATTATTTACTTATAATTATATAATATCCTTATAGCTAATTAAAATAAAGGACTTATAGGATATAATTAAAGATTATATTAAACTTTTTATAGAAAACTAAGGTATTAATTTTATAATAAAGGTAATAAAATAGCTATAGTTAGATATAAATAATACCTTAGTTTAGAATTCTTTTAATAAAAAGAAAATAAAAGAAGCTTTTATAAACTTATTAATATAAAATATATAATATTAATAAAGAAATAAATATACCTTTTATAGTATTATAAGAAATAAAGAAGTTAAAGCTTTTATAAGGCTATAAGGTTTTAAAGATATCCTATTAAGCTATAATTTTTAGCCTTAATTATAAGGTAAATATTTTAATTAAAATAGGCTTAAATTATATATAGATAATATTTTTAAATATTTTAATTAGTTTAAAATTTTTAATATAAGGTAATTTTAATATTAAAATAAAGCTAATCTTAAAAAATAATATAATTTTAATCTAGCTTTTATAAGCTTAAAATAGCTTTTCTTTAATTAGCCTTTTTAGTAATAACCTTAATCTTATTACTTTCTTTAACCTCCTTTATAATACTTCCTTTTTTATTAATTTCCTTATTTTTAGAGTTATCTAGAAGCTTTAAATATACTTAATAAGTAGCCTATAGTATTATAACCTAAACAGAAAAAGCGCTTATATTATATATACCCTATATTTTTCTTTTAATTATCTATAATTATAATATACTAAGGGATTCTACTAGTAACTATTAAGCCCTAGTTATTAAAGTCTAAGATAGATTACTGGTAATTCTAGATAATTATTAGTAACTCTTAAGAATTACTACTAACTTTATAGTAATCCTCTTAATTACTATTAATACTATATAATATATAAATATATTCCTTTAATATTAAATAGAACTTAGCTTATTAGCTATTAATAAGACTTTTTTACTTTAATAAGCCTAATATATACTATTAACTATTAAGAGATATAATAACCTAATATACTTAGTATAATACCTTATATATTTTATAAATATAAACCTAGTATAGACTAGTTTACTTATTTAGAAACCCTAACTATTATATATAGCTAATTTATAATTAGACTTCTTATATTTATTCTAGATTTTCTTATTATAACTATATCTATATAGCAGTAAGCTTTTAAAAGAGTATAGATTTTCTAAGAAAAAAGACCTTTTTTCTTATATTTAGGCTTTAGCTCTTTTCCTTTAAAAGTAAGGAAATTATATAAACTAATTATAATATAAATTATCTTAATTTAATTACTAAAGGAATATTTAAATATACTATTTCTTATTATCTTTTATTTCTTTTTATATTAATTAAAAGCCTACTTTATAATTATTTAAAGCTAGGTATAATAAAGGTTATATAATTCCTTTTTATTTATAGGTCTTTTTATAATATTACCTTAATCTTAAAAATAATATTAAACTTATAAACAAGGAATTAAGATTTTTTTTTTTAATTTAAAGCTAATATTAATAAAAAAGAATCTTTTTAATAAGACTTTAAAGGTATTATTATAAGTATATCTTATTAATATTATATTATTAATAGATCTCTTAATATCTATAAATATATATAAGAATTATCTCTTAAAGTTAATTATAATAAAGATATTTTAAAAAACTATTAACTTTTTTAACTAGAATTTCTATTAGTAAGTAAAAGGAATAAATATAAGTATATATATACTATTTATAGCCTTAATTATACTATTAAATTAATAAAATTTAGTATTTAATTTAATTTATAAATTAATATATCTATAATTTAATATATAAATAAATTTTATATATAAATAATATATAAAGTTAATTAAGTAAAAGAATATATTTAATATAATACTTTAATTAACTTTAAATTAATAAGGATATTAATATAAGGCTATTAAGTAAGTAAATTATCCTTATAATAAGGCTAATAGTAATATTAATAGCTAAGGCTATTTAAAAAGGTTATAATAATAGTTAATTACCTTAGCTATTAATTATTAAAATTATTAATAATAATTTTATAAATAAAGTTATTATAAAGGCCTAATTATAAGAAATATCCTTTATATATAGTATTTTTAGTTAATTAATAAAACTATTATAATTATATTATTATATTAATTTATATACTTTTATATTTAATATTTAAAATAATAAAAAATATTAAGAAATAAAAATATTACTTAATATCTTACCTTTATCTAATAAATTATAGGCCTTTTTACTAGCTTAATATATTACTAGCTTATATAAAGGCTATTAAGTTAGTTATTTATTATTATATTAAGTTTATAGTAAGAAAATAGATTTTAATATAGAAAGGTTAGTTAACTAACCCTCTTTATGCTACTTTCCTAGCAGAAATTGCTTGCCTGGCAGATTTCACCGGGCTTGCCGATTATACCCTTAGGATGCTAGAATCGAGTCAACTTGGTTGAGTTGAGGTATTTGAGAAAATGTTGTGTGAAGGATCAGCAGGCAGCCATGATCCATCCATCCACTTAACCTGATCAAGCAAGTGTCTCTCAAAAGTTCCTGTATCTTATCGCTAAGAGCAACGACTACCACCTCGATTCCGAGTCAGTAATGTCACTATATCAATCACTATTATGTTATTCACTGTCGATGTTATGATCCAAATGATCCACTAGTGCTGAAGATAGAAGCACGAACACATCCTGTCTACTTGTTTGTTTGTTACATACATGAATACCCTCGAGCCCTTCCAATGCCTCTCCTCTCCTCACTAAGCTCATCATCAATCATGAATTCTTTCCGGTACCAGGCTCGGTTTCCTGCTGAGTAGATAGCTAAACCAATAAGAGCCTTATTCGATCACTATCCTTTCAGATTCCCTCCCAATGCCAAACATTCTTGACATCTCCCGTCTTCCCTCTAATACTCGTCTAGCTTCTCCACGAAGTTCTGCAGACTCGGCGAGTACTGAAAACAGGCTCGTACAGTTCATCCACCTCTGCTCCATGATCGCAGCCGCTTCTTCCTCGTCTCGATAACCTCCCAGCCATTCCTCCGATAACTTAGCAATCTCCTCAAACCCCATCGGCATCAAAAACATTGTCTCTTTCTTAGCACCTGTGGGGAATAGCTGGCTGAAAGTGTTGAAGAGGAACTCGTGCGCTTTCTTCAATTTTCGAAGCTTCGCCTCTGTTAACGATCGCTGGGCATCAGCGTCGCCCGTCCATCCTCGACCACAAAAGGAAGCTGAAAAGCGGCCAAGAGTCCTGTGCCAGTGCTGTATTTCCCGAGTGGTCTTTGCAATATCCAATTCTTTCACCAGCTTCTCAACAGCATCAAAGGCCTCCGAGCTCCAAAAGTTCATGAGCTCCACGAACTCTGACAGGAAGTTATCCACCAGTGCCGATTGTCGGTTCATCTTCCAGCCAGGGCTTGCTTCTAATTCAAGCCTCCACTCTTGTCTTTCCCCCAAGAATCCCGATACATTTGCACCAGTGAGAACTGAGTGTCTGATAAAGAAATTCCAGGCGTGGATTTCTTCGTCTTTCAGCGAAGAGGAATCAAATGCGTCGGGACCATGCAATTGGCTTCTGAGCTTGATCATACGCCTCCAGTGATAAAGAAATTTGATAATCTCCAGCGTAAGTGGATATGAGACTTCCAAGATATAGATTCTGTCAAAATCAGGATGGTTGCTGTAAAGATGGTCCTTGCCTATCGGATAAATGATAGCCGAGGCACATGGATAAAGGAGTTCGTATGTGACGCTATCTCCATCCCGTACGTGCTTGTTAGCGAGAAAAGGCATTCTGCAGCCATATATCTTGACCAAAGAAAGGATATCGCTCAAGCCCAGCATACGTTCTGGCTTATCTCGGAACTTTGACATGGGGCCACTAGTGGCAAGGAAAACAGAGTTGTTGAGCATATGATAATTCGTCTCACGATACTGGCCATCGACTGTGCCGTTTTCATCCACAGACATGAAGCTGGCGTAGTACAGAACGGCTATCTCATATCCGGCTGTTATAAGGCAACCTGTCTCCGCATCTACAGCTTTGGAGCTTTGCATCGGGCTGAAGTTTCCTTCTGTGCCATGATTGGTCAAGAATGGGATAGTTCTGAATTGCTGAGAGGGAGGGTTCCCTGTCAACGATGCGAGAATAGGATCCCGATTCAAGCACACTTTCCAGCCCAGCTCTATCTCACCGAATCTCTCCGACAAGTCAACTGAGCTATAGGCAGTCTCTTGTAAGTCCCACATGGGAACCCAACTAGGGATGCCGTAGTTGGAACGAAGTCTGAGGTTTGTCATAGACTCGGCAAGTTCAATGACATTGTGCCAACTTCTCTGCTGGATGAGGTATAGGGCAGTCCCAATGTAAACTTCTCGTACCGTCAGCTTGTAATTTGCCTTCAGTACATTGCCTTTATTGCCATCAGCCAACCCAAGTAGGCCGAATATCTTATCTCGCATATCGCTCATCTTGCAAAGTGCGGTTGCAGACAGGAGCTCCAGCAAATCGCCCTTTGATTGCGCTCCAATCCAGCCGATCTTTGTCAGCCACCAAGGGACCTCGGCGTTGTGTAATTTTGCATTGATAAACACGTCCCTAGAAATTGGCGTTGTTGAATCGCCGCAGTGAATGGTGATGGATCGGGCGAGTAGGACTTCTTGTACCACCCATAAGCGAGAGAAGAACGGTCTTTTTAAGAGTCTTCCAAGGGCCTCCTGGGCATTGTCTTTGAAGTGTCTCGAGGTCGGTTTGGAAGACTGGAACTCATCTTTGAGGAGGGTTATTGCTCCAACCTCTCCACCTTCGACGTTATCAGGGTCTTCCCCCACGTATCCGTGTACTTCCGTTGCCTGCGAGAATATAGTGCCCATCATGGCAACCTGGTCAGATCTTTCACCAAGGTCAGACTGATTGATGCAAATGGCATCCACCCATATCAGTAAAGACTCGGTCTCGCGGCGTAGACGGCTCAGTGCTTGATGACAGTTACGCGTGATGGGTAGAGCTCTGTTGCCGATAAAAATGCGCTGACAAAGGGAAGCATCATTGTTGTCATCTGCCCATGTATACGATAAAGCTTCATAGGCTGGCATTTGCTCTATGTCGACTACGTGGAATCGGCCTTCAAGTGCCTTTTCTCGAGGCGCGGGTAAGACCTCCAGGAGCCGGATATGGGAGCGCTCTGTCAACCTGGGATAAATGACAGGGAGTATCTGATTTAACCGGTGAGATTTCAGTACTTGCTACAGGTATCGGAGCTTACCTCTCGCCCGTAAGCATCGCTCACTTCTCCCACTCGATAAGTAACTCCTGTGGCCACCTTTGGGTAATTGGCTTTGACAAGGCTCAAAGCCTTTTCGATATCTCGACTGAATGATTCTTGAGAGTATTCGGCACATTCTGGCCATGATAAGCGCTTAATGGGTTCCTTTTGCGTGTCTTGGTTACTCGCAGGCTCCGGGGTTGCACATTCGCCAAGCGAGTCAGGGAAGAACCTGAGGGGGCCAACAGTTCCGCAGGCTTGGCACGTCCAGAGGTCATTTTCAAATGGGACAGGGTCCATTCGACGGCAATTGGGGTCATGCCATTCCATGCTGATAGCTCTCGATAAGGATGAGCTGCCGCGTTTCAAGGGCTATTGTGATATGTTTGTTTTCAAGCGGGGTTCAGAGGCTTTATGCTGGAATGAGGCTGTGTCACAAGGCAGACAGGGCAGAGGGACAGAGGGACACGCAGTTGGATCAATGGAATGGATGCCTCTATACAGATCAAGCATCGCTGCCGTGTTTCGTTTCAATGGTCTGAGTCATTTTCCTCAAAATAAATGCCTTCATTTGCGTGTTTCTTGAAGTGCTACTACATACTTAATTTCAAGATGCTAATGCAGTCCTCCACTATCCTATCCCAGTGGCCAGCAGTAAGTCCATACGTATTACAATGATGCCATCGCCATGTCATCCTCCAATCCCAGTCCCAGTCCCAATCCCAATACAAATGTACAAAAGTCTGTTCGGTCACGTACAGGTCCATCACTTCTCAAAGACATGGACGGCCTTCTTGTTGTTCCGTCTGATGTTGTCCCGCTCCTCCTTTGCAATGCAAGTCTGGCAAATGACAGCGTCGACATATGAAGTGAAGGACACTCCATAGCATCTTCCGACGTAGCAGTTGGCCTTTGGGTCGCGGTACGAGCCTGGGGTTATCAAACCGCAGCTCTCAATTGGGTCTAGAACGGCAGTTGTGTAGCCACATCGACTGCACTCTTCCACATTTTCTGTCTGGGTGCACATGTTGAATATTGCAGTGATGACTGTGTTGATTTGGTGGTGATTTGGGAGTGTGCAGCTACTTTGCGTTGCGTGGTAGAGGGCTTTCTTGAGTGAGAAGGAGAGAGAGAGAGAGGCAGATGGATAATCGAAAGGTGTCCAGATCAAGTCAAGTCAAAGCATGGGGGGAACTGCTGGACCCGGCCCCCCGATATATAACTCCTTGTCAGCTGGTTCGCAACATGATCAGTGCGAGCGGGATCGGAATTCCTGCCTAGACGAGGCAGACGCAGACGCAGACGCAGACGGGAATTGAAAGTGAGGCGGTGTGATTTGCCCATTTTGATTGCACTGTTACACAATCAATCAGTCAATCAGTGAGTGAGTGTTGTTTTCTCTTCTCACAAATGATGCATGCAAAAAGCCCGAATGTTGTTGCATCACATCACAGGGACGTTGGACGTGACATTTGTGTCAATAATTGATAGGCTTATTGGCAGAATGACCATTGGTGCGGGTTTTATTGATCACCTTCAAGGTTGTATTGCCACGCCGCATCAATATAGGGATGTCGGTTCTCGTTATCATTTCCAAACAAGGCTGATCTCTGCAAATCCTCACTCTGACATTGCACTTGCACTCCCATCCATGTCACGCAACGTCTCACAAACTTCCCCTCCCAATTTCCATGCATGATGAGGTGCACAACAATGCATCCAATGCCTCCTTGTTTTCGCATACCTATTTCCAAATGCGTTTCTCTACAGATACGACACTCCACAATGGAAGCAACAAGCCGTTCTTGCAGATATTATCATCATGATATGCCGATAAACATGTCCCACGCACGCACGGAACGGAACCTACGGGTGGCAAGTAAATCAATCACCAGGGGTTATATGCTGCAACCCTTCCGGTCTGGAACCTGGTTATCGGGCGAGGTGGCTGGCCTCGGTTAGAAGCACAAACCTCAGCGCCTGTTGCCATAGGACTTATCCTGCTCCGAGGTGCATGCTTCATGTAGCTACCCATCATTGTCGAATGACCAAGTTGCTGCGAGTAGCTATATGAGGGGGATGTGCTACCGCATTCTCGACTGAATAGGAAATCCTCTTTAGCGAGGATACATTCGTGCTTCACACCAAAACCGCGCCCTTGATGTTCACGGTGAGTAATTCTCAGGCCTTAATGTATTAACAAAGTATGAATGAAGATCCGAAAGGTACCTCACGAGAACTGTCCTGGCGTCTTATCATGTAAGCACGACTTGGAACGACGCAGATAGCAACCAACAGGCTTTCCCTGGCGGTTCACATCATCACATGAGGAAGAGTATGAGAGGCTTACGGGCAGTTTCACCCACCGTACAGCCCTTTTTCTTTTGTCTTGAAGACTTCTTCTTTTCAAAAGTACAACGGCAATCAATACACACTGTGGCTCAAGGAAGTACATAAGACATAAGACGAGGCAAATCTCTTCCAGTCGGTCACTGTGTGAGTTCCGTCTGTGTCACATCATTTCCTTCTGCCTCAGGCATATGAGACTCATTTGTATCTGCAGCCCCCAAATGTTGCATGTTTTCTCTCACTCACAAGTCCTTGAGTAACCTGCGCAATGTCTAATTCTACCGCTTTCTCCATTGCATATACCGAAGCCGAGCGACGTTTTGACCATCTTGCAAGTACATTGGATGGAGAAACTTGGGAGAAATCAAAAAAGCGGCTTTTTATCCAAAGGACCTGCCAAAAGGTTGTGTCATTTGTCGAGACTGTTTGCAATCAGACTGCACACTTGGTCCCTCCAGTCATCTTGGGCAGACACAATGTTATCTATCGAATGCACTGCGATGGAGATGTCTTTGACATTGTTGTTCGGCGACCACGCCCCGATTCGGGACAGTTCTGGAGAGAAAAGGATCGCTATGAAGCTGCAACCATATCTTATCTCGCTCAAAAGAGTGATGTACAAGTTCCGTACCTCTTTTTTCACACTCCGTCATCATATATCGGGCCGGCTATGATCTTATTGTTCGTGAAAAGCGAGCGGAGCATGTTAGACGCTCTCTCGAGCCCCGGCCGGGATCTGGAGGAGGTTCCAGTTCTGGACCCAGAGATACCTGAAGAGGATCTGAGGGTGCTTTACGGGAAGATGGCTGGGCTTCTGATCAAGCTCTTCAAGCCAACCCGGCATAGGATCGGGTCATTAGTTGAAGTCAAGGACAGGCATTCAGTGGCTGGTCGACCGATCACCCAAAATATGTACGACATGTTATGCAAGGCTTCTATTCCAGAGTCAGTCCTTCCGTCATCGAACCAGGTGTATCAAAGTGCCGATCGATGGTACGCCGCTTCGGCAGCTATGCACATGGCTCAGTTGCTTTTCCAGCATAACGATATTGTTGACTCGGAGGATGAATGCCGAAACAAGTATGTTGCACGGTACTTATTTCATTCACTCGCAAAGAAGGGTCATCTATCTTCTTTTGGATTTCTTGAGGATAATTGGTCAGTCCAGTCTCAGTCTTTGGAATTGTCGTGCTCAATGCCATATGGATTTGACTCTTTTCGACTTTGGTGCGACGAGCTGAGGCCCCATAACGTTCTTTTGGATAAGCACGGCAATATCGCGGCAGCTCTTGACTGGGAGTTTTCATATTTCGCTCCTACGCAATTCAGCCTCGATCCGCCTTGGTGGCTGTTGCTTCAGCCTCCAGAGCTATGGATGTCTGGAACCGATGATTGGTCCCAAGTCTACGAAGCCAGACTCGGAACCTGGCTACTTGCAATGGAAGATCAGGAAAAGGGAGAGGAAATCAACTTTCCGGCGAACCTTTCGACTTATATGCGGGAGAGCTGGTTGAGTGGTCGCTTCTGGCTTACCTACGCTACGAGAAAGAGTTGGGCATTCGATACAATATTCTGGAAGTACTTGGATGAGAGGTTCTTTGGGCCAAGAGATGATGGTATACAAGAATCTCAGTTCTGGAGGGCAAGGGTTCACCTTCTAGGGGAAGAGGCACAAAGGGTTATGGAAATGATCGTGGAAAGAAAGATGAACGACGCAGAAGAGAGAGTCCTAGTAGACTGGGATCAGGATACAGCGAACCAACTTCTCGAAGAGGCATTGGGAAATTATTCAAGTTCGTAGTTGTAAAAGCGAAGTCCTTTCAGTGCAACGATACATACACGTTTGATGGAGCGTCTCATCCTTTCGCATCCCACATTGGCGTCACTACTGAAATCGTAAGATACGTCGGGAATCACCACTTGAATTATCTACTATTAATCAGCAGATCCAATTCTTCAGTGAAGCTGACCACTGATGGGAGGCCTAGAATCCTCCGATTGCGGGTTTAATCAATTGCCAATTCGTCTAACTGATTGCGCCATAAATCTGAAATGGCCTCATCACTATCAGTACTTACTGGGATACTACCACTGTAACTTCTTATCTTCTCTTATAAAACGCAGGGAAATTCTGCCTTTTTTTTCCAAATCGTTGCAGTCATCTTGGTCGTTAACTTAAACTCATTGCTCGACTACATATGTCTACTCGCCACTATGACTGTTAAGAACACAACAAATGGCAATGGCAACGTCAATATCAGAGCTGCCATTATTGGTGGAGGTCCCGGTGGCTTAGGTGCTGCAATTGCCCTTGCCAAGTTACCCTTCGTTGATTGGACTCTGTATGAGAAGAAGCCCGAGATCAGTGAGACAGGCGGCGGTATCAGTCTTCAACTACATACATGGAAGATGCTTGAATGGAACGGGGCATCCAAGAACATTAAGCCCAGTGACCTGTTCAGGTCTCCTGACGGTATCAGTGGACAACAGCGGTAAGTCGTTTTGTAAGTGGTCAGGAGACTTCAACGCTGACTATATCAGCAATGGACGAACGGGTGAGCTTATTGAGCAAAGCTATCATCCCGAAGATACACCCATTCACCAGCGCAGTGGCCGTCAGAGGAGAGCAAAACTACAAGCAGCTCTTCTCAAAGAAGTTGATGAGTCCAAAATCAAGCTCTCCAAGAAGCTCGTTGGCATTGAAAAACTGCCAAGTGGTAGAGTAATCATCCGATTTGAGGATGGCTTTACGGATGAGGTTGACCTCTTGATTGCTGCAGATGGCATAAGATCGGTACGTAAAGCAATCGGGGAATCAAGATCAAAAGTCTGATACCATCTAGGTCGTCCGTTCGTTTACTTTTCCTTCGCACAAAATCAAATACAATGGACAGTCCGCATACCGCACCATCATCAGCAAGTCTGAGGTCAATGCTCTTGGCGCAATCCCCCAAGCATCAACATTCTGGCAGAATCTAGGTGGTAGATACGTCTTCACGAGTCCGCTCGGAGACGACGACTTTGAAGTCACAGCACGTATCTCTCGGCCGTCAGAAGGTCAAGACCACGTTAGTTGGGGTCGACCATTTGACTTCAGCACACTTGTCCACGAGTACGATGGGTTCTGTGAGCCAGTTCGCCAGGTTGTTCGACTAGCGGCAAAGGGAGAGACTCAAGAATTTGCTCTCTTCTCTGGGCCGCGATTGGATCGAGTAGTAGCTCTTGATTCTATAGCCCTGATTGGAGATGCTTCACATCCCTTGTCGGGAGCATTTGGAGCGGGAGCCGGATTTGCCCTTGAGGATGTGTATACACTGTCCAAAACCCTTGAGTGGGCTTGGACTCGAGGTGGCGGTATCAAGGCTGCACTGGAGTTGTACGACCGCATCAGGTCGCCGCATTATCATGATCTATATAATGTCCTAGACTGGTATGCAGGTATTGGTAAGGAGATTGCGGCAGAAGGTCTATCAGTAGACGAGGAAATCGAAGCAAAGGTGAGAAGAACAAAGGGCAAGAAATCGAACTGGATGTACTACTACGACATCCAGGCTGTTGTTGACGATGTTCTTGACAGCTTGGATAGCAAGGAAAAGTGAGCGACTTGGTAGCGACATTCAGTTCCCCAACAAATCTTTACATACAATCATCACATTGCGCAGTACCAATACCTTACCATGTAATATCTTCAAATGTTGCAAGAGCAGAAAATGTTGAGGCTCGTCTCTTCTGCGTCACAAGAACGGTCGCTGTCACGCCCGCAAGTCACAAGGCCTCTTGTGACCGGCTGCACCGGACACAACAGAAAGGCGTTCAATTACCACGATGCAAGGCTGACGGGGATCAATTGCCGGGGACCCTTTAAAGGCATGGGACATTATTGTCCAAGTCCAGCCGGTTTCGAATGCGGATCATCCGGTCCCGAAAAGTGACATGCAGTTAATAAGTTGATGGCTGACGAGACTGGGATGTGGGGTCAACCACTTAAGCGGAATCGGCCGAGATGGACAGATTAAACCGCAGTTTTAGATGGAAACCGGGAGACGATCCAAGTCAAGCAGCCTGAAGATGTTGGGGTAAGAGAGACGACGTGGCATAGAAGGTGAGCAAAAGAATGCGGTGAGGAAAAGGACTGTACGAGACTTGCATGAACAATGTGTGCGTGCAAGTGGACTTGGAGCTGACGGTGGCATTATTGCGCGTCTTTGCGCGAATATCGTGTCCAGATCAAGAAGAGAACAGCTAAAGTAGTCAGATGCAAATGATCAACATATTGACGATCTTGGCTACGGCGTTTGATACTGTAGATCTTCCAGAATGGGGAAACGGACGATGGTTACTATGACGTTTTGAGACGTGGCTGGTCAGAGGAGCATCTTGACAGCCAAGTACTCACCCTGTACCATTCATTATGTTGGAAGCGGTGATGCTAGCAGGGTCTCAGAAACACTCTTGCGTCCGGCTGCTGTTGGGATTGGATGAAACATCCATTCATGATGATGTTTGCTGGGTTGTTGAATGACGGTGAACAAGTGAGCGCATGATAAGAGGATTACGCAGGAAGCAGTCCAGGCTGATGCATTCACAAATACGTCAATGAATCCAATCCTTCTGGCTGTGAGAATAAGCCACGCGACTTCAGAGGCTCAGCAATTTACAACAGCCTGACATGAAGAAAAAAGCAGGGCAAGTTGGACGAGGAAGCGTTTTGGGACGACCTGAGTTGGGGTCTGGTTGTACTCCGGTGAAGAAAGGTGATGACTGATGATGTCGATCTTGTCATGATGGTGGGTGTGATGGCGACAATTGCGTCACAGCTGTCACTGGCCTAACTGCTTGATATTGAGGATATTCCTGGAGCTTTCCTTGCCGTGATCCATCCATTCTCAGTGAGTATCAACCTCTTGTAAACAAGGAACATTTATTGAGCTGGAACTCGAGATTAACTCGAGACAACGCACGCATAATAAGACAATGCCAATAACCAAGACATGCATGCATGAAAGTTTCCGTGGGCTGCATCTTGTCAGTCCAGGCAGTATCCGACGGGGGAATTGTGGTCTACCTTAGTAGGCTCTAGTGAGGTACTTTGACGATACTTGGCTCGCAAACTAAGACAAAATTCGGAGTCAGAAGCCATCCGCTGAACCCGATACCAAACGGAAACCCCTGGACAGCCTAACCTGGGTACCAGAGAGGCACAGCACAGACGTCGAGGACAACGTGTACTTGGTTGTGAAGAAGCGGCCATGTATATCTATCACCAAGAGATGGGGGCATTATGCTAAGTCTGGTCTCTTGTACGAATATTCATGCGATTGAGGGCGAAGCATCAGCTACTCACTGCCTACTAAACTAATGTTACAGATTACGATGAACAACTAATTTCCCCCTGTTCCTATTTATAATCCCTGCCGCTGATTTTCTTCTCCTTTTCCCGCTTTCTGCCCAAAGGGAATTCCACTGCCCTGGGCTGGCTGAGATTTTTAGTTCGGCAGCACCTCAAGTGGGGTACCTAGCATGTACCTTGGACCCCCGTAACTCCCGTCCCGAAGTCTGGTCCCCTTCCCTTCCACCTAAAACTTGACCTTTCCCTTCCCTGACTTTACCACCTCAACCAAAGGTTGTCAACTCACGGCGACTTCCTTCGGCTACGTCGCTTCTGGTCTCTCGATACTGCTCTGCTTGTCTCATTGCTTCAAACCGACTCCTATACCTCTCGTCTTGGTCCCCTCGACTTCACCGAATCTCCCCTTCGACCTGACGGGGCTGGGCTGAGCTCAGCAGAGACGCGAGCGCGATGAACGCAATTCAGCAGAAATGTCGGCCGAAACACCAGGTCCTCGTCCTAAAATGCTATCCGCGGACTACGAAAGGCGCTGTAGATGTGAAGCCGAATAGCAGCGAGCTTAGCTACCTCCTCTACTATGCTACCAGTCGTCGCTCCAAGATCCAGAAGATTGGCGCTTTTTTGGAGAAGAAGACAGCTAGCGATGTCTGGCGTCTACGCATTGGGTACGTCGCATATCACCGACTTTCAAAACGTCGATGTGTCAGATCCGCCCTCTTCAAGCCCCCTCTCGCAATGCGATCTTGCGTTTGGGACCTGCCATGATCGGTTGGAATCCATGATTGCTAATGTAACCCCCCGGTAGGAATGTTCAAGTCACTCTACAAATTCTGTCAGCCTTGATGGAAAAGCTTCACAAGGACTCGGTCCTGATTGCTCCCTTCGTACTCAAAATCCTCGACACCGTCCTCCGCTCCGACGATATCACCATGATCGAGTCCTCCCTTCCCACTTTTGCGGCCTTTTGCGATTATCACGATGCCGCGTTCCTCATGGCTGACCAGACATACCTTCGACAATACGAGGAAATTGTTCGATTGTACGTTCAACTTGCTTCGACAAAGCCTGCGCCAGGCAAGGAATCTCTCACTACCCCAGTTAAAGTTCGATGGAGGAATGCGGGTCTTGAAGCCATTCGTAGCATCTCTACGGCGGACGCACTGTCTTCCATAACGGGCAGTCAAATGGATGTCATCATGCCTCGCATTCTCGAGAACTTGTGGTCCGAAACCCCCGACTTCCTCGAAACGCTACACCAACGGCTCGAAACGGAGGAAAAGGTCGACACCGAAAAGCAGCTTAGACGGAGAACTAGTATCGCGACAGTTGGAACTGATGGAGCAAACGACCCGAATCCTGTTGCTCTCTCCGGAACTGCCGGCGATGTTGACAAGCTTGCAGAAGAAGAAGTTGGCGTATTGGCCCTCCAATGTTTGAAGAGCATCTTTATCGTCCCTATGCGTTCCCAGATCCACGGCGCAACCGTCTCTCTCCTAGGATTTATTCAAGAAAAGGTTGCACAAGGCAACGCTGTGGTGGAACTCCATGATGACCGAGAACGAGACAGCGGCTGGGCTATCAGTATATATGGCATTATCTCGCGCTGGGCTCCCGTGCAAGACCGATACACAATCCTTGTTGCCGCTCTCGAAACCCTACTACGGATACCCGTGCAGGACTCTACATTGGACGAACAACTCGCATTGGTAACAATCATGAGCTCCCTCCTACGATCCGACATCAACCTCATTGGATTGAGCATGATGGATGTTCTCCTTGGTCTGATTAAGCAGATGAGGAAGCTTTTTAGGATGCGGACACCGACCAGCCAGAGCGACGACGGCAGTCCCTCTGCTGTGGAGTCTGAGTCAGTCGTGCGCCAGAAGACTAAGTATCTTGTGGGCAGACTTGAACTGTGCATTGGCGACTTGGCGACCCACGTGTACTACGCAGATCAGATCTCAGATATGATATCCGCTATTATTTTACGTCTCAAACCGTCTCGATCTGCGAGCGTCAACTCTTCTCCTAGTGGCGAAAAGAACGGAAACAATGAAGCTGGACCTGGTGCCTCCACCATCGAGTTGAGCGACAGCCAGCAGCTTGACCATTATTTCTCCCTCAACACGGGCAGAGCATCTGGCCTCCGAGCTATCAAGGAGATTCTCTTAGTCGCAAACCCTCAGAAGAAGCTCACCGGCAACATGGGGTTGTCCCGCAACCCTGTGCCAATTTATATTTGGGAGGGAACTCACTGGCTTCTGCGTGATCCAGATGGTCACGTTCGCAAGGCATATATGGACGCTCTCATTACATGGCTTGACCGAGAAACTTCCTTTGCGAATGAAATCGCCGTCGAGGAAAAGCTTCCTCGTTCCCGCTCGTCTCTCAAGACCAACAAGGAGACCCGTAGAGCCGTTTCAAACGCCTCTCATCGTGAGCGAGGATCCAAGCCACGAAACTCGCAATTTCTGGCGTTGCTGCATCTGGTTATCTATGATAACGCCCTCCAGTACGTTGAGTATGAGAATGATCTTGTTATGCTCCATATCCTTCTTACAAGATTGGTCTTGCAGTTGGGCGTTAATGCCGCCCGATATGGCCTACCAATGATTTACCGACTACAAGAGGATATACAAGAGATCGACACACCTCTGTACAAGGTCCGGACTGCAGCTCTCTGCCATGGATACTTTTGGGCACTCACCGAGAAGTTTGACTTCAAGGACTCTGACATCGGTATAGCGATTGAGCAAGAGGTGGCGCGCCGCAGAAGAAAGGGTTTCTGGGTACAGGGCATTACCATGCCACCCCCTGAAGTTGATGCGGTTGGGCTTCCAGGTGAGGCGCGCCCACAGCCAGATTGGGACTCTGCTTCGCTCGAAAGAGAAGAACTACTTCCGTTCGACGACAGGGAGGCGCTTGTAGAGTACATTGTGTCGCACTACCACGACAGCCTTCAAGCACCTCCTGGCAGCCCGGTTCCTTCCCCAGGCAGGGTTCTTTCAGGGCCAATCCTTGGCTCAACTCTAACTGGACAGGATCAGCCCGATTCAGAGCTGCCAGCTGTATTCCGCGAGCAGATGCTGGCAGACTGGACCAGAGATGCTGCGGGCGCCATGCTTGCCGCTGCTGGAAAGTCTGAATCTCTAGCAGGATCCAAGACAGAAACCTCGGGCACATATCGAGGCCACCTCACGGTGAAGACGAACGGAAACGGATACGCTAATGGTAATGGACCGACATCACCTTATGGAAGTAAATACAATCTAATGAGGCCTCACTCATCGCATGGCCATCGCGAGAAAGATGGCGAAGGAACAATTCCCAGGCACCGTAAAAGCAGCCTGCGGAGTGCTGCCTCACCCGCCCATTCAGCAAGCAACCGGGGTACCGTTGCGTCGGTGGATCAGCTGAAGCTCGTGCTATCAGGCAACCCTCCGCCTAAAACGGCCATCATCGGGGACGATGACAGCGGAGACAGCATGGTTAGCTACGATTACAGTCCTTCAGAGATGAGCTTTAACCCTGCTACGCAGAATGACCAGCCAAGTAGCCCAACAAGCACCAAGCGCCCTGGCACGGCTTCCAAGAGAGGACCTCTGAGCGCTCATCCTCCCCTTGGAGCGGCGCCAAATTTACATGACGATAATGAGGATGAGGACGAGTCAGTTCCTCCTGTGCCGCCATTGCCAGACGTAAACTTGCTCGGGGGTAAGAGGAGTCCCATCCAGTCGATGGAGACAACGTTCCAGGATAAAACGGCACGGCGCAGTCTGACAAGCCGAGGAGGGGATGGAACTCGGCCCAAGTCGGTACGATCACAGAACACGAAGACCATGGATCTGCAGGATCTCCTTCGAGGAATCGATAGTCGGCCGAGCGAAGGAAGTCTGGGTAATGTGACAAAGCCTCCATACTAGGGTATATGGATATAATTGGAGTTATGGAGGGAAGGGAGGGGGGATAATAGCGACGGTTGATTTGATTTGTAGAATAGCGATATTAGTGTAATTTGTAACAGCTCTGAGCAAAAATGAAAAATAGCATTGTCATCGCATTGTTGGTCTTGATTGAACCATTCAGATTGATCAACAGGTTATGAGTCTAATCGAGGTGATGAGGGCGATCCTGGTGATCCTAGCATGGAGGAATTTGCTTGATGGGGATTTTGCAAGGGTCGAGCCGGTTTCAGATCGGCAACTAAAGGTGCTAGTTTACGGTGCCTCTTCTGAGGTTAGAGGCCTCGTAAACAGTGATGATAGTTACCAGTATATTCGTATTCTGAAGCCATCCAAACCGAAGCTCGCCAGATCTTTGGTGGCCGCGAGAGAGGCCTGGGTTCCGCAGATGAGACGGCTTTTTATTCCATGATGAGATTTCTTTGAAGCCAAGCTTTTACCATCGATCATCTCTTATCTTTTCTCTCCAAGATACGGATACCACGTCCTCGCATCCCCTGTCATGGGCTCGGCGCCATGGGGGGCAGTGCAGGACACCATTAATTCGTCTTATTTCCCACAGAGTGGTCCCCGAAGTTAAGGAACAGGAACGTCCCCCGCAGTTGAAGGGCTCTTGGGAGACTCCTCTCTCGCCTGTGCCTGTGCCAATCCTTGTTATAGCTCCCGTGCCCGTGAGAAGGGGGCAGTGCTTCTTATCTTACCGTTTTCCCTTTCTCTCACTCTTTCTCACGCCATTTTTGCCTCAATCTCACTATTGTTTGTTTTCTGTTGTGCTCATCCCGTTCCTTTTAATATTCTGTGTCACAGTTCATTTACTGGTAGCAAACACACGAATATCGCGCTCGTATCTCGCCAGGCCTCGCTAACAACAAGGCGAGAGTGGTCTGTTTATCCAATATCTCGACTCTCAATGCATTTTGCCGAAAAACAAGCAAAATAGAGGATAATTATCCGGGGTAGTGGATTTCTGAGACGGGGCATCGAGGTCGAAACAGGGCAAATTTATACGAAACGAACACTTGGGCAGGATATTATGGATGCGCGACACGCTTGATGGACTTGGTTTTCTCGCGACGACAAACGAAAAGAGTTCATCTGTGATAGTTGGATGAGGTGTTGGTGAAACGTCGACGGATCTGAAGGAGTTCGTTGTTTGTTTGTGCGACTGCGACATTTATTCGGCATCACGATATAATTCTCAACCTCACCTCAAGTCGTATCATCACAAAACAACACACAACACATCTTACAAAATCATAATCATAATCATTCTCAACCATGGACGCTCCAAACCCTCGACATGGAAGTCACCCATCAGACTCGATTCCTGACGCCGCGTATCCCAACGACTCTCCTTATCGACCCGGCGACCACTCACCTCAACCCATGGCTACTCCCGGCGCATCGCCATCCTCATCCTCACCATCACCACAGGCTTACTCAACACCACCACCAACACACTTCGGTGCCAGCATCCCCGCATACTCCAGTCCAACACCATCGCCATGGTCTCCCGCTATACCCTCAAGTCCGCCTCCTCCATACGATCCGTCCCGTCCGCCAGCGATATACTCTCCACTCGCACCACCATCGCCAATCTCCCCGTCTCCGCCTCAATATCCGCCTTCAACGCCTTGGCCATACCCGCAAGGCAGCAGTGCTGGCTCTAGTCTGAATGCACCGTACAAGATGGGGCCTGTGGCCACGGCGAGGGCTCGACGGAAGAGAAAACTGCAGATCCTCGCTTTGGCGCTTTGTGCCGTGATGATCTTCTTCGTTGCGTTGATCATGGGAATTCTAATGGGCGTGGTGAAAGTGCAGTGGAAGAACAACAACAATAACGATGATTAGCTGGATACGCAACTGTCGCTCACAGTCTACTTACTTTTCTTTTGTTAATATTTATTTAAGGGATATTCGGGCTGTGGATGCAGCAATGGCAAGGCGTTGGGCATGGGTCTTTTCTTTTCTTGATAAGAGGAATTCCTTGGATTTGAAGCGATAGCGACCTACAATACAATTGGGCTCGTTTCGTCAGATCTGGGTTTCGCTGACGCGTGATGTGATATTTTGTTCTTCCAGCTGCCGTATAGCACATCACCGAGCAAATGAAAGTCGTCGTCTCCTACTCTCAGACCACGCTTGAGAGTTCAATTCGCACCAACCTACAATCTTTCAGGTCTCCCGTACGCAGCCGTAAAATGTGTGAAGACTGAAGAGTATAATTTGGTGTTCAAAGGTGAGGAAAACAACATAGCTACCCTGTATGGCACAGACTTCAAGCATACCTAGCACATGAGCTTCGGTCTATAGCTGGACAGGATCAAGTTTTCTGAGACAGCATGAACTACAGATTCATTTCGAGTCTCCTCCATTGTCTACTACTGCATAACATTCGCTAAAGGACGTTACAGAGGCGTCAACATTTGGCCCTCCATTGTTAGCACCAAGAAAGAATGCCCCGGCTCGAGGCCTCACACCCACTCAATTGCACATACCTGGGGGGAATGATCCAGCCAAGAGCATTGTGGCGAGCTGATAGACGAGATGAATCAATAAATTACATCAAGATGAGTCCAGATAGCCTTTTGCGGCGTCTGGCCAATTACTGATGTTGGCACATGATGAGTGTAGGTGAGCATCTACTGGCTGGGAGTGATTCCGCCGTCAGAAGCGGGAGTGGGAACGGGAGCCAGATCCAAGATTACAAACGGGGAGGAGGGAAAATGACCCGATTTGAGCAAAACTCTAAATGATCGGCAATTAAAGATGACCCCAGTTATGGCCTCTTGTTGGCTATCATGTTTTAATTGACTTTGCCTTTGTCACTTGATCAAGCTCAGCCTTAGCAAGCCCACCGTTGGATCCGGACTAGATCTTGATAGAAGGGCACGGGAGAGGGTTGCAATTCTGTTCGAGCGCCAGAAAAGTCTATCATCCCGCCCTCTACCGCTGTGTTGGGTTCAGTTGGCCGACGTATGTCCTAGATCCAGACCTGACGTCTCCGTGGACACGGCAAACGTGTATCTTCCGTTAGGCGAAGTTGAAGGGAGTTGTCTCTTTTCGCTTCAACTCAAGAGTGTATGTGAATGGAGACAAGAAGAGGAGTAAACAATGCATCGGTTAGGAATGAGACATGAGTTTCATCTAAACCTTACTTTTCTCACACATACACCGAGTCTCAGAGGATCTCGCCCTGCGCTGCGCCATGAAGTGATATTTGACGTGTCGTTGCGTACTGTAAAAGCTAAACAGGGCTGAAAGGTCCGAGAGTGGCTTATTTGCAACGTCACTCGATTCGATCCTAGATCCCCAGGGCCCAGATGGGGCTGTTTTGATACCACTCACAGCCCCCATTGATGCTGGTAATGGGTGTCTCAAGGGGAAGAGAGGGAACAATGATTCACATCTCAGCCTGATATGTATCCTGTTGAAATACGAGCAAATATATACATACGACCATGTCGAGTGACATGTATGCAAGGACACCTTGGACGTTACTACGCAGGTTCACGTGCAGAACAGCTCATCATGGATGCCGTAGCCGGTGCAGGTACAGAGCGTTTCTTTCAGGGATGTTCCCGGCTCGACTACCGATCTGCTCCGTAATCTTGGGTATGGATGCCTCAGATCTGTTTATGTGAATCTGACCGTGCGTCCGGGCATCGACACAGATGCAAGTGGTGAAGAGTTTTCACATCAACGCAAGGGCAGGAAAAAGAATTCCGGAGTGCACCAGGGGAGCAACTTAGACCGGTACCGTGAAAAGGAACTGTTGGCTCATTAACTTTTCTTTTTTACGCCTTCGAATAGATAGGCTATCTCCTTTGTCCCGACCCAAGCTTGGCTGGACTCGGGAATCACTTTGTACCTTTGTGATCTGTAGGATGATCTGGAATGATGTGCATGTAGGGGAGAGCGAGGCGACACACTCGTAAATGCACTCTTTACAATAGGTACTACCGTGACGTGGTGGAGGTGTGATGGTGGATAAGGCAAAGTTACAAGATGCCTCGGCTACTTTGGTACTAAGAGTGCAGAGGACGGGACGGGAGAGATGATCAAGCCCAGGTACACTCGTAAATGTGGCCATTCATGTTGATCGACTTGATCTACTAGAGCAAACTAAAATAATGCTTCCATGACGTCGGGTCCAAGTGGTGCTGAAAATGGCAGGATCAGTGCATATGGAGACAGACGGCATCATTGGAATGGAAATGGAAATGGCAGTGGGAATATACCTAAATTTAGCGGTTGGTCGAGGTTCAATTTAGGTAGGCACCCTGAACACTCAGAACCTAAAATACCTAATGAATGTGCCCACTTACTTGTATCATCATCATCAGCATCATCATCATCATTCTCTGCACCTGCATTGCAGCTCATCATGATTTGCATCGCCCAGCACCACTTCTGATGGGTGACATCAGTGCGTGCCATCTCCAGTCCAGCCCCAATCCTCCCTCTCCTTGGTGGCCCCGGCAGTCAAGCAAGCCTGGGCCTAAGGTAAGCCAAGCCAAGCCAAAGCAAGGATCACATTCAACACTGGGTCCCAGCAGCCAGCCTTTCCCGTTGGCCTACGGATATAGCTCACAGCAATTAGCGAATCCTCACTCGAGAAGACTCTGACGTTGGTGATGTGGCTTTGTACCGCATCTTAACTTTCAGTATCGTATCTCCAGACCCGGTCACCTTTCTCAAGCGGCCGCTCGTCGATTCAACTGTTGGTCGACCCGGTCCCAAGGTTCACTCGGTTGTTAGAAGCGGGTATTTCGCATAGCGACTTGCCAATGACCCTTCAGGCTTCAGCCTCCCCTCCCGCGGCGAAATATGCTGCTCCCCCGTCCCCCGTCCCCTGTGGCCGAGGCCTAAGACGTCTCCGATCCACGCCCCAAGCTGTACGTCTGCTGTCATCCTCCCAAGGGACCCACCCCAACTCCGCTGCAGCTGCAATCCAAGGCTACCGAAAGCCCAAATCGTCCGCCATGTCGTCTTCGCTACCTTTAGCTTTCCCCTAGCTCCAACTGTAGGGGACCAATGGACAGCCGTCCTCAACTGCGGCATTGGGAGCCCTCCCGAGCTACTGGAGTCAAGCTTGAGAAAAAGATACGGACGGAAACCAAAAAGAAATCTGGCCTCATCACAACTCAGGTTGGTGGCATCTGTCCCAAGGTGTTCCACTTGACCTCTCGATCTCTTCTCCCCTCACTCCTGTGTCGTGCACCCTCAATCAGCAATGTGAGAGCTGTTGACGTCGTCGCCGCTGCACTGACATCAACGCTGTTAATCATTGGATCCGAGACATTCAGGAACGTTGCGAAACTGGTACAGCAAGTGGACCACTAAACGACACCACCCTTGCACCAACATTAACCGGGGCCTGACACTCCATCCGCGTGTGCCCTCCCTAATTACTACCCCTTCTATTCGTAACCCATCAATGGCAGTTGAGCACTAGTCAAGCTCAACTCACTCGGGCTATTTGGCTGTTGACCTTGAACAATGCAAGTATTTTCAGGGACCAGGCGGCTTTGCCAAAAGTCGCCTGGAATCAGCTAACTCACTCATGAGCCAACCATATTCTCTATCCGGGTCTGTCCAACAAGCCCCTCCATACCGGACCCCAGCTAGAGATCCTCAACTCGGCTCGTGTTGGCCGAATCTTTTCGTTCTATTCTTCTCCTGTCTGCGTTCCTGATTGTCATCGATTGACAGCTCCCAACCCTGGAACATAACTGGCTGCCGAGATTCACTTTCTGGTAATGACCTTGCGGCGCTGAATTGCCCTGGGGGTTTTCGCCTCATGCCCCATATCGTACTCAGTCTATCTGAATTTCGCCAGTTGTCTCGTGGTTCTCATTCTGTCCAGTCGCTTTCATATGTCGTGTTGCCCTTGACAAGCTTATCCCTGTACCCGGCTGCTACAGTCTGCCGATGATACATTGCTCCATCAACCTTCTTTTTTTTTTCACTGACTCCCTATTGCAACTTTACTCGGACTCTCATTGATGGATCAGGCCCCCTCACCTTGACATCTTTCTTATAAAGACCCCTGGCCAAGTTTTGCTTTTGACTTTCCACCTCCGAGTTCTCATTGTGATCACATACGGATGCCTGTTGCTGCGCTCTCTTTTCTCATTTTGCAGGTCTTAGCCACGTTCTCTCCCTGTCATCATTGAGTTATAAGACGTCTTGTTGACGCCCTGTCTTGATTGCGACTGTCAAGCAGCTGCCTTCGAATAAACTGGTCTATCAAACAGTGGCGGGTATAATACACTTCTCAACCCCCGACATACAACCACGCAGACAAATACATACACAGCAACAATCCTCCTTACTTGCATCTTTCTCATTGCCGTCATCATTACCGTCATTCTCGAATTATTTAGGTGCTATCCCTTGGACCACTCAGCCATATTCGATTCATCCCAAGCTCTAGTCCAGCCGAGTTCAGCCCGATCCAGCCTGGTCCCGGGCCTTGAAGATCTTGCTTTCGGTTCAAGCCAGTTCTAGAACGCCAAAACTTGACAACCATTACAATTAAGCACTATCCTCTTTTTTAGCATTCGAATTCTTGGGGCGGTGCTTGGCCTTAATTCAGCCAGAAACCAAAGAAGAAGAAAACACCGTCTTTCCCCGGCCATTCTGCTCTCCCTTGCACCCTGGGAATCCAAGTACCAACCAACCCAACCAAGCCAGGGAAAAAAAGAGGCGCCGTACGTACGTCTTGCATACGTAGGTACCCTTCCCTTGGTCTTCAGTGGCTGTCCTCCGCTTCCCCAAGGAAAAACCTCGAGCTAGCCGCCACGGGCGCTTCCCAGACTCCCGGTCCTGGGACCAAACGAGGAAACTCAATTTCAGGCATCACAAATCCTGGACATTTTTATTTGGTTCTAGTGTCATCCATTTGTCTGGCTGGCTCTATCTCCCCTCTTGGTCTCATTTATTCCCTCCTCCCCAAGCTCGTTTTCACACTATTCTTTTTGAGCTTGACTCAACATCTCGGTTCTGCCCGTGTCGTGTCGTGTCTTGTCTCCTCCCGGCGTGCGCGTGCTGGTTTCTTTCAACGTCGTAACATACGATTGGGTGCTCAACTTTCAAACCTCAAGGCTGTGAGGCTCCAGAAACATACATAACCGCAACCGGTCACGATCAGTCTTCTCGCCCTTTTTTTCAGTGTCCCATTCCTCACCAACAGTTCCCCGATCTATCTGCACCTGTTTGTCGCCGATTCATCGACTTCAGCTCAGACTTATTAGTGTCCGTTTTTCCCTCGCTCGGACTGTGCATTGAAGACATTCGGTTCCATTATCATCATCAGCAACCCCAATCTTTCTTATCGCTTGCTTGATTGATATACAGTTTTTTGAGGGGCATACATTGCTTGTCACTCGCCTTGCGTCGGCATACGCTTGCTCATCACGAAATCCCCTGGCTTTTTTCTTGTTTATCAACATCATGCCACGACATTATCACTACCAACCCAGGTTTGGCTCATTCATCCCTGACGTTCTGTTGTACTTGATGCTAATTCAATACTCAGTCGCGAACTCCATGTGGTAGTCCTGGGAGCAGGTTCGTCCATACCCAACACCTACCGCACCGCACTACGCAACCCTTTCGCTTTGACTCTCCCTTTCTTACGTGTGCGCTTGTCTGACTCGTTTATCATTTGACAGGCGGCGTGGGCAAAAGTTGTTTAACTGGTGAGTTGTCACTCTCCCTTGGCCATGACCGTGGCCTTCACCTTCACCTTCCCCTCGTCCCATGTTCTTCTCTTTGCTGCGCCTGCGTCCCACCGTTACATCCGCAATCCTACCACGCTTCCCTGTCTTCCCCTTTGTAGCACAAGACTCATGCGAGAACAGCCCAGTTCGTCCACAATGAGTGGATCGAGAGCTATGATCCTACCATAGAAGATTCTTATCGCACGCAGCTTCAGGTTGATGTAAGTATTGCGCATGGCAACAATGCCACTACCTGACCCCTTGTGACTGACTCGCTCGTCTCAGGGACGTCAAGTTATTCTCGAAATGTAAGTTTTTGCACCTTGATTGTCTCACCACTCAATCCGTGTTTGGAGAAGAGCTGTCACTGACTCGACCTCTAGCCTCGATACTGCGGGGACCGAGCAATTCGGTAGGTCCTCCTCTATGTCTCAGCAACTTTCGCACGACCCTCGTACTGATGTTGGTACAGTCGCCATGAGGGATCTGTACATGAAAACCGGCCAAGGTTTTCTTCTTGTATTCAGTATCACATCGTCTTCCTCCCTAAGCGAACTGGCAGGTTTGCGTGAAGAAATCATCCGGATAAAAGACGACGAAAATGTACCTCTTGTTATTGTCGGTAACAAAGCCGATTTGGAGGAGAATCGCGCTGTGCCCCGAGCCAAGGGCTTCTCCATCTCACAACGATGGGGCGCACCCTACTATGAGGCTAGCGCGAGGACAAGGAGTAAGTTTGCCCGTTCACCCACGCGTCGCTTCTTTCGCCGCATTTGGACTAACAATTATGCAGCCAACGTTGATGAGGTCTTTATCGATCTCTGCAGGCAAATGTTGCGCAAAGAGGACGAACAACACGCGAATGACGGACCCAATGACGACTACAAGTATGATCACGGCCGGAGTTCTCACAGACGTCAACGACGTCGCCGAAAGAAGGATTCACCCCGATGTGTGATCCTGTGAACTCAATGAACCGCTTCCAGAACAATGGCCACTGGATGGCATCTAAGCACTGGAATTCTTTCTTTCTTTCACTTCTGTCAATTCAATTTTCTAGGCCTCGGCATTTCCCCCTCAATTCTCTCACATTATACAGCACGTTTTTACGCGGATCACGGCCATTTAAAATAAATCTATAAAGGATATCTGGTGCGCTCGGAAGGACCACATGAACGACCTCGCGGTCTCATGAGGCGAAACGGTATTAGACTGCGAGCTGGCCTCAGACTCGCTGCAGAATCGAATCGCATTATTGAAACGAGACCGACGCGCATCGACGACATAACGCATCACA
This sequence comes from Fusarium sacchari, assembly GCA_017165645.1. Classification (NCBI taxonomy): domain Eukaryota; kingdom Fungi; phylum Ascomycota; class Sordariomycetes; order Hypocreales; family Nectriaceae; genus Fusarium; species Fusarium sacchari. Next base: position 597,806 of record JADANP010000006.1, read on the forward strand.
CCGAATCGAATAGAGTCGAATCGCATGGCATTGCATGCTTGAGCTAAGCGACCGGTGTTTTGGGATCGACAATTCCCATATTGTATTCCACATTACGGCGCTGGAGGCGTTGGATATCGGACCTGGGACATAGGTTCTGCACATGTTTACTGCTTTCAGGATTGGATATGGGTATTTTGTTCTACTTCTTGAACTACGGTGAGATGGATGAAAAGTTGTTGTGTTATGATCAAGTAGGACAACCTTTGCATTGATACGGAATACCCCAAGCGACGAGAATGAAGTAACATAGGCCATGCAAATGCAGGCATATACCAGCTTCTTTTCCGATATGACAAGGGTGAATTTTAGTTTCTGCCCAATACATTCCACTCGCTGGGACTCACTCGCATCTCGGAACTTGTATTGCATCTGTGTGGCAACACCACGTGAACTATCCTCCGAGGCTTCGAGTATTGCTGGCCAAGCTTGACTTGATATGGCAGCCGCGGTGAAGTCCAGCCACGAATATATCGTGACATGTTACACAGCATTCACCCGTCATCCCATGCGTCACCATCCTCGAAAAAGTCACTGCATGAAGCTGCGACAAGCCGCGTGTTCAGATCACCCCAACTTATTCAACTACTTGTCCATTGATGCCACAACTCATCACATATACGAGTCCATATCTTGTAATGGCAATGTGTCATTCGGCCTTTTATTTGTGTACATTGCTATGATCCTGTTGTCCAGTACGACACGTCTCATGATATACTCATGACTTGGCAATGGCCTGCATACATGATTTCGTGTGTAACCAACCCTTGACTATGACGTGTCTCCAAAGACCGGCCACAATTCGACTGCTCAAATACTCATGAAACTGACACTGAAAGCGAACAAAATAGGGTCTTTGGCGATCCTTGGCTGCCGCTCACTTGCGTCGCAGCATGCCCCAAATGTCAGTGAAAATACCAAACCACCCCTTGACTCTTTCAGCGGCGTTGAGAAGTAGGATAAAGCGTTTCACAAACGCATCGACGTTGTCATAGTCATCGGCGTAGCACTCCCATACAGCACGCCCTTGTCCGCTGTTCTCAGAGTCCTGGACGGTCATGAGAGCATCCGCCTCCTCCACACCCTCCACACCAGCGGACTTGAGCTTTGGACCGACGCAGAGTGCACGGCCTGCAATTTCTTCATCAGCAATAAGTCGAGTGGCGGCATCAATGACATCCTCGATCATTGCCCCGCCTGCTGTGCCAGAGAGGAAGGCTGCTTCGATAGGTAGCTTGAGCATGTTGGACTTGGAGACATAGTAGGGAGTGATCATGTTGACACGAACGCCACTCCGGAAAGACGTAGCACGAAGAGTGCGGAAGAGACCAAGAATAGCATGCTTGCTCATCGTGTACATGGTTTGGGTTGGGAAAGGGCAAAGAGACGCAAGCGAGCCGACGAGAAGCAGGCAACGATCTCGCGGGGACGATCCATTCTGTGGGAGCCAGTACATGGCGAGGTGAGTGGTGTAGGCAGCACCAGTGATGTTGACCTCGAACTGAGCCGTGTTGGGCTTTGGAAGACGTCCATTCTTGAGGGCAGGCTCCTCGAACTGAATGGAGACGTCAGGAAGGATGATGCCAGCATTGGGGACAACAATATCGATGCCTCCATGAGGGCTGACGTGAACAGCCGTCTCAAAGAGACCGACCTGGGATTCCCAGTCGGTGACGTCGCAGTGCTGAAAGGCAAAAGCCGAGTCCGGATACTGAGTTGTGAGTTCAGCTACAAGCTTTTCGCCCGCTGCGTCAGCGACATCGCCGATGATGATATTTGCCCCATGCGAGGCCCATTCGCGAACCATGTAAGAACCAAGACCATTAGCACCGCCGGTGATGACAATAGTCTTACCCTTGAGAGTTGTGGCATCGTAGGGCTTGGACACATCGACGGGCGGTGACTGACGGATGAGGCCCTTGATATCGTTGGTGGGCTCCATAGCTGAGTGAATATTGTATGTACAAGGGACAGATGAGATCTTTTGTTTGAATTGAGTTGAAATGATGTCGACGATTGGGGTAGACTATTGATTCTCCGAGAACCGAGCGATGAGCGAAACAAACACAGTAGGTACCGGTATGATAGTTGATTGCGACAATGGGAAACGATCTGCTGACCTGTCTGTCTGTCTATCAAGCCAAACAAATTAGCTCCAGATTCAGCTTCAGCTTCAACGAACCTAGTCAGTCAGCTACTGCTACTGGTATCAAGCCAAAAGCCGTTGGACCAAAAATATCTCCCGTGTGGAGTCTGAGCCCTTTTTGCAGGGTCCAGCCTAGCCAGGCCAATCTCACCTTTTTGATCTGCCTGTCGTGTTTCCTTGGAGGCCCGATAAATTAGCTTTAGCGGGTCGTCTCGAGCTTGGTTGGTACTGTAGGTCGGTATTGGATATCCACTCCAGAAGTTTTGATGATGCCAACGCTTTGGGATCCAAAGACCGAGATGAAGATGAGGATGAGGATGAGGATGAAGATGAGGATGAAGATGAAGAGGAGAAGATAGAGAGAAGAAGATGGAGAGAGGAGAAAAATGCGGCACAATAGTTTCCATTTTCTTGGTATAAATAAGGCCCCCATTTGCAATGAATCCTTGCTTGCTTGCATTCACTGTCGAAATGTAACGCAGTTTCACTGACGAGTCCAGTCAGCGACAGTGACGGGAACAGGCTTGCAGAACATAAATCCGATCAACTTCTTCAATACTAGCCAGGCAATGGAAGAGAGGTTCGGATGCATCTCGCCACGTTCACCCTTCACCCATGGCTGTCCGGAGTCTAGTAGTAGTCCCAGGCAGGCTCTGGACTCATGGCAATTTTCGGACACCACACAGACAAGAGTTTCCACGCCCAGGTCTCAACAGAGGCTACATTGCGGAGGGTTCACGGTCGCGCATCGAATTTCATTAGAGCTCAGTAGCCCTGGGATGCGAAGGGCTGTGGGTATAGACAATATTTCGCTATGGGCTTTTCCCCTGTGATTCAGAGGTCCGGCACCCTGAAGTACTGTGCTGGGCTTCCGGTGCCGAATTGCGCTGTTTGAGAAAGAGTCGTTGAGCAGTCTGTCTTTGAGCAGAAGCCCCAACATAGCAACAGCATCTTGGCTGAGGCTGCATAGTTCAGATCTTTGTGAAAGGTTTTGTCAACTTTGACTTGCTGATTGTCAATTGCCCTTTCTTGGGCCATTTATCCATCAAAACACCCGGGATGAATGCAAGCCAAGTCAACAAATAGGCAAATCATTTCCGGTCAGGCGACCGTTGATCTTATAAAACAGATTGAACAGTCATCCTCGTCATCACATATGATGGTGCGGATGGAAAATTTGATCACTCTCATCATTGCTCATTGTATGCGGTTGATCTGGGAGGGTGTGGTTGTCATCGTCTAGCTCAGGAACCTTGAGCTGCACGTCTGCAAAATAATTTGTTGGTCAGTCAATCGTATACTGATGCAGATTCATCTGGTGCAAGCTTCCAGCCCCTTGTTTTAAGCATCACCTCCGCCAACTTGGATGTTTTGATTCATCTGACTTCAACGCTGTGGCACAAACAGCTCTGATGAAGCAAGGCCGTTCGTTTGCTGGAAAAATCATGCCAGCAAGGCCATCTGCCAGCACATCAGAAAAGCTGAACGGGAAATGCAAGAGGGGGAAAAGCATTCGTGTTGAACCAGCAGCTATCCCTTGCTTTCGGAGTATTTCACACAGTCGCAAATGGGATCGTCTTTCCCTCGTCATTGGTGACTCTAGTGATCTCCTTGTCTCGAGGCAAGGGTTCAATGTTAGTGCGAACAAGATATCCACCCAATGGCTTAGACAGTGGCTGTCTAGGGGAGGAAAGAAAACTCAGGACCTTAGTCCTAAATGACAAAAAGACTTAGGTAAAATAGCCTAAGTTTGGCGTAAGTTTAGGATACATTTTGCTAAGTTTATTTTGACACTCTGTATCGAGGTCCGGTGTTTTCTTGCTCCCCGAGGGCTGTCTAGGCTGTCTAGGACTTTAGTCTGTCTTGAGAAGGAACAGAAGATTTGAATGTGTCACATGAGCATCGACGGTTATCGAGCACCGTCGATCATTTCGTCTAGACTTTGATGGATCCCAAAGTCAACATCAGCACGCAATAACTCGACTTGCCTCCCATCCAAGGTGAAGTTAGACCCGAGATCATCCGCGCTTGATCAGTTGAACCAAGTTTTTATTTTGGACTGAGTAGTTAATGGTATCTCCAATGATAGTCGTGACTTTACCCAAGGGGCATTGCGTCAGTCATTATACAGGGCGTCCAGCCTGGGGATCCAGTGATACCACAGGGATGTGACGGGCTTTGGATGCACCAGCTCTGACCAACGAGCTGGGATGGATGTCTGGGGCTGGCATGCTCATGCCTCGGTGACCTCACTCATGGACTAAAGCGCAGGCCTGTGAATTGGGCTGGACTGTTGGCGTTAAATGCCACGCCAGGGGATCCCTGTCGTATTAACCATGGCTGGGCGGTTTCCTACACACAATGGCCAAAATTGATGACCCGAGGGTAGCAACCTCATGAGAAGCCATCTAGGCTGTCCTTTATGTGCTGCAATAAACACGCGCATTGTGAGACGTTGCTAGAACCATCTTCAACTTCAGATCAATGGAAGGGACCTGTAGAATGGTCAACGCGTTTGGCGGATGTGTTTGGCAATTTCTTTCCTAAGACCCTGAATTTGTGCCTGACAATGTTGCGTTCAGCCGCAATCCGTCATTCACGTGGTACCGCCGTTAGGCCACATGTTGGTTTCCTGCGTGGGTAGCAAGGGACAAATCGTTTAATGGGGATCACCCCAATGGGCACGATTGTACCTATCTGAGATATGATGATGCTCCCAACAAGCGATACCGGTAAGAGATCCGCGTAAGTCGGGACGGCTGGATGGCTGGCGCAGGATACCTGAAGGAACTGTGGACGCAGCAACCCCGTCTCTACGAATTTGAGACTCGTCAATGAGCTGATGGAAGTTCACATTGAGAACCCACGCAAGGCGCTTGTTCAGTCTCCAAGGATTCTCATATCGATTCAGTGCAATGACTGGTAAGAAGCCATGCGATATCACCACGAGGTCTGATCACACACACCTCCAGTCAAGCCAATAGGATACCGAGCGTAGGGGTGCAAAACGTCCTGTTCCCCAAGCTCTGCTACAGGTATAGACTGTCAAAGGCCAATCGGGATCGAGCAATGACGACCCAATTGAGCTAGAGAGTCGTTCTCCGGGAACGTCAAACTTCAAATTTCGAGCTGCATCCTCGCGCGCCATGCAATAGATCTGCGACAACACCATGACCTTCGATAAGGCTACTGGCAACGGAGAAGGTGATGGCTACCTCTGTTGTGTCTTCCTATTTATTCGAGGCAACAGAAGCTCGTGGATCACTGTTGGTAAGATACATGACACCAGCTAACTTCAAAAGTAATTACCTGCGGATGTTTGTTTGCACAAAGGTATGTGGGATTTGACATACCAACCATCCCTTTGCGAAAAATAATCACCATCCCAGGAGCTGAGATTTGCAACAAGTGCCAGTACACTGGATAATTGATTCCAGGGTTTTGAAGCGAGTGTGTTTGTGACCTTGATTGAATCTTCTTTGATGCGCGTTTCCATCAACCATAACTTAAGATGACGATTTATGACGGTTTCATTCCGTTCTGCCTGCATTCTCCTTCTAGCCTTTGGGAGGTCCGGCGGTCCACTTCAATGAAGAATGGAGATTCAGAAAGGTATCAATATAAAGGTAAGGGTTAAGATATGTGAAGGACTATGAGGTCATCCAGTAGCTTGAGTCTCAAGTCTTCGCATCCTTACCAGTAAGTGATTGAGGAAACCTAGGCGGAGGTGGGCCTCGGTTTTGGAACGGGTATCCTGCCGAGACCGTGCCCTTTTGGTGGCTGAAAAAGGTGATACGGCCAAAAAGAAGGTATGCCAGCGATGAAGGGAAAAGAAGGGACACCTTTGTTGTGGGGAGTCCCCAATCCTGCTACTTTGTCATTCAGAACTTGACGAGAAACCAAGTTGAGTGTTGATGGATTCGCCCTGGACAACTTTCCAAAGGCTGCCGAGATGTATTCTAAGCGAATTTAACGTCTGTCTCTTGTAACCCATAATTAGTGTCAGTGCCGTTTTTATCCGTGGTAGCGTAGCTATATCTGTACGACCTTGAGAAGGGATGAAACATTGCTGGGACAAGAAGGATATTCAGGCATTGAACCAAGCGGAGCCCCCTAAAAGCTTATATTAATAAATAGTGGTTACAAATGATAAAACATGACTTAAAACATAATAAAAAACACTTTACGTCCCCTCGAAGAGGACCGAGTCCCACTAAATGAGCCGTCTTCTTTTGCACAACCACATGGACAAAGTTCGAATTCCGGAAGGACAAGACCCCGAGGCCCGCCGTTGCTTTGTCTTCGATATGCCGTTGAGTCTGCGTTGGCGAACGCATTGACTTCCAGTGACACCACCAAGCTGGGGAAAGATGCATCCCCTTCGCCCACCTTGCTCTCCAGTGAGCGTTGAGATGACAAACACGGCAAGAATAAAGCTTCCAGTAGCAGGGCAGTATCTTGGTTGATTGACAGGGGAAGAGGTAGGGGAGGGACCTGCTTACCCCTGTCAACAATCGCTGCATGCTGGCTCACCGGCTGTGCACCCCTCCCGCCCGCGGCCACAGCCCTGGGTGGTAGCTGTAACTGAGCTGGGAGGTGACAGGGTCCAATATTCTCAACAGGCACGTCGAAAATGGGGGGGTAGACGTGGCTCCTGTCGGGACAACACGCCCCAGAACCAGAGGCACTCGGCACAATACGTAGAGGGGGCACTATGGAAGGCTTTTGCGCGCTGATACGTAGCTCGACGGGCCGACGTGTTTTTCATGCTTCGGTCAGAGTTCCCTGGTTTCACATCATTAGAGTGCTCTGTCTATGGTGTCAACGGCGTCTTGTCACAGACAGACATCCGGGCACGAGCCGGCTTGGTTTGCAGCAGTACGAAGTTGTTGTTCATTTGAGATGCAGATGGACTTTCACCACTACCAGGGAACCCGTAGGCGGTGTTACTGCGGCTACTTGTATGTCGTCCACAAAGTAACGAAAAGTAAACAAAGTCGCAAGCCCGAGTTTGGCTCCTGTGCAGCGACGATAATATAGACAAATGATGATGGGAGCTTCACGAAAGCCAAACTGGGGTGATTGCGGCCCTGGTGATCTTGCTTGTATCCATGGGAGGGTTGAATTAAAGTCTGAGTTGGCGTTTGGACCCTTTGGTTTCAGGCTGAGTGAGGCGCGGTTACGAGTGCGCTCATTGGTATGGAAGCAGCTGATGATAAGCTTGTGCTTGATGAGTAAAGAACACTTTTACCAAGTAGTCCATTGGCTTGGTTTTGTGACAAGAGCGAAATGATGCAAATGATGCAAATGATAATACCATGGTGTAGGTACCTAGGCAAGGTAAGATAAGGTAAGGTAAGGTATGTGACGTATGCTACGCGAGTGCGTTCTACCAACTCTATCATCATCAACATGATCATAGTTCGACGGGACCAATTCAGCAGGAAGCTCACCTTCCAAGTCCCCGCTTGTCGAGACTTCCATCATTCGGCGACTTAGTTGCCGAAGGGGGCCCTACCTTACAGTAATTAATTTTGCATGCGAGGTGTGGATGGCCAAGCAAGAACCTGCCCCGCTCTCCGTTCTTTGTTCGTTCTGCTGCGTGTAAATGTGCAGTATGTACGGATAATTATGTGAGATTGGCAAGAGCCGCCCGGGAAAACAAGACGAGATGGAAAGTAGGTAGGTGTCGGTACCACCTACCTTAGGTACTGCCTGCAGTTGTTGTTTGCTTGTTTGGGCGGGAAGGGATTGCCCAGATGGGTTCTATGACAGACTCGATCTTGATGACATTGTTTGATCTTAGATCTCTCCATCCAAGGGCGCTTGACTTGCAGGTTTAGCAACCATCCAATCTCCAAACCCCAATGAATTAGCCATCTCCATTGGATAATTGCCATCCTTGGATGCAATCGAACGGTAGCGACGCGGCGTGAAATGACAGATACCGGCCCATAATGCTATTGGGTTTAGCCACTAGGACAATGTGTGACTCTCGGAGGATGGGTCAATGTTTGAATTTGCTTTGTTTGTTGACCTCTGGATATCCCCAACATGACATTGCATCACCTGCCCCTCGCTGATGTATGTGTGTTTTACTTGTCTGAGTCGTCTTTGGTTTGGCGCATTTCCCCTCTCCCCTCCCCTCCCTCCGTAGCCTCCCCCTCCATGTCCGTCTTGCCTGGTCTGTCTGGTCGGCGTTTTGCTTCTTTGACGCTGATTGAGAGGAGTTAGCGTCAACATCCATCTTTAGCGTCCACCATTTTCAACCTCAGCAGAAGTCACTCATTCGCTAGATGGCGCCGGATTGCGCTAAACTTCAGGTAGACAGACTTTCTTTTGTTTTGACTTTGTACCACACCATGCGATCGTGCTCCGATTGGTACGATAGCCTAGAGCCGAATACACCATTAACGCCAGAAAATTGCGTTCACACCCCACTCAGTCACTCACTCAGTCACTCACACTCGCTCGCTCGCTGTCCAGGGATAACAAACCAGTACCCACTCTCTCAAAGTTGCTTTCTCACCTTCATCCTGACGGGATGCACACATACATACAAGCTTTGCGTCAATGTGTGTATTTGCATGGAGTCTGGGAAGGTCTGCGGTTAGAAATCTGAAGCCAAGTACGCCATTAGCCCGAGTCGGAGAGAAGAAAGTTCTCGGTGTATCACTTCACGTATTGTTGTGGTAGGCTGTGTTGGGTGAGGTTTGGTCGTGTAAGGCAAGGTCCAAGGTTGCTTCAACAATAAATAAACTTTGGCTTTCCTGGGCCCCGTCTATTAAAAATCCGAGACCCTCCTTGACCTTTCTAAATGCATTTTTACTACCCCTCTTCACTAGATATGGACAAACTGATATGCCTTGGAATTTCCTAGGAGTAACACTTGCGTAGGTACGTAATGATACAGATGACCGCTTGGACGTCAAGTGGCTAACCTGGCATTTGAACCATCTCAGGGCACATCGAGTCTCAATCGCGGCTGAAACAGCTTCGGCTGGACGACATCGGCCAACTGCATACTACTTATATAGAACTGCACATACATGCAACACCGAGTTCAGCGTACCACTGCAGCATCTACAAGAGACGCATTTCGGGCCCTTGGATATCAAGGCGACCTGCCCATTTTACCTCGGGGCTGGCTTCTTTAACAGCTCCCTACTCATCAGCATTTTTCTCAGATGTTCGCATCAGCAATACCATCTTCGAAACCAAGCAGCAAACCACTCTATTTTCCAACCATTCCCTTTCAGTCCAAGCTTCTCTGAGCCCCTTGATCCCCGGACCTGATCCCCGGACACGATACTCGCTAACGAAGACCGTGTCCACCAAACACAAGCAAAGCGTCCAGCGTGAGCACAGGCACTACAAGGACAAGGACGGATCCAATTTATTTAGTTACTCCATTGAACCAAAGACTTGGAAGCAGCCGAAGCAGCCCAGCCCAGCCCAAGCACGAAACCAAATCGATCAGCAGTGCTTGGACCGAGCGTCAGAAGGAAACGGAGCTTACTTACAGTACATACTTGCTGTACCTTGACCTAGCTGAGGAATTACCGGGACGTGCGACAGATTCTCACCTCCAGCTACCGATTGATTGATTACCTTACTTTACCCTACCAGCTTACCTACAGCGACACTACTTGCGCCCGCGCCGCACTTTGCGATTCTGGCTGCCGTTGTTACCCTCCAAGTTCTCACCCATCTCCACTACCTACCTACCTACTTACTTACTTACCTACCTTACACCATCTGTATCTCTCAAAATAACTGAGTGACTTTGCTAAGGTTAACAATATCACACGGTCTTGCTCGCCCACTCTCCCGTGTTCTGCCTCCAAACTATCCACTTCATTTCCCGTTTCTCCTCTTCATTCCCAACACCATCCCTCCATCTACACATACATACACACACACGTGCGCACACACTGGCTGGATTTCGCAGGGTTGTCGTTCTCTTCAAATCTTTGGGTGGCCCAGGACAGACAAAGTCGGTAACTACTGGCATTGGATCCATCAGTATCCGTACAACTCCCTCACTCTTGGGTGTTACCTGAACTTTTAGGGGTATTCCGCCTGTCCCGTCACTCTGCTGCTGCTACCCACCGAGTCGCACTCCATTCCCTTGGCTCCTCTTACACAAGGTGTTTAAAACTCCCTCGCTTGATTCAGGCACCAAGGTACAATCCCGTGTTTCCTCACCCCAGCGTATCTCCGTCACATACCAGTCTGGTCTTGGGGACACCCATACCGTGCCTCCCTCCCACGCAGGCCCCAAATCCACCTACCTAAGTGCCTACCTGCTTGCTTGCTGTAGGGATAAGCTACCAAGCATTGCCAATCCTTCCCACCATCTTCTCGCTACAGACACTACCGCTGCCGCTACCGTTTCTCCCCTACCTAAGGTAGCCGTGTCCTGCGGCTGGGGTATGAGAGTTTCTGGCGCCCCCCTACATTAACCACAACGGCCCCCCTCTCCAACCCTCGCAACATTCATTGCAACTTGCACCACACCTGCTTGCTCTACTCACTGCGACGGTCTTTCCTGTCTGTCTGTCGCACTCCTTTTCACGTTAGTTTCTCAGCGCATTCTATCCATCATCTTGCTGACGCGACATCGCACTTACAGAGCGCAACATCATACTTTATCTTGATTACAGCGACATTCAAGGCCCAATTGCATCCATACTGATATCATTGAGTCAATCGTCCGTGCCAGCCATCAACGCGCAACTGTTTATACCTCGATTCTCAACCACCACGTAAAGCAAGATTGCGCCAGACTACGATTCGCCTCATACGATTCGCCCTAACCACGTTGTCACTCAGCCCTCCAAATTTGACGACGCATTATCATCAACTTGACGATTGCGCCCGCGACTGCACCAATACAATACCCACGACAAACGCGGTCACGACAAACTTAAACTCCAAGGTCTCTTCGATCGTCGCATTCGCTTAACCCCAAATCGTATTTCCGACGAATAAGATCTTGTCCCAGCTTATGCAACTGCACAGTGGGCAATGAACATTGATCGAAGCGCACCACCATCCGACCCAGCAAGGATAGCATCTCCAACAGCCAATCTTTCCTATCGCGCAAGTCCCTTGCCGCCTCCAGCCGCTACTTCAGCCGAACCACCTGCTGCGACGGCAGCCTTATTCAACACCACAAGTACAGTCGCATCTGCTGCGTCACTCTCAGCCATGGCTACGCCTAGTTTTCTCAACCCGGGCCTTCGATCTATGGCACCACCATATTCTCACCCCCAGATATCGCGCGATATCAACAGATACAATCCGGCACCAATAGGCTCCTCTTCTTCCCCGGTTAAAGTCTTAATTCGAAATCTGCCGCTAGAAACCTCCAGAGAGTCAGTGCGGTTTATGCTGGTTTGGTCGCAAGATCTTGTTGATGTCGAACTACTCCCTGTGGACTCTGCAGAGCCACACTATCTTACAGCATTGCTCAAATTCCGAACAAGGGCAGGCGCTGAGGATGCCAAACAGCTGCTGGATGGTTGCGCCAACACTTCCAATAGCGCGCTTTTGAGAGTCGAAATTATCAGCGAAGAGGCGCCTGTTGCGCATCAACAGCCTACAGAACCTGCTCACAATGGGGTCTTCCAATCAATGGAGAGCATCTCCCCCCAAACAACCAATGTTTACCCTGGGCACGACCTTCCTAAGAATGAGGGCAAATTGCAACAGATTTTCTCGCCACATTCTCCCATTGGCAATCACCTGAACGAGCCTGGCAGGGCGACAGGGAAGAGCCTTATCGCCAACGATCCTTATGACGATAGCTACGACCCCCTCAATTTCGTTGAAGACGTACTTTCCTACGACAACGGACCGCGAAGGGCCACAGTTCCCAGTGTTCCTATCAGCGGGATGAGTTCGCTTTCGCTCAACACCAACATGCCCCCTTCCGCTCCTTCGTCTCTACCTCAATACGGCAGCGGAATGTCAGCACAGTCTGGCCCCATGTCTCCGTCGGGCAAGGGTCATTATGGTTACCAGGCTCCAAACCAGTCACCATACGGACGTATGAACTATCCACACGCCAATACGGCTGATCAGAATCCCCCTTGTAACACTCTGTATGTTGGTAACCTTCCCATGGACACGGCAGAAGAAGAACTCAAGACTCTCTTCTCCAAGCAGCGGGGCTACAAGCGTCTTTGTTTTCGGACGAAAGGAAATGGGCCTATGTGCTTTGTCGAATTCGAAGATATCCCCTTCGCTTCCAAGGCACTGACGGAACTATATGGCAAACTTTTGTCCAACAGCAACAAGGGTGGAATTCGACTCAGCTTCTCCAAGAACCCCCTTGGTGTACGAGCTGGTCAGAATCCTGCGCATGCAAATCCAGGCGCACTGGGTCAAATGAACGGCAACCTTGCCGCTTCTATGAATGCTTTCGGGTCAGCCAACCGCTCAGCTCCTTTACCACCCCCTGGCCTTCCCCAGCCCATGCCCGGAAACGGCCGAGGCCCCTTTCATGGAGGGGCCTCGATGAACCCCGCTGGCACTTTTGGTGGTTTCACACATCAAGCCTGGCCTGTTGCTGCGTTCCACAACCATGCTACGCACTCGCCTCATAGTGCCCATGCTCAATCATCAGGCTTCAGTTCAGCTTATATGATGGGCAATTAAGCAAAACGCTCTCCATGGTTGAGGAGCACAGTCCACATACTTGGGTTTCATGTGTGACTATTCCTGTAGTAGACCTGGGGATTTTCGTGCTCAATTGATGCATTGCTTTTTTATGTCTTGTTTTCTTGTTTTGTTCATATTTCTTCAATGATTCCCCATTTTTTTACGAACACCCACTCATTTTTATCGTTTATATACGGCGTTTTGATTCCTCGCAGTCTGGAGTACTTCTTCAACTTACGGCCGTCTTGTGGATGATTCGGCTGGGTGTGGTTATGATTCAGAGCTGACAGACACCAAGTATCACCAATCTTTGATCCGGTGTAACTTGGCGCACTGTTTGCTTGCACCTCGAAATTCGAGTTCAAGCCACAATATCTCGCCGCGAACCCCCTCGACTTGATCGCCCCCCTGATTTCTCTCAATACAATCGGTAACTGCAACTGAGGCGCAACCTATTACTTCACGGTACAAATCCAAAAGAAGAAGAGAAAAGCAGTAAAACAAAGATGGTAGAGCATGGCGAAATTCACCAAGGGGAGTGAAGAAGAAAGGAGGTTAGGAGTTGAGATGTGGCGAGTCACAGTGGAGTGTTTTTGCATGAAAGAACGGGGTTCAGGGAAGCGCGGGTTATTGAGATTCATTTGGTTCATATCAATGCTGGGAGTTTATTTTGGATAAGGTAAGGATGGATTAGGATTCCCTGGAGCATGGAAGAAACTGGAGCGGTCGTCCCGCGTTTGCATTCAGAAGGATTGGAGCATGGGATCGGACGGCTACACGAGATCAAGGACTCGACAAACACGCATACCAGGATATCACCACTGGGCATTTCCAGCAGACCGCATCGGCATTGAGGAGTTCATTTATCTGATCCATCACTACGGGAAACTGGCGTTTGAAGTCTTTGTTGATGGTCATCTTGGTCAGGCTTGACAATGGCACAAGGCATACATACTTGAGCTCATCTGTTGCTGTTGGGATCAGAGCTCTTTGGAATGTCGCATTTGGAAGGGAGGACAGCATCAATGGAACATTGGGAAGGGACCGGGCTTAACGCGATATATCCATATGTGCACCGCGTCAGGCGCAGGAATACGGCGTTTCCTTTCTACATGTTTCTCTTTCTTTTTCTTTTTCTTTACTTTTCGTGCATCAGAATTCGGACTGTCGCGCGAGATGGGGCATGCATCTGCAAGCACAGCCTTTTTACTTACATGTTCATTAACGCGGATGAAGCATAGCACGGTGGATTATGGGCTTTCTTCTGGTAAATGTTGTTGAGTCTCAGTGGCGCGGCTACAGAATCCTACCTTTGGCTGGTAGGCGGTTATTAGCGATAGAGTACAAGTTTCAACTGTTTGTTTGTTTGTTTTTAACTCTTTTCGTCTCCGCGTGCATGTCATGTCGATTCCCTTTGCTCTCTAGCAATCTAAATCAGTCAGTCCATCACGAACTCAAGTTCCTGTCTCCTTTACGATGATATATCGACGAATATGGAGGGGCATTCGCATGCCACACTAGCTTCATCATCATAGTATCATAGGTTTGCCAGCGATTGAATTGCAGTTTCAAAGTCATTACATGCCCAGTCAGCTTGACGTTGCAACTACTACCCAAAGAACGTGGTGCACTGGAAGTGAAGCCGATGGTATCCTCGTCCATGATCAAGAAATGCAACTTGTATATGCTCAAGTCCTAGAGATTTGATCATATGAGTATCTACCAGCATTACCGGTGAGGCATATCCGTCTCGATGAACCCGGCTCTTAACCAATGGCTCTGAGGCTTCCACGCATACAAGTGCTGACAGGGTAGGGTAGCATTGTGTGGCTTGACAGATGCAAGTTAAAGTAGGCCGTGTATCTGAGTATGCGCTTCGTGTAGTGCTGCATTCGCTGCAGCTGGCGCTTCGTACCTACACAGACCGAGGCGCTTGTGCCTGTGTAGATGCTCGTGCTCGTGTTACGCACCATCGGGAACCGGTGACGGGGAGGCCCCAGAGGATGCTAGAGGATGCTGCTTACCAATATGCACCTGTCTCTGTTTACAGCCTGTAGATGGGTTACACTCTACTGCACAACAATATAGCTTACCCAGGTTCGCGGGCCGAGCCCTCGACGGGCGGACGGGACGGGCGCGGAAATTAGGAAGGGGGAGAGATGCTGTGCGACAAGGGAGGTTGTCATGTGGGAATAACCGGTAGCAAGGGGTGTGTGGGCGAGGACAGGGGGTGGAAATGGGTGGTTTCTGTGTTGAGACGCCTGCAGAGGCACGGAGATTGTGTGGTCTGCGGTTATTGGATGGGACAGGAGGCGGAGACGATCCGGTGGGTAGGGTATTTAGTTGAGAGGTTGAGAGGTTGATCAGATAATCTGTTTCTGGTGTTTGTGGAGGTATATGTGAGGGGGATGCTCATGCAGGTATGATAAACTTGGGACGACGGTGGTGGCAGCGGAAATGGATAGACACTAACTAGTTAGTCGATGGACCCAGGGATCGAGTATGCAAATCACCTAGAATGAGACTGAAACCGTAGCTATGAGATCGCTGACTGCGTGAATAGGGCATCTGTCACATGTTTACCAGGGTGTTAAGTGTTCCAGCTGCATGTTGACAACGCCAATTGTTTGGGTATAGTTGAGATATCACATCCATTGGTTGCAGATAATACACAGGGCAAAGCTCTGCTGGCTCTACGAGTCCACCGAGCCATCATTTGCCCAACTCATGGTCATGGTCGCCCATAGATCATGGTACATGGTTTGCTGTCCATCCGTATTCAGACCCGGTGTGAGCATTGCAGAATTCATGTCAAAGTCTGTGTCCCACGCCGATAAGTATGGCTGCATATCTTTATCAAACATGGGGCATCCTTGGTGTCCCACGCCCCGTGAAGTCAGACTCGGTGCTGTGAGTATAGCAATACGTCTGTCGTACTTTGATTTCACAATACGCAGTACCACACGGCTTGCGGAGAGTACGTCGACACGTTTGCTAGACGGTGTGAGATCCTCCGGCCCGTCACACATGAACTCGAGGAATTCGTTAAACCGTAACTGTGAGCGTGCCCAAGCATGGTCCCAGTCCGGAACCTCAGATATGGGGAAAGAGAGTCGCACAGCCAGGATCACGGAGAGGATGAACTTTGTCCAGTCGATGCTTGTGAAGTACTTGAAGCTGTCGAGGTTGAGGAGGTACTCGAACAGGGCGCGGGTGTTATTCACACAACGTGTGAGGCGGACTGATGATGGGTGAATGAAGTGAGGCTTCCTCGGGTTGACGCGTGTGAGGCAGAAGATGGCGCCACCTTGCAAAAAGACGTCGAAGAACAGATGTGCGAGTTTCACAGGTGCTGTACAACGTTAGAAATTTCAGCACTGCAGTAAAGATGGCTTACCTGAACGAGAGAGATGTGGTACCATGGTCTCTTTCATCTCCTTGTGCTGCATCTCAAGTCCCAGCAGCAGAAGTTGAACCTGCTGGTTCACCTGTGGATCATTATCTCGTATCGAGTTGTTTGCCGTGGTCGTCATGTTTGCAAGTCGAACAAGGTAGCTCAGTGAAACATCGCCATCAACCTCGGCGTGGCGGTGAAGTAGCTCGCAGCACGTTGCGGTCCAGGGCGTCCACTGGGGCATGAGATGATCCATCTTCTTCCAGGCGCAGGAGAGGCTGTCCAAACTGTGAGTAAGTTGGTATTGGTGTATGTCAAGGAGCACGTACTTGGACACGGCGTAGTGGTATGCTAGATAAGCCCGTAATCTGTCGAGCTGCATACTGCTCATATCGCCCGGTATCGTGTTGTCAAGACTGGGCATTTCCTGGTCGAGATCGAGGTCACTTAATAGATCACCAGCCATACGGTAGTATTGGAAGGCCTGTCTGTTCTTTGGCCTCAGATGAAATGGATACCTGTAAATGTTAACCATGCCAAACTTGTTCAGAGCTGATCCACTGACCAAGCGCAATAGATGAGAATGCCTTGCAACAGTTCCATGCTCCTCTCACCACTTGCCACAAACTTGAGGCCCAAGACTTTTCTAAACTCATCGTCGTAAAGCGTATGTCCCTGCAAAGTGCGCGATCCAGAAGCTGCAGCCAATATCGAGAGCAAGACAAACGGTCTGGATGCAGCGAGGCTGGCCACCGTCTCATCAGGCTTCAGTACAATGACAGGGTAATGAACCAGCATCCCCCGAAACGAAACCAACAGCGACTCTGCGGAGTCAAGGTTGAATTGGGGCTTCGCATGGAAAGATTGTATCGAAAGCGTGTGAGATGAGGATGGCGTGGGAAAGCCCGTGAGCGGCGAGTCTTCGAAGCTACTGAGATCCGCGTCTGGATCCGATGGGAAGATTGAGTCTATGAACTGTACGTGTGAGTCTCGAAGGTTGTCAAAGTTCTCATCGACGTCCAATTGTGTTGGAACTTCAAAGTCGATGGTGAAAGTCTTTGATGGCGCTGGCGGTGGAGGAGGCGGTGGTTGATGAGTTTCCATGGCGCTGTATCAAGTTTACATATCAGCCTGATTTCCCCAATGCGACATAGTAGATATTTCCTACTATTTTGTCCTTCTTCGGCGCGTTCGCGGGCCTGTTCGTGATATGCATTCTTTCTTGGACTCGAGACACCTTCCTACGTCAGATGATGCGCTGTAAACAAATCTCCAGCCGAGAGGCCTTACTTGCGACAAACCCCAGGCTGTTCACTCGGTTGGCATTTTATCTTTGTAGCGCGACAGGCTTCGCAGGCTGTTGACACCCTCTTCCGAACTGGACAAGCTTCAGCTGTTGGTGACTCGCTCGCCATCTGTGTCGAGATGTTGGGATGCCGATTGGTGACGGTCCGGTATCGAATTGAATGGTACAAGGCCCATAATTGAACAGTGAAAGGGAAAAAAGACTTGATGCGATAAAGTGACAGAGAGAGAGTCGTGACTTGCGCCGGTGTAATGAGGAACCGAATCATGCTCAATCGCCGACAGCTCTCGGATCTTATGACCCACACAAGACGACGGCTGACATTGGATGTAAGCACACATATAATACAGCCAGTGAGAGTGAGTATTGGGATGACAAGTGATGTTCTAGAATAATAGAACGAAGGAGAATAGAAAAATAGAGTAAATTATGGCTTCTTTAATTGATGTCTTGCCCAAACCATCTCTCTCTGACACGCCTGATAGAATCATATGCTGGCGCCCAAATAATAATACACCCAACTCAACACATATACATATACATACACGCACACCATCAATCAACCACTGTGTACTTCAGCCCAGGGTTTGCCTCCTTCAGCGTCTTTTCCACGATTTCCCATAGCGGCACTGCCAGCTTCTTAATCTCATACGCAGCCGTCTTAAGTCCATGTCTTTCGTGTCTGTGCCTCGCGAGATTGGATGCCGCACATCCTATCGAGCAGTATATAGTGTCCCTCTTTTGATCAATGCATTCCTTGCACGCCACTGCGTTACTAGTCCAGTCCTGCATTTCGATGTCTTCGTCATCATACTGCACACATCTATCTCCGCTCTCGCAGTCATGCTCCAATTCATTGTGGTCACCCTGCTCAGGTTAGATCCAATCAGTCTGAAGAAGCTGGTAGCACTTACGGCACCCCTTTCGAAGCATTCATCCGAGCACCACACTGTTAATTCCCTCGTGCCGCCCATATGAGCAAGTGCTTGGCACACCGAGCATGAGAGAACATCCTTAGGATCTACTGTACCTGTACAAACCGCACAGGGTGGTAGATTATACAAGTCCTGGGAAACAGCGGGCGTTTGGCTTGCTTGGGCTCGACTCTTATTCTGCAGCCTGTTCTGCTCAAATGCCATCTTTGCTCTACGCAGCTCATCCAGTCGGTTTCTGTGATGCTCACGTTGCGGTTCCGTCGTAAGGCTCGCTTTGTGATCTTGTGAGATCCGATCAATGACTTGCTCAATGGACATTGTGTCGCTGGCCGCATACGCTTCCAGGTATTGCTGTGCGTTTTCCACCACCTCTCCCGTTTGCGAATCCTTGAAGAAGAAGTCGATGTAGATCTGTTTCAATGATGCTGCGTCGTTTTTGGCGACTGTAATTTTATCGGTAAGGGAGTCCACGTCGGCTTCCCAGTTTGCTGGCTTGCCAACACCCTCCCATATCCTCTCAGTGAGCTCTTCCCAGCGCTTAACCGGGTCGTCTAGCATTGCTCGCAGCTCGTCTTGATCTGCCCCGCCTTCTCCTACTGAGAGGAACTGCGGGTACATGCGTAGCACCCAGCGGTACCATGCCTCTTTTTCCGATGCAATACTGTCTTCGATTGACGTGAGGTCGATCTTCTTGTGGTCTTTGACATCGGCAAACATGACGTCCAGTTCGTTCAGAAATGCTCGACGCTCTGAGAACCACTCTCTGCCTTCAGCATCGCAATATCGAGCCCGCATCCTGTCGAGGACCTTGGGGAAACACTTTTCGCATTCCACCACGCTTACTTTTTGGCATTCTGATAAACATGCCTTCTTGATGGCATCCACTTCGTTGGCGCATTGTTGCCTGTGCACTCTGGCCGCGCTCAACTCTGTCCAGTGCTCTGGAAGAGCAACCTTGCCCGTCGAACTCATTTCTCCCAATCCTGACGTGGCTAGCTTGAATCCGTTTCTTGATGTCTAAGTAGTAAAGTTGTAAGAATGATCGATTCGGGGATTTGCCAAAAGGTCAGCAATGTTCAAGTCACTGAACTTTATATACAAGATGAGAAAAGGCACTGGTTAAGTCAATGAAGTAGTAGCTCGTGGTTAATGCGTGGTCTTTGTGTGACGTATCAATTCGTGTTAAAAGTCGTCTATTATTGTTCTTGATGAAATGAGAAGCAGGGGTCAGTAACTGGAGATCTGTAGGTAAAGCCCAAACTGCCGATGTTTAGGCGGTGTAAACCAGCTGGGTAGGGACTGGAAGGTACCTGTTTCATCCTCAACCG
The DNA here is from genome assembly GCA_017165645.1 of Fusarium sacchari. NCBI lineage: Eukaryota > Fungi > Ascomycota > Sordariomycetes > Hypocreales > Nectriaceae > Fusarium > Fusarium sacchari. The sequence goes on from JADANP010000006.1 coordinate 617,622, forward strand.
CTACAGACCATCAAGAATTTCTCTCTTTATCCTACTAGGGATATAGGCAAGATTTTGTGTAGGATAAATGAACATATAGAGCCCCTATTTTCTCAAGCAAGTCTTGAGCAGCACCCGTTTGGCCACCTGAAAAGGTCTCATCATTTCGACTTATGTAGATGGAAGTGAGTATTTGACATATGAACCAGATCAACGATGCCCCTGATGATGGCAATGCAACCATTTCTTGTATATAAAAAGATTAAAAGATAACGCAGTAATATCTCTCGTGTAATTATCTCATTTGCATGGATTTGTATCAACTCCGAGGACATTGCTGCTCATGTCCTGGGTCCTCCTCGAGTTATGCACATACCGAGGCGCCCTATCTTATCAGGCGCATCAACTTTCATCATTCGTGATCTCGGCGCATTCATTTGCCTACTAAAAAACAAACAAACACCTCTAATATCAAGCACCATGGTACGTCTCTTCCAATCCCAGCTTACGACCATCGCATGCTGACAGATAGCAAGGCCGACAAACTCCGCACCCAACAAGAACTCGAGCGCCTCCAAGCGAAATACGTCGGCACCGGTCACCCAGACACGACAAGCTGGGAATGGCGCACCAACATTCAGCGCGACACATACTCTTCCATCGCCGGCCATAGGCCTCTCCTCTCTTATATCGCGCTTGCTGAGAACGAACCCATTACCAAGATTCGCGCGCAGATGATCAGGGTATGTCAAGCTGCTCCTTGTCAACGGCCAATAGCTAACCTGTCGGGTGCAGAAAATGGTACAGCCTTGTGGTCCTCCTCCGCCACGCGAGGATTAGAACGGACGGACAATTCGATATCGCAGGCGGAGCTGAGAGGTTCAACGTGATTAAATTTCGCTCGGGAATGGAAAGGCGTCAAGGATTAATACCCCTATGTGTGGGAAGATTTTGACCATATTTCACCATACTAAATTGTTTCAAGCTTTGAATTGAATGTTTGGTCTGTATTGGGGTATCATAATGTCGACATTAGTCCTCGTCCCTTTTTGTTCTATCCCTGCACTCGACTGCCTTCACCCGCGGCTTCGTCGTCTTCTTCGCCATCCTGCTGAGGTGCATCCCTGATGTTTAGACTCGCACGAAGCTTCTTCTCGTTGTCATCATTCCAGCTGTCGCCATAAACCTCCCGCGTCATGCCCATCACACCGTCAACGCCGACTTCTTGTTTTCCACGAGGACCGACATGCCAAGTCGTAGTCGGGTCGCCATCTTGGCCCAAAGGCGGTCTTTCAACCCTCTTGACGACGTAGCCTTGTTTCTCCATCCTCTTCAAGATTATCTCTGTCTTGTCCATTGACACATTCCGGTCAGCATTGAGCCGTTGGAGATAGCGCTTCAACTTCTGGTCGCTCAATTCTCCGCCGCTCAGGGAGATGACCGATATGATCATTGTGTAGAATCCTGCGTATGTAGCTTCGTCGTCCGCACTTGGGGTCTTGGATGGGGCGAGAATCGTTGCATTGCGATACGCTTCTGGCAATATCGACGTAAGGATGTAGGCGCCAGAACCGAGCTTGGGCTGGGAATTAGCCTTCATAGCTATACGTTATTAGTAGCTGGATCAAGTGCGATGGATGATGGTTGTACCTTGACGCTTTTCCTGGAGTGACATCTTCTCCCTAACAGGTAACTCCCTTAATTCCATGCCCCAGACCCGTCTGAGCTGTGTCTGCGCCAAGTCAAAGATGCGCCTGAAGGATCGGCCTTGGGTACCGAGTACTATTCACGAATTAGCTTTGGCCTGTCATCCCACATTGGCTATTGTTACCTCGTTCTTTGATACCGTCTCGGCGGATCGCAGTTCTAGAATATTCGCAGGAAATAACATACCGCACCAGCTTCTTCACCAGTTGGTCGTCGGCACTCCGGGCATGGTGTTGGTCTTCATCCATTTCGGCATCGCTAGCTTCTTGTCCGTTATCGCCCTCAGAATCTGCCCTGTTACGTTGACGGGGACGAACATCTTCCTCTGATTCCTCGTCTTGGGCCTGAAGCGTAGAGCAAGTCAGAGCTTCGTCCTTAGTGAATCACTGAGGAATTGAACTCACCGGACGGCGGCGCCTTTGCGTAGGCATAGTAATAGCAAGCAATTGTAGTTACACAATATCAGGTCTTACACAGATACTCAAATTGATGCTACCAAAGTCCCAATGATGCAAGTATTGGCGATTTGTATGAATGAAAAAGATGGAGGGGGTGGCTTATACTGACGAAAGACTATACGCGGTCTTGCCCTTCCCAACTTAGACGCGTTGAATCTTATCAAACGGCGGGAACTTATCGCTTATCCGGTTATCGCTTATCGGATAAAATTTCTAGTAACACTGGTCTCTCTCTACCGTGGTTTTGGGCAAATTTGGTCGCATTGTCGCATTCCGCTCCCTCAATGGGGCTTCCGTATTTATCACTTACTTCTCAATGATTTCTAGAGCGGTACGAGTGCCGCGTATTCGCCTGGCATGCAGGTTTGGCTTAATAACACAACGAAGCACTGGACTGGGCTTCCGACCAAGTCCAGTCCATGAAGGCCTGTCACGACGATTATATACATCCGACCCTGGAAATGCTGGGGAGAACAGGGTTGATGCTTTCATAACGAACACGGACGCTTTGAAAACAACGCCGAAAGAAGAGCAATTGGACGAAGAGTCAGAGGTTTCACCTACAGGATCAGAAGACGCGACACCGGCTCCAGATTTTGCCTCCACCACCAACGTCGACTCTGAGCCAACTAGTAGCTCCGAGGAACCTCAATTAGACGAGGACCCTCTCTTCAAAGACACGGAGGCATTTCCTGGCGACGAGACATGGCCAGAGACGCCGATTGACGATGCACTGAACGATTCCCCATCACAACCACGATCGCCAGGATACGTTTTACCTGACCTGCCCGACTTCCCCAAATCGTCGTCAGGACATTCGCCTAGCTCCGGACAGCATATGCTGGACGAACTCTTGGGGGGGTCGCATAAGCCAGGGATTGAGGCATTTGCACTGCCCGAACTAGAAGCCCAAGATGTTGAAGACGAGCTCATGCCTTTGCCAAAGAGACGCCTCCAGGATCGTCTTATGCACGATGAATCCCTTGGAGTCTCTACTCTGGGAATGCCAGCTGATGCCATTATCATCAACAATCCGAACATGTTACGCATCGAGCGGCCAGCCCCCACCGTGATGGAAGCGAAACCTATAGAAACCACAGATCTTGACTGGCAAAATTTGACTCCGTCCGGAATGACAGAGCCTGAATCTGAAGAGATATTCAAGAATATCGATGAAATCTGCCCCGTGAGTCGCATTTTGCGTCGAACCGAAATCGACAAGCTCGTCAGCACTCTTTGCGATGGTTTCACAGTCACCCAGCTGCGGGAATATCACAGTGCTCGCAAGCCAGAACCCAGGGATCATGACACGGTAAAATACGAGTGGATAGAAGATATTGTACCATGGACTTCACTGAACTCGGTTCGACTGCGTGGCAATGATAAGGCTACTCTTGCTCAAAAGATCGTGTTGGATAAATGGAAGATTGAGGTTCAGGAGCATGCGGACGATCTTGGAAAAGCGTTCATCTGGATGGATCCTGAAATCTTCCCCTTTCTCACATGTTCGTTTCCCAAACCCCCTGGGCTTGGTGGTATATTTACTGACTGACGGTCATAGATGGCCGCAACAACACAAGCCGTCTACTTTGGGAGCTCAAGCGGGATTTCATAGTCGGCGAAGACGAGAAGTTAACATTACATACTCCAAAATGCCGCCTCAACATTACAGCGAAGAAGTCAACTACTTACGGTATTCTCGCTCATATTGATCAAGCCGTGCAGAGGATGAAGAGCCGGGTTATCGACGTTGCCCCCCTTCTTCCCAAGACTCGATCAGTAGCTCTAACGCAGGCAGAACGCAAGGAGCTCGGCCGGCTGACCAAGACTTCAATCACGCCTGTAAGGCATGGCTCCCAGGAGGTACGAAATTCTAGTTATGCCTAAAACGTACAATATCATACTAAACGGTTTCTAGATGTTGCGCGTCTCCTGGATGCCCAAGCCTGACGAGCCTCCAACCGAGACAGAAGACCCTGCAGACACAGTATTCCGCTTAATCGTGGGCCGCGTCGTCCCGGGCGCCGCCCACGGTGTCATCCAGTGTCTTCCGCGATCTGATGACCAAGACCTAGTCACTGGCCAGCCCGTCCCTGTACAACGCCAGGCTCGGGCTATGTCGTGGAGAGACAAGCTCCAGCAGTGGCTGAGGATTGTCGCACCCATCAGCAAGGATACTCAAAACACTCTACCGCTAGGGCTGCCTTCCGAATCAGTGATTCCTGAAGAGAAATGTCCTCGTGGTGGAAATGTAGACGCTACTACAGCGAAGTTTGGTCATATCCTACACCAACGCGCTAGCACTTCGATTAAGGAACTCTACCGCAAACGCCGCATCCTAGCTCCCCTTACACCTCATCCCGCAGCTTTCTCCGCCCTCAAACCTGACAACGACTTGCCCCTGAAGGAGACTACTTCCATTGTTATGCACCTTTCACCTCATGTCGATAGCTCGGAGAGTCCGGTAACAGATTCCAATGAGAAGAAACATGCAGAACCTGCTGCCTATATCACCATTCCCGTCCACCCTCAGGCCGATCTCGACAACTTCACGATCCCAGACGACGCAACCGTCCACATTTATGTGCCGTGGCACACCAGTGACGTGCTGCTTCCTACAGAGGCTGTAGATGTCCGTTTGGAGCACAAGCGCTCCTATCCTCTCTCAATAAAACACACAGGCATAAAGCAATTCTTTGCGAAATCGCAGCTCAACCTCCGTGAGGGTCAACTTAGAACACCGAGCCAAGCCAAACTCTACGTCCCGGGCACATGGTTACGAGGAAGTGGCAGCGGCAGGATGAACACCGCGAAGAGAGTCGTTCTTTACGACTTCCGTGGAACCGAGATCCATCAGACCGTGGAAATGCCTTGGAATGGCCACACATTGCGCTACTCTAGCATCGAGGCTGGACAGCATGGCGGCCAGCGTCAGGAGATTACACTCCAGGCTGGTTTACCAGGCGAGAACCCAGTTGCTTTCAAGGATAAGAGACGTACGAGCTTTTTACAACTAGTCGAAGACATGGCTACTGGAAAATGCTTCTCCTGGTCTGACGGCTACAAATCTGTCAAGAGCCGCCAGCTAGAAGATTTCAGTTACAACCTGCTTGAAGAAGATCTCCCTGAGGATGTCATTGTCGACAACGAAAAGTTTGATTCGCACGGTCGCGTAAATCGATACAGATCAGCTACGAGCCAAGACAGTTACAAGCCCGACCCGCGTGGCCGCTTCAGTCAACATAGGCCAGCCATCGAGATGAGCAATGATAGGAATGATTCGCGAGATCATGTCGGCGAGCGTGAGTCAGCCATGAAGGCGAACGATGGCAAGCTTGAAAGCCGTGGCCACATGAATGAACGCGCATCTAGCCCAAAGCTAAAGAAAGTAGCTCCCGTTGACATCTTTGACGACATAGATGCATTGCTTGCGGCGGAGGGGCCGACTTCTGAGCTCAACCCCAACACAACACCCAAGTCTGATAAGCAACAGCTTGATGAGACCGAATTTGACGACAACATAATCACCAAAAGAAGTAAAGCGGAAGATAGTCTTATGAGTTTCCTCGAGAAGTACGCCAGCCCTAAGGCCTTTGTGACTGAAGACAACAAGAAGCTCTACGGCATCGATGCTGCCTACCGATACAAGGAATCAGTGACCAGCGTTTCTGAAGATGATTCCCCGATCGACAACTCGCCAGATTTGCCAGATTTCCCTGAAGACAAGGTGACACCACCGAAACCTCGGAAGGAAAAGGTTGCAACTAAAAAGGAGAAGTCTCGCAAAAAGGTTCAGAGTGAGAACTTCGCAGCCCAGGAGCCAGCACCCAAGCCCAAGCCCAAAGCAACGCCAAAGAAATCAGCAACGCCAAAGAAATCAGCAACGCCAAAGAAATCAGCAACGCCAAAGAAATCAGCAACGCCAAAGAAATCAGCAACGCCAAAGAAATCAGCAACGCCAAAGAAATCAGCAACTACCGGGAAATCCAAGGACAAGGCCAGCAAAAATACCCTCCCAGAGGTACAGAAACCCGCCAAGATGTCAGAGGCAGATGCATTTGCGGCTCAGTTCGCCAGCCGAGCGACTTCAGACAATAGAGGGAAGGACCAAAACAAAGTCATCGGCTTCTTCGACACCCTCCCAGAGGAGAAGAAGCCTGCTAAAAAGAAGCCCACTCAGAAGAAGCCCACTCAGAAGAAGAAGAAACAGTCTGCTTCAAAGACAAAGCAACCGACATCGAGTAACTCAAAACACAAAAAGTCTTGAGCCGCTCTCAAATGAAGTGTTTAGGTATGCTACGACGACTGAAACGATGTCAGGAGTACGAATGCCGGTATGAACAAGGACGATCATTCATGAGGCTCGCGTGTCACTCTTTTGCGCCTCTGTTTCTCTACAGCGCCATGTCGGTTGTGACCTGCAACCTTATAAATGAGGGAATTCGTGAAAGTTGCGTGAGGCAGCTTTGGATACGCAAAAGAAAAAGGAAGAGATAATATTGTATACTAAAACAGCATGTGTATCATAGTTATGTAGTAACATCATTAGACGAATGTATAGAGGAAAGGGGCAGTATGTAACACTAGACACACCAAAATACAACCAACGGCAAGAAAACATAAAGACACGGCGGCAAAGTGCACACCTTATCAGCATACCCTGTCGCCACACGTACTGAATCGTCCGCATATACGAGCTACTGATACTTCAAGCGTCAATTCAACATGTGGTGAGTCAAGTCAATCAAATGGGCAGAGGGTACATCACAAGAAGCTTCATTTGCTACAGCAGTCACACATTATCACGAGCATCGTGGGTAGGAACAAGAAATTTTTGCACGAATCACTTCTAGACTCTCTATTCTTTTTTTGATTTGCACACAACCGAGATCCTGGCCTTTTTTCTTTGCCTCTCATTATGTGCCCCCAGACAAAAGCCGAGTGCTCATGCCAACATGATCATTTCGTCGTAGAAGCGAGTACATCAGCCCTTGGGCGTGAGATCGAAGTCGTAAGATCCCACTGAAGGTTGTCATTTCAGAAATAAGTTGCTTATTTCTTGGCGGCCTTGGCGGCGGACTTGGTGACCTTGCCGGCAGCACCAGTGGACTTCTCGACGGCCTTGATGACACCGACGGCGACGGTCTGTCGCATGTCACGGACGGCGAAACGACCCAGAGGAGGGTAGTCAGTGAAAGCCTCGACACACATGGGCTTGGAGGGAACCATCTTGACGATGGCGGAGTCACCAGACTTGATGAACTTGGGGGCGGACTCAGTAGCCTTACCGGTTCGGCGGTCGATCTTCTCCTGGATCTCGGCGAACTTGCAGGCAATGTGGGCAGTGTGGCAATCAAGGACGGGAGCGTAACCAGCACCGACCTGACCGGGGTGGTTGAGGACGATGACCTGGGCGGTGAAAGAAGCGGCACCCATGGGGGGGTCGTTCTTGGAGTCACCAGCGACGTTACCACGTCGGATGTCCTTGACGGAGACGTTCTTCACGTTGAAACCAACGTTGTCACCGGGCTGGCCCTCAGTGAGCTGCTCGTGGTGCATCTCGACGGACTTGACTTCAGTGGTGACGTTGGAAGGAGCGAAGGTAACGACCATACCGGGCTTGATGACACCAGTCTCGATACGGCCGACGGGAACCGTTCCAATACCACCGATCTTGTAGACATCCTGGAGGGGAAGACGGAGGGGCTTGTCAACGGGACGCTTGGGGGGCTCGATGGAGTCAATGGCCTCGAGGAGGGTCTTGCCAGAGAGCTTGCCGGACTTGATCTCACGCTCCCAACCCTTGTACCAGGGGCAGTTGGTGGAGGGGGTAAGCATGTTGTCACCGTTGAAACCGGAGATGGGGACGAAAGCGACAGCCTTGGGGTTGTAGCCGACCTTCTTGATGAAAGAGGAGGTCTCCTTGATGATCTCCTGGTAACGGGCCTCAGACCACTTGGTGGTGTCCATCTTGTTGATGGCGACGATGAGGTTCTTGACACCAAGGGTGTAGGCAAGAAGAGCGTGCTCACGGGTCTGGCCATCCTTGGAGATACCAGCCTCGAACTCACCAGTACCGGCGGCAATGATGAGAATGGCACAATCGGCCTGGGAAGTACCAGTGATCATGTTCTTGATGAAGTCACGGTGACCGGGAGCGTCTGAGTGACATGTTAGTACTAGGAAATAGAGTGAGGCATGAGCGACAACATACCAATGACGGTGACATAGTAGCGGGGAGTCTCGAACTTCCAGAGAGCAATATCGATGGTGATACCACGCTCACGCTCGGCCTTGAGCTTGTCAAGAACCCAGGCGTACTTGAAGGAACCCTTACCGAGCTCAGCGGCTTCCTATTGTCAGATGGTTAGTGACTGCTTGACACGTGATGATGCGCTCATTGAAGTTGTGGCTAGGAAAGGGCAAAAACGCGCCCATCGCTCGAGTGGCGGGGTAAATGCCCCACCAAAAAAATTACGGTCATATCGCAAAATTTTTGGTCTCGAGCGGGGTAGCGGGCACGTTTCGAGTCGTAGGGGAAATCGATGTACAAAGGACGCGCGATCGAAGGGAAAGTGACTAACCTTCTCGAACTTCTCGATGGTTCGCTTGTCGATACCACCGCACTGGTAGATCAAGTGACCGGTCTGTGTAGCCATGTCAGCATCTTGTTTCAAGAGGAATACCCCGCCAGGTCTTGGTGAGGGTTTCGATGGCAGATAAGCTCATCATCGAGGGTAGTACTCACAGTGGTCGACTTGCCAGAGTCGACGTGGCCGATGACGACGACGTTAAGGTGAGTCTTGTCCTCCTTACCCATTTTGACGGTTGTGAATGGTTTGTGATAAGGTGTTTGATGTACGTGCTGTGAAGAAGTTAGCGGCCGAAGAGGCAAGGTGAGGAGAGCGAGCGATGCTCAAGAATATGTTCCAAGAGCTTGCAATGAAGCGATAGATCTTGTCGATGTTCTTGACCAAGGCCTTGAAGGGTTGAACATACAAAATCGCAGATCGGATGCTTGAACCGGGTATGCGAGACGAGGAGGGAAGAGAAGAAAAATCCAAGGGAAGTGGTGGGAGAAGGAGATTTAAAAGGCGAGCCAGAGGGAGGAGGGGTGGGGTGGGGTGAAAGGCAGTAGCGGCGCCGCGGGGCAACCAACTTGGCAAGCCCTAACAGCTCAGAGGTTTTTTCACAAGGCAGGTGGATCTGTGTGAGCCAATCATTAAGCTCCAAAGCATCATGACGGCGAGTGAGTAAAGACTTGAGGAATGGTACGAGGAGGGGCAGAAGAAGCTCGACGAGGACGGAGATATCAGAGGTTTGTCGTTAATATTGAATCATCACGATCAAGTAGCTACGGCGGCCACTACTAGATTATACTGCACAGCCTGCTGCGCATTTGGAGGACTCCTTGCGGTGTTGCTGGCCGCTCTTGAAGCTGATATCTGGGGAAGCAAACTGGCAGGTTCAGCGCAACCCATCAGCACTCAACAGACGAACAAGGCCTGGCACCCGAGAGGAACCTCAGTAAAGCCGCTGTCCTCTAGTGGACTACCTACTTAAGGTAGGCACGGCATTTAGAAATAGAAACATCACCATGGCGCCTCTAGCTGCTCTATCAGCAGCTCAATAACCGTATCTCAACCTCTTTCAATATCTGTCTTTCCACCAAGGCAATCGCAAAAGCGCTGGGTTCTACGTGGAGGTACAAGCGAACTGTTAGGCGGGTACATGCGGGGCACAATTTTTTGCGATTCTTTTCTTGTGCGCATCGCCGCCTAAAGGAAAATTTCTCACTACGGCCTGAAGAAAAATTCGATCATGCTGGCGGTCGAGGCTCGGTGGGTTACTGGGTTACCCTTTCGTGTGGTGGATGCGCGGGCACGTCCTAAAATTGTCTGGGGGCCTGCTTGTGGCCGGCCTGATACAGAGACGAGCATAGCTCTGGGACTGTTCTGCCCAACGCAGCATCTGAGGATTTTTTTTGCCCCTCAATTTCACGTCCGTCAGCCCAACGCAACCACGGCGTGAGTCACTTGAGTAATCTTAATGTCTTCTTCCTGAATTCTCTTGCGTGCAATGTCACACCGATAAAAGTATCCTACCCGAGCGACTCTCTTTGTTGGCTCTCGCTCTACATCTTCGTCTGCGTTCGACCACCAAGGGAAGGGAAGCTTCAAGATTGCCCCTCCTCTATGGCGCGGTCTGTTTCTGGCTCAAACTCCCTGCACGAATCAACGTCATGCTCCACTGAATCTTTTAGCGCCTGTGGGTTGCCACCACCGCTGCGCGACCAGTGCACGGAAGATCTAGCCTTGGCTGGGATGTGTGAGGTGGTCAAACAGGAAGTTGATTGTCCCTATCAAAAATTTTCAAGCTGGAGGGGTAATATGGACGGTACAGATAGCCCGTAAAAGCGAATATCCGTCACTGTAGGCATCATGACATCAGGCAGATCCTGTATTTGGTCGCTTACACTGATGTTCAGAATATTCGTGCGGTTAATCACATTGACCATAATCTCCGCTCAGTTGCAGTTCCTCGTCTTGGTCTTGCTTGCGCCTGTGTCTCGTCCAGCTGTTGTTTACTCGTGTTGCGTTGTGCCCCTCCCCCTCCTTGTCAACAACCCCTCCATCAAATTATGGTCCAAGCAGAGGCTGCTGGGATCAATACATAGCCTCTAACCACTGAACAAGCGCGCCAGAGCAGAAAAGAAACCACAAGGAGGGGTAAAAAAATCATGTCCAGCCACTGTGGAGCCCACACGAAGCGCAGCTGCAGCTCACCTTGATCTGTCGCGAGATAGTCGTGCTCCTGGTGGAGGTCCAGATGAGGACCCTGGGGGGTAATAAAACTTCTGAAGTTAAAGCAGGATGCCAAAATCACGGTGGTCTAAACGCCTCTTGAGATATACTAAGTTTACCCAAGTCTTTTCGTCACTTGGGGCGCAGGGCTTGGGTTTTCTTGCCTCCCATAGGGACCTTGCGATTTCATGCAGCTTCAAGTGCCACTACGATATCTTGAGCCATTGAGGAATTGCCAGATTGTCAAAGGCCAAAGTTAGCACCGCTACCCTTTATCCGTATGACACAGCTGAAACTATCATCCATGCTACCCCGATGACTCTGACGGCAGGAATGTATCACTGTAAGCTTAATGGAAGAAGAGCCTTTCCTTTGAGTTTCGTGGGATCTTTCTTCTCCATTAGATACATATCTCGTTGAACCTAGGAGGCCGTGCTCCCTTGTTGATGGATTGTTGAGGCATGTCAGTAATCTGGAGCTACCGACATACAAGTAGTCATGGCGCATATTCACGGCGGTTATCGTTCATTGTCTCCATCTGGATATGGGCAGTCCGCCGGTTTTGTTGTCACATTGCCATTATGGAGAACTCTATCCGAGGGGGTTTGTCCACAGTGGGTATGCCCTCGCCGCATGCATCGGCTCCGCCGTAGGCCTGTCGCCTCGAAATTCTCCTTCACTTTACGGAAGATATCGTGAGACTCAAGTGGAGGACGCACCATATGAGAACATCTCATGATTCATAGATGAGAAAATTTCAAGCCCTCTTCGCTTCTGTAGACCGCTACTATTGATATGTGATGTTGGGGAGAGCCTGAGGTGTCGAGAACTCTGATGATCTCGATGTCAGTTTAGGGTAGCATCGAGACTCTCAACATAAGGTAACTTACGGAGTCTAGGGAGTTTACCATGATACACAACCTGATACAAGCCAAGCTTGACTGTTACCAAGGTATTACAGTATTATGAAAGTCTGTGCATGTTTATGGCCAATAGTATTAATTGTGAAAATCGAGTGCCGCTATCACCTCCCTGTTGAGCTTGACCTATCCTGGCGGCCAAGCGGAGCCATTCAAATGTCCATATAAAGACACCATCCCCCGGCTCGTGTTACACATGAATGCACGCGTTGGGTATTGTAAGCTCGTACGAATCATCCCAGACAGTACGGTTCAAACCGAATTACCAAACCAGAAGATATCGGTTGTTCAATTGATTATACAGATCTTGAAACCAGTTGCCTTCCATCCAAATCTCAAGAGCTGAGGCGTATCCAGTTTTGAGCCTTCTCAACACCACGAAACAACGACACTGCGACCATACAATGCGACCACTCTATCACTGAATCACCGGCCGAGAAATAACAGTAACAGTGCCGATGACTCGATCACCACCGCCCTCCACACCCAATTCTATCCAATTACCGCGCAGCGCCCTGCACGCTCCCGTCTGTGAAACTGCAGCTTCCTGTCACTGCCTATAACCGGCCCCTTTTTTCAACAGGATATAGCCCGTCACAATAGTACCTATCCCAACAAGCGATGCCAAAGACTTCGTGGTCGAGCGGTTAAAGCATACGAAAGCCCGTATAGAGTAATAGTTAACTCGTTGGACTCCTATAACAGTATAGGGCGTTAGCCAAGGATCCTGGTGCAAATCCGGGTGCGGGTAATTTTTTGCCTTTTTTGGAGTTCTACTTCTTGCTGCGCAAGTCTGGCAGTCGACTCTGCACGCAGTGCGGTTCGAACACCCTCTTGCTCATCCTGCTCTGGGAGACTCGAATCACGGGGCAGTGTGCTGTGCACTCAGTCTTTAAAAAGTCTGCTCAACACCACAATCACTGCAGAAGTCTCAAGGAGAAAGTAAGTCGTAACAAGGCGTAAAACATGAAACGTAAAGTGTATGCTACAATTATCTATGAATGCTGCTATCTACCCCAGTCAAGTCCAGCTTGACTAGTACATGTAATATACACATCCCCTCCATGAACTAGCGATTGCCTCTACACAGCCCTTACCGAACCTTGCCCTCAACCTTCTTGCCCTCAACCTTCTTGCCCTCAACCTTCTTGCCCTCAACCTTCTTGCCCTCAACCTTCTTGCCCTGAGTATTCATACCCTTTGGCGTCTTCAACCCTCCAAACACCGCTGCAGCTACAACAGCGATACCTGTTGCACCCATGCCATATGCTACCTCACGGCCAGCCCACCAGTACACACTTGTGAACAAGATAGGACCGAGGCCTCGGCCAAGCTGGCCCCAACTTCGTAGCATGCCGAGCTTGTTGCCGCGCTCATCTTCGTGAGCTTCGAAGCTGGAAAGGGCGTTCAGACCCGTCACGACGGTAGCGGATGTAACGGCCAGGCATGTAGCAGCGAGATACAGGCCACCGATTGTGTTGACCTGTCCCAGAAGAACGAAGGACGCAAGGCAAGCTAGTGTGCCGATTCGAACAGACATCAGAGGCGGGAGTCGTCGCGTGACACCACCCTGCAGAATAGATGCCACAAGACCGACATAGCCAAGTAATCTTCCATTCTTGCCGGAAGTGAACGAGAAGAGCTCGTACGTCATAAAAGACAGAGAACTCTCCATGCCGGAAAAGAACAGCAGGAAGACGAAGTGGATGGCGTTCAAGAGAAAGTGAGAGTTGGTCCTCTCAATAGTCTTGGGTATAGCCTTCTTCTTCCCTCCATCCTTCGCCTGAGCACCGCGTAGCGATGGTAACGTCTCAGGCAGGCTGAAGTATAGATACACTGTCTCCACAACAATCAGCGCAAGACTGAATCCCGCAGCCGCCGCAAACGGGTTCGCCGTGAATGTTGAGAATGTGCTGAGCCACGCGCCGAGTCCAGGGCCGAAGGTGAAAGCGATTGAGAAGCACGCGCCGATCAGAGCCATAGTTGCACCGCGAGACGACTCATCCGAGATGTCACTCGCCATTGCTGTAGCGAGCTGGACGTTGCCTTCTGATAACCCACCAACGACACGACTAGCGATGAATGTTCGGAAATCGACGGCAGCAACCCAGAGCAGGACGGAGAGAATGTTGCCGCACATGGAAGCCAAAAGGGCTTTGCGACGGCCATATCGATCGGAGAGGGCGCCGATTAGGGGAGATGCAATGGCTTGCAGAAGTCTACGAGTAAGATTGTCAGCTTGCACCTTAACATTTACAGGCTTGCTTCACGGTTACGCACGAGAACAGGGAGCCCAGAGCTCCGCCCAGAAGCACAATGTCATGTCGCGACTCGATCGGGCGAGAGAAAGAAGCCTTGTATCGGTGGAGGCCGGATAGGACGGTCTGGAGGAGAGTTTGAGGTCCGTCGTGGCCGATTGGCTCCTGGCCTTCGCGGTCGCGGTAGAATTCGAGAAGCTTGGGGAACAAGGGAAGGATAAATGTGAAGGAAATCTAGGGGCTTGAATTAGCGAGGAAGCCATACTGAACTGTTCTTGTCACATACCAGATCGAGGAGTAGCGAGACAGCAATGACCCGGAGGACTCGCTTCCTCGCTGCGGGATCAAAGGTAGACATTGGCGGGTGCTAAATGAGGACAGATTGGTTTGAAGTAACAGACAGAGACAGAAATAGAGACCAGGGAGATACGGCACAGATGTACAAGGAAACAAAATGGCAATTATGTATGTATAAAAGGGGAAGAAAAGAGAAAAAGAACTAATAAAAGATCAAGTAGAGAAGCTCAGGAGACAGTGGACACTTGCTGGTCTGACGGCATCTGATCTCGGAATAGAATCCAATAGCAGCAACGTGGTGGTTTGGTGGCTGCTTGCTTTGACCAGGCCCAATAGAAATAAATAGCTGCGTCCCGTCACTACCTACTCCGTACCATTAGGAGAGTGGGTGCCCGTGGATAGTGGATGTAGGTAGTGCGGATATTCCCTGTAATTTAGGGGGTCTTTGCTGCAACCTCTTGACGGAGAATCTAGGTAAGTTAGGTCCACATTGGATTGGATGCTTTCTCGATGGTTGCTAATCCTTGATCTATCGACGGAACTGCCGTAAATGTTTCAATACGAGATAATAGATCGACACTTGAAGCGAATTACAGGGTCACACTGAGGAGAAGCTAGAAAATATGCTTTTTGATTGTTGAATTGGATATTTGTAATTTTTTGTTGTTTTTATTTGTTTCTCCGATTCTCCTATCCAACCAGTTTGAGTCCTGGCCTCCGATTTAAGGAAAAGAGATACAGTTCTGTATCTCATAATCCTCTGGGATTCGGAATTCGTAAGTCCATATATCGTATTTATCATGACAAAGAAGATCAACCTCTTATCTGTGCGCCTCATTTGGCTTGAAGATTTGGCGTTGATAGCAAAAGACTTGCTGTTCATCCATGTTCAACACGGAGACCGCGAAGTTTTTTTTTGGATCGACATCCTCTTCTCCAGAACACGGTAAAAAATAAAGCCAGAAGGCTATTGGAAAAGCAATGCAAGACGTAAACTCATGACATAGAAAAAGGCACGCATGTGCCGCATCTTCAAAAGACGTAAAACATGAAACTCATAGCTTCTCATGACATGATCGTAATTCCATCATACAAACCCGTTTTCATCAAAGGGTTCATAAAGACATAATAGGTGCTGGGTATCGCAAAGCGGCAACAAAAGCATAGCAAAGCAAAGATACCTGACCTTGATATAGTAGTGAAGTGTTTGTCTCCAACTTAGTAGGTTTCGAAGACGAAGCGGAATCCCTCAGATCCCTTGTAGGGAATAGGCATGAAGTAGTCAGCATCAACCTCGCAGTCTCGGACTCGTGTCTCGAAGATGCTGAGGTAGCCAACGTCTCCAAAGCGCTGATCGCCATCATCGCTGCCATACACAACACCACCGCTTCCCCATCTGCGGAAGAGTTTGGCAAGTGTGAGATAAAGCTCGGCGTGAGCTAGAGCCATGCCGAGACAGATGCGCGAACCAGTGCAGAAGATGTCGAGATACTTGTCAAGTCGTTCACCGTCCTCCACCCATCGCTCAGGGTGGAAGCCGCGGGCGTCGTAGAAGATGTTCTCGTCCATGACGGTCTTGTAAGGGCTCATGCCAACGATGGATCCTGGGGGGAGGTTCCACTCCTCATCGTTCTCGCGATCATGGTAGACGAGAGCCTCATCGGGTGCAACACGTGCGAGGCGGCTGCTAGTTCCGATAGCAAGGCGCAGAGCTTCCTTGACGACTCCACGAAGGTAGGGTAGCTTCTCCAATTTAGACAGAGGAGTGGTCTCGTAAGCATCGGGGATAGCATCAAAGAGCTCGTCGCGTAGCTTGCGGAGGGTCTCCGGGCGGTTCAAAAGGTGGAAAGTGGCAAGTGACATGGCCCACGATGTGGTTAGAGTGCCACCCTGAACAGTGATCTGGCTTTCCTGTGTGTGGCGAGAGGCAGTCTTGTCACGAACAGAGCGAGTCTTGGTGGAGAGCATGGTAGGGTGACCTCCGTCCATCATCCACTTGCCGCTGCTTTGAGGAGGGTCGACGCTGTGAATCTGTTCAAGAATGTCGTTCTTCATCTTCAAGAACCCTCCCCATCCCGGCATGCATCGGTTTGAGATGGACTCCGGCAGAGCGTTGACGAGGGTGAGAACCCAGTCGAGCTGCTGCACGCAAGGTCCCATGTGAGTACCGATGAGAAGATCATTAGTGACCTCAGCACCGAAATCGGGCTTCTCGACAAGATGGTCGCTTCGAGCAAAAGCGTACTCATTGATGACATCTGAGGACACTGTTAGAGTTGTCATTATGTGAGAGACTTGAGACTTACCATTGGTAAAGGCCGAGTAGGGATACATGACATCCAGAGGTTGTCCATTGGATACCTCGGCGTAGTTCAGGAACGCACCCAGAAGAGCTTCCACTCTCTCTTCGATAACCGGCTGCAATTCGCGCACAGTCTGAGTTGAGTGGAAAGGGCTCAGCGCACTTCGACGCAACTTGTGAAGGCTGTGGTCGATGGCAGCAAGAGAGCCTTCTGTCGCTGTCTTGGGTCCTGCGAGAGCAGTTGGGTGAGGAACACGGGTACGGGGGGCACCGGACTATTCGATTGTTAGTTAAAGTCTGTGATTATCTTGAGCATATAAGTGCTTGCCTGTTGGGTGTAGAATGTCCACTTGTCTCGACGGCGGCTGGGTCCAGTGTAGAGGTCCGAGAAGAATTCAGGGTCTCCTACATGGACTTCCCAGGGGTTGATGCGAACAATGGGGCCATATCGTTCATGCATGTCGATGATCTTGTAGGTGTATTGTCCTCCGAGGACAAAGTCGTAGTAGAACTCATAGTATTGAGTCAAAGCGGCCAGCTTGGGACCTGGGATATGGGCCAGAGGGCTGAGCCATAGTCTCCAGATGACAAGCTGGACGAGATAGATGAGCCAGATGCCTGCAAGCAAGCATCCAGTCTGCTGCCAGGTAAGGGCAGCAATGGTCTCTTGGACCGCCATGAAGCTATTGGAAGCCATTCATGAGCGACTCGCCCTAACAGGACGGTATTGTCATTGAAGGAAGTCGGATTAAAGAAGATTTATTGGAGTGGCCATGAGCTCTCCAGGCTGCATAGCAGAAGCCTTTGAGGAGATAGATCTCTTGTCAAGAAGCAAGCGAGGTGGTGCTGCATTTGTATTTCAGGCACAAGCATGGTCAGGCCTTCACCGCATGGACTTTTAGACCTCTCGATCGGTCGTAGTGGATGGGCTGGGAAGACGGGGAACCCTCTCCCGGGTGCGTGAGCGGGCCGCGTGGAGACTCCTTCAGGCGGTGAACAACAATTCGGGGACTGTCTTGCAGGGCACGGCCAGCTGTCACCGCAAGTGCTGCAAACATCGTTGGTTGACGAGAATTCGAACGATCGTGGTCACATAATCAAGCCAATAGGTGATGCAGCCGGAAGCCGGGGGAGCTTCCAGCGCTTGCCTTGAAAGGGAAGAACCATTGGATCGCTAAGACGTTAGAAAGGGAGAATCAGGAACCATCTTAGCTCGTGGTTGGTGATTCAGGGGTTGAGCGGATGAATTGGTTACCATTTTTCTCTATAAAGAGTTTTCAGAGAGTGAGAGGTTGGTAGTTGTAAAGGCGGAGAGCATGGATTCTGTGAGAGGTTGGATGTTGGTGGTTGGCGGTGACAAGGGCAATTGACCAACGACAATGGGGATGGCATTGGATGAAATCGTGTCTTTGATCGGTTGCATCCGAGCCAATTAGGTTCAATGCAGATTGACCAAAAAAGTGGGAGATGAGATGATCAGAAACATGTAGAGAATACCAATGAGTGTTTGACGTGCTGCAAAGAAGTACTCACGGGCCACATAGACGTTTGGGTGTCCGGCATATGTGCAAAAGATGTCATTTGGTTTCAACCGACTTTCTATATCATCACTCTGTACTCCATATAATGTATACAATTGAAGCTACAGTAACATACCATTTCAATTTATTATGATAGCTAGTACATTTTCAATGAAAGCGTGGATGCAGTGATTGTGTATCTACGCTTCATAAGGTAGCTGTGTGAATGCCTTCAGATATCGCCATAATACCCTTGAACAGCCACCCTGGAGCAGCCCCTCACCAATCTCACTCGTTGATCTGTTGTCATTGGAAATTCGGAGATACTCTGGCCTAAAAGGTACGATAGTACTGAAACGGTCGAGCTGTCGACTGTTTTGGATGATCCGGCAACTGTAATCCCTGCTTGGTTATCTAGCTGGTACGAGAATGCTGGGTGCCAGACCATCCTGAAGCCATTCATGGTTGACACACCGTACAATGTAAGGCTCCTACGAAAATAATCATAGTCTACTTCTGAAGCTCCGAGAACCGCCGTGCCAGTAATCTAATGACAACAGTGGCTGCATAATATAGCCTCATCCTACGGCTACATATATGACCGGCGAAGATGGGATTGGTAAACCGGCCCGGGCTGCATGCTTTGTGTATCACACCACTAAGTATGTATGAAGCCTCGCAAGTATCACGATGCTTAACCATTAAAGCATAAAGCAGCTTTGCTCGGGTTATGGATGATGTTAGACAACTGAGTCTAGGCACTTTTGTAACTCGTGGTATAAGTCCAAGTTGAAGCTATTCCAGGATCACGGCAATATCCTACGATGCATGCTTTACTATCTGTGCACTGAGCAGACACTAGATTATCTAGATAACGATCATACCATAGAGCTACCACCCTCCAAGTGTGGATGCTGCATCTGATCTCATGCATCAGCCAAAGACGCAGTAGCGGAGGCAGACACGGGATCGAGAGGTTACCCTTTGATATAAATGGGGTTTTCAACTCAACATCCCGCGTCTGATACTCCACCCCCACACAGGAATCCGGGGTAAATGCCTCCAGTTTCTTATTAGTCCCAGATATGAAGCACCTAACGTACTGCACATGTACACGGGATGTCAAGCTTAATAAAGAGATAAGAACTGCGACCCCTCCATTGTCAATTCTGTCTTGTCTTGTCTGTGACGTCTCTGTACCTTCTAGACTGCGGCTGCTTCCGCATCTTCAGACCCCCCCGCGCTAAAAGTCACATCATATGGATTCAATATCAACTTGATCAACCTTGTAGCCACAACCACAAGACGGACCTTTTACCTAGTTGAATAGTGACGACACGCAATGAGATCAACGGGACCTTGCATTTCTAGGCAGTTTCATGAGGCTTTTAGCTTTGACCACGGCGAACGGTGCGCCTTCAGAAGAAAACGGCTGCTCATTACCACGTCTGGAACCAACACGCCACGGGTAAACGGGTTTCAGATCCTTCGATCGCCAACCGCCAGCTCTCTTCTCCCTCGAAAAACCCCTCGTATTTCTCATTCCATCGTCGATCAATTCAAGTGCCATCGTCATTGTCGTTCCACTCTCCCTGATGGCTTGAACCTTGCGCCAACTAACCAAACGGCACGGCCAGACTTCCAGGATCAATATGGAGGCCCTGCTGATCTTGCTGCTGCTGCTGTTCTTGGGAATTGCGAGTTGCTTCTCAAGCGAGAGGGCAAGGTGTTGTTGGCCTTGAAACGGGCTGGAGAAGATGAGATGTACGACGCCGAACTGCTTCATCTGGGGATATCCCTGGGTAGGTAATATGCAGTTAGCCTCTTCTTACATCGTTCGTCGGCAACCATGGTTCCACAAGATCCCACACTCATCTCCACCAACCAACCCGGCGAATTGGTTCGAGGTCACGATGGCTCATAGCTAACACTGTAGGGCTGCACCATGCAACACCGTTTTCTACCGGCGGTTCAATAGTCCACAAAACGGGTGCACTATTGAAGCCAAACGAACCGTTGTCAACCGATACAACTGTGACGCCAAGCGAATATGGGATATTCCAAATCGTGTTTCAATAGGTAGGTACTAGGTAAGGTATCAATATTAAGTTGGTCCTGCGACCAAAGACGCACTGATATGTACGTTCAAATCTATAGCCATCCAATGTTATGTTACCATTTCCTCCTCTTCTGATATCCATCCAATCCCATAGATCATAATCCCGAGACCTGAGTATTCCGTCTAGTACTTTTCCGAACCGTCCCAAAAGCAGAAGAAAGCATAACTCCACAGCACCGTCATCCCATGAATCCCTTTTATTTCGATCGGCAGTCGATATCATAATCGCTAAAGCAGTGCGCAGTTCGTGCAAGCCCGTTGGCAGGCATGATATTTACAGCATGACTCTGAGGAGTGTTAGGAAACATGGTTTGGCTGCCCGGAGTGTCAGAGAACTAACCTGAGGTCTGCTGGCTCATGACAAGGTATTATCGCAAAGCTTGCACCGTCTTATTGCTGGCAAACGAGCTGGGGGCATTTTCCCTTTGGAGGCTTGGGGCAGCTGGGCTTCGCAACGCCAGTGGTGTCATAAGGTCCGCGAGGCATGATGAAGGTGTTTTTGGTGGTTCTTTGGTTTTGGTTTGGTTTGGTTTGTTGAGGTATCTGTCGCAAATAGGTTCGTTGTCCCAGAAAGCCAGACAGACAGTACGATATGCTGATGAGACGATAGAGTGGTTGCGTTGCAGATTGTGTTGTGTGTAAAGCAGCGGCAGCAGAGAAGGCAGATCAGATAAGATGCAGAGCGACTGGAATTCAAGGGCACGTACAAACAACGAAGAATGAATATTGATGAAAAACCAATGAAAGGGATACTGATCACGAAACGAAGAATTTATGTCGGGGACCTATTTGTCTTAAATTTCATTTCTGGGAGACTACAGCCAGCACCCCCCGTTGAAATTTGGAGGCTCGCGTGGCTTCTAACCTACCTTACGCACCGATACTTCAGACTGGTCTGGTCTGGTCTGGTCATTGCATTGCCCAGGCGGTCAGCGCACACTGGTACACCCCTGGATGACTTCCAAATACATTATACCCCCCTGTGCCTGTGTTTACGGTTACTAGGATCGGCAGGGGCCGTGAGCCGTGAGCCTCTAGGTATTAGCACTGGCACTGGACTGTCGGGAGGACAACTCAAGTTTCCGGGCCCTGGACTAACGTTAGCAACAAGATGTGGCAACTCTGTTTGCTCGGGATCGGGAGCCATTGTTTGTGGCGTTGTGTCTATCATCTAACTAGACGAGAGAGGGAGGCAGAGAGAGAGAGAAGATGCCTCAGACATGAGAGGAGACAACTCTCCAGTTTGCACTATGGGATCGGAATTGCCAAACGCAGGGCGAGCGAGATGAACCAGATCAAGGGCGTTTGATATGGACCAGGGGTTGTCAAACTTGAAGGGATGGATGGATGGATGGATCAGTTGCAGTGGCTAGAGTGGGTGGATGGACCAGCAAGCACCAGGAGTCTTGTGGGGAATACACTAAAAGAGCGGCGGCTTTGGGGACCAGGATAAGGCATGTTACCTGCTGGGGACCTCTATTCCAAACAGAATTCTAGAAGAGGCGCCACGATGAGCATTGGGCTGTTTGGGGACCAAAAAAAAAAAAGTTCGCTAATACGTTGGGGCGCGCAAGGGGAGGAAGAAAGCAATGACCAAGTTACAAAAGAGTGAAGAATAAGAAAAGAAAAGGAAGAAAAGGGACGGTGAGCGATTCAGCTATGATGGCATTTCTCGGTGTGGCATTATGACAAGTCGCCATGGCTGTCACTGATCCGAACGACACATCATTCTGGTTGAGACAAGATCAAAAACAGGGAGACAACAAAAAGGATAAAAAAAGAGTCAATCCCATTTAATAATTACTTATTTATTTACTGACTTGACACAAAGGCAAAAACACTGATTCAAACCAAAAAGCAATACCCAGAGATTAGAAGATCACTCACTGTACTGTACCTACCGTACTGTACAATACAAACAACAGAAGCAAAATGCGTATTCGCGACCTCTCTCGTCATCCCATGTCATACCACACCGCACCAGCTGCGCTGCTGCACAAAAGTGTCAAGCAAGTACACGTCTCCCCGGTTCTTCAGGCCGTGTTGCATCGATTTTTGTCTCCCAATCTAAGTCGAGTGACGTCTGTATGCCCACCGCTTCGGGTTGGCCCTAGTTAGCCTTTAGCTGAGCTGGTCTATTATGCTACCTATGTTAGAGTCTCCAGCTCTGTCATGCTAACCATGTAGGATGCTGGCTGATGTTGCAGGTTATCGTGTAATTGATGCATGTACGTAGTTCCTGTTACTGTGACTCTGTACTGTTGCTCCGTACAAGACCCCTTTCTCTTCACCCACCCATCCATCCATCCATCCATCCATCCATCCATCCATCCATCGCCTAGCCAAGAATCTCCTTCGCACGAGCCAGTTCATTTCCCGAGCTACGGTCATGACCACGTTATTATTTCAACCGGGGACACTAATAAAGACCCAGCCGCCTGTCACAGCCCTGCCAGTCAGTCAGTCAGTCCGTCAGTCAGTCGAGACGAGATAGCCAACCGGGAGTAAACATCAACGGCCGTCTGGAGTTTTGAGTTCCCACCATCCTCCGTTGCCTATCGCATCGCATGGCATCGCACCAACGGCAACACTCCTCCTGTTCGGCCTTGTAGGCTTGTAGCCTGCCTACAGTACTCCGTACCTGGGCCTGCTAAACCATCCCAGGTCCACGGACCCGTGCCTCTGCCGATCGCTCGGATACTGTTCATGAGGTTCCGGGAATTGGGATTGTCTAAGTGGCAAGGAAGGTTTCCCGAGTACGGTTAGCCATGTGAAGGAAAGTGAAGTGAAGCAAACTGAAGCATGGCATGGGTGGCTATGGGTAAGGGTAAAGGTATTATTCCTCCGACATTTGACAGGTTTGGGGGCAAACAACTGCGACACGTCAAGATTGGCATTCTGGGGCCATCCTCTTACATACACGCGAGCCTCCAAGTTTGACAAACGACTGACAAGACGTTCCCAAGATGTTATCTCTACTGTATTATTCGAGCAGTTCAAGGCCAACGAGTTTCACCTCGGTCGTTGATAGTGTCACTGGCAAGGAACAAACAGCAATCTGGACAAGGGGTGCTCAATACGAAAGACTTTTTCTAAACGGCGCTCGTTGATGAAGAAGGGTCTGAGAGCATAACATCGCCAATCGGAGTGCGTTCCATGAGGACGGTCCTGTCTTAGTCTTTTTGGAATTCCGAATCCTAACTAAGAACCAAATGGTGCAGTCTCCATCATACCCGTCCATCCTCCTTTTCTCCCTTTCTTTATTTTACCACCCCGACCCCGACCCTGATCCTGACTGTGGTGGGTGGGTTCCTTAATTCCACGGTACATGGAACCGAAAGAGTCAGATCACCCGGGGCGGCGGTGCTCATTTCTCGATAGGATGTGCTACACCGTTGCAAAGGAATCCCTGCTCGCCATGCGATCAGAGGCAAATCTGAACTCAAGGTGGTTTGGGGGTTCGACAGATGCCGTGCAAGTGCCGCGTCGAGGGGGAGGGGGAAAAGGGGACCAGACGTTGCAAACAAAGGTGCTGGGGGTGTGGTTTACGGATACATACATCACAAGTCGACCGCTTCTCTGTCTAAGTCAGAAGTCGTTGGCAAACAACATCCATATGTATGTACAGACACGCTGTCTAGCACGAGTTGAGCCCAACCCAGCCAGCCCAGGCGTGTCCTGTCCGGACGCAGGGATCACATTCCCCGTAGCCCCCGGACCGCGGCAGCGTCAGACTCAGAACCGTGGCTCCGGTGCCGACGAGCTAGCTAGCTTCTGTTCTACTGGGACTGGCCTAGCTGGTACAGTATTGCTGCCGGGGGAATTGCAGGGTTTCAGGATCAAAACTGCGTCCACCTGTAAGGTTGATGACAGTAGGCGAAGGAAAATTGTGTGCTGGCTGGGAATCTGGAATAGGGTTTGGAAGCCCGTTATGGAGAAAAACCCATGACAGATGAACTATGCATCCCAGACCGCCTGTTATTTTTCCACATACCGTAGGGATGTGATGTGTATCCGTACCACTACCGGCCGAGATGTCAGATTGGACAAGATCCGCTTTGAACAACGAGGCGCGAGGCTCGTAAAAGAAACATGGTTGCTGTGGCCTGTGGGTTCTTTTGCCGTTGGGTCACAGTTCCAGAATATTTCCCAACAAGTCAACCCTGCCAGGCGGTTTGTGATATGTGCGGATACATCATACAGTGTATGATGTTGCACCAAGGGTGTCGCAAGCTACGACATATTGAAATAGGAGGTTTATCAGTACATCGCCGATATGCGGTGCAGGATGAAACAAGTCGAGACAGAGCAATATGTGCATGTTGTGGGTAGATAATGTTTCAATATCAGGACACCGCCTTGTTAATAACCTCGGGTTAATGTCTCCGGCTATAAACAGTCCTGTAAGGGACAATTGGCTAATGAGATTGATCATGTGAAATATGAGTCTCTCATTATGAAAAAACAAATATCGGCCAACCCTTGATTGGGCTTTCAGCATCGCGAACATCGACCAAAGACTGTAGTTCATTTTCAGCTCATGAACAACCCGATTCATTGATATCTTACTCGGAGTGACATTCATGCTTGCTCAGGAACTCAAGGGTCTAAATCAGGTTCATGCTATCTCTGCACCAACCATGTACGCGAGATCTACCACCAAAAAGCAATGTGCATGAGGAGCAGCCACCCAACAGCCTATCCTGTTCAAGATTTCATGTCAATGACTCGCAATATTGATTTACTTTAAGTTTAGGAGACGCAACGTCCCATGAACTTTGTATAGGAGTTTGAGAGTCAGAATGAGAGTCAGAATGAGAGTCAGAATGAGAGTCAGAATGAGAGTCAGAATGAGAGTCAGAATTAGAATCAGGGGAGCCTGCTATCTGGCTATGTCCTTGCTGAACGCGAGTCAACGGCTCAAAGTACAGCCCAGCTATCTATAGCACCTAGCTCGACAGGAAACTCCACCACGATTCCAATCACTATTTGGCAGCGAATAAGTGTTCTATGAGACTATCGCTCATGACAATTTACTGAATGAATAGCTTCAATTGCTATTCTGGCATTCCAATGTCAGCCACATACATTTAGATGACGATGCTCGCTCCCTTCACGTGACACAAGCTGTCTGCCTTCCACAAGTGTTTAGCTCGGCTCTCAGACGTGACCTGACGTGACCTGACCCCATCTGTTCCATGCTAAATTAAACGCGCCTTGTCTCCGGGCCAGACAAACAGACGCTGACCTCCACTCTTTGTAACTTTCTTATATCGACCTCTGCACTGCACTGTCTGTCTAATACCTACTATTGCCCGCCCCTTCGCGATGCCCGCCTGTCATGGCTGCCGAGTACGCAAGGTCAAGTGCGATGATGGAAACCCCTGCTCGCCATGCCGCCAGTTTGATGTGCAATGCGTCAGATCCACTGCCCCAAGGAAACGCCAGAACCCCAAGCGCGGCCGTCTTGTAGCCCAGGCCAGAGAGGCAAACCTCCAGCACCAACAGCCAAATGCACTCTCGCCAAGCGCTTCTGTGTCTCCTTCGGCAGTTCACTCAACCCCTCATGCGGCTAGTGACTGGCCGCCAGGGAGTAGCCCTGGTTCTGCGATTTCAGGTCCCTATTCGCCAAACTCTGAGGCATACACCACGGGCTTCTTTCACTCGCTGCTGCCCGAGTTTGAGAAGGTGGTGTATCCTTTCAGCCCTGCCATCACCCCTGATGAAATAGTCAGGTCAATATCAATGATGCATCACAACTTCGAGGATGCAGCTCTGATATACGCCTATGCAGCTGTTACAACATTTCTGTCACAAACCGCGGACAACTCACATGGTAGTGTAGCGGCCCAAATAAACAACCTGGTATATCATAGTCTCGAAGCACAGCATCGTGCTGCTGTCGGCTCCCATGGTCCAGGACGCGCAGAGGAGGTGATGCCTCACAACATCAAGCGCATCGTGACATGCATCTACCTCGAGATATCAACTATGGGACTGCCTCGACTCGACAGAAGTTTCAGCTTCATCCGGGAGGCTATATCGCTAATTCAGATCATGGAGGCTCACCAGCGCACATTACCAGATCCTACCAGGACACCATATCCCATGGCCCGATTTCAGCAAGTCTATTGGGAAGCCTACATCCACGAGAGGTTCCTCACCATCGCTGATGGTTACCCCAGTATCATGGGACCTCTACACACCAATCTTTCAGCACCGGACTCTTCTACACCAGAACATATTCGAGTGGGCTTCAACTGCCTCATAGAACTATTTCTAACCTTGGATGAGACGTTCCTCGCATGCTGGCAGTCTCAAAGAGGCGCAATCGGCGGGTTGACTGTGCAGTGGATTGAAAGCAAGCAGGTGCAGCTTGACCAAGCTGAGATGAATGCAGCAGCAGCAGAGGAGAGGATGCATTCCGAGGGACACGCAGGCTTCACAGAACTACAGCGCGCGGATCTCTTCATCACTAGGCTCTGGCTTCGCACATTGCTCTGGCAATTAGCACTCTCCCAAGGCCTTTTGCATTCAGGGTCTTCAGATACGACCCACGAAGGCCTATCTCTGCAGTTCCCGGCGTCTCGATTATCAACACAACTCCGCAACTTGGTCGGGCAGCTGGATAGTATTGTGAGTATAGCGACGCAAGGCAGCGGTATCATACAAAAGCTCTTTGAGATCGCCAGCACAATTGCCGACGTCCTCGCTCTACCCTCAGGGCCCAGCCAAGCAGAGGATGGACTGCGACCACATGTCAAGGACTTCCTTTACGTGGTCAACTTTTTGTTAGAGTTGGGGTTGATGAGAGAGAACCAGAAGGATTATCTCCGCGAGAAATATCACATGTTGCAGCCATTGAACACCGAGGGAAGGATGCCTGCCCATGCTGGTGAGCAAGCGGTGGCTTCTTAGAATGATGGTACTGTCTGGATAGTGTCTCGGTACTTGGCCAGAATAGTAAACGTTATGATCCTTCGTAGTATGTCCAGGTCGGCAGAATAGGATTAGCCATGATGAATGATGATTACCAAGCTTTCCCCAATTTAACATGCCATTTCAGACTACGTATTGGGTAATTCGAGGCTCATAAACTTCAAGCGCACGGCCTCATCTAAATATCTTAAGTATAAGGCCTTCATCTGCGAAACTGACCTCTTACACGGGCAATTTATAAGCTTAAGATATCAAGGTTGATCATCCTCCAGTTCCTGCAGATACAAGGGTTTTACCTCTTGGCGCTACTCGAAGAGTCCCCCACTCAACCGACGTCAAATGATCTTTTATCAAAACTTAACCCACGTACCCTAAACCTTGACCACTTTCAATATCAACCATGCATTTTCAACCAGTCGAGCAAATGATTGACGAGGCATATACTGCTCGTCCTCAGGACGAACCTCAAGCGAATACTGCAGCTACCAATGATGCTCTAGACGACGTTTTTGGCTCGGGACCTTCGTCTCCCACTGATTTTCGTCCTGATGATGAGTCAGCGGCATCACACCCCTCAGATATCCGCCGTTTGCAAACAGAGCACACAACTGCTGGATACCGCGAGGGTATCACTGTTTCAAAAGAAAGCAGTCTTCAAGCTGGATTTGACGAGGGGTTTAGTCTCGGTGCAAGCGTTGGCATGAGAGCAGGTCAAATTCTGGGCTTGCTCGAAGGCATCAATGAAGCGGTTCGTGGTCTTAACGAAGCAGATTCTTCCAAGATCGACGAACTCCTGAAAGAAGCCCGGGAAGAACTCAGTACACAAGGCTTGTTCACGCCTGAGTATTGGTCCGAAGATGGTAACTGGAAATACGAAGTCACCCCAGCTACGGGGGCCGAAGATGTTGTGTTCTCAGATGTAGCTGATGCGCATCCACTTGTGAGGAAATGGACAGAGATTGTGGATGAGCAGGTCGCTCTGTGGAAGATAGATAGGAGCATCTTGGACGACGAGACAGGGGTTAGGCTGGAGAGGGATGAACCACTTGGTTCCGGGGCTGCACTGACGGCAAAGAAGCCGTTGGATTGGTGAACACGGGAGAATCACACACTGCAACGGAGGAGTACGAATGGATAAGTGCGCACAGGAAAGATTGAGGTATGTCAGCTGGTATGTTTACGGTTCGCTTGCTGACCATGCCAGACCAGAAGATTCTGCCAACACCCGAGGCGTGGCGTGTGGGATTTGCATGAGTTGTCAAAGAGCTAACTTGCATTTATTGCCACAAGATGTGCCCAAGCGCAGCTCCATCGAAGGTATTCTCATGGCCCACGGCGTGTTTCCCAACCTCGCCTAGTGGCATTGGCCTCTGCTCATATGGTGTAAGCCATCATGCTGAAAGTTCGGGATCCGCTCATTCTACTGTTATGACGGTGGGCACGAGGTAGCTGACTAGAAATACGTCTGGCCGTGTATCAATTGAGCTATCTATCTCGGTGATACTGAAGCATTATCACACAGGGCAGAGTCCCACCACGACTCCAGGAATCCGAGACTC
Source organism: Fusarium sacchari (assembly GCA_017165645.1). NCBI lineage: Eukaryota > Fungi > Ascomycota > Sordariomycetes > Hypocreales > Nectriaceae > Fusarium > Fusarium sacchari. Next base: position 646,484 of record JADANP010000006.1, read on the forward strand.
GAAATATTCTCTTATTCGGATTCTCAATAGTGCATTCATCCACGCAATACAGTGACCAGTCTTGTCGGTGAATCAAGCACCGTGCTACTCTGTGTAGCCTGGTGCTTGAGTTGGCGTTGTTGCCCATATTTGCTGACACACCGACAATTCAACAGCCCATGCGAGTGTCTCAGGCGCAACACGTCGACAGTGCCAGGCCCCCGATAGGCAGTAAGCATCATAATGCCCCTTCCTCGGTTGACAAGTATGTGCAATGCATTGTGATCCTTGTGGCTTGTATAGTATCATACCCCCCCTGACACCGCTTCTCTAGTGCTGGGTTCTTAAGCTGTCCAAGAGCCTAATACTGGAAGGGGCGGCGATAACGGCTACTTCGGTCTGCTGTCATGCAAAGCAGTGGTTGTAGCTGGCTGAGTTCATATTGATCCCACTCCCGAAGCAGATCACCTTTGATCCGAGAATACCGTATCATGCAGATCCCTCTTTGTACTTGAAACCTTACTGAAGAGGAGCTCAGTGCGTCACACCAAAATGTAGTTGATGACCAAGATGACTTATCATCGACCGCGGATCTCAACCATTGACATATGTCTGGAGGGTTTTGGCCACGTCTTCGATTCGTTCATACTTTCCGTAGAGCTCCTTCGTTGTCTCCCAATCACGGCCTTCTCTGCCAAACATCATGAGTTTGACAACCCTTCCGTCATTGTCCATAACAACCCTGCCACTTCGATCATCAGCCCAGGAGAATCGAATCTGTTTGGCCTCGATATCAGCTATTCCAACCTCGACAATGTCATCAGGCATAACCGTATCGTCCACCTTGTCGTGCAATCCGAGGCTTCGTCGTAGGTCCGCAGAGACACCAAGTCGGTTGTGATACCGCACGATTTCTCTTCGGAGCGCTCGGACGAAACGGTCGAGGTTTTGCTGAGGAGACTTGTCGCTCTCTGGCCGTGGTGCCGGAAGATAACGGGCTGCCAAGCCGGCTATGGGTATCGCAGAGGGTAGAGTGTTTCGGTGGATGCGCAGGTATTTGGAATTGAAGTATGGTCTGTTAAGCATGACGTAGTAAGGAAGCAGGAACTGGCTCTTGGACATGACTTCGAAGCGCAAGCCAAGGACATGCCCTCCATCAACTGCATTGGGATCAGGGTCTTGGACCTTGAAAGCAGTGACAGAGCTGCCTATGCGATAAAGACATTGCTGGTTATATGCTTTCTGTTTGTCGGCTTCGCTCAGTAGCTTCGTACGGGATGGGATGTTCCGAGATGATAAGGAATTCCGGAATGGCTTGAGAAAAGCTTGTGTCGAGGGCGCAGCAAGAATTGTTGACGTTTCGATTTTGAGCGACTTGCGCAAAGAAGCGGCTATTGAATGCATTAGATCATGTTTGATGCGCCATTGTAGACAATGACTGACCTTGTTCTTTAAGCGCTGTAATTTCTTGATCAAGGAGTTCACTATCGGTTGGAGCAGCCGGTTCGGATGACATGATTGTCCAGTGTGTATGGGATGAAGAGATGGTGAGTAAGGTTGCTGACGATGTTGTTTTGTTACAGTCTGTTTACAAACAATTGGTCCCCTGGCTACCATTGGTTGAAGCTGTGACGGGGGGACGATAAGATAAGAGACATCAAGTTTCCAAATTTTGACTAGCATCAAATAGAATGGCCATGTGATCTAATAATAACCTCCAATCCACAGGCAAGACAGGCTGAAGTGAGATAGATTAAGGAAGTTGTGAATATTTATTGAGCAAACTATCTAGCCTTCGTGTAATATTGCTACTGCACCCTTGTTAGCATTTCTGTCAACCAATGTCTTACTTGGTCTCCATCTGTAAGTCATCCTTAAGTGACAGATCGGACTTGTTCTTATTGGCTGTGACCCCGGAACATCATCAGCAGCCAACCCCTGACGCGCTTCCTCTTCTGGAAAGATGCGAGTTCCGAAGAGTCCTTGGCTTTCGGGGTTTGGGGTCTGCTAGGTTCACGCAGCGGTTTGTGAGCGTGGCACGTTGTTAGGCGCAAAGTCAGTTTATGTATTTTAACGGGTTGAGTACCTAAGTTATAGAGGGTTGAGAATATTCCGGCCGTTATCGTTACAGCTATTGAGATATGGATGTCTTACGTACCTAGGCAGGCAGTTGATATCTGTCGCCACTGAAGCTTTTCAAAGAGGCCAGGTTGAAGAAGAGTCATCCTTACCTACCTATCCCCGTTCAAGATCCTAGATCCATCTTCTCGAAGCGGGCAGTCCAATCATATTTCACCATTAAAGGCCACGGTAGCGGGAGCCTGCTAGGTTCCCTTTTTTCATACGCCAAACCGTATCCGAAACGCACGCCAGCAGTGACCTTCTGTATCTGAGGCCCGCTTCAGATTTACTGGCCTAAAATACTAACCTAGCTCAGCACTCCAGGAACTGACAAATACAAGTCTTCCATTTCTTCTTCATTCCTTCAACTACAGTGTATTCTCTCACTCACTCACTCACTCAGACATTATTCTTCACTTCTCTTCGAATTCTACTTCTTGGCTTTTGACAACTTGCGACCTCCTATCCTTGAAATTCTCCATATTATACGTCACGACAAGACATCTTGAACCCACCCGTATCTGACTTTGACGCTTTTTACGCCTCGTCGCATTCGTTCAACCCCCCTTTACATCCTTCCACGGTACTACCACTCCTTTATACTGTACGCGCCGTAGTCCCGACTCTCCGTTACTCTTGGCCCCTATGACCGCCAGGGCTCGACGACCTCAAAACAAACCCGCCCGGCCGCCCCTGACGATCAAGACAGAAGCAGAGGATGCGAATGGACACGGTCATCTTAACGGCAACGGCAAAATGAGCAGCGGAGTAGAGATGCGCCGCAAGTCGGCCAACCCAGACGCCGACAACGTTGCGGCCAACTTCATCAAGAGCGAGTCCTTTTCCCTCGACGATCCGATCCCCAAGACCCCTTCTCTTAACAATCATGGTTTCTTCGATCTTCCTCGACAAGACCAGAGGAACTTTCTCCTCTTGGTGCTTCTATACTTCTTGCAGGGCATCCCCATGGGCCTGGCCACAGGCTCTGTGCCCTTTCTGCTAAAGAACCACATGTCATATAGCGAAATTGGTATCTTCAGTCTTGCTTCATACCCTTACTCTCTGAAGCTGTTCTGGAGTCCTTTCGTGGACGCTGTTTGGAGTCCCAAGATTGGTCGACGCAAGACGTGGATTGTCCCGATTCAGTTTCTCTCCGGCTTCGGTATGCTCTGGTTGGGATCTCACGTGGAAGACATGATGGCCTCCGCTGGTAAGCCTGGCGGCATGACAGCGTTCTCGTTCATGCTTTGGTGGTTCTTTCTCGTCCTCATGTGCGCCACCCAGGATATCGCTGTGGACGGCTGGGCGCTCACTCTTCTGACGCCTGGAAACGTATCATACGCTTCAACTGCGCAGACTGTTGGTCTCACTGCAGGCCACTTTATGTCATACACTGTATTCCTCGCCTTCAATGCTGCCGACTTTGCCAACAAGTGGTTCAGGGCGGTTCCCTCGGATGATGGCCTTCTCTCACTGGGGGGATATCTCAAATTCTGGGGTTGGTCATACATCATTGTCACCGTTGGACTCGGACTTTTGAAGAAGGAGGACAAGTCACAGAACGAAGATGGTGTCTGGGACGTCTATCGCATCATGTGGGGTATTCTAAAGCTCAAGAACGTCCAGACCATTATCATTGTCCATCTGATTGCCAAGATTGGCTTCCAGGCCAACGACGGCGTTACAAACTTGAAGCTCCTCGACAAGGGCTTTGGCAAGGACAACATGGCGCTAACAGTTCTTATCGACTTCCCATTCGAGATTGGTCTGGGCTACTACGCCGGAATGTGGTCGCAAAAGTACACACCCATGCGCCTTTGGTGTTGGGGATTTGTGGGCAGGCTTGTTGCTGCTCTCTCTGCCCAATTCGTCGTCGCTATTTTCCCCGATGAAGGAGTAACATCATGGTATCTGTTGGTGGTCATCGCTGAACACCTCTTCTCAACATTCACAAACACAATCATGTTTGTCGCTGTCTCTGCTTTCCATGCCCGAGTGTCTGACCCGGTCATTGGCGGCACTTACATGACACTCCTTGCAACGTAAGTAACACCGGACTCATATGTTGCCGGTACTAAGCTAACAATTTGCAGTGTTTGCAATCTGGGCGGCACATTCCCTAGATATTTTGTGCTCCGGCTCGTTGACAGCTTCACTGTGGCTACGTGCGAGCCTGGCAAGTCAGATGCCACGACCATCAAGGGCACACTTATCAAAGATGCATTCTCATGCGCTGTACAGTCTGAGAAGGAGAGATGTGAGGCCGGCGGTGGAACATGCCACATGATCCACGACGGATACTACACAGTGAACATATTATGCGTCCTGTTTGGTGCTGCAACCTTCTTCTGGTACATCAAGCCAAAGGTGTTGCATCTTCAGAGTCTCCCTCTGCGGGCATGGAGATTAGCACCGGGAAACGAGAACAAGCGATAGATCAAGAGGAGGGAGAACTTTAATTTTAATTTGGCAACATGTACAAGTAGTAGATTGGGAAGCATGCGCTGCAGCGCTTGATACCAGCGGATATATTAGCACAATATACTTAGATGGTTGCTCATGCACAAGATGGTAGTCAAATACACTTTGTTTAGTTATTACCTCGCAGTTCCAACGAGTTAGGTCCGTCTATATCGATGGGGAGCTTCAAATGCTGGTAACCCCTGATACACACCAAACGCCACGCAATTTCGAAGTATTATGCCCAGTTTGCTATGCACATAGCCGCCCAACCCTACCTCAGATTGTAATCATGATTCCCTGCTCCTTATGTACGTGACCAGTTGCGGAAGAACAAAAGGACGATGCAAGCGTACGAAAAGATAGCGAACGTGAATAAAACCAACAAGGCACCGAAGTACAAGCAGTCGAGACATGCACCAACCCATGTGGTTTCTTCCTCGGATGACCTGTGCTCCTCTGCAGTCGAATATCCATAGCGGTCGTTCAAGTATGAACTGCGTCGGTAGGGATGTCGAGCGACGGGTTGTAGCGTACCAAATGGCCTTGCGGCATCAACCTTCGGTGATCTGGCAGTGGGAGGGAGAAGGGGGACGCGCTCTATCCGACGCATATACAGAACGGAACTGTCGCTGCCAGATGAAGACACTGGACTGGACTGAGGCGATGATGAGCTGCTTCCATAGGGAGGTCCTCGAAACTGATCTGCCAACTCAAGGTCTAGAGTTCTAGGAAAGTGTTTTCGAATTCGCGCCGGAGTACGATATCCTGAGGTTGGTGATGCGCTGCCCCCAGACGGGAGTATTTCGAAGCTTGAAGACAGAGGCGCCCAGGATCCTCGAGAAGGAGGTTCCAGGATATTAACCGAAGGACGCTCGATCTTTGGGACATGACGCAGGCGAGCCCTCTGCTGTAGGAACTCTTCTCCCCCAGGCTGCCTCCTGTTTCCTATCAGAGCGCCGAACTCTGCGTGGATCTCTGCTTGTAACTCTGCAGTGGTGGGACCCGGAGGCGATGCATAAATAACAGGGAGATCGTATTCATCGACCTTGGAGACTAGACTGAGATCGATGGGCTCAGGCCTGTTGTCGCGAGGGCGCTGGGAGAAGAGCAGGGCATGGTATGGCTGAGTCCCAGAACGGAGAGGAAGAGGTTCGTGATAGTGCTCGCGACCGCTGGAATAACTCATGTTGGCGATTGAAGGACTGAATAACTTCCAGGCAGTATGGAGAAGGAGCTTTTGGAGGCTTGTTGGAATTCAGATACGTGTGGTAAGAGGTAGCGGCCGTCAGTAGACAAGGCCTACAAGCAAACAAAAACTTCAACTACCTTATGTTGTAAAAGTTGTCGATGTGAAGGAAGCGCCAAGTTATTTTGTTTTGGGAGGCTGAAGACTTTTATACAAGCCCGATTTGGGTGAAGGACGGGAACAGCGGGAGTGTGAGCGGGAGAGTATTCGAACAAAGGGCCTGAACATGAAGAGGGTGTGGTGAATTTACTTTTTGTTCAACAGATGGGCTACTGCGATTTGATGATTATGTCAATGTCCTATAAACGTGGAATTAGTTCAGTCGTGAAGACTATTTATGCGTGAACGTACGGTAGAAATGTTAATGTGGTCGATGTTCTTTGATGTACGGCATGGTTCACCTGGACAAGTTATGATGCTAAACTGATGAATAATATTCAAGGTAACGAGCCTCTGTCCAGCCCGAAGCACTCATAATTCACATGCACAGATTCATATAGTATTGAGGCCAATTCTCACTTTCTGACCACCTATATAACACCTATATTGTCCCGAACGACTTAACCCAACCCTGATTTCTTGAAGTATGAGTGTCGAGTTGAGCCGCCAGTCCCCAAATTCCATCAAGCAAAATATTGCCAGAAATTCTAAATTTACAGAAGTCTTTGACGAGCCCGTTCCGTCTGAACTTCTCAAGCATCCCCTCTCCCAACCCCCTCCTGAATCATCCCTCCCAGCTTCCATCAAGCCCGATTCCAGATGAACTCGAGACCTACCTCTCCAGGAGACAGTCCTAGCGCGCCAGGATCTCGTCCTGGCTCTAAGACTGGGAGTCTGCCTCGCACAGAGACCATTGATTCGAGATTCGAGAGTCTAGCAGGTATGTTTGGCTCCCCTGACGACTCTAGACTGTCTCATATATCCGAACCTCGCTCAACTGATACTGGCTATTTTACCCCAGATCTTAGACTTCCAAGAGAACAATCACTCCACCCGGCCCAGAGCCCCGAGCAGAATATGGAAACCCAGGAAGCTCGACCTATTGGTTCCCCGCGAGCAGTAAACCAAAGCCTCCGAGAGCTCGTCGAATCGAGAATTGCCAGTCCAGCGAGTATGTTTGGTGGCCCTGCAGACTTGCAGCTGTTCAGCATTAGAGAGTTTCGCTCACCGATCGCAGGCTACTTTTCTCGAGATTTCAACCTTCAGGGACCACAGTTCCTGGAGAAGGTTCACGATCAGTGCGAAAAGATGGACGATGTCAAGGCTCGATACGAAGATCTCTGGCTTTCGACCCAGCTATTTTGGGATCTCATGCTTCGAATGCAGCCAAACTGGGTCACTTCTGATGTTAAAGTTCTGAGAACTGCAGTTGACCTTATGCTTGACGTCGTTGTTGGTCGCATGCTTCCCCAGCTTCGACCAGAGTATCACCCAATCCTCGCAGAAAGCCACCTACAAGCACTTAGTCGTCGTCTCCGTGCTCTGGAACTTCGTCTCCGAACCGACATGGGGACGTGTGGCAAGTCACCGAAGATGCTTTGTGGGTGTATAGTCCCTGTAAAGCGTCCCAACAACAAGGACAGGCTCTGGACACGTCACTTGACTATCAGAAAAGACGAAAAGGGACGCTCTGAAGACAGAGGACTCAAGTTTCGAGATTTGGCTGGTCTCCTCCGCCTTGAAGACTTTCTCTCGCATATCTACAATGAATTCCAGCCTCAACTGAGCCCAGGAAGTCCAGCAGCAGACTGCGGAATTATCCACACTGCTATTGCGCTCATGGATGACGATATCAAGAGGTTTATCCCCAAGAAGGACTATGATACTGCTGATGAGCTCAAAGCAGAATGGATCTATGTCCTCTGTCACGAGAACTTTCGCTCTTCTATCGTCCTTGAAGTTATGAGTATCGTCAGTGATGCTGTGGCTTTTAGTGAGAAAGATGGGACTCAGAAACACCGAGAGGAATGTGACCTCTGGGCTCCCGAAACGGTTCCTGAGCCACTCACGACGACTGCACGCTTCAAAAAAATGACAACGTTCCGCCCTGATCCGAACCGTGGAGTGAGTCCTCTACATCCGTCATATTGGAAACGGGACTCTAAGAGCTCGGAGAACTCTTCTATGAGCCGAGGCCATAAAGATTGAGAGGATTAAATGGATCTTTTGTGTAATATAGAAACACGGCGGTTGTTGAAGTATGCTTTGATTAGGTCTAGACTTGGATAGGGTTGGTGTTGAAGGGGCGTAGAATGGCCCTTTGGTACCTGGATAGAACAAATTGACATCAAGTTGGGCCTCAAAATGTTAACGATTAGAAAATAAATGACACAAAAGACATTGACAACGCCTCCCAATATTCTGCCGCGATCCCATCATGATACCCGTCATAACTCTCATATGGTCGAAGCATCACGCCCGATGCCATACCCCGAACAACTCCTTCATATTCCCATTTGTAATCCCATCATTACTCATAGTCGAAACACATCGCTCAACTTCTTGTCCCAGTTGCATTCGTCACACAGTTTTCTCATTATATCCGATAAATCATCGCAGTGTCGTTCGACCTCCTTGTCGTTCATTTGCGCCGTGTCCCAAGAAGCAATAAAATACAGGTTGATTGAATCAATCATAAACGCGTTCCAGAAAAAGCCACTATCCGATGTGTTAGTTGTAGTACCACGAGTAGAAAGGCTTGGGCTTACCAGTCAGGCCAGTCAAAGCGAGCAATGGGCTCGAGAGAAGTGAAATGGGATTGAGGTCCTTTTGCAAGGCTCATGGCTAGAGAAACATCCCAGACGAAAGACTGCCTGAATGATGCATCGACTGCAGCTGGTCCTTCGTCACTGAGGTTCTGAACAACCTTGTTCCAGGGAACATGTTCGTGTTGCTTTGTCTCTTCACTCTCGGCCAACAAGCGCTGAAGGAACTCGAGCACAGTCTCGTTACGAGCCACTTCGGTCATGTTCAGCACCCACTGAACGGTAGGACCGTCAATACTCATTGCTGGTGGAAGAAGCTTGCCCATCCACTTCGGGATGAAAGGCCAAGAGCGCCCGCTCTCCCAGACGTTGAGCAGTGCGTGGGACGAGCCAGTCTGGAGAACATTGAACAGCACTATGGCACTTTTGGTAAAAAGTGACGGATGAATGTTGTACTCATCCTGTAATTTTTTGAGACCCGACAATGCAAGGACTCGACCAGAACGTGGGTATTGGAACTCGTGTGCGCGAGGATCCCATTTGCCATTCCAGACTTTGTTACGAACCTGGCGACGCTCCTTTGCAAGCGGAGAGCCTTCATCGTTGGCAATCAACAGGCCTGGGGCTTTCTGAGGTGGCCACAAGGCGCCGCTGAAGCGAGAGATGCCGCGAAGTCTGCGTGTATGAAATGCGATGTTCTTTCGCGCAGGCTCGCTGTCTTCATACTGCGTGAAGAGGTCGGAGAATAACCGAAATGGGGTCAAGGCTGGGATATCGGTGTTGATGTCTTGAATCCAGTGGTCCAGCTCGTGGTACCATTGGGTAATGGAAAGCGCATCAATAACAGAGTGATTGAAGGTGAAACTCAGAAACAGCTGACCATCTGACATGGTTCTTACAACGTCAGCTTGAAACATGAAAGGCGACGAATGCGCCTGCGGAGAATCGTCTCTGAAGATGTTCCACGCATCATGCTCAGAGTCAACCTCGACCTCGTGAACAAGCTGATCAACTAGTGCGGAGCTGGTTACAAGAACAGCGTGGAACGGAACACGATTCGAGGCAGGGAACACAATCGTCCTGAGCATCGGCCTCGAGTCCAGCGCCTTTTGCAGGGCGCGCAGAATCTGATGCTGCGCAACGTTGCAGACGCGAAACACCATGCGGTTGTGGTAGGACTGCGGCCGTGACCCAATCGCCGTCCGATGGAGCGAATGTCTGATCGGTAGCACGTCTTCGATGTCGGAAGGGGAGAAGCCGGCACGTACTACCGCTCGTTTGGCAAAGAAGAACGTGTCCTTTTCCTCGGCTGGGCTACTCGTAAACCCAGAGCTGGAACTGGAACTGGAGCTGGAGGTTCGAGCTTCTTGTTTGGACGAGGGCGGACTATACCGGGGGACTTCTGGGGTGACAACAAGGCGAGCTTGTTGTAGCTTTCGAGACAATAGAAGATGCGCTTGCTTTTCGATTGTATCGTTCTCGACAAAGTCTTGCAGGTAGAGTCTCTGGCCGCAGATACGAAGAACATGGTCACAGTAACGCAGCAAAGTAATGCTGTCGGCGAGATACTTGAAACTCTCCGTTACTGAGGGTCGAGTACCAGTGAGTTGCTCACAGATGTCAAGCAACTTGTCGACGAAAGGGGGTGTCGATGCTCCATTGCTGAGTTGAGTCTGGGTTGTGCTGTTCGCCTGTCGATGCTCCAACACTCGCGCTTTGAGCTGTTGTTTCTTGACTTTGCCGAGAGCTGTCAATGGGAATCTCTCTAGTCCGAGCTCTTGTAGGGTGTAAACGCTGTCGAGGGCATAGCGTTGGTCGGCTTTCCTTGCTTTTTCCATGACTTGCGCTTTAGTCATGTCTTGGGGTAAAACGACGATAGCGACGGGGACTTGGCCAGCAAGATCGTCTGGTATTCCGATGACTTGAACCTGCTGGAGAGTTAGACACAGGGAATGCATGGATTTATGTTCAACCTACCTGCAAGCCATCGAGCTGCTGGAGTTCCCGCTCGATGTTGATAGGGTAAATGTTCTCTCCGCCACGAATGATCAAATCCTTGTACCGGCCAAGGATATACACGACGCCCTTTTCGTCGATCCTGGCTTGGTCTCCAGTGGCTAACCAGTTGCCCGTTTCATCAGTGTACATGGACCCATCAGCACCCCTGTTGAAATATTTCGTAACGACAGATGTCCCGCCAATGTGCAATTCTCCGATCTCCGATCGAGGTAGTATTTCCCGTGTTTCGGGCCGGCAGATCCTCACTGCCGCTCCTGGAAGAACCTTGCCAACACCAGGATGCCAGCCGTCTACCAGATCAGGGTCATATCGCTGCCAGGTGATGATGGGTGCGCCCTCGCTCATGCCAAAGACTTGAATGGCCATCTGTGCACCCAACCCTTCGCGACAGAGTCGAATGTCTTCAGCGCCGATGGACGTACCGCCGATGGTGACAATACGAAGATCGAGTTGGTCTGCACTGGGAAAGCTGGGGTGTGCCATGAGGGCTTTGACGAGGGTGGGAGTGGCTGACATGATGGAGCACTGCTCTTGCACAAGGGCCTTGAGAGTGGCATCCACGTTGAAAGACTTGGAGGGAAACACAGCAGTGCCACTCCAGCGCCATGCGCGAAGAGCGTTGTTGATGGCGAAGACGTGGGAGACGGGCGTGTGGATAAGCCATCTCAACGGGCCCATGGCGTTGACTTCGGGGTCAAAGTCGCAGCACTGGGAGATGAGATTGCGGTTCGTGTGCCAACATCCTTTGGGCTCGCCCGTTGTTCCGCTTGTGAAGATGATTAGTGCTGGGTCTTCGTCTTGGTTGTAGCCAACGCTATCTGTGATCGTGTGTGTTGGGTCTAGTTGCTCTGTAGACTTCAGAAGATCAGACAGCGTGGGCCAGCTATCGAGGTCGCTCCCTGTACACAGTATACATATACTGGACTGTGAAATCTGGGCGTCATAAAGGTCGAGAGCCTTTGCGCTGTCTGCGTCTTGTGCCACCAACACATGTGGCTTGACGGATAGGATCGTCTTCTTTGCATCAAGAGGAACGGTTGCATCAAGAGGGACAAAAGCCATACGAAGCTTGGCCGCTGCCCAGAAGAAGAGACCCCATTCAGCACAGTTACCAAGAACCACGGCTAGTCGCATGCCCTCTCGACAGCCCAGCTTTTCTAGGGACTCGGCGAGTCGTTCTGCCTTGTCCTTGAGCTGCGAATAGCTCCATCTTAGGTATGGCTCGTTAGTGCCAGTGGGTGCTTGGTGTTGGTCGTTTGACAAGTGATTGTGTGGTTGCCAAAGCGAGACAATGGCATCTGCGTCTGGGCTAAAATGGGCAGCATCTTGGAAAAGATCCCAAAGCGTAAGATGCAAGTCGAGAATAGGATGACCAAATACTTCGGAAATAGCAGACTCGTCGTTTGAGGCGTCGATCGAGTTACCATCCTGTGAGACAATTGGCTCCATAGTGTGGGTGGGCCAAGAGGTGTAGGAAGTGTAGGTAGTGTAGGTAGGATAGGATGGTGTTTAGGTGAAGAAAAAGCAACGCGTGGGAAGGGTAAGGAAGGGGAAGGAAGGGGACGAGAAGACGGGGGAGAGAAAAAAAGAGGCTGAATCAAGAAACGGATATTGGACACGCATGTAAGTGGTACAGAGACCAACAAGAGATGATCAGCATACCTAGAGTACAGTAAAGGGCCATGAAGGGAATATTGCAGGGTTAAATACGATCCCTAGAACTCAGCTGCTGAAGACCAAAAGCAGATGGTCCTCAGAGTGTACAGCATCTACCCAATTCGACGCTAACTAAGAACCAACACTACTGTACTATACCTAACTCACTCCCTACCTAGGCACCACCAACAACCTAACACTGCACTACGAGACTGGCTTGACTCGTTAACCATGTAAGATCATTTCAACAGAGTTCAATGCAACCACAGCAGAAAATAGAAGGATCCGACAGCTTGGTCCGCCCGAACCCGGCTGACACTGTACACGTCGGAGAGAGCTCATAACAGTAGCACAGACGGCGCTCGGCCCAATCACTATCTCGGGTCTACAGCCACTCGCCCTGTGAGCCAACGACGGAACCGCATGTATTATCGTCTGGGAGCACGACATCAGCTCTCCCGGGGTCTTGCTTCTGCTTCTGCTTCTGCCCTGCCCTGGCCTGCCCTGCTCTACTGCTGCTGTTGTTGTCTCGTCCATGACCTCTCAGGTTGCAGGATCTTTGAGCACGGGGCGTGGGCGTGTGCGCGCTCGGACAAGTACGAACTCAGACATTATATCTGAGACAATAGTACTAATCCGGACGTTTGAGAAACAGGATGATCGCCGTAATCTGCCGTGAGGTTGCTTCTGCCTTGCTGTCTGCCGGAACATCAATTCTTCACGTTTCCAATTGTTTCAATCTGATATTGACATATCACGAATCCTGACTCTTATCAGACCCAAATCCTGGGGCTCGCCCGACTGCTGCTCCACGTTATTTTTCACCTGTATGCACTCATACCCTTGTGAACCTTGAGTACCAACAAGTGACCTTTAAAGCCTCACTCTCTCCAGGGGAGACCCTTGGAAGAAAACGCTCAACCTCCGAGTGTCCCGTCCCGAGCCGCCTTCGCCTCGCCTAAAAAGATATTTATGACAATGACATGCAGTAGTTAAACACGATGGCATTCTCCACACGACAGACTAAAACATTGCGGGTTCCTAGCGTCAGTCAAGACAAGATCCAGTCCTCAAACCGAGACATTGATGGGCGAGACATATAAAGACAGAGGATATTACTATTCTGCAACCTCGAGTATAGTCGTGTCCATGTCGATTATGGTTTCTTCTCTGCGGTCTCTGGTGGTGTAGTCCATCTTTTCAACATGGTAAACATAGAATTAGGCGGGTCTTCAAGTCCCAAAAGCCTCAATCTGCATATCAGCATGGATAGTATTTACGGTGCCGAGGTATTCGGGCCTAAATCTTGGAGTGTATCTTGACATGGCACAACTTCTGCAAAGCTCCTGTAAGTTGTTAATGTCTCATGGTGAGATACATTACGCTGTCTCGGTCTGTGCCGCATCTGAAATCTTGCCTCACCCAAGTGTGTTCATGCTTCGTGCTCATGCTCATGCACCGCTGTCAGTTCCCGGGTTCTTCTCATACCCCTGACCAAGATAGAACCCGTCATCACTCGTGTCACCAGCAACGCTGGCCTCTTAGGACAGAGAATGCAATATCCTCAGCTGATGATATCAACCGACCAAGGAATTATAAGCACAGCCGGTGTGTGGGTTGCTCTCCTGATACAAGCCTGAGTGACCTATCCCCATTCGATCTACGCCAGGCCCCGAAGCTACTTGGAGGATAATGATCAATGAGTAAAGATCCATGATTCGGATTTCTTGTTTGTCCGTCGCACTGCAGGTGGTATTGTTAGTGACAGCGACAGCAGACAGCACACGTCTGTCTGTTGTGGGGGCAGCGTATACTAGGGATCCTATTCTAAGCCTTGCCCTAAATAGACGGCTTGATTGGAGAGCCAACAGCTCCAATAAACGCTCATAGAGAGTATATCGTCGTAATGAACAGGCTCCAGGGTTGCTACGAGCTCTGTTTTTGGAATAATGTGATTATATCGTGGCGCCTGGGACTGCACGACGAAGAGCAGTCCAACCAAAACAGCACGATACGATACTATACAATACCTACATTACAAGGCAATTCCCGGGAAGCGATCCGCATGGTCAACCTCACTAAAAGGGGGCGTACGCATTGTATGTCCCTTTACTTCTTGTGCTCTAGATCTGGGACATTGATCCAAAAGTTCGGGGATAATTCGAGGGCTTTTACTTGGTTCCTTTGCTATACTTTACCTCTCGGTTCCCCCTTTGGACGTGGCTGCCCAAGCCTCCTTCCACTTCTATCAATACGACTTGCACTCCCCTGAGACTGTCAACTTCAGCCTCTTTCATCATGTTCAGTCTATTACTGATCGAGTTTCTAGAGCAGCATCTGCTTGCCACTATCGTTCTTCTCTTTCTCCCTGTTCCTCTTCGTGTACTTGAGATATATATTCGAAGATGGAGACTTGCACAAGCTCAGGGCTGTAAAGAAGCTACTAGCAAAGTGGCCGTGAAAGATCCCATCGTTGGTTTCGATTTCCTCTACAAGGTCTTCTTTGGAAAGTCCCCTGAACGATATCTCGACAGCACCTGGCAAGCCTTCAAGGAGATGGGTACTACTTACATCGAGAAGAGGTGGTCTTGGCAATGCGTCTACACTTGCGATCCCCAGAACATCAAGCAAATCCTTGCCACTGCATATCATGACTTTGATCTTCCCGAGTTTAGAACTTCAGTCATTGGCCATATCTTTGGCCAGGGCATCTTCGTTCTATCAGGCCATCCTTGGAAGCATGCCCGGGCTGTACTGAGACAAAGTTTCAGGAAAGACAATCCCGCTCCGTTTTTAGACACTCTCGAACGGAACTTCCAGTCCTTCCTCCAGCATGTCCCTACCGATGGCTCTGAAGTTGACCTCCAGCCTCTTTTCCTGGCTCTTACCATGGATGTCTCGACGGAATTCCTCATGGGGCATTCGACCAATATGCTTATCCAAAATGCAGATCACACTCGGGAACAGCAGTTTGTCGATGATTACATGGTTTGCTCTGAAGAGATCATCCACCAAATGCAGCTTGGTCCGCTCCACTCCCTCAAATTCAACTTTGCAGCTAAGAGGGCGAGAAAGAGGGTGTACGAGTATCTCGATGCTTTCATTCAAGAGTCCCTGAATAAGTCCGAGGATGGCTCAGGCAGCAGTTTCCTGACCGAGATGATGGATGTAGCGAAAGACAGAACGGGGCTCAGTCATCATATCCTACACATCCTGCTCGCAAGTCGGGACACTACATCGGGTCTTCTTGGTAATCTATTCTTCTTCCTGGCCAAGAAGCCTGAGATCTATGCAAAGCTCCGAGATGAGGTTCTAAGTGTTGCTGGCCATGAGCCCCCTACTGCAAGTCAACTCAAAGACATGACCTACCTAAAATGGTGCGTCAACGAATGTAAGCCCCCCCTTGCTCATATCAGCCCTAAACCGTTTCTCACTTCCCAATAGCGTTGAGGCTGCATCCTGTCATCCCCACCAACGCCCGGGTCGCAGTGCAAGACACCACCATCCCTCGGGGCGGCGGCATCGACGGAAAGTCACCACTCTTCGTCTCCAAAGGAACAGCCATGTTCTACAACGTGTACGCCATGCACCGTAACGAGGATGTTTTCGGGCCCAACGCCGAAGAGTTTGCCCCTGACAGGTGGAAGGATCTGAGACCTGGCTGGGGATATTTGCCCTTCAACGGCGGTGCTCGCGCGTGCATTGGTCGTAAGTCTTGGGAGAATCCGGCATGGGCGACGCTAACGTGGAACTGTAGAACAATACGCTCTTCTGGAAACGCATTACGTTGTAGCGAGGATGGCGCAGGCTTATAGTGAGATCGAGTCGAGGGATGATGAGGAGTGGATGGAGTTGTATGCCTTAGCGTTGTGTTCGAAGAACGGCTGCCGAGTGGCAGCCAAGAGGTAAAAGTGGTGTGTATATTGCTGTCTGATTTTTATTTGTTTGATGAATTTTGGGAGAATTTCTGGCAGCTAATGAGGGAAGATTAAAGGCGCTATTGCTATGCTGGCGCTATAATATGGGATGGGAACCAAGTAACGGGTCAATGCACTGGCGTAAACGATGCAAGATATCAGAGGGAAGCAAATTTTCTATTCTATGGGGATATGTTTATGGACATGAGTCTTTCACAAATAAATCCAGAGCTTTAGACTATCTAGATATGGGCCATGGTAGTAGACCCAGTATCAAATTTGATATATTATTATTACTCACCACTTTGTCCTTCACCTGTGATGCCTCTGCCAGCTGCACACATATAATGAGTATTTGGCCATTGGAGAGCTTTCGTAGATGTTTTGTTCGTACTTTTGGCCTCGAATCATCCAGAAGCGCATTCTGCTCGACTAAGCCTCGCCATCCTACAGCAATAAGACATGACGGACAAGACTCTCTTCGTTTTTGATGAGGGACGGTTGAAAATTCCTCCGTCCTATTACCTCGTATCGTTCAATGCCCAGTCTCCGACACAAACATGTCATCCCAACAATTCCAATAACCTTAAACTTCATATCAAATCCTCGTGCCATCACCAACGGGAACCGGAAGCCATCCGACGTCTGCCCGTCTACGCAACAATGTGACTGCCCGAAACTACAAGGCGTGTCCCCAGCAAAAGCCCACCTGGTACAGTTGTTTCAGCCCATCTCTCCGGGGCACATGTTCTCCGAAAGCCGTCAGTCAGGGGCAATCAAGGTGGGGACTGTGCAACATACTCGGTCGAGGGGAGTGTACAACCCCGAGCTGACCGTGGTTACTAAGCCCTAGAGTTCCGAAAATAGGCGTCTTACAATGGTAGGGATTTGATAGAGCTTGGTGGGCTGAGAAAAGAAATTGGGGGTTTGGCAGGAAAGGTGCTGTCAAAGGAGCTTGCGTAAGGGGCCGGTAGACATGAACGTCACTTTGTCAGTGAAACCAGTCGCAAAGTAATCATGTTCTTTGGGAAGCGTACACCAATATAATGGCAGAGTTGTAAGTCATAGATCATAGCGCCGTAGATAATCGTCCAGTGCTCAGTTTGCTGAGCCCCATACCAAATATACTCCTGGATCCTAAGCTGCCCCTGTTGGCGTCCACCTTGTTATACCCAGTTGAAACCCCCAATGAACGCCAGACCCAGATCGGGGGAAAACGTCAAATGCGCATCAAGCACTGGAGAACAGAAGTTTCCAGTGGCTTTCCAAGCCCCTTGTTGATCGGGGCTTCGAGCTCTGACCAAACCGTGCTGTTGACGAATGTCATATCTTCAAACAATCAAAAAGTCCATGTGTAGATCCCTCAACGTCTGCACCCAGCTCGTCATCGGCATCCCCTCAGCCTGAACGCTCCATAACATCTGCAGGGCGTCCCTCGCTGCATATAAGAAACCCCAAGGTGACTCAAGCATAAGCTTCTTGATTTGAACAGTTACCCAGTCCTTCATCTCCGGCGTCCTAGCACACGCTCCAAATACAAACGTAACCCATGTCGTAGCCTTGAAGTTCGTATCGTCGTCGGGAATAATGCTCAGCACCTGATGTAGTTCGGCAAATATCGTGTCTGCGAGATCTTCGCCGACCCAAGCTCCCACGGCAGGTATCGCATGGAGGATGTAGAGACAGATGGCGAGCCGATGGGACGTGGCGACCCTAAATCGACTTAACACTGGGTCGTGCTCGGTAGAGGGGATGGTGCTGAGGTCGATATCTTGGGCCCACGGTATAACGTCGAAGTTCCTAGCACGGTCGAGTAATGCTGTTCCAGCGGCAGTGACCATATCAGCCGAGACCACATCGTCCGGTTTTGTGTTGGAAAGTCGAGCTGCTATTAGCATGATTTCGAGGAGTTGCGGCGGGCAACAGTAATAGCTATTCGTAGTTTTGCCGAGTATCTGTAGCGCTTGACACGATTCAAAATATGAGTGTGAGCCTGAATCTGTTGGTCGAAATGTTGACTCCAGAATGTAATATCTGGTATATGTTAGCAATAGGGGGTGGCGGCGGGTATAAAGGTCACGCACATGAAGCAGTCAGATACGATGTAGTCCCTCAAGCTCTCGTCCACATCAGAGACAGGCCCAAGCAACTTCATGATCTTTCCAGCGCCATCAAAGTGAGCCTTCCAGTTATGTTTACCAGACTCTATCAGCTCTACATTGATCAGGAAGAGGATCGCCGCTAGGACAATGTCACCCCCGATAGACTCAATACTCTGCAGCGCAGTCGGCAACATGCGCAATACCTGATGCTTAGCCTCGAGGGCATCCATGAGCAGATTTCTCGGGCCAAGACCTCTTTCTAGCGAGTCCGAGGACAGCCACGGGCGAGAGCGGTTGTACATGTGCGTTGCCGAGGCGGCGATGATGACCTGACGTAGCAGAGGGTGGGCCTGAGTGAATTTGAGTAGATTTCGAAAGGGGTTGTCGGGCACGTCGTAGGCTACAAAATCTCGACTGAGCCGCGCATCAACTGGTCATGCTTGTCAGCCATGTCTCTCTTGTTTCTCTAACCAATGAAGTCTCAGGAAGCTTACAATAAGCGAGATACTGTCTGTGGTTGCTCGTAATGTCTTGGTACAAGGGATCGACGAGCACCCACGGAGTCGACGTTTCCGATGCCAGGGGATGGCTCTGGTTGTGGATGGTAGTACAGACGAGTTGTGTGTCACCACTCGCTAGGGGGGTCGCAGCATCATCTTCATCGTCGACGTTGTTATCGATGTCATTGAACAGGTCTATTTCCGATCCAGACTCGGCTTCTGACGTTTCTGTGACCTCCTCGACTTGAGAAAGGCTCGGGGCAATAAAGGCGGGTGAAGATGAAGGAACGGATGGCGAGGCGACGGATGAGGCGGAAGAAGAAGAAGCAGGTGAATTTGAAGAGAGGGAGGAAACAGAAGATAACGACGCTCTTGAGCGGGCAGTAGAAGGACGTGCTGGGGAGTACAAGGCAGCGCTGGACTGCTGACCAGCAAGTCTTCCCCTTGAAGCAACAGCACCCGTCCACTGAAAGATCTGAGAATAGCCCAGGCACTCAACGCCTTTTGCGTCGCACTTTGCGCAATGGGGGAGTTGACGATCACAGCGAAGTCTTCGACGTCGACAGTTATGACAAGGCTTGTCGGCCACAGGTCCAGAAGGTACTTTTTTCCCCTTCTTTTTACTTCCCGGAGCCATGGGGTACTCCACGTATATACGTAGGGAAAAAGAAAGGCAGTCAGTCAGTCAACAGTGCAGGTAGGAATGAATGGCCAGGACAAGGGTTCAGCCGATCAACGTATAAGAGTGAGGCAGACTTCCGCTTCTGGGAGTGCGGCGTAGAAGCAAGAGCCACAATTACAGATCAAGGTTAAATCGAATGATGATTGCAGGCAATTGCGTTCTGTAGTAGGCAATATTTGGAAACGATATCTTATTGTACAGTCTAAGTTTCTACCTCTTGCTCAACGCTCCTCGCGTCTCACCTATGGCCGGACCCGGGCGGGGATTGGGACTAGACCGCATCTGGCAGTTGTTTTGCAACTTTTCGACCCTCTCCCCAACTCGTCAGACACCATCTCTTGACACTGCCGCATGCCGGTAGTCTCATAAGATCTAGAATACTACATGCTAATCTAGAAAATAAGATAAGCTAGATAAGACAAGATCTGGTCATGGCCTGACAAGGCGGAAGTTACCTTTTTCAATGGACCATTCCCACTGCTCGGAAATAACCGCCACTTGATGACCAACTGCAATCAGCCAGTGGCAACGACTATTTATTCCCGGATAACCTCACGTAAAAGTTTCGTTGAGTTTTGCGCGTTGAGTCATTCGGCTCGGCGAACTTGCAATGAAAACAGGTTACGCTGGGCTCTCGCAGTAAGGGGTAATCCAGTTGCCCGATAGCAACTGCTGAAATCCTTTCCTCTGTTCTCACAAAGTCCAATGGTTCGTTGTCACATGTAAGTTGATGCCATGTCGAGAAGGAACGGAACTCGATCGAATGTAACGTTGGAGCGAAAACTCGGGTTCTTCAATATACCCCTATTCGTATTGCGCAGCTCGGTGCTTGGCAATTCTCGGTCGATTTCTTCGGTCTCGTAGTGTGATCGTGATGGCATCAACGAACAGTGTCTAGGTGCTTGGGGCAAAGGGTTCTTGACTCGCTCGGTTCGTTGTCTGCGGCTTTCGAATATCTTCTGTGTCTCGGATCATACGACGGAGGAAGGTTTGCGACGAGGCTAGGTGGCTCTTGAACATGTAGGCTGTCAGTAGAGAAGAAGGTAAGAAGGGCATCACTGACTTGCGCGCGGGTATCGCCTCGATCGTCCGGTTGCGAAGAGAACAAGCCGGGACGAACACACCTTCGGGTCAGTGCTGATCAAAATTCCTCAAAGAATGCCGGCCATGTTCACCAGTAATGAAAGTGACTGTTCTTGGCATTGTCATTCAACAGGAAACTGCGTTGTTGTGCTGTTCGGTCCGAAAATATTGAGCAGTGTCAGTGCCATGGGCCAGAATTATTTTCCCACGCAATGATGCACTATGGACACTCGAAAATACCAAAGCAACCAGCCTTCCCAAATTCTTGTCCCTCCGAACCTGTAATATGCATGCTTCAAAATACACAGTCCAGCCAATTTTAAAGAGCCAGCACGACTGAGCGTCAAAAACAAAGGGTAGTGCTCTGTCGGGCTCTACCCGCACTACCATTGCATCAAAACAGGGTACGTCACAGTACAGCTCGCAGTGCCAGTCCACGCTCGCTTTGGCAATCACAGAGTGCTTTCCACTGCAAGAACCAAGGGCAAGCACCGCTGTCCATTGTGAGGCTAGGAAATATGTACATCGCTTGACCACTCCCGCCCAGGACCTGCACGAAATTCAGTACGTCCACAGCCTCGGCCCTGGCCGCAAAAGCACAAGAACGAACCCAAGACCCTCCGTACCTTCTATTGCGTCCTGGGCTGGCTGGCGCACCTGTCGCAAGGCGCCTGACCCCTGAATATCCCACATAGTCATGTTGATCAAGGTAGCAGCACTCCAAACGAATCGACACAGCTTCTTGCTCTTCATCAGCAAACATGAAGCGTCAAGACGCGCTCCTTCCTCCTCTTCCTCCTTTTCCCCGACCCCCCCCCCCCCCCCCCCCCCCCCCCCCCCCCCCTTGTTTTCCTCGACGCTCCTTTTTCATCTTCGTCCTCCTCACACACGAGCATCACGAAGCATGGAGTCCCTTAGCATCTCCGGCCAGCCAGTGGTTCAGCATGCGGCGCCGTGAAGCCATTCAAGCCATTCGAAGCAGTTCCCTCTTGCTCAGGATTCATACGATCGAAGTACGCAGGGTATCCGACCTTCCAGCCAATCTCCGGACGATGCCTCCAGTTCCCCTCGATCTAAAGCCTCCCAGCTGACAGCTCTTCATGCAAACAAAGCTCTCTGAGCGTCTTGCCCTTGTCTGACCACGAATCGTGCTTTCAGTGGTAAGACACATTGACCCCTGAGTCTATCCACCAAGTCGAGCTGGCTGTGGCTGTAATACCCAGGAGTTGATGAGGCCATCTCCCGACTCTGTCACTTCATCCGTGAGCCAGACAAAACACAAAGACCATGTATTGTAGCCGCCATCAAAGCAGCGTCGGCCAGGATGTCTTAGTTGTAGTCCCCCCAAAACGCCGATCACCAAGATCCCAGGATTACGAGCACCCACAACAGACTTGAGGGTTGGCCTAGGCCTTGGCAGCTAAGACTTTTAGACACCATTGAATTTTACCGCCAGCAAAGCTAACGGCAGTAGTAACCAGACGTATTAGCCTTGCTTTCCGCCGCCAGCGCTCAAGCTTGACTACGATGCCGCCCTTCGACCGCACTCCCGCTCAATACCTACTGAAGCCACATCCTTTCTTAGAAAGAGAGAACTATACCATCTCGAAGCTCCAAGCTCTTACCATCGACGTAGAGGTTGCTACTTGTCCCTCGTCACTCGTTGTCCCCTAAGCGCTACCCAGCAACCCCTGAATTCAGAACCGCGGTGAGCGGGCCTACAAGGCCTCGATGCAAGCTGAAGACATCGTGTACATTCTATTCAACTCAGGATTGTCCATTGCTGCCCAAGTGCTCGGCCGCCACCGACAAAGTTGCTGTAAGTATGGACCAGAACCCCTGAAGCTCCCAACTTCAGTGGTTTGAAATCCTGGGAGTTGTAGGACAGAAGGCTAGCGCTCCATACCACCATCAGTCTACTCAGCATCTCTTTCTCAGTATACGAGTGCTCGACCACTGCCCCATGGAAAGGTGGCTTTAGTTCCTTCGATCTCCAGCCTCCTGTTTAGCTCTTCGGTACACCCCGAACGACGGCAGATCTACAAGCGCCTCAACTCGACCGTTTCCTTCAGTGGCTGTTTGATTATCACCAGCCTCACCAATAAAGGTCCTGCAAAGACACCCCAGAAGCTACAGAGCCCCGACTAATCAAACAACAGGCCGCAAAGACACACTCGGGGCCACACCACGATTGCCACCCAGATGCACGTGAATGACATGCCGTTAGGCTCCAAGGTCTACTCCTGATGATAGCCTCGAGACTGGTCGAGTCACAGGGCATCAAGAAAAGCTCGAAACCCTAATCGCCCCAGTCAAGTTAAACTTTATGGATTGTTGCATGAGGCTGCCACAACAACGAATCACCACGATGCGAGTTGCCCAATCTGGCATACCAACGACAGAAGCTCATGTCACCGTTAAGAAACCTTATAGTTCCTGGGAACACCGTGACAGCAATATACTTCGCACTTACACCACAAAAGGGGCTTACGCAACCAACTCGCCGAAGCATTAGAAACCATTGGTATGAGGGACAAGGAAGGTTTAGCAAACAAGAACTTTTAATCTTCACGCTATACATTCTTAAAAATAGGAACCAATGTACTTTGCACATGGTGGAAAGTTTACAGTCGACACTCTTGAGTCACCAATGAGGATGTCTTGCAGGCTACCACTGGCCAGGTCTTCGGCCTCTACATTAATTGAGCTTTGATGAGAACTACTATTGCCATCCTTGAGTTTTCATTGTAATTACGAGTCACATCAGTTGGTGCAACATGTGCATCTCTGGCACGGAGGCTGGCACACTATAGCAAAGTGTATTTGTTGCCAGTATGGGATTACCAGCAAACAGGATCGCTAAGCAGCCAGCCATCATGGTCAAGTAGAAGCAGAACATTCACAAACAAGAAGGCACTTCAAGTGCAAATGCAATTTTCAGTGTATTAACTTCGATGCCCTATAGTGCATTTCTCATGACCTGATGAATAGTCCGTAAATCGTAATCCGTAATGCATAGTCGTACCAGTGCCGTGGCAATAAAAACTTCTGGTGACGTTGTTCCCCTCAGGTAAAACCACAAATAAACACATAGCAACTCCAAAAAAACCATTGATGCGCAATGCCGTGCCGATCCCTTCATGTCATTAAAATCCATGGGTCTGTCATCAGACGCCCCTGGTATACATTATGAAGTCCATTGTCGTACTCCCTGTTCGATATGCTCCCAAAATGTTCGTTCTCAACAGATCTCCGCGAGTGTGGTCCCTGGATGGAATAAGTATGAAACAGAGACAACAGACAAGATGAGACTTACTTCAAGCTGGATATCTTCGAGTGGACAGATTTCTAGTGGGCGCTGGGCCATAGATAAATTGTCGTCTGTGTAGATATCTTGAAGTGCAGGTGGAATAGAGTCCTTAGACAAGCAGTGTTCCCCAAAGAGGTTCATTTCCATTAGAAATGCGCAACGCTTCAACGCTGTAGCGTTTGAGCTTTTCCAGACCATCTTCCATCTCGCGGGCACGTCGGGCAACTTGGAAGGTGAACCACTTCTCCTGCAGGTCCAGGTTGTACTTGAGCGAGATCGCTGCATGCTTGAAGGGCTTGGACAAGCCAGCATCCTCCTTAATCGCAGCGTGCTCCCGCTGCTCCATGACACGAAGGCCCTCTTTTCTTTCATGGTAATATCGCTTGACTATGTGGCTCATGGATTCCACGATGTAAGTTGCAATGTCTATGGTCGATTGGACTTGACCATGGGACAGGGTTTTGTCCCTTCCCATCTCCCCAAAGCGCTCGCGGCTTTCTTTTATCTTGGTCACCACCTCTTTAACGCCTTCCTCCATGTCAACGCGACTTTTGTATCTGGTGGGAATAATGATAACCCGCTCAGGGTGTTCCAGGTCAAATTGAAGTTCGTCGTGCATGTTGAACATCTCCTTGGTCAGGGGGATGTGGGGACTCATGTGCAAGACACGACGCATCTTGAAGGTAAGAAGATGAAACGTCTGAAGTAGTAGTATAGGATAGAAAGAAAAGACTCTGTCGAGTAAAGAAATGTGAAAATGATAGGGTTTGGGTTGTTCTTGTGTATGTTTGTTATTGCGTGCGGAGTGAGTAGCTGAGGTGGAAGAAAAGATGGCTGAAGAGGGGGAAAAAGATGTAGAAGGGGAATCAAGAACTGCGGCCTTTATAGACGAAGAACATAGACTTTAGTAGAGTTTGATAGGATTTGACATCGTGAAAGGAAAAGCTTACGAAGTCTCTTGATGTGCTCACAGAGAAACCTTTTGCTGTGTTTTGGAAGTTATTCTGGAGTGGGGAGGGGTAAATTTCTCTGGACTTGTTTCCAGGCACCCGCCGCGCTACATATGGCATAAGCTCTATTGCTCGAACCATGGTAACGATTTTGCCTGGCAGTGCAAGTGCTTCAGCAGTGCAATACTTGTGTGCCGAGTAGGGCAAATGATGTCTGCCACAAAGAGGGAACTTGAACGAAAAATGCTAATGCAAGTGACGTATACTTTCGGTCTCTTGTCTGAGAAGGGACAGAAGAAGATATTTTATGTAAATGAAGAAGATATCTCGATATTTCCCTACGTGCAGCCAAGAGTGACACTCCCTTTTATACCCCGGGACTCAACGCCCAACCCCACGATCTACAATATCCTTGCACCACTTGTGGCACTATACAGATACTAGATAGGTATCCAATATTTATAGAACATGATCGAGTGCAAAGCAAGATTGGCGATGTAGGAAGCTGACATGGTATGTTTCTGATATATCAGGTCATGCAGCTCTTGGCACGATCCATGCCCAATTCTGCCGGTTTAAAGGGTCCTCATGTGGATCGAGGCATCCTAAAATCAGTAAATCACGGTGCATACTTTATGATCTTTAGGATGAGTCTTAGGTAAATTCATAAAAATCTTTGAGGAGGTGGAGGCGGCCCGGCCGAGCGATTATGACTCTGATGCAGCTTGGAGGGGCCCGTCGATTCGGTGACGCCTAGCAACACCAACAGAGCCGCAACTGGGGCACGAGAAGCCCGCTCGAGCACATCAGAGAATATTCCTCGAGGGCAAAGTGCAACCGAATTCGAGGCATCAAAGGAAATTTCACCACCAAGAATCTCTGATCTTCTCATCCTTTGAGTGCAAAATACCACAACTTTGTGACTCCAACATACTAACCTCCCCTTCTATTTCGTCTCTCTCTCTTTCCCTCTCTCTTTCCCTCTCTCTACCATACATCAACCTCATCTTCATCTCCTTTTCTTTGGACTTGGACGATTTCCTCTTTTCTCTTCTTCATCTTTTTCAACTTTTTCTCGTCACTTGTCAGATGCTTCGTCCCCTTCAAGATTCTCATCCATCGACGGGTCACACTGAATCAAGCCCGCCGTCTTGACTTCCAGGTATAAATTACACAATTCTTTCCTTTCTGTTATTCTCTTTTGGCTTCTTACATCTTCATCATCCCATTGCATCTCATGGGCCCGATTATCAGTCGCATCAATCATCCATTGCCTCATCCAATACTGACACTCATCAGTTAACAACCTCCTACCAACATGACCACAAACATGTCGCCCGAAACAGAGCCAGTGGAAAACAAGACTGGTAAGGTCGACACTACCCCAGTCAGGAAGCCAAAGTCCTTCAAGCCCTTAATCCCCAAGAGCGACGTCGAAGCTATTCAGAAAAGACACGACGAGGCAATCGCTTGTATTCACCCTGACACCAAGAAGCATCCATCCATGTATCAGCGCGTCGTAGAGCTCATCAAGAAGTGTAATGTTCGTCGTGGTTGGGCCGACACTCATTTCTACAAGGACTTTACAGCCTGGTGTCGCGTCTCTGGGCTTGATGCTAAGCCTGATCCTGAGATCTTGCTTGCCACACTTGCAGTTCATGAATCCCTCGGCAGCAACAACTTCAAGTTCGCCCAAGAAATCAGAAATCGCGGCCTCCAGAAATGGTTGGAGCAAGAGCTCAAGAAACATCGGCCTTTCGTATCAACACCTACCCCAGTTGAGCCAGAGACGCCCCGAATCAAAACTGAGCCTGGAACTAGGAGCCAGGGACCAGAGCGAAGACAGGCCGAACCTTCTCACAGAAACGACAGTATTCTACCATCGGTTGAAAGTATTTCTGGTGGTCCTATTCGTGCTATGAAACGAACTGCTCCCGACCACCCAGGCCAACCCGCGAACAAGCGTGCAAGCGCCCAGGTAGATCAGGCAAGTTTCACTGCCAAAATCCACCGACTCGCAGAACTTCAAGCCTCGCAGCAAAGAATTGTCCTCCGGGACACAGGGACGCAGACCGACAACGACATCTCTCTGGAGAGAATCTCGGAGCCAATGCTTACGGCGATCGAAGCCATGAAGGAGAACAATGAGAAGCAAGGCGAACAAATTCGAACTTTGATGGAACACAATCGACTGCTCGCTGATCTTCTTGGGAGAGTTCAAGTTTCCCAGCTGAGGCCTGCGGAAAGTATGCCCCGACAGCACTATCAAGGTCAACCTCGGGAGATCATTCCACTGCAAGCTGTCAATCATCAGCCGCCTACCTACTACTACGAACGCCCTCGAGTGTCTGGTAACAGTGGCCAGATCTTCAGATTCGACGACTAAACACTGCATTGTGGAGATAGGAAATGAGAGGATGGGGTATCATTGGGATGAGCTTTTAGTAGCGGGATGGAACTTTTCGTTATGGAGATGATGGGTTTAGATTTTGCTTGAGGATGGATGAACTTTTGGCATTGGAGTTCAGGTATTAGGGTTGGGTTGGTAAGACGGGCCACTACTAACCACACACTTCATTTTCTGGCGTTCATAGCATGGTCGTTAAGTAACCAGAATGAACAATTGCTAAATACCAAATTGAATTAATTTGCTTCACCTTCTATGAGTAATACTGATTATTGATAACTATGAAGTCTCTTGGATATTCTAGCAATAGCCTCGCCGGACACTCGGAGACGAAATCAACCATTGACATGTCAATCAGCCTCCACGTGTAAGACGGAACCAACAAGAAGAAAGATGAAGCCACGACGAATAAACTTTAACATAAAGCAGTGGAAATGCCTCTTTAGCCGCTTTCCTTCCTAACTTTACCGAGCTTCCCATGGCCCGTTGAGACCAAAGCGCAGCCCCTAAGCCCCAACCCCAACCGCATCAGTCAGGCTGCTCTGTCAAATGCTCGACGATGACAGGCGAGAGATATCGAATCTCGCAAAGCTTTACCCCATACTGTTTCATAATAGCCTCTGCTCTGGGGGTGTGTGGGCTTCCGATCCCCGGTGGCGCATGCCCATGCCCTTGCGCGCGCGGGGGGGGGGGGACCTACCTACTTAGCCTGCCCAGAGGCTAGGGCCTAGGACCTAGGACGTAGGTAGGGGACCCTACTCCGTACCAATGCGACTGAAGATGCAACCGTCGACCCGATTCGTGCTGGGCGACAGCAAATTACCGACATGAATGCGTCATCCCGTTTGCCGCTAACAAAGAAGAGGCCAAGGAGGCTTTTTCCGAGGTCGAGAATCTCTTGGGGGCATCGAGAGGCGAAAATCCGGGGTCGTAGCATCCAATGTACAGTACATACATAGCCTGTAGCCTGTAGCTAGCTCAGTAGCTGTATGTAGGACTCTCTCTGCCTGTCTCTGCCTGTCAGATCGGCAAGTGAGTTTGGAACTTGTGATTCTGCCACGGCAGATGAATGGTGACAATAGTTTCCTACCCCGCAATTTCAACCGCTGGAAAGGGTGTGATCAGCTTTTGATCTTTGATGATCTTGTCAGCTACGAATGACCAAGTCCGAGGCGCAGTTCTGAGTTCATCATCGCCAATTTTGTATGTATATAGAGTACGTTTCTTTCGGATGCAATGGATTGTTCCCCGTGAGTCGACCATAAAATATTACTGTACATTCTACCTACCTACATATGCGTGCGGATGAGATGGGAACAATCAGCTGTAAAAAAGCCGAGATATTATGTACAAGACTCTCTAACTAGGGGCAGAACAGAACAGCCGACTTTGGGGGTTGTCTCGTTCGTTAGCCTCATCTGGAGATGATGAGCTGGGGTTGTGAGTGGACAGATGTTCTGCACTCTCTCTCTCTCTGTCTCTCTCTCTGTGTGTGTCCTACTTTACTTTTCTGTAGTGGCCCGTGAACGTGGAGTGAACAAAAAAAAAAAGGTGACGAGGGACCGGCCCAGCCCAGTTGATTCCAAGGATGTGACTGGCTGCACGGATGGTATGGATCAGCCTTTCCAAGGGCATTGGTTGGATTAGACCTTTCTCGTCACACTGCCTCGTTATGCTTTTTGGCTCGTTCCGTGTCTCCTTTCGTTTCTTTCCTCTCCATCTCGCATCCCGAGCTAGTCACCTTAAGACATGCATCGTCATTGCACGATGACGTAGCATGCGTGAACCTACCCAAGCATCAGCATGGGAGTTGCCTTAGCTTGTGACGCCAGGGTCCTGAGTTTATTTGGCCTAAGCCGCAGTTCGAAAGCAAGGCACAAATCATATTTGAAAATTCAAATTCACACTCATCACGAGACCCAAAAAAGAAACAGAAAATACCAACCAAGACACAGAAAATAAGCATGAATACTTCCAATTAAACAGAGATGTCGATATCAAAATCGTACTGTAAAAAGTATATGTCTTCGCTTCCACTGACCAACCAGTAAAAACCTCAGCTCAGATCACCCACCCTCTCTTCGGTACGGCACATGCAGAGTTCCCCTCACCACAAACGCTTGTGTCACCAAAAGCGGAGACGTCCAAGCCAAGGGATCCTTGAACCTTGAACCTTGGGGTTGCCTACCTAGTACCTAGCGCGGAGCGTGTAAGTCAGGACCACCACTCACCACTCACCACTACCTACCACCACCAGAGAGAGAGAAAAAAAAACTGCCCACTCTTTTGCTCTGGCTCTGGCTGAGGCTCTAGGCTCGGGGATAAACATTAACCTGCACTGCAACAGACTGGATGTGGGCTCTACCCGTCTTAGAAGATGCCGAAACCAGCCCATTCCGACTCCAGCACAGCACGGATACAGAGTAAGGCATGTAATTTCACCCCCATTCTCTTGGACTCTTTTGATCAACATCCATCCATAGCCGAGCACTCTGAGGGTGTCCCCTTCCGGTGGCTTGCCTTACTCTTCTGCCTTGTCTGGCCTCGCCTCGCCTCGCCTCTCTTGCTCTCTCTCTTTCTCTCTCCTCCTCAACTATTTATATCCCTCCTCTCCCCTCCGTTCCCAAGCCGACCCAACTTCCTCTTTCTTCATCAACAATCACCAGACTCTACCTACCATCCCAAGACCTGAACTACTTCAACTTCAACAACACCACTTCAACACTTCAACACCACAAAACCCCATCACCAACATGCCTGCCTACGAGTACTGCTGCCAGTGTGGAGGCATGATTGTCATCAGCACCACCTGCACTGCTTGCGGCCACAAGCAATGCAACAACTGCCCTCTGTGCTAAAGCATTCACCCACAGACATGTCTCGACGGCATCTCCCTCCTCTTCTCTCACATCACAATACATGCTTGGAATTCTATCATGACAAAGGGCTACCGCATGGCGAGATGAGAGTCTGGATACCCTCCCTCATATGAGACACGACTTTTTGGCGACTTCAACGACGGCGCTTCTACTCTGCTCGGAAACTGCCTCTACTCCATTCACACCTATGACCTGGTCGTCACATTCATCATTTCACTTGTTCTTGATTGATACCTCAGCGACTGGTTCTTCAAGCAATTATCCTCTTTCTCCAACAGCAAAAGCTTTGCTTTCAGCCTCTTTTGGGAGTGTTTAGGCGAAGGCGCCACGGGAAAGATATGACGTCGGATTTGGGCGTTCTATTACTCTATGCTTTTACGTTTTGGACTTGTCTCGGGGTTAACGGGGAATGAATCGCAACGGATTTTCAGCTGTAACAATAATCGATACCCGCGGTCTCTGTTTTGGGCCTTGACTTGACTTTTGAGATTCAGAGACAAGAGAATCAATACCAAGTTTTATCAACCCACTTTCGGCGTCTTTTCGCCCGGCGCTTAGTCTTGTGATTCGAATTGATGAGTCCATCGTGAAATGAAACGCTCCAATCATGAACGTAGATTGTAAATTCTTGGTTTACTTGCCACTACTAATAAACTAAACTAAACGCTCCCTTCCTCCATTGGACCCTTGTTTCAGAAAAAAACGACCCCCAAATTCTGTGCCTTGGCCCGGACTCGCCCGATGTACAACTGACGGTCCCCGGAAATTTCCCTTCGTTACATAATATAGTAAACCTCACGTCGGCCATTCTCTTTGGCTTGGAGTTGCAATGCCCACAACTTAGAACCACATCGCCACGTCGCACTGACAATAATTACAGTAAACACAACAGCCTCGATTGTAGGTAAAAATGGAGGCTGACAGCCTCACCCCCTTCGGATCATCCGTGTGTGCCAAGGGCTGCTTGGGAGGCACAAAAGTTGAAGGTGGGTCGCTGTCCTACCCTAGAGCAATACATAAAATTCAAATATTTGCATAAGGTAATTTAAAATGAAGCTCGAGTCATGACGTTGTGAGACTGTTCTATCATAGTCGTGATGCCACAGCTTGCGATACTCTACAGTCCAACTTCCACCCTAGTGGTCAAGTCTCGATAGTGACCTGCTACTATGACCTGAGATGCTCACTTGCGACTTTGGTCGAATCGTATCGTCGGGGGTCATACGCCTCTTGTATATTTCAGCATGGGCACCGAGGTAGACCGAGCATAATGGGTGACCATCATTGTTTATCTCACTACAATGTTCGACTGCAGGCCTAATGCCAATTCCCATTCCTTGACTATGGCCATCCTTTGCTTTGAAATGGCGAGAACTCTCCATGGGTCAACATTTTATAAACCGACGTAGTTCCTCACTACGTCTTTTGGCCGTCGACTTCCGATCCTATACGTACAAAACCAAACACCTCCCCTGCCTTAGTGAATGCATGCCCGCTTGTTCCGTTCCATTCTGCTTCCTGACATATCATTTCCTTCCACACCTTGCCTGACGCCAGCTATTCGAATCAAGGACCTGCTCGATCTCTTGCTAGCAGGGCCAATTTGCGCCTGATACTAGATTCCAACCATCCATCCGTCAATGACCGAATTATCCCCAAAAGAAAACATATAAGGAGTGACAAATCCTTCACCCCACAAATACACACGAATGTTGGGGTCCTATCATCGAAGACTCTGCTCGATGATTCAGGACGCCGAGATTAAGTTTATGAAATGAAAAGGGCCGTGAGGTATCTTGGTCATGAGTCTCATGCTGTCGACAAAGGCGAATTAAGAGAATTGAAAGAAATATAAAAACAGTCATCGTTTGCACTGCTAAATCATCCCGCCGGGAACTGCATTGCTGCTCATGCTAGGAGGCAGAGGTGGTGCTGCCATAGGCGGAGGAGGAGCTTGATGCATTGATCTGGCTCGTGCGTTCATACCGTTCGCCTCGCTAGTGGCTTTGCGCAATCTCTGGCGGTTCATCCCTGAGCCATCTTCATCATCACTTCGAAAGCCACCACGTTGGTCGTTCGCAATACTAGGGCTCATAGGGCGGCGATGGGCACTCATGGTACCTTCAGCGAGCGTGGCTCCTGTGTTTTTGCGCCGAGGGTTGATTGGTGGCAAAGGCGGAGCAACGTTGCTATGCAGGTTAGGCGTAGAAACTGCACCGCCATTGAGTCCAGGTCCGGGGCCTGGTCGAAGGCCGTCACGGTGACCCATGGGTGACATTGGCGGCTTCATTGAAGGTTCCGACATATCTCGGTTGCGCATCATTCCACCTGGGTAAGGGGGTCCATAAGGTCTCTGGGGGCCGGGGCCAGGTCCGGGGAATCCATGGGGAGATGGTGCTCCATGAGGCGAGGGGGCACCATTGAGTGGGGAGATCGGGGACGGGTTGCCAGAATCGTGTCCATAGACAGGATGTATATGCAAGCTGTTGTCGGGACGGTTGAAGGGACCGGGCGAAGCGTTTCCGGGATATGGTTGAGGCGGCATACGTGGTGACCGTCGCATGTCTTGCCCAGGCATCATTGGTGCTCTCATCATCGGCCCTTGTCGTGGCTTGCCATTGTTTCCTACGGGAGATCCCATGGGCCCTTGGTAGTCATCACGAGGCACGGATCCGTTTCTAAGGCGTGGCGGTCGACTACCAGATCTGCCTCCGCTGCTTGCTTCAGAGCCACTTCGATCGCGTTCAGAGGGAGCTCGGGATCCTGAGCGGGAGCCGGCGCGCGAGCCAGCATTGGCCCTCGATTCTTCGCTAGGAACTCGATTATATGAGACAGGAGGAGGTGGTCTACGTTCCTGAGATGGTGGTCGGGATGTCGTAGTTTGGGCTCGGTCTCTGCCTGCTGAAGGAGGCTTCGAGGGTCCTTGGTGTCGTTGCTGAACTTCGAGTTCCTTCATCCTTTGGAGTTCTCGACGGGCTTGTCGGAAAGCCTTGAGGCCAGCATGGACACCTTCCTTTTCCTCGCTATCCCTTGGCAGGTTTTCATCCCTTGGCTCAGGCGACTGCGTTAGCCTTTCATTCGCCTCGAATGAGCCCCGGCGGGATGGACTTGCGGCAGGAGCAGGCGATGAGCCTCGGAGGCCAAGGAGCTTCTTCGCTTTGGACTGGCTGCCATGCTCTCTGTCACCTCGACCTCTGTCAACCAAAGAGCCACGACTGGACTTGGATTTCAAGATACCCAGAGCGTTCGGACGAGGTGGAGGTGGAAGCTCAGACAGAGGCGGATGTTCTGGTGACGAAATGCTGCTATCAGCTTCGACAAAAGAAGTGAGTCTCTCCCTGACACGTCGCGCACCGTCGGCAAGATGACGAGCAAAGTCATCTGTCTCTTCTTCTGGCTGAGGGTTGACTTGTTGTTTCGGGTTTTGGGTGGATTCGGGTCTAGACAATATCTGGGCCTCCATCAAACCAGAGGATCTAGTAGGACTAGTCACACTACCGTCAATTGACATAGCCAAGTCTCTCTCAATCGACTCCCAGGCGTTCGAATCGACCGTCTTGGGCTCATAGGTATGTGCATCAGGGCGTTCGGGAGGGAATCGTGAGCTCAGGTCAACATCATTGGGTAAACTTCCATAAATCGACGAGGCCCCACTATCTTGTCGAAGATGCTGCCTGACCATGCCGCTCAGTCCACCAGAGGTAGGTCCCAAAGTAGGTGAGTCCTTAGGCATTTGCTCTGTTGAGTTAGCTGGCGCAACTCCAGCCCCATCAGAAACAGATAGAGGCGTTGGTACTGTGGTGCGTCTGAAGGCAGGGTGCTCATTATCAGCTGGCTTCTCAACCTTGACTTGTAGAGGAAAGATAGGCTGAAGGTGTGACTCGTCCACAACAGACTGGTCATCATCGTCATCAAAGAAGGTTGAATGCTGTGACTCTTCCTGGACGGTTGGTTCAGTCTGGAAAGATCCAGATTCGTTCCTTTCCATTTGCGGACGGTGGGCAGAAGATGATCTAGATCGAGTGCCTGGCAATGAGGGGCTGGAATCAGTGCGGAATCGGTTTGTTGGAGTTTCGCGACCTTGCTGCATTTGCATTTGCCGTTGGGCGAACCTTGATTCATCATATTGACTGTTGGTCCTGCTCATAATTCTGCTTCGATCAAAGGGCTGAGCCTCCCCTGTCTCACTAATGGGGGGGCTCAGAGGGGGTGTAGCACCGAAGGCCTTCTGGTCCATGCTGGGGAATTTATTCACCGAGTCTACAGGACTCATTTGAGATGGAGGGCTGAAAGATCGTAGGTTAGGGGCACTAGCCTTAGCCAGGACCGATCGAGTGATGAAACGATCGCCGAATGTTGCGCTTGCTGGGGAAGGAACAGGAGGTGTCAGATCTGGAGTTCTGCTGCCGAGTGTTCGCTTTGTAAGCGTGTCCATTCTTGAAAGAGCAGATGACTGTTGGTCCTGAAGATCCTGATTCAAGCTTTGCTCATATAGACGACGGGTTCTGGTCACGGTTCGCTCCATTGGTGGTGTTGGGCTAACAGTCCGAGATGTGCGTACGAAGGACTCCCGGTCCTTGACTGAAGATGAGGTGATAGATGTGGCGGCTGTTGAGTCCCGCGCTGCAGATGGACCTGACGATGTTGTTGAGTTTGTCTCCCTTTTTCGGTTGTACTCGGTTTGAGAAGGAGACTCTGGTCGAGCATTGTCCAAGTCGCCTAAATCTTCTTGCTGCAGATCTTCGAAGGACTGTTTATCCTTTTCAGATTGCCTCCACTTCTGGAAAGCTGACTGGGCGACATCGTCACCATAGAGAACACGGCCACTCATAGCCCCTTTGTTCCCTCCGGTGCCGATTTTGTAAACCTTTTGTCGACCTCCAAACAAGTTGTTCCCTTCAATTGGTTTCAATCGGCCCATCACACTCCCGTTTGTTGAGCCGGTATCATCATTGGACTGCATCGATGAGCGTGCAAAAGGGGCCCGAATAGACTCGACCTCAGCTATGTCGCCCAGCCCTGCAGCAAAACCAAAGTCCATCATTCTCGATTGTCTTTTAGGGAACAGGACACTATCGTCGCTGGCCTTGCCAACCTTGGTATTTGGATCATCTTGCTCGCGTAACATAGAGAACCGCGCCGAAAGGTTGGTCATCAGAAGACTTGTTCGAAAATCATCAGTCGATGGAAGGGCTGTAGCTAGATCAATCTCCTTTTTAGGTTCCTCTTCCTGTGCTTTTTTCTTGCCAAACATTCTAAAGGGGCTAGAAGACTCAGATTCAATCGATGGCCGCGAGGCCTCGAGATCATCCTTGCCCTTCTTCTTGCCTCTGAACCTATTCATGATGAAGGACAAATCCCAAGGATGAAACGTTATTTTTGCCTCGGTTGTTCGTTGTCGTGGGAGGTAGGCGTTTAATTCATCACAACTGATAAATGTGATGTAGGTCGAACTAGATTGGCAACTATACCAATCTTGCGTCAAACACTATGCTGGTTAGCTTCGCTATCATTGATCGGTATGCAAGATTGCTTGGATTTCATGAAGCAGATATCTGGCCCGGTCGCTGCTCGAACTTCATCGGCATGCACGGGTAAATATGGATGGACGCTTCGTTGAACACTGAGGGTACATGTTTTCCCATGTAATGACCAACCAATCGCTTGCAACAAGAAATGAGTTTCGTACCTGTAGATGTCAAATTGACGGATACGTGTGCCAACCTCTAGTGATGTTGGAGACCAATATGGATTCGGGCGAAGTGACTCGATAGTCACACAGGGCACGCGAGGCAAGATTGTTCGTACTCGATGAATTCGCGGATCGGTAGTGTCGTCGAGGTCGTCGTCGTGCAAGAGTCTCGTGGAGCAATCTTGATGCAGTATGGCAAGTTTGTAGACCGAAAACGGGCGACAGCAGATGAGTTCTTCTTGTAAGAGGGAAGAGGAAAACGCAGGTACCCGAGTTAGGTTAAACAAGAACGGGTCTAATGCTGAGTCCAGAAATGGAAACGATTCAGGCAAGTTTGATGGATAAAGGAGGTTGTCTCAGACTCGGGGAGAGAATGAACAAAGCAAAACAAAGGGGATTTTCACCAGAAGCTTGAGCCAGTGGTGAGTCGAATAAGCCTTGTTTAGTTTGGTCTGTGTCTTCTGCGGATCTCAAGGGAGAGTGCTGTCACAGGGTGCGAGACGATCGTGTCGGAGAAGGATTGTCAAATGGTTGCTTGCTGGCCGGCAGTTTGATTTAATCTCATCAATCCGGGGTACCACTGGATCGGCACAAGACTCGTGATCCCGAGAAGTACCAAGGGCAACGGTCAATGGGAGTTAAGGTAATGAGCGGATGGGAAAGAATGAATGAAGTTTAACAAACGAGAGAACGGAAAAGAAGACCGTTTAGGGACGAGGCGTGTCTGAGCCAATGGAACCAACAAATTCTCGAGATTTTGAGTAGGATGAGAAATTTGGTGACAACGATGAAGGGGGAATTAGATTGACAGGGCGCCCCAGAGCAAAAGACGAAGGAAGGAATGGATGAGAGGTGGGGTGTGCCAGGCACAGGGGAAAGGGAGGGTGTGGAGACAGGGGGACCTAGTCGTAAAGGGGAATGGTAGCGGGAAAGCCAACAGGCAGGTACCATTTCTGCTAGGTCAGTCGGACTTGCCTCATCATAAATTAATGGTAATTATTGCACTATCACGGACGGAAGATTAGGTATTCGACGAGATGGAATAGCGAGCTGAGGCATTTCTCGTGAACTACACACTCAGATATGGCTCAGATGCTAGAGCTTAACACCGTTAAAGTATCATACAGATTTAGCTTTGTAGCTTTGAATGAAACGATGGCTCATGGGAGACAAGGATGGTACAAGGGAGCGATCATAAAACAGGTGGTTAAGTGTTCGCTGCAAAGTACCTTCAGCAGCGCGAGTACCTCTGTATGTACAGTACAGTACTCTGCAGAACATGGGACGAACAGTCCATTTCTCTTTGAGCTGGTACCAGCTGCACAGGGGACGGAACATCCATCTCACCTCCAAGGATAGGCCAGGGCAAGATTTGGGGGGTGCGGCTAGCAGGCCATAGGGGTGGGGAGTCCACCGACCGTTCGAGATGGTGCGGCAAGGGAGAGAGGCACGAACAGCCCTGGGCTCACTTCAGTTAAGGTACATACCTAACTGCCAAGTTTCTGTCTGTGAAAGTCCTGGAGTTTGCCCAAATTTCAGTGGACTAACTGCCCTTACACTCCCGT
This sequence comes from Fusarium sacchari, assembly GCA_017165645.1. Classification (NCBI taxonomy): domain Eukaryota; kingdom Fungi; phylum Ascomycota; class Sordariomycetes; order Hypocreales; family Nectriaceae; genus Fusarium; species Fusarium sacchari. Next base: position 683,760 of record JADANP010000006.1, read on the forward strand.
CGCTCCATTGGCCTCCACCAAGGTAATGGATGATTTTCAACATGGAACTCAACCCGATAGATCGTGGACCGACCTCACACACCTCCACGCCCTAGCACTGGAATTCTCCAGGTGTTTGTTAAACAGATCAGTCGTCAACGTCATCTAGACTTCATACAAACCAACGCTTCTCTTAGTACATATGGATACAATCACGATCGAGGATGCATCTCCTTTTCTACGCGTCAGTCATCGGAAAGCGTGCAAAGGGACGGCAACAAGAGGCTCGCTCATTTCCAGGCTCGGAACGGGGTTGAGGACCCCAATCAACCCTGCTGTCATTGCGATCAATGTGATACTCTTCTGCATCTTGTATCTCCTGTTCGTGAGTACAAAATACTACACATGTCCGACACTACAATTTAACAACCGAATGCCAGGTCAGTCAGACGTCCGCGTCCGCCACAAACCATGCCGTGTCGCACATAAAGATCCATGGCTTTGGTTACCTTGCTTTTGCTGCCCAGCTCTGTAGCCTCTGCCCACGTTTGCCGGGCCACGCAGACGGGCGACCGCTTTGCTCGCTACAGACTGCAAACGCCTGGTTTTGCCCGTCTTACATACCCGTCCGCCACCACCATCTTCGTCTTGGTATTTGAACGCCTCAAGGGATCGGAGCAGCAGCCGATGACCTATCAGCCTATCTCGAATGTCCCGAAATACGTAATCGTTCAGCTTGCTGTTGAGGTGGAAATGATATGTTACAGATGTCGTGACGTTGATACGAAACCAAGTTCCGTCGCAAATGTTTCCAGTGCAACCTATCATGCTTCAAAGGAGGATACAAAACCGTCCATTGGCTTTATCATCCGACACATGAGAGATCAACAGGGTACGAGACAGTGGCTGCAGTGCTAAAGAAGCAATGTCATCAGTCCCCTCTTTGTTGCTCGCCAGTCTCATACTTGGCTTAAGGGGTCAGCGCCTTGGAGCCTGACACCTTCTCCACTCGAGCAAGAACCACCCGCTGCAGAAGCTACAAGTACTGCAAGGGACGCGTTCTGGTCACATTGTCGTCTCGTGCCATCCGTTCCCTAAGTTAGTACAGCGATGGCTAACGTCTTGGGCTCCGTTATCAAAGTATCTAAACTCTCTTGGAGCTCAAGAACGAACGGTGGAAACTCAAAAGTCCAAAACAGCAAAGGCGCTCCCTTGCGACGACGAATGGAGATTGGAGGGATCGCAGCCGTTATCCATCGCCCACTAGGCTAAACTCTGACTTGGGTTGACTACCGTTGGGGCTTGCAGCCATATCCTGCAGCCATAGTTGCAAGAATTGGACAATGCCCATCGCAATAACCACACTTGGAGGATGCTCACCTATTTACTTTTTCCATCTTATTAACATCCAGGACTAACGGGGTCAAATCGGATTGGATGTTGGTTACAGCGTTGCAGCGCGGGCATTTTCAGTTACTCACCCGTCAGCACTTAGTTATGGGGTAACAGGTACCCGTACCTCTCGCAAGATCCTCCACCCCTCTCACCAGCCAATGACCAGACATCAGACAAGAGCCCCTGCAGTTGTCCCATTCACCCATTCAAGTATCAATGTCAACACCGGTAACAGAGCCAATACTGATGAAATCGTTCACATCACAGAACAGACACTACATACTGTCATACAGTACTTGACCTCACATACCACCACGAAACTCGCCACTAACGGAGGAGACTCCCTAGGTAAAAGCGCCATCCTCGGAACCTGATCGACCCGTCCCACAACCCAACTCTGCCTATGCTGTTGCATTGGCTTACAGCGCATGTTGCTACTTTGCTAGTCCTTGCTCGCTTTAAGCTCAACTCTCTCTGTTCGACGAATCAGGGCTTAACGTGGTCGGTTGATTGACTTGACTCCCTCCTACTCCCGACATACTCGACTAATGCTTGGATCTTCAGTCACGTCTTTTCCTCGATCACAGCCCATCCGGGGTTATTTTGCGAGAACAACGGAATGGTGCTACCCCTTTGTGCCTGGTTGCACATGTCTGAGGTGTAAAATGACATCTAACCCCCGTTTCTTTTACAAACCTAATTCTACAAATGCAGTCAGCGCAATCCTGCCGCTTCCTCTATGAAAGAATGACTTGACGGTCAGAAGATCAGCATAGTAACAAGATGAAGGTGCTCCACTCATGGCTTCATACAATCCCCGAGATTCGATCTTACTCAGCAGGCAGAAGCCGCACCGATCATTTAGCGGAGGTAGCTCTCAACAATTCACCGTCTACTCGAAGTCTCATACGCCTCTGAGATCATTTTTGCCGCCGTTACGGATACTCCGCATACACATTTAAAAAGGAGTTTCCTGGGGCGTGATAGCTTGCAGAGGTCTGCCGTTGCTTGAACCATAGGCAACGTCTCTGAATAAATTATTCTTTCTTTGTCAAACGCCCATAAAACTGGTGTGAATACATGCTTCCTATGCCTGCCCCAATGAAACTGCACGATAGTGGCTATTCTATGGTTTTGACTCGAAAGCCAACTGCCATTCTTCGGCGGCGCTCCTCTGCGGCGAGAGCTCGCTGACTCCGATATATGTCAGGCTCAGACGTACCCCTATCGGCTCCTTTGGCTGGCGGCAACGGTGGGAGCGTTCCGCGAGCCAATAACAGATCTGTGCCTGGAGCTAAATCCAATCTTGGCCGCAACGTTCCAGGGAACAAAAGGTGGGCTGCCAGGCACCACTACTGTCGTGGTGGATGCTACTCACATGGGTTTTACCTTAGGTTGGAAAGGTGACATCGTTCAAATCGGATCTACCTCCTTCAAACTTGCTGCTATATGCGAGTCCAACAAGTTCATAATACCGTATTCTGCCTGCAGTACTCCGTAAAAAGGATCAGATTTTAATTCACGTCGAAGAACAACTGCCCTCGTTGTATGAGCAACAGCTCGGCTCAGCTTTGGAGGTCCCAATTGGATGGCCTTGAGCCTTTCATCTGTTGATCACAACTCTGAGGAGGATAGACCTGGCACCCCGGTTTCTCACCCAACTCGCTGGGACCGCCTAACGGCTCGCCTCGCCAACAACCGACATGATGACATTCGGTGTTCAAGCCCTATCAGTTCAGGCGCCCTGTCCAGCCTCGCCAGCTGCTACCATGTTCCCATGCTTCTTCAGAAGCTTCGAAGGCGATTTGATTACAGATCAATCTTCACGACCCCAGTTGGTTATTGGATATTGTTGACGGTGGTGACGGTGAATTTATTTACCTCCGGGATCTATCAACCCGGTGCAATGGTTGAGGGACAGCCCTGGAACTTTAACGCAATGTTATATGACAACTGCCCACCAAGATCCTGGTCTCTCTCTAGAAACGACAAGACGTTATTTATCCAGTTATCCAACATACTGGGCAGAATTATTATACCAGCTCATTTTCCTCCGATACCTCAATTTCTCAAAGAGGGTCCCGCGGTCCTTTGCGTCATCTTGAGTGTTTTCTCTCTCGTCACTTCGTCTTGACACGGGGATCCCAAGTCTTTGCGCCTTGCCCTTGCACGCGCTAATATTACTAGGCAGGTATAATCTCCGCATTACAGCAAACAATCATCGTGATGTACGGATGCCTAGTTCGATTTGCGGCTAGAGGCGAAATACGGTTATGAAACCATGAATTCTTCTCCTCATTTCAGCAATACTCGTTCCCATACCAAGCAAGCTTGCCATGCAGAATCTAAAGAATCTACTGAACGATCCACGATCCACTCCTACCTAGGCTCGGATCTAGCTTGATGAAGCCGCCAAACTCTGAAAAAGCCACCCGTTCAGTTTAATTTCTCAGGTCCAATCCGCGGGGTGGAACAAACTGACAATAATGACTGACAGACGACATGTCAAGCGAGCCAAGATGAGAACAACTCTCGGGCCGACGCACTGTTATCTATCATCATTCGGAGAAAAGCATAGGTCCTACAGCTATTGAAGACCCAACATACCAGACGCCAGAACGATGCTGTCTGCGTGATTGGGGTCGCTCTGAGAACGAAAGCGTCATTACACCTCCATTGATTGGTATTCCAGCCATCAGGGGTAACGTCATGTTCCTGGTCTGCCAAACTATTGAATGCCGAGGCATGGCTATATCTTGGTTATTGGAGCCACCATGGTCTTTCGACTGTTGTTGCGATTTGCAAATAAACTTCTACATATTACACGGCAGACGCAGCAATGATGAAGATAAGCCCAAGAACGAACAGCACGCCACAGAACGAGTTGTACGTGACTGATCAGCGATGAACAGCGATGAATGTCGAGGAACGAGTACGAAAGTGGTATTCTTCACCCCCATTCCTCGGCTGATCGCTTCGGAAACCATCAGATGAAAGTTCACCCTCGGCATTGGATGTAAACTCAACATAAGTGATGAGATTCAACTGCAGTTTTCCTTCCCCTGGAGGTACTTTTGGCGAAGCCAACGTGGTCTGGTTCTCACATGCAGTGTCAAACTAATAACCTCAGAGGCCGTAAAGGCGAACAAGGTGTTCCAAAGATATGACCGCTCTGGACAGTCAACTCACATTTAACGATGTTCCAATACTACGTTCACTAGGTGTTATTTCGGCGTAAATATATCAGAACAATGTCATCTACCTCTCATCTCATCCCGGAGCAGACAGACTACAGAATACATGCGGAAGGCTCGGCAATAATTACTACAGTGGAAACAACTGATCTTATACAGTTGCTAGAGCATGTATTTCTCCTCCCCTCCTCCATTCTTTTTCATATATTTTTCTTTATTTTTAAATGTTTTATCTATTTGTCTTTATATCTTTCTGTATATCACTTTTACCACGGACTCAACATGAGATCTAAGCTTCTTCATGCCGCTCGATCGCCCGGACTTTATACCTAAGCCTGCACACCCTGTGCCATGTCTTTCTAAAAATCATCTATAACCCTCCAGGCAGTTATTGCCATGTCTTAACGCCATTTCGCCATACTGTCTATATACACGCTAAAATTTGAGTCACAATATCGATAATAAAGGAAATATCTGTTGAGCTTGCCCTGGTAGGTCGAGGGGGTTCCTTGTCCTGGCGAGCATGTTCTCCATCTGAGGAGTTCTGGCGAAGATGAGACTTATTCTTCAAAGACGGTATTGTCGTCTTGGTCCATCTGGTCCATTTCCTTGGTAAACTCGGGGGTTTCCTTGAAAGCATATCCGGGATGGCCAGCATTCAGGAGGAGAACAGCAATGCACATCATGCTAAGAAACTGTTAGTGAGTTGTTACTGTAAATTTGAGAATCTTCAAGGGCTCTTACCAAGATTCAAGAGCGATGTAGAGACCTTCGTCTCGAAAGATAGCACTGAAGTATCCCCCATTGAGCTCGGCAATGCGGTAGCCACATCGAATCAGGATGAAGATAGTCGAAAGGAAAAGGAAGAAGAGGAAAGTGAGGATGGGCTTGGTAAGGCGATATCGGGCCGGTGACTTGGAAGCCCTGATAACGTAGTCGATGAACAATGCAACGAAGCAAAGTAGAGTGACGACTTGGAAGACGAGGCCAGCGATGGAGACGTCCTCTCCAGTCTTGACGTCGTCCTGGGCTGTGGAAACAACTGAGACTGCACCGCCGACGGCCTGGAGGATGAGGGAGATAATGTCGGAAGGGATGAAGATCCAGTAGAAATACTTGGGGTTGAATCGAGAGACTTTTGGGTCGACAAAGTTGATGCTGAGAGTGTCAGCTGTGCTTCTTCTGAGTGAACTGGGGAAACTTACACCTGGGACAGAAGAACATAGATGGCAGCAGAGAAGAAAACGGGGGCAATGGTGATCATGACTGGGCCAGAGTTAGTCAAGTTCTCCCTTTCCATCCATGCTTGTTGGAGTGTGGTTTAGAAACACTTACTGATTTGTAATAGAAAGCCAATAAAGTCGAATGGATTATCGTGGATGATGAGTCGCCCAATGTAACCGATAATCTCGAGGATACATCCTGCCATCATGCTCGCCATGAAACCCCATGTCTTCATCTTGATACCTTGGAAGATGTGGAGAGCCATAGACAATCCGAATACTCCGATGAAAATGGCGTTGGCGGGAACATTCGGTTGGTATCGCAGTATACTCGAGTCGAGGGGACATAATTCGAGTGTACAGTTGGCATCGGAGCCGAATGAGATAAGCCCGTCGGGTAGTGGTGTGTGGCTCATGTTTGCGATCTTGACAACGTCTTGGAGTTAGAGTTGATTAACTTTTCGGTAAGGCTGGACTGGGTATGCAGGAACTGATCAGAGCTCGCACTTGTTCACTGTTGGATGGTTGTTATGATGATGTGATGGATTAGATATTCTGGGGAAGACAGCAGATTCACGTCTTTATAAAGGGGCGGGTTTCAAGATATCAGATCTCGGCACCCGTCGGAACAAATATCCAAGATCTGACTCCGCGGGCATAACGACCCAACTACGTCAACTGGCACCACTGATCCTGAATTCCTATGCTATTTCAGCTGCAGTGGAGACAAAAAAGTCGATTGTGCACTTGAGGATCAGGTCCGGGTGCGGCGTCCGCCCGGGGCTCCGGTCGGGCACCCGCGGGAGGCGACGGGCAAAATGGACATGAAACATGAGGCTGAGTTTTATAGAGTTCTATAATTCGCATCGATACGAGAGATCTTGGTAAGCTATTTCTAGATTTAATGAGATTCCACGTCAGCATGGCATGGTTTTCGCGAGTGTTGTTGAGTTAGAGTTTGCCGTGGACTGTTGATGGGGATAGAGAACGTGGCTGGCCAGCCCAGGAGCCATTGGATATGCGAAGAGATGTCCGAATCGCGAAATTAGTTACTTACGCTATATCTACTGGTTCTAGCATGATTATCTCGGCCGCGACGGGCATCTACTGTCCGTACCTTGCATGATCTAGCTCGGCAGTGGTGACCGGATATACATCCCATGTTGATGATGGCTGCGTCGTGACATGACACTAGGGGTCCAAGTCGGTGTTGGTCTCATCTTAGATTCATTCGTCACAAATATCTTTACATTCATACTCAGCCTCAGAGCATTGTCCCCACTGTAACTCTATGCTTAAATTCTGGATATTCACAGCCAGGTTTATCCGAGCTGTAGAGATATGTTGGATAGACTTGACGACAACCACCATACAAGGTATTGGATGTTAACAACTTTGCAGGTCAAATCAGATCAACTAATGACAATTCCACCATTTATCAGCTATTGCTTCGCCATGGCAAGTATAGATAAAACAAGATTATTATCGTGTCAAATATGAGGCTCAATACTTGCTTGGATCTACGGTGACATTGATGCCGACTTGGAGTTGCAAGCCAAGCCGGAGCACGAGGCTTGGCCCGCGCCTCCGACCGGGCCCGAGTCAAGCCGACTCCGTTGTCAACTACGGCATCGAAACCTTGTTAGTGATCCTTCAATCTGAAACTATTTATGTACATATAATGTGGCCCATATCCCATCGCTTCGGATTTGGATAAGTCAGCCATATCGATATCCTATCACTGATAAGATATTATCTTGTCTCTCCCGTTCCCGTTTCATAGATCAAGGACGGCATTGCATATTATTCTTGCCAAGATTTCGGTTGAGCTAAGCATCCTATTACCAGGTGACAGTCAGGGATGTAGTGTATCTGCGTTAATTATGTGTCCTCTGCATATGAATTGCTGCAGTATGTTTCGAAATGGTTGATGCCTAGATGCTCTGTCCACGAATATGGAAACACTTGTCTTCAAGATCCAGGACTCGCATCCGAGACACGTGTACCAACTACGCAGTTGAAAGAGTCAGAACCGTCAAAGAAACCGTGTCCAGTTTCGGGAATCAGAATAAAAGTCGTCATTGTGCCCAACAAACGACGCTTGCCTCTATCACGAGGGTCAAGTCTGCATTCAGGTGATCAGCTCTTTTTTAACTCGAGACATACTGCTATTCCTCCATTTATAGTGGACCTGAGCACCTATCTACTTTCAGTGGGTCACTCACTAAGCCATCACCGTCACGCGAAAAAAAGTGCCCCGCCCCCGCTCACGGGAGTTTCGGCGCCCACTTCCTCAGCTCAGCTCCCGTCAGCTTCAACCACTAAACGTTACCTACCTACCTTACCTCACCTTATCCTCAAACTTATTCTATTACACCTACAGAAAACCCTCTTCCCTTCTCTTCCTTGAACCTCTCGGAGACAATTACCCTCTTCTCCGTTGGTCAAACCCCTGCTCACATTTAGATTTAACTGCCCAGTCACCCACGAGGTTTCACCTCGGATCGCAGTCATGTTTGACCTTTTTCCTATGCTCTTATCGTAAGCTTCAGCCCTATACCTCTTCGTCATGAGGCGTCATACTCGCAATTGCGATAACCACCACAATCAGCTTGCAATGCCAATGGATCTGGTTTACTGACTGCTCGCCTGTTCTCAATAGTTCTGTCGCCTGTTATCTGTTTCCTATCTTTGCATCTTACAAAGCGCTCAAGACACATGATCCTACCCAGCTGACGCCATGGCTGATGTACTGGGTGGTGCTCAGCTGCTGTCTTCTCGCTGAGTCTTGGGTTTGGTTTATTGTCTCATGGTATATCTAAAATCCATACCTGCCTGACACCTTGTGTACTAACACGGGCAGGATTCCGCTTTACGGTTATTTCCGTCTACTATTCCTCCTCTACCTTATCCTCCCACAGACACAAGGCGCTCGACTTCTATACGAAGAATATGTCCATCCTTATCTTGAAAAGAACGAGACGCAGATTGACGACTTCATCGCAAGCGCACATGAGCGCTTGACTGCTGCCGGAATATCTTACCTCAAGCTCGCTATCGAGCAGTTCAAGGTCAAGGTCCTCGGTCTTCCACCATCCGAACCCGAGTCGCCTCCTCCCGAGCCTGCGCAAGGCTATACGCAGTCGCTTCTCTCACGATTCAACGTCCCTGCCGCGCGATGGGCTGGTAACAACAGCACCGGCACCGACTTTTACAGCCTACTCTCCAGCGCCGTGGCAGCTGCTACTAACGCAGGTGCTGGTGGACAATCGGCTGGTACGAGAACAGTTGGAGGTGAGCCCACAAACTCGGGCGCATTGATCCCACCGCATCTTCGCGAGTCTGGGGCCAGAATGGACTTCATCTCGGCTCAGCGCGATCGCCTAAATGTCCTGATCTCGGCACTTGATCGGGAGGCCCAGGATCTTCGTACCGAAGCTCAGCGTGCCCAGACAAGCACAGGCACTCGCCGCGATCCCATGGCCTACGGGGGTTATGATAATAATAATGAGGAGGACGAACCTACCCAGCGACCACCTAGTGGACTAAGCGGATGGAGTGGTATTAGCAAGAGTCGCAGCGAGACCGATTTCGAAAGGATCGACGCAGAGACTAGTTCGGACGAGGACCATCGCCAGGTGCGCCGAAGAAACCAGGGAGCAGGCACTAGAAATGCATCAGGCTCGTGGGTTCCCTGGGGATGGGGCGGTGATGCCGCATCAGGTGGCGGAGCGAGCGCCTCCGGAAGGGAAAGATAGAAACTCCATTCTGGGAAGTGGGTTTTGAATGATCATGGGTCTTACTAAGGTCCTCCGTAGATATGGTGTCTTTTTTTTGACATGGGCCCGTTGATATTCGGCGCGATAGCTGCTCCAGTGCATATCTATAAATGGAGATTGGTGTACATGAACTCGTTCTTCTTTAAAGACAGCCGTAGGTCTTGGTCTGATGATGCATGATCCATTCGTTTCCCTCTGAATTGTTACAGTATCGCTCCATGCGCCAAAGCCATACGTCTAACCCATCCATATCATACAGTAGGGGATCCACCCCGAGATTCTATACAAATGTAGTGCACGAATACAAGACAGATGTCTAACAAAACTTGTAAGGGTACGTTGCCTCAGCAAGACCCTTCTTGTAAAAGAAAGTCCTCTTCTTCTTAGTGACCGTGTGCTCAACCCATTTTTCCTCTATGTAATGCTTTTTGAACCAGCGGATGTACACAGGATCCCAGAGTTCAGAGGCGATTCCGAGATCCTTACAGCAACGCATCAGGGCGTTTGACTTGGCACCCTCAATGGCGGCGGGGATAGATTCGGGGCTGAAGTAATTGTTGTAGCCCTGCGATTGGGAGACGATTCTGTCCTTGTTAGTCACTATGTCATATTGGAGATTGGCTCCCTTACCGGCCGTTCACGATGAGAGCGTATTCACGCGTCACGATCTGGTTACCGACAACGACTTCCCCACGATGGACCATTCCCCAAGCCATGGGCCCAAATGCCTCATTCAGGCGTCGTCGGTACTTGACCTCTGGCAAGTAGATGATACCATCGGGCTTGACCTCCACATCTTCAGCGTCAACTGGTCTTGCGAGAATCTCGTTCTGCTCAGGAGTCACAGCCTTCACACCAAGGCCATACCAGCTCGTCTCCCAATTGATGTGCTCTGTGTTCTCCGTGTCCGTCTCGCTAGTCCCGCTCAGAATGCTCTTCGACACTGTAACAGGCTTGTGTGGGCTCTCTGGCTTAGCACTCTTGCTGCTTGCCGTGGGCTTTGGAGGAAACGTCTTGGGCGCATATGTAGACTTTGTAGATGCTGCTGTAGGTGTAGACCTTGCAGTTGGCGACTTCGCAGATGCAGTCGAGGGTGCAGCTTTAGCTCTGGTAGTGTATTTGGGCTTTGTAACGACGTCTTCTTGCTTCACTTGTGTAACATCTTGGTCAGGCTTTTGCAGCGTCACGTCTGATGCTTCGGTAGCGTATCGTGCAATTGGACGAAAGGTGATGGGGAGTCTTCGGGCGGCGAAGAGGGCGCGGCGAGGGACGAACATTGCGGGTTGGTATGGGGGGTTGTATGGTGAGCTTCAAGCTTGATGAAGCTATGGCGATAATTTCAAGCCCAGGGCGGGTAGATTGATTGTCCGGTGGGGGACAGTGCTAGTACTGTGTACATCATCTCATGATGCCTTGACTGAGTGAACGTATTTGGGAGTCATCGTTGCTTAATCGCCTGGAAAGGAGAGCCCAATATTGGTACATAGTATACATTTTATACAGTGATATTACAGTAAACGCCCTTTCGATGCGACTTTAATTGTCCTTGGTCTCTGTGCGTTGGTCGTTGTTATGAGCCTTCCAGCACTGTTTGAATTGCTCCATCTACGATACTGTCAGCTCAGGTCTATGACAGCATAAAGAGCGATGTTACAAGGCATCTCGAAATAAATAAAATAGAAGGGACTGTATTGGGTTGGAATTTTGACACTCACTTCTGCAGCGCATGCGCGCCAATCTTTCTTTTCAAAGTAGCAGTCGGTCATTTTTGCGTTCTCGTCTGAGTTGGTGATGCCTGTTAGCAAGCCTTTTTCTCAACAAAACGATTAGTGAGCAAGTAGTTGAGGCGTAGACTTATAGAACTTCATAGAGTTCCTATATCTCCCTTTGTATCTTGCCATTGGGTTTTGTAAGAAAAACAAGACTCACCCGCGCATCCAGTACTAAAGATCCGCTTGTCCCTTCATCAGCGGTTAGCAAAGGCCTCGGCTTTCGGTGTCTCAACGGAAAAGAGCGCTCACTCACCATTCATCGGGCTCATCGTCGTCTTCTTGCGTGCTTTGCTGAGCATTACTCTCTTCTTTTGTCATAATTTCGACCGGTCTCTTGTCTCAAATTGTGGTGATCGAGTCTTGCGTGTTATCGTTGAAAGAGGTTAAAAGGTGGTTCGAGGCGGAGATTTGGCTGAGGCGAGATCCAGCAAAAGTCAAGTGACAAGACTACACGAACAACGACAATATCGCCAGAATCAGCCGAACCCTGACAATGGCACCAGCAAAGCTCAACGTGCTTGTTTACACAGGTTTGATCCATAAACTCCGTTCACAGGCTGTTGCACCCACTGATTCACCGTCAAGGCATTGGCACCACAGTTGAGTCAGTGCGGCATTGTATCTGGTCCCTCCGCCGTCTTCTCGGCCCCAACTACGCTGTCATCCCCATCACCGAGAACATCGTCCTCAAAGAGCCATGGCAAGCAACATGCGCACTCCTCGTGTTCCCCGGCGGTGGCGATCTCGGCTACTGCCAGGCATTGAATGGTGAGGGTAATCGTCGTATCGGCGACTATGTTCGCCGAGGAGGCTCTTATCTGGGCTTCTGCGCTGGTGGCTACTACGGGACACAGAAGTGTGAGTTTGAGGTGGGAAACAAACCCATGGAGGTTGTTGGGCGAAGAGAGCTAGGGTTCTTTCCTGGGACCTGTCGAGGTGGTGCGTTCAAAGGCTTTGAATATCGGAGTGAAAGGGGAGCGAGGGCCGTGCGTTTGACGATACCCAAGGGCGCCTTTGAGCAGGAGGTTGCGTCTGAAATCATCTCTTATTATAACGGAGGAGGTGTCTATGTTGATGCTGCTTCGGTCAAGGATAGAAAGGTCGAGGTTCTGGCTACTTACGACGAGGAGCTTGATGTCGATGGTGGCGATGGAAAAGCAGCAGTTGTTCTTTGCAATGTCGGAGATGGCAAAGCTTTGCTTACTGGCCCTCACCCTGAGTACGTTTCAATATGTTTACCGTATACATGTACTGACTGACACGCTTAGGTTCGCTGCGGCCAACTTGAATCCCCAGCCAACTGTCCCGGGATATGATGACCTGGTCACCAAACTAGCAGACGCCGACAAGGACCGAGCTGCTTTTCTCAAAGCATGTCTCACAAAGCTCGGTCTTGAAGTTAGCCCTCACGACACAGGTGTTCCCTCGCTCTCTCATCTTCACCTCTCCTCCATCACCGACACAGGCGTGTCAGAGCTACTGACTGACTGGAGCGACATCATCGACAAGGAGAACGGCGAAGAATGGATTCGAGCGGAAACAGACACCTTTCACATCCAGAATGAAGATACCATCTGGAGTCTCGAGGGGCTTCAGCAATCTCTGACAGAGACAACAGATGCCAACATCTCTGAGAATGGCAGCATTGACTACAGCAAGACCATCAAGAAGATCTTTCCTCACGAGAAGGGTCTCCCCCATCCCAAACTTACACCACACTTCAACCATGGTCTTTTCTTTTCAAGCCTGAAGCGTTATCGACAAGTTGAGCCAACTGCTCGGGCGTGGGGTGACTTGCTCATGTACGGCGAAGTTGTCACAAGTACAAATACCATGCTTGAGAAGTATGTTCCTCCTCCCAAACAGGAGACTTTACAAGACTGACATGTATCAGGAATCCCAAGCTCATGCCGAAACTCCCAAGTGGCTTCACAGTCTCAGCTACCACTCAAGTTGCTGGCCGTGGCCGTGGCTCCAACGTCTGGATTGCCCCTCCTGGAATGCTCATCTTCTCGACTGTAATCAACCACCCAGCCCACCTCGCTGTGACTCGCCCTGTTGTATTTATTCAGTATATCACTGCTATTGCCATGGTGGAGGCTGTTCAGTCTTATGATCGTGGCTACGAGACTATTCCCATCAAGCTAAAGTGGCCCAACGATATTTGTAAGTCAATTTAGCACCCTTGCAAGATGAAACCTAACATTGCTAGATGCTCTTGATCCCACAAAGTCAAAAGAGAAACCACATTACGTTAAAGTCGGCGGCATTCTCTCCCAGTGTCTCTATTTCGACGGCAACTACCAGATCATTCTCGGCGTGGGCCTCAACACCATCAATCCCCGTCCCACAATCTCTATATCCGACCTCGTTCCCTCAGGAGCACCAGAACTTCATCTCGAAACCCTCCTAGCACGCGTTCTCACACGCATCGAAGCTATCTACGCTCAGTTCCTTCGAGAAGGGTTCTCAGCTGATCTGGAAGCCCGTTACTACCGCCACTGGTTACATACAAGACAAGACGTCACTCTTGAGGCAGAAGGTGGTGTGGAGGCTCGTGTGATGGGAATCACGCGGGATTGGGGAATGTTGAAGGTTGAAGAGATGGATGCTACCGGGAGATCAACTGGGAAGATCTGGGCATTGCAGAGTGACGAGAATAGCTTTGATTACTGGAAGGGCCTGGTCAGGAGGAAGATATGAGAATATATATGTGGTGTCGAAGCGCAGAAAGTAGCATATATGGGTGGTAGTCAGAAGAAGGGGCCAGGCGAGCATCAGATGCACACCGAGGGTCCAAGAGAATATCTCAGAGATTGCACGTCGTTTCAACGAGAATAATGGTGAGCGTGGGTGGCACCTGGATTATCCATCTATGTCACCAGCTCTTGTTTATCTGAGTGATGCTGTCATCCCGATACTTGATCTCGCTCAGCAACGAACTATTTTCCAGATCATCTTCATATATGACTTACCCTTCCTGACTGAATAGTCCTTGGGTTTCATTTTGTGACGGCCTAGTTAACCAGAGCTGGGTTAGGCTCTGAGTCTATGGACCTCTTCTTCTGTTAATCACAACCCTGCCAGGCTTAGCATCTAGCCACAGATGACACTGCAGATAGTCAATGTTGATTTCTCCCCCAGTCCCACCGTCGATAAAAACTATTTATTCCTCTGGGGGGACTGCTCTGTATTGTGACATTCCTGACTGCTCGTTTCCTCCTCAGTATCATCCTTCGCGGGTAGACACAAATCCATTTCTCAAACACATAATGTGCTTCCTATTCACAGATCCTGAACTTTTGTAAGTTCATAAGACACCTAGGCTATCATTCAGGAGTTGCACTAATTTTCTCGGCAGCATTGATGACCCTGAATTGCAATCTGCCAACCTCAACATGGACAAAAGAGGGGACACACTATCGGAGAGTGAGACTTCACCAAACCGCCAGAGATACGGGCCTCGCGATTTCAAAGACCTCACTGGTCATACGTTTGGTACAATGCCTCCAGTTTTAAGCCAGTACTTACCATACCTTGGTCAGAGCGCCCTGATCAAGGCATCTCGGAACTTGCAGCCGACTTGACCATCATTGAGAGGTTTACTACAGTCACTCAGTCAGAACAATCCATAACGACGAGTGTTCCGCGAAGGCCCACTCTAGGTTCCGAAATAGAGATAGTCACTATTATTGATGGAACCAAGTTCATCCCCCCAAGCAGTACATTAGACGCGATGAGTCCCAGCCAGGAGTCAGAGGACACTTCACTCAAGACGACTACTGGAGTGCTCAGCTTAAGTACCGAAACAACACTGCTCGCTTCATCCTCTTACAGGTCAAGTGATGGAAGCTCTTGGACTACATTATACACAACAGACTCAAGCACAGGGCTTCTATCACCCTCTTCATCCCCGAATGCGACTAAAACGTCAGGTCTATCAGATACCACAAGATATATAATAGGGGGTTTGGCAGGTGTTTTTACTATTTGTGCAGCGATAGCCATCTTTTGTTTGGTACGAAGTTGGGTAAAGGGACCAAAACCGCGGCATAGTGAGCAACATGAACTGCAAGATGAACCACGACAAGAACTGCATGCTGAGCCACGATATGAACCGCGATATGGACCGCAGTATGGGGCATCAACTAACGTTGCTGTCACTGTCTGCAACAACCATGCCGAGATACAGCCACAACAAGCGGTTCCGGACTATGGGTGGAAGGCTTGAAAATCTCGACGACTCAAGGAGACCTTGGTTAACAAGTATATGATTGAACATGGATGCCGTGTCTTTCCATAGGTTTTTAGTTGCACAAAATAAATATCACTACCCCCTCTGAATCGATGTATTACTCTGCCTGATCACAACCTGGCCTATCTACTCATATTGACTGCAATACATCTTCAAAATAGCTTAGAATACCTTGAATCAGCTCAGTGTGTCGCTTATATATAGTCCTTCAAGGCCCCCCTTCCCCTGTGTTCGATCTTTTCCCAACCCTCCACGAGTATTTACCCAACTACCCAATCGTCCAAGTAAAAGACCTGGCTTTGTCTCACTTATCTTATCGAAAATATAAACTTCTACTAGATCATGGAGAATCAGGAGATCTCCGCCTCTCATGGGACTGATCCTTCGTCCACCCACCACCAAAATGACCCTCGCGAGCTTGTAGATTTGACTGGAAGTGTCTACAGCACAATTCCATCTGTCTTCGAGCCAGTTTTTACATTTGCATCAGAGAACCTTCCAGGAAAAGATAGAGAGGATGTGACAGTCATCGACAAGGTTGAAGACACTTCTACCAAAGATGGAGTGATAGTCATCGGTACTGAGACTTGGGAACCCTTCACTTGGTACACAAGGCACAAGCACGAGACGTTCACTCTTGTCTTGCGCCCTACGGAGACCAGTAACAGTTATAACGATATACTCAGCATCATCAGCCATTTGACACTGCCAGATGCAACTCCGACAACCTTGAGCAAGGAGCTGACTTCAAGTTCTTCGTCGACTTCGGAGAGTCTGGCAGTTCCAAAAGCTGAATCTTCCGATGGCTCTCTATCTATAGGTGGATGGACCTTGATATTAATTATGGCCGTATTTGTGCTTGTCCTATCTACCATGGTCGCTGTAGGTTTAGGGCTCCGTTCGCGTTCCAGGCGCAATCAGAACAACTTCAACATCCAGCTTGACAATGCTCCCTCTGGGCATACTTACACGGAGCCTGCACAGCCTTTGGAGCCAGCTCCAGCAATTTTGAAGTCATAAATGACTCCACGAGATGGGAATCACTCTGTCTGTGCGCCAGGTTGACACAGATGCAGAGCCTCGTGATAGCATTTATTAGTTACACAAATAGCATCATCTTTCTCTGAATCGGTCACTCTCTTGATAATTCTATTCACTATTTAATAAATCTCATCACCCAACAACTCATAACAAGTGACTACATCTCTGATCTAGACACCGTCTTACCTTTGAATCAGCCCAGCATGGTGACTATATACATGGCCCTTGGAGCCGTTCTCCCGAGAGCGATTTCGAGAAAGGGTAAGTATGACAAACAGTGCTTTTTCCCCTACAAGACTTTAAATTTCTGCTCAAGATGGCTGTTCTTTTTCCTGACTCTGAGTACATGTAAGTACAACTCAGCCTCTGGATTCTCTTAGCCCCTGACATTATGGCAGCGACGAGGCTCAACCCCGGTCTCCTGACCTGGAAACGACGGAAAACGAAGAACTTGAACATGAGCTCACGTCTTATATCTTGAATGAGCCTCGTATCTTTATCGATTCCTTGGGCCATACTTATAGCGACATGAAATCCAACCAAGAACCGTATTCCACTTATGCGAAGATTATTACACTCCCACACAAAAAGGTTCAAGAACCGGTGACTTTCACCTCTAGACACACTATAACCCTTACCTCTATGGCAACTCTAACTTCATTTACCACTATATTCGAAACGAAGCACCTAGGTCCCGTCGATCCATTGCCCAAGATCACTTCCAAGATCACTACCCATATTACAATAACAGCTGTCAAGGGCCATTCGACAAGTTCCGCTTGGGCAGGTCTACCAACCGCAGACCTCAACCCTTCATTCCCTCTCAGCGTTGATGAGGGCACTGATCCATCATTTTGGAGTACTGTTACTATAAGTGACAACATACGATCAAGCTCAGCTTTGACTTCATCGTTTACCACGAGCCAAGATGAACCGAATCTACCAACAGGTACAGAAGCCTCGTCTTCAAACGACTCTTCAATAGCAGCTGAGGTTGCGCCTATTGTAGTCGGTGTGCTCTTCATACTTGCCACGATATGTTTAATAATCTGGCTTCGGTTACGAAGTCGCCGAAAGCGACAAGGCACCAGTCGCGGCACTCGTGTATCTTCACGGCCAAACCCAACTCCGTCAAACTCGCCTTACGGTCAAGAGCTCAAACCTATATCAGTCCCCTATCCCTCTACCAATGTAAACACACTTCTAACTAACGATCCACGTCACATGTCTTGGGAGCTCGATGAAAATGGTCGCAACATGGGCCTCAAATACTATAAGTTCGAACCTTCTAGCTCGAGACATCCTTACGGACACAATACGGATCTCGACCAAGATCCTGAGTCAAAGGGCAAGGGGCGGGCAGAATAGCAAAGTTTGATACAAGAAAGTATTTCCCAAAGCTTGATTTCTCTTCACTTATGAGAGGCTCTCGTTAAATCTCCGCATATAACTCAGACTTAAAATGCTCCCTTTGCAAAACCTTGATATCGTGTCTGAATGAGTGGCATGTGACACTGTGACAAACGCTACCTTAGAGTCTGCAGCAAACAACTGTCGTAGAGTTTCGTTGGCAACCACGAGAGGATTCACGCACAAAACTTTACCTTTGGATGTATATATGGAAGCCTAGAAGTACAAGACATAAAATGGAACTTGAGACGCAAAACATACGAATATCAAATATCGCCCTCATCTCATCCGTTCTGCCCTTAAAGGTCCTTAAACCCCTAGACCGTTGCGTTTGCTACAGCCATCGAAGACTCGACTTGACTACGCCCAACCTCCAGCATCTCAAGGCTCTTTTTAATTTAAACACTCTGCAAGATGTTGCTTCACAAGTTTTCCCTCCTAGTGGTTATGGCAATACCCGTAGCTGCCCTGAATTGCCAAAATGAAGTCACAGACGCGACGATAGACCGCAACTGGTGGTTGTCAGGTTGGTAAGTCACATATGCTTCATGTCTAATCCCAGGGCTATACTGATATCTTCTTTCTGTATGGTGGCCCTTGTCGCAAGGACTCTTTAGAAACTCACCCTGAAGCGCCTGATGAAGGCGCCGGCGGCTTCAGGTATGATGAAGACAACGATGCAACCTACAAAAGTATCTGCGACGTGTGCCGCAGTAACTATGGCCCCCAACAGCCAGGTCGCGATGACCCTGGCCCTAAACAGCCAGACGAGGTCATAACCAGTTCTATTACGGCACTCAAACTACCCGAGGGCACACCAATTATCGCGAGTATGGAAACCACACAGGCGAGACCTCGCGTCGGATGGCTAGACCCTCCAGATATCGATGAAGGCGCTACATTTAGTAATAATGATCCTCAGCAGCCAGAAAGTAGTATTACCAGTTCGTTCGCGGCGCTCAAAGTACCCAAGGAGACACCAAGTATCACGAGTATCAGGATAACACAGACGAAGCCTCGTGTAGGATGGTCAACTCTTCCAGGTCCCGACGACGGCACTACCTTGGCTTGGTTCACGAAAACAACAACGCAAACCGAGACCGAGACCGAGACCACCACCACGACAGCATCCACTACGATACATCTAGACAAGAGTACAGCAACATCCATGAGTCTTAGTGAGACCACGGAAACATCAATGAGTCCAGGGAAGAGTACAGCGACATCGATGGATTTGACTGAGACTTCAGCAACATTGGACCCAGAAGAGACTGACACTCCCACGCCACCAAAGAAACACTCTGCTGGCCTCCAAACGGCCGGTATCACAATTGCAGTTATATTCTTCCTCGTATTCACTGGTCTGATCACCTGGAAATGCTTTCAACACCGCCAGCAGGCTCAATTTGATGAGGACCCAGAGGAGCCAATGGGTGAAGTTAATGACGCTGGAGGCAGCGCCTTCGACAATTCAGACTCAGAGGACGATGAGGGACTGGCCAGAAATCTGGTAGCCTCGGTGAGGGACTGGTTCAGAAGGCACCAATTTCCATTTCCTCCACGGGACGAGCCTGAAGAACCGGATCCTGATGACGAGGAAGCTGACGATGGGGACCCTGAGCCTCATCCAGCTCCTCCCCCTCCTCCTCCTCCTCCTATTCCTCCTATTCCCCCTATTCCTGAGCAACGAGTTCAAGCTCCCGCCGCTGTAGCACATTCATCTATCCCACTCGCTCCACGTGCTATTCCAGGACATCAAGTACGGGCCCCTTCGGTTCAAGAACCAACTCCTGATCCAGCTCAAGATCGCAGCAGCTCGAGTGTCTACAGCCAGGACAGCGAATTTCCAGTGTCAGCCGAAATACCCAGGCCACTCTCCATACACAGATTCCGTCGTAGACAGGAAGAACCGCAATCGCCTCGAGAATGGAGAACAACTGGAGAGCCTGTGCAAACTGGAAATTACGGCTGGATTTAATATTGGCATTGCGCCTTGGCTGGAAGATAGATTTGGTTACATCTGTATGATTTCATCAGCGTGTGACATCTTGTGGGAAAAGTTTGTGGTCTGATCTTACAATACAGTTGCTCTTTTTCACGATTTAGACTATCATTACAACGCGTATAGAACCTGGAGATGATTTTTGAGCCTAGAAGAATCCGGCAGTGTGAATAGCTTTGTGCCTATAATAGGTCAGTACCCAGTGAGGTGTGTTTGTCTCTGGGATACCAAAATGTCGTCCGAAGACACACCACATTGTCCTTGACGAGACATTTGGCCGAAACATGCGCCCTCAACCTTGGCCTCATTCCTACTCACGTCCAACCCAAAAGCACTCCGCTGATATCGTACAGTTGTATTAACATAAGATAGCATAGGTCGTCTGTCTCTTTTTTCCTTCGTCTAAGAACCAACCAACCAACCTCGAGCGGCTCATCACGCCACCGATAACCCAATAAACGCCGTGCCATGCCGCAGTCGAGTGAAGATGTACATTGTATACATGGAGAAAGTGAACTCCTCTCTCCCGTCCCTCAGAACTCCTTTACGAGGTCGTCGTACAAGAGTTGTTTTTTCCAGTTTCATTTGCTTAAGGAGAGTCGTCAGTCCTTGTAGACCTTGGGCTTGAACCCCTCTTTAATTTCAGCCTCTTGCTCCATCTTCTCCCGTATAGGACCAATCTCTCGCTCGAATCGCTCCTTTGCTCTTACGATCTTGCTCTGGAGATAGAAACTGCCACCCTTTTGAGGATCGTTGGCGTCAAACAGTCGCTTGTAACGTGAGAGAACCTCCTCAACATTGGCTTGTCCACCAGCCGGGGGCTTGACGTTAAGAATCTTGCATGCCTCATCGAGAGTCATACCAGAGGAGAGGGAGGCACCAGCAGATGGGTTGCCAGCCTTGGCCTGCGCTCGCTGGTACGCTGAAGCAGCCTGGGCCTGCTTATAAGCTGCGACGAATGATCGACCGAGGATTCGAGAGCCTGTCAGAAAGGCTGTGACCACGAATTTGTGCGCCTGGGATTATGTGTTAGCCGCCACTCCAACCAAATGCGGCGATTCTTGGGGGAAAGAACATGGCGGGCATGATCCAAGACGTGGGCGCATACCATTTTGAAGAATTATGAGCGATACAGAGGAATTGACTATCGGGAGAAAAGGTGGAGATATCGCTGAGAAGCGACGTTGAAATAGCGGCCCTCGTTCGCGACGAGGGAAAGGATCGTAATGGCGCTGCTAGAGACTTTTTCCCTGGGTGCAAAGTCGGCGGAGGCGGATCATTCCGAGGTCGGAATTTTGCACCTCCGATCAACCGGCTGCCACTACAATCTGCCGCAGTTTAGCCGTGTGATACTGTATATTCACCACCATTCACCGAGCCTCACCGAAATAATGCCCCGCGATGGAGCTGCAGAAGACGTCCATGGCAGTTGACTGACCGCAATAAGATGCGTGGATATAACAAATTCCATGAAACGGTCTGAAAATCGTTGTTGAGTTTTTATTACGAAGAGATTTATTCGTTCATTTCTTTCCTTCATGTAAAGCTATACAAACCTTGTTTGTTTTGTAAGCACATCTTCAACCAAATTGTATAGGGTATCTCATCTGGACTGGTGTAACTAATTCAACGTCCGTCCAACTTCAGCAATATATCTCATACTCCACAAAAGAAGCCGAGATCATGTCTATGTCACCTCAAGACGTGGCTGTCCTGATACAGCGTGAAGGAAGCGGAGCATCGCCGGAAACTTACGATGCCGCCAACGAATCTGACGATGCTGTTGTGAAGCGAACAAAGCTATTGTCTTCCGTGCTCGAAACTCTTAAGCAACAAGATCCTTCTTCGCTAGAGGCTACAGCCAAGGCATTGGGCGACGGAAGTCGAGATGGTAAGTGTGAAATTCGTTCCCATCTGTGAATTTGTTAACACGGACACAGTCGCTTGGAGACTCCCATACGGAGATTCGGGAATCCTCGAGTTCTTCCTTGACATTCTTGCCTCGGATGAGGAGCAGCCTCATGGTGTCAAAGTCCAGGCTCTGCGTGTTACCGGAAATTCTTGTGCTGATACAGACCAAAATCGAGCTCGAGTTGTTGAGGGCAAATATATCGTTTCTTTCATCAAGCACCTTCAGGACCTGAGTCTTGTTCCGTACTTGATTCCGGTGCTCTACAATGTCCTTGTGGATTACGGTGAGTCTTCAAGACAACGCTCGAGTGGTACAGCACTGATACTCGTAGAACCTGCTCAACGTCTTGCTTCAGAGTCACGGCTCAGCAGTCATCTCGTCACTCTCCTTCAGTCACCCAACCGCGCTGCATTCAGCCCTCTTGTCACTTATTTCTGCAAGATCCTTGCTCTCCTCATCACACAAGATGGTGAGGTAGCTGTTGCAGATTCTGAGACGGCCTCTGTTCTTCTCAAGCTGGCAGTCAGCCCTGACCACAACACTGATATCGAGGACTTTCTCGCCCTTGTATCTACCGCGGCCAGTTATCTGGCTAATGAGTCCTTCCAAGAGCGACTCCTCAACTCAAAAGAAGTAGATGTATTCGTCAAGGCATTCTACATCGCACATACCCAGTTCGACTCAGAGCTTGATGACGAAGACACTGCCAAGGAACTGGGGCAGCTGTGTACTTCATTGCTTACAACCCTGGCTGACCTGACCGGCAACGACGCTTTCCCAGCTCACTATTCCCTGGAGAGCTCAGTGCCACAGTCGCTTCTTAAATGGTTGAAGGAGCCGCATGTTATTCTTCAGTCCGCAGCTTGTCTGGCTCTCGGTAACCTCTCGCGTTCAGATCAGGCTTCCACGGCCTTTGTGCGGAAATATCAGGCTCATCTTCCTCTAATCGCAATTCTTTCCAATCCGGAGATCAAAGATTCCCAGCTTCTTCACTCCGCGCTGTCTTTCCTCAAGAATCTCGCAATCCCGGCACAGAACAAACCATTACTAGGGGATCTGCTAGATCCAGTGAGTGTACCAAGGATATTGACCATCGATACTCTTCCTCAGGTCCAGTTCTCGGCAGTTTCACTACTTCGTCTACTGCTTGTGAACTGCCCAGATAATGTTCATCGAGTTGTCAATCCCAGAACCGCTGAAGGTGAGGAGTCTGGCAAGCACACAACTGTCCATGATATGATCTCGTTGTTTGATCGATCTGATACGGAACCTACCCGACTCGAAGCCGCACGAAGTGTTGCTACTGTATGTCGAGTTCTTCATACAGCACCCACCGAGGAAGTTCTTTCTGGATGGAGTTCTGAAATTGAAAAGACACCATCGAGGGATCTGTTCTATACTGAACATGATCTTTCACAAGTGCTGTCATTCCTCATCACTCAAGAGAAGTGGCCTATTCTAAAATCCGAGGCTTGGTTCGTCTTTGCCCTCATGTCACGATCAAAGGATGGCGCCCAAGTTGTCGCCAAAGTCCTTGCTATATCTGGAGTTATGGATGCTCTCAGTTATGCGGTCACCGGAAAGACGACAAACGACGAAACACCACAGATCGAGGGTGGTGCCCCCGAAATCCCCCCAGCAATTCCTGAAGAGCTGGCATTGGAACCTCAGCAGGTGGACCCGAAACAAAAGGCTAATATGGCCAAGGTGGACAGAGAGAACTGTCTAGTATTGTGTACCGAAGTTGTCAAGAATGGCGAGACTCTGGAGTCAGAGCAAGTTGACCGGTTACGAAGTTTGATTCGACAGGGTACAGATTTGCTGGGCAAAAAGGCTGAGCAGTAGCAGAGTCTCGAAGTATGGAATAAACACGGATACTAGGAGCATAGACATCACTTTACAAATCGTTCGAGGAATTGAAATCATAACGAATAACTTTTTAAAAAAAAGAGATACCATATGCACGTGATGCATCCATTGACCAAGTAATGATAGAGCAAAGCCGGTGATCATGCAGTAAATTTCTTGAGCTGGACCTAGAGTATCTTTCCTCCATACCCGGCCAAGCCTTTCATCAGAGCCTCGAACCGACGTTGCCCATGTCTCAGAGACGCAAAGAGCAAAACCCTCAAACACCAGTTCCCTTTTTGCAAGTTTATTTCTTAGCCGACTCGGCCTCAGCGGCATCCCGCACACGCTTCTGTCGGGCACCCTCGTATCGGGCGTTGGCACGAGCGACACGGAGAGTTCGGTAAGCACCGGCCTCGATGTTGGAAGGCATGTCACCCTTCTTGATCTCCTTGAAGGCGATGTCGGTGGGGGCAATGGGGAGAGCAGCGGAGATGTGAGAGGCCTTCTCGATCTTGGAGACGTCGGTCTTGGTGTCACCCTTCTTGGGGGCGTTGGATCGGCGGGGGAGGAGGATCAATCGCTCCTGGTAGGCCTTGAGGCGGGCAACGTTGGCAGCGAGGGACTCCTCGCTGAGGTTCTGTCGGCGGAAATCGACAGCGATGCCGATGGTGGGAGCGAAAGCCTTGGGGATACCGGCCTCCTGCGTGGTTGTTAGAACTGCAATTTTTCTGGCGTATCTCGTATCGTGTGTGCATTCGACCGAGACGCAAAATATCATACCTTGAGCTCAGCCAGGGTGAAACCACGGCCGGAGCGGACACGGCGGTTGTACTTAAGGGTAGGGCATCGCACAACAGGTCGGAG
Organism: Fusarium sacchari; assembly: GCA_017165645.1. Taxonomy (NCBI): domain Eukaryota; kingdom Fungi; phylum Ascomycota; class Sordariomycetes; order Hypocreales; family Nectriaceae; genus Fusarium; species Fusarium sacchari. The sequence goes on from JADANP010000006.1 coordinate 708,437, forward strand.
CTTGTCGACAGGTCGAGGAGCGAGGGCAGCAGCCTTGGCCTGACGAGCTGTGCGTCTCCGCGACTTCTTGCCGGGCTATTCCATAGTCAATATTTGTGTGCCAAGTGAATTTCCAGAAAATCGAGATGAATCGTTTCTTCTCTTCTCTTCTCGTCGGGTGCATCGTCATACCTGGTCGAAGTGGGTTCGAACCCGGCGCTGCCAATCCTTGCGGAAGTCTGTTGAAGGAGTCAGTCCCTCAAATCCTCTATCATATCGTTATTCGGGAGTGGTGCGGCTCACGGTTGTTGACGAGCTTCTGGTTGTGCTTGATCGCCTGTAGTAAATCAGGTCAGCAAATGCGAATGCACTCGAGCGCAATGAACATTATCCATCGCATTGGGCGTATCTCCATACCATTGTGTCTGCTTGCGATCAACGTGCTCCGATGGTCGATGTCGGTCGTGAGGCGTGTAAAATTCGGAGGGTAGAGGCTTGTCCAATTTCCTACTCCAAGAAGGGTTTTGCCCTGTGGCCGATTCCATTTAGTGGGGTGGAGTCCGCACGTGCCTGGTGGGTTTTCAAATTCATGATCGGTCGGGAGATTGTTGCAGCGGTGCCGCCGGGAGTTAGGCGAGCTTCAAGACTTGGTGTAAGTGATTCAGAACGACAGCGAGTTGCTGTTGATTAGCAGAAGTGCAGAAGGCCCTGTATATCACTATGACGATTCATGAATACAATTACAAGCACTGCATCTGTTTGGTAAGGGAATTTCACCACGGAAGAGTGTTTGTACGCGCTCGACCTGGAACCTCCTCTTGAATGTCTCGTCACGCTGAATGCCTTCAAGCTTATTGAACATAAAAATATTTCACTATCAGAACCTGATTCGTAGTCCTCACATCATGAGAAACGTTTCAAATGGCATTCAAGGTATTTTTGTTCCGTAGCTATTAAAGCTGAGATCGGCATCGTCTTGTGCACAAGAGACACAAATGACCCAAGGAAAGCCAAACCTCTTTATCGTTGGCTCGAACGAAAGAGATGGCCTTGAGGCGCTATGAGAGACAGCACCTAAGTACCAAGGTTAGAGGGTATAATAATGTCTGAATGTGTATTGCTCGAAGTATCACGGTCAGCAAGGTCTTTGTCAAATCGTCACTGGTCATGTATTTCTGCAACACTGGCGCTAGTGGCTGCATCTAGATGTAACATTCTCTCTCTGTGGTCAATGCATTCCACAACCACCAATTGCGGCAGGAACACATTTGCTCAGAAAATAAATTCATAAAATGTCAACTTAGTTTTGGTTTGGCAGGTGCACACAGGTGCCAGGCAGGCCAGGCAGTTGCACAATTTCAAGCATCCACAAAAAGTGGCCCCTGCCCTGCTGCCTGCTTGCAATTTCTCAGGCACCAAGGGTGACGCCTCAGTATCAAGGCATCAGTCCGTCCTCCATCTGCCTATATAAAGCCGGCTTCCCTCCCTCCTCTTGTTCCGATTTTCTTTTCTTCTTCATACTTACCTTGTTGAGAGGAGGCCAGCTCAAGAATTGGCTTCCTCAGCATGGAGGGCCTGCATTGCACATCGCGGAGTCGCTCTTTGCTCTATTGTCCTTCGGGGCCATAGTCGGCGGAATTTTTGATTTAAACCCACACTTTTCATTGTGTTGATGGCTTGATGCCGTCGCATGAAGAAGAGTCTCGTCTGATATATCGTGATGCCTTGATTTTTTGAATGATGATTACCTAGCCACTGCCTCGCCTGATTACTGCCGCTCGCCATGGTTCTGACACGCACAGTCTTGCTGAACTCCGATTGAGAAGGCCACCGCTCACGATTCAATCCTGTCGTAGAAGCGTAAACACAGCTCTTGTTTTGTCTCGCGCCCACTCCTACTCTTCGTAACCTGTGGATTGATATCCTGTATACCAGTGATCAGATACTCTTTGGCTCATGTCATTTAGTCACAGCATGGCATTCCGTAGACGTGATTACTTGATAATGAGCATAGCATCATTTGCCTGTTCCTCGAGACTAGCCAAACACACTGCCGTGATCACTGCAAGTGCCAGCTCCATTGGCGAGCATCTTAAATGGTACAGCACAGTAGCCTAAAACTTCGCCGTCGGCATCAGACGCCAAAATGAAGTCGTCAAAGGGTCTCCTGGGCATGTGCTGAATCTACTCTAGTATTTTTTTGACGCTTGTGATCTAGGTGCTCAGGTAGTCGACATCATCTTCCATTATCTCCATCTTCACAGCCCACCATCCTCTCACCCGAAGCTACTCCGCACCAATCACATTCTCACAATTCCTTCTCGCAGCAGTTCGAAAAATCTCATGACACCACTTTCCATCCATCCCGTCAACGGCCAATCCATTCGATCACCTCGCCCTGGTAATTATTCTCCGTGGAATAAACCCTCCCTCACACAGAGACAATGGCTTCCAGGATGGGCCCCCGGAGCGTAAAGGACGCAACACGATTTACGTCCACAATCCCCCACGCAACATCGAAGGCCGCTCAGAGAACACCACGCATCCCAGGCGAAACACCCGAGCAGCGAGTGAGGAGACTGCGACAGGCTCATCTTGCTGCCCAGCATGCCAGCATTAGCAAGACGGATAAGTTTATCGATGCTTCGAGGAGAGTCTTCGATGTAGCGCATCGTTGGACGGTGGGAAGCATTGTGGTATTCACAGGTACGAACAACTGAACGAGGCATTCGACTGAAGTCGCCTGCTGACAAGCATTCCAGTTGTTGCTGCTGTTGTCTCCGGATACTCTGTCTGGGATATGGTTCGTTACAACCGAGCCCGCCGAGCCGAATGGGTTGAGGCCCAAAAGCTACTTGAAGCCGATGAGCTTGCTATGGCACGTCTCGCCTACATCAAGGGCGAGGCTACAGAGGAACAGATCCTTCTCGTCGAGGAAGCCAACCAAGCTGCCGAGGCAAGAGGAGAGAAGCTACCACCATTGCTCGAAGCACCTTCACACCGCACACATTTCGAAGAACACATCAAGCCCACGTTTAAAGAAAACACAGAGGAGAATGTCACAAAGCCATCAAGTGGGAAGGGTGTGCTAGGGGTTCTCTCTAGTGTGCTAGGCGGCGGAGAGAAGAAAGAGGAGTCAACACAAAGCCTCCAGGACTATCAGACACAGTCAGCCGAGTCGGATACTGTCAAGGTGAGGCTGGAGGAGGCGATGGCAGCAGAGCGGGAGCGTCAACAAAACGGAGGCCCCCTAGACAGGCTGGGTGTTGAGCCTGCAGGTGGCTCAACTCCTAACAAGTCTTGGTGGAAGTTCTGGTGATGTGTATAAAAATCTAATTGGAAAGAGGAACGGATGGCAACATGAAGGAAAACAAAGCGGAGTGTACGTGGTGGGACCAAAAGGAGTGTATCATACGTGTAGATTGGCAGCGCATTAGACGGCGTCGGGGGACCATCTTGTATGTACCATCAGGGAACAAGTCTACTTACCATATCTATTCAATACCAAGCGATCAAATAAGCGTCACTGGTTAGGTTCTTGAAGATGGGTGATAAGGATGGTGTCCCCATTACTGAAATTGACATTATCGCTATTCTGGTATTACCATGCATACCTGACGATCTCAAGATCGCATCGCTAACTTCCGATTCCCTATTTCCAGGGTGATCAATGTATTCCCGTTATGACCAAATGCTATCCATGCCCGCCCGCTTGCCATTGCCTACAACGCCAAGTAAACAAACCCAAAAATATGAAAAGCAAAGAAAAATAAACGATCGTCTTGAACTGGCAGATTCCAGTCCGTCTTCTCAACTTCCGACCATGTCTGAACTATGGCCGTCTGTGATAGTTTGAGCTCTCAAGGTTTGCATATCCTCACACTGCTGCGAAAAGCATGGCACTGCAATTTTTCCTTTCGCCGATGGAATCAATTTCCCCCGAAAAGAAATCACCAAAAGCAAGTCTGCGCCTCTGCCGTCTCTTTCTCCAATCAAGTGGCCTCACACCACTGTCCTATAGTAAAGGTTGCTTGTCAGGATCTAGTAAAATCTTCTCGTTTCCCTAAGAAATAATGATGTGGTTGAAGTGTCCTGGAACCTTTAAGCGGCACTTTTCGCAATCTGCTCGGTACCCTATGCTGAAGCTCTTCTTCATGCCGGGTTGCCATGTCCAGTTGTTGACGGTGTGTCGGCTGCGAATATGACCTCTCCTAGGAGAAGGGGTTGTGGGATCACCGTCACCGTCAACCGAATTGCCCGAGCAGTGGGATTCTACATCCATCATAGGATGTTCCACATCGTGGGGAGGTGAAGGCTCAACGGTGACGTTGGGGTGCTCCATACCGGGGGTGACAAAACCGTGGGCACTGGCATCAAACTGCATACCGGTGGGTGTGATGGGTTGGCAGGCCATAGAATCGTCACCTTCGGAAATGGGTGAGGGAAGACGTCGGTCGTTCTGGGAGGCTTGCCATCCTCCGGCCATTGTGCGAGGGACACTCTGATCATCGCCAAAGCCGGTGTTTTGGTGGCCTAGGTTTGCAACATCGTTAGGAGTTGTCACAGCCTGTTGACCTCGAACCTGTGCAGCAAAGCTTGGCTGAATAGGCGTGGGCAGTCGCCCGTTTGCGTTGTCAGGATCTTGGTGCATCACCCCGAGTCGGCCCGGCTCATGATGCTGAGGATGATATGTCTGCATCATATCCATGTCGGTGTCCCCATGAGACTGTGATGTCATGTTCGTCGACGATGACCATTGTCGAATTTCAGGCTGAAGGTGATCGTGGGGGGCGAAGCTCGGAGCTGGCATGGGCGCATCAGGTTGCCATTGTTGCATCGTCCTAGGAGATGCACGGAGTGGGAGGCACTGTATACGTTTCTGTCACATTGTTAGTATTCGACATCATGTGAAAACGCCGTCGTGGCTGCGATTGCAGGAAACTTACGTTGCGGTGCTCGCTGAAGCTCATGCCATTAGCATTGGCGAGTTCTTCCTCTTCACGGGCTCGTTTCCGCTGATCGAAACCAGCATTCTCAGCAGCAAACATTTTATCACTGGTTGTATATTGATTTGGTGAAAAGGCAGTTGCGGTCAGAAAATACTGAACAAATCCGACAATCTGGAACAAATGATGTCGACTTTGCTGCTACTTTGATGCTGGACCCTGAGTATTAACACAGGTGGATACGGCTCTCTAATGTCGACGGACAAAGGTCCCTTGGAGGGTCGTAGTTACAGTAGCAGTAGCAGTAGCACCGCGGGGGTATCCGATGCAAGGCGAGTGGTGTAGTATAGTAACGTGATAATACGAGATAAAGCAAAAGTGTCGAGTCGGCGGTGATGCTGACTGGAAATATGAATGCGATGCGGTGCGGTGCGATAACGTCAATGACAAAGCCAAGATAGAGAGCAAGAGGTTGGGTCGTAGAGAGTTGAAGACAGTTTGGTCGGCGTGGGCAAGTTGTTAGTGAGCATCCGATTCACGAGGAAGTGGCGGCCTGTCGTCGGCGAAGGAAGCCACGGACTAGTGTGGATCGGGTGGGCTACTGGGTTCTTTCTGTAGGCAGCCTGTGGTAGCCTATAATAGCCTGTAAGGGTGGGGAGCGAAGCTTGGAAGTTGGAACGCAACAGTAGCGAAGCTGGTGGGCGGAGGCTGGGAATTGGTTTTGGGGCTGGCTGGGGCTGACAGCTGCTTCAAAAACAGGAGGACCAACAGCAAATCAAAAGAGGGTATAAGGAAGTGAATATCAGAAAACAAGTGAGACAATTGGAAGGAGCGGGGAAATAAGCTGATCTATAATGTCTTGGATATACGGAGAAGCTTGGAGGGATTATACTCGGGCTCTGGTGAAGGGCGAAGCCGTTGGCGATAAGAACATGGGATGAAAGTATGAAAGTAAACAAAGGATAAAAAAGAGGTGGTTGAAGATGATTTGCGCAGCAATTGACGAATTGGGTTGATTGAATTAAAGAAATACACGTCAATGAATGATACTACAGCTTAACTAGAAGCTCAATGAAGATAGTGAATGGAATTGAATTGTAATGATTGTCAAAAAGGAAAAGGGGTTGGTTGGTTGGTTCTGTGAATGAATGAAAGTGCAAGAAATGGATGGGATGGAAGCCAAAGTTTGTACCAACGCCACGGCGCACCTTGCAACAGACCAGACGATCCGATTCCAATGCCTCATGCTCCTTGCCAAAGTCGTATTAGTCGTGGGGTCGCCGAGAATCCGAGCGATCCATCATCCCTTGAACAAACCGATGACTTAATCGACACGATCCCTGAATGATTGAGGCCTGTCATGCTCATGCTCATGTTCATGCTCATGTTCATGCTCATAGCCTCATGCTGTGTACATAGTACAATGCCAATCAATGCTCGCTCAGGTTCACGAGGTGAGTTACACGAGAAGAGTAAAGAGGCGGGCTGAGTGGACAGCCTGGACTAGCAACAAGGGTCTCACGGACCAACAGATCCGCTCCCCGGGGCGATGCGAGGCTCTCAGACGCAACGCGGTTCACCATGTTTGACGAGAGTTGTGAGAGAATGAGAGTTGACATGTTGGCAACGGAACTCTGTATGTCTTGGTTTCAGCTATGTTTCGCTTACTTCGGCTTGAGTCTCAGTGAGTGCGTGTTCCCTCTGAGATGTCAGAAACGGGTCTTGATTTGGCTCTGGGATGTCTGAGACAGCTTCTGCAGTTGGTCGATCCATCGCTCAGCCACTGGGTCATCCGAGTCGATGTAGGGTAGTGTGTATGTATCTTGTGAGTTGTACGAAAACTCGATCGTCGAGAACTATCTGGGATGTGACACGAACTATTTCTTCTTAACAAGTATCACATCCTCGACTGCATGAATTACGATAAATCGTAGAATGATCGTTGGATGATTTGTTGCCCCCCTTTTCTCGGCGACACGCATTCCTCGTGTTACCGTGATGAACATACAAACTTCTAAACGTGGGGAGATTTGCAAACAGCCACGATACCAACAGGCCGTGTCACAATATGTTCACATACCGACGTCACCAAAAACTCATCCCTAGTCCCGTTTTTCCCGAGATGCAATTATATTTCCCACGAAAGTTGATATTATTTCAAAAGGGTTACAGTTGATTATCGTATGTTGATTCACGTTGTTTTCCAGACGCGTTTATTGGTAGGGAGAAGTAGGGGATGCCATTGGACGCTAGTTTCTTGGGACCAGTCCCTTGAACCCCGGATCGAAATTATCACACTCTGTACTCCGTAGGCCCGAACACTATTGTCGTCTACTGGTATGAACACGAGGGGGAATAGGAGTCTGGGAAAAGGGATCATTGATACTCAATGGCCGAGGGAAGACATGATCGCCTCAGAGAGAACTTGCGATAGTTGAATATTGTGTTTCCATTGTTTGCTCTGTCTTACCGCACCAACTCCTCGTCGAGAGCTAATGCAATGCGACAGTGAACCGTGGTGCATGATGGCCTCTCACAAAACTGCGGAGGTTGCACCCACGAGCTGAAAGGGAATGGAAGCGAACGCGGCGGTAAAAGGGTATCGCCCGGTTCTTGCATTATTTAGGTACAGAAAGAAGCCCCCGGCATAGGCGGTCTGCTATTTGAGCTTTGTTAAGTGAAGGCAAGCACATGTCCGATGCTCAGTATTCACTGGCCAGGCCTCACCGAGATATTGAGCTCTGCTCTGTTCTGCTCTACGACGGACCCAGACCGGAGCCAATTGAGCTTAGACCATTGATAATTTCAAAGATTCTAGAACCCTGACGTAGTTGGCCAATGTATTTCGCATGTAACTCCCTGCAAAAAACACAACCCCTCGGTGGGGTCCCCTCCGAAGCACCTCCGGTGTGGTAGTGAGCCAGTGAGTGAGTGGTTCGAGAAGAGTCACAGCTAAAATTTGTGTCTACAACTGAACCTCTCCCTCTCTCGCTCGACCTCATATACCTTTTCGCTACCTTTCAACGCACATCACCGTCCTCAGCCTCGTGGCGCTCGTATTGAAGTTTCTTTTGACTCACCTCGATCGCCTACTCCGTTGAGCTTTGCTGAAATACTATATCTCTTCCCTCCAAAGGTAGATCAAACTGTGCCCTCCATATCAAAATTTCAACTCGAGAAAAGTTCAGCAGCTCACATATTCACAATGCCTTCAGCCGTAGAAATGGTCAGTATCGCTGCCGATGACACCAGAGGTTAGTTTTTCCCCATGAATTTTGTTATTCTTTTTGAAATTGCGCTGCAATTGGGCTCCGAGAAGTCATGATGCGCTTTGTGGCAGCTCTCCTTTCGGCGCATACTTCAGCACCTTGGAGGCGACACAGGGAGCTTCTTTTTTTGCAATTGGCTCCGGGCTCACAGCATCTTGAATTGCTACAAAGCCCCCACGCTGTGTTCGTAACACACCAAGAACCGCAGCTAACTCGGATCAGTCCTCGGACAGGATCCTCTGATCCCTCCCGCTCTTCTCACCTCCGAGATCCCTCTCCCCGAGAAGGCCACAAACACCGTTGTCAAGGGCCGTCAAGATGCTGCCGACATTGTCCTTGGCGAGAGCGACAGACTCCTCGTCGTTGTCGGCCCCTGCTCCATTCACGACCCTGCCGCCGCTCAGGAATACGCTTCTAGACTCAAGGAGCTCTCTGACAAGCTCTCCGACGATCTCTGCATCGTGATGCGCGCCTACCTCGAGAAGCCCCGAACAACCGTTGGCTGGAAGGGTCTCATCAACGATCCCGATATCGACAACTCTTTCAAGATCAACAAGGGTCTCCGCGTTTCCCGCCAGCTGTTCGTTGACTTGACCAGCAAGGGTCTACCTATTGCTACCGAGATGCTCGATACCATTTCTCCTCAGTTCCTCGCCGACTGCATCTCCGTTGGTGCTATTGGTGCCCGTACTACCGAGTCCCAGCTGCACCGTGAGCTTGCCTCCGGTCTGTCTTTCCCTGTTGGTTTCAAGAACGGCACAGACGGTAGCCTTGGTGTTGCCATTGACGCTATTGGCGCTGCTGCTGCTCAGCACCACTTCATGGGTGTCACAAAGCAAGGCCTTGCTGCTATTACCCGCACCAAGGGTAACGAGCACTGCTTTGTTATTCTCCGTGGTGGAACCAAGGGCACAAACTTCGACAAGGAGAGTGTCCAGGCTGCCAAGAAAATCCTCCAAGACAAGAAGCAGAAGGAGGCTATCATGATTGATTGCTCCCACGGTACGTTTCCGAACTATAACAATAGAGCCTGGAATACTAACATGGGCCAGGTAACTCTTCTAAGAACCACAAGAACCAGCCCAAGGTTGCCAAGGTCGTTGGTGATCAACTTCGTGAGGGCGAGAAGGCCATCATTGGTGTCATGATCGAGTCCAACATTGGCGAGGGCAACCAAAAGGTTCCCGCCGAAGGCCCTGCTGCTCTCCAGCGTGGTGTCAGCATCACTGATGCTTGCATCAACTGGGAGGACACAGCCGTCGTGCTCGAGGACTTGGCTGATGCTGTCCGCACTCGCCGCAAGGTCAACCGCTCTTAGAAGGTTGCACCTGTGGAGTAGGGTGGAATACGAGGATTTAGTTCAAAAATGCTGTGTTGTTTTGGGAGTTAATGAATAGACCTAGGTAGACAGGTCAGGTGATGGAAAAGTCGGCGCACATAGGTTGCATGGAAATTGGCACAATGCCTGATCTTTTTGTCATATACACTCATGAATACCGGGCATTGCCAAAGGGGTCAACTGACCTCCTGTAAACTTCAGATTACCCAAGGACGCCAGACTCCTCTACCGAGTGACGGAACCACAAATACCACACCTATCCAGACACAGAGGAGTAAGATGCTATATCCTTTCTCGTCTCATCGGGAGTTCCCTTGCATAGGAGCGTAATTGCTGCCCTGTCTCCCAAATGTAGGCCCCTGGCGTAACGCCACAACCTTCTTGAACACAGCCCAGCCCAACAATCCAACAGTGCCAATAATAAAAGCCCACACGATGATCTTGTCTTTGTTGCTGTCACGTTGGAAGCACATAGTCGTGACGTCCTCTTCTGTCGCGTCCTTGCAGAAGTCGATGCCCTGCTTGAGACAAAAGGCCTTGGTACATTCGGAGCATGATTTCGATTTCGAGCGTGGCTCTAGATGGGGGGTCGAGAAATCAATAACGGCGCGACGGAGCTGTGATGAGGATGTCTCGCCTTTGGGACCGAGGGGGATGATGGTGCTGTTCTTAAAACATGTGCATTTACAGAAGGTTGGCGCGGCTGGGATGCGTTAGCTTTGTTCAGTGTAGATGCCTGTTGTACTAACACGCTGCGGCAAGCGAGATAAAAGCCCCTAGCAGGAGGATGAATAGAGATATTCGTGCCATTGCGGCTAGTTTGGGCTGTAGATAATGTCTTATTGATCATGGAGGTCGCACGTCAATCACCTGAGGCTATCGATAGTTGACAGCAAGTGGGGCTGTCCCAGTATCCATTTCAGCCTCGTATACTCCCATTGGCCAATAGAACCGCACTGGAAAAAGTTCCATATTGAAGCCGGTCTCTAACCGTCTCATCATCACGACTTCTTTCGGTTTTCTCTCAGTCCGCCGATTCGTCACCTCAAAATGCCTCGAATACCGCGGGTAGGGGCTCTAGCCTCTCTTCCATCGACAGTCGTCCCCGTCAACCGAGTCCCCTTCGTTGCCCGCGTCGCCTTCTCGACAACCCCCGTCCACGCAGCCGGTCGCAAGGCCGAATGGCTCCGAGATAAGCTGTGGAAGGGTGAAGCTCCCGGAGGCGATGATCCGTATCAAGAGAGAGTGGAACCAGAACAGACATCAAACTTGCCAGAGGAGGCTTTGGATCTATCAAATCTCGACCGCAGACCATATCCTGTGCGCATCACTCGTCTCGTGCTACCTCCAAGCCATTCCGAAGCCATGACCGAGAAGGAAGTCGAGTCTGTCGACACCGAATATACCCCTGCGACTTCAATTGATGATTTGGAGGAGATTTCCCCCGTCAAGACATGGTGGGACCAACCAGGCCACTGGGGTGAGGAGAGCGAATTCCAGGGCTTCGGCAGCGCAAACGGAGTAGAGGATCAAGCAGTTATGGAGATTTACGTACGCCAAGCTCTGGTCGAGTCACTTTCATACCAGCAGCGAGGACTTCTTGAGGAATATGCGGTAAAGAAGTGGCCTTTTGGTGACAGGGCCCACCTAGACCGAACATTGTCCGTGGGAATTCGATTTAAGGATGGGAAGCCTCTTCTCAGCACTCATTGGAGTGCCGTCACCGAGAAGCTGAAGCATGCTGGGCCCGGAGAGGTTGAGGAAAGGGTTGGGATTTCTCCCGAGGAGGCTCAGCAGATGGTTAATGCTCTGGACCTCTCATGGAAGACTGCCAGTCTTGAGAATGACCACCTCAAGTTTGCTGTATGTGTCCCACCTCTCACAGATGTAATTTGACTGACAAGATGCAGATCCGCAAGCGTATCTACCAACTCACAGGCCATTTCATTCCCGACGTCAAGGTTGCCGCCTCCCGCACACCACAAGAGCTCATCACTGTAGCCCTAACATTCGCCAAGCGGGGCAAGAAGCTCGCCGAGGTTCTTGAGGACCAGAAGGCCCTGTTCGCACTTCCTAACGTCAAGGTGCATAACAGAAGAGTTACACCTATTGACCGTGAGGTTGCTGTTGGTCGCTGGAAGATTATCGAGGAGGAGTTGCAAAAGCGAGATCTGCCTGTCACTGGCACAGGGAAATACGGCAAGAATATGGAAAGGGATTGGCTGACTGGTAAGGCTTAAAAGGTCATGTGAAGTGATGAACGACTGTATATCTGTACATGTATAATAGACGAACAAGAAATCTTGCATTGACCTTGTCACTGTGATACAGTCTGATGAACTACGTATTGACTACGTGCACAGCCAACACCCTCGGCCTATCATTGTATAGAAACGACTTTGAAGCAGTTTTGCAGTGTCTCTTCAGCACTCCTACATAAGAGACCAATCAGTATGGCATAAGCACACAGCACAAGACTCGTAAATCTTTTACTTATTTGAACTCGCTCATTCATGCAGATGCAGCCATGCTTGAGCATCTTGCATCATTCTTTATGCAACTAATTTACAGGTATTTGTTCTTGCGTAGCCACTCCTTGACATCCTCCTTATCCCTTGCGAGCCAGTTTTGCTTGGCGGTCATAGAATCAAGACTCTGGGCCAGCTCAAGGTCAAATCCCTTGGTGCCCTTCTGCTCAAAGAAGCTCTTGACATCGGAAATCTGGTCCTTGTGTGTGAGAGAGCTTGTAGAAATAGCGACCATATCGCCAAGGAGTGACATGCCAGGTGGGAGTCGCTTGGTGAGAACGTCCCAGTTGTCCTTGACCCATCCCCAAAGGGCCAAGATACCCTCCTTGTGAGCGCGGAGACCGCTGAGAGGCATGTAGATATCCTGGGTCTTGACGTTATCACTGAGGGTGTACTCCAGAGTTCGCTTTATAAGCGCAGCATCCTTTGCAAAACCAAGTGATCGGAGAGCAGTGTTTCGCTCACTGCTTTGCTTGGCAGTCTCGTATTCTTTCAAGATGTCATTGTACTCTTTTTCGCCTCCATACGTAACCACAACAGCAAAAACACTAGGCCGCAAGTTGGGCTGTACGGCATCTCGATCGCCATTGATGAACTTTTCGAACAGTTCGAAAGCGGCCTTCTTAGTAGGCTCGTCCTCAACAATGGCGGCCTTACCGAACATGAGAGCCTTCATTCTTTGGGCAGTGAAGTCATCCTTGTCAGAAATATCCCAACCGATTTCGTTAGCTTTCTTGCTGACCAGATCCCTCTGGAAAGTCTTGAGAGCCTCATTGACATCATCATCTTCAAAGATCCAAGCATCACGGAGAGATCCGACACGGAGAGTGATCTCATCCCAGACAATGAACTCGTCTTCGGAGTCAAATTCTTGGAGGAGCGACAGCAAGCCGGATGTCTTTTGATAACCAGCAGCGGCAAGGGCACCGGCATCAGCGATCATACCGGCCCTATCTTCAACACCCAAGAGACCCGCCTTGGCGTTTTGACCAAGCTTTTGAAGTCGCTCGCTAGTATAAGATGTACGGTAGATGCCAGAATGGCCAGAGTTGATCTTGTAGAAGTCAAAGTCAGGCACCTTGAAGTCGGCCTCACGTGTGTTGAGTGCCAGATCTTCCTGGATACCGTCCTTGGTTCGAAGGTTGAGGAAGACGGGGTAAAGGACTTCATCCTCCTCAGGCTTGACATCGGCCGTTCTAAGGAACCGGTTCTGCTTGACATGAATTGTGCCCTTGCCCTCGTCTTCTGTGACTGCTACGACTGGGTAACCGACCTTCTTGGTCCAGATGTCAGCAACGCGCTCAACATCCTTACCACTAGCCTCACTGAGAGCGGCCCAAAGGTCTGTGGTCTCAGTATTGCTGTATGCGTGTCTGTCGAGATAGATTCGGATACCCTTCAGAAAGACGTCCTCGCCCAAGTATTTTGAGATCATGCGCAGGACACAAGAACCCTTCTCATATGAGATAGCATCGAAGATCTGGTTGACCTCATCAGCGCGCTTGACAGGCACTTCGATGGGGTGAGAGCTGCGCAGAGAGTCGAGACCGAGGGCAGATCGTAGATCCTCTGTGACATAGCCTTCCCATATCCTCCACTCGGGGTAGAAAGCGTTGGAGGAATACCAAGACATCCATGTTGCGAAACCTTCTTTTAGCCACAGGCCATCCCAAAAGTCCATTGTGACCAAGTTGCCAAACCACTGATGAGCCAGCTCATGTTGAACGACCTCAGCCACCCGCTTTTTGGTGACGGCGCTGCTGGTCTTTTCATCCAATAGAAGGTCAACGACTCGATATGTGATGAGACCCCAGTTCTCCATGGCTCCAGCAGCAAAGTCGGGCACAGCAACCATGTCCATCTTGGGAAGTGGGTATTGGCTGCCAAATTGCTGCTCATAGAACTCGAGTGTTCGTGCAGCTAGCTCGGCGGAAAAGACGGCATGATCAAGGTCTTGATCGGGAGTGCACCACACTCGGATAGGGACTCGAAAGTTGTTGGTCTCGTAGGACTTGAGGTCACCAATGACGAAAGCCAGAAGGTAGGTAGACATGATGGGAGTCTTGTTGTAAGTAATGGCCTTGCGCTTCTTGCCTGTAACCTTGGAGTCGACTTCTTTCTCAGAAGCGACATCCATGTTACCCAAGCATACCAGATCCTTGTCAGCAATAAGTGTTACGGTGAAAGTCGCCTTCAGAGCTGGCTCGTCCAGGCAAGGGAATGCACGGCGAGCGTCGGTGGCCTCGAACTGGGTGGTAGCAAGGTATTTGGTGTTGCCATCTTCGTCCTTGTATGATGACCTGTAGAAACCGGCCATGTCATCGTTGAGAGTACCGGTGAAACGTTGAGTCAACCTCGCCTTTTGACCAGCGGGAATCGTCTTATCGAAGGTAACAGTGGTGGTTTGGGTGTCCTTGTTGTAATCGAGGGTAGGCGAAGAGCTAACAGTGGCACCATTGGCTTCAACAAGTGTCTCGTGGATATCAATTTCGACCGTGTTCAAGGCAATAGAGGTTGAATCTTGGACGACATCGAAGTCGATGATGACGGTACCTTCATACTTGAAGGTCTCGAAGTTTGGCTCGAGGGTAAGATCGTAATGCAGGGGCTTGACGTTCTTGGGAAGAACTTGGCGCCCACGACGAATGTCGAGACTCGCGCTAGCGACATCGTTTCCGTTGCGATACATGGCTCGTCGACAAGAGCAGTTACGCTGCTGCTGACGAGGGACGAGAGAAGAGGCTTTTGAGTTGTGGTGAGTTTGAGTGAGAACCGATCGAGGGGAAGGAGCTGTGGTAAACGGAGAGGAGAGAAAGGAATGTAATTGAGAGCGGTGAAGAGGCTGATACGGTGTTGTTATAGAAGGAGCTGACCCGTAAGTTGAGGCTCTAGCTCTTGAGCTGATGCGGGGGAGGGGTCCTGAATGGAAGGTGCGACGGATCATCGGCAGGTCGGCATCGTAACCTCCGGGTTTCGTCAGCGCTGAAACTGGAGGAGCAGGAGCAGTGGGAGCAGTAGGGGCACTGAACGGCAGGCACAGAGCCCGCCGCAGTGAAGATATCAAGGGATTCTTCATCGAGGCATCAGTGATGCAAAAATAATCTCATTGCACCCTGAAAAAGGAAATAGGGTTGCAATTGCCCTCGAAGGTTTAAACACATTGAGTGTGATTCGGAAGATTTCGTGCAGACTGCACACCCTTGGATAAAAGCTTGGGCCATGCGTATTAATCGCTGACGACACTAAAATAGATATTAAGTCATCATCTCGTCTCAACTTTTTAGTCCTAAGTGATATGAAGATTTAGATGAGTTTACCTGAATTTATGCAATTCAGTAGAACATAAATTAAGATCTTGCGGTATCTTATAAGGCTTTTGGCTGGGTTTAACAGTTGTTAAGTTCAACCGAATTTGTTAATGCTCAATGGGAGAAGTCACGAGAGCCTTGCCTTGCACGGCAAGTGCAAGGCAACGGCGAACAGCAGATGGGAAAGACATATTGCCAAAAAGAGGTGTGAAACAAGAAACTCCTCCCTAAACGGAAGGAAATGCCTGCCTACCTACCTACCTAGGTGGGTTGGCAGGTAACCACAAAACACCAACCTCCCCCAACCCTGCCTTCATTCACAAACTCACCAACTTCACACCTTCATACTCCATACACTGATGCCAGAACACAACATTCTCTAGATATCATCATCCTCATCGGCGGCCTTCTCCGCCAACATATACCTACTCTTTCCGGTCTTCTCGTCGACCTCATGCTCGATGGCAAGCTTCTGCAGGTGACCGAGGATGTTTTCCAGCTTGGTATCTTTCTTCTTCCGATCTTTCCTACCTAGATTGTCTAACCAAGACAGCTTATTGAGAATGAAGTACACGATAGCAATGACAACGGTAACTCCGAAAGAGTAAAGCCAAATGATCACAACAGTTACGATGTCGACCCAGCCGTTGCTGCTCTGTTTGAAGCTCGACTCGGGGTGGGAAATCTCGCCTGTACCAGACATCCAGCCAAAGAGGCAGAAAAGAGTGGCGAGTATATCCACTCCGAGAATTGCGAATACGAGTTGCCATGATGGCCAGGTTTTGCCGCCCCGCGTGACGAATATAAGCCAGTTCTCTGTGAGAGCGACTTCGAGGAAGAGGATCTCTTGGACTGAGCCAAAATTTTGAACGATACCTCCATTAGGTAGGAATAGGGTGGCGCGGAGAACCCAAGTGGCGAGAGCAAGAAGGATGCCCAGAATCACACTCATGACCCACTGTTGTAATGTTAGCATTGGTCACATTCCCTCAACACGACGCATCACCAGCCGACGTCTTCTGAAATCCAGATCCGGTTTTACCCAAGACTCAGAGGGTGTAAGGAACTTACAATCTTCGGCACTGCCCATGCGTTAGCCTTTATCATCTACCAGGGACATCCCCCCTTCCCAAAAGGAATATCACACAGCACTAGCCGTTGGAATTGCTCATGATGAAATCTACTTACATTGCCATTCCACAGGTCTTGGTTCCCAATGGGCATTGTCGTAAGCAACTGCAACAGTGGCTAAATCCGCGTACAGGGCTAAAAATACTATAAGGTCGACCCGAATTGTTTCGTTGATGATGATCATGGACAGCGTGAGATAGATTTCCAGGTGGAGACAGAGCGCAATACGGTATTGGATGTACGCTTTCATTCTCTGGAATATTTGCCGAGCGGTCTTAATAGCCAAAACGATGGTGCTTAGGCCAGGGGCGAGAAAGACGATATCTGCTGCGGCCTGGGCAGCTTCCGAGGCGCCTTCGACGGCAATGCCACAATCCGCTTTCTTCAGAGAAGGGGCATCGTTGACACCGTCGCCTGTCATTGCTGTGAGATGACCTCTTTGTTGCAGCATTTCGACAACCGTGTACTTATGCTCGGGAAACACTTCTGCAAAGCCATCTGCGCGCTCCACGAAATCGTGCTGGACACTTCCGGATAAACCGCCGTGGATGAGTCGTTCCGAGTTATACACTTTTGTTCCGAGGGACAACATTTTGCAGGTTTCCTTTGCAATGGCTATGGCATCTCCAGTCAACATCTTGACAGGGACTCCGAGATGGCCCGCCTCAATGATCGTCTGGGCTGTGTCTTCGCGAGGAGGATCGAACATGGATAGCAAACCCAAAATGACCCATGGGCCATCGTTCTTTTTGTAAGCGACACCAAGCGAACGGAATCCTCGTCGAGCAAAATCTTGGGCTTTTTCTTTGTAGATTCGGCTTTCATCTTCTGAGCCTGAAGCCAGTTTAAGTACCGCCTTAGGAGCTCCCTTGACACACCAGAATTTGTCATTCCCCAGCCGGCAAACCGCAGTGATGCGTTTAGAGACAGGATCGAAAGGTGTGAAAGACTCGGTCACCCACCCCTGCTTGAGAATCTCTCTGGCTTCGGGGTAGCGCTTAAGAGTAAGGATAGTGACTTTGTCGATGGGATCCAGGGTTCTAAGATTGTGGCTGGAAGCAAGAGCTGCGACCGCCATCATCCAATTGACGTCCTGGCCTTCTGCCAGCCAAGGATCTCGGATTGATAGCTTATTGGCAGTCAACGTTCCCGTCTTGTCAGAACAGAGAATATCGACGCCTGCAAGAGACTCAATAGCCGTAAGCTTTTGGACGATGGCCTTCTGCTTCGCGAGATAGGCTGCTCCGACGGCGAGGGTCGTGGTTGTCACCACTGGAAGACCAACAGGGACACCTGGTTCGGAACCATTAGACAAACTCATCTCACAACGGCTGAAATAGGGGTTATTCGAGGCCTACCGATAATGAGAAGAACAAGAGCATAGTGTAGAAGATTCTGCGATCCGGGCTCCGTCATTCCAATGTGGTGGAAGAAGCCTCCGATCCAGGCTATGAGGATCCAAAACATAACAAGAACAAGAAGCGAGGTTCCAATGTTGTTCATGATAGCTTTGAAATGGCCTTGATCCTTGGCTCCCTGGACAAGGTCTGCAGTACGGCCGACAAAAGACTCTTTGGCAGTGGTTTGAACAAGGGCAAAGGCTTTGCCTCTTTTGCAGCCAGTGGTATAGTAGACCATATCACCCAGATATTTCTCAACCGCCAGAGACTCGCCGGTGATAGCAGATTGATCAATGGCAGCGAGAGGACGGCTTCTGTAGTCATGTGGCTCCTGCTCATGACTGTGTTGGTGGGCATCATGTTCTGTCGATGTATCATGATCTTGTTCTTTGTCTGCACCTTCAGCAAACTCATCTTCCTCATCGCTGCGGTCGAGTTTGTCTTCGGCTCGGAGACGTTTGTAAAGTTCAAAATCTTCGGGACGTGAGTAGTCGCAGATAAGGCGAGCATCTGCAGCGACGGTACCGCCTTCTTGGACAATGAGCTAGGGCATGAATCAGTCATGGTTGCAAGAAGGAACAGCTTAAGTGGAGTGGTTTCAGGAAGGAACCTCAAGTCTGACGGCTTCAAGAAGGAACAACTTAATCTTGACGTTTTTGGGAAGGAACCACTTACGATGTCTCCGGGAACAAGTTCTCGTGCCAGAATTTCTTGTTCGTTGCTGTCACGTATGACGGTGCATCGCATTGCGATATCACCCTTGAGACTAGCGACGACATCTGCGGCTTGCTTCTCTTGGTAGAAGCCGACGAAAGCATTGAGCATAAGAATACCGACAATGACTCCAAAATCAACCCAATCCCCGAGACCGACTGCGAGAAGGGCCGCGACCTCCATAACTGCAATGCGATGATCAGCCACTGAACCCTTACACGGATGGCAGAATGACTTACCATAAAGAATGGGCCCGGTGAAGTAGCTCAAAAACTGAGCAAACATGTTATTCTTCTCAGAAACCAACTCATTCCATCCTGTCACCTGTCTTCGTCTTTCAACTTCATCCGACGCAAGACCAGCTCTGAGATCCGTTTCAAGCCAGGCATCAGGAGTGCCTTTCTTGGCAGGAGGCTCCTCCTGAGCATCGACACCACTGCCGAACTGCCACCAATGCTTCTTCTTAACCTTCCCATCACGATCATCAGCTGGGCGACGACGATCTTCGCGATAGTTGCTAATATAGTGATCCAGGGCAGGATACTCGCCGAGACTGTCGTCTACAATGCTGGCGGCTCTCCCGCCCCTAGAAGCGCGGGAGGCTCGCCGGCCAGCGTTGGATTCCAGGTCATCGTTGTTGTTCTTGCGACGACGGAATAGTTTAGACATTGATGATATGGTTCAAGCAAATTATGATGGTAGGATAATCAGAGTCACGAGATCTATGTACGCACTTGTCTTGAGAACAGGATGCAAACACACACTCCATCACATCTGTCACAGGCGCAACGAGCCGTTATTTATTGCTTTGCGCATTCTCTATGAGCGCATAGCTTACTGCCTTTTACGGATAGCTCTCGTCTTTGCAGCGTTGCAACCCGTTCACTGCAACCTCGCGTTCGCGAATATGAATATTGACAGACTTCCTGTGACTTTAGAGCGTTATTTTCCAGAAGCTCCCGTGTGATCCGGAAGGCAGATCTGCATCGCTAGAGCCTAGAAGCAATCATCAGAGGGTTGCGTGCCAGGATGATTCTGTCACCAATAACCCAATTTCCGTCAAGATGTACAATAAACAATGAGGGATTAAGAATTGAGTTTCTGGATATTTCATTAAAGCCGGGCGATGGGTGCATGACTATGACGACCTTCAGGTGCCGTTTAGCCGTTGTCAATTCGTGAACTCGGTTCTGACGGATGCGATATTCGACAACTTGGATACATTATATAGTGTAGCCTCAACCCCGCGAAACTGTGAAAGGTACAATTGGCCGTTGTATATTTGGGGTCATGCGGAGAGATTTGTCGGCCAAAATGTCTGCCGAGTCGGCAACCCCCAGTGACCAATTCCTTGTTTTCGGAAATCAAGACTAGAGCTGAAGAGTAAGCTCTAGGAGTTTTGTAACAAAGGGCTCAACTTCCCGGTAGACCCTGAGTTCAGACGTGGAAGTATTTCCATGGAGGTGGACTTCACCGACCAATGTCACATCATGTTGCGCGGTTGGCTCGGTTGGTAAACATGGAGTCGAATTGGGTGGGAATAACCGATACAGTAGCTGTTTGCCTATAGTAGTCATAAGTCTCGTGCTGGTTCAACAAAGTTGTGACTTACACGATGCGTCGGAGTCAACAGATGTTTCTGCAGATCGCTCTGACAGCCAGGGTCCATCCCGTAGAAGGAACACCCAACCACCGGTGAGGTTTCGGGTCATTGGAATTGCTCCAATTCCATATTCTGTAGATAAGATTGTGCTGCCATTCAAGGCGTAAGAACAATAGAAGTCATGCAAAACAACAATCTAGAGAATGGCAGATTGCGCCGTAAACTTGGTGGTAAATTCGAGCTCAAATTTGTACCTGCCTCAGTACGCACCTACTAAGGTACGCACTTCTTTTTCTTGTATGAGGTAGCCACCATGGGGATGTATTCCTGATGTCGCGAGGAAGGAGCGAGCACTATCTCTGGGCATCATAATGGGTCGATGTCTGAGGTGTTGAGGAAGGAGCATACAGCTAACCCATATCCTACTTCCTTCTCTGCCCACAGGCGCGGAGATCGGTCTCAATGGAATGAAGATGTTCTGGAAATGATGAACAAGTCATTCAACACATGGATGGCTTGTATGTGACATCCCACAACGGCACATGCTGTGGCATGGTAGAACTGAGGCATATCAACCAACCGTCACATTATGCATATTCGCCGTTACGCATACTTAAACTTCAACATGGGTCGAAAGACAGCCTTGAAGAGCTTTCTCAGGGCCTAAAGGGCGAAGCATTGAGGTACTCGCGACGTCGCCGCCGTAAGTCTCTCTAGAGGCAAGTGTAGGCAACACCAAGTCGGGTGTTGCTACCAGCATGGGGGACGGAGAGCAAGCTGACAAAATCAGGGCTTGACATTTGTTAGCACGATGCGCGGCCAATATCGACCGACTCCTTCAAGCCGAGCATCCCGTCAAGAGGCTTCCTGCGACGTCGTTGCAAATCCACACGGATGAGCGATCACAGTTCACACCTCTAATCTCGCTTCGGAATATCGCCATGGCTGTCGGCGGTACATATCTAGGCTGGGATGAGCATTCTGATCAGCCACCGTGATAAGACATTCCGGCAGTTCAGCCTGAGCAACGAGAGTTTCAGCTGAGCCTCGGACAAATCAACTTGTTGTCGCACCCCCCACGAAGCATCAAAAAGACACAACCGCTGGGCTTATTCGATAGTGAGCATGCAGGTGTTCAGTTAGGAAAGCGCTTGCTAAAAGAGTCGCTGGACTCCCACGGGGAACCGTCCATGGCCACAACATAGTAGAAGTCGCTTCACATGAGATACCAAGGTAGAGATGAAAACAACAAACTGGTGTTCAACAGCAATGATGAACTGACAGCCCAAGATATAATGACACCATATATTTGCGATGCAGTTCTCACATATTCACTGGTAAATAGCTGATAAATAGACGATTCAAGCTCAATAAAATGTATGTACATCATACTATCATATGTTAGCGGTCAAGGTTTACCAAAGCCTGGGGGCCGAATCCATACTTTCATGATAACACTCTACATGTCCAACAGAACGAGTCCAAGAGAGAGAGCCGCGGGAGCAGCTTGGATGTAGAGAATCTTCTTGTTGGCGGTGAGACCACCATATGCACCCGCAACCAAGACACAGCCGTTGAAGAAGATCTGAAGCTGCTTTGAGAACTCAGGATTCGGGTGAAGAAGCGACCAAATCAGTCCAGCTGACAGGAAGCCGTTGTAGAGGCCCTGATTGGCAGCCATTGTCTTGGTCTGCTCCGCGAACTCGGGGGTGAGTCTGAAAGCCTTTCTTCCACGAGGCTTGGTCCAGAGGAACATCTCGAGAACTAAAATATAGCTGTGCAAAGCACCGACGAGCCCGCTGGCAGTGAGTCCGATGACGCCCATTTTGACTTTTTTAGGCGAGGAAGAGGATGAGAAATGCTTGAGAGGAGCCGGTTGAGATGAAACGAGAGGAATTGGACAGGAATTAAGCTTCGAGACAAAGTTGGCGATGTGCCTCAAACATGCTTAATTTGATGACTAAGAAAAACCAGGCAATCGCGAAAAATGTCATTGCGCTCGCATTTTCATCCGCGTTTGGGATTCTTGGCCGAAGACAGCGGGAACAGAGACTGAAACCAGTAACGACTTGAACTCTAAATAAGAGGCGTTGCTGTGGAACGGCAGTTTTCTCAGTCACAAAAGGGTTTCATAACCTGGCACCACTGGAGGCCTTGCTTGAAATGTATCAACACATTTATTAATATGTAACCATTCTCGGGGCTTATAAATTAACTGGTTAACTTACAGCACATACATATGCTGAAGAATACTATCGACCAATCACCAACATACTCCTGGTCATCCCCTGGTCATCCTCTCAGTAAGCAAAGCGGAAATCGAGTCGCTTGTTTCCATCAATCTCTCGCTGTTCCTTGTCCGTCTGGTATTCAAGCTTCTGCTCCGGCGTCATCTGTTCCCACTGTTCAGCCTTCTTTTTGTTGAGGTGGATGAGCCAGAACCGCTGGGCGATGAATACAACGACAGAGAGACACAGGATCGAAATGAGCACCTTGTTACCGTTTTTGTAGTAAGGAGCATCCCACTTGCGGTAGATCTGAGAGCTTGTAACGCTTCCCCTGTTTTCTGTTAGTGTTGTTTGTAAAATGTGCAAGGGTCAAACTCACATCTGAACGATGACGTTGTATGTAGCCGCAGCAATGGCTCGCTTCTTGACATCGAAAGAGTTCTCGGAAATCCAAGAAGAAACCAGAGGGTGGAAGTAGGGATATCCGGAGATCAGAGTAATAATAGAGAATCGTCCCCATTCTCGACCTTCATCAGGAAGGGTGAGAAGTGCCGTGAAAAGTGGAAGTGACCAGATCTCTCCAAACAGACAATGGAACGTCCTCTCGTTAAAGTACTCAGAACTGTATGCCAGCGCAAGCATAGTGATGATCTGGAGTGCAGCAGAGGGTGCAGTGAGCAGGTTGCTAGCCAAGGTACTGAACTTTCCAACTCGCTTGAGGGTAAGAGTCAAGTAAGCCTGAACAGGTGCGGCGGGAATGTAGGCAACAAGACCGATAAAGTAAAGACCCCAGAGCGAAGGGTCGGACCATGCGTTCTTGACATCCTGCCATGTAGCAGGCTCCTTCAATGCTGTAAGACCCTTGGCAGGATCATCTCGAAGGATACGGTTGATCATGATGACCTCCTCACGCTCAGTGTACCAAGACTTTCGCCAGATGAGAGACTTGGTGCCTGTGGGCGATGTAGGAAGATAGGCCATAGAGACGAGACCAATGACCACGGTAAGAAGACCCTCAAGGAGGAGAAGCCAGAACCAGCCGGGGTGGCCGTTGACACCTCGCATCTCGATCAGTCCAGCAGCAAGGAGAGCAGAGATGACACGGGCGATGTTGAGAGTGGACCAGAAAGCTGCAAGTCGAATAGACAGCTCTTTTGAGGTGTAAAAGTATGTCGCCATGAGAATGACACCGGGAATGAAACCACCCTCAAAGGTACCGATGAGAGCACGGGTGACGTAGAAAGCAGCTCGTCCGGTCATGAAGGCTTGGAAGGTTGAGACAAGACCCCAGCAGACCATGAGCGTGGGAAGGACATGCTTGAAGCCATATCGCTTGGTGAGGAACTGAACGGGAAACTCAGCCAGCAAGAAGCAAAGGACTTGAATGGTGGTTCCGTTGTTGTAGTCATCGGTGGTCAATCCGAGATCAGTCAAGAGGTCATCAGCGAGCGCGTTGGAGATGTTTCCACGATCCAATTGCAGACCAAAGAACTAGTTATATCGTGTAAGTCAATTTCATCACCGATTGAGAAACAGCACATACCATAAGACACAACCAAGACAAAAGCTTGAGATCAGTCTTTCGTACTGCCCGTCTCTCCTCTTCAGGAGTCCATGTAGCCGAAGGATCCCACCGATGGCCGCCTTCGTAGTCGGCATGAGGCGGCAAAGCGTCTGACAATTGCTCTCGGCCAACTCCGACTTGCGTCTTGGTGATTTCCACCGACACGCGCTGAGCAATTGCCGAGCTCGTCTCGATATCCGGGTTACCCATGGTATGCTGGTAAAAAGAATTCCACTCAATGACTTGGGTAACTATCAAGAGACTTAATTGAAGTGATCGTCGCTGAGATGATCCCAAAACTTGGGTTCTCGGTCAGATATAAAAGAGACATCTACAGTTTGACCATGGATATAGTTTTGTCGCCGGAGACTCTTTCGGTAGGTAGTATACACAATAGTCCCCCTGGTGGGTGGCTCGATCGCGCACGCCATAAGGACATGAAGCCAGATCTGGTAACACTCAATTCTCATAGTCAAGGGCCATGATCCGCCAAAAGTTCTCTAAGTAAAATGCAACAGGTGGGTTAGGAACTCAGAGCATCATGCAGTGACCACCTGACAGGGCACTTGGGGAAATTACAGCCACGAGATTGGTCCAAACCCATCGCTAGAGCTGGGGTAGATTCTCCGAGAAATTCTCCTCTCCCAAGCATGTCATCGTTAGTCCCGATGTCGTCTTTGCGGGGGGAAATGATTCGGTATTGTACGTTTGGTCTGTAACGGTCTGAAGATTCCATTCTTGGTTAGACTCATTCCCATCATGCTGGGCCCTTGTTATTTATCAATGGGTGGTTATCCTCCGAAAGAGACTCCGGCTTGGATACAGCTTCACATAATTGTCGCTGTTTGCCCTCGTTTTCTTATCAATTGACAAATATTGTTCAAACTCAAGCACATATTGCATCATGCCTTCTGCTGCACCCGAGACCGTTTCCAGCAATATTGTCGGCGGAAATGCCCAAAGCCGTCCACGTCTATCAGAACCCTTGACTTACACGGGTAGTCTTGATGACATTCCTCAGCTTGACGTCACCCCTGTCATCGGCCGTGAGTATAATGGTCTCCAAATTCGAGACCTCTTGAAATGGGACGAGAGACACATCCGTGACCTTGCAGTCACTATTTCTCAGAGAGGTGTTGTCTTTCTGAAGAACCAGGATGTCACTCCTCAAGAGATGAAGGAGTTTATGCTGCGGCTTACAGAGGTTGCTGGGTGCCCTAGTAGCTCAGGTCTGCATGTGCATCCTTTGACCGAAGAGGGTAGTGAGTTGGGTGATCAGATCAGTGTTATCTCAAGTGAGAAGCAGAAGAAGGGTGGTGGTTTGACACATCAGCTCAGCGATGTAAGCCGATATGCATCTGCTGGGTGGCACAGCGATATCACCTTTGAGAAGGTTCCCTCAGACTATGCTATGCTCAAGATTCACACTCTACCAAAGACTGGTGGCGACACAGTAAGTCATTGCGACCCAGAGTTAAGGCAACCCGTGTTGCTTGGTTCTGTTCTTGGTCGCCAACATCTTGCTAACTTGAAATAGCTCTGGGCATCCGGATATGAGGTCTATGATAGACTATCAGACCCCATGAAGAAGTTCCTCGAAGGATTGACGGCGACTCACGATGCCAGCTTCTTCCATGACGAGGCACGACGCTTAGGCAACCCGATCCGCAAGGGCATCCGTGGCTCGCCTCTGAATCAAGGCGAGAACCTCACATCCGTCCATCCTCTCATTCGCACAAACCCAGTCACAGGCTGGAAGTCAGTGTTTGTGAACAAGGGATTCACCAAGCGCATCAATGGATTGTCAAAAGATGAGAGTGATACACTGCTGGCGTACCTCTTCAACCTAGTGACACAGAACCACGATGCCCAGGTCCGGTACCGCTGGAGCAAGAATGATCTTGCAATTTGGGATAATAGATCGACTTTCCACTGCGCGACATATGACTACGAGGAAGCGAGAGCTGGAGATCGAGTTTGTAGTCTTGGCGAAGCGCCTTATCTTGATCTGAATAGCAAGGGTCGCAGGGAGGCACTCGGTATCTGATAATACCGGCTTATGTAAAAAATTGAAAGAAGAATGTGTAATGCCACCACTTGATGCCGTCGTCTCTTATGATGCGTATGATGGCTTCTCCGTTGGGAAGCCTTGGGGTCGTGGTTATAATCGTCTGTCGATTCTATTTACCTTAGTACCTTAGGTAGTACCTTACCTAGTACCTTAGTGCCCTGTACCTTACCTTACCTAGTACTCGGTATACAAGCTACACCCCCTAACAAGCTGAGATCAGCCAGGGCCGTCTTCAGTCTCTCCTCAACTCCCGTCTCCTCTCAATGGAAGTTCCCCACTCTCAACCTGCCCAGCAGTTCCCTCCTTCCTCACAACATGAGAAATTCCCCCAGCGTGATTCAGTGTCCTAGGCAGAAGGAGCGAACAAAACCCCGAAATCAAGCAAAACTCGCAATGCGTAATTCGTTCCTTCTTTCGCCGCGGCAACTTTCCCACTTTCACTTTCCAACCTCCATACAAGTCCCCAGCAATCATACAGATCAAGTCACCAGCGTTTTACACCAAATTTACTTGTTATACCATGGCGACACCAATTGTCACTTTGTCCGAAGAAGATGAATCCTGGATGCAGTGGGATCCAAATGTCGAGACCGTCTGGCCCAATGTCGCCGCTCCCTCGCCGTTACCAACACCAAGCTATCCTGCTCCCACAGAGGAGGAGCCCAGCGTCTAGCTTACCTGTTAGTTACCCTCGACAAGTATTACGCTTGAGCTAATCCATAATATAGGGCAGGAACGACAAGCCAGGACCGACGAACGGATACCGGGGCCTCGGGGGGTAAGGAAACAGCAAACCTTACTGTAGAGTGCCAAAAATAAACTTAGCAAAAGTCATCCTAAACTTAGGCTATATAACCTAAGTTTTCTTATCATTTAGGATCGAGGCCCTGTGTTTTCTTTCCTCCCCTTGCGGGGGTAGCGGCGGCAGCCAGAGAGAGCTTCCGGGGACCTTCTTACGCGCACCTCCCCATTTCTGAGAAGGACTGGGGGATGGACGGTCGGCTGAGATGCCGTATTGCTGAGATGGATGCCGTCTATTCAAGGTCGAGACCGTCTGGCCCAGTTGCCGCTCCCTCACTACTAGCATCCGAGCACAGCATCGAGCTTTCCTGTTAGTGACCAGCAATAAATAAGTATTATACTTACGCTAATTCACGATATAGGGCAAGAACGACAAACCAGGACTGACGCCCACTGCAACAGACAGAAACGACCGTCTAAGCTCTAAAGGAGGAAAGAGAAACAGAGATGCTAGGGCAACCTCGTTGGAGAAGGGCGGGGGAGCTACCGAGGCTTAGAAGGAACCAAAATCCGGGGTAGACAGGGGTCCTGGAAGGCGAGATCGCGACGGACCAGCACGTCATTTGCACCAGAAGTAGCACAGAAACAATTCATCTCTGCCGAGTCTTTTCATTTGCCGCACTTTCGTTCTTTTCACTGGTCAATGGTGATCCTTCTGACTCCCATCGAGCAATTCGACCTCTGAGCCATGACCCCACCTCCACGACCTCCGAAAAACACTCCGAGTTCTCGTCAGAAGCTCGCGAGACGAGCCTGCGATTCATGCAAGATCAGAAAGATCCGCTGCTCAGAAAACCCCCCCTGCACAGCGTGTGAGGCGTCGGGCATAGAATGTACCTTCAATCGTTCACAAGGGACGAGAGGGCCGCGAGGATTGAGACCAAGAACGCTTGATAAGATTGAGCGAAGACGCCAATGGGATGGAGCAAAAAGCGATACCTCAAGCCCGGATCAAGCTACTGTCCAGAAGTCACCGTCACCCGTTAATGAAATAGCTTGCTTGCTTGATGTTCTAGAGGTTTACTCTGAAAGACTGTACCCCATCT
Organism: Fusarium sacchari; assembly: GCA_017165645.1. Lineage (NCBI taxonomy): Eukaryota > Fungi > Ascomycota > Sordariomycetes > Hypocreales > Nectriaceae > Fusarium > Fusarium sacchari. The sequence goes on from JADANP010000006.1 coordinate 736,364, forward strand.
GGCCCATCGTCGATGCGACTGATCTAAGGAACAAAATTCGGCAGAGTCCCAGTGAAGGTGGTGCAGCCAGATGCCTTGCTAATGCTGTGGCTCTTGCTGCTATTGCTCAACTGAAACTGGACACTGCATGGCGACCCAGTGTAGAGGAGGCGGAAACAAGTGGGCTGAGCGAGAAGCTGGGTCTGTTGGATGCCTTGAGGATTTCCTTCTTCCTACATATTTACCACGAGAATGCTTTGCCTGGAGGCACAAAATCGCTTGTGTACTTGCGTGAAGCTATCACACAGGCACAAATATTGAGACTTGACCGTGAGTCCACGTATCCTTCGCTTTCGGAAGCCGATCAACATGTTTCGCGACGGATTCTCTGGCTACTGTTTGTCACTGAGAGGTAGGGTTCTCAATCCGAAAAAGATCTCCTGCTAATGCATATCGCTCAGAGGTGTTGCTCTCTTGCACAAGCTTCCCATAGTCCTCAAGCCAAACATCCTGTTCCCGTGGTTCGGAGGAGCTGATGACCGTGCTGAAGTTTTACCAGCATTTCTAAAGCTGGTCCATCTGTTCTGGGTCTTTGATCAGTCCAACATCTTTGAGATCCTCCGCAACATCGACGCGGACTCGGATATACCCAACATGGCCTCTGTGGCTCAAAATTGTTTGGAGCTCCTCCAGCAAAAACTACTCGACTCAGCCGACAATGACGATTGGGGCCCGATAAATGAAGTCCAGCGAGCAGACATGTTTGTCACAAGGCAATGGATGCGTGCTGTGTTATGGCGAGCGGCTCTACGATTTGGCATTGTCATACCCTCGATGAGCCCCATTCATATCGCCAAAGACTTCTTGAGCCTCGTTTCTGAGCTTCCAAAGGCTGCCCTTGAGTCCCATGGACCAACGCTGGTGAGTCTCATCGTGGATCGAGTATGATACAAGGAAAGCTCACGGTCGGGACAGGAATTTAAAACATTTGAGATTGCCACAGCAGTGATTGATGCGATCGCGAGTGATCACTCAATACAAAACGATCAATCCGGCCCAATACTGCATCAACTACGCGACATACTTTCGTCCTGTCGAGGAGGCAACCGTACTCTTCTCTCACTTCTCACAATTCGAATGGACGCAATCTTCAATTCAGGCCGCATGCTGGAGCCAGACGGTGATTCAGTGGCTCTTGAAGCAAATCTAGCATCGACTTTTCAAGATACTGCCGAGCTTTTGACAGCACAGCCAAACCTCACGATGCCAACGTATCAATTCATGGAAGGTCAAGCTTCTCAAATTTGCTGGCCACCTCTGGACCTCGGCTACTTGGTTCGATCACCGTCGCCGCTTACTCGCATGCTGCTGGAGTCGATCCCCCGCGATGTTGCTGAACAGGACGAGATCCAGCAGATAATTGAGACACCAACCTAAGTTTAGGTAAAGGATCGATGAGATTACGGTCTCCAGGCCAAATTAGGCCTGAACTTCACCCAGAAGTTGGAAGACTCTTCCGTCGCTGGCTTATGGCGCAAAGAGGACCCCGTATTGCGCCATTGCACCCTTGTTAAGCTACTGCAATTCCCCGCTGCAAGACACCTACGCATGGGGAAGGCAGAAGCCCAGGTGTGACAGCAAGGAAGTCGGAATATCAGACTTTCTGAAGCTCTTTCATATTTACCTTATGATTAAACTTTCTAATACCTCATGTTCGCCGAGTCTGCTCTATTTAACCCCACAAACAAGTCGCTTTCTTGTTGGCGACACTGATTCCTACAAAGAACAATCAACCATCTTGTAAGTCATCCCCGCTCCGAAGCAATCTCCGAAATATTCTCCGGTTACACAACCCCAATTCGAATTCGACGACGAGCCGTTTTTACAATTTTATACTGACCAAGGTGTGCAGAAACATTGACTTCGCGCAAAATTTACATCTCCAAGGTCTCATAAATCGTTAAGATGGCTTGGGCTGAACCTAGAAACACTGGCATGATCTACCGTCGTCTCGGTAGATCCGGCTTACATGTCTCTGCGATTGGTCTTGGTAGCTGGATGACCTATGGAGGCTACGCTCAAGATGAGGAGGCATTTGCTTGCATGAAGAAAGCTTACGACGTTGGAATCAATTTCTTCGACACAGCCGAGAACTATACTGCTGGTCAAGCTGAGATTGTCATGGGAAAGGCTATTAAGCACTTTGGGTGGAAGCGCAGCGATTTGGTCATCAGCACGAGTGAGCCCTTAAATGCGCCAGGTAATCAACACCTTGATGCTAATGTTTTCCAGAGATCAACTGGGGCGCCGTCAATGGAGAGATCCTCGTCAACAACCATGGGCTGTCAAGAAAGCACATAATCGAGGGTCTAGACGCCTCATTGGAGCGTCTTCAGCTCGACTATGTCGACATTGTCTACGCTCACCGGCCAGATAGACTGACTCCTATGGAGGAGACTGTCAGAGCCTTCAACTACCTGATTGACAACGGAAAGGTTTGCATGTTATTCGCCAAGCTTGAGTGCAGCAGCGCTGACGAAGCCACTAGGCTTTCTACTGGGGTACCTCAGAGTGGTCCGCTGATGAGATTGCCGAAGCTGTAAGTCACTATCACTTACATATATTTTGCCTGGACTCTCACATCGCCAAAAGGTCGGAATTGCTCGTGATCTTAGGATGATTGGACCTATCGCCGAGCAACCCTTCTACAACATCCTTGTCAGAGACAGAGTTGAAGGCCAATTCCAACGCTTATATGAGCGCACTGGCCTAGGTGTTACTTCGTTCTCCCCTCTGAAAATGGGCGTTCTCAGTGGGAAGTACAACGATATAGTTGACGGCAAGCCACCCAAAGACTCCCGTTTTGAAGCCAGCAAGGACAACTTCGCCGACTTCATGCGCGGCCGCATTGGCACTGATGACTGGAAGGAGGAAATCGACAAGGTTCGGAAGTTGAAGCCCATTGCTGATAAGCTGGGCATCAGCCAGGCTCAACTTGGCATTGCATGGTGTCTTAAGAATCCTAATGTTACCAGTGTTATCACCGGTGCCAGCCGACCTGAGCAGTTGGATGATACTGTTGCCTCGCTGAAGATTCTTGATAAGCTGACACCAGAGATTATGGAGGAGATTGATGCCATTACGAAGAACAAGGTTGAGCTGGATCCTGCTAGACAGAGCTAGGGAATTCTAATGAAAATTCAAAGAGAAATCTATCTCATGAAGAGTATCGAACAGTGAGGTGGTCGAAGCATAGGCATTAAGGAAATACAAAATGGTAGTATATGTAAACATAACAAGTTACACTCATGGTTCAGCTCTTGTGAAGTTGTGATAGTCATGAGAGCATTCGACCCTGTAGAGATACATGTTTGTGCCGGACCTTTCGGAAGATATGTACATGTTTGTCTCTGGATTCATTCCTTGTTACTCCAGTAGGAAAGTCTGTACTCCTCAATTTTTGGGAAATGCTTGACTAATGGCCTTGTAGTGAAGAAGCCAGTTGCACTTTCACACCGTAGACATGTTCAGTCGGCTCAATAGTCCTTGGAGCTCCTCGCGACTTCTATGCAAGATATTGTATTGCATACATGCCCCTGATATGACGAGAAGATATATTCGACTGGTTAATAGTAGTGAATGAAAGCCTATAGACCCATTTATAATCAGTATCTACGGCAAGATCCCATGGAATACTGCGACTCATTCAGGTTCCCTCCTCGGTAGCCAACTGCCGTAGACGGCAGATCGCACTTTGTCGAGTTGCGACATTATGAATCATCATACGACTTCGGCTCAAGAGAAGTCCGAACTACGAGAGCAAGGAGATAAACTCGGACTCGCGCTTTTGGATTCACAATCAGCGATACAGCGATACAACCCTGGATATTGAGGTCTATTAACTTATTCTCGTATTTGACAGCCTCTGATTGGTTCGTGTCTTTTTGGTGGGGGCCATCCGCCCCGAGCCGGAGACCCTCTTACCCGTTACGGTAAGAGCGCTTACCGGATATGGCAAAATTCTCGACCGACGCCAAATGCAAAGTCCGCGATAGCATCATCGACAACGGCCCAAGAAGCGGATGGCAGGAGTTAACGAAATGTCCGGGAAATTAAATGCTTCAAAGGCCCTCAAACCTGGTAGTGAAGACTCAAGTATAAAGATGTCGAGACGTCTTCCCTTTGGAGAAGCATCATCTCATCATCATCACATTCATCACATTCATCAACTACACTCAACATTTACTACCACGTTTAGTTTTATATACATAAATCTTCCGAGTCTCAGTTACGACAATGTCTCAGCAGTACGCTAAGGACCAGCCCGAGGGCTTTGTCAATAAGATTGAACGAGTTGCCATCATTGGTGTAAGTAACATATTCGTCCATCATGCAATCAGTGACTAACATCTTGCAGGCTGGTGGAAGTGTTGGCAAGTACTTGGCCAAGTATCTCATCGCAACAGGCCAGCATACAGTCACTGCCGTCACCCGTAAAGGCAGCACCAGCAAATTCCCCGAAGGCGCTCACACTGTCACTGTTGACTACGATGATGAGAACTCCATCGTGGAGGCACTTCGAGGCCAACAGTTCCTGGCAATCTCTCTCTCAGTATCCGCAGCCCCCGGCACCCAAGAGAAGATCATTGGAGCTGCCGCCAAAGCAGGTGTTCCATGGATCATGCCCAATTGTTATGGCATCGACTTCACCAACAAGTCACTTGCCGATGAGAACCTGACCGGTAGAGGTGTGTTCCCAGGAATCAATGCCGTCGAAGAAAATGGTGTATCCTCGTGGATTGCCATGTGCTGTTCCTTCTGGTACGAGTTCTCTCTGGCCCAGGGTCCTGGATGGTATGGCTTCGACTTGACTGGCGACAAGAAAAAGGTCACGTTCTATGATGACGGCAACACCCAGATCAACAGCTCAACTTGGGATCAGTGTGGTCGAGCTTTTGCAGCTCTTCTGAGCTTGAAGGTTATTCCAGACGATGAGAACGACAAGTCACCTACCATCTCCCAATGGCGAAACAAGCCCCTCTACATCTCCAGCTTTCTCATCTCTCAGCGAGAGATGCTTGATAGTTTGCAGCGAATCACTGGTACTACAGACAAGGACTGGGAGATTGAGTATGAAGATTCCAAGGAGCGCTGGCAGCGGGGCATGGACCTTCTGAAAAAGGGGGATCATTCTGGCCTTGGACTCGCTATGTATGCTCGAACGTTCTATCCTAATGGTGATGGAAACTTTGAAGCCAAGTATGGCCTCGCGAATGAGGCCTTAGGTCTACCCAAGGAAGATGTGGATGAGGCCAGCAAAAAGGCTTTGAAGATGGTTGAGGACAACTACAACTACTTTGTGAACCGAAATCATTAAGGGGGCAGGGAACAATAAGAAGAAATTGGCATGGAATGTGTAAGAAGATTCGGTGACTGGAATCTAGGTAGATAAACGAGCAAATTGGCCACGTATGCATAACTGCCCCAATACCCGTGAGTGATAAAAAGGCAGACATGCTTCAACGAGCAAAAGGATGGTCCCGCTCGGGCTCGAACCGAGGACCTTCTCGGTGTAAACGAGATGCCATAACCAACTAGGCCACGAGACCAATGGAGATATGTGAGATGGTAAGATTTGGGTTTAAGTTTGTGGAGTTGCAAGCGGTGAGAGAAAAGGAGGCGCGGATCCTTTCGGATCCGCAAAAATGTGGTTCCGCCCGGGATCGAACCGGGGACCTTCTCGGTGTTAACGAGATGCCATAACCAACTAGACCACGGAACCTGAGTTGATGAGATAAGATCTCTGGCCAATTGTGTTAAGGGAGGCCATAGGAGTCTCTATACACATGCGTATTGCTGAAGGCAATCGTTGATTTCCGGAGACTCTCGAGAAACTATCAGTATATTTCATCAAATCAAGGTTAGATTTGAGCCCCAACGTCTTACGACATTATACGGAGTACAATTAGCCTTCATTCCTTACAGTATGCTAAGTGTATTAGAATTGTGGGAGCTACCCTATGCCCAGATATCTTGAAACCATTTTCAAGTGGTGTCCTTCAATTATCGACTTCATGCTCTACAGCCCTTTCAATATCAAAGAGTTACGCCTGGAGTGACCAAGGATCAAAGACCTAAATTAGGTGAATTTGAATTCTCCGGGTGTCTTTAGTGCCATTTGTAAACGATTTTATTCTTTGCTTCTCGATCCTGCAAGTGTTTGAGTCTGTTGCAACTACTATTCTTCCCAAACTACCTTGTGATTGTCATTTTGCGCTGTTATAACCATTAGTACTCTTAAATATCGACCGAGGCTATCCATTGAGAATCTTGTGTCTTGATAACCGTGCTACAGAGACTGACAGGCTTCGAAAGCTATGGCGTGCACCTCCCGCCTTGGCGGCTCTTGGCGAAGCGATTTGGAGCAGAGCCTCAATATCAGAAGACGAATTTAGATATTGACTTGATATTAGCTATCTATTTCATTGGCCACTTTTGAGTTTCCGGTATCTGTCAAGAAGCCCAACCTGACAGCTTTTGCCAGGAATAACAAAGTTTCTAGAGCTTGTCTATCAACGTCGTCGTCACTAACAAGTCCAGCGTCTCATTACTATACACAACGCCTGATAATGATCAGGTCATCTTGGGCGGTCCGTATCGGAATACCGACGATTCCACTTTGTTCGAGTCTCTTTAGTCTCATCTTCAGAACAATAGTGACTTTCATGCTTTCATTTCAAAAGGGGACACCTCCGACCCGACGGTCAAGCTCCGAACACAAAGTGGAACGTTGTGAGTATTCATTACTCAACACAAATCCAAAAAGTCGGAGGAAAGCCTGGGGAAAAGTGAAAACCCCTCAAGGTCGCGGGGTCATATCGCGGAGTGCCTTGCAAAATCTGTATAACTGGTCATCTTGTCATATTCCAAAACGTAATAAAAATCACTTCTCCAGAGTCGTCAACACGGGGATTTGAAACTCAGAAGTGAAGCTTTTTTTCTCTCGCCACTATAGGCTCCAATTTAATATTCCCACATGGCACGGCAACCCCGTCGAGAAGCCGGTCGATGCCGGTCCTGAGGGTTGTAATTCCCTGATAAAGACCGTGAGAGCTATGCATTTATGCAACATCTGCCGGTTCGGCCGGTCGACTCGGTTAAGACGGATGAGTAGTAGACAGCACGGACCAGAATATGTCCAGGGAGCCGCAGTTTGATTATCTGCCTTATTCGTGAACAATACTCAAGAGTCACCAAGCTTGGGGAACATCTCCACTGAAATGGGCCTCAAAGATAGACACCGTTAGAGTTATTTTTGCAGAGGTCTCCTGATTTTTATCTCCAACTGTTCCTTTAATTAGTTGGGGTAGTTCACCTAGGGAGCCGCATACCCGTTCGTGGGGGAGCTAGATTCATTCCAGTCTGACCATAACAACGTGTTTGAAGCCAATTGAAAAGAGTGGGAGAGATGACATGCCTAAAGAAGGGCGCATAGGAGAAGGAAATTTTGTTGGAGACTAAAAGGCCGCTGATTCCGGAGCATGGACTTGGACTTGGACTTGGTTTTGGGAGAGTCGGCTCCGAAGCGCGCTATTGTGGTAAGCCTAGACTTCAGCTTATGAGAATGGAGATCTCCATACGGACGGGTACTTTACAGAGGGGACATGATAAGACAGGCCCCTGTAATCGTTCGATGAGTGCTCTACAACGCTGCATTACTTGCAGGAGTATAGCTGTCTTGGGCAGTGATTTTCCTATGCGGTTCATCAGCTTGCAGGGCCTTACACGCCGTGAATTACTTCTAGAACATGAGTCGAACTCGTTACTCAAAAGCCTCATTCAAGGATGGCTTGCCCAAACCCCAACCCAGACAAATCACCCCAAAAAAACAATTCTAGAACAAAAAGAGATAGGCCCTTCCCCGGCCCGGGGCTTAATCTCCACAACGTCATCCAGCCATTGAGTTCACCGCGAAGGGTGGATCGTCATCCCTAGACTGTCACAGAGACATGGGGCAGGGGAGGCAATGAAGCTTAGGCTTCTATTCCAAGTGACAAAAAGACTGGGATAATCTCAGTGTAAATCTATTCAAATCCAGACTGAGTATTTTTGACACTCTTCCCCCAGCTCACGAGTTTTCTTGCGCCCTGAGGACGGGGAAAAGCGACATTGTTACGCAACCACAATGACGCCCCCCAGAGATAGCTACGATCGCCCAACTAGATACCAAATAGTCCAAGTTACAGCCTAGCCCAACATGAGAAGGGATCCTCCGTCAACGGGCCTGACGTCTGGCATTTATTTAAATACCTGCTTTGCTATCCTCCCGACATGTCACCCTCTGACCTCACTTGATATCCTACCTCATCTCACTAATCATGGAGTCCCAAACGCCGCGGGACAGAAATGTCCATATTGACGACTCAGCTGCTTTGGAACAGCTCGGCCATAAGCAGGAACTCAAGCGCAACTTTTCCAAGATCTCTCTTCTCGGTCTCGCTTTTGCCATCCTCAACACATGGACCGCCCTGTCAGCCTCCATCAGTCTCGCCCTCCCCTCTGGAGGTCCCAGCTCCGTCATCTGGGGTCTCATCGTGGCTGGTATCTGCAACCTTTGTCTAGCTGCTCCTCTGGCTGAGATGTTATCGGCTTATCCTACCGCTGGTGGTCAATATCATTGGGCTGCTCTTATTGCTTGGCCCAAGTGGTCAAGGGGTATCAGCTACGTCACCGGCTGGATCAACGCTGCTGGCTATGTTGTCTTGACGGCAACGGCTCCTCTGCTTGGAAGTACTTTTGTTATGGACTCGATTACTTTCATGCATCCCACTTATGAAGCCAAGGCATGGCATCAATTCCTGATCTACCTGGCCTTCACGATCATCGCCCTCGTCATCAATGCCTTTGCGACACGAATTCTACCTCTGTTCAACAAAGCCGCCTTCCTGTGGAGTATCTCGGGATTCATCATCATCAGCATAACTGTTTTGGCCTGTGCTGCTCCTGATTACCAGAGCGGTGCCTTCGTCTATGGAAAGTTTATCAACGAGGTCGGCTGGCCCGATGGCGTCTCTTGGATGCTTGGACTTCTTCAGGGTGCCTTTGCTCTCACCGGATTCGATGCCGCTGCGCACATGATCGAGGAGATCCCTAACGCTCGAAAGGAGGGCCCTAGAATCATGATCTGGTGTATTCTTATCGGCATGCTCTCTGGTTTCATCTTCCTCTCATGCCTGCTGTTCGTTCTAAAGGACGTTCAAACCGTTATCGAGTCACCAGCCGGTGCTCTTTTGCAGATGTACTTCGATGCTACCAACAGCAAGGCTGGAAGTATCTGTCTCATCGTCTTCTCTATCGTCTGCATGGTGTTCACTGCCACTGCTATCATGACCACCAGTGCCCGCATGACCTATGCTTTCAGCCGTGACCGAGGCCTTCCCTTTAGCCACATCTGGGCCAAGTACAACGACGCTCTCGAGGTTCCTCTCAACGCTCTTCTCTGGACCACAGCCTGGGTTATCGTCTTCGGTCTTATTCTTCTTGGAAGCTCAAGTGCCTTCAACGCTATTACTGCTGCTTCCGTTGTTGCTCTGGGTATGTTGTCCTCTATCGGTGCCTCTCCTCAACTAACATTTCAAAGGTGTTACCTATGCGATCCCTCCCGCGATCCATCTCCTCCGCGGCGGAAACTTGCTGCCTGAGGACCGACCTTTCAAGCTGAGCACTCCTGTCCGATGGGTTTGCAGTCTTGTTGGTATTGCTTGGGCTATCCTCACCACTGTCCTTTTCGTATTCCCACCCGAGCTTCCCGTCACCGCTACCAACATGAACTACTGTATTGCTGCTTTTGGAGTCATCCTTCTGATTGCTGTAGGCACTTGGATCGTTGATGGCCGAAAACACTACAAGGGCCCTCTCATTGAAATTAATATGGATGGTGCTACTCTTGAGGGTGCATCCATGGCAGAGACCACATGCACTTCAAATCTTGAAGATGATATGAAGAACAATCATGCTTAAATCAGCGTATGTGGTGTGAGCATATCTAGAGCGTGGATTTAAGACCAGGCTATCATTAAATACCTAGATTAAATAGAAGTCGTATATTATTACCTGAATTGTGCTCTATGTCTAGTGAGTCCAATGAAGACCTCCTCCTTTTGCCGACTTGTCTATTGAAGCAAAGAGGAAAAATAATACCAGAAATCGGTGCAAGTAATCATAACCCTGGTCAGTCCTAACAGTCCTAAAACAGACATGGCCCCATGCATCAACCCTGCCAACAAATCTCAGACGTCATACAGCAACATAATCGCTCAATAAGGGATCAAAATTGGTAAAAGCAGCTGCAAAACTTTAAGATGGTATACAAATATTACCCCCTGCTACTACCTGGGCAGATTCGACTTCTCAAAATTATTCCGGGAACTCAGAATGCCGTGGTTTCGAGCCATATGAGTGTCGTCAACCTCGACGACAACCCAACATACAAATGTCTGTCATATACTTGGGGGGAGCCGGGTGGAGATGAAACCGATGAACTTTGGTCGAAGCCTTCTCAGACGATTCTCATTGACGGACTTGAGATGCGTATCAGGCAGAACCTTTATAACGCTCTCATTGCGCTGAGTCAATCTGGAATTCTAGGACCCATATGGATGGATGCTCTTTGCATTAATCAAAACGATATAGAGGAGAGGAACTCTCAGGTTTCTCAGATGGCAAACATCTACAAAAGTGCGGAGGAAGTCGTTGTATGGCTCGGCCATGAGAGAGAATACACCCAGACAGCAGTGGCTTGCTTTCAAAGATTGCCCATCACCCGCCAGGAGCTCCTTTCAGATGAGCATGTCGTCTTGAGGGACAAAGCATTCGCATCGTGCAGCTTCACTGACCCAGAACTGCTGGCCATGACACGTTTCTTCACTGACCATGCATGGTTTGGCCGGACATGGACACTTCAAGAGATGTGGCTCGCTCGAGAGATGACATTCATGTGCGGCACAATCTATGCTTCCGTGGATGTTATACTCGCCGGAAGCTGTATTGCACATGACAGTTACTCGTCGAGAAGTGTTACAGAAGACATCCAGAGGACCCCAGCGATTACATGGCTCATGAACTTCACCTACGACTTGATAGCCAAACTGAGGAAAGAAGTTGATGGGACTTCTCCATCGCCACTTGGATTTGAGGTCGACTATCACCGTGCGAGGCATGCTACAGATCCCAGAGACAAGGTCTATGGTTTACTGGCAATATCCGGTAACTCGTCCCGTTACGAAAAGAAACAGCTGGCTAATGAAATTCAGATACCACTACAGCGGATGATTATATGGAACCAGTAGTTGCAGATTATTCAAAACCAGTCCGGGAGGTATTCTCGATAGCTGCAGCCCATTGCCTACTAAACACAATAGGCTGGAGAGGGTTAAGCTATATCGGAGACCGCAGTAGATACCGCATCCAAGATCTACCTTCCTGGGTTCCAGACTACACACAAGCTATTCCTTGGAGGCTTCTGCAACGAAGAAGTGAAGATACTTTCAAAACTGCAACTCACCAACAAGTCAGCATCGAGTACAATACCAACTCACCATACAATATCTACTCGCCATATTCTTATTTTGATACGATTACTGCCGTCATATCTGCATACTGGGAAGATGTAGAGGGCTATTCTCAGATGATTAAAATTATCAACCTCGCTCTGAACCCATTTCCTATCAAGACTTTTGGAGAAGACAACGTCTTGTCAGTAATGGCCAGAACCTTGACGGCAGACCAAGCAGGGATATACGACTATGATTCATATGACTTTGTTAGTCAATTTGGAGAAATGGCATACGGTGTGCTGTGGCTGAGCATTTCAAAGAACCCAGATATGGCATGCGAACTGCTCAAAAACCCCGAGGCCAGTCTTTCAAAAGCCTTGTTTTCGATAGGAATTCAAGACAGTAGGGACTTACTGTCAAGTCTACTACACCCTTATCAACAAATATGCGAAAAAGACGAACAAGTAGAGTCAGAGTCTCAAGACAAGAGTCTCAAGGCTCGAACCTCATTGATACAGCTTGACTGGGGTTCTGCATCACACAAAAGAAGTCTCTTTCGAACGAAGAAAGGACATCTTGGCCTTGCACCCCAGACTATTCAGGTCGGTGACAAAGTGGGCATATTGCAAGGCGCCGAAGTTCCGCATGTATTTCGTCGAGTTCCAGGCTCGGAAACGTCGTTAGGTCTGGTTGGCGACGCGTATGTATATGGGATTATGCACGGGGAGTTGGAGTCCGAGGACCTGGAGTTCAGAAGGGTTCAGCTAGTTTAGATGACGCTCATGGCTTGTCGATGATACCTGAGTGTCACGGCGCCACGATCGAGCTGTCAAATGTCACTTCGACGTGGACGGCTTCACCCGAGTACCACGTTGACGGGGTGACACGAGCGCCACGGTATCAGCTGAGCTTAATTATGATTGCACATGGGAGATGATACGAAAAGCAAAGCCTTTTGTTGCGCATGGGAGATTTGGACATGGTTGGGGCTATCATTATGTGTAATTGAACATTAATTAGGAAATTCGAGCGTTCATAACAATGATATGTAACAATAAATGCATCAAAGTACTCTCGTTTATCCAGTGCCTTCGTATACATTCATTTCTGTCTCCGTCGTGACGTGATTCATGATTTCATCTCATAAGTCGTGATGTTGCATGGCGTGTCGATTATATCCATACGCCGTAACTCCTGTCCTTATTGGACCGATGTTGATCAATTGAACTGATGCAATGGAAATGCATCGCGAGGTATCAAAGCGGAGGTTTCTCTGTCGCAAACGCTTGTCGTCGTGTCGGTGGCGTAGGGCTTATACGTAATATCGTGAGCTGCGATCAGTCCCATAGTATCCAGGAGATCGTCCACGGCGATGGCTTCGAGATCTCGACTCTCTAACGACGATTGGAGGAGGTGCTGAGATGCTTGATCGATGGGATCGTCTGCTTCGAGAGCGATGATGATGTGAATGTCGTCGAGGCTCCTCTTTGTAGTGATACCACTTCTCGCGTTCCTGAGGTGGTGCCCCCAAATTGAGACACGATCGAACAACCCAGAGGAGGAGAAGAAAGCCAGCAATTGAACCAATGACGATGCCAGCAATTGCGCCTCCGCTCAGTGTTTGGGCACTGTTGCCATCATCGCCGGATGCAGTAACAGTGACAGTCTCTGTGTTTTGCCGAGCCACTAGAGTTGGAGGAAGAGACAGCGTTGGAGAAGAGAGGGCTCTGGCGAGGATGGCACCCAGGCCGAGATCTTGCGGGGAACTGAGCGGAGCCATTGATGGATGATCACAGACAGTGAGTGTCAGAGATAGTTAGTCAGTGATAGACGAGCACAGGATGGTCAATGTCGATGGAGGGATGTAGCACCATTTAAGTACAGCCTCTAGTGTCAATTGATGAGTGATTTAGCAAACCCAATTCTCCTCAATGGGAGAGGCTGGGATGGCATAACTGTACATAATGGATAAACTGTAAATGAGAGGGTTTGGACGTCATAATACCATCAACATCACCGATCTCACTGCGACTCCCCGCTCACACGAGACCATTAAGAACTCTCTACCTTGATCCTAGTACCTGGTCCTGGTCTTGGCTGGTTGTCCTCTGTAGTAGTTACTGTATCACTAACCCTCCCGGTTAAAGTGTCAGTCTCATTGTGGTGAGGTGACTGATTGCCATGGATGCTTATGACGTCTACAGCTTCTTTGTTCTCAGCCATATCCTTGCTCGTTTCGACTTAGCTCGGCCACTCAACTCAAAGAAACTTGCTTAATTGATGCGCTAAGAAACGGCAGTGCCTGGAATTGATCCAAACGTAGGAGCTTTTGTTACGAAACCTTTGTCTCATTGGTCATTCTTTTCATTTTTTATGCTTGTCAATTGGGCCGAGGCTGATTGACATCCAAGGAATCGAATAATTATCCACATTCACGTTCGTGGATCAGATTCAGCTGAGCAATTGCATGTGCTGCTGAATGCTTGTTAATTGGATCTACCGAGGTCTATGCAAGATATACATCAGTTCATGTCCGAGACATTCGATCTTATCATTTGAGCCTCCACGGTGGCTGGTTTGATATCGTGAAGAGCTGATGATGAATTTTCAACGACAAGGTCGGAGCGCTCAACAGTCTTGCATTAGAAACCTTACTCTAACAGGCCTCTTCAATCAGTAAAGCTTCGATGTGTTTATTCATAGTCCAGCTTCGCTTCTGAAACCATTGACTCGCAAACTGGCTATTGGGAGTTCAAGATCCAGAACAAGAGAACTCTCACATCCAAGGGCAGTCTGATTTAACTTGAATCGTGATTTACTATCTGATATCTACGAGAAAATTGATTTTGATATTTTACTGCTGTTATCGACGATTCATGGCCTCTATCATCACGCCACCAGTGAATATCATTCTTTATGATTATTACTATTATCCAGCCAAATAAGAAGCAACTATACGTATTTTATTTATAAACTGACTTTTATGTCCAATCTAATTAGGATAGATTCATATTGTGCTTTATATAAGCCAGGCAACATCACGATTCCTGGCTGATTGTAGTGTTTAAAATAAACCACCACTACCAAGACAATCATACCTAGGAGTCATAGGCACGAAATAATATACATCCTTTCTGTTTATGATTTTCGAGAAGAATATCTCCTGATGCAGATCAACTAAGATCTGTCTCTACAAACAAAGAGAGAGGGAATCAGTACTTCGATGTAGGCAGATTCTCTGTAGCAAGAATTATGCCCTCTCACTGCCTACATAGAAACGATGTGAGTCTAGTTATACAATCTAAAAACAGGCTGTCAATTCTTATCTGACTACTATACCATTCATAGTGTTCCAGATCGATACGTTTACAATCCTATGTGGTCTTGTGGAGCGCGGTAAAGCGCGGCTATGAACGCGGACCGAATAAAGCACCAATAGACTCACATTCCGCCATTCCGGCTAACATTACTAAAATGAGGGTCGTTTACAGACGACCTGGTCATGAGGTTCCTTGTTGGTGGGGATATTCGTGTAGATTAAAGGGCGTTGAATATCTATATCTTTTGATAACGAACCCTTCTTGACCTTCATCAAAAACCACTATCATCACACAATATCGTCATCATGACTCGGACATATAGAATTGCTGTTCTAGAGTGCGACACGCCTTTTCCTTCCGTCAATGAAAAGCGCGGTTCTTATGGAGATATCTTTCGTGATCTTCTCACCAAGGGTCTCAAGAATGAAGCACTTGGTGACAAGGGCAAGGACGTGAGCCTGGATCTTAGCAAATGGGATGTTGTCACAGCACAAGAGTACCCAAACATTGAGGATGTTGATGGTTTCTTGTTAACCGGAAGCAGTAAGTTTCTTTATCAAATTACGTCTGCAAGGCTGACAGGATGTAGAACACACATCTTTTGCTGATGACCCTTGGATCTTGAAGCTTGTTGAGTTCGTCAAGAAGGTTTACACGACGACGGAGAAGCCCATTGTAGGTATCTGCTTTGGCCATCAAATCATAGGACGAGCCCTTGGTGCAAAGGTAGCGGTGAGCCCTGGTGGGTGGGAGGTTTGTGTCGATAGAATCAACCTCAACGAGACTGGCCAGAAGCTATTGGGTGTTTCATCTCTCGTAAGCACATCCGATTCTTTCTGTGAGTTCTCACTAATAAAAGAGCAGGGCCTTCATCAAATGCACCGAGATGCAGTCCTGGAAGTTCCCGAAGGACTCGTCAGCCTCGGCAGCAGCTCAAGGTGCGAGGTTCAAGGACTCTACAAGCCTGGGCGTATCATCTCGTTCCAGGCTCATCCGGAGTTTGACGACTTTATCATGCAGGAAATCATGGAGGCCAGATATGCCCAGCAGATTTTCTCAAAGGAGATGTATGAGGAGGGCATAACGAGAGCGAGGGCGCATCATGATGGACTTCTAGTGGCTGCCAAGATTTGGGAGTTCCTGCTTTAAACAATTAGACAATATAATATGTTTTATTTGACCAATTACAACATAACTTTCTTCATAATTGATGGCAATAGTTTGAAGATGAGCTGGTTGATGTGATCATTTCCACGGCCAGGCAGGCTGCGCATAATGAGTTCAAAAGAATCGGTGGCGACCGTCATATATACGGCATCTTAATTGCATGTGCCTCAAGGACTCTATTTTATATATCGAGGCGGGTATCTAGGATTAATCGTGTCCTTTCATGCAAAAGATATCCAGATCTGACGCTCACGCATCGCCCTACATAGCGTCCAAGGACTGACTTGGTCCGGCGGCTGCTCCCAAATATGCTCCAGTAGCACCAGTGTTTGTCTCATATTCCCCAGGCCAATAGTGTCCAACATAGTCTGCAACCGCGTCCTCAAGACCTGCTGGACTGTAGGATCTGACGTGCTACATCCGATCACAGCGAGTGGCCAGCAGAGACTCGTATTTATCCTGACCGAAGCGGGGAACTGATCAAGCAATGCCACTGCCTCAGCGACGGCCGATTCTACTAATGCTCGTTGGAAGCTGCCTTCAGGTTGCTGATAGGGTTTCCCGAGGACTGTCCAGAGATATAGGAGGGCAGCTTGTTTCCATACCAGCCCCGCAAGACGTGTATATGGAGTGACGGAAGGATCTGGGAAGAAGCCCATTACTTGAGATTGAAGGAAAGCGAAATTGACAATGTTGTCGGGGTTTGGTGAGATCTCTCCATCGGCAGTCGGTGAAGACATGACTTGCCCTAGATGAAAGATCTGGGATATAAGAATGAGGATTTCGAGCCAGCAGCCACATAGTTGGCCGACGTACTTCCTTGCGACCAAGTTTCTGGCCCGGACTTCAATATCGGGGCTGAGCAATGACTGTGAGTTGTACTGGGGATCAATCGAGATCATACTGGTGCCTGCGATATGCATGTAGTACTCGATCAGAAAGTCAGGTAGGTCGTCGTATACCATGTTCTGCGTCCCTGTGAGTAATGTGCTCACTAATGACTTGGACGCTGTTAGATGGTCAAATATTGTGCCGTGAATGTCTCCCTTGGCAACCTGCAGCTTGTTAGTCAACAATTGTGTCGTGACATCAATGATACGAACCTCAGTCAAACACATAATAAGACTGCCGACTGTCAAGACGAGGGTATTCTCGGCATTTCCAGATACATACTCATCGACGACGTTCCTAAACATCCGCAGAGAGTCGGTGTAGTATCTCTGAGCGATCTCATCGCTTGGATGTCGCTCTGCTGATGCCTGACGATGGGCAGCGCTCTGAGCGAGGATGAGTTGTAACACAAGAGGTTTTGAGAAGGCCAATGGTATAAGCTTGGCGATGAAGGGATTCACGTCTGTGGAACCGTTGCCCATGCTATTGGCCGTTCGTGACAGGTAGTAACTGAGAAGCTCATATGACTGATGTCCCTGCTCAGGTAGCATCGACATTGGCATAGTAATAGCTCCATTGAATGAGAATCCTGTGTCTGAGGACGGCGGAAGAGCGAGAGTGAGAGCGTTGGCGGTATCTGCATCCCATGTTGTGATGACAGTCGGTGAGTCTGATGAGTTGGATGACTGCGAGGGAGATGGCTGATCAGCATCATCAATAGCATCGATGATATCCACATCAGCTTCAGCATCGACCATGTGGGTGTCACCTTGCCCTTGCCCATGCACCGGAGAACTGTCGCCATTCTGGGGTACATCGGGATCCTCAGCAGCTCGGTCCTCCTCCGGCACCGGGTCCGGTATGACCGGGTCATTCACCGAGTCCGCATCGTGGCCCTGTCTCAGTGAAGCAACACTCTGTTGTGAGCTTGTAGATGCAGCACCAAAGGAAGACCGTGATGGTCCCTTGGCAGGCTGTGGTTCGGGCCAGACACAGTCGAGCTTATTGCGTTTGCAACCGCTGCAGATTGGTTTACTACATCATCACGTAAGTCAAGTCGAGTCAAGACAAGATGACTGTCTGGAGAGTGGTTGCCAGTACCTCTCGTCGCACTTCTTTTTGCGCTTCCTACAGGTAAAACAGCCCGTCCTACTGCGGATTATAGGCACGGGGCGCATTGAGGAGGGGTTTGGGGTTGGGTTTGTTGGCGACGGTGACATATTGAGCCCTCTTTTTTTTTTGCCACCGAAGAGACTCGGTGACAAAGCAAGCGGAATGCTTGGCGTCGAGTGAGTGAGTGGTACAGTACAGTACAGTAAAGTACAGCGCGGTTAGAGGTGAACGCAGGCACAATCAGGTGCAATGCAAATCGGATGGAGGCTCCGGAATAAGCGAGACGAACCGTAGAGCAACGTCCGTCCGTGGCCTGGGAGTGGATCGTGTTTGTTTTTGTTGTAGGGGAGTCAAGTCAAGTCAAGGCCACTTCGCTTCAGTTACCTACATTACCTTACATTACGTAGGTGACGGGAACAATTGGCTACCCTGTACCAGGCCCGTTCACCGAGTCAGCTTCTAAAAGTGTTCTAGGCTCAGAGATAGCGCATGTACCGCCAGGTAACTCACCTAGCTCACTCCCGGCCCTCCAAGACCAAGCCTCCGAGGATCATGTGGGACTCGTCCACCCCCGGCTTTAGATCTCGACTCAGTGACGTTTGATAAGATTGACTCGGTGACATTGGCCATGAGGTACGTACCGGCATCTTGATCTCATGCTCCGGTCATGGAACTCATGAGCCGAAGGCGGCGGACAAGGACATTCTTATTAGATCTTATGCTGCTCTACTCCGTAGCTTGGACTTGTTGCTTGAGACTGTGTCGTAATTTCATCATCTTTTTTCCTTTCTCTTCAGTTCATACAGAGATACCCCTCATCATACACATCATGATGAACTTGAGGCTCCTTCGGCAGCAATGCCTTCGCACAAAGCCATCTCTGGCCAGCCGCGTTACCATCAGGACATTTGCTTCTCAATCAGATGTAAGTCTTAGATGAAGCCATATCCAACAATCCCTAACACTTTACAGCTTCTAGGCGCCAGCCTCGAGCAAGGCGACCCTGAGATCCACGCCATTCTCAAGCGTGTAAGTCACTGCCCATATACCAATTGACCTAATCTCACACCATTGCAGGAAGAGAAGCGCCAGAACCACTTCATCAACCTCATCCCCTCCGAAAACTTCACTTCGCGATCCGTTCTCGATGCTCTAGGCAGTGTTATGCAGAACAAGTACTCCGAGGGTTATCCTGGCGCACGATACTATGGTGGTAATGAACACATCGATGAGGCAGAGCGTCTATGCCAAAGACGTGCCCTCGAGACCTTCCGTCTTGACCCTGAGAAATGGGGTGTCAATGTTCAGCGTGAGTCTCGACTTGACGATCAATTCTTTGTTCAATGCTAACAGCCTCAGCCCTCTCTGGATCCCCTGCCAACCTCTACGCCTACTCTGCTATCCTCAACACCCACGACCGCATCATGGGTCTTGACCTTCCCCACGGAGGTCATCTCTCCCACGGCTACCAGATCCCCAACAAGAAGATCTCCATGGTCTCCAAGTACTACGAGACCTTCCCCTACCGATTGAACGAGGAGACCGGTCTGATCGACTACGATAAGCTTCGCGAGAACGCTCTTCTGTACCGTCCCAAGGTTATCGTCGCTGGTACATCTGCCTACTCTCGCCTGATCGATTACGAGCGTATGCGTGCTATTGCCGATGAGGCCGGTGCTTACCTTTTGTCTGATATGGCTCACGTTTCTGGTCTCGTCGCTGCTGGTGTTATTGGAACACCATTTGATGACTCTGATATCGTTACCACCACCACCCACAAGTCCCTTCGTGGACCTCGAGGTGCCATGATATTTTACCGCAAGGGCGTTCGAAGCACAGACAAGAAGGGCAAGCAGATCATGTATGATCTCGAAGGCCCTATCAACGCTTCAGTCTTCCCTGGCCACCAGGGTGGTCCTCACAACCACACCATCACCGCCCTCGCTGTTGCCCTTCGCCAAGCTCAGACACCCGAGTTCAAGCAGTACCAAGAAAAGGTCCTCGAGAACTCACAAGCCCTGGCCAAGCAACTCTCCAAGGGTCTGGGCTACAAGCTCGTCTCAGGCGGTACCGACAACCACCTCGTCCTCGTTGACCTCAAGCCCAAGGGTGTCGACGGCGCGCGTGTCGAACGTGTTCTCGAGCTCGTCGGCGTTGCCAGCAACAAGAATACCGTTCCCGGTGACCGCTCCGCTCTCAAGCCCGGTGGTCTTCGTCTTGGAACACCCGCCATGACAACGCGGGGCTTCAACGGCGAGGACTTCAAGCGCGTGGCTGATATTGTGGACCGCGGTGTGCAGATCACTCTAGCGGTTGATAAGGACGCCCGCGCGGCTGCTGAGGCCAAGGGTGCTAAGAACCCCGGTACCGTAAAGAACTTTTTGGAGTTTTTGGGTGATGGATCTAATGTCAAGGAGATTAAGGCGCTACGAGATGAGGTCGCTGAGTGGGTTGGGGGGTTCCCCCAGCCCTGGCTCAAGTCATGATGTTTTTGATGAGGAGTACAGATGATTTATGGCGTTTGGAAAATAGTATTATGGCAAAGTTTACATGAGTTTAAAGAGTCTATTGCATGATTCTCACCAGATTTGCTGTGCTGTAGCTGTCTTGATCATCTATGTTGTATTCATGATGGGCTACCTTGGTAGACTAGAGTGACAGCATCACGCACGACTGTGTAATAGCCGCCACTTCAATGGTCATGCAAATTTGATGAATGACGACTTGCTCCAGTAGCAATTGACCCAATTGACTACAATTACATGATAAAATTGCCTTGCACTTCATTCTCCGTAGTCAAACACCGAATATCTCCCTCCTCGGAATTCCAAGTCTTCCCCGCATACCCAAAAAAAAAAACCAAAAAATATTTCAGGGCTCTTGGGGTCTGGATCTGGGGTTATCGGTACTTGACTCAGTGAAAGATGCCAGTAGCTAGTACCTTTCACAAGCGGCTAAAGCAGGCTACACCGCCCATCATGACAACTTTTTTGGCGAGATAAGCGGTACCGGTACTTGGACGGGTGGGTACACTGAAGTAGCGCTCATGACCTGATTCTCCAACTGTTATGACACTACGAGGCGCCGCTTGAACTGGGGCCGGATAGTGACTCCGAGGTACTTGACCGGAGCGCGGCGCGGCCGAAGACGGGGGACGAGAAGTGCTAGGGAGAGTAAATGGGGAGTAGGTCACCTAAAATCAATCATCATCAACATTATCACAGACACTCGCATTCACTCATTCAACCTCGATTCATCCCTCCCTCACTCTCCTACCCACTCACAATGTCTGGTCTCTTTGCTCGTCAAGCTTGTGCTTCTGCCTCCAAGCTCCGTTCTACTGCTCTTCGAGCTCCCAAGACTGCCTTTGCCTGCAAAGTCAACAGCATTGCTCCCCGACGATGCTTCTCGGTTTCCATGAACCGTAAGTTCTGCCTCTTTTTTGAAGCTCAATCAGATCTAACACACTCTAGTCCTCGCGAGGAAATATACTGAGAGCCACGAGTGGGTTGACGTCGCCGCTGATGGCAAGACCTGTAAGTTCCTTTTCCTGAACTAAATAAAGTCCATCAATTGACATCCCCAGGCACAATTGGCATCTCCAAGTACGCTGCTGAAGCTCTCGGCGACGTCGTCTACGTGGAACTTCCCTCTCAGGGCGAGGATGTATCTGAGGGCGACTCTTTCGGCAGCGTTGAGTCCGTCAAGTCTGCCTCTGACATCAACTCCCCTGTATCAGGCTCTGTCGTTGCGGTCAACGATCCTATCGTCGACACACCCGCTGATCTTGGAAAGGATCCTGAGGGCGAGGGTTGGTTGATCAAGGTTGAGGCTGAGGATGTCTCTCCCCTTGATTCATTGATGGACGAGGCTGCTTATGCTAAGCACCTTGAGGAGCATTAAGCGATCGTTTTTTGGTTAGATTAAATAATTGGTGATTTAAAAGCAAATGATATCAGATTTCTCACATAAATTTTTGGTGTCCCAAGGCACAAACCGTAGATCGTGTCAATATTTGATCATAATAATGGCCAAGTCTTGGAACATGAGATACTGATTGTCCTACAGACAGACCACTTCACTTCTCAACAAAAGATAGGATTGCTTGTAAGTTTGAACTCATAAATTTCTAGTTTTAGAACTTTTATTCTAATCTCATTATATATCGCAAAACTCCGCCAATACAGAGATCAGTTCGCCGTGGTTGAATAGCTTCCCAAAAACCATTCCATCCATATGCATGTCAGGGACCCATCATGGTTGAATATGATATATCTTTTCCCGCTTAAATAAATAAATGAAATCGCTTAATATGACCCGTCCACCATCTATCGTTAAACCATTACTTCTTACTTTTCATCTACAAGTTCTCAGATCCCTCAACAGGGGGGCATGTGCAGAACAGGTTCGTGTCACCATAAGCATCGTCCACGCGTCCCACAGAGGGCCACATCTTCTTCTCCCGGAGCCAAGGCAGGGGATAAGCAGCCTCCTCACGAGTATAAGGCCGGTCCCACTCGGAAGAGAGAAGGTCTTCTTGAGGGTGGGGAGCGTTTGTGAGGAGGTTGTTCTTCCGGGGAACCTTGCCAGACTCAACATCGGCAATCTCTTGTCGGATCTGGATGAGAGCATCGCAGAAACGGTCGAGCTCAGCCCGGGACTCGGATTCTGTAGGCTCAATCATGAGGGTTCCTGAAACGGGGAAACTCATGGTGGGAGAGTGGAAGCCATAGTCTGCAAGACGCTTGGCGATGTCGGCAACTTCAACTCCGGCGGTCTCCTTGAAGGGACGAACGTCCAGGATGAACTCGTGGGCGCAGCGGCCATTGGCGTTGGTGTAGACGACCTTGTAGTGGGGTAGGAGACGGGACATGATGTAGTTTGCGTTGAGGAGGGCGGTGCCAGTTTGCTTGGTAAGACCATCTCCGCCCATCATGAGGATGTAGGTGTGGCTGATGGGAAGAATGGAGGCACTACCCCAAGGAGCGGCACTGATGGGAGCAACGGCAGTGCTATCACGTTCGGCACCAATGCGCTGAGGATCAATCTCAGGGTGACCGGGGAGGTAAGGAGCAAGGTGCTTCTTGACAGCGATAGGGCCAACACCGGGACCACCACCGCCGTGGGGAATACAGAAGGTCTTGTGGAGGTTGAGATGGCAGACATCGGCACCAATGTCACCGGGGCTGCAGAGACCAATCTGGGCGTTCATGTTGGCACCGTCCATGTAGACAAGACCGCCATGCTCGTGGACAAGATCACAGACTTGCTTGATCTCGGGCTCGAAGACACCGAAAGTAGAGGGATAAGTAACCATGATGGCAGCAAGCTCATCAGCGTGCTTAGCACACTTGGCCTTGAGATCCTCGATATCCAGGTTACCAGTCTTGCCGTCACACTTGACAGTAACAACCTTCATGCCGGCCATGGCAGCAGAAGCAGGGTTGGTACCGTGAGCAGACACAGGGATAAGGCAGACCTTTCTCTTATCTCCATCACGAGCCTCGTGATAGGCCTTGATACAACGAAGACCAGCAAACTCACCCTGAGCACCAGAGTTGGGCTGGAGAGTGGTAGCGTCCATACCAGTGATCTCAGACAAGTTCTTGGCGAGAGAGCTGATGAGAGCTTGGTAACCAGAAGCTTGCTCAACGGGTGCGAAGGGGTGGATGTTGTTGATACCGGGGTCAGAAACAGGAAGCATCTCGGTTGTGGCGTTGAGCTTCATTGTGCAGGAACCAAGAGGAATCATGGAGTGAACGAGGGAGACATCCTTAGACTGGAGATGGTAGATGTATCGAAGGAGCTCGGTCTCGGTGTGGTACTGGTTGAAGACAGGCTGCTCGAGATAGCCGGTCTTTCGCTGGAGAGAAGCAGGGATTTGGTCATTGAGGAAGGTAGCCTTATCAGACTCGAGAGCAGACTTAAACTCAGCCTCAGAAACACCGAAGGCCTTGACGAGGTTACCGAGGCTCTCCAGGGTGACACCCTCGTGAAGAGAGAAGCCAACCTTGTCCTCGGCAACACGGCGGAGGTTAATGTTCTGAGACTCAGCGTTCTTGTGAACCTTGGCAATGGCTTCAGGAGATCCTTTGAGAGTGACAGTGTCGAAAAGAACAGCACCATCCTCACGGAGACCCTCAGTGTGAAGCGTGAATTCGCCCTTCTCGAGGATCAAGCTCTGGGCAAGACGAGTCTTGCTCCAGATGTCCTCAGCAATGGTCTTAAGACCCTTGGGACCGTGGTAGACAGCGTAGAAAGCAGACATGTTGGCAAGAAGAGCCTGAGCAGTGCAGATATTACTGGTAGCCTTCTCACGACGAATGTGCTGCTCACGAGTCTGGAGAGCCAGGCGAAGAGCAGGCTTGCCGAGGCGATCCTTGGAAACACCAACGAGACGGCCAGGGATCTTGCGCTTGTACTTCTCAGATGTAGCGAAGAAAGCAGCGTGGGGACCACCATAGCCCAGAGGAACACCGAAGCGCTGGGAGTTACCGATGGCGATGTCGGCGCCAAACTCTCCAGGAGGCTTGAGCATGGTCAGAGCGAGAAGATCGGTCGACGCGCTCAGAAGGGCCTTCTTCTCATGGACAATGTCGGCGAGAGCTTGGTAGTCGTGAACACCACCATGGGTGTCGGGGTACTGAATCAAGGTTCCAATAAGGTCGCCCTCAACTTCGCGAACGAGCTTAGAGTTGTCAGCGAGGACATCGCCAATGACGAGTTTGATGCCGAATCCCTCAGCTCGGGACTGGAGGACGGCGATGGTCTGGGGGTGGCAGTCCTTGGAGACGACAAAAACCTTCTGGCCCTTGCCCTTGGGGGCGTTAGCCATAGACATGGTCATGGCCTCGGCGGCGGCGGTGGCTTCGTCAAGAACGGAGGCATTGGCGATATCGAGACCAGTCAAATCGGTGATAAGAGTCTGGAAGTTGAGGAGAGACTGAAGACGGCCCTGGCTGATCTCAGCTTGGTAGGGGGTGTAGCTGGTATACCAGGCAGGGTTCTCGAGAACATTGCGCTGAATAACAGCAGGGACAAGAGTTCCATAGTAACCAGCACCAATGAAAGACTCGTAGACCTTGTTGTTCTTGGCAAGTTTTCGCATTTCCTGCTGGATGTAGTGCTCAGTACGACCATTGGGGGGGACAGCAGCTTCCTCGCCACCCTCATACCACTGTTCAACGAGGTTGAGACCCTTCTGTTTCCTCCGAACCTGCGGGGGAATAGTCTGTTCAAGAAAGTCCTCCATGGAGCTCACGGGAGGGTCCAGGACCTTGAGCATTTCTGCCTGTTCACTGGATTCACTGCCAATGTGTCTCCTTGAGAAGAGCTCATGATCTCGCAGCTTACTGCTGCTCTGTGAGTCGACAAAGCGAGGGGCGCTGGCTGTGACTGAGAATGCCCGGGATACGCCATTGAGACGGATCGACTGTGTGAGGCGTGGTTGAAGGGTGATAATGGGGGAACGACGGGACTGACGGGCGAGCCGTTGCCCGATACGAGTTGCAGACATCATGATAGGATGATGATTGCCTTTGTTCAACACAATTCAGTCCTGAATTATGAAGAAATCAAAGAAAAAGAAAGGAAGAGGGAAAGGGGGAGTATGGATTGTTATCAAGAAAAGCACAGCCCACATCCAAAGATTTTAAGGGTACGGGCGAGCATGAGCATGAGAGAAGCGGCAGGAGCAACAGTGGCGTCGGCCGTCATGGTGCGATCATGTCGCCGGTGGGAGGAAAGAAAACCCGGGACCTCGATCGTAAGTGAGAAAAAGATTTAGGTAACCTAGCCAAAATTTAGGATAAGTTTAGGATAGTTTCTGCAGAGTTTATTTTATCACCCTAACCTTAGACCTGATCTTTTCTTGCTCCCTGAGGCGTTTCTCCAAACCGGCGGCCGGAAAAGGTACATGAGGGTACATCTGGATCTGAACCTTTCCAGAAGACATTTCATGTGACTCGGTGAAAGTGCCAGCGCGGCAACTAAAGCGCGATAAACCCTGTGATTCGCTGGCTTTGACTCAGTGAAACCAAGTGACTCGGTGAAAGATAAGTACTATACTCCCTATCGCGCCCAAATTCACCGAGTCAACGGTAATACTTCACTGAGTCAAATGCACCACCACATGGAGCCTACAAATCAGGTGGTCGGTAAATGAGCCGCGGGGGTCTTATCGCTTGGTTTTTAGGCCATGCTGGGGTTGGTTCCACTGCGTTCTGCCCTGCAAATGCTTCCTCGGTGTTGAACCGAAACCTGGGGGCCGAGCTCGGGATGGTCTGGCCGGTTCCTTTGTTCGTTAGTTGATTTGACGTTTATCATACGAACTGACTAGTACGCCATCTGGAAATGCTCTTTGCAGCTTGTCCTGGTGACACTTTTCCGTAGTAGATAGGCTGCACGGATTTCCGGTGTAGAGGCCGGGGTTGCAATACCGGAATTGCGTAGAGTGGGTGCTCCACTGGCCAGGCCTGCCAGACACCAGAGCACCTAATACCAAACTCCGATGTCTTGGCATAGGGTAGCTGCCTTTGGACAACCAACAGAACCTCTCAACGTTACTTCGAGGTCTAGTCCACCAGGCAAGACAAATGAGGTGTGATAAGAAAATAGTTGCTGAGTCTCTTTTCCGCAATTGAGCACTCTAGTCTATCTAAGAGTGTTTCCAATGATGCCAAGCCATATCGTGATCCAAACTGATCCCTTACACACATCCATCACCGTAGGATAAGGCACGATTTTGGGGTTCTTCACTTGAAGAAATGAATATGCCGAGTAATTTTGAGAAACACTGCATTGAATCTGAAAGAATTTTGCCATCACCAACAACTCAAGGAACTAACCATTTGTATTGTCCGATCCATAGGTGCTCTATGGAAATCAAAGGGTGATGATAATCTAAGCCAAGTCCTTAGAAGAAGAACAAAGACAACGAGAACAAGACACGAAAGAACCCATCAATCATTGTGTTGGACTATAACGAAAAAGAAAACGAAGCTCATGCCTGACAAAGAATCCAACATGTTCATCATTTCAGAGTACGTGTTGTGAACAGCTGTCGCCCCACGACTACCATAACAACGACGTTTAAGACCAAGGAGTCCAGGCACTGGGCGCTCACAGACTCCAAATCTTTAATGTTAAATCGAATTACCTTCATAATGATAACTGAGACAGTTCAGACAAGGCCACCTACTGGGGTGCCGTTTTGCGAAAGACACTTTCAATCATTTATATTCAACTACATCACACGGCAGATCGAAATCAAGCAGTTGTCGTCAACCAGAACGATACAGTCGGGCCCAACTCGAGTACAACCACGGAGAGTCGCAAAAGATAAGAATCCCCTCGGAAAAATTACGAAGAAGCGTGAGGCAGACGAGGATTTACCAAAATCGACAATAAAGAAATGGAAAGCCAACTACACAGAGAGCTCCAAGAGGTGGAAAGAATTTATCACATTGTTGCAGAAGCAGGTGAGGGAGAGGAGAGATGCTACAGAAGACGAAGAATTCAGCTGTCCCTTTGGATCTACTCCTTGGTCATGCAAAATGTGCATAGCTGAGACAAGCGAATCAACTGAAGAAAACCTGCTGTTTATGGGGGAGCCCACGGCGCCTTGGGCTGATATGACACCTGCCAGGCGTCCTACAAGGCTCAGCATATGGAAGAATTTTGGGACAGCAGAGTTTCAGATGTCCCAGTGTGAAGGTTTGTCATATGTTATCGATACATGCCGACAACCAATGTTTATGATACTGTGAGCTTTGCTTACTACGAAACGGTATCACGAAATTACTAGAAGATCAAAAACTTTACGAGAAACTTGAAGAATGAGACACTATAGAAACACGAAGTATGCAAGAGCATAAGCGATGATTAATTGACGGTGTTCATCTTGTTGTCTGAACTAGCCCTATAGAAAAGCTCGTGGCATGATTGCGAGCGGCATCCTCAAAATAAAACGGGTGAACTGTCGTAACAGAATTGCGAGCGTGAGAACAATCATAATGAACAAGACCGGAATGCTAAGCAGCCTCTTCTCGGATCTCGCTCTAGATTTATTGAGTTATTTTCTGCTATTAGTTAAAGGATTTGAATGAGATTGGCTGTATGCTTATGTATCTACGATGTGTACTAGAACCAGATACCGAGGCCGATAATTAAGATAAAAGATATAAATATGAACTAATAATTTAGGAATGCAGACTGTTGCTCCTTAGAGAGAGCATTAAGGGGGCCTATGGTTGCGGTTGTGGCCGTGGATGTCGTTATTCTTGTTGTACTGGATTGATGGGTAGTGGTAGCACTTACTGACTTGGCAATAGTGAAGAAAAGAATTCAATGTCCTGGGAGAAGAAATAGATAAATGGATGGAAAGAAGTGCGGTATATATACCGGAATACATCTTGTATAGTTTGTGTCTCTATATTGGCTTCTAAAAGCTGAAGTTAATTGGGATTCTTTAGTGTACATTGGCTTGATACATCTGGTTGAGATATTATATGCTTTAACTATCAATCAATATGGAACTTTCTTTGAAAGAACCCTTCATCAAGGTACTTTGTGAAACTTTCACGAACTTCCACTCCGTGACATGCACCAGCCAGTTGCAGAGAACCTGCCGGGTAGATCGATATGTGATTTGCTACCCACAAGACACCAATAATATAAGTTTATGCATAAAATCACAGCCGATATCAGTTAGTGCCAGAAGCACCCAGCAAAGGCCGTAAAGGCAATTCTACTGACCAGATTGATCATGCTTCAAATGGAGTGGTTAATAACAGGCAGTTCTTGACTAAACCATTGAACCAACAACTGGCTGGAAGCATCAAAGTGTCGAATGTGGTAAACAAAAACCTATCTGGACGTGATTCGATTGAGATAAACTGTATATACCTCGAGGCAAAGAAAGTTAGTAGTAATAGGCAGAAGGATTGTTCACGTCCAATTGGGTGATTGGTTGATATTGAAAATTCATGACATCTCCACGAGATATATCAAGCTAAAACACTAATAGTTTTAATTAACTTTAGCTTTCAGAAGGTAAGATTCAATATTATTAAGAGTAACTTAACGTGAATATCAAGATGTAAAGGCAGAGAAGTCGCCGATATTTCTTTCGCTGATACTTCTTCTCGCTAAACTCAGGGATAGGTGAAGCAACTCTAACAGGCCTCAACAGTCGATGTGCTGCTGTTAGCCCAATTCCGTCGATTGACCCAAGTGCAAAGCATATTTACTGCTAATCGTTCTATGCTTAGAACAATCTCTTCCTGTCGAGTGTATTGGTATACATCTTGCTCAGCTGTCCGTGAGTGATGTGTGGCTAGAAGTAGAATAATATACTCTGCTCTTCCGTTCATTACCTCGAGCATGAGAACCTTACATTGCATTACCATGATAATAAGCCATGGCTAAGAGTGAAAGATCGAGCCACGTGAAGTATGCATAGAAGCTAAGTGAAGTGCCGGGGTTGGTTGTATTAGTGGCAAAGACGAGTTGTTATTGCGATCCAATCAAAGATGGAGCCAGGATGGGTGGTCTTAGTGGCGACGAACCTTAAAGCTTGGCCTTGGGATTTCTCACAATTGCAAGTTGTACAATGTGAGATAAGCTGGATCATTTGGCCTTTCTTACAATAATATAGACGAGATTAATTCACATTTTCTCAGAATAATAATATGTATATAATTTTATTAAGAAATAGCAAGAAATATCAAGAACATTCCAGATTGCACAGTAACTACCCGCGATACCCTGTCATCAAATCTCGAACCATCGTGGATCATCACGCGGAGGCCAAAAAGCTGGGCCAAGTCAAGGAACCGCCAAAATCACTCACATCACCCCCACAAAGCCAACTCAGATCGCCAACCAGAAGCGTAATCCCACGTCAGGACCCCCTAGACCCCTCCTCGTCCCTGTCGAAAGAGGGGTCTTTTGAGATAAACGCACAAAGGCCGCATCCCACCTGCTGAGTATATAAGACCCTGCATGATCCGACCAGACTCTTTTTTTTTTTTTTAATCTGTCTTCCATCATCATCTCACGAACAAATCTTCAAAACAAACTCAACACTTTTCCTTTCCAACTACCTCAAACACTACCCACCAAACAAAATCACAATGGCTGGCGACTGTGGCTGCTCTGGTGCCTCTTCTTGCAACTGCGGCTCTAGCTGTAAGTCAACATGACTCTGTTCTCCTCTGTCCATCAATACTGACCTGTGCTAGGCTCTTGCTCCGGCTGCGGCAAATAAGTTCTTCCATCTCATTTCAATCACGAATTATTGAGATACCACCGCGACCTTTGTCGCAATTCTACGAAACGATCCATGGATTCATGAATATTGGTGTTGAGCCCAGTGTGCTCGGGGAGATGGCGGTCGGAGTTATAGTTTCACTGGTTGGCTTGTAGTGCAATTCTGAATACACTTCTTCATCACCATAATGTTTACTTTGTGCTCTGATGGTCCACGTTCCATCTTCTCATTCATTCATATGTTGTCATGCCACGAGCGAATCAGAAGCAGCTCCTGAACTTGATCTATAAGCTCCCTTGCCACGGGATCCAAATGTCACTTACCTACCTAAGTGCCATAAACATGCGTTCGCAATCTGCAATGATTACGTTTGCTAATCTCCTATGGGCTCTGGTCTCTAGTCCTTGGGTACATTCATAGGCCAATCCTCAGTATCCCATTGCAGATGGTCTTGCCCTCCTACTTCATGGACTTGCTGCTGTGATCTCTCGCCGAAGGGTAGCAGCTCTTGAGCTGGCATAAGCTCTTCTAGTCATTTATGCCGGCAATGTCCACAAGGTGGCAAGAAGCATGCGAGACGATCTGGTCCTCTAGCCTCTGGGCCAGACAAGACAAGTGTAACATTTGGTCTCATCGGCTACGGGTCACCTGCCCCAACCAAGTTTCTGCCGTACATCGAGAAGTCATTGGGGGAATGCATACCTAGGGAGAGAAGGCGGGGGAAGCGCTAAAGGGCATAAGCAAGTGCATATATATCTGCTCTGGACAAATGTACCTGACGCTCCTGGTCTGCAAGGCTGTAAAAAATAGGCATAGGAATCTTCCTTGGTCATGGCTGCTGCCAGCGGGCGCCTGGGCTCATTATGATCCCGATATTTTAGTTCACTGCTGTACATAAGCCGACTCATATTTTACATGGATACAATTGTAACAGAACCATCTCAGGCATGGATTGGACAAGTTCATAACACGATCCTGAACTCTCCCCACGCTGTTGTTTGTAGTTCATCGAACGCATGAACTTTTGAGTTTTATGGACTAGATTGATCTGAGATTGTGAACACCATATTGAGATGATATGTTCGGTAGCTAGGCAGTGCTACATGGCACTAAAGTGGCCGTTAGACCATCTAGTTACCAGGTTATTGGGTATTGTATTGATATGTAAGCGACAACAGAATAGATGCGGAATATTTAAGTACCTTGT
This sequence comes from Fusarium sacchari, assembly GCA_017165645.1. Lineage (NCBI taxonomy): Eukaryota > Fungi > Ascomycota > Sordariomycetes > Hypocreales > Nectriaceae > Fusarium > Fusarium sacchari. Next base: position 767,867 of record JADANP010000006.1, read on the forward strand.
GAAAATAAATCTGGAATAGTCTTGAGAATGGACCATAAGTTTTTGGATATGATGGAGCCGACAACATGGGAAACATCTCTTGGCATGCAAGTGACATGGCAGGTGACTTGCTGTGATCTGAATGTTATGCTGTGGTACAATCTCACATGGAAGCCTCTGAGATTCTTTAAATTATCATTCATGGGATGGAGTCTTGATGAGAGCTAAAATCGAATTCATACTAGCTTCCGAAGATGCCATATTCCAAGCCAGCACAAGCCCGTGACCTCTGATAGACCCTCAGACCCTGTAGACTCCACTGCTGATCGTTGGAAGCAAGGCCTTTGTCCATTCCCGGCAACTGATTCATGTGCTTGTTTGGTGGTGGCCGAGAAAGCATGTGATAAGCTAGAACCAAGCCGAGAGAGAAAGTAAGAAAAGGCCATGATGACTGCGCCTACCAGGGAAGCTCACGTGAATCTTTTCATAGCCCTTTGTCCCTCTTACATATTTCTGTCTTTATATTTATTTATATTACTTTATTCATTTGATTTGAGACGACATCGCCCAATCCAGTCGTGACATGCCGCTGCTGCACAGCTGACGTCGCGGGGCAAGCAGGCCAATCTGGGGTAATGTCAATGCTGAATGACGCCTCCTGTATCGAGAAGTGGCTTACAACGTTACAGAACAACCAAAACTTGGAAGACTCAGGTACCTAGACTTGTCAATGGCAGCATTTGTAAGTCCCTATTTCATTGTCTCTTCCTGTTTATCTGTCTTGATTACTTTTTCTGTTGCCGTGTTCCCCCTCTATACTCTTAGGCAGCCCTAGGACCCTAGGTGGTCGCTAAAGTGGCGCCCCATGACATAACCGTCTGTGTCCTCTCAGCCCAGATCCAGGGCCTCACTTTAGTGACTCGATCCTCTGACGTCGCGTCGCGGCCGACCACGCGGGCAAGTAGTCACTGCGATCAAGATTCCACCACAACTCTCGTTTATGCTGCTCATCGACTTTGTCGGCAATGCCCATTAAATCGACCGACTTTGTTAACGATACAACTTCAACAGGACACGCCGTGGCTGTCGCATCTTGCACCGGCACCCATGTCTTCCCGTGATGATGCGTCTCACGGCGCATCACCTCCCTCGTACGAACCTCATCCCTCCAATACTGGTGCTCCTCCGACATTTGCATCTTTCTCCCCAGTAACGCTCTCCGCGAATACACCATCCCGATCGTCCCGAAGATCAACTATCCTCGTCCATCAAAAGAGCCCCCTGCTCCTCGCTACTCCTCCACAGATCACCCGCGCTCTCGCCTACAGCCATCCCTTCCTCCTCCCTTTGAATACATTCGCAGGCCTCCTCACCTGGAGCACCGGGGATCCTTGGCAGAGTTTCTTACTGTTGTGCTTCTTCTGGGCGGTTGTTCTGTATGGCGATGTAGTAATAACGTGGGCCGGTCCTGTCTTGGTCGGAGTGGCACTCATCGTTGGCATGTACGGCCGGAGATACAGTCCCCTCAGTAGTAGTGGATGGACTGATATTCGAGGTCAGAATGCTGGCACCAAGGGAACAAATCAGAACGCCGGCGAGAGCAGCCAGCAGAACGGAAAGGCAAACGCCGGCGAGAAACAGTCGAAACATGTTAGGGGAAATTCCGAAGTTACCAACACCAAACATCAGAAGACGCTGGACGAGATCGTCGAGACTCTCAAACAACTTACTGGGAGATGTAATGTTCTGATGGAACCTCTGCTCGACATGACGGATTTCCTAAGCACTCAGACGACCCCGACTAGTGCGACCACGCGCCCAGCGCTGACTGTCATCTTCATGCGACTGCTTATCATCACGCCTGTTTGGATCGCGCTTACTGTTCCGCCCTGGAGAGTCGTCACGACAAGGCGTGTAATACTAGTGGCTGGAACCATCGTCTTGACTTGGCACGCAAGGGTTCTGCGAGTTTCGCGGGCCATTCTCTGGAGAAGCTCCACAGTTAGACGACTTGCATCCGCCATCACCGGGTTGCAGTTTGATACTCCCGAGCAGCCGTTCAAAAAGGACTTGGCCAAGGCTGCTAAGAAAGGCCCGGACCGTGTTGCCCAACAGCAGGAATCAGAACTTACAAAAGCTCTTGGCAAGTCGTCGAGCTTCCAAACTAATCATGGAAGAAGGAATGGCAATGCGAAAACTGCGGGTGTCAAGTTCACCTTTATCATATATGAGAACCAAAGACGATGGATTGGTTTGGGATGGACGAACAATCTCTTTGCATATGAAAGAGCGGCCTGGACAGACGACCATAACAACTCAGTTCCCGCAAAAGACGATTTTGAACTACCCGAGGTAGAAGACGGAAGTCGTATGCAGTGGCGATGGGTTCCTGGAACCCGTTGGCGTGTTGATGGTGTGTCTGATGATCATGGCCCTGTAGACTATGACGGGGATGAGGGGAAGAATGGCTGGATCTTCTATGACAACAAGGTGAGAGACCATCATATTGCGACGTACTATCTCTTCTAACAGACTTTAGTGGCAAAATGGCCAGCGCGGCCAAGATGGATGGGGTCGCTGGACCCGACGAAGAAAGTGGTATCGCGATGCCGAGTTGGTCGAGGTGGACCAGCCGGAAGATGGCCAGGAGACCGAGACCGAGAAGGAGCTTAAAGAATCCCCTTCGGTGACGAAACTCAGGTCTCAGCCATACAATTCCAGCAACGAAACCATGATTCCCTCACGAGCTGTGCCCGACCAGAGTCACGGCGAAGACATCAGTAACGATGACGCGAGCTCCAAAGCAGCAGACGATTCCTTGTCAGTACACTCGACATCTTCCAGATCTTTCTTCAAGTCGCCCTTGATGCGGAAACGAATCGCTGACCGGTCCGGAGCGGATAACAAAGAGCGCACCAGAAGAGACAGTAGGACTAGTAGGACGAGTAGTTTGTACAACGATGATGACGCCGATGCTCTAGGTGCTGAGTTGGCCCTTGAAATCCAGAAACAGGGTAGGCCCGGTGGACAATGGGGGATAGGCGACGAGGCACGAATGAGTCTTGAGTAACGATGCACTTTGACGGCGATACTACATTGAGGTTATCGGTGTTTGATGGATTGGGATATATCGGTCGACGACTCGAAGCACGGGTGACTGGTAAACGGATAGTAGGCTTTGAGAGGGATGGCGTACGGTTGATTGATCATTATGTACAAGAGTAAGGAAGCGAGAACTCATGACGAATACCAACAGCGTTACTCGGTTGATTATGAACAAAGAAATTGATGCGTTTACTAGTTTACAGGCATTGACGTTTCTCGGCAGTTCGATCTGATGACGATACTCGAATGAGAACAAAGAAGGGCTCGTGACACTTGGCCGCGTTGAAGGGATACACAGAGAATAAAGGTTGTCACACTGAGGCTATAGGTGTCCATCGGTAAAGCAGGCCTTAATATGTAGCTCAGGTATGAAGGCTCTCCTGATAGGTAGCGCTGGTGTTGGTCCTTGCCAGGTGCCCGTCACTGCCAATTCTATAAAACATTACCTACCTATATCGTCCACTCCATTATTCGCTCCGACAACCTGGCTTTTCCCCTTTCCAAAACAACCAATTCCTTTCGCTTTCCTTTCATCTATTCCCAGCAGTATCTATCTATCTACTATGGAGCTTTCAGTCCCTCCTCGAGATGCGAATCGCACTCTTCGCAAAAAGAGAAGCAACCGCTCCAGCGCCCTGACCCTCTCTCTCTCCCCCGAACGCGCCCAACAATCTCAACAGCGGAATCTTACCTCTCCCGCAAAGGCATCGCCATCGATGCGATCATCCCTCGTTTCCCCTGACCTTCTCTCTAGAAGCGCCTCATCAGCAACACACTACCGCAACATCTCTGGCTCTGGTCCATCACCAGGAACATCACTCGCTAGTATCGACTACCCATCCCGTGCCGAATCAGCACTTACCATTCGAGCTCCTACTACCCATGAGAGAGGTGGTTCGCCGCCACTTACGCCGTTTCCTCCATGGGTTAGTGAGGAGGAAGATGAAGGTGATGGAGATTGCGAGAACAGAAATTGGGAGGGATCGACAACCAGGACGGATGGCAAAAGGCATAGCTATGATGGAGGGCATGTTCCTGTGTCGATTTCGAGGGTTGAGGGGAGATGGGTTGTTAGTTCTGTGGTACATGGACTCGTGCTCATGTTGCAGTTTGCGGTGACACTGGGCGTTTTCAGTGCCCTGATGTGGGTTACCGTCTGGAAGGAGAATGAACCTGGTAACGACTTTGACAACTGGTAAGTCAACCTTACTGACCTTAGTGCACATCTAATGGGTCTCAGGCTCTGGAAATTCGCGGACCCTACCCTCGTCGCTGTCCTTCTCCTCTGCTCAGCAAGCCTTTTGATCCACGAAGTCAAACTTCTTTCGTCTGTCGCACTACTCTATCTCGAGTCTCTCATTCTTGCTGCCACGACGCTATCGAGTCTGGTGCTTTGGGCCCGGTGTTTCCAGGAGGAGAGCCGCAGCGTCAAAGGTGTGTTGATGGGGTGCAATGTCATGATGTGGGGACTTGCTCTCTTTGGATTCATCCGAGCTGTTGTTATATGGAAAGTAGAGTCTCAGGATGATGAATCTGATCAGGAGAGGGCGGTCATGTACGGGACCTTCGTTCCTTGGGATGGGAGGAGGGAGTCTGTTTGAGGAGGCATAAGGAGTGAGGAGTTTGATGATTATGTGCCGGATACCAGGAAAGATCATGGCCCAGCAAAAGCCAGGACAAAAAGAGCAAAAGGACTTCTCGGTATTCTCCAGTTCCCCATGCTAGAGATCTACGAGGCTAGTGGTCAGATAGTACAACATGGACACAACATGGCACATAACACTGTTGAAGTCGAATAGCGCCTTCAAGAGCAATTCTATCTTGACAACCTTAGACTCCTGGCGCTTTTTGGCCTCAAAATCAGAAGATCATAGCCTCATATAGTATGTCTTTTGTCCACCTGAAGTAAGCAACCACAACAACTCAAGTACCATCTGGCCACGCCCATGGTTGCGCAAAGGGTCTCCCGTTTCATATGATCTCCTACCTATTCGAGCAGCCGCACTGCAAGCCATTTTGAGAAAACGGATATAAAGCGCAACAGCGGCTATTTGAAATTGACCCAAGCCTTTCAGTGCTTACTCTTGCAGATTCCGTCACGGCCTAGGACCTCAATTCGAGCGGAATTCCTCACAAGGCTGAACGGAAACAGCCCAAAAGTGGGCGTAGGATCACGCTTCTGCAATTGAGGTAGTATTGGTACATGGATGAGAATCTTGGCGAGCTTGGTCTGGAAACAAAGCTCCTGGAAGGTTGAAAATGGCCCCAATTGTCTTGGACTTGATTCAGTGGGAGGAATAAAGAGTCAAGGAATTCGCCAAACTTATACCGAGAGTTGTCAGATGCTTTAAAGTCTACAAAATATTTGAGGTTTATTGAGACGCTTATCTTTCTAATTATAGTTGTTAGTCTAGTTTGACTTGAGGGTAAGAGCCTTCTGCCATTCCTTGGTCTGCTCGACTCCGCGTGGTGTTGATACAATATGTACTATATTTCCAGGGATTTCCTGAAAAATTACTCTGAGAAAGTAAGCATAACCGGAAACTCATGCTGACTCTTGGCAGGGTTCGATAATCACGATGGAGTTCCTGGCCGAGCTAGCGAATAACAGGGCACGGCGGAAGATAACCCTTGTAGTATGGATATCCAATACAAGACTTATATGCAACCTGGAGCCTTGACAAGACGACACTCGGCCGAGAGGAATATTATGATAATTGCAGCATACACGAGTATCTTTAATCCCTATACATGCAGATCTAAGAAGTAATCATCCAATAAATATGTGCCAATACCATCTTTATATGAAAGGAGGTTCGTCATAGAAGTTTACCAGCGCTGGGAGCTGTAGTCCTCAACGCTCAAGTATAGACAAGTTTAAGCTAGCTTCATGCCTAAACTATCATCCTTGCCTCTTTGGTTCGCATACAGGGTTTCTAAGGCTGCTGCATACAGAGTTGACACTTGGCCCCCAACTTCGAATAGGAAGGACAACGGAGTAGGGGGGCAGGTATTTGTGAGAAATAGGGTGCTACTGCTGAATTTCAGACTGAAAATTCTTTATTTATATTGGTGCAGGTTTTGGAGTGGTTACATGGTGCCGCGCGTGCATGGTCCTTAAGCCTCTCCCATGGTAGGAAGACCTGGCACTACATACACATATATAGAGGACCCCTTCCTACTGCCAAGGCTTGTTTCTTTGGATCTTTCATCCTCAGCCTGTCTTATCATCATATTCTGTTTCATTCAACAGCTCACAATGAGCTTCACAACTCCCACTGAGCAGTTCAAAGCCTACCAGGGTTTCAGTTCTGGGTCTTCATCATCAAAACCACCCGCTCAGCCCTTCTCATCAAGAGTTGACTTTAGCGACCAATCATACGACATACCATACTCTACAGGTCCTGATGTTTCTGCACTTAACCCTCAGACAAGCTATGGTAGCACTGCATCGAAACAGCCTATCACCAACGCTTCGCGAGGCTTTACACCGAAGCAATTATCAGATGCCCCAAAGACAAAGAGTTTTGACAAGAAGAGACTCTCCAGCGTTCCCAATACTTCTCAACAAGGTACTTGTGCAATATAAGTCAATCTGTGCACTTTGCTAACTCCATATTCTAGCTCAGCCTACGCAACCTCTAAAGGCCAAGATAGATTACGCGGAATTCCTGGAGAGCCTCGAGTTTACATCCATCGCGGACAGCAAGATTGGTCAAGGCTCCGGGGATCTCATTACAAGTCAGTGGCTGGTTCAAGAAGCTCTCTTCACCAAGTGGAGGACCTCAAACGGGCTGCTTTGGTTGAGAGGGTCAGAAGGGAGTGGAAAGTCAACTTTGATGAAACAAGCTCTTGAATCATGCCAGGGCCCAAGTTCAATTCACCTGACCTATTCTTTTTCTCCTTCCGGAGACGAGGCCAGAACACGCCTAGGGCTATTCAAGTCTCTTCTACATCAATTGGTCCCCCAGGCTCCCGAGGCCTTCAAAGGCATCAAGGAGAGGTTCGACAAGATCCAGTCTTGCTCACCCCCAAAACAACAAGTAGCCTGGAACGCGCAAGAACTCTTTGATGAACTGATCAAAGTTCTTCCAAAGATCCTCAGGACTCATTCGGTCTCCATCTATGTCGATGGTCTCAATTACTCGGAAGGCGAATCGGCGCCCAAGCTTGTGCAAGACTTTTCCAAGTTGGTCGAAAAGTCTCAGATTCCCACCAGGGATCCCACCACAACTCATGGACTCAGAATCATCTTTTCTAGCACGCCTTATCCTATGAAAGACCCCCCCCCCCAGATCGTGTATTCAGGTTGACGAAAAGAATGGACCAAGCTTGAGAAAGCATTTGGAAGGGCAGCTCTCCAATATCGACCTCAATACACAACGCTTAGTCTCCACTAAGGCTGGATCTTCGTTCATCTCGGCTCGTTTGATTGTGAATCATATCAAGCTCTTCGGACCTGGACAGTCACTATTTGTGCAACAGCCATCGCCTACACCCGCCCCAGTCTCATTCTTGTTAGGCGCTTATTTCCAGGGCATGGCACACCAGGGCAGCAATGGTCTCCTTTCACTGTTCAGATGGTGTTGCTTGTCATCCAGACCACTTAGCCTGCCTGAACTTCGGGTCGCTTTGGCCCTTGATGCCCTCCCCAAAGCCGTTTCCACCAAGGAATTGTCCGAGGCAGAGTACTTGACGCGATATGGCTCTGACGAGAGCTTCCAATCCTGGATTAAGACTACCTCTTGGGGTCTTGTTGAAGTTGTAAATGTGGGTGGTCAAAAGGTCGTGAAGCCTATGCATGACAGCGTGTCAGATTTCTTTATTTCCAAGGGGTTGGATATCCTTTCTTGCAAAGCTCAGGCTACAGGCGCCACTGCCTCTACTCTTCAGCAGGCTCATCAATTCATCGCCACTTGTCTCCTACGATATCTTGCAATCCTGCCTACAGAACCAAGATGGGAGTCTATGGTTCGCACAGACCCAGCCCTCCGACTTGTCGGATACGCTGCTAGCTGGTCTTATCACACCACTTCTGCAGTTTTGGGCAAACAAGAAGCCTCGAAGCTCCTTAAGGTGCTAGGTTGGCCGTCAGATTAAACACTTAATGTATTATTCAAACTTGGTCCCGATAGTCTCTAGGGGTCACTCTGGACTCACCTATTTGCCATCTACGGCTATGCTTATTTCCTGTCAGTGGCTATTAGAAAAGCTGGAAATAAGGTCATTAATATCTAGGATCTCCAGAAGAGGACGCCTTTATACCTAGCTACTCTTTATGGCCACTTGATTATATCGAAGCAACTTCTTAAGTCAGGAGTAAAGATAAATGGCCAGGCAGTTAGCGGGGATACAGCTCTTCATTTTGCGGTTCTTCAGGGTCATCAAAGTATCATGAAGTACCTGCTTGAGCGCGACCCAAACTTGATCGCTGTTGCAGATGGCCAGTCGCATACGCCACTGTTTTCAGCCGTCTTTCGTGGAAGCTCGTCTGCAGTGAAGCTTTTGCTTGATAGAAGAGCCGACCTCAGAGCTCTTGACGTGTTCGGCAACTCCGTCCTACATCATGCTGTGAATGCAGAAAAGTCCAGTGTCATAAAGTTGCTTCTGGATAATGGCTCAGACGTCAATCGACAGAACGCCCAGGGTCGTACCCCTCTACATCTTGCCATTATTGGAGACCACTCTTCTGCTGTCAAGGCATTACTTGAGAGACGTTCTCGGACAGATATTGCAGATAACTTCGGCAGAAGAGCTCTTCACGAGGCAGTTTTGTCAGGGAGCAAGGCCTGTACCCAGCTTCTGTTGAAGCACAGAGTGGCCGTTGATGCAAGGGATAACGATGGCCAGACGGCACTAGTATATGCTATTCGAGGCCGCCACGGGAGCCTCTTGAACCTTTTACTTGAGAGTGGCAGCGATATCAATACCATGGACAAGTCTGGTTTCTCCATGATCATGGTTGCTGTTCAAGCATCTGACGAGAAACTTACCCGAATCTTGTTGGAAAAGAATCCGGATCTTGATCGACTAAGTCGCGAAGGACACACCGTCGCTCTCTATGCCGTTTTCAGAGGCAAAGCAGTGTCATTTCTGTCCGAAGAAGAACAATCGATCGCTTCTTTGCTCTTCAGACGCTATCAGAAAAGGTATCAGGTGTGGCATCCTGAGTGGAAGGAATGCCAACAAGAGTTCATGGCCAAGCACGGGAAGAAAGACGCAAGCAGTAACTTGAATAGTAAAGGCAAGCCTTCCAAGGTTAAGAGCGCCCCCCTACCATCCAACAAAGATGCTGCTTCAAAGGTTCGAAGGTCCTCTAAGGTTCCGGCCAATATCGTCTCAAAGGCAGCCAGCAGTATCCATAAACGACCTGATGAGCTTAAGAGACCTCAAGGGGCTCAAGAAACTCATAAACCTCCACCGCAGAATGGAGTGGCAGGAAAGCCCGAGAGCCAGATTCACAACCAGAGTCGACCTCAGGCGACGGCCAATACATCCGCTTCTTTAGCCCCTAGCAACTCAGCGCCCAAGCTCTCTACAGGAGTGCACGGGAACCAGATGAATACCCCCAGCAACTCTATGGCAGCACCAGTGAAGCCAGGGATGCAGCAAGTTAGACCAGTTTCCTCCTTCGCTAGTTATCAGCCTCCCAGGGTCCTCAGCGGAAGTGAAAGCGGAAGTGCTTTAGATGCCGAAGCCAAAGAACAGTCCTCGAGGCCTCCCCAGGCTCCTTATCCTGTTGGCCCCTCTTCTACTGTTCCAACGAACGCCCCCATGGTACAAAGAGGAAGTTGGGATATTTACAGCTCCCTAGCATCAGGGTCTCCAGTACCTGCTCAGACAGTACAGTCTCAGAAAGCATATGTTCCATATCCTGGTACGCCCCAAACAAGCCCGGGAGCAAGCCTCGCATCGGCCCAGTCCTTCCAGACGTTCCAACCGCTTTCCGCTGGCCAAGTCCAGAAGACTTCTTCATACACAGGCTCAGAGCCTTTGATCCAGTTCGAGAAGAGGTATTCTGTACCCTCGCTCAACTCTTGGGGGCAGCCTGGGGGTAGTGGTTCTGCCTCTGCCTCTCCAGCCAGCAGCCACAATACACCAGCACAAGCATACCAAACATTTGGTGCCGCGTCGCAGAGGCCGAATATGTCACAGCAACATATCAATGCACCTTATCAGAAGCGAGCAAATCCATCACCTGCAGCCAAACCTCCCATGCCTCAGGTAATACGCAAACCGGTCGGAGGACAGCCTGTTGTGCCGGCTGAGAAGCCCGTTCAGCAATCTTCGTTTCTTCCGTGGCAGCAACCGCAAGCCCCGTCAGGAACAAAGTCTCCTCCGGTACCAATGCAGGCACAAGTAGGTATGACACAGTCTTGGCCGAGAAAGCCGCATGTCCCTTCACAGGGTCCCGTAAGCAAGCCACAAGCTCCACCAAGTACGACGCAATCGTCATCTATGAAGAATCAAAGTGCAGGTGGTCCAGTGCCATATCTACCAATCAAGGCTCCAGCTTCTACCGGGACGTCACAGCCTGCACCTACCAAGGATCAAGTTCATCCTCTGACAGTACAAGCCCCGTCAGGAAAGCCTCAAGCCCAAGGCGGTATGCCTCCAAGAAAATCTCAAGCTGCTCCTGGAGCACTACAATCCCATATGACCAAGCCCCAAGGACAAGCTCAGACTCATCCGCCGAGTGGAAAGACAGCTCCTGGACCATCCAAGTCTCAAGCATCTCCTGGAGCAACACAACCTCAAGCTGTCAAACCTCAGGCTCAAATTGGCAAGCCAGCACCAGTACTACCCAAGTTCCAAACACCAACAGGTGCAGTACAACCTCAAACAGCCAAGCCTCAGGCACAAATTGGAAAAGCAGGGATCCAAGCACACAAGATGCAGGCCCCCCCAGGAACCTCGCAGATGCCATCAGGAAAGCCTCAGGACCAGGGGGGTCTACGTTCACATCAACCTCAAGTACCTACTTCAAAAGTTCAAAGTCAACCAGCAAAGCCTTCAGTTCAGAGTGGTACATATGCACAGAAGCAGTCTGTTGTCCCTAAGCCTTCTGTCGCAGCCACTACAAACACTTCCGCTGCCCCTATTCAAACTCAAAAGGCAATTAACGATCAAAGAAACCCCGTCCCATCGCATATCAAACCAAGCCGTGGAGGTACCAAGTCTCCTGCGGGTATTCCAGTACAAGGAGGTTCTGGCCAGAAACCCAATCAGTATATCGACAAGACTTCCACAACATCTCAAGCTCCTCATTACTCCGAGCCCTTCTATCGTGGACAATACGGCGAACAGACGCAAACATCAACATTTACGTCAACCAGAGAATTCACAAACAGCTACGATCCAAGTACACAACAGACGGGTACGAGTAGTATGTCCAGTGGCAAGATGGCTGCAGCTGCCGGCGTTGGCGTCTTGGCCGGAGCTGCTGGTGGTTATTTCCTGTCTTCCGAGGTCCGAGAAGATCACCTCGATCCAAAAATCACCGATGATAGCAGCTACATCCACATGGATGCAGGTATGAGCCAGCAATCTACATATGACTCTGATGGGGAATTGGAAACAAATGTTGAGTTTTCCGATCATTCTGAAGAGTTTTCCGAGTCCGAAAACGAAGCCAACTCTATCAATGATAGTGACTCTGATGGCATTTTGTCTGAAGAGTATGAGCTTTCGGACTCTGAGGTTTCTGGGGGTCAAGATTCATCCGATGACGAGATCTCAGATTGGGAAGAGTCAGACGCAGAATCGATTCATGAAGACTCGGACTCTGATGAAATTGATCTGGATAGCCCATACATGTCCGCCGATTTTACAGATAGTGAAGCTTCAGAAGCAGAGGATCTCGGAGCTCGCGACTTGCAAGCTGAGTCTGATAGTGACCTCAACACAGACCCAGGCCAGGCTAGTGCTGGAGAAGACTCTGAATCCGGCGAGAAAGAGTCTATTAACAACGAATCCGATGATGAGCTCGACGAGCCGGTTCAATCTATGGGGTTTCCACAACAAAGTCACACCAACCAACACTATCAACAACAAGGGTACTTGAATGAGCAATATCAACAGCCCATACCTGAAGAGCCAGAATTCGAGGAGTCTGTGCAGCCAGATTTCCAACCTCAGTATCAGCAGCAAGGTTATTTCAATGGTCAATATCAGCAACAGGTAGCTCCACAAGATGATTCAGAAGAGGACGAACCCCAAGGTTTTCACCAACAGTATCAACAACAAGGTTACTACAATCAACACAATCAAGTAGTTGAGCAAATTGAATCGGAAGAGGACGAGCCACAAACTTTCCAGACCCAGCAGCAACAGCAGCAGCAGGGCCTTTATGGTGGGCATTTGCAAAATGAAGGGCCCGAACAAAGCGAGTCTGAAGAAGAGGCCTATCAACACTGCCAGCAGCAGGGTTACCAAAATGGGCAGCAAGCAACTCAACAATACGATTCTGAAGATGAAGAAGAGCAACAGTTTGCACAAGGATCCGACAGCGACCAAGAGGTTGAGAGTGATCAAGACGTAAATAATGGCTATAGCAGCGATGAGCAGGGTCAACAGGCTACCAGCGGACAATACAGTGGAGGAGGCTGGGGCAACAACTATGATTCTGATTATTAGTAGGGCCAGATATTGCAATTATTGGTAGTTATCACGTCGGAAATGATTGGAGGTTGAATGGTTCTGCAGACACGAGTTTTGGATATGCAAAAGATTGTCTATTCTCATACTAGCTCTGACGATTAACAAGGCCAATTATGACAGCGGAAACATTCGTTTGAATGCCATTTAAACCCAAAGCGAGAGTCCCTTGTAACCATCATAGCTTGGTATGTGAAAGACCTTCAGAACATAGTGACTCACGCCGAACAGAGATCACCTAGGTTTAGAATAGTTATCCTAAACTGGCCACTAAGATTAGAGCACAACGCATGGACTCATCCTGAAATAACCATAAAACTACCCTGAATTTCTATAAAGACGTTAGTCAATGTCGAATTGTTCACTATTTTCTTGACGACTCCATAGGAAGAACCCCACGGGGCTATGCCTTGGAAGTGAGTGGATCAAGGATCATGCATTCAAGAGAACTAATACCTCAATCGTGGTGAAACAATTTCTCATATTTATCCGCTGGACTTTTAAATACCCCTTCCCTCTCTCACTTCTTCTCATTGTTCACGAGGCCAAAAACGTACAATCTCATCACCAAAATGTCCTCTTCAGATACTCGCGTCGAACCAATCACCAATCCCGACGACTTCACCGCAGCGTTCAAAGCCGTCGCTAATGCATTCGGCCACCAAACCCGTGATGCCATCTGGATTGCCTTTAACCCAGGCTGGGATACTCCCGATGGTGAAAGAGTCGGTGCTCAGCGTCTGGTTGATCGCTTTTCACACATCACCACGAACCGGGACGGTCAAGCCAACACCATCTTTGTAAAAGCCACCATCGACAACACCATCGCTGGCCTCGCGATATGGGAGCAAGCCTCTGTTGTTCCAGGCTATGGCAATCCTCCCAGTGACCTCGAAGCATCGGGCTATTTCAAGACGTTGTACCCTGGAAACGAAAAGGAGCAGAGATTTCTTGCCCAGGCGGATAAGTCTCTCTTCAGAAGGCGAATTGAGATCATCAATGCGAAAGCCGAGGCATCTCCCCCTGCAATTTTTGTAATGGATCTTTGTGCTGTTGATCCCAAGTTCCAGAAAAGGGGACTTGCGTCTAAGATGGTGCAATATGGCCTTGATGAGGCCAAGAGAAGGAATTTGGAGTGCGTTACCGAGGGTTCGACCATGGGAAGGTCGGTGTATTTGAAGTTGGGATTTAAACAAGAGGGTTCAGAGACGGTTTATAACATGGATGATGAGTTCAAGGACAGGGACTTGCCATCCAATGTCGTTCTAAGAACAGGCATCTAAAACTAAAGCGAACGAAATAGAATGGAAACTGTCTCATATTGTATGACAATTTGCTCATCATCACTCACACTCAATTATCTTCGCCAATTTTGTTTCTTACAGGGTATGAGCCTTCACCTTCAATCCTTCGGGCATCTTCCAATGATTAACAACACCACCCCAACTCTCCTCGTTATATCCCTCCTGGACCTTCTGGCACGTTCTCAATCCCCACTGTGTCACACCAACCATCAAGCAACTCTCAAACATAAACGCACAGCTTCCTGTTCCTACTTTGGCGGGCTTGAGCTCTGCGTTCCTGGCACCCTCTGTGCTCTCGGCGTCAGGGCCGTGGCCGCTCATGACGTTGTGAAGACTTGCGCCACCGGGGACAAAACCACCTGCGCCGCCCTTCTTGGCATCATAACCACCTTGAATCAGACCCATGAACTCACTCATCGTGTTTCGGTGATACCACGGTGGTCGGAACGTATCTTCACCAACGAGCCAGCGTGGCGGGAAGATTACAAAGTCGGCTACTGCTGTACCAGGGGTGTTGGTAGGTGCTGAGAGAACGGTGAAGATAGATGGGTCAGGATGGTCGAAGGAGATAGTGCCAATGGTGTTGAAGCGTCCGAGGTCGTACTTGTAGGGATAGTAATTTCCATGCCAAGCCACCACGTCGAATGGAGTGTGAGCTTGCACAGTCTTGAAGAGGTTATTGTTGAACTTGACGGAAACAGTATACTTGTTAGAGCCCTCGGAAGCAGTGGCTCCAAAGTCTTCCGAGAAGCAAGCAACAGGAGACTGGAAGTCACGAGCATTGGCAAGGCCGTTTGAACCAATCGGACCAAGCTCAGGGAGGTTGAAGTGACCTTGATAAAGCTCAAGAGCATAACCACGAGCAGGGCCAGAGGGGAGGTGGACCTGGTACTTGACGCCTCGGGGGATGACAGCAATTTCCATAGGTCGAACAAGAAGCCAACCGAACTCGGTGCGGATATCAAGAGCGCCCTCTTGTGCGACGATGAGAAGATCACCGTCGGCAGAGTAGAATGCTGATTTCTCATCCATGCTCTTTCCAGCGGCATAGATATACATGCCCAGTCCTTCTTTGAGTGTAGGGTCTCCAGCACCAGCAACGAGCCTCAAGCCAGTGACAAAGTCTAGATCCTTGGACTCATTGTGGTCAAAGGGGTCCCAACGGAGCTGGTTAGGAATGTAGTGCAACTTTCCATCCTCGGCGCCGTCGAGGGTCTTGTTAGTATCGCCTGTTGACTTTTTACCCTCTTGGTAAGGAGGATGCGCGCAGGATGGTAGAACGCGGTATAGCCATGTCTGCTTATTCTCGTGTCGCGGTGCAGTAAAGGCAGTTCCAGAGAGTTTCTCAGCGTAGAGACCGTATGGTGGCTTCTGAGGCGAATTGTGACCGATGGGTAAAGCACCGTCGACAGCTTCAGATCTAGAAAGTCATCAGAAACTATCGGTAACCTGCGCAGAGCATAAATGGTACTCACTCTAAATAGCAGTTGAAGCCATTCTGATATCTGTACTTCTCCTTGAGATCAAAGGTTGTGACAGGCATCTTGGTATGTTTTGTCTGTTCGAGTTGGAGTGTCCTTTCCCCTCAGTAAATGTGCGAACAAGAAGCTTATAACTGTGTTCCCACGGCTTTGCGAACTTCCTGTCTCGATCAACGGATGACGTTCTGTAGCCGTGTAAGCCGTCAACTGTCAATTCCGCACTGAGTATGGTAGACGGCCCGACGTTAGCCGGGGAAAACATTGCGCCTATGTTCCGCTGATGAATGTTTCCTGACAGAGGGGAATAAACCCGATGACAGCTGATTCTCTCGCATATGGCCGGAATAAGTTTCTGTACGATATGGAAATTGATTAGTTATATCAACCAAGGTGCAGTTAGCTGGGCCTTGGATATTTCCGATCGGAAACTAGCTCCAGGGTTTCCGATTATAGGTAACCGAAGCCATCGCATCGCCGCGGGGTAACTAACTCATGTGGGCCTCATGAGTGAGGAGAGCTTAAGCCGGGGAACATGTGGGCAATAGGCTCATCATGTCTTCTCAAATTCAACCTCACGTCAATTGACAATTACCTTCACAGGGTTATGGATTCAAATTGCGTGGGGAATTTATAAATTATATCAAGGCACCACGGTACATGGAACCTCAAAACGCCGACCGAATCGACCAGCGATAACAAGAACTATAGAGGTGTACACCATGCGACGCTTCCAGCAGTCGCAAACATCATGACCAGGCCGAGAATATCTAGACGCAATATCCCGAGCGCCGACTCGCAACGAACCCAGCGAAACGAACAAGAATTATAGGAACTATTGAGACAGATACCAGGGTGGCATGAAGCTATTACTCGTCTTGCTTCTTGTTCTTCTTCTTCTTGCCACCACCGGCAGGGCCGCCCAACGTTGTGCTTGTGGGCTGAGCTTGAAGGTGAACAATAAGTTGGGTCCATGACTCTTCCTTGTCCCACTCGAAACCAGCGAGGTAGGGCTTGTCGAGCTCATCATCGGCCTAGGTATGTCAGTCAGCTAGTATTCTTAGGGATGTATCTCAGAGTTCCAAACATACCCGCTTCTTATATGCCTTGTGGATAGCGTCTAGTGCATCCTTGATTGTTACACCCTTGAGGTTTCGTGCTGTTACCTCCTTTCCTAGTGGGAAGTGAAGGTCGATTCTCTTGACGGGCGGTTTTGACAGGTGAAGCTTGAGGATGGCAGGGTCTTCTACTGTATTGGGACTGGTGTTGATCTTCCTATACGAATGGGTCAGTGGCTGTTTCTTGATGCTTGATGCAAGTCGGAATTAATGCGGGGTTAAACTCACCATCCAGTCTTCTGAGTCTCGGGTGCGAGCTCGAGTTCAATGCCCTCGGCCTCTAAAGAAAAGGGTCAGTGAGAGTTCTTAGAAGGTGCCCTCGAATTCTATCCGATATCGGAAGGAGGCAGGGTGGTGATGTCCTAGCTTACCAAGGTCATTGACGTTATAAACGCCAGGTGCTGCTGCTGAGCTTTGTCGCCGCGTCTTCTTGTCATCCTTGGCGGGAGGTGAGCTTGAGAGGCCCTGGACGGCTGAATCGACCTTGGAGAGAGGTTCTGTCATGTTGGATTGTTGTTATGTGGTTGATCGAGAAGATCTGAATTGATAGTTGATTCTGCTAAAAAAAGGAGAGTAAAGTTAGTGATGATATTGCAGAAAAGAGGTATTGGAGGGAGGAATGACGGTATGTATATATGAGAGCGGAGGAAGTACGAACCTTTTGCGTTAAAAGCAGAAGATTGTAAGTGAGATTGATTGTTGTCGAAGGTCCAGTGTGTGGTGAGGAGGGAGGAGAGGGAAAGGACAGATGGAGGGGAAGTGGTTGTTACTTATTGCATTCACAAACGCACTTGCCCTTCGGCGTCGTCCATGTCCGATGTTTGCATTGGGGCATGCAAATCCTCAGTCATCCAAGGCTTCCATCACTCACTCATTTGCATGCATTACCATACTGTTAGCACTGTTCCCAGGTAGGTACAGTACCTTACTGAGCTGTCGTCAGACTGGGCGGGGTAACTGCCCACCTCACACCTCACCCGGAAGGGAAGGGAAGGGAAGGACGAGACCTAGAGGGGTATGGGTATGGGTATGATTGTGGTAGCATAGGAGTTTGTGCCTGCGCCTGCGCCTCGCTCCGTTCCTCGAACCAAAACAATTCAATGCTACTCTAGTCGATGTACAGTTACAAGCACCTACGGATGCATCCAAGTTACTGTGGATTCCATCGTTGCACATTGTTGCGTTGCGTTGCGCTGCGTTATGCTGTGCTCTGATAAACGCTGTTGGACAATCGCGTGACTTTGGCCTGACGGAAGGCGTGACGCCCCTGGCTCCGAGCTCAGCAGACCAGACCTGGGGCCGCAACGGGTTTAGCGCCGGCGCGATGCAAGCCCCACTGACGCAGGGAACCCGCTCTACGTACCGGTCTGGTACCCGCTTGGAGACCATCTCGGGCTAGCGCGGCGCACCAGAATCCGGGGAAAGCTTGTCCTGAGACCCACTGCGATCGGTCGTTGTGGGTTGTGGCGCGTGTGCAAATGGGCCTGAGGTGGTCGATCGAGGGATTGAGTGAGTGAGTTCAGTGGGTGGGCACGGAGCAGTTGACGCTCGCGGAAGGCCGCGGTAGAATCATGAGGTCAATCCATTCAGCAATGTCGATAAGGTACGGTGAGAGAATTGGGAAATGAAAGGTCAAGATACAGAAACAGATCTCGAGAGGGGACATACATACCAACAAGATTGGCACTTTGGTTCGATTCAGCCATGGATGGCCCCTCTAGCCCCTCCACTTGTCATGAGCTATGACGAGGGATCGCCAGTCGCGTTTCTGCCCCTCACAGCCCAGGCTCATTCATCCCGTGGCCCCCGGAGACTTCGGCTCGCGGGCGCCTGTTGGCTTTAACTTACAGCTCACCTGACTGATGATATGTCCCAGACATGACTGCACTACTGCGTCTGGACATGCATCGACGGCATCCCAAGGTCGTAGCTAAGGAGTAAGAGGCACCTTTGTCGTAAAGACGACATCGATGGAGACTCTTCTGCAATCAATCATCATCTCCCGTTCCCCTCCCTCAGCAACGCCCGCGTGAAACCTTGTGGCATCAAACTGAGGGGAAGTGCTAGGTCGATTGGCTAGCTGAGTCGCTACTAGCTCGCACCTTGATGCGCCGAGTCGATCGAGACGCCTTTGGTATCAGATGGGTGTCAATCAGTCTTGTTTACAGGAATCCTCTTGTCGAGATCGGCTTGAGCTAGGGTCTTGGTTGTGCTGCCGCTGATATCGTACCAGCGTCATGCTCTTGAGGCCAAGTTGGGACTGCTGTGATGGCGCGCGATACGTCTGACTCCCCATGGCCAGAGAGCGCGTGCCAGGTTCCTTGTGACATGTCCCTTGTACCTGAATTCATGTAAATGTACCTTGCTCCTTTCGTGACGCTGCCGCAAGGAGACGACTCCCACATAAAGAGGGCATCTCTGCATCTCGGCCAACCCTCCACACCTGGGATCACTGGTCCATACAACTTCATCCAGCCTGAGTAAAGAGCGTTCAACTCTTCAACTTTTCTTTATTCTTTGTCTCTATCGCTTTTGTTTCTACAACTTCACGCTATCACTGTCCTCATCTTTCTCCCCATGTCTTACATGGCCATCGTCAACATCCGATAGTGGGGTCGGCAACAGGCGACATCAAGTGGAGACGTTTGGATGGATCCCGTTAATCCCTGGCCCCCTTTCTCACTCACTCACTCACTCAATCTCTCAGTGCCCAGCTGGAGTTTTGGCTAGAGCGTGAATTACTATCAGCTCACTCAAGCGAGCATGCCACCTTTTTAACGAACTCGACCGCCGAGAGGCGAGCGCCGAAACGCAGCCCAAGAACGACGACTTGAACAGTAAAACTGCATGATTCGCATTTGTTGAGCCGATTGATCACGAGAACTTCTCTTCTGACTCACTTTTCCATCTCGTCCATCCGGAGTGTCTCCCTCCCAAACTTTCAGTGAACGCAATACGAAGCGATAATAAGCTCGATGCGCAATGACTTCATTCCCAGGACCAGAACAAGCTCCACGTGATGCGATCCCATGATAATCCGCCCAAGCTTCAATTCGCACGCACTCTCGGTACGGTCCAACGATAAGCAAGAAATCCATCAGTAAATCGAGAGGTCGACACCGACTTTCTTTCAGCAATGTCAGATCATTTTACCCGTAACCCCAGGAATAGACATGTCCAGCCGCATACGCAGCAAGGAATAACTGCCACGCAATCCACCGTGTATTTTGCCAGGATACAACCTCCTGTGGATGAACAATCGACCTGCCGGGAATGGTATGTATCAGTGTCCGTGGACGCGAAACTGACAATGCCATGCCTCTCCATTTAGTTCTCGCCCTGAGGCTCACCCATTCGATTTCCTGTGACTCGATTCACTTCATTCGCCGTCTTTCAGTTAGCATAGTCCGATTAGATGTTAGTCCTTAGCCTCCATCGCCATTCCGCCAGACAACGTATGTCTCGAGCGACAGTAACAAGCATCATGATGCGGCCAAGCCATCCGTGAAGAACCTCGCAATCGAAATTCCAGCCTGCTCAAGTGAAGACATATTCCATTGCAGCTGAATCGCCAATTCCGATCACTATGTGACGATTACCAGTACGTATCTACAATGACGCCTGTTCCGTATACGAATACAGAGTTGTGGAGGATGAAGGGTGGAGTTGGCTTTAGTGTTACCCTGGAGGATAAGGGAGACAAATGGTTGGATGGACTTGGTCGACGAATCACGAGGTAATTAGCTGTGTAGATGTCCACTGGAAACATCAACTGACAAAAATATCAGGGTTATGAAATGGCATACAAGTCGGCTGAATATTGGTCCCATCGCTATCACCTTTCTAAGCCACTAAAAGTCGCCATGTGCAGCAGCATCAAGTTGGGGTTTATGGGAGGGCAGGATTCATTTTGAAACCCTCAATTGAGCGTCATGTTACCACTGCCATGTACCTTATCAGGAAGCAACACCAAGATGCTATTGGTAGCGGAGCTACATACTGCTATTTCGAGGCTGGTCAATGGTCATCGCGAACGAATATCACTACCACCAATTTGACGCAATCTCCTCAGAGCCTAATTAAAAGGTACACCAGTTGAGGCATATACCCAACTCGCTTCAGAACTCAACTACGCAATGAAAGAGAAGCCGTAAACAGCAACACACCGGCAAGCTGAAGGCGGCAAGGCCATTATGACGCCAGCTCAATAGTGCAAGGTCGGGAAGAGTACATCTGCAGAAAGCCGCATGAATCTTTGCCTGTGTCCTCTGTCTGAACTACGGCTGGGGTACCCAACCAAGCAACACCAACGACCTCCAAAGACATGTTGTTTTTTGTTGGAATGACTGCAAGGAATTCCATCAAGACAATCCGAAAGAGTATGGGCGATGATCGGATCTGGCAGGTTGATGACACTTCTTCAAAGACAGCAAGAATATACGAGATCCTCTAAGCCCACCGTTACGGGAATACCCTACTCGAATTGTTGACCGATTATTGAATGCTTAAATACGGGTATCATTTTATCTAGAATCAAAGCTCTGCCATATACTCGTGCCTTTTGGCTCTCATAACCTCCACTCTATGTCATCTGAGAATCTTCCCTAACATGGCTTATTGGGAACCCGCTTGCAATAGCAGCCCCTTCCATCTGCTTCAGCCACGCTGAGCCATCCCCTGCTGGCACTGGTCGATGCGCAAGATTGCACTCGACAAAGATCGAATCGTCCATGTACTGCCAATCCGACACCTCAATCGCACTCTCAGAAAGTGAACCCTGAAATGGCGAGGAGCTGAGTGCTGCGCAAGTCCACGCCATCTGTTGTAATATCTCTATCATGGTGTGAGTCCACGCCGATACTGTCAGCCGTATTGAGCCATCTTCGACTTCGACATGCAGCAGACGTAGGCCAGGACATAAAAATGGGTTTTCAGTGCCATCCCAAATCGACATGCCGGTGAATGAGTGGCCCTCACAGCTCGACGTGGACGCTTCTTTGACGGCGTTTTCTATGCATCCCAGGAGGAGTTGGCCGCACTTGGGCCACTGCTTCACTGTATACTCAGATATCGTGGTGTAAACGTAGTCGTTTGCGGTACCAGTAATAGCCGGCAAGGAGCCCATTTTGACGAGTTGAGGATCTCCAATACCTTGAAGGGGACCAAAGAGTTGGCACTCAAATTTAAACTGGACGGCGTGGAACCCGTCTCCAGGGGGTCGATAGGGGGGCTTCAGGAGGATGTGCCAGAGAGCTGATTCCATGAGATGCATTTGCACATAGTGGGGTGAGATCAAGACCTCGCGTATCCTTGAGATGAGATGCCTCGCAGACCGTCCTGTCGTGATGTAGGTATGGAGAGAAGCAGCAATCTCATTCGGTGTGCCCCTGGGCGAACGGGCTGGGTACTCTCTGTCCCAGTAGCTGCAGAGGAGTTGGAGAGCAACTGGCAGTTCAATGCCTCGTGCTGACTCGGACCATGTCGTAGAACGTCGTGATATACCCGGGCCAAGTTTATCGAGTAGGCATCGAGGTGCCTCTGGTCCATTGAGGATCAATATAAGTTGGCAAACAGGTCCATCGAACAATTTCTTGATTTGCTCAGTCGAGTCCGGATTCGAGTCACAATAGAAGGCCCACAGTTCGTCCCATAACATCAACGTGAACTCAGACAACAGTCGATCCAATATCCTATCAATGTTGACGCGAAACTTTTGCTCGGGAAGATAATAATGGGTGAGGAGTTCGTTGTTCAATCCATCGGCGAGGGCAGTAGCGAAAGCAGCAACGAGAGCGCCAGCGATGAGTGGCGGTACCAAGACCTCGGCATTGCTCGGTGACTGAGCAGTTCTCGGGCGTCGACTTGGCAGCGGCGGCTTTATGATGCTCAAAATAGAAGCATCGACAATATGATCGTGTTCGTGCGTGGTGGCTAACACGGGGGGATGTGGAGGGGGCATTGTCTTGTTCCAGTCATGTCATGTCATGGATGTCATGTCATTGGATGTCATAGTCAAAGTCAAGGAAGCATTTTTAACTCAAATTTTACGGTTAAACCGCAAGAGTCTCATGTTGAAGATTCCATGACAGAGGGAGTAAGGTAGGCAGGTATTCTTGGGACATGTTGGGTATTTTCTGGGCGGAGCTGAGGGCAAGTTTTTGATGGTCAAGAGCGACGATGCGTTGCGTGGCATTGCGTGGCCCCATGAGTAATTGGATTAGTCGGCTCTTACGCCGCCACTGGACCCAAAAGGCCCAGAGCAAAAGATCCATTGATGATTGACTTGTCTAAAGACGGAGAATCTTGTTAAATTAACCCGTTGAGTGATAATCCTCTTACGAATATGAATCCATCTTTAAAATGGTTGATTATTCCGTGACGAAGCGCCCTTCTCTGTTCGTATCTTCGTATTCCGTACAAGCCTCGTCGCTTGGACTCGAAATGAGCGTCGAGGCCGCGTAATGGTTCTGTATGGGGCCATCAGATCCCCCTCATCCCCCCTCAAGTGACGGGCAATTAATTTGCACAAAAATCGCGCTTTCTTTATCTCTGATTGATTTGAAAGGGAGCCCAGCGACGAGGCCCCGGTAAGAATGAATGTGGAGGAGGAAGTAGAAGTTGTTACCTCTGCCTTTTAAACATCATCGCTTAACGAGGCAGTGCATCAACCTTGCACGTCCACTCTAAGCCGCCGATGGGACATACCTAGTCTAGGTTTTCAACGCTCTAATGACATCCATGACACCAACGCTTTAAAGAGTGTAGTGATTTCCTATTTATTTTAAGCTTGTACATAGGCTTAACAAGCACGATAGACTCGTCTGCCCTTGTCGAGATACAGTCCACTTTTATCCTTGCCTCAACTGCCCATAGTGCCCATAGTGCCCTCACCTCTCTGTCTCGCATTGCACGCCCCATGCTATCCCTGAAGCATTTTCTTGTACGGACATGCATACACTGTCTCAATTCATGCTTCTGTTCAGTGTTCGAAAATGTGACTCTATGAGCAATTAATTAACTGACTATATATAGAGTCAAGAGATACACATGGTATCGGAGAGTCCAGCGGTCATGGCTATTCATATGGAGGTTAGGACGGTAACACGATCACGTATTTGATGGCAATCCAACCTTTTGACTTAACTAGAAGATCCTCAGCAACCTTGACACTGACGATAGACTCTGGATCATTGATTTCTCTCATAACAGTATGGATATATTCATTGGTATTCTTTAATTACCACTGCTAGAGTCTTCCAGGTTACCCAATGCTCCAATCTGGACGGGTACCCTCTTAGCTACTAAGACACAACGAAGAAAAAAGCTGGTTGTCCCGGACCAACCTTAGAGCAAACGCAACTCCTAAAAAGGATACGACGTCCCAGGCCTCGAAAGACGTCTTCAGCCGTTGTGGACATGATCATGGTGAAGATCAGCTTAGTTTGGAGCTGGTCTTGTAGATATACGTCAGTAAGAAAGGAGCAAGTTGAGGGGAGTCCAATAAAACATGATATAGTGACATCGGACAGGTTATTGTCTCTACTATCTGCCACTGCCATGACTCTGTACACAGTACATTATCCCTTGCCCTATTTATTCATGTAGAATTCAGCAACGCTTTCATCCCCTCTGCCTCATTGCTAGTGTCTGTTGTTGTTTGCACTGTATAAAACAGTGGCTGCAAGATATCTGGCATCAACAAGCATGAATAAGGACAACACAATGGATAACTACTGAGGTAAGTCAGGTGTCAAGTGCTCCATGGATTCTTGGTTATCCAGTGTATGGAAATTGACACTCAGTATGTTCCTCAATGCTAGGTGATTTGACGTGGCCTTGGTATTTGGATACTACACCATTTTTAAGAGTCTATTTTAGTCTAAAGGAGCATGTCTTTAATTTTCAGTGCTTTGATGATGGTCGGCGTGCCTTGATTTCGGAATGAAGATGTTGATGTATAGTAATCTTGTCTATGATTGATGATTCCATATTACTTGATCGGGCTGTCAGAACCTCAAAACTCGTAAGGACTTAAAAACGAAGCCATAGATACCTTTCAACTGTGAGTTTTTCAGCTAGTTTCAATGGATACCATACTTCCAAGACAAGCCTGCCTTGATAGTCTTCAAAATGCACACTCCCTCGAAGGATATTCGACGAGGCGATGTATGTCTTCCTGGCGCAACCCGGATGCTTAAAGAGCCTTCGAAAAATCCAGTTTTCCGGATAAAGGAGTGTGGCATAGGTCATGTTTCGCTTGAAGCTTAAGGACGTGGTGATTTAGTGATTCACTGGCAATTTGCTTGCTTTTTGAGTGAGTAGATTGAAAAGCGAAGTCCTCGGCCCTCTTATCATTACCAGAGGATCCGCTACCACTTATGTGCCGTTACAGTGATTGAAAGTCTTTGTGACGAGATGTGCCAGTACATAGTGGTCATCTTTCATTCGTGGATAAGCTTGAAATAATCAGATTCAAGAGAGGTGCCTGAAGAGTCGCTTCAACGGGATGAAAGCTCCAAAGATTGAATGTCACAATAAGCATTTCTTTTTTGTTGATATATGCTAGGCTTATGGATACTCGTTTGCGACCGACAAACAACTTTTGCTCCGTTTGAAGATGAGTTGCTGACCGGCTCATGGGGCTTCTCAGAGCAGCAGGTTTTCTGGCCAAGCTCATATACCTTTAGCATCCGTAAATATCTTCTAAATCATGGTCACATTTATTGGGAAAGTTGAGTATGGTCTTGTGAGGAAAAGGGTGACAGTTGATCCATATGCGTTTGTTATGCCTCAATACTCAAGAGCGTTGTTGGTCAGCTTCTCTTGATGACTTGCAGAACAATACGCAAAGACAACTCTGATTCACTTACTTTCTAAGGGCCATTTCAATGTTTTTCAGTGGTGAATAATAACAATATGTGAGTTGGTGGTTTTTTGTCTTGGGGTTACTTCTCTGACACTGCGTGCCAGTGTGATTCACTTCACAACGATATAGCATCTTTTTCTGCCTTCGAGAAAGGTATTTAAACTTCTCTTCTCCTTCATAATATTTAACTCCTGCAAGAGAGCGTATGTCTTGGTCTTTGGTCAGTTTTGGTCTCTTTTCATCCATACTAGATGTCTTTGTCAGGAACTAACTATAGTCTAGACTCGTGATACGACAGCCTCGGGAGCTCCCAGAACATATCAAGATGGCAGAAGCCACGATTGCTGAACAAGTTTCGGGAATGTTCGCCGAGCTCGGTGCATTTCGAAAAAGCGACGTGGCACAAAAGAAAGAAATCGAGAACCTCGAAGCCCAAAGAGACTTCTACGCCAACGAAGCCGAGATGCTCAGAGACCTTCGCGTTCTGTACGAATCCAAGCTCGAACAGAAGGACTCTGAGATTCTGGGCCTGCATGTCCTCCTCGACAAGGTGAGGGTCGATGCCGATATCTGTAGAGACGATCTGAGCGAGTTGCGTAAGCAGCTCAAGGACATGCAAGCCAAGTATGAGACAAGCCAGAAACAAATTTGCGCTGGTGAGGCACGGTTTACCCGTCGCAACCTCCAAGTCACCAATCTGATTTGCGCCCTGCGTCGCAAAATTTCCACCAACCGCGTCTCCATCGTTGCTCTTCGCGCTGCGTACAAGGTTCTTCCAAGCTTGGAGCAGAAAGCTCGATGTATGAGAATTCTTTCTATGGCAAAGCAGTTTCCGCACAAGACCGGTATTGAGAAGGAGATGAAGGAGTGTCTGGCGGACGCTGGGCTCTTGATCTCGTTTGACAAGAATGGTAACATGGTGCTGACACGATCTATTGAGGTTGTCAAAGTACCCGTTAATGGGTATAAAGAGTTTGAGGAAAGCATCACCATCGTCGAGAAAGATGCGAAGATGACTGACGATAACGCTACCGATCAGCACGACCAGCATGATGTCAAGAAAGATCAAGACGTTCAGATGTCTATTTGAACGCCAGCAAACGACCACACTACTATCATGTGCTTGCTACGATGGATCTGGGAGTATTTGGACGTCAGCACAAACCAGCTTCTGCTTACAATGCTCCATCATTCGAGTTGATGAATTGGAGTTTTCACCACAAATGAGTCATGCTTGTTCGTTTGGAACATGATTGGGGTTCACCTGTACCAAGTTGCTACACCAAATATTGAGTTCTGGTTGGTGTTTCTTTGCTAGCTTATTGCTCAACTATACTCTCAATAAACTCCTAGTCGCCCAAAGATTGCAATACATGAGTGAATGTTTTGCGTCTAAACAATCTGGAGTTTCTAATAATCTATTCTTTTTTTTCACTGGTCACTGCTGGAATACATGTCGATAATAGACTCAGTATGTGATACCCTACTTAAATCTCCCTCTCCGTGTCTTGTATCTGACTGTATGGATGTCATAATATCGAGGTACCCTTGAGGCGGAACTCAAGCTCTGAAGTTACATAAATATGCTATTGTTAGTCCTCAAGTCTCAAATTTCACGACTACCTAGTTTCCGCATTGTCTTCCAGACGACCAAGGCAGGCAACGCAAATGTCCGCTCTTTTGCATCAGAAATCTTAGACAAGACTGTTTTCTCATCTACACGTCTGCGTTGAAGCGTGCTGGAAACAGTGTGTTTTTCATTGAAACACCACATATTGCACTGTTCGATACGTAAATGCCATCCTAGCGAGCCTTGTTTACATGAATCAACTACATGCAGGCTCCCGTCGTCAAGTGATAGACAAACACAATATACAACATGCTCAAAAAGTAGGCAGCCGTTTTTATCTTAAAAGCTTTCCCTTATTCAACTATCTCATAGGTGGGAAATGTTTCTAGAGTTTAGTCGCCTCTAATTTCTTTATTTTTCCTGTTGCTATCCGACACTATCTCCGTTTACCCCAGCAACCTTGGAGTTCAGTCTCCGACTGCAAGCCACCACGATTGCCAGATTCTCCCTCTAGAGCCGGGAGCTTTTCCAAAATGATGTTGCTTTATTTCAGAGTTTGCCTGAGCTTGTCGACACAAAGCTCTATGCCGTTCAGTAAAGTCTAGGTATCAGAGAGGATAGAACGTGGATATCGTTCTCCTGTCTCTCGGGAGCACACAGGCGGTCATATCGGTACCATGCATAATTCTTCTGGATTTGAGCTGGAATCTGCGTCTGCTGCGTGAGTATTCCAAGTATTTCATCTGTGAATATCCGACAAGTCTATCGTGGGTGGTAAGTGCAAGAACACAGAAGGCATACTGCTTCCCTATTTATACTCATCTAATATCTCGTTCTCTCTCATATCTTGGGCCAGAATTCTAATCTTCATCAATGCTATAGATATTGTTCTAAACTCATCAATATCTTTTTCAAACCAAGATGCTCGAGTCTCCATGTACCACTACCCCTCGGCTTTCGGGGTTGGGGAAACTCCCACCAGAACTGACAAACATAATTATCGACCTGCTATCACCAGACTCTTTTGTCTCTATCCGCCTTTGTTGGCCTCATCTCGGTGGAATTATTTTGTCTCGTCAGCTCAAAACAATCCGTGTTACATTCACTGAAACGAATATCGAAAGACTGCAGGCGATTTCGTCCGCTTTTCCCTACTATGTCCAAGAACTTGTCTTTACGACTGCCGAAAGCCATGACACGCACAGTGGCACATGGGGTCAAGCCTCTACAGACGGCAAATATCACAAGGACGCCAAAGACTACCGTCGCAGACTCTTGGCTTGTGTCGATTCTCTGCCCAACCTGCACACTTTTACATCTGAGCTAGGTCCTGTCAGTGGAACTGCCACAAAAGAACATATCGACAGGCTTGCGTACGCCATCTTTCCTTCTCTATGCCGCTC
The DNA here is from genome assembly GCA_017165645.1 of Fusarium sacchari. Classification (NCBI taxonomy): domain Eukaryota; kingdom Fungi; phylum Ascomycota; class Sordariomycetes; order Hypocreales; family Nectriaceae; genus Fusarium; species Fusarium sacchari. The sequence goes on from JADANP010000006.1 coordinate 796,347, forward strand.
TTCGTCTCGAGTTACAACTTTCAGATGTCAAGGCCCCATGAACTATATGCGTTGGTTCTTGTCTAAGGTCAGCGCAACTCGGAGTCCTCCTGGACATATGATCAAGACTATTCCGAGAGTATGCACCGGGGATAGTTGTACCTGCTGGCAAAGCAGTCCCCAACTTTCAAGGCTGAGCTCGTGTACCGCCCCGCCGTCTGGCAGAGAGACCGAATGGATATATCCCAAGATCCCCTGGGAGTGGAGAACTGCCTTGCGAGGACTCACGACACTTGATCTGCAGACTGACACCGCAGGCGGTAGCTGGAATTGCTTTGAACAACTCGGTGATAGACTTGTTTACTTTCTTGAGGGAGCTGTTAGCCTGCAAGAGTTGTCAGTCAGATGGAGACGGACTGATCAGATTGGATCTGCTGGCCGCCCTCTTATTCACTCCGGCTGGCAGTTGGAGCATATATTCCGCGGAAGATGGAAACATCTCAAAACCCTCAAGCTCACTTTCATCCAATTCACATTCTCCGCCAACCATTTTAAGACCTTCATTCGACAGCATTCCAAAACTCTACGACACATCATGCTTCACAACTGCCGCAGCGACCCACAAGTTATGAGCATTATCAAGTTTGCTGCTTCGTGCCCTGGTGTTAAGCTTCATCGGTTCGCTGTCTTTCCAGCGCACGAGAGCCATCCAAGGGTTGAACTCCTTGATGAGTCATATCCAGATGGGGAGCAAGTAGTTGTCGCCAAACCTCGGATTGTTCCAGAGAGAGAGGTACTCAGCTTCATCAACAGCAAGGACCAACAGCACCTCGATCCGTTTACCGCGTGGAAACCCCTCGAGTATGAGTATTGGGGAACTGTCGAGCAGAGTGCTGAGTCGACTTCGATAAAATGGCCTCAGAATAACGGGATGGCCGTGAGGTGCAACCAGTGTAGCTACTAGTCTGGGAATAGCTTATTGTCCATATGGCAGAGCTCATCCTGAGAGATCGATGGGTCACCCGGAGCCGCCACTGACATGAAGCTGGTAAACAAAGGGATATATCAGTTAGTTGAACTGATGTTCATAGCTTCAGTAAAGAAAAGCGACACATTTTGATTCAAATAGCATACTACGCTATTGGCATAAACCTCTAACCGCATCCAACGCCAGTTTCTAATCGTCATTTCATGGCCGTTTGGCCTAGCACTCATGCAAGTTAGTAGAAGCAGAGTTCCTCGTGAGTATCGTGCCGGGCCGTTACTGGCCCTGTGCAACTCCAGCGCTAGCAGCACTCTCTCCAACCTTGAGTTCCTCCTCGGGTACACCAACACCTACACTGGCTACACTAGCAATACTCTGTGTCGTCATGCCTCGCTCCCGCTCACCGCCTGGTCTAATGGGCAATCCCTCCCGAGGGCCTGCTATGCTGGCTCCTCCAGCTGGGGTAACGCTCACGCTGGCACTGGTGCTTGCGCTTCCACTTCTTGGACGGCCTGCATCACTGGCTCTTTGTTGGCGAACCTGTCTCTCTAAATCTCTGATCTTTCGCTTGAGAGCATCATTCTCTTTCTTGGCGGTCTCAAGTTCGTTTCTGTAATATGCTGTCTCTTCGTAACGCATGGTGGCAGGCATCAGTCCGGGGCTTAATTGCTCGCTCACACTTCCAGGGGTTGCACCGACCGAACTCGGTGGGATCGATGTAGGTGGGGGGATTCTCTGATGCAGGAAATAGTTGGATGGATCCAGGCTGCTGTGCTGAGGTCCGGGAGAATTTGTCAGGCTCCTTCGAGAGGCGGTACTATCCTGCCGTGAGAGAGGGGTAGCCTGGGATGGACGTGGCGCATGGATTCGTGCTTCGTAGGACGATGACAACTGTTGATTTGCAAAGCTCTGCGACGTGGTCGATGATGTTCTATGATGTCGAGCCGTGGGAATCGAGAAGCCCGAGCCTGAAAGGAGAGACTGTTCGGGCACATCGTGCGTTGAGTTGCCGGCAGAGGTAGAGGAGGTGTTGGAAACGACGGAGGCGTTTTGGGCAGCTCGGAGAAGGGAAAGCTCACGGGTCAAACGGTTGACCTAAAGATATTAGATATAGCTACCAAATCGAAGTTGACATATTGTGCTTACCACGGCCTCTTGCTCTTTTTCAAGCTGGAGATGAAGCTCCGCGGCGGTCAACGGACGAGGGTGTCTTATCGGTCCAGGTCCCGGACCGACATCAGGCTCGACTAGAACATTTGATGGGGCATTATGATTCGGGTGCGTAGCATTTAATACAGGCGATGGAAGAGAAGGCGAATGTGACTGGTTCACCGTATTCTGGTTGGAAGGGAGGATGTTGAGAGATGGCGAAGCTGGGGCTGGCGGAGTAGCCATCTGTGTTGAAGACTGGCGACGAGAGGCCGCAAGAGTATGTGGAGAAGGGGGGACTGAGTTTAAATCCGGCATGCCGGTCATGAGGTTTGTATTTGGTATGGAAAGTTGATCTTGGTTGAAAAGTAAAAGTAACGCGTAGTTGGATGTTGAGGTGAAGCTCTGGCGCGTTGTTCATGACCGTCACCGTCACCGTCACCGACGACGGGGCCAGCGGGGTCCAGCGGGCCGGTCACTAGCATGGGTCCATTTGCACCGGTGTGATGGACGCTAAAACACTGAGTGCCCCCCTAGAAAAGTCCCTGAAAGATTCCGACTGGCTGCGATGGAGGGGTCCATCTTGAAACTGTGGTATGGACAGGCAGGGTTTGGTGGATGGATATTGCCTACCCTGGAGAAGATAATTACACCTTCATTTCAGGCTCTGTTGCTTAGGTGCCTACTAAAATCATGGTAGCAGTTAGCTGGGCTATTGAACCAGTTTTTTTTAGATCAGATGTTGCCTATCGTGTTATTAATGACGAGCGGATAAGCATTGTTTTCAGATTGCCATCTAGTAAGGTTACCAACATTAACATTTTCAGCTTCAAGGTTGAGATACCGAGCCTCATGAGGAGCTGAACCATGGGGTAACAGATGAAGTGAAACAACCGATTAAAGAATATATGAACTGATGGATGATTATCAACCTCTCAGTGATCCTTACCAATATTTGTCACCTTAATCAACCTCACAGTTAGCATGATAAACTCCAGAAACTCCCAATACAAGAAAGTGGGGGAGCTTCAAATCACCACAAGCTCTGACAGCTTCGCACCTCCTGGGAACAACTTATCAGCAGCTCCTTACTGTTCCTGATTCAAAACCACAAAAGGCCCGTATCTCGAGCCTCTCTCTGTGAATCATTGGCTCGCATCGTTGCTCCGTCAAAAAAACTCCATCTCGATCTCCCTCCTGCCCATGATGTAATCACCCTATGACGGCATAGAATCCCACCTTCGACGTCAACTTGCGATCATTGCTTTCCATTTCTCGTACTTATTAACCTCTCGCACTTCCTAATCTGAGACCATTCCACATCCAAACAAACTCTTCAACAATTACTCAATCCCGAGCCTTTCCACCTTTCCACGTACCAAACATCACAGCAATCATGCCTGAGGGACGTCAATCACCAGCTCCCGAGCAGCAGAGCGGCCGCCAGCAGCAGGATCCTCCTGCCTCTGGTCACGGAATCAACAAGACTGACGACAAGGACCCCAAGAGCCAGCTTGAGGTAAGAAATCCGCAAATTCCGGCTTCGAACATGATGCTCACTATCCGCAGAACCTCTCATCGAACCCCAAGGGTATCACCGACGATATTGTGGAAGAGAAATTCTCCAAGACTGAGAAGAAATAGTCAGTCAAGCCAAGACAGCCATCCGGGTGAAACAGTCTTAACCTGAGAATAGGAGAAAAACGACACCACGATGGTTATGAATAGATGAACAAGGGAAAACATAGAACTAATAAACGACGACCAAAATATTCACTGCCTTTGAAAGACTGTCCGCATCTCAATTGCAACATGTCTGTGAATGCACTTTTACTTGTAACTTGCCAGCGAATGATGCTGCAACACGATGATTTTTTAAATCGAGAGATAGTTATTTTCACATGTTACTATATCAAACTGTAAGCTTCTGTCACGTTTCAAGACCAATAATCACGAGTAAATGTTAATGGCAGAATTCATCTCGAATTTATTGATTGTGACATGCATAAAAGTCGTAACAATTCGTTAACTAACAGGCTGCAACAAACCATCATATGAATTTCTCATCAGAGCTCAAGAAATACCCCATTGCTTCCTCATTACTTCACGTCTCCCCAATTTTGATAGCTTAGTGCTTCTCGCCACCCTCAGGAGCGCTCACGTTGGGAACGTTGTCGGCAGAGGCGGCAGGGACTGATGTTCCTAGACTGCCCTGACCAGCCTCGGGAGCAGCGCTACCGGAGGTCTTCTCCTTGCCGAAGACCTTCTCAAGACCAGCAGCCTTGTAGGCACTTCCACCGTGCTCCTCCTTCTTGAGATCAGCAAGGCGACGAGCCTCGGCGTGCACCTCTTGAACTTGTCGGCTACCCTGGGTGTAGAACTCGGCGATCTTCTTGCCGGTAGGTGTGTTGGAAGCCTTCTCGAAGTAAGAGCTGAGGCCAAGCCAGAGGCTGTTGGCGCGCTGGGTGATACCATAGCTCTCATCGGTGGCCTTGGCTCGGTCGGTAGCGTGGTACTTCTGGTCGAGACCCTGGAGGGTAGAGATGAAACGGTTGGAGACGTTGTGAGCGGCATCGAGGTCGAGGGCACGCTGGATGGCGGCGTCGCCTACGACATAACCATGGGCAAGGTACTCAGCCAGGATGCGGGCGCGGGGCTTCTCCTCTTGGGTGATCTCATCGGAGTCGCGGTCAGCGTTCTTGGTGGCTTGGTGGACATCATCTTCGCCGTCAGCGCCAGCGCTGGTGACCTCAAGATGATTAGGACCGAGTTGGGTGTTGTTGAGGAGAAGAGCAGTCTTCTTGGCAGTCTCCTTCTCGAAGATAACCTCAGCGGACTTGGTCTCGCCCTCTTGGGTGACCTTGAGATCAGCGATCTTACCACTGGAGGACGTTAGCTGTGAAGCACGGGAAGGGAAGTGAGCAAAGGGCTTACCAGAAGCTGAAGAAGTCCTTGATCTCGCTGTCACTGGTGGACGAGGCGATGTTCTTGACGTTGATAGTAGAGTTGGCAGACATGATGAATGTGTGGTTGTGCGTGTTTGTGGTTTGGTGTGGTTAATGAGGGGTATCAAGCTTGTTGTGCTGAAAGGTTGAAGGTAGCAAAGGGAAGACAAGTGTTTTTAAAGAGTCGAGGCAAATACCTAAGGTAAGAAGCAGGAATGACGACACCGTGATAGATCGTGACGAGGCAACGAGGCAGTGGCAGTGTGAGCAGGAGCTTGTGTGGAGGCCGCTCCCTCATTCCCATTCCCTCCAGCTCAGACGAGGTAACTCACTGCGGGGCAGGGAGCGACGTCATCGACGGGTGCCATGTGTGATGGCATGATGTACTTGATGAGAACTACATGATCTCACACACAATATAGGTGGTGGTGCAAGTATCTTCTAGCAGCATCATGAATTGTTGAGATTGATCTCTTGGAGAACAGACTAGTAGAAGCAGGCTCTTAGGCTGTCAATGGCTGCCCTTGCGTCGTCTTTTGTGGCGAGGTGATGAGACACTTCTCAGACCAAATCAAGTTGCAGAAGAATGATTTGCTTTCCCCTTCTTTCACATGTGAAGGACCCTTTCTTTTTCTTTTTCTTTTTTGGCCTGATCGTCTTTGCATATGATCATCGAGGCTTACTCGTTACCCTCTCAACATTATGCTCATAAGCCAGAAAAACAACATCACGAGATTTACTGTCTACGCGTCTTGATACGCGTAACGGAAAACTGAATATCACCCGGCGGTGGCACTCATCCTGAGGCGTTTACCTCTGTTCCTGCTTTTGGAACTTGTACCAGTAACTGTGTCATTCGGAGACGCTTCATGTGTTGGGTTTAGCTGTTAGCATCATTAATCTGGGCGCTAATCGTCTCTCTGTACAGTAGTTCCCGTTCGGTGGGTTAGGTACCGTGAGTTGCTAATTTAATCTTACCTTACCTTGGCGTATCAAAATGCTCATGACAACTAACGTGTGATAACTACTAGGTAGGTAGGTAAATTATGAACATACGGATACATAGCATTTATCGACTCATCATACTCAATTAAAGTCAACTTACACCATTGAACTCAGTTGCCATTGCCAAATCATCTGCTCTTCAACACCGCCTTGGCTAGGTTTTAACGCCAACTCATCCGTCTCCATCACATCACATCAACCCCTGTCCATCAAGCGCTGATGGATTTTTCCAATGCGACTTCAATTTCCGTCCTCATCAATTTGCAACAATCCTCGTCTGCGAGTCTTGACTTAGTGGTTCGTTTGCAGGGTAAAAGCTCATGCTATTATCATGCCATGGCATCTATTCCGCTATGGCCAGCATTGCCTGGCATCATATATAGCAACAACTTCATTATCACGCGACGACACTTCCTGTGATGCCTCGCCACTCTCTTTTAAACGCTTCCTCATATGGCAAAGTTGCTCCTTCAGCCCACTCTCCCGCTTCGTTAGACAGGTGTTGGGGGTCACACGCCAACTTCGCGATCACCTCCATTGACAAGGGTCGTCATCATCCATGCTCAGACGAAAAGACAGACTCGTTCCCATCTTCTCAAGCGAGCAGAACCAAGAGGCAGTCCCAAAGAACCAGGAGAAACTCAATGTTCGTGTGGCGCTCACAAAACAGCCGATGTTGCAGCCAATGTTGCAGTCATATTCGTATATCTCACTGCATTAAAGTATTGATTACGGGCTTTTCATGGCGCCCCTCTCGTATTTAAACGGGATCCTTCACGGGCTTCCAGGCGGTCAAAGCGGTTCTCGCCTCCCCCAGACCGCATTGATTGAAATTTGCAACCCTAGCCCAGTCACTATCAACTTCTAACCTTGAAAGGAGCACACTATAGGCAATTGTTTCGCGCCAAGGAAACAAACTAAAAAGAACCCATATTCCCAGTTTTGTTGGCCTCACCTCTCTCCGTTGGTGATTTCACCGCTCTCGTGCTCACCTTTTTCACTCTTTGAAATATCGGCTGTTTTCGCCCAGAGGAGGAGAGTAGTATACGGATATCGTTCTAAAAGTTTTTGATTTCGCCGGTTGGGAAAAGCAAAGGTAATACAGTTCTTGGAGTCTCTTTGACAACTCAGTGCTCACAAAGAGATCAGAAACCTGCCATGCCTCTCGTTCCCAGCTCCGCACCGCTGCCCAGCAGCATGACCACTATTGCTTATTTGCGCGAGCAAGAAATCCTCAACATAGTCTACATCGGTCTACTCGTCATTGAAGTTCTTATGGTTTTGGGCGTCATCACTATGGCTCTTGTTAAGCGAGTTAAAGTCAACCATCAACTCAAAACGATACGATCAGCAACCACTTCCGCAAAATACGCTCCCTACCATTTTGCGCATGCCGATACGGAAAAGACCATGTTATGACGGTCCGACAGATGATGAGAAAAGAGTCACGAAGAAGAACGATAACCTCAGATTGGCGGTTGACAACTACCGCGCACCACTACTACGATCATTGCATTTTATTCCTTTGTTCACAAACATCAACACAACAACTGCGCACTTTTTCCAGCATGACAAAGAGGAGAGGAGACTGTTCATTATCTCGCATGGTTCCAAGGCGTAATGCGTTTGTTCACTTGCAGCGGAAGCGGAAGATATGACTTACGACTATATATACCCAGACTTTCTAGTTAATGCCATTTATGTTTTACGTTGCCTCTTTATCGCTCAAACTGAAATACTGTAGAGTTGATACTAACGTCATCTTCCAAACCTGAAATCTCACCAGCTGCAGTGTTGCACTCATGGATCACGAAACAATCGTCATCTTGGACTCCCCCAACATCTTTGGCGACCGACCTAAGAGTCGATGCCCACACTGCAAGTTCTACCCTAAACATGGTAAGAATAAGGTATGCGAAGCCTGCGAGTACCTGATGGGAAAAGACGAAATCGAGGCCTTTCTCGGAGGCGCAGAACGGAACTGGTGTGTGTATCATCTAAATCGACAAGGATTCCTACCCGGCCGCGCCGCCCTCGAGGATGCTATGCGCTCTCGATTAATTCAAGAGCAACGCTGCGTGCGTCTTTGTTGCGCCGGACCGAAGTTACCCATCTATATGCACTGCGAAGACTGTCGCGAGATGTTGCTCTACAAAGGCGTTCCCATTGCGGTCGCGAACAGAAAGATCCATGAGCTTACGCATTTTTATGCCTTTCCAGACTACGATAACAAGTCTTTCACAGTAAGAATGGCTAAAGGTGAGGCGAGTGTCTACGAGAAGGACTGGAATTGGGATTGCTCGTTGACAAGGTTTATGCACCCCAACCGCAAGAACTTCACAGGAAATATCAGCCCCGAGGAGATGGTCTGATGCATGCTTCTATCCAAGTCAACAGAAGATTATGACTCTTTCTAGGTAGTTATTTCATGGGCTGAAACCGTGGATGTTCCAGGCTCAAGTGAGTTGTGGAGTTTTGAGGTCAAAGTTCGATAATTCAACTTAGGAAGTATAAACCCATCTGCCAGTATTCTGGACCATTCATTCACTTCCAGAAGGCGTTAAGTTACCTATGTACGAGTCATTTTATTAGAGAGGAAAAACGACGCTGCTCAGTCGTGAACTCCTTGCTATCGCTTAGCTCACTATAGACACTCATCGAGTTGTCAGTCTAAATTCATATTGGAGCCATAAACAGCCATATACCTGAACTAGAACTAGCATTTCGATGAATCCCCCGCTGTTTGATGTTGAACATTTTGAGTGAACTGTCAGATATGATGTGCTTATGATTGATGCCCTATGCCAACCCGGGCCCCTATCTTTGTATCGAGTTGTACCATCGCTGCGTAATCCCGATAGAACCTTGCTTGGCCTGAGATGAGGTTCTGATAGAAATTCGGGAACTGGCATTTCTTGAATGGGTCATAATACGTCTATCGCTTCGTTGGAAGTTGGTTGTTCTCCCCAGAACATTCTTGACTTACCTACCTATATGGAGTACTAACACTGTCATATACACTAAGGTAGGTATATACACTGTACGCGGACTGTGTTGTTAGTTTCCCGCGGGGAAGTCTACTTCCTCCCGTCTTATCAACACCCGCTTCAGCACACTCCGCGGAAAGCATTCTCCATCATCAACTTACAGCGAGACATCTTCCATTCTGGCTACCAAATTTCAAAATGGAACAGGGAACTTCTAATGAGAGACCGTACAGGTCTCATCTTCGGCCGGCCTGTATTCCATGTCGAAAACGCAAGTCTCGCTGCCAGTCCGAGGCATCTTCCACCTGCTGTCTCATGTGCCGGGCACACCGCACAGATTGTATCTTTCCCACGGAGTCTCGTTCAAGTTCTCAAACTCCTCGGCGGAGGAGACGAGCAAGGCTGTCGACAACTAGAAATCCCCGTCAGGTCAGCCTGGCGCCTAACCCCCCGGCAGTATCCATTTCAGACAATTCTACTATCGAGCAGCCCGTGTCTGTTGTAGAATCTGCCCTGACTTCAGCGCCTAACAGTTCATCGAGAAACACCACCTCCCATGAGAACCAAGCGTCAAACATCTCTCCCACTGTACCAAGAAGCACAGAATGGGCCCAGCAAAACGCTCAATCGGAGGAGTCACCTTTGGCATTGGGCTCAAACGACGAGCAACCACACAATCTCCACATAGTTGGGCCAGCAGTCACTTCCGATAACCAGGTTTTGTCGGACTACCTATCTTCCATGCCCAGTGCCTCAAGAGGGTCACGGATTATCAGGCCAGCCATAGGCAATAGGTCTCGACCTGTGCTGTTTACTGCTGTACAGAAACGGCCAGTCGGGTTGGATTCAAACCTCAGTTTTGCAGAGGAAAGGTTACAGCTTATAGAGAAGATCTTGGAGCCTTTTACCAGCGATCTTGTTGACGTGTAAGTCTTTGACAGATTGGGACTACAATCACTAAAGTCGCTCAGTTATTTTCACAAGACCAATTCTTGCTTTCCTCTTCTTGACGAAGGACATTTCCGTAAGCAATATAGAGAGAACAAATCTGCCATATCACCAGCGCTCCTCAGTGGCCTGTATGCCCACTCGATAACCTTCCGGAATAGCTCTCCTACTCTTTCCCGTCATAGGTGTCCTGACGGGCGCTTCATCTGGAATCTTGCGACCGAGGCAGCTTATTCCCAGATACATAGATCTCCTGGAATATCCACCATAGAAGCGTTGATTCTGAATATCGGTGGTCGCGAAGTGACTGCTCTAATAGGAAATGGCGTTTTGCTGGCGTCTTCAGTCGCTATGGCACATTCGCTGGGTCTCAACCACAGCCCAATATCCTGGGAAATACCGCAGTCTGAGAAGAACCTCAGAATGAAGATATGGTGGGCTCTGTTGATTCACGATAAATGGTACGCAAACTCCATGCACAAACCCCTCTTTGCAGCTCTAACGTGTGAGTAGGTTGAGTCTTTCCCATGGAACACCGCCGCTTATCTCTCCAACTCTAAACGATGTGCCCCAGCCTCTCGTCGAATACATTTGTGGAGAGGGACCTTCTTCAGAGCAGGCTCTCAATGCTTCAGTGTATATCGCTCTAGTCGGATTGACCGAGGTTCTGGACTTACACCTGAGACATGTCCACCAATTCAGCCTTTCAGATGAGTCCACAGATACGACACAGCTAGAATTGGCTATGAATAATTGGATAGAGACTCTAAGTGACGAGATCCGACGGGTTGTCATTCGTGGAAACAACTTAAAGATTCCTGGTGCTGCCAACCTTCGCCTGTCATATCTGACAGTCAGACTCCTATTGCAGAGAATCGAGCTTGAAGCCGAGAAGCGGGTTCGTGATGCAGGGGATAGTCGCCTACTGAACCATTATATGCAAGCCCGTAGAACTGCAGAGGACATTCTTATCTTGACTCAGGAATTACAGCCCGAACATTTGGCTGATTGCTGGTTGCCAAGCAGCGCTTTTGCCTTTTCGACCACCGTTAGCTTCCTTCTCCGATGCGCACTAGAGACAGAAAACTCAACAGCCGGATTAGTTCAAAGCAACTCATTGAAGATAGCCTCGGACTTATTGTCGGCTCTTCGTGAACACAAAGAGAAGCATGCTTGGGATTTGGGTGATATCTGTTTGGCCCAGCATGCCGACGTTGTTGAGAAGCTACGCGCCATGACTCCGCCTGAAGACCCCAGTGCTGAAGAGGTTTTGGACTTTTCTAGCTTTGCCATGGCGGAGTCTTCTTACCTCGATCAGCTTTTCCCAAGTTTATGGGATCCTCTGCAGAATGTGTGGTGAACACAGCAATTCTTTTCCGCGGAAAACTTGACGTGGCCACATAAGCAAGCCTGTGCTTATCACTTACGACTACTTAGCAAACCCAGCGATACTATTCCTAAACTTTCTGGGAACAACACTGCGCCTAAAATTGTGCGTCGACACTGTATGTGAATGCATAGGTCCCAACTTGGGGCACAGGAGAGGCCAATGCCCAACTAATTGACGCAACACTTCCTTTTTGTTTTACTAAGAAAGACAATAAGGCCATTATGAAGAATCCGAAGAACAGGTTGAGGGTTAATTCGAAGATAAAACACGGTGAATGACGATTTGGCACAGCCGATACCAAGTCTAAAAGTCGCGGAGCATCGTGTCGTATGCTATGAACAATGGTTAGAAGAGGGATTGAGATTGGGGCGAGATAATAACCAACTCTGAGGAATCTCTAAAGATCTTGGTTCGAAACTACATTCATGTGCTTCCCGAATCCCACTTTCGCAGCTATTGCGTGTCAGTCCGTCTCCTCCATCATCCTAAGTCTGAGTGCGCGAGACTTACAGAGAATTGTGCATATACAGAATCCTGTCAAGAATGGATGCCTACCAATATCATGTTAGTGGTGTAAAAATACGCAAGGCATGGTCTCATAATCTAAGGAATACTACCCATGCTGCTCTAATTAAGTCTGTTACATTGTCAGCCCTGTTGTTGCCGAGTTCTTCGAATTACTCCAGCCTTACAGTCATCTCTACCAATCGTCTTCAGGTTGGATCTGATCCACAAACGAGTACCAATACACTGTAGTGAGAGAAATGGCCGTTATAGATGATGAGAGCAATGCCCCTGACAAGTCATCTCCCGCCATGACGGTATTGCGATGGGTCTTTGACTTCTTCTTCTTCTTCTTCGTGATGAAATGACGGTCCTCTTGAGTTGCAAGGGTATTTGGAGAAAGGTGTCGGGATGAAGTTTCTGTTTCTGAAAGCTCAAGGCTGCTCTTCAGATATATGAATACTTTTCACATTGCCAACGCTACACCAAACCCGGCCTAAATGAGCGAGGAGCTGGACATAAGCTCCTCTGAGAACAACATAAAGTTGTGTCGGGAGAAAAAAACAGCGCACAATCACAAAGACGAGGATGGTGAACCTGTTAGCCAAAGATCTAAAGGAAGGCGCCGTTAGATGTTGGTCGTCACCCACGACTCAATTGGGTTCGGTAATGACCTCCACTATCAATGGGAAGAAACGAATGTTTTTAGTCTGACAAGGTAATTCTTCAACACGCACTCAACATGCGAGCCAGGCGCCAGACTAAGCAACTGACAAGCAACGGCCCCAACGGCATCGAAGGCTATTTCCATAAACCTCGAGAATATGTCTTGGCATTCTGGTAATATGAAACTTTTTTTTATAAACAGTATCAATCGATGTCTCGTCTATCCAAGACATGCATCCACCTATACTCCGTACCTACAAGCTTAATGTCTTGCATGGATGGGATAATCTATCATTTTGTTATATAAGACGTCATATTCCTGAGTCGCGGCATTATTATATTTGCTAAATGTTAAGCTGCTAAATTAGAAGTTGAAGGAGATTCCATAGCAACTAGTGTAGTTCATTTCCATAAAGAGTCTGTTCATAAGAACGGTAGTTCTCAGTATATCATATTGGATTATTCTCATCTCCAACATTATCACACCAAGTCGGAGGAGGCATCCCTTCTCCGGGTTCCCTACTCCCTAAAATCACTGGCTGTAATCGGGCACCGGGGTCAAGATATTCGCCAAGTGCAGAACGTGACGCTACAAGGGTTGGCATTCTCGGCTGACAGCGTCGACTTGTATAGTTAATCGGCATGATTTTTGACCCGAACACCCGACGCGAGCTTTGTTTCGTTGTAAACGCGACCAATTCCTTCATGCGAGCAGATTCTCATTGGATGGATACTTGTCTGGTCATTTTAATGGTCCTCGCGTATCGCTCTGAATCGGATTCCTATGTAGTTCGCGGTGCGTCGAAGAAAACTAGAAAAGGAAGAATCAGAGACTGAAGGATCGTAACATCGATGAATGACAGGCGGCGGGCCGCGAGTCGAATAGCACAGCCGAGATGAATGGATAAAGGGACAATGCTGGAGGATTGCTTAACTATGCGGACGGTGCTACAAGATAAAGACGCTTCAGTTGGCGAAACGAGGGAGGGAAAGAGAAAATGTTGCAATTGGGCCTAGTTTACCGAGCATAAATCGTATTCCGTATCTCGTACGTCGTAAACACAAACCCAATTCTGCGGGCCGTTCACTAAGGTAACAAGGTATTCGTAGGGTTTTGTCATCGCAATACGTACATACATTGGATGCATGATGCATCCATGCTACCCCAGGACGGAACGGAGCAAAGTTTCCCGTCCGTCCGTGAGGGTGTCAGTTACTGTATTTCCCCTGATGTGATTCTCCAGGAAGTCGGTCTACCATGTTACTCGGTCAGTATTATCATTCTTCGTATCATAGAAAGATTGCAAAAATTGTAGATTCTGAGCGATTTCTGTACCTTGAATCATTCAGGTCTTCAAGTTGCAGTACCTTAGGTAGCCTAAGCTTAGCGGACTCTTTGCTGAACTTATTTTGACACCCACCTCCTATGGAGGTAGATGAAGGTCCGGTGCCTGCCCCGTGGCGCCAAGACTTGAACCTACCTAGCCCGTAGTTACCTGTGGAGGCATCCATTACTTTAAATCAGCCTTGACACCCCGTGTAGGTAGCCACGACCGAGCAAGAACTTAAACATCGAACCTTCCATTGAGATGGGGCGTTGAATGGAACAAACTCACCAAGAGGCAAGGTAGGCATCCTAAACTTATTCTAAACTTATAACAAGTTACCTTAACTTAGTCTTGTTATCTATCATTTAGGATCAGCACTTTACCAGTACCTCTTGTCACGCGGCCCGCGTAAAGTCATCATATCATTATGACTTTCCTCAAACAGGTCGGGACCCTTATGGGCAAGAATTTTCGCATTCTTCTAATGCGACATCTTGCTCTATGTATCTGGATGGCCTTTATCTTGCCCATCTTCTTGGCCGCACTCTTTAGCTTTACAAAGAACTTCATTGTTCCTCCATCAGAATATGGCATCGGCAACCCGACGGAACTTGTCAACCTCAGCGATGCCATTAAGAAAGCAAGCAATACCGGTCGTACCAAGTTGGTCCTCGTCAACAACAGTTTTCCGGAAGGGGGGGATATTGGTCGGGTGCTCGGGACTGTGAAGCAGCAATTCGAAGATGCAGCCAAGTCTGCAGACGTCAACTTTGAGGTTGTCACTATTAAACGGGAACAGGATTTACGGGGAAACTGTCCTAGTAACTTGAGGGGACTGACAAGATGCTTTGGTGCTGTCGTCATGTTTTCTTCGCCTGATCAAGGCCCTGGGGGCCTTTGGAACTACACCATTCGGGCTGATGGAGACTTCGGTCGCCTAGGCAAAAGATTCGAAGTCAGCAAATCGAACGACCAGCAGATCTATATAATCCCGCTTCAACACTCCGTCGACAGAGCTATCTCCCTTGCAAGTAGTTCAGGTACCAAGGGCCTGAATGGCACCCAAGAATACCCCTACACCACCTTGACCCCTAAGGAGCGTGACCAACAGATTCGTAAACGATTTCAAGTGGCCATACGGGGCTGGATGGGTGTTGCGTTTCTGGGAACCGTTCTCTGGGTCACATATCATCTTACTGGTTTCATCGCTACAGAACGCGAAAGCGGCATGTCCACATTGATCGATGCCATGATGCCGGTACGAAAACCGTGGCTCTCCATGGTCGCCAGGATTATTGCACATCACCTTTCGTTCTCTCTCATCTACCTGCCAGCATGGATTATTGGCTCCATTATTGTTCGCGGTGGTGTTTTCGCCAAGACCAGCGTTGGTATTGTCCTCGTTTTCCATGTTCTCACTGGCCTTGCGTTCTCTTCCATATCTATCTTGTTTACATCCTTCTTCCGAAAGGCCCAGCTGAGTGGGATTACCGCCATCCTGGTCGTCGCCCTACTCGGAATTCTTTCCCAAACCCTCCCTTCTCCTGGCACTGTCCTTGTCGCCGTTCTTTCGATCTTCTTTACCCCTTGCGCCTTCGTGTTCTTTATCAGCAACATGGCATGGTTCGAGGGGCGCCAAATGCCGACTGACTTATTGAAAGCGGCCCCTGGTAGCCCCTCAAAGCTCCCTGGCATTGTTATCTGGATATTCTTGATCATCCAGATATTTGCTTATCCATTGGTTGGGGCGTTTATCGAACATGCTCTGTATAGCAATGAAACGTCCGGCCGAAAGATGCTGCTTCACCAGACAGATGTGGACCGAATTGGCAGCAATGCTGTGCAATTACGACAATTCTCAAAAACGTACAAGCCTAGCATCTTTTCGAGAATATTCCGCCGAGGACCCAACAAGAAGCCGCCTGTTCTCGCCGTCAACGGGTTGGATCTCGATATTGGCCAGGGACAAATTGTGGCACTTTTGGGTGCCAATGGCAGTGGAAAGAGCACCACGCTTGATGCTATTGCGGGCATGAACAAATTGACCAGTGGATCGATTGAGATCGACGGCAGAGGTGGCCTTGGTATCGCTCCCCAAAAGAACGTGCTCTGGGACGATTTGACGGTGGAAGAGCACATAAGAATCTTCAATTATCTAAAGGCTCCCAACGCCAGGGCTACCACTCAAGAGATTGAAGATCTGATCAGATCCGTCGATCTCTATAAAAAGCGAAAGGCTTTTGCAAAGACTCTCTCGGGTGGTCAGAAGCGTAAGCTTCAACTGGGACTCATGTTGACGGGAGGAAGCGCCGTGTGCTGCGTTGACGAAGTCAGCAGTGGCATTGACCCGCTGTCGAGACGAAAGCTTTGGGACATCATTCTGGCTGAGCGTGGTAGACGCACGATGATTTTGACCACCCACTTTTTGGACGAGGCTGATCTTCTTGCCGACCACATCGCCATTCTTTCCAAGGGAACTCTCCGTGCAGAAGGCTCCTCAGTGGCCTTGAAGGACAATATGGGCGGTGGTTACAGAGTTCATGTTTCCAAGGATATTGGCATACTAGAAACCCCAGACATTGATCAAGTTGCAAAGAAGGATGCCTTCGACCTCGTTACATACACTGCTCCCACCTCGCAACTCGCAGCTGTTGTCATTAAGAGTCTTGAAGCTGCGGGTATCACAGAGTATCGCTTCTCGGGCCCAACTATCGAAGATGTCTTTCTCCAGGTTGCTGAGGAGATCAGAGATGAAGAAGCATTTCGCAACGCTAACCACGCCTTGTCTGTCCCATCGTCCGAAAAAGTCACCTCCAAAGAGAAGGAAAGCGAAAACCCAGGGTTGGCACTCACAAATGGACAACGAGTCGGATACGTGAAACAAACGTTAATTCTATTCCGCAAGCGCCTAACTATTCTAAAGCGGAATCGATTTTTGTATCTGCTTGCCTTTATTCTTCCAGTCTTCGCTGGCGGGTTGACTACCCTTTTTATCATTAACGAAAGTGCGGCCAGTTGTGTGCCAGGAGATCAATCAAACAAATCTGTTCAAAGGGAAAACGTGTTTGACCAAATAAAACGAAATGGCAGCATTCCACAGCTTTTCTTAGCTGGGCCATTTTCAAAGTTTAAAGGCCTTGACGTGGCCAGCCTCATAAACCCCATGTTCAAAGGTGGCTCTGGAAATGAAACCCAAAGTACGTTCGGCGAGGACAGTTTTATATACGCCAACGATTTCCAGGAATTCAAAGACATGATCGAGTCGGAACGAAAGAACATCTCCGGAGGAATATGGCTGGGCGATGACGAGCAGGGCCCTACATTTGCATGGGTCGCCAATCTCGCCATCAGCATGCCTATCTTCGCACAACAGATACTGGATGTCATGCTGTCCAACGTCAGTATCGCAACTTCTTGGACTCCTTTTGAACTTCCCGTGGATCCATCGACAGGTGATGCATTTCAAATGGTTGTTTACATGTCGATTGCTCTCTCGGTCTACCCTGCATTTTTTGCACTCTACCCGAGTAATGAGCGGCGCAAGTTCATCCGCGGTTTACAATACTCCAACGGCGTTCGGCCAATACCACTCTGGATAGCCTACCTCCTGTTTGATCTAATCATTGTCCTGGTCACCACAGCTATCGTGGTAGCGATATGGGCCGGTGTCTCCAATATCTGGTTCAAGATTGGTTACGTCTTCCTTGTCTTGTTCCTGTACGGAATAGCTTCGACACTCTTTGCGTACCTTGTCTCCCTCTTCACTAAGACACAACTTGGAACGTACGCCTGGGCAGCGGCAAGCCAGACTCTCATTCTTCTAGTCTATATCATTGCGTATATGTCGGTGTTGACTTACTCGCCCGTGACCAAGTTTGACAGCTCCTTGCGTCTTGTTCACTTTGTCATTTCCGCATTCGCCCCCATTGGCTCAGCGTTGAAAGCGCTTTTCATCTCTACAAACCTCTTTTCTACGGCATGCGATGACAATAGCCTGACCGAAAACCCCAGCGGTATCCTGTACTATGGTGGGCCCATTCTGTACCTCATCCTTCAATCACTCATCTTCTTTGGTCTTTTGATTTGGCTCGATACTGGTACAGCGGGAGCCTCACTCCGGGGTCTCTTCTTGAGAGGCAACAAAGCCGAATCAGATGAGGAACATGTTGACGAAGACATCATTGATGAGCGCGAGAAAGTCACTCGTGATGAGGGGCATGAGCACGGTCTCCGAGTTATGCACCTGACGAAGAGCTTCCGCGACAACATAGCTGTTGACAACGTCACCTTTGGTATCAAGCGTGGCGAAGTTTTTGCTCTACTTGGTCCGAATGGTGCAGGAAAATCAACAACCATTTCTCTTATCAGAGGTGATATCAAACCGGACCGAAATGGAGGCGACGTGTTTGTGGAAGATATATCCGTCAACAAGAACCTCGCAGGTGCTCGGGCCAACTTGGGTGTTTGCCCTCAGTTCGATGCTATGGATCAGATGACTGTGAGAGAGCATCTCGGATTCTACGCCAAGATCAGAGGTGTCACCGACATCGAACACAATGTGCGGGCTGTTATGCAGGCAGTGGGACTCGAGTCATATTCTACTCGCATGGCGCATGCTCTATCTGGAGGCAATAAGCGAAAACTGAGTTTAGGAATCGCTCTGATGGGCAATCCCACAGTTGTGCTTCTGGATGAGCCTTCGTCTGGTCTCGATGCTGCTTCAAAGCGTGTGATGTGGAGAACGCTCGAGGCCACAGTCCCTGGAAGATCTATTCTTCTCACGACACACAGCATGGAGGAAGCAGATGCACTGGCTGGTCGTGCTGGTATTCTTGCTCGAAGGATGCTTGCTCTGGGAACGCCAGATAATCTTCGACATCGCTTCGGCGATGCCTTGCATATCCACCTTGTCGCGAAAAGCGCACCTCGTACTAGCCAGGAGGAGATGGACCGAATGACAAACTGGATTCGGCAAACTCTGCCCTCAGCCGATGTTGATGAGAAAACATATCATGGCCAGATCCGCTTTTCAGTGCGTGCTAGCCAAGTCCTCGCGGCAACTTCTGGTCGCAAGGAGGAAGAGATCACAAGCGACCGAGAGGTTGATTTGAGCCAGAGTGCCATTGGGCACCTAGTTGTGTTGCTGGAGGAGAACAAGGCAGAACTCGGCGTGGGTCACTACAGCGTCATGCCAACAACGCTGGACCAGGTTTTCTTGACTATTGTCGGACAGCATAACGTGAAGGAAGAGAATTCAGAAGAGAAGGAGCAAAGCATCTGGCGCAAAATCTGGATGTTTGGGAGGTCATAGTGCACTTTCATAAGGCCTCTCTTGTGGAGGGTTTTACCTAAACTCAGCAAAAGGCATCCTAAACTTAGTATAGATATTCTTAACTCAGCAAAGGTATCATAAATTTATGGTATATTACTTAAGTCTTCTTGTCCTTAAGGATCAAGGCCCTGAGCTTTCTTTCCTGTTTCAATCGTCTAGTTCAATTACCGATCTTCAGGGGTTGCATTGTTCAACAGTGCCAAAGTGCGAGTACGTACAGTAATGTTTGAAGTGATATAGCATTGCTTTTCAAGCCTTAGCAATGCAGGCTATAGAAGAAGCGCTCACCGTTATCTTTCTTTCAACGTCGCCCTGTCATGGCGGCCTACGTAGTATCCCGTCCAGCACACGCCAAGTGTCTTGATCTCCGTGTTCTCTGGTGGTGTACGGTGAGCCACAAAAGAAATGTGTGCGAGAGCTTGGTATGTTAAACAATTCTCCTATCGCATGTTCCAGAATCCCATGTCTTCGCCGGGTCATTCAAAAGGCCCCCTGGCTCAACCAGGCCTTGGGACATTTGAATGGCCGAAGAGGTTCGAATAACTACTGAGGATGGAGCGGCTCCCAGAAGACAGGAGGATCTACACCGCTCATAAGCTACAACCATAACCATAAGGATGGCTACCTACCGAGCAAGTTAAAAGGTAACACCGTATATGGATTGACAAGTCACGCTATTGGCGGCGTCTACCTAAATTGAGGTAGTAGATGCTGAACATCTAGAGAAGATTGCCAGGGGACATGTGTCATAAACAAATCACAGAAACTGTACAGCTTCATTTTCGTAATAATACATCAAGTCTTAACAAGACCTGCAGACATATCATGGTCCCGTCTCCGTTTCTCGACACAGGTACTCAAAGTCGTACCGACGGGATGCCGGCTGCCGCTCTATGAGACCCGGTACTGATTGTAACAATCCTCCTGTACAAAGGAACACGCGTCTTCAAGATTACGCCGTTGCAGAAAATGACAGTGACTGGCCTATATTCTTCACTCTCTCTCACTATTCCACCAAAAACCCGCCGCCCATCCCGTCATCATCTGCCATGTCAAACTCTTCAGTAACATCGCTCGGCGCATCCTCAATCTCTTGGTCCAGTTGTGCCTCTTTGGCCGCTTTATCATCCGCTGCCTTTCTTTCATCTGCATCCACACCGCTCCAAATCTGTTCTCTGATACGTAACGACATCATGAACTTCCTCCAAGCCTTGAGTGCACGGTGTCTTCTTCGCTCATCCTCTGCCTCCTGCTCTAGATCACCTAGACTATCAATTATAGTTCGCACAGCTTCTTCGTACTCTTTTGCGACCACTATACCGGTTAACACGGCTGTGCCATGTCGTCCTTTGAATGAGAAGCCGGTAAGAGCGGGTGCGTAGTCGACTCCAGCCATAAACGCTGCTCGTGCGGCATGCTCGTGGATAATGTGAGCTCCTCCTTTAGGAATCATGCTTGGTACGTAAACATCGATATTTCCAAACTTGTTCTTCGGTACCATGCCATTCCGCACTGGGGGTGGTTCGTAGAGCTCTGTCTGTTCCTCAGTGTAGATGGGTGTCCCGGCATCTCCGTGGGCATCCTCATCTTGGTCATCATCCAGAGGGTTCTTCGGTTTTGCCTTTTTAGGTAGCCATTTGACAGGGATTTCCAATGGTTTGACCTCCCGCCCTAGACGATACCATTTATCTGCACTTCTCGCAATTCGAACATCTTTCCGCCGGTAGATCTTCTCGAGCGGTGCTCTACTACCTGCGGCAACTGTTCCCGAAGGTGTGGCTCCAGGAACAAGAACCTCATGGCGTCGAAGATGTCGTTCAAGCGCAAAGACTGGATGGTCTTTGAAGTCCTGTACATTCCTTGGCATAGGCTCCCTCGCCTCGATACCCACGAGCTCGTTATCCTCAATTTGATCGAGATCTGTCCGTCGCCGCCGGCCGTAGAGTTTCATGACCCGTCTCCACCAAATATCACCGCCTTCATAAGCAGTGTCGATTCTCGATCTTCGGGTCTTTGCTGTATAAGCCTTCGCATACCTCCTTGTTACGTCTTTTGCAGTCCCGTCCTCATCAAATGCTATCACGTAGGAAAGGAAGTTCTCCTTATCAGTAATGGGTGGCTCCAATGCTTTCGGCTTCCAAAAAGTATGAGTAACCATAGCATCTACCGGTTGCCACTTCTGATGTCCGACATCAAGGATCTCGACCCAGTACACTGGGTGTGAGGATTCTTTTATTCGCTTGCGAATTTCAAAAGTTGGCCGAGGCCTTGGGGGAGACATCGCCGGTGTAAAGTTGTATGATGTTGCGTTTGGGTGCCCCAACCTTCGACGTGCTGAAGAACTGCCGGATGGTGTACCATATCCAGCACTGGCCATTTCTTGGTATTTAGCCAACGTAGCCCGCACTTGCGCATTTTTCTCGTCTACTGTCGAGCGCTTTTTCGAGCTTTGCTTCGGTTTCGGCATTGATGGGGCTCCAGATGTACATGCGAGGGGTTGTAGAGAGCACACCAAACGTGCCTGTACGCCCACACTTCGTAGAAGGGCGCAATACAGCTGTGCTCCAACGTCTCTAGATCCTTGTAGCTTTTTTGCCGCCTCTCGGAAATCGTCACGATCTAAGCAGCTTTCCATATCATCTGGTGGTTCATACTGTGCATCTGTCAGCCGAGACTCCTCGATTGTGCGCTGCACCTACATCTTTCAGTTGTTCTGGGTCTTCGGCCCACAGAGCACGCCTTAGACCCCTTTCGGTAACTTCATACTTTGTCTTCCACACACCCTCTGCCTGCTTGAGGCCAGTCTTCAAACTCTCAGTCCTTCCAAATTGTGGAAGGTGTGCGCCAGGGGTGAGGTAGTTGACTGTCTTGTCCGTTAAATGCGGTCGCAGGTAGTCCTGTACTTTTCTATCATTACACCAATGATTGCGACGTGCAGCGTGTGACAGCAGACACAGGAGATGCGTTTTGTGTATATCGATCCGTGTCTTGCGCTCCTCTCTGCTGATTGGCTTGCGCCTCCCGACAGCCTTCTTTAACTGAGCTGTAGATGATTGATGGGCTGTCAGATTGAGCTCCAACGACTTTGGCTCTTCGGGTTTGCCTAAATCTTGGAGAGGTGCTGTAAAGTCAACATCCTCGAACATGATGTCCTCGTCCTCATCATCATCATCATCATCGGATTCCAGCTCCATAGTCTGCATCGTTGGCTGGGGCAAGGCAACATCTTCAAACTCAATGTCGTCGTCTTCATCGTCATCGTCATCTTCCTCTTCCTCTTCCTCCGTGACTTGCGCTGGGGGTGCTTTTCTTGGTTCTGTTTGCCTTGACGCTGCTTCTGATGTCTTTCCTGGTTCCGATATTACTCTGCTTGGCCCAGCATGACGTCGCTTTAAAGGTCGTTCTGGTGATGACCGTTCCCGTGAATTCACGCCGGCTTCTGCGAGCATATCCTGGTAGATCTCTCCTCCAGTTGGCACTGAAGCTGCAGCTCCCTTCCGAGCGCTAGCCCTTGTCGCAGGACGTTTGCGACCTACCATTTTATTGTCATGATGCGAATTGACCTGAAGGTGGTGGGTTTTGAGTGAGCGCGCAACTTGTCGCAAACTTGGTGTGAATGATTGCCCGCGCTGCCCACCTCAGTTGCGTCATAGTGATTTGCACTATAAGTCGCGAGGTCACGTGCGTGTCATTACTCGTCCCTCAGGGAGCAGGAAAACATCAGACCTTCCAGAATGTCAAAATAATGTCAGCAAAGGTATCCTCAGCTTAGCAACCTTGAAGGCACCCTAAGCTTAGCAGATGTATCCTAACTCAGGTATGCTAAGTTAGGTAGCCTAAGTCTTTTTGCCATTTAACTAGGATCGAGGTCCTGAGTTATCTTTCCGCCCCTACCTTGGCTTGCATACATACTATTTATGTACTGCTCCGTAGCATCTGTAGCAGCGTGTCAATTTAGGTGGTCTCTGATGAACAACTCAGCTCTATTTCCGCATCGCGATGATCCATATCAGCCCCACGTCTCCATCTCCATATTCTGTATGGCCGCAAGTAATCCAGGCCCAATCATACTTCCACCTCGGTACGAGTGCTTGAGCCCACCCTTGGTAGAGTGTCAAAACGATGAGATTTAAGATCAGTAATTCCAATGCCCTCAGAACGGAAACGGCTCAATTCAAAACAGGTCCCATTTACTAAGACCTCCGATTGGCGTATTACCAAGCGCTGTACTTTAGGGCTGATGAGACGTATTGACCATTGTTGAAGTCTCGGGTGATCAGTAATCGGCCTGGATGCCCTGACGGTTCCAACAACCCCAACAATTAGTGTGCTTACACATCATGAGGCGTTCCTGGGATATTCATCCTCGTTCACCAACAATTTCTGCACAAACTGCTTGGAGGCCGAAGCGCCAGTAGTAATGCGAATGGCGCAGGTGGCCATTCAACTTTCGTAACCTCACGAGCTAGGAGTATCGATATTTGTCAGTATAAATCGTAAGAAGGATATAAAAGGGGCAGCATGGCCTTTCCGGATGTTTTCAGAAAACTATAAGAAATACCGTCAACACTATTCAACTATATATCCATATTCGTCCTCAATTAACCATGTCTAGCAAACCAATTGTCCTGGTGACTGGTGCAAATGACTACGTTGCCGGTCCCGTCATCGAAGCTTTTCTAAAGGCCGGGTATGCTGTCCGTGGAACTGTTCGCTCAAAGTCTTCGGCAGACCCTTTGGTCAGGGCTCTGTCGGCATATGAACAAGATCTTGAAATTGTCGAAGTCCCAGACATTGTCGCATCAGGAGCTTTCGATTCTGCGGTCAAGGGTAAGTGCCTCCTCTATCCGCAATGGAATTGGATCTCACAATACTAGGTGTTCATGCTATCGCACATCTTGCTGCTGGAGTCAGTCTCAGCTTTACAGACCCCGAACCTGTCCTTGAAGTCGCTATTCAGGGAACACTGGGTGTTCTCGAGTCTGCCATCACCGAGTCATCCATTAAATCGGTTGTACTCATGTCCTCTATTGCCTCTATCATCAACGGCAGCAAAGAAGCGCCTGCTAGATTTACAGAAGCAGATTGGAATGATGAAGCTCTGGCGGCTGTCAAGAAACTCGGAAAAGAGTCACCCAGCTTTTTGATCTATGCTGCGAGCAAAGTGGCAAGTGAGAGAGCCTTTTGGAAGTTCCGCGACGAAAGAAGCCCCTCTTTCACCATGACTGCTCTCAATCCAGTGTAAGCTACCTATCCCCGGAGACACTGCCCGTTCACCAAACAAATCTAACGATGTTGCCAAAGTTTTGTTATGGGACCGCAACCAGGCCTTGAGTCCGTCTCAAAGATTGGTGGAACAACTGCCTTCATCTGGCAGATACTTTCGGGCCAAGAGATCCCCAAGCCACTGACACCAAATCCTGGCTATGTTGATGTTCGTGACATTGCACGAGTTGCTGTCTTCAGCGTCGACCACCCCGACAAGGCAAACGGGGAGCGCTTCCTGTTGGCCTCGGGACTTGTTCCCCCCCAGGCTGCGGCCAACGTTCTTTGTAAAGCATATCCTGAGCGATAAGACATTATCAAGGCTGGAACTCCTGGGCAGGGATACTTTCCTGGCTATAAGTTTCCTGAGGAAAGAGTTCTTGATGCTTCGAAGGCGGTCAAAGTGACAGGACAAAACTTTTACCCTGTCGAGCAGACAATTACTGACACGGCCAAGTCTCTGGAGAAGTTTTTGTAGGGTTTATATATTAAGATATCCCTCAGGTAATAAAGAAGATACAAGTTAGTATTCTTTAGCAGTTGCTTACTATTCCCTGCCACACATTTAGTAAACCGCAGCCAGAACAGGCCTTCACTTCATAACTTCTACCTTAGACTTGTCTAAAGAGTCAAAAAGATAAACCTGCGTATCGCAGATGGCTGGATCTCTCCCGCCGGGAATTGAACCCGGGTCTCAAGCGTGACAAGCTTGCATACTGACCACTATACTACGGAAGAATTCCGGGCGTTATCACCCAGTGTAGAGAGGGAGGGTTGTGGTTAGTAACAAAGAATGGCTTTATATATAGTCTGA
The DNA here is from genome assembly GCA_017165645.1 of Fusarium sacchari. Taxonomy (NCBI): domain Eukaryota; kingdom Fungi; phylum Ascomycota; class Sordariomycetes; order Hypocreales; family Nectriaceae; genus Fusarium; species Fusarium sacchari. The sequence continues at coordinate 821,644 of JADANP010000006.1, forward strand.
GACTTTGAATGTGGTTGCTAGAGACATTGGAGCGGCCTTATTCCGCGGCAACTCAAGAGCGATCTGCATCAAACTCAATTGGCAATTATCAGTAGGCACCTTGGTGAATGTACCTAAGACTAAGGTTCTGAGTGATTCTGAAGGTTGATATGGCCTCGCTTGAGATGCTATTGACAATGGCAGGATGATATAATGAGATCCAGCGCTAGTTACGTCAAGAAGATTTCCAAAAAGGCCCAGTCTATAGTCCTACCTGACGGCTTCGCAAGATTTCACAGTAGTAATCACACTATCAAACCAGTGCTTAATCTATTTCCCCAGGCTTATGCCTTCCGAGCTACGGTATTTGGCGTTGAGCAGGGTTTTATCAGATAGGAATTATAAGTATTCTTCTCATAACAAAACACCTTTAGACTGGATTGGATGCAAGATTCTAGAGTTGGCACTTCGGTGAGTATGTCGTGGCTGGCAGGTGTCTGTGTGCTTTCACACCAGCGTGGTTCTCTCTTCTCCGCTGGTATCAGTCAATGAAACTACTGACAGCTTCAATTTTCAGCGAACATAACCTTTCTGATTCTATGGTTGTTTTCGTTTTTGTTTCTGCTTTGCTGCGGCTGCTTTTGCATTTTTGGCAAAGTTCAGTGAATGTCTTCATACCATGTATTTGTTCAAGCTGTAGCTCCTGAACATTCACTTGTTCTGTCTTAGAACATGCACTGGTCAAAAAACAACAAAAGACTTGGAGAACAACAACGTCTTACTTGTTTCCTTGCCTGCATTGTTCACATCAGTGTTACCATTACAGTTATCTTGTTCTAATACACTACTGACAAAGGAGCTTCAGAACACCATGCAAACATGTTTATGACTTAGGAGTATATATATCAATTGCTTCAGCATAACCAGAAACCCAGCAGTTCCTACCACAACTTACACATCAACACACAAGCAACAGTTTCAAAAACTGAACTATCAACTAAATTCTTAAAACAACAAATCAATACCACACCAACAATATGTGTTACCGAAGCATCACTCACACTATGCGCTGCGATGCGCGGCCTGTCATTTCCGATGGTAGCAAGGTCTACACCGACCCATTCGCCTATCCTCTCCCATGCAGCTGCGGCCCTGAGCACTTCGTGCCAAGTTACCTTCGATGCGAGGATCATGCATGCTGTATGAAGAAGGTCAGCATGGATTGGTGTCCTCATGTTGCTGATTGCGGCGAGGTCTACGAGGTTCATCGCTATGTCCAGTCTCATCGTCGACCACGAAATATCTGGGGTCCCATCAACATGCTCGGCGACAGCTTCAATTCTCTGTGGAGTCTTCCTATGATTCAGGAGAAGCAAAATACTTGGGACCATATTCCAGATTTGGAGAACTGTCTCTTCACTGGAAAGATGCCACACTTGACGGCCGTTCCGCCTCCTTTTTGCAAGGCTGTTGAGAACCTTGTCAACACTGGCCGTCTCATTGCCCAGACACAAGATCAGCTGGGTGCCCTTCGCAATGAAGCTGCTGTTCGCCGAACCATGCACGATACTTTCCACGGAGAGGCTTGCTCGCGTGTGCTTAATGAGTGGGAGTGCCCTCTCCAAGGACCTATCGCAACTGCAGAACTGCTTGAAAAGCAAATGATTAAGAACCTCGTGAAGCAGCAGGAGATCTTCGATACATGCTGGACCTTCATTCAGAGCATGATGTGGTCTCGTCAAGTGGGCAAGGATCTTATGATCCAGAATGTACCAGTCGTTTGGGATAAGTAGAAAGGGCCTGGGTCATCCGCTTAGGTAGGGTGTCTGTGCCTGGTGGTTGAATTTAGCATGCATTTCTCAAGGTGGTCTTTTGGGATAGGTAAAGGTAACTTTCAACAATAGAGGGAATATAGAGAATAATGAACTTGGATTTTGTTTTCATAAGTCAATTTCTTGTCACCATGATCAAAGTATATATCCGAAATGCTGAAGTCTTTCCGGTGCTTGAGTGAATGGAAGCTGTAGGTGTATGGATATCTGTAAGTGATTTCCTGCTTAATCAGCAACACAGGCCGTCATCGTATAGGGGTCAGTACATCAGTTTGTGGCTCTTCGAAGCACTGAAAACGCAAGTTCGAGTCTTGCTGACGGCAATCCTGCATTTTTGGAGGTGTATTGGATTCGACTTTTTTATAACTTAAAATATAATGTTGTATTTTTTAGAGCCGCTTGGTATATACCTACGGAGAAATATAAGGTTATATTAAAAAATTATAAGCTAAGCTCTTTTTAGCTTTTTTAGTTCTTTACTTTATAAGAGATTATAATATATCTTAATAAGAGGATTTCTTAAGTATATATATACTCTTTTATATAGCACTCTTAAAGTAACGGGCTGTCTATTCTGTATTAATCCTATAAGTATTTAATATATAACTTCTGCAAAGCTATACAAGCTTAATACTTCTTAGTAATTATAATTAACTTTACTAATAATAAAGATAGAAGACCAGCAATAAACAAAAGAGATAGGTATCTTTAAGTCAAGACAAAGGCTATAAGTAAACGTTTACCAATTTACCAACACCTATTGTTTAGCTATCCTTTGTGATGGAGTGGTTTGGAGGGGTACCGGTATGCCATTAACTCCAAACCACCAAAAATAGACATTATACCATAGATGGAAGCAGCAAAAGATAATTACTTTGCCGTCAGCAAGACTCGAACTTGCGTTTTCAGTGCTTCATTGATAGCCACAAACTGATGTACTGACCCCTATACGATGACGGCTTTTTAGTGCTTGACATGGGTCGAAAAATTGCAGTTTATCTAGTTCTTCACTTATCCTGCCTACTCCGTTATCGGCATAACTTGGGGAAAGCTTCAGAGCTTCTCACACACAACGCACAACACACAACTCATTTTCAACTTCAGAGGCGTTCCCAAAGCGAAAGAGGGCTTTTTACTATTGAATCAACATCTTGTTTAAATAGATTAATTAGTAACCAAGTTCAAGACTGGTTTCATTTACTTTTTGAAGGTTCTGTATTAGACATTTAGTCAGCTCACGGAGAAAAGGAAGCAATAACGCCCTTGAGCCAATTTACTCGACCTGCACAACAAGCAGCACACGCACACCACACACACACACACACACTCTCTCTCTCTCTCTCTCTCTCTCTCTCAACAATTGAATCTTCAACATTTGTTCTTTATTTACTCAATATCTTGTCAGATGCTGCTTTGATAACGAAAAGAAAGACCCAAAAGGTAGCAGCCATGGTATCCCTCAGCTCCTGTCCATAAAGTAATCCAATCCCATTCAGAATGCCCCACGCCAGATAACGCCTTGGATGGTGTCGAATTCTATCCGCACAACCGGTTCTCATTTCTCATTTGTCGAGTCGTTTGTTTATTTGGTGATCCAGCCAAGGTAATCAGCAACGATCAATGTCACCATACTGCAAGTCAAGTCAGCCAATTGTTCAAAAACTCCAGGTATCTGAAGGACTTACGCGTGAGGAGCGATGCGGACGTAGTATGTACCGAAACCACGGTAGAAGCGGCCGAGACCCTCTTGCTTAGCAACCTTGGAGAAGCAGTCCATCATGCTGCGGTATGGCAGCTTGCCGTCAGGTCCCTTGGATTGCTTCTGGAGGCGTGTCTTGACAAAGTCGAAGGGCAATGAAAAGAAGGAGGCGAAGAACCCAGCAATTGCGCTGGCAGTGAGAGTCTGAGTGCGGGCGGAGAGATCGGTATTGTTCTTGAGCTGGACCTTGGCCTCACTGAAGAAAGCGAGCTGACCAAAGTTGAGAGCCATGGCTCGTGCGACTGTGGGAGCGGCACCGGCCCAGAGAGCACCGACACCTTCGCTCTTAGCGATGCTGGTGAGAGCATCAATGACAGACTTATAGTTCTTTCGCTCAGCAAGGGGCTTGAGGCCATCACTTTGCATTCGAATGAGGGCTAGATCAGCAGGGTTACCAATCATAGCAGCGATACCACCAGCAGTGAGACCAGCAGTTGCTCGTTCTGAGAAACCGACTGAGCGGCCATCAGCTTTGGCTCGGGCGGACAAGTTTCCCATGAGCGTGTCGAACATGCCCAAGCGGGCCGTGGTGTAGACGGCCTGGCGCAAGAGACCAGCTGAGAGACCAGTGTATAGGTCAAGAAACTTTCCGCTGGCAATGATCTGTCGAGTGACGGAGAGGGGAGAAGGCTTAGGGCCAGAAGCAGTTCCCTCGCCAGCGAGTTGAATGCGGACCTTGACCATGTCGACAGGCTGGATGACGGTTGTGGCCACCATGCCGCTGATACCACCGTTGATGAAGGGAAGGGCGGCCCTCATGAGAGGAGTGTGGAGGATGTCATTGGCAATAGCGGCCGAGTCACCTCGAGCAGCTCCCAAAACATCGCTGGTCTTTGAGCGAGCTGATTCAGCTGCCTGCTTGAGTGATTGGCTCATTATGAATGGGTAGGGTGGGTTCGGTTCGAGGAGAGATCGATCTAAGTTAAGACGAGTTCGATTCGAGTGAGTCGTCTTCTGAGAGGATGGATAGGATGGGCTGCTTGAGACTGGTCTGGTGTAAGTACAATTCAGACCCAAGATGTGGGCATGGCTGGGACTTTATAATATCATGGCAGCTATGGATGGGTGTCACCACCAACTACAACCGACTGTGGCCGTACACTCAAACAACAGCCATGATACATGATGATCCAGGAACCGAAGACTTCCGGTGTTGGACCCGAGGCCGGTGGCATGGCCGCTGGACTTGGACTTGGGCTTGAACTTGGATGGAGGTGGATGCCCGGCCCTGAATGTCCCATGGTGTGGGGGATATCGAGGCTTGTCTTGGGGTGTCTACAGTGGGGTCGCGAAAGTTACGACACATTTTGTATGGGGATTTCACCTAAAATGTGTCGTAACTTTTTTCTACCCACTGTATGAGTGACATGGAGGGTGTGTGCAGAGGAGGAGTATGAACTGTAGCCGGGGGTAGATTCCCGCTGGGCCCCTCCCGCGGCACAAGTGGATCTGCCCCCGCCATGGCCTGTGGATGTCTATGGCTTTGGCTGCGCTGGGCTGGGTCTGGATACAGGGCCCGGCAGAGCAATGACATGGGCATCAACAGAGAGGAGCTTACCAAAACAACAAGCAGAAAGAAATCGATATCCGAGGATTCGAGTCTTCCCGTTTGATTCCGCGTCTAATTGCCGCGAACAATTAGACGACGTTACAGACTTGGAGATGGAGATGGAGAAGATCCCAGAGCGGGGACTGCTTACAACGGAGATTGAATGGCGAAACAAAGCTGACTGAGACGGCGACCCGACTTTGTTGACGGTCGGGCAAAGAGGAAGAATTCGGAACTGTTGATACTTGGAAACAAGACGGAAATTGTTTTTATGTAGGTCTCTCAACAATGGTTCAATAGAGTATGTAGCAAGCGAGGACAGAAAGAGGCTTTGCGATCTGCGTCACGTTCAGATGATGAAGGAGGAGCAAGCAAAGAGGTGGGAGGGGAGGCAGAATTAAAGAACAAGAGAGGATGGGCTATTGATACCTCTTTCAGATGAATGGGAGGAAAGTACATAAAGAGGGGGAATAGCATTGCGTGTCTCCGAAGAGGGCCGACAACCGAGAGAAAGGCGAGAGAGAGGAAGTAGGGAAGCTCTACTGCTACATCAAAGGCAGCACGAGACCTGCCGTGATGTTGATCCAGCTCAGCATCTACTGGCGCATCGATATGAACCACTGGCGACCCTCCACCAGTGGCCAGAGATGGAAGAGAAGGGCAGACGCCGAGCCACTCACCGAGGAACGTCACCATACCAAGGTTCAGTCCGGCGTCAGGCTTGGCCCAAAGTTGTAAGCTGTTGCACAGTGAGTGGTGAGTGGTTGCTTTGTTGTTGACGTACTGTACGGGCTATCGGCTGCAACAGTACAACTAACACAGTAACTGTAGCTGTTGCTGGTGCTGATGCTGATGCCGATGCTGTTGAAATGCGGGGTTGGTGCTTCAGGACCTGTTTTGATAGAAGCGGATTAATGACATGTTGATCAAGATCCCGAGAGTTTAGTCGCCCAGCTAGTACTTACTGGCTGTATGTATGTACGTGCATAGGTGACATTGGCAAAGGTTAACCAATTCGAGTTGTAATCAACGTGACGCTGTTGGTGCCTCGGGATTGGCAACCCCTCATTCTTCTGTAACTGCAACCACCTAAAGAGAGCTCTCAGAGCATCGTCCAGCACAGTATCGAGGACGGTTCCTAATGTTGACTGGCTGGACCTCAGTTTCAGCAATTCTCCCCAAGCTATGATAAGAATGAACGTATCATGTGTTTATTTGACTTGGACTGCATTCCATATCCGCTTCAACAGAGCTAGAGCTCCAGCTGCAGTGTACATATCCATGTAAGAAGCTTACCTTAAGCTTTGGACTTGCTTACCTAGGCTGCTAGGTACGCTTGAAAATGAGGGGCTGGCCACGTCCAAAAGCAATTCATGTGCAAGTGAGTGGCTGCAGCTACGGCAGGCGTCACAAGCTCAATCTCCTCTCGGAGCCAACAAGCATCCAATGTTTCTCTGCGCCAAAATTGAGAGGTTGTTGTTGGGCGGACGCGGAATGAATAGCTCAACTTATGACGCAACCGACGGTAATAAACGGGAGCTATCTGATAGGCTAGATTTTAGCTGTCCTATCAATTAACTACCAGTAATGCTTCCATGGATGTCAACATTCGGCGTTCGAAAGTGACTTTATGGTAGGTGGGAGACATCATTTCGACGAGTATTTATTGTATTAGAGTCTATGTATGGGATCTGTAAATAGCAGATACCTGAACTGTAGGTACCTTATCCGAAGTGTCTGCAAATAACCGCTTGCGCCGCCGCAATCCAGGACCGGCTTTCCATTGTACAGCGCTCACGGAGCATTCTTATACCAGGGCTCAACTCCGGTTCCGGGCCGGGGTTAATATCAGATGCAAAATAGTCATCCGTTGAGGGCGAGGTGTTAATGTGCTTCTTCTTCTTCTGATGCTGCATCTTGCATGTGCAAGCTAACGCATCTGATTTGCTTTCGTTGCCTGCTAAAAGCTGGATACAACCCACTCAGCCGGCATCAAGATGCTATAATAACGTGAGAAATATCATGGGCCTCTTGTTGTTCATTTGTGCAACGCAACTTAATAATAGTCAAGCCTCACCAACAAAAGATATCGATGCTCAACAGCAACTGGACCCCGATCCATCAGCGCGGCTCGTAGTGGATACAGGCGTCAACACTGCCGATTGAGACTCCACAGGGCTACCTACTTCAATGGGCTCTATCGCTGAAAACCCCTACTTGACCTGGGCTCTCTTTGATCATTGCCACCTACACCTCCAAGGTTCTTTCTATTAGATGCTTCGAGATATCAACACAATGGCCAGGCTATCGTTAAATCGCGCGGGCAAAGAAAAAATCCCTGTTCTATGTATCATACCCAGAAACATCAATTCTCAAACCTTACAGCTGCATAGGTATATACGGAGCTGTTTAATGCCCGGCTACCTAGTCTAGACCCTATTTCCGTCCCACCCCCGGCCGTCATGGATCAGGAACCAAGCAAGGGTTGTCTCAAACTAGGACATTGAAGTCCTGCCATGATGCAAGGATACCAAAGTTACGACATTCTTTGCGCTTTTAGCTTGGCTACTGTCTAATTAAAGCCGCAACTCTGGTCTGTTCATGTTTGATATCCTCGGTTATGGTGTGAAAAACTTCAGACCGCGGGCTGTGCAAACACGTCACTTTTCCAGGAATCCGAGCAAGATATCCGCAGTGGATGGGGTGAATATTGGCTCAATACCCCATACCCAGATCAAGGGTCATTCACTCATCTAAGCCATGACTACGGAGTAGACTATGAGTGAGTTCATGTCGTGGCAGACTGATGTCGCATTTCACATGTGAACTGTCTTGACTCTCTCAACAACAGATAACCAAACCAGTTCATAACGGCGCGTTTCTCACAATATATGCATGTAATGCAACGTGAAGGCGCTCAACAATAGACACGCATCAGAATTACGGCTAGGGCGGTTAGGATGGGTCTTGGAACAAGAGCCTCAACTTGAGATTGTAGTGTCCATTTACAGGGCTACCTATTCATCTAAGATACCTACCTAGTCAGTGGAGTCTTTGGAAATTCTAGACGTGGTCGGTCAAGGGCAACACTCACTTCATTGGATCCATTTCTTACAAGTCCGGTGCAGGTTCCGAGGAAGTATGTTCCGAGGAGGCACCAATTTTCGGAGTCGTCACTACCAACCGATAAGCAGACCGCCAACACATGGATCTTTTACCTCTACGGGTCCAACGGATGTCTTATCATAGCATCCAATAGCAGAGATTCAATCCATTGCAAAATAAACATGTGAATTAGGTTGGGGCTTCAACAAGACTCGGTTGTTGTCTGGGTCATGTCTCCAAATTTGGAGTTGATGAGACATGGATGGGAAATTTTCATCATGGAACCCCAACCCCCAACCCAAAGATTCAGCCCTAGCAGCTTGAACCCCAAAATCTCGAGATTCTTGCATGGATACCTACAACCAAGAGCAGGGAGTGCGCCGGGCCCCTTGTGCTTCATGGCATCTCCGGTTCGCGGTCCCATCTGCCTATGATCTACGTACTTCGTAGATAGCTTGGGGGAGTTGTCACAGACAATTAGGCTGTGATACTACCAGTATGGGAGTATTGGAGCATTTGGGGGTTCTGGTCTGCCCATCCATATGCAGGATGCCATCTTGAGCCACAGCAGCCTCACCATAAACCTCTCAAGAAGCATGCCATTGGGCATGTGGAAAGTACTAAGGCAAAGATGATGCTGAGCCAGTGACCCCCATCTTTGTCTTGTCTTGAAGACTTCATCATATCAGCCACCCCAAGGCACGGCAAGGAACGGGTATCGACGCCTAACGTTAGATAGAGTTGACTTCCATCTCCAACAGAGTTACTCCAACACTCCATCTCGAAGATGGTTCCCCAGAGGTATCAGCCAAGATCACCCGACTGTTACTACTTATTGCCAGATATTATTCCTCGCCAAGAATCACGCTTCAACGAAAGAGACACTGTAAATGTTTGAGACTGTTTGGGTGGAAATGCAAAACTCGCAAGGTCGTACGTACCTATCCTCAGATAACACCAAGAATAGTAGTGGTTGGCTACCTCAACCGGCTTTAGATGTGCGAGAAACACTGCCTGTCCACATCCCGACCTTTTTGTTACGCCTAATCCATGTCTCAAAACCCCACGACTGAGCTTGCTAAGCTTGCCAAGCTATCCTGAATTGTTCCTCAATCACCGGACTTCAAGTTGCGGAAGTGCATTTCTCTCCCCTGTCAGCGATCCAGTCTAGATCCACAAGCCGTCTCTCCAACGGCAGCTCATTGATTTGATTGACGATGATGCTCAATAAGTTTGCAAACCTGTCTACGATAACTGGCCGGCAACTAACCGAGCCGAACGGACTGAACATAGAGCCCTTCGGATTGCGAGATGTAACAACGTGCACGCTCCGAATTGCCTCGTTATTACGCAAGATCCTCCTAAGAACAGGGTTTCGAGCGGCATGGCATTACTTGATTCACACCCAGTTTTAATGCCTCCGTTCAGGGTCCGATACATAGTTTATAGACGGTGGCCTATGAGTTGAGGCGAAGCATTTTGTGTGGTATATCCGAGGTTATGGCTTGTCTCGCTTGACTTGTATCGTGCTTTTCAGATGGACATTACATACACCGCTTGGCAGTTAGCCAGCCACATACTTGGGTAGGATCAACAAGTTCCTTGGAACATCATAACCGAACAATACCGCGGGTATGGCATTGACATGAAAACCGGATGGTGTTAGGATGAGAATACTATGATATCAAGAAGAGGGTCATTATTGCTCTTAGGTACTGAATTATACTCGGTCCAAGTCCGAGGGAGTGGAAGATGGACCCCGAGTAAGAATCAAAGTTGACTGAGATTCGACAGGATATATTTGTGAAAGGTTATAATTATTAGTATGATTGACTTGGCCGCAGATTCTAGGTAATCTTCCTTTCAGATCACTTACACGTAGTACCTAGATAGTACGTTACAGTATAGGTAGTAGGTAGGTAGTGTTGCTTAGACCAACCCATCCCGTCGTCCAGAATATTTTAGAATTCTATCAAGCTGCTTTATATGCACAATCCGATACTAGCTCCATCAAAGTTATAATAGACATGGATAATTAATGATCGGTGCCGCATCCCCCGCATACAAATCGATCCAATGTCGAAATCCCCACCATCGTCCGGTGCCAAAGTTCGCACTGTTATCTGACAGCGAGTTCTGGCGTCTGTGCACAGTAATCGCGTTATCTCTCGCACTAATGGAAGTTTCGTTGCGGCTCCGATATAGAACTTTTTTGCGACACTGCGGAAGCGGTTTTCCAACAACATAAAAAGGCCAGACAATGCCAAAACGAAAGCGCGGGGAGCCCAATCTTGGGGATAAGCTTGAAAAGCACTGTAATGATGTCTCAAAGGCACTCAAGGCTGCAAAGGGCCTAGAGCGCCAGCGATACAGCAAAAGACTTCATGAAGATGGAGTTGAGCCTGACAAGAAGGAAAGATTGGAACGAGAGGTGACGGTCTTGAAGGTGAGTCTACAAGAGACCCAGAGCCTCAATCAATAGTCTCCTAACCAGAATTGTCTAGTCTCTTGACCTTCATCAAACAGCGCGCGCTCACCTCTACTCGTCGATCCTTAAAGTCAAAGACCTTGCTGCATCTCCCGACCTCCCCGAAGAGATTCGCAACGGCGTTCCCAAGCCCGAGCTTACCCCCGAAGAACAGGCTGCGCTACACAATGTTACCAGTGCACTATATAATCGTGAATTAGTCAAACAGGCCATCACCCGCGCCATCGCCACCTTCTGCCAGGCCCTCGATGTTCCTCTACCCGGAAAGGCAAAACGCGTACGAAAGTCCAAGAAGGAAGAGAAAGAGGAACAACCGTCCGATAGGATAGAAGGGGAGCTCAAGTCTGAGGCTGGGGCTAGAGTTGCTAAGGAAGACGTGCGAGCGTCAATTGAGAAGGAGGAGGTTGAGGTTGAAGAGGAAGAGTCGGAATTCGAGGGATTCTCAGATCACGATGATCCTGTTCAGGAGCCTGAAGAGCTTGACAGTGAAGATGAAGCGAAGGAAGAGAGGTCTATGTCCAAGTATGACCACTTGCTAGGCGGCTCTTCCGATTCTGCAGACGAAGACGATTTCGACGATGAGAGATTCGAGCGGTTCAAGGGCAAAGAGAAGGTCAATCTAGACGACATATCCGTTTCTGGCTCAGACGCCGCACCAGAGCTCGGTTCCGAATCATATGATGATGATGATGATGAAGAGCTTTCTGTCTCAGCTTCACCCTCGCCACCTCCGGCCAAGAAGAAGAAGAGCAAGGACAAGGCATCAGCACCCGCTCGTCCTCGTGAATCGACCTTCCTACCCTCACTCATGGGCGGTTACATCTCAGGTTCTGAATCCGCCTCCGACGTTGATGTTGCCCCAGCCAAGAAACGTCGCGGCCAACGAGCCCGCCAGGCAATTTGGGAGAAGAAATTTGGTAACAAGGCAAAGCACTTACAAAAGCCTGCTTGGGAAACACAACGCGGACGTGATTCTGGATGGGACGGCAAGCGTGGTGCTGTGGAACCAGGAGATGGCCCGCGAACGCCCTGGAAGAAGGGCATTCGCAATCCTCTCGCGGCCAGGCAAGGCGGTGGTGCGGGAGCAGAGAACAAGCCCGAGGTGAAGAGGCCGCCTCCAAAGAAGGATGATGAAGGCCCATTGCATCCTAGCTGGGCAGCCAGGAAGCAAGCGAAGGATGCAGAGAAGACAGCGGCATTTGCGGGATCCAAGATTACATTTGACTAGGCGTACTCTATATATAGCGATACCAGGAGTAATAAAAGTTTGATTCTAAGAGTATATTCTCTGTCATGTCTTGGAGGTCGTTCTAGGATGCACATACACCGGCAAACCACCCTCCATCGGAAGAGTCAAACTACTCTTGCTCACTCTCTCGCCTTCGAAAGCAGGTCTGAAGTCAAATAGAGGCACCAACCTCGCCAATGTCTGTACAGCAACCAACTCTGCCATTTTCTTCCCTAGACACACCCGAGGTCCGCCATTGAAGACAGGAAACTCGGCTGCAGAACGCTGCATGACTGTCACATCACCAGATGGAGACGTAGTCAGCCATCGCTCTGGGCGAAACTCATCTGCATCAGGACCCCAGGTTGTGTGTGAGCGGCCCATTGCCCAAGCACACCATAGCACAACAGCGCCTTTTGGGAGGAATGTTCCATCGGGAAGGATTGTTTCTTGTTGGGCTTGTTTGATCTCGAAGGGGATGGGAGGTCGAAGGCGGAGGGTTTCGTAGAAGACTGCCAGCACGTAAGGGAGTCGTACCGGGGTTAGAAGATCAGGGTCATTCTCAGAGTGATCTTGGTCTCTGACTTCATCTTGTAGGTCTCGGATCGACTGGCATAGCTTGCTGGTAACTTCGGGGTGCTTCATGAGCAAATATAGCGTCCACGTAAGTGCCTGAGCAACTGTATCTCTCCCTGCCGAAAGATAATTCAGTGCAGCATCTGCTACAAGATCGTCGTCGCCAATTGCATCCAACAAAGACTGAATGAGACTTCCTGGCGCATCGGACTGACTTTTTCCATCCATTTTTTCGCGGTCAGCCACTGCACTCTTGACGATCTGCTGCCCGTACGCCTTGACAGTTCTGATAGAACGTCGCATTCGAGTTCCAAAGAACATTTCTGTCATAAACCATAGGGGATTCTGGAACCTTTCGGCTGTGGCCCCTGAAGCATGCTCAAAGGCAACGGTAAAATCATCGTCAGCGTGCATCTCCATGTTGTATGCCATCCGTCCCATCAGCTGCGTCGTCACTTCGTGGATCACTGCCTGTAAGTCCACTACATCTCTCCCAGCTTCTTTACCCTTGAGGACGTGAATGGCTTGTTCTAGGTACTCTGGTAATCGGTCACTCGTCAGAGTCTTCAAAGCAGCTGCTGAGAGGAATCGTAGACCAGCCTTGCGCTGCAGGCGCCAGAACTCGCCGTCCACGTTGATGATGCCATGGCCAAATAAGTCCCAAGATCGCTGTTTGAAGAAGTCTCCCTTTTCAAAGATTCCCTCATGGCGGAAGATGAACTCCAGGTTCTGGGGGCTGTTGATAATGACACCTGGCGGGAGAGTAGGAACAGTGATATGGAGAGTCTCATAGCCATAGAGTCGCTCACAGCGATGGAACCAGGAAAAGAGACGTTGGCGAGGCTGAAGGAATATGATGCCGTTCCCTACCAGCGGTAGTGAGTTTGGAGGTTTTCTGGTTGACTGTTAGTTGGGTACATATACTCAGCAAAGTGGCATGATGGGTGAGCATAGGGTATGTGGAATTGAGTAAATACCAACCTGAGAGGTTTGCCATTGCGCGTGGGCTTTGGTGATTTCTTTCCTAATAAACAGAGAAATAAAAGGAGAGTCGCTGATAGAACAATGGGCTGTTCTAAGACGAAGCTGAGATAATGCATTGTCGTCTTGACTGTGACTACCTAAGGTAGTAAGTAGGTAGGGGTTGCAAGGTTGAGGTTGGAGTTGTCTGAGTCTGCACGCGATATCATGATGTAACCTTGAATCCACAATTAACCACAAACAGTGAAGCTGGGCATAGTATTCACCACCTGGAGAATAGTGATGTTTCTATCAAATATCTAGATTTACGTTGGTGTTGACCTTTGGACGTATTCGCATGCAGTGTAAGCAAAGAGGGCTGTGTTTTCGCTCCCTCGTATTCGTCACGAGAAATGCGATGGACGACCACTCTAGTAACCTAGCTAACTAACTAACTAATATTGGATGTATCTGTATGTTCAAGATATCCCAATACTTCAACAGTCGGAACGTGATTCTATCCGTCGGTCCAATTTACGTACACCTCAACCGAGGCATGACGTTTACTCAGAGAAGCTTGAACCAACGAGGTTTCAGCGATCGTTTCACGAACGAGATGGTTGAAGTTATCACAGGCAATCAAGCAACCGTTGACCACTTTTCTCCCTCTTGAGAAACAGTCAACGGACGCTTATAAATATCGACGTATCCCAGAAAAGACAAGTGAGAACCTTGTTGAAATTATCTTCCACATCACTTGAACAGAAGAAGCAGCTCATAGCCTCATATCGTTCAGTGACTTTTGATTCATCTCGGCATATCCTCAGCGTCCCCTTCGCTTGGGCTGCCCCTCCAAACCATATTTGAGACATTACTGTGACATTGGATCCAATCCAAGGACGTACCTTGGCTGCGTTTTGGTGTCACAGCTGCATAAACAATTTCCTCCTCCCACAACAACTTGTTCTGTCCTCAATTGTCCTCTCCTCTCCTCTCCTCTCCTCTCCTTTCCTCTCACCATCACCATCATCATTACCATTTTTTTTTGTGCATAACCCCCCCCAATTATTTTTATCCAACCCCTGCATCTGAAACTGCAGCTCCCCTAGCCCGGGCATCAAGATAGCGTCATCGACTAAGCTCACGCGGCCAGACCAGATAACAGATATTGGCGATTGAACACGTCAACGATATTATATTCCTCTGTAGCGACCTCAATTGAATGTGCCTGATATCAATCTTCCATTCAAGCATACTGAGTTAACCGCTACATCACTCAATCGCTTTTCTGCAGCTCATTTATCCCATTCCCCTCCACCTCACAAAGTGTTGGGGATATAAGCGCCAGCCACCTCTAGCGACAAATAACTTCATTAGATCAGTCATGTCAGCTCCAAGCACATTTGGAGAGCTGGGTCTCTCCATCATCGGCCTCAGCGCCGAATACCCACCATATTCCCTAGATTATACTTGCCTCAACACCCTTAGTGACAAGTTCTATCCCGATACACCTTCGTGAGTCCTACCAGTACCAACATGCCTCCCTCAGTGGCTAATAGGTCATGATAGTATGCAAAAGGTCCTCGGAATCAACAGATATACCGGAATTGACACGCGGTCGTCCATTGGAACACCCGACCACCCAGCTGTTAACAAGAAAGATGCGCCCTCGATAGCAGAGCTCCACACCCTGTTCCTCTCCGATGGTGTTCCTCTTGCGATCAGAGCCGCTCGAAAGGCCATTGACGAGGCCAAAATTGACACAAGATTCATTACCCACATAGTCGCCACAACATGTACAGACAGCGCAAACCCGGGCTTCGACCACTTTGTCGCAAAAGGTCTGGGCATATCGCATGGTGTAGAGAAGGTCTTGCTTCATGGTGTTGGCTGCAGCGGTGGACTAGCAACTCTCCGAACAGGCGCGAACCTAGCTCTTGGTCATAAAGCACGCGGTCTGCCCGCGCGCGTCCTGTGTGTAGCACTTGAGGTCAGTACCACTATGGTACGTAGTGAGCTAGATAGCATCAACGAGCTACAGCAGACAAGAATAGGTGCATGCCTGTTTTCGGACTGTGGTAGTGCCGCTGTGTTGAGCAATGGTATCGGTGAACCTTCTGAACCTGTATATGACCTCCTCGGCTGGGACCACAGGACCATACCAGATACTGAGGATGACTTGGGGTTTGATGTTGACCCAGTGGGTAAGTTCAATATCTCCATAGTGTCTCTTCCAAAGACCGAAACTGACAGAATGATAGGCTGGAAGGTTGTTCTCACACCTCGTGTTCCCAAGCTCACTGCTGCCTCAATTGGCCCAGCTTTCAACGACCTCAAGGCATCTCTGCCCCAACTCCCTCCAGACTACCAGAAAGCAGCCGACTTCGACTGGGCGATGCACCCTGGCGGCGCTACCATCCTTTCAGGCGCTGAGAGAGCCATAGATATCACACCAGAACACCAACGGGCAAGTTACGACACATATATCAATCATGGCAACTCAAGTTCAGCTACCATCTTCAGTGTCATGGATCGCCTACGTTCGAAAGACATGGATGCCATGGCGCCTGACGGACGAGTCCGTGACTATGTCGTTGGTTGTGCTTTCGGTCCTGGTATCACAGTTGAAATGTGCATGTTGAAGCGGAACACGTCTTATGGTGCACACCAGCCTGGCCTACAAACTCCACCAGAGACACCGGCTGAAACGGAGACTGAGCCGAGTGAAATCGGGGACGGAGATGGTGAGTGGGGCCGTGAATCGAGCGGAGATCCGGCCGAGTCGCCGGATCAGTATGCGTTGTTCGTGGCCGAATCCTTGGAGCATCTAGATCTAGATTAGCATGGAGTTGTGGAACAAGGTTCATCATCATCCAGTTCGAGGGCGTTACTTGGCAATACTAGTTGGAAGCAAGCAACAAAAGAGTAGAGGTAATGAAATTATGTACACTTTAACAACTGCTGCAAGGGGCGTGTCCTAACATTGTGACCCTCAACTCACTTTCGGTTACACATAGATCAATTAAGTGCGGATAGCTCGAACCATAATTACTGTGCTACCAGTCGTCACGACCTCGTTCCGAGCAGGCCATGCGGATTGTGGCGGTCTGAGAAGTGCAACGGAAATTTTCTCCTATTGCGTTACCTGCAAGATCGTCTGCAAGCAAGTGTGCCTAGCAGAGACATGACACCAAGGTGGGAAGTCAACTTTGTCTCTTCCGAATATAAAGAAAGCCGTTGCCAAGCCTCAGCCTTTGCCGAATATATTGCCGGTTTGAGAGAGCGGTCCGTTCTTGTTCCTGCATGATGGGTGAATGTGAAGCACGCCCTGTTAAAACAACCAACGCGTGGTGTGTTGATCAAATCAGGAATGAAGATCGGCGAACTGGTCAACATATCCAGATATCCTCGTTACCCGTTGTGTATTTGCTTGTTCAGCGACTGGACAGTCTCGAATGATGGGTTATTACCCGGCGGAGCAATGTTGTCTGCTCATTGGCCTCAAATACGATGACGACAGCCCTGATACGCCTAACTGTGGAAGAAATTGGGCTTTCATCGACAAATTCGCTTGATGACTCTTAATGCCTGTCCCGCCCTGACTTTGACGCCAACCGCGGTAGTATAGACTGGGGTCAAGAAGTGTTAGTTGCATGTAAGGGGAAAACGAAGAGGGGTCCTATTCCATAGGACGTTAGAAAGGCGTAGATGACAGATCAGACGGACACATCAAAGGCTAATGAGAAGGCCCCTAGAATGGCTTTCTAATCAAAGATAATCACCAGCCAAAGAGCTGACCCTGGTCACTTGAGTCGAGATGCCGGACTGATAAGTTTTTTTTATGGCGTTTTTTTCTTTGACACATGAGCGCTCAAGTTCAGATATCGAGCCACTCTGACGTAGTGAAGAGCGCCCAAACTCGTCGTCCTGGAGCTGAGATATAGTTCAACGAAGGGGCATCATCTTCTTCAAAGTTCACGCTCGCGTACCGAGGCTAGTGGAGCTCCCGGTACAAGATATGCTCATGTACCGGTACTAGGCAGGGGGTGTTTCTCCAGCATTTTGATCTGATCATAAGAGCCTTGTCGCTTAGTTTAATGCTTTCCCGAAATCCGAGACTGACAAAAGCGCCGCCAGTTTTGACACTGAACGCTATGCCATGTGGTTGGTTAAAGATCAGCACATAGTTGAGGTAGCATCCGCGAGAAACAGCCTTGAAGTGGATTAGCTGCCGCCAAGATGTCAACTCACGAGGATGAGCAAGGAACTTGCCGCGCCAACTTACAGCGCTTGAGCAATGACGACTCATCAAGTGGATTCTTGCCCCGTATTTTCTTTCAGCTTGGACTTACTAACAAAGTGGGCGAAACGATCCTCAACCTCGTGGCATCGACAAGGCTAAAGACTTCCGAGTCCTCATCTTTGAAACATGCTTCCACATACATACACTGGATATGCTGTAGGGATGGCTGGGGCCTCAGGAGACAAAAAGCTTGACTAGGTAGACAGGGTCATCCCACGAGTTCCAAGGCATTTTGACAGCCACCGGCTGACGAAACAATGGTGAGTCCAATCGGAAGAGATTCAAAGACGAGGGCGTCCCGAAACAGGAACTCGTCTCGATATGAAGCACCCTGTGGCTTGCAGGTTTGACGGAGGCCCCACCCACACTAGCATGGTAGTTAATGAAGTTTGCCGCAGGTAGTCGATGAAGGTATGTATGTACACCAGCTAGACCTGCTATGTAATATCTATGTATGTACATGATACGAGCTCCATTTGCGGTCGTATGAGAAGTGAAGCACGTATCGGGGGTTTAAGCTGTTGTGCACGGCGCGCAAGACGGGGTTTGCTGACCCGGCCGTGGGGAAAAGGCTTGAGCCCAAATTCGAGAACCGAAGCTTTTATACTTGTGGCTGTCGATAGGTAGCTCCTAAATGCCACGAGAAAGAAACCTTCGTCCATAATCTGCAAGTTTTGACTCAAGATATAGGATGGCCAAGAGGAGTTGCTAATAACTCTCCATCCTTGAAAGTTTTGTGATGCGTGCCATGACCCAGAAGAGTATTCTGAGCGTAAGGCGTGGACGTGTGCGATACCGGACGGTTCGGATCAGGACCACGCTACATAGGCATAGGCATAGGCCTAGCCGCCTAGTTGACGTCTGGTCAGGGCCTTGTCAGGTAACTAGGTAGGGTGGGTTGTATGCCCCTTGAGTAACTTGACGGCGTGCAGGTGACGAGTCTCCGCCAAGAGGGCATCCAATCCAAACTGTGACTATGAAGCTAGGCGTGCGGCGTGATAAGAGGACAATGTCCAAAGGAAGCTAGAGCGGTGGTCAATCTCCACAGGTAAGGCAGAGAGCAAGGGAGGTGAGCGCTGTGTAGAGTTCGCCGTTGAGTATTCAACAGCCGGTATAGTTGTTTAAGTTGAGCGAGATCCCCATCAACGATTGTGTTAAAGAAGTATCGCATATCACGACGACAGAAGAATCGCCAATAAACGAGAGATCGAAGAGCTGTCATCGAAATCCTAGCTCAGCATCTCCTGGCAGGGCAGACCCGGGAGACTCGACAATTGTTCGCAGTCCTTATCATATTGTGTTGTTGTTGCGACCGCCAGCTGGCAACTGTATGGATACCGAGACGATATCATCAACACGGATAACCTCACAACAGACACTCAATCGTTACTGAGAAATCTGCAACGACAGGCCAGCACAGGAGCACAGGACTCTTAGATCTAGAGCACCGGCCTCATTGGGATTGTTGCCCAATCGCAATTACCCTGAGGACGGGACGCAATTTGATTAGGTTTCGGCTCCGAGACTCTGGGTCAGTCCATGCGGATCCGACAGCTCTAAGAGGGACGCTTCTGGTTGGATCCGGTTGGAATTCCCTTTCCCGGCATTGTTCTTTCTTGGCGTTGCGCGCACGGGAGAGAGTAGGCAACGGCTCAGTTTTCAGGTGACTAGGTACTGAAGGAAAGCAAGGCTGGAGGGCTATTATCACGTCTTCGGTGTGGGGGATGCTGAGGGAGAGATGGAGATGGAGATGGAGATGGATGGAGGTGTTGTTGTTCAGCGGCACCAAGCGATTGGAGCCGATGATTTCCACGGCGGCAGGGCCGTTCATTCCGCTCCTATCACTTCAGAATATCCGGGTCACGTGGGTATACCTGGCAACCAGAGCCAGAGCCAGAGCCTACCCGGGAATGATGGTCAGGGTGGCACCTGGCGTTGGCGTAGGCGCAGTTCTCAGCGCCCGGGCCCCGTTACTCATACAGCTACCGACCTAGTGGCCCCCGACCATGACCCAACTGGAAGTCCAGTGATAATACCTTTTACGCATGCACAATTCGCGTCACCTCTAGCAGTTCGCGCTCACAGTCACTCTCACCCTCACCCTCACCATCACCCTCACCCTCATCACCACATCCACCCTCAATCACAGCCAAACTCACCCTACACCCACCCTCACGTTCTTCATCATCAGATATTGTCCCATCAATCACTCTCTCACTCTCACCTTTCCGACGACCCCGCCACAGTCGATGGCCATTTCGGCACGATGGAGCAGATTGAGACACAAGCAAGCGACCTTCGGTTCCTTGCCCAAGTTCCTGTATTGAATCCAACCTCGAGCCCGTCTCTCGGCCCCGGCTCCGGCGCCGGACGAGGCGGAACTCCAGCCCGTACCCCCGGGAGCGCCGTGGGAGCCTCTACGGGTGCTCCTATTGCTTACGAGAATCATGCCAGTCCAAGTTCCGCCTCTGTCGGCGACAATTCCGCTCACGGTGCGAGCGCGTCCAATGCCAATAAGAGGAAGTCGACAGACGATGGTCAAGGCAATGGATCAAAGCAAACAAGAAGTAAAAGAAACAGAGTGAGTTCTGACCATCTCGTTACATCTACTATCAACTCCTGGACCATTATGATGTGAGATCACATGAGACAAGGATGAGGGATGAGATGAGGTGAGGCATCTTTCAAGGACAGGGACGCACTTCGTGACGGCCAAAGAGGGGTTCGTTCTTGAGAGGGCTACACAAGACTGCACGATACTCGCCTATCGAGTCCTTCGAGTCTTCGGACATCAAACATCTCGGCCTCCTTGTTGCACAACATAAACGAACCCAGGCGGCTGGGTCGGCAATCCGAATCCACTCCTGTTTCATCCCTTTGATCCCTCCCACTCATTCTCATGCCACTCCCCGGGTCACTATACTTGAAGATCACTCAGGCTAACGTTGCATTCTTCACCATGATAGTACATATCAATAGCTTGGTCAGTATGCTTCCGCCATTGAATCTGTTCATCTTCGCCGCGACCGCGTAGCACAACACTGCATTATCTTGGCCCCTAACGAGCGCGTATGCTAACAACACATAGCAATGAATGCAAGAGGCGAAAGATAAAATGTAATGGCGAAACTCCCTGCCAACGATGCGGCAACCTCAACTTGGCCTGTCTATATGCCCCGAACTGCTGCTCCGGCAACTTTAAGGAATCCGACGAGTTCAAGCAGGTCACGTCACAACTAGGCCGCCTCCAAGAAGAAGTCGGCTGGCTTCACCAAACCGTCAAGGCCCTTCAGTCCGAACCTGCCCGATATTCCTCACTCGGTGACCGGGCAATGACCCACGGCCACGGCACGCCGGCAGTCGCCCCTTCACCTTCCCATAGTTCTACTTCACTTAACCGACAGGACATCTCGAAATACGGTTCTTTCCGGGGTCCAACAAGCATGGCCTTCAGTCTGGATGTTGCCAATAATACTATCAACAATATGGGTTACAAAGGCATATCAGACGAGGAAAACCCGCACCTGAATGATGGCCTGGGCTCCATGTCGACGCGACCAAGGGATCCCCTCCACGAATTCGACAAGGACGAAATGATTCGCCTGTGTCGTCTGCACGAGGAAGAGATCGGTATTATGTATCCAGTGCTCAACATTCAAACCGTGATATCCCATGCCAAAAACATGGCCACATTTCTTGAAACCCTACGACAGCAAAGCCCTAGAGAACTTGTCAATGACGACAAGACTCTACAGCTCAAAATCATCATGTGCTGTGCTCTAGTGGTAGAAGAGCATGGGCACAGCGATAAAGCCATTCGCTTATTTGAGAGCATGGAAACGGTTCTCAACCGGAAGCTCATGGCTGAGGCTGCGGATGTTGCCACCTTACCAATCCTGGCTCTTGTTGCCGGGTATAGATTTCTTTCCAACGATGAGGTTTTGGCTTGGCGAGTCATGGGTTCTGTCGCACGATTGTGTCTAGAGCTTGGCATTCATCAAAGAACAGGCCTGATGAGGATTCAGGATGAAGAAGAACGTAAGAACGCTCTCGTCAGCTTCTGGTCGGCATATGTGCTGGATAGGCGATGGGCTTTCGCAACTGGGCTACCTTTCGTCGTTCAAGATGAAGAAATCGATTCAGAATTGCCATTTCCAGTGAGTAGTTGATGGATCCAGGGCCCCAGTCTTAACTAACGAATTTTTAAGGAGGAATATCCTTATCTTGTGGCCATGATCACCTATTCTCGGATAGGTGCAACGGTGTGGCGACAAGTAGCTCATTTTGGACCGGTCCTGGCACGCGATTTGCGCTCAGCGGAACTGGAGAATGTCGACCAGGAGTTGTTACAGTGGTATGAACAGATTCCCGAAGAGGTCAAGGTTCGTAACTGGGACAAGGAGAAGCATATAACGTCGACTCCGTCCTATAATTTGCAACGCCTACGAATCTGGACATATTTACGCCTGAATCAAGTAAGTGCTGTGCTCAAGACTCAGTCGGTATAGGCTAACAATATGCAGATGCGGATCTGGCTTTACACGCCTGTGTTGCATAGTGCTACAAGCATCATGGCGCATCCTGCGCAGTCAGAACGTGTAGTTGACATCGCCAAGGACACTATCCGATACCTTAGCCACCTGAATAACACAACCAACTTATACAGACGTGTACAGGTTTTCTACCATCAATTCCTCACATCAGCGATTGCGGTCGTCTTCCTCGCATCCGTTCACGCCCCGGTCCGCTTCAGCGCTTCCTGCCGTGAGGAGTTTTATATGGCCCTCGAGCTGGTGAAGGATCTATCCGCCAAGAGCTGGGCATCGCAGCGACTTTGGCGGACAATAAGATCACTCAAAGACGTGGCACCGCGATTTGGACTTAATGCTGAGGACGACCCTCAGTCAACAGCAGCGTTGGGGATGATAGGGCTTGCTCGAGGGCACATGGAACAACAGCAGCCGTTCCGCAAGCCATCTATTCCTGGTCAGCAATCACAAGCTGCTACCCCAGACTCAATGGCTCAGAATGGATCACGAATCCAAGCCGAGATGTCACGAATGTTCGAGGGCTATGTAGGGTTGAATGGGTTCCAATATAACGATAATGAAGGACAGCAGGGGCCGAATGCTGAGGTTTCCGAAGCGTCCAACGGCGGCATGTTTGGAGTTGATGGCACTGTCTTTCCTCAGTTCAAGGAGATGTATTAGCCAAGCATGCTTAGCTAAGTATTTTGTATATTGCTAGTTAGTATTTAGATATGATATCCCCTCCTGTACACTGACTTTCAGATAGTCTTGGATATCTGGCGGCGTAATATGGCGCTCAAAATGGAGATACGAATTAAGTTAGTAATGTACTATTTGATAATAAAGATTTGAGGTTCTGCGTCCAGGCAATTGAGTTGTTTGTTTTGTAGGCCGTTATGCTTGGGGATATGCTAGTAGTAGAAGCACATCTGGCACCTGTGCAAAAACCTCGAGATAACCTAATTGGACAAACATACTAGCTAGATAACTTACTATGGTATCTTGAGAAGCTCGGGCTCAGCACATCGATGGTATACAACCTCACTCATCCTTGTCTTGGCTGTGGGTAGTAGGTATGGTCAGCAAAATGGTAGCTTAGTAAGTCAGGGTCTGTAACCCATTGGATGTATCTCATCTTGGAAATCGTAACGTTGTCTAGATTCCACTACTCTTCCTTATCGTCAACTTCTGACAAATTTGACAACGAATCATCATCATCATCATGCTGCTCACAGCAACGATCCCCTTCCTCATCCACGCTCTCATTGAGACCCCAGCTGCCTTGACCTTCATCCTGAAACCCTCATCACAACTTCAACCGCTTCCTCCATCGGCAGCTCTAGTTCTTCAGTCATTCGGTGGTCTTCTTCTTACGAGTAACCTCATTGCTCTCATCTTTATCCGGCGGCCGTTTGATGACGCAACTCGTCAAGCTGCGCTCGCCTTTTCCTTCTGGCATTTATGGCCTATTTATCGAGCATATATGCGAATAAATGGCTATACAGAGGAGGAGGAAGCTTCAACTGCCAAGACATTGGGGGGACCACTGGTGCACCTAGGAGTTCACATTGTTTTGATGACCATGTTTCTTTGTACCTGGTATTTTGGTAATGCTTAATTAAGCAACAGTCTATGACATCTACAATTACAACTTTTTCGTGTGTCCGTCCCCGTTTAGTTTCTGAACAGCCGGAGTCCTGCCTCCTCAACATCGACATCCATGTCATCCTCGCTCTCATCTTCGTTAAGCTCCATCTTGCGACCGAACAGCGTGCCGAAGAAGCGGTCAATAGCGCCCTGCTCCCACGCACGTCGGTCCTCAGGCGCCATGAAGTTCTGCAGCTTCTCGTGAACTGTGAAGCGCATCTTGCGGCCCTTGCTGGCCTTGCGGTCAACATTCTTTCGTGACTTAACGTCCTTGGCTGCTGTGAGGACGACCGTGGGGACGGCAGCTCCGGCTCCAGCTCCCGATGAGCCCTCCACTGTGCGCTGGTCCACAAGCTCCTTCAGGAGAACCTGGTAGAAGTCGGCGTCGTCGTAGATGTTGCTGTCCTCCGATGCACCCTTGGCAGCTTGTGCAGGGGCACATGAACGAGGGACGCGAGAGCGCTTGGCGAGACGGTTATCAGGGTCAATGAGCTGCTCCTTAAGGGCACTCACAAGAGTCTTGTTTCGCGACTCGAGCCCCTTTGGTGCTGTGATATTGACAGACTGCACCTTGCGAGACCACTTCTCAAGGCGATCCTCCCTAGATTTGATAGATCGTTGTTCCTCCGCTTGTAAATGCTCCCAGATCTCGCTTGTGGTCATAGACACATCCAATTCGCGCTTGCGCTTCTCACCAGCTCGAGGTGGTCCAAAGTTATCCTTAAGGCTGCTGATGGTGTTGAGGAGCTTGATGGCTGCCTCTTCAGCAGCCTCGTAGGGCTCCGATTCAGGCTCGGGGTTGGCGTCGAGGGTATCGAAGGTGTTGGCAGCAATGAGGGCTTTCTGTAGGCGAATTCGAATGTTAAGGAGCCCATCATAGGCCTTGCGCTGCTGGCGGATTGCCAAACCCTTGTCAACGTCGGGTCGGGTTGATAGGGCTGCCATCATAGGTTTTGCGTTCTTAGCCTTCGCCTCTGATTCTTCCTCATCGCTTTCGCTACCATCATCGCCCTCTTCCTCCTCCTCCTCCTCTTCTTCTCCCGAGCCCTCCTCATCGTCATTCTCATCCGACTCATCGTCGGAGCCTTCCTCGCCATCGACCAGAGCGTCAAGGCCATCGTCCATGTCGTCCTCATCTGACTCGGATGCGTCATCCTCATCTTCGCCAACAATAGCGCCACCTTCATCGGAAGAAGACATGTAGTCGGCAGCAGTAGCTCGCTTGTTAACGGGCTTTTTAGGCTTCGAGCTTCCTCGGAAAGTAAACTCCTTGAAGCGCTCCTCGTCACTTTCGCCAAGGGCGTCGTCGCTCTCGATTTCTGAATCGTTGGCCTCAGCCTCGTCGCGTGCTAGATCTGCGGTCTCAGG
Source organism: Fusarium sacchari (assembly GCA_017165645.1). Classification (NCBI taxonomy): domain Eukaryota; kingdom Fungi; phylum Ascomycota; class Sordariomycetes; order Hypocreales; family Nectriaceae; genus Fusarium; species Fusarium sacchari. The sequence goes on from JADANP010000006.1 coordinate 846,967, forward strand.
ATCGTCGAATTCCTCGTCGCCCGACTCCTCGTCCTCATTTTCGTCTTCAGGCTGGCTCTCTTCTTCGAGCGCATCTCGCGAGACTCGAGAGCCTCGGTACTGGGGACCGAGTGACAGGCCCTCCTGTTTCCTCAATTTACTCTTTCCGACGGAAACATAGTGCTCAGTACCCGCGTTCTCGTCCTCGCTCTCTTCACTGCCGCTGCCATCCTCACTAACTTCGACATTGGCCTCGGGGTCGTAGTCTTTTGATGATTAGGAACTATAGGTTATTATGGTAGTATAGTGACTTACCCTTGGCGATAGGCTCGTCCAAGTCTTGAAACTGCTTTGCGCGACCCTTTGCTTTGGCCATTTTGATGGTTCAATTGTCAAGTCTTCCACTAACAAACAAGCAGAAGCCCCCACGTTGGAAATTTTCTGAGGAATGGCCTTGAACTTTTAGGCGGTGGCAGCTGGCAGAATCGTCGCAACTCAGCGTTAGTGGAGAGAGCCCTGTGTAGTCCGCTAGCTCAAACTCCCATCGTTGATGGATTCCATATGACACCCTATTTGGTCAGACTCGTGTATCCTTGACATCCTATGAGTAGACAATTCAATATGTTGCTTGTTTAGACACTATAGACATTGAACAATTCCCTATAATTCGGAATTGAGGAGTTCAAGCTTAGGACGCCGAGGCTCTTAGTTATTATATCCCATCTAAAGCCATAAAATGCGTCCAACATCTGCCCGCCTCTTTCAGTGCTTCCGGGCGCTGCAACATGAAAATCCATTAGTGAGTGATCTTCTTTAGTGCTGAGTACTATCAGATTAGAGTATGGCTGATACCATTCCAGGGTCTCCCTCGATCAGGAACGCCACCGACCTGGGGTAAACGTCCAGTCCGTCGCAAAATCACAGGTGTCGAGAAAGTCATTGCAGTATCTTCAGCCAAAGGTGGTGTAGGCAAAAGCACAGTTGCAGGTATCTATAGATGGCTCCCGAGACTTGAGAAGTTCTAACAGAAGCGACTAGCAAATCTGTCTCTGGCTTTTGCTCGCCTTGGCTTTCGTGCTGGGATCCTGGACACTGATATCTTTGGTCCATCTATTCCAACCTTGTTTGACCTCTCAGGAGAACCGAGGTTATCGAATAGTCAGTCACTGGAGCTCATAACGCCTTCTGAGCATGAACTGACATTGCAAAGATAACCAGCTCATCCCTCTCACAAACTATGGAGTCAAGACCATGTCCATGGGCTATCTGGTTGGTGAGAATGCACCAGTAGTTTGGCGAGGTCCCATGGTGATGAAGGCTATTCAGCAGCTTCTACATGAGGTAGAGTGGGGTGGTCTTGATGTTCTTGTCCTAGACCTCCCTCCAGGTACAGGAGATACACAGTTGACCATCACACAGCAGGTTATTTTAGATGGTGTGTTTCTATGAGATGTCACGTTTGTTTCTACTAACAACCCCTAGGCTCTGTCATCGTCACAACTCCTCATACTCTTGCCACCAAAGATGCTGTCAAAGGTATCAACATGTTCAAAACAGTTGATGTCAATATCCTTGGCTTGGTACAGAACATGTCCTTGTTCACATGCCCGCATTGCCACGGAGAAACCAACATCTTTGGTTCCAATGCAAGGGTTGAGAAGTTATGCCAAGAGCATCAGATCGATTTTCTAGGTGACATCCCATTACATCCCAATATTGGAGATGATGGGGACAGAGGAAAACCCACAGTAGTGGCAGAACCTACGAGTGAGAGGGCGAGTGCCTTTTTGAAGATAGCACAAGACATCTGCCCCAAGATCGGTCTTAGTGGTAAATAGTTATTGAACTTCTACTCGGCAGCCGGGAAAATTGTACAATAAGGATCCCTATCAGCCCAACTTAGTAAAACACTCAAAGCCGAGGGGAAGAGGTGTTGTGTGCTCATGTAACATTATTTGATTAACACCGGCTAGTCCATCAACATAGACCGCGTCGCTCCTATATACTTGAGTCTGAAAAGGAAGAACTGGATTAAACGCCAGAAAGACAAGTTGTTAGCCTCTGCTGTGATCAAATGCAAGGCATGTTACCAAACAAAGCAATAAGCTTCTGAGACTTCCCGAACGCCCCTGTGTGCTCTTGAGTATCGAACCGAGTGCCCTGTCAAGAGAGAAAGGTGATTAGTCTAGCTCATCGTTCATTTGATAGACATGACGGCTTCGAGTGGGGTCTTTTCGCATGGCCTGGCCAGAGCCCGTGAAGCCAACTGAGAACAAGTTAGTGTCTGATTCATGGAAACACGAAACTGAAATGCGTACCTCTACCGTGGACGCCGTCTGGAGTACGGAACATGCTGTCCTTCTTTTGGTTCTTTCCAAACTTGGACTTTGCGCTGAATTCTTGCCACTTATTCTTGTTTTTCTCGAGTTCCTTCTTGGCCTTGATCTTCTTGGCCTTGGGAGGCTTTACTTCGCCATCTTGCTCGGCTGCCTTCTTCGCTTCAGGATATACTGTCGCGCCCGCTGATGAAACCAGTCCAGGGGCCGGAGGTGTTGCTGGTGCTGAAGTTGTTGGCGTGCCGTCCGCCTTTCGCTTGTTTGACACAGGTCGAATATCGCGAGACCGCAAGGTCTCAGTGTTGTCGTATGTCTTGAACTTGACGGTGTAGATGGGGTCTGTTGAGGATCCAGTGATAGATGTGATGCGCGCTGGGTAGAAAGCCTTGTCACCAGAAACCCACTTGGCTAGGATTGTATCGTTGACCTGGTAGTTTACAGGAGCCTGCTTCTCTTCCTCCACTGGAGCTGCTTTCTTAAAGGCTGGATGGTTCTCGCGAGACCATTTCTCGGGCTGAGGTGGCGGTGATGGTTCTCTGGGGGCGGGCTTGGGCGCCGGGGCAGGCTTGAGCTCAGCAATTTGTTCATTGAGAAGATCGATGAAGCTGTTCAACTCGTCCTTTAAAGCTTTGAGCTCAACGTTGTCGGGGTCATCGCGTAGCTGACCGAGAACGATATCGAACTAGAGAGAAAGGGTCAGTATGAAATGAATGACATATGATTGGATAAATGGACGGGGGTCGTACTTGTTCTTGGTACGTCTTCTTCTCTTGTTCGATTTCAGCGATGGACGACATGGTCTGGGATCTTCTTTCTGAGGTCGGAAGGGATGAATAATGCCAAAAATCGGGGGATCTGATAGGTGCCTAAGTATTCGAGGTGGGTGACGAGTTGGTTCGTGGGGTTCCTTGATGCACTGCACGAGATGAGATTGAAGATCCCAAGTTGGAGTTCAAGGTCACGTGTGTAGTATTTTAAAGCACCCCAGATTACCTAACTATATTATATCCCCGCCAAAACTTCTCCAAGATGAGGGTGAAGAAGAAGGGCAGGGTTTCCAATCTGACGAGCCACATCTTAGAGCATCCTAAATATTATATCTGCAACTGGCAGATGGCCTCTTTCTAATTTCTAGACTATTTGTTTCTATTGGGCTGTCATGTCTGGTGATGGGTTTTGCTTCCGCGAGTAGACTATGCGTCTTGGGAGAGTAGGTCCAAACATTGCACAAAGTCGACAATTAAGTAATTTGATTCTCGATCACCAAGATCGTACAGTGACGACTATGTCTAAAAAATCAATTCATATGGTTCGGTCTCATCACCCTTTCGTCCCATGAACGACACAGTGGCTACCTATGACGGTCGTCAAAGATTACCTTGGCTCCTTGGTGAACCACTCACGGTTATGCCGCCGCCTAAAGTCGGCCCGGAAGAGAACAAGGCAAAGCTAAAGCCAAAGGCTGGGGCCAAGATCCGTCTAGCAGTGTATGTAAGTAGGTAGGTAGGTCTCCGCGAGCCCCGAGCGGTTCGTGGCTAATGCAGCGTGTATTACAGGTGACGCATTCATGATTTTTTCTTGGTACCTACTATGTAGTTGGTGGTGTTCAACTCAACCTACAGTAACCATCCAATGTTTCTCTTTTGAGTTCATGGCCTGTTTCTGGGTTCGTTCATTTTTGTGACAAGTTACACAGCGAACCAAAGGCTTCGTAATTGGTCTCGGTTTGCCAAAGAGGGATATTCCATGGAACCCGATTCCGGTTGCGGCTCCGTGTCGGCCTGCGACAATGAATCTCGTCTCGTGGATCTCAATCTCATCTCAGTCGTGTTCTAAATAGAATGACTCTAATCTTTTGTTGGCTTACTTGCTTGCTTGCTGGGCATTTCGCACTATCACACCTCAGCATGTTCACTCGCTAATCACTGCTGGTGCTGCTGCTACTTCTGCACGATCAAAGTAATTATTTCGTTCGCTCACTACCTAGCTCCAATTCATTTCATTGTTCGGCCGTGTTCATCAAAGCCAGACACTTCTCGTACGCACACTTATATGGTATACCCCAGAGCCAGTGTCAGAGTCAGAGCTCAAGCAAATAACCTTTTGTGGACAAATCCAATCTTGATGGCTAGCAAGCCTTCGTTTTCATTCCCTTCCTCTCCATCACAGCCTGTCTATTACTCCGTACAGTCCATGAACATTCATGCAACTCAGGTCAAGTTGACTGGTCTTAGCACTGCCAGCCTCTGTCTCGGCAATAGACTAGCTTCATCTCCGCCGCTCTATTTGTTGGTCTTGACTCTTGTTTGGCTCTCGATTGTTCGTTGCTTCCAGGGCCATGCCTGGTCTGTCTGGTCTGGAATTGCTCGCCTATACTAGTAACAAGACCAAGACCTTACTTTACGGTACCTTACTCTTACTCGCCTACCGACCTTGTCCATACTTATATTTTTTTTTTAAACTAGACCTTCCCTTACGTCAAAGTTGCTTCTGCTCAACGCCGGGCACTTTTCTTCTTTAATCTTCTCTCCCTTTCTTCGTCATCTTCTTCTTCTTCTCCCCAGACTCCAGACTCATAGTGATCGCCGGCCCATCTCCGCTCCTCCACTACTCTCGACCCTCACCGATTCTTCTCGTGGCCGATCCATTGACATTGACATCACTCAAGGGGAGCCCTACAAATCTGACTTAAAAAGGGAGCTCCATAATCGGCAACGGGGACGGAACCACCACCATTCGCGATCCGAGACGACGACTGACTACCTGAATCTTTGGGACGACACGGAGTCAATTAATCTCCTACATCCTTTCTAATTCTTTGTCACGTATTTATTTGCAATTGCTGCTGCAGCGCCCATGACATTAAATACCCTGGTCATCAGTACAGCCAAAAAGGGAATATAACATTTGTAGTCAGTCGCAAACACAACAAAGGAGAAAAGTCGCGGAAAAGTCGAAAATCTTTCTACCGCTCGAGATCAGTCAGATACGTGATACGATACGATACGATACGACCAATTCGCCGTCGCATCACCCAGAACGAACTGCGCGCAACCTTTATCTTGCTGTATTATACCTCCAATCCCTACCAACCATGCCTCACACCCGAGATGCGGACAGCGCATCGTCCTTGGGCGGCCAATCAAAACGACCTCCGCTCAACCATCAGGAGAGTGATTCGCAGAGCGAGAGCAGCGGTGTTAACCAGCAACACCAACACCAGCAGCAGCATCGGAGACACCATCGTCATCACCAGCGACAGCACACTGTTGGTCACCTCCACCACGCCCGCGGCCCGACATCAAAAACTGCCCCGAAGCAGCCTAAGCTCAGCCGTCGCCATACCGATACCCCCGATCAGATCGAGCAGCAGCAGCAGCAACACCGAATCTCCTCCGGTCCCGGTTCTCATCGACGAGCTCTCAGCGACGTAAAACTCTCTTCTCGCGAGTCTTCGTCTGGCAACCTTACCAAGAGCGCATCTCAATCGAGGCTGACCAAGAACTCTTCCCATACAAAGCTCGGCAAGAGTTCTTCCCAGACAAAACTCGTCAAAAGTCCCTCGCATACGAGAATCGTCAAGAGTCCTTCCCACTCAAAACTCAAGCGCAATCGCTCGCATACAGAAGTCGGGAAGCGCACTCGGTCTGCAGAACTGAAGCGCGCTTCAAGTACAACAATTGTTTATCAGCCTCAAATCTCTCACGGCAAGTCGCAGGTCCATTTCGATTTGGGTAACGAGGAGGACGAATGGGTCGACGCGAGTGGCTCTAATTCCCCCTACCTCTCCCGCAAGGGCTCTCTCAACAGTAGTAACCACTCCGTGCACCACCCCGACGACCGCGCTGGCGGATCAAGACCGGTTACACCCAACGATTCCGCCGCTGCAAAGCCGGCCGAGCAACCGCAACACGAACCGGAGCAGCGGAGCTCAACAAGCCCCGAGTTGGAGACGATAAATCACAAGGAGTATCTCACATCCCGCATATTACGGCGCACTCCGTCCCACGGAGCTCCGCCCCAGATGAGCGCAGACCTGGCGCAGATCTCTCCTCGCCATTTTGCGCCAGCCTCTGCTGATGCCATAGGGTCAGGAACTCTTGCCGGAAGTAACCAGGACGAATTGACGTCCCGGTTCGTCGAAGCTGTTGGTTCTGGATTAACTAGTGAGGGATCCTTCTATCGGCCACCTCGGGGTGACTTTCGCCGATACGATGACGCGCCTCAAAAACCTCGTTCTGTGACCAGCTTGCAAGGCGACCGTGAGGAGCGCCGGGAACCCCCAACAAGCGCACCAAAAGACGACATTGACGATAGCGCACTAGCACCCAAAGCGGCCCGGCGGGCTGCGCCGCCTGCCGCTCAAACATCGCGAACACAACAGAAGCTTAACCTGCAGCGAGCCAGTTCCGTGATTGAGCCGGGGCAAGCAGTTGGTGGTGTCGGAGGTGTAGTCGGTCATACTCCACTCATCGGTGTCGGTGGTCCCGGATATGACGGAGGTAACAGTCGAGACCCACGTGTAGGCAAGCTCTTGGAGCGTACAGGCATGGAGTATCTCGTTGTTCGAAGACATCTCAACCCCATTTCTCGTTCACTCGAGCGTCTCAACCATCTCCCCGGTGTGGACAAATCATTGCGCATCCCACGACCTGGCACCGCCTCGACAAATGGCAAGCGTTCAACTGATCTCACTATGCGCCAACACACCCGCAACGTCAGCATGCCTGATCCTCGACGACCGATGACGCCGAAGCGCCCTACCTCAGTACGGACTACCAACGGTGCCTCGTCGAGCTACGACGGCAACGACGACGATGGCAGGCTTACTGACCGGCTGAGCGGATCAAGCCTGGTTGGTGGTGAAGAGGAAGATGGTACCGCAGCCATACTAAGGAACTTGTGGGACAAGTCTATGGAGTTGAGTGCCAGTACGGATTAGGAGTTCCCTTTCGTTTCTTCGTGATTCTAGACATCAAGGCGTTACGGTGCAACCATGGTATAGGAAGTGCTCAATAGGCACCCAAAGATAGAAAGGCGTGAATCAAGACAACGTCATTTTAGACGGTACTAAGCGAAGGTGCAGACTCACGATATTGTTACGTGAAAGCGGTGGTTTATTGTTAGAAAGGAGACCGGCCTATATAATAATTCAATGAATTTACGCACGTCTAAGAGTAAGTTTCTGTTAAGTCGTGTCTCTCATGTATTTCTCATGTATATATCATTCCAACCCGTACGCCTTCTGATGCTGCTCTCCGCGAGATCTAGTTTAAAAAGGACCTTTATAATTATACATTGGGGGAAAGTTGGTCATACTTGACACATCGTTCGACCTAGGTAGTCACAAAATTAGCATGCCATGGCTTTGAAAGATGTTTGACACTAAGCAACTTACGTCTTCGATACTGGCTTGCATAAATCGTCTTGCTTCCAATCCCAACCACACCACTAACATGGAAAAGTCGCCATGCTTTGCCATGCCTGGGCCGCTCTGGGCGCTGAGTTGGCGCAGAATTGGCAGTGAGCTGCTGAGTAGATCGACATCGGGGTTCAGACTGCGGCCGATACCCTCAAGAAGCAGAATACTGATGACGACGTTGACGAAATCACCCTCGAGACGGACATGGTGGTTTCGAACCATGCTAAGCACCTCTTGCAGGATATCGCCGATCTTTACGTTACCGAGCGCTAAAGTGCGGCTCTTGACACCGAGAACCAGATGTTGCATCTTTAGGGCGAACACTTCTTTGTCGAGTACGGCATCTGGTTGACGGCAGCGTTCGCACATGAGATGGCCGGCCTTGTAACCATCAAACTCAGCAACTGCGCGGAAGAGGTCGAGGAAGTTTTCGCGGTTCACAGCATTGAGTTCAGTCACGAGTCCAGTGTCGATGAAGATGAGCTGAGGTCGGAAACCTTCAGCATCGATCTTGGCCAGCTCGGCCTCCCACGCTTTGGGGTCCTTGCGGTGTCGATATGGTCGAAGCCGCTCAAGCACTTGTTCGGTCACATCTTCCTTCTCATCGGGATGCGCCTTTGTCATTGTCTTTCTCAGACGCAGCTCGGGGTGGGCTGATTGGTAGAATCGCACCATGATGTTGCCAGGATGCAAATCAGCGTGGACAAAGTTGTCAAGAAGCAGCATGCGGAGGAAAGCGTCAAGACCTTCATCAGCAATATCATGTTGGAAGATGCCGCCGCCGTTCTCCATAAAGTCTGCCAATGGGATACCCTGGGCATATTCTTCAATCAGGACATTCCGCGTTGTGTACTCAGTATACGGGTATGGGAACCAGGCTGTAGATCGATCTTTGAAGTTCTTTCGGAAAGTGGCCAGATTTGCGGCCTCTATGCGAAGGTCAAGCTGGAGCTTCATCATCTCCCCAAACTGAGCAACCTCATCCGGCAGTGAGAGCCACTCAATTGTAGGAATCAAGTTGAGCAGGGAAGCGAAGAAGCCCATGATGCGAAGATCCCGTCGAACCGTCCTCTCGACATATGGGTGCAGCACTTTGACAGCAACGTAGGACGATGGTACTCTCTGCGGAGAGCTCTTGAGCACTGTATCAACATTGCGCTTCACATTTTGCGCCAAAGGATATGTGTCATGAAGATCAGCTTCCTCTGGCTTAGCCAAACCAGGCTTCAGCTTGGCCTTGTAGACCTGGGCGATAGCGCCAACGCCTAGAGGCGTCTCCTGGAACTCGTCAAAAATGTCTTCAAAGGCGCGGCCACCAAAAGCGGCTTCCACCGTTACGCGCGTGGCATGGAGTGAGTGAGCCGGCGCATTCGAGTGAAGTTTAGACATGATCTCGCACATTTCGGTAGGGAAGATATCGGTTCGCGAGGCAGCCCATTGCCCGAGCTTGATAAAGGCTGGACCAGCCATTTCCATCTCGTTGACCAAGAAGCCATACCACCATAGCGTACCTGATCGTTCGTTATCTCTGTCAGGTTGTCGTTTTCCAAAGTAGATGGCAGGGATGGTGATGACCACCGGAACAAAGATTACAACAAGCTGGAGGAAACGGAAACCAGTGCACACGGGCTCGATAATCAAGAGGTCGATCAAGTACTTGATGTGCTCTCCGAGCCTCGAAAGGCCGTGGGAATCGGCTGGCACGGCCTGTTTCACCTCGGCCCGTGATACCTCGAGCATGCGCTTCTCGCCTGTCTCTTGATCATTGCCGTTTTCTTGTTGCGACAGCTCAACAAAAGCAGCCGTTCCCAGTGCCGCAGCACCACCAGAAGCACGCAGTGCTATTCTCTTCGGTGCGCCTTTAGGCCGTTGTGTGAATCGAGGGCCGCGGGAGCTCTGGGACGCGAATCGACGACCGAGACTGGCGATGGTGAATCTGGCGTGGGCGTTGACATTTGGGTATGTTCGGAAGCCCGGGTGGACGAAAAGCCGGCCTATGAAGGAGCCAGCTCTCATCTCGGAAGGGGGAGTGTCTTTCTAGAGGATTGTATTGACACGGACACTCTCATGTTCGAGCAAAGCCTAGGGGCGATTGCATTCAGAGAGAGAGAGAGTGGTCAGATTGGTATAACTAGAAAAGAGACGAGTCTGGCATGTGCAAGCGCGTTAATGATGCAAAGACTCGGATCGATTTACAAGGATGCCCGCCAATGGATCCCTGGGCTGGGAACCAGCTAACTTAGTTAGATCAACAATTGCCCGGTGTTGGTGACGTCGAACTGATAACCAGAGTGACGTACAAAATTCGTATCCACTGCATCTTTCCTGACGGAAATAAATCGGAAAGGTATCATGAGGAATATTTCAGCCATGATGGCTCATCAATGCCAACTGAGCCAAACTAGAAGACCAAACACTAAGAGCTACAATAGATGTCATAAGTTAAACACTCATATCTTCCTCTAATGGTCGCCGTGTTCTGGTCACAATCCTCATCATCTTGTCAATGGATTTCCTATGATTCGCTCAGACGCTGTAAATAGGTACAGTAGTTCTCGATTTCCACTGTAACCCACCTGGTCTTGGTGCGGTTTCCCCCGGTCTTCCCGCTCTGGGCTGGCTTTAGTAAATTTTTGATAGGCGCATTACTTTAGTAGAGGCAACCGGAGGAAATTCTTGCTTCTACCTATCCATTCCTCCATCCTCTCTTTGTTCTTGTCATCATCACCGAACCCAATTCTCGATCCTTTCAGCCCTCAGGCCAACAACGCCGAGTTACCTCACCGACCTTTACAGTTCTGATATACAGTCATTCGCGATGGGCTGGTTTTGGGCAGACACGCCTGTTCCTGCGGTTCCTGTTGGACACCCAGCTACTACCGACAGAGCTCCTCCAGTATGATCACAGTCTCATATATCTTCACCATATCGCTGACTCTCCCCAGCCTGGCTGCCCTATGCACCAAAAGTCTGCCGATGCCATGAACCCTGTGGCTAAGCCCAAGAAGCCTGTCGATCTTCCTTCCACCTCAGGATGTCCCGTTCCTCACGCCGCCCGAACCCAAGAGCAGCCTAAATCTCTTATTTCCCAGCTCAATCCTCTCAACTACATGTTCCCCGATCTATCGCAAAAACCTGCTCCTAACCAATCGTTCGCTCTCCCGACAACCCGAGATGAGTCCACCATCCCCAAGGGCACTGGAGATGGCAACTGGGAGTACCCGTCTCCTCAGCAGATGTACAACGCGCTACTGCGCAAGGGATATACCGATACCGATATCACCGCCGTCGAGGGCATGGTTTCGGTCCACAACTTCTTGAATGAGGGCGCATGGCAGGAGATTCTTGGTTGGGAACAACGATTTGCGCGGGGGCTTTACAAGGGATGGCAGATCTGCAAGAGGGGAGAAGGTCATGTTCAGGAAGAGCTTGATCGCCAAAGGGACGGCATTGATACCGAGCCTAGTCTCGTTCGCTTCCAGGGTCGACCCAAGGAGCTAACTCCCAAGGCCACCATGATGCAGGTTCTGGGCTGGATTTACCCTTCAAAGTTTGGGTAAGTATTCGTGATCCTAACGTGCAACGATATGCGGCTAACACACTTTAAGTACCGAACCTCCATTTGACCGACACGACTGGTACGTTGCGCGAGAGATCAACGGCCAAAGGAAGGAGATTCGATACATCATCGACTATTACTCTGGCGAGCCCGATGCCCACGGCGACCCTGTCTTCTTCCTCGATGTGCGTCCTGCCGCTACGCCCTTGGGTGCCGCCGAGCGTATCATTCGCTGGAGTACCGACACCTGGTGGAAAGCTATTGGCGGCGACAGGCACGAGCAGGATCCCCAGCCTTGGTTCCGTGGCACTTCTTAAAATGATTTCTTTGGTGCTTGGGTCATGATGGAAGCAGGTGTTTTCTGAAAAGGTTCTGGCGTAATGCATTCTCCTCTCTAATTGTTATGACTGGATGTATTTCTATAATGATGGCTGACTTGGACAAGAGGGGGAGGGGGGGCAAGAAAACCTATGGGCCTTTATGCTAAGTGATGAGAAGACTTTGGCAATTACCCTACCTAAGCTAATAGGACTCTTAATTGAGTTTGTATTAGACTCTCTTCTAAAGACTCATGTTTTCTTGCTCCCCAAGGTTGGAGTCACTTGCTCGGGCTCGAAAACGGAGGACATGGGAGCAATTATATTATGTATTATATACCACTCATTAGAACTTAGTTCAAGTTCACAGCCAATTCGTTCACTTGGTCTAGAAGAGCCTGGTCCTCTCCAGCTGCATTCTTGAGCACCTTTTCCAGCTGGTGGTCAACGGTCTGGCCAGGGATGTCAGACACAGCACCCTGTGCCTGTTGGATACGAGCCATCTGGAACTGCAAGAAGAACTTGGGAACCTTGATCGCAAGATTTCCACCAGTCGATCTGATTCCAGCTTCAGTTGCGAGGTAAACATTGAGCTCATTCTGAAACGTATCGAGGTTGTTGTTGGCCAGGGGTGATGTGGTTGCAAACTTGTCGAGAGCGAAAGCCAGAGGACTTTGGCCTGATTCGGCAAAGTTGATGGAAGAAAAGGTCACGCCGCCAGAGCTCACATCTGGGACGCCATCGATGGTTGTTTTCGAATTGTCGCAGGTGATGACCGAGGCCAGATTCGTGGCCTGTGTCGAAACCTCATCGGGGAGGGCTTCGGAACCAGTCACAAAGCAAGGATTTTGTCTCTTGGGAAGATGAGGCGCTTATATGCGTTAGTATGTGTGTTGTTAAAGGGCTCGGCAAGAAATGGATGCATACCTGCGAGGGCGCTTCCAGCCAGTGCGATGATGATGGGAAGAATAGGGAAGTGCATATTGGATGAGCGAGCGAGTGACGGGATAGTAGAAAAGAGAGACAAAACAAGATTATTATAAACAAAGATCCGCCAGGGATTTACGAACTGAAGAGAAACAAGTTGAGAAGTGATGAGTTTGTTCAGGTGCCTAGGATCTACGGATACACATGCCTTTTATATATTGAGAGTATATGTGACCATCGTTAAGCATAAGCATAGAGTTGAATCGAGCATGACACCGAAACCCAGACCTGAGGACGCCTCCATGTCGAGAATCTAGACTCAGTATAAACCCAAAAAGACGAAGCTCGCTGTGACACTGTTCGTCCCAGCAGCACAGGCCGAGGGTTTCAAGGATCCCGGGTCTGTCACAATAAGACCCGGCAACTATCGACCCCAAAGTCTAGAACTGCAACGATGATGCGTAGAGTTACATCAATTCAGATCCGATTTCCTATTTCAGACCGTCTCCGATAGATGTGCATGATGCAATCTGGCAGATGCTCCGATGCTTCTTTGGATCAAACAATGGATCTGCGACAAAGGAGTTGAGATGTGAGCGGCAAGTGAGACTTCATCTAAGGTAGTCAGTCAAGTCAGCTTGTCTACCCCGTTTCAGGTTTGTCCTTGTGAGACGAGACTTTTCTTGGTTAAATCTCAAACCTGGACCATTTTCTCTTTACCAATCTCCAAGAGTTGTTTCTCAAGTCCCGTGTTTGTTTGTTTTATCTACCTACCTAGGTAATTAATTCTCTCTGTCTGCATACATTAGTACTCACTTAAGACTCCCGGATCAAAGTCGCTCCATTCGACCAATCAGAAGTCGCAAATCTTCCTCCAAGGGTCCTTGGAACTTTTTCCCCCCAAATTGGAATCGCAAAAGCAAAAGCTCGTCCCTTTTCATTGAGAGCGACATACTCATTTCAACGACGCTTTTTGGCGTCGCACAAACTCCCCACGACAGCGCCATTCGCTTCGCAATGTCTGCTGAAGCCACGTCTGCTTCAGGCGACTACATAAGGCTTCACATAAGCCCTCTCGATCCCGAGCTTCTCAAGATCGTTATCCCAGCTTCTGCAGCCCCAAAGGCGCGCAACATTTCATATCACACCCTCGAGACGTTTCCCGAACGACGCTACGGCTTTGTCGAACTACCAACAATGGAAGCTGACAAGATAAAAAAGAAGCTCAATGGCGCTGTGCTGAAGGGCAACAAAATACGGATCGAAAAGGCCAGACCAGAACAGAGAGCTGAACCTGCCGCTGAAGTTGATCAGGAAGAAGAGGACATGTCCAGGAAGAATAAGAAGAAGAAGAAGAAGTCAAAGGAATCCAAAGAGGAATCGAGAAAACGAAAGCGTGATCACGAGGTTGTCGAGGGCGTCGCTCTGACAGACCGCAAAGTCAAGAGAGGATGGACAGAACCCGCCGATCAGAGAAGAAAGAAGAGCAAGCAGGACAAAGAAAAGGAAAAGGATGGCAAACACACTGAGAAGAAGAAGCGTCTAAAATCAAAGTATACGGACGGAGATGAGTGTCTGCTCAAGACCAAGGTTCCCCCTAACCTCATTTCCAGTCTCCCTGAGGATGATCAACCCCGAAAGCGCAAGAAGAAGGGCAAGTCGCACGAAGTTATTATTCATGAATTCGAGAAGACCACAAAATTCCCGAGCTTCTTGAAGACTTCGGTCGATGGGGAAGAAGCCAACACAGCCGCCGAATTTATTGAGGGTAAAGGCTGGGTCGATGAGAATGGCAATGTAGTCGAGACGGTCAAGGACAAGAAGATTCCCGAACCTGTACCCAAGAAGAAGAAAGTCAAGAAGGCGACTCCTCCTCCTCCTCCTCCTCCTGTCGAAGAGTCAGATGACGATACCAGTAGCAGTGGCACTAGTAGCAGCGGCTCATCTGATGAGGAGAGTGAGGAGAGTGAGGATGAGATGGAAGTTGATGCTCGAGTCGAAGAGAAGAAAGAACAGACAGACACAACCAAGGAAGCTCTTCAGCCAGACCATGAGTCCTCCGACTCTGGAGCCGTCTCCCCCGAGCCACCCCAACAAGCCACACCCCTCTCAGCCATCAAAGCCGACGAAACAAGACCCATGTCCTCAAGTTCTTCCCGCAGTCTCACCATCAAGATACCCCCTCCTGGAACACCCTCTACAAAAGTTCACCCCCTTGAGGCCCTTTATAAGCGTAATAAGCCCGACGAGGCCGCCACAGAGACTCCCGCCAAGAAGGAAGCTGAGCCCTTCAGCTTCTTTGGAGGTGTTGACAACGACGATATCGAAGACGAGGAGGACCAAGACCCCGCAAACCTGACCATCGCAACCCCCGCGCCCATGACGCCCTTCTCTCGCCAGGATTTCGAATGGCGCAACATTAGAAGTGCTGCGCCCACGCCCGACACCGCGCATCCCTCACGAATGCGCAACTTCTGGCCTGAGGATGAGGAAGACGGCGACGAAGATCTCGACATGGCAGAGCATGGCTTCGACGAGGATGGAGACGAGAAAGATGTTTCTGCTCCACAAAGCTCAAGCGATTTTCAGGCTTGGTTCTGGGATAACAGACGCGATCTCAACAGATCATGGATGAAGCGTCGCAAGACTGCGGCCAAAGAGAAGCGACATAGAGAGAACAAAGCGAGGGCTAGTAAGGCGGCATAGACTACTCAAAGTACATGGATAATAGACATTAATTGCATATGATGTGACGTCAACACTCATCGGTCTCTCATATGCACTCAAGCATACCATCTCAACGTCCTTATACCAAACAAAACTTGAAGGTCTTTTCAGAGTATCATTAGGTTCGATTCTTCCTATGAAATGATCTACCTAGGTATGTATGTCTGTCGTCCCCCTTGACTTCTCATTGGTTGCTGCTTATTTGGGTGAAATGTCGCGAGACGACAAGTCATTCACACATTCATGAGGTCGATTGTCTTCGGAGCATGCCCCTTCTCTGGGGTTTGGAACGTTGAGCTTGCTCCCCTCCGTGGCTTTGTATATCTCTTCATCATCAGGCTCCGGTGGTTCAGGGGTGGGCTCCTTGGCAATACTGTCCCTGGAGCGCATGAAGCCGCCCGGCGATATATCATTCTCGACTATTCTGATCGGAGCTCCTCCCGTCGGCTTCCGAAAGTGATTCTTGTGGAAAAGCTTGTGGCCTCCTTGTTTGATTTTGTCCATCAGACTTTGCCGTGAACCATTTTGAGAGTCGATCATCTCCTCCTCAAGGCCGGCGACCTGGGCACTCAGGCGTCGTCGTGTATCTGCGTCGAGTGAGGCGCTTAGCTTTCTTTCCGCCGCAAGAGGAGTTGGTAAACGTCTCCCAGCCACCGTCAGTTTGGTTGGGTGCGCTTTGAATGGGTTAGCAGCGAACAAAGGGTTGTTATATGAGTATGTGTTTGAGGGCTCTGCAGAAGAACTCGATGCGGCCAACTCCTCGACACCGCAGTGGGCATCGACACCGTCTTGGTAAAGCGTGGACTGAGTATGCATTTTCGACTGGTCACTCTCAGTTTGCAAGGTGAGGTCAGTGGTGCAGTCACGGGAAAAGAGTCTGGGGAAAGACGTGATGACAGTCCCGTCGCTGACTCTCAGCTGTTGCTCAAAACTTTTATTGCACATTATGTCGGCCAGTATCTCGGCTGTGCTTTTTGGTGTGGCATAATGTCGTAGGACAGACTCGTCTTTCGTCAGCCTCTGGTAGCTCTGTCGACGGTCATCTGGGCACGAACGTGAGCCCCCATGTGTGGGCGAGCAACAGTCCGAAACGGTTCGACAATGTGTTCGTGTGCTCGAATCATAATTTGCTGGATATGCCCGAGACCACGTAATCTCAGCAATGCTTCGGCGTGTCACAACAGTTGTCGTTGCTTCCGAAGCCCCGCCACGCGTTTTGGTATGGACTTGCATGTCAGTTGCGTTGATGTTTGTGTAAGATGTGCTGGGTAGATTAATGGTAGTCGCAGGGTCGATCGCCATCGGGGAGGGGACCAGGATAGCATTCAAGTTCTCGTCGAGTCGAGGTAACGGTCGACTTTCAGATGACCCTGTGGTCGTAGGTGTTCTCTTGGGCAATTCAATGTGACCATTCTTGAGTGTTTCGTCCAACACGATACTGACGACATCTCGGATGTCCTTGTCACCAATGAGGTAAAGCCCCTTGGCCTCTGGGACTAGCTGGCCCTTTCCATTTATGACATGCAGATGTTCTCTCAAGTGCCTGATCTTTTGAAGGCGATCACTCACTTTTCTAGCGATGCTCTGGGTAGCTTCTTCGCCGGCATACAATGGATCGCCTTCTTCTGCCTCTGGTTCACGGGAAGCCGAACTCTCGGTGTCAATAATCACTGCGGGGACTTGGGATGGATCTAGCCCCCAGAGCGTTTCGTGGCTTCCATGCCTCAGTACGCCCTGGTCCTTGTCTGAAGCTTCGAGGTAGTAGGCACGCACCCCTGGCTCTCGTGCCGAGGATTTGAAAGATACCCTCTCAATTTTGAATCCCTCACTTCCCTCTGTACCTCTATACATGTAGTATGCTGAGCCCTTCGATCGTGGGTCCAAGATGTAATAAGCCTGGTGGTCATCCTCAGAAGCTGCCTCGTGAGCATTGGTGTTGATGGAGTGAGTATCTAAGTCAGCTGGTCGTGACGTATCACTGCCATGTGTAGCAAGCTGAGATCCGTCATTGGTCTTCTTTAGTTGATCATAGACTGCTCCAAGGTTGTTGGGCCTTGCATCAGGTATAGATCGTAGGTGACTTCGGGTCAGGGGTTGTGGTGCTTGGTCTGGGGTTGACGACTTGAATGAATTTTTCTCCAGGGAACGTCCGGTGGGCGTGGTTTCTCCTGAGCTGCTTATTTGGCCCTCATTCGGGTCTGAATTCAGTGCGTGAACCCTGTTGGCGATATCCTTGAGTCTTTGAATAGTCTCGTCTGGAACATAGTCATTCGCAGAAACAAAGTCGTTGGAGGGTTGAGACGATTGTGATGATCGTATGTCCTTGATCGTGAACACTCTTGAGGGCTTTGGATAGTGTTCAGCGTCGGCGTTTTTCTAAAACACCGCTTTTCCACCTCCAGGGCTCATAAGGGTCGAGTGAGGTGCATTACTTGGGCCTGCTTCTGCTTCCTCCTTATCGTGACAAGTTGTGTCATCGGTCTCAGTGTCGCAGGTTGCGAGTCCATGAAGAGTCTTGCTTTTGGTGGAGCTTTCATCGTCGGCGGCCGCAGAGAAAAGAACGACTTCAGGTTGAGTGTCAGGGGGGGTGAAGATTCTCGGCATTCGAGGGAGGCATCGAGCGTCGTCGTCGTCGTATCCCTCCATTTTACTGTACGATTGCCGTCTAGAATATTTCAGACAAATCATGTGAAGAGTGATTTATACATGTAGGTGATGGAATAAGTTGAAGCTGCTAAATTAGAGCATGAGATAGGTCGAGTGAAGAAGAATCATCCGGATGATGAAGTACTTGGAGGTGTTTGAGGAGGCTGAGAGCGGAAGAGCTGAAGAGGGGAAGAGGGGGGAAGGAATTTGACCATCTTAGATTGCTTACGAGAACAAGATAAGAAGCGCGGAACACTCTTTCCCTTTCCCGTTGATCTCTTTTCGTGCCTTGGATTTGGCATAAAGGAAGTTGACTGCCTTGAACGTCTGACGCTGCAGGTACCTTAGGTACCTACCTTACCTACTACCTACTAAGGCACCTAACTTAGTACCTGGGTTAGCAGGTAATTCTGGTGCCAGTCTCGATCACCATCTAACCAACAACACGTTGAGATTCGTAATGATGATAGCAATTCCTTTTAAGTACGCTCCTTGGTTTCTGGGCGTCTAAGAGCCACTATATGCTTAACGTTAACTCTCCCACGTCAAATTTAGCTCTTACTCAAACGCTGATCGAATCTCCATCTCATTGATGATGACTTTGCTGCTGCCTTGCCCGCCAATGCTCGTCCACCTCTTCGAGCTTACAAATCTATCAATAGTTCTTCTTCTTCTCCTTCTTCTTCTTCTTCTTGTACATTCCGTTGTGGATCCTGCCGATTGGAATTTCCACCTTCCGATTCCTATGGTAATGGTGATCCCTTTCCTGGTGTCCAGCTAGATCCACCTCCAAATGCAGACCCAGGTGTCTGTGCCAAAATGTTGCTGCTTCTGACAGGTGTTACCGGCCCTGTTGAGCCATCGACTGGCAAAGGGGGAGGTGTGTCCGTCCTTGGGATATGCTGGCCGTCCTTGCGAGGCGGCTTGAAGTTAACCTCTCGACCAGCTCGATAAATATCTTGCAACATGGTCTCCAAGATTCCGGCATCCTGGAACTCGAGATACTTCTTATACAACTTGAGTGCTGTCCGTGAATCCTCGATCGAATCGTGGGTCTCCATCTGAATATCTTCCTTCAAGAGATACCACGCCAGAAAAGCCAGCGATAGCCTCCTTAACCGAGTTTGGAGGAAGAACAGGTCAATAGTGTCAATGACCTGCGATTTAGGAATGTGTATGTTGATGACTCGGAAGTCTTGTTTTAGTCCGTGCCCAAGAAACTTGCATCCCAGGTTAAGAAGAATCCACATCTTCTTGTATGCCATCTTCAATGACAGGAGACTATGTTTCGAAACTCTAGGATCCAAGTCTTGTTCAGTGATTCCCGAATACGATGTCAAATAGTCGACAATCGGCTCCTTGATGTTGATGTAATCATCGATGAAGGGTGTCCCCTCGTTTTCCCCCTGACCGCGGACAACTGATGCACGAGCAAGTGCGTACACTATCGGCCGTATGGTTTCCCGCTCACCATCAGAGTTCATTTCAATTTCAGGTTGTCGCACAGCAACAAACTCAGTGTCCAGTGCAATAATGGTATCGGGGCCAGGGGCCTCGGTTTCGGGGTTGAGCACTTGGTAGGTCTTTGTTGATGGATCGGCGTTTGCGCTGAAAAACGTTAGCAACATAAGGTTTATAGCGGGTTGGGGCATACTTGAAGTCTTGGTAGAGTATGGAAGTATCAATGTTGTTCTTCCATTCAATATCGATCTTGTTGTTCTCATCTTTTATCTGGTATGCAATTACAGAAGGGACCTTCCAAGATGTGTTGAAAGAGAGTGCCTCTTCCGTGCTGACCGACCTCACTAAGAAGTCGTTGAAAAGATGCCATCGACTCTCCCCAGGCGCCTCTGGTTCTGCATGTGCCACTATCCTTTTGGTCAGCGGTGGACGGGTAATGAGGCGCAAGAGGCTTACCATTGACCATCGAGACTAGGTGTGACTTTTGCGTTTGTCCACTCTCAATGTTGATGGCCATGCCTGTCAGTGAATACACTGTGATGTTATGGATGCCCCTCTGGAGATGAAGTTTCAGGTCTTCGCCTTCGTAACAGAAAAACTGCCCTTGCTCTACAATGATTCCAATCTCCTCGGGAAGCCAGCCTGGTGTTGACCAGAGCAGTCGTTGATCCTGGTTTGTGATGGCGGTGTTTAGCATGAGTACAGCCGGTATGCTGTGAATGCTCTTTCTCGTCGCTATGGTCTGGTACCGCTGACATCGACTACACCATCCTTTGGACGTCGTTTCTCTTTCAACACTATTTTTGAGAACTTGGGAAAAGCTGATGCGTGGTAACTTGGCATTTCGGCTGCCGGCCTTTTCACAGTGAATAAGTTTTCCTTATACGGATTCAGCATCGAACTTACAGGGGATGGGTAAAGCAGATCATTGACATACGTCGACCCCGGTCGAGTGTATTCGCTCCTACAGTTTATGCATCTGATTGAGGTCGTTGCGGAAGTGGCCAGTACCTAGACGATTCAGTATATATCATCTAGTTTCAGTCAATTAACCAACCTGGTCCATGGCAGTCGACGATGGGTTGATAGTCCTATAATCATGCACGATTTTATCCAGGAGAAAGCGAGTGAGTCCTTGGAGCATAACGTTGAGAGATGATCCATGAGGATCCTCTTCGAGTAGACCAAGAGGACCGGCTGGGCCAGTTAGTAATGATTGGGATCAGCGTCACTCGACATACCTTGAGGGTGATTGCTTAGGGTTTTCAGTAAGTTCGTTGCTTGGCATATCGAGCCTTCGGCTTTTTGAAGCATATCAAACAAGAATCCAAGCTCGCACAGCAGGCATATCTCGCTCACGCAAGAGGTAGCGGCATGCTGAAGAGCAAGATTTCGGATGACAGGGGTGAAGTGCATGATTTGTAAAAGAGAATTAGCATATGAATTCGAGATATGAGTCTCGAGTCCAGAGTATCGCGTGTTGTTGTAGAAACTATTCCAGATCAGTGACCTTGCATTGCGAGAATGGGAGAATACCAACCCGAAGTCAAAGTCATCCACACCGAATTTGCTGTATTTGATCTCAACAGTTCTATACATGACTGGAACGTCAGACTTCTTGCTTTCAAGTCCCATGTCAGTAAGAGAGCTGATCAGCTCGTCGGCCTTCTTATCAGATGCAGCGGCGTTACTAGTAGCAAGCTCGCGGGCCTTTTCACTGAGGAATTTGGGGGCCTTGAGCCCAGAGCTTCCTGATTTGTTCACGTTTCGAGTGTTCTCAGCCTGATTTCTTCGCAAACCCCGAGTATTGCGACCGTACATCCCAAACTCAGTCGGCTTGAGCCCTGCCAGGAACTGTGGATCAAACTTGACAGGAGGTGCTCCAACATCGCAGGGGATGTCTGGCCAGGCAGATGCCAGGGTTTCTCGATAATGCGGCAACCCGATCATGTTCAGGGGCCTGTAGTGATCAGTAAAGGGACAAACGTTCAACTCATTATCTCCACTTACGTATCTGGGCTCCAATCAATATTGGGCAGGGGCTCTTCAGGAGTTGCGAATTCGATCGGAGTTGGTAAGTCCACGAAATGGAGCTTCGTCGGGGATCCCCAGAGGTGGATAGAGCAATCAGCGTCTGTGAGGGCAATTGCCTCACCAGAAGGTGCAATCTCAAACATGCTCAAGTAGGAAGTAACATTAGCCAACCGTACGTCGCTTGTATTGGGATTCATTAAGTCAACGACATGCATTTGCCCACTTTGTGAGACAACGATGCTTGTGGTCAACATCCTCGGGTGCATGCGCACGTAGGCGGCGCCAGCTGGGAAAGGGATAGGGGGCATTGATGACATCTTCTTTATATCAAAGACGTTGAGGAAGGGGTCAAGCATATAATTCTGGCCCTGTCTTAAGGAATATCCGCAAGTGACGATGAAGTCATGCTGAGCGTCCATGTCATTGATCAGAGCAGAATGTGCGTTCCAAGACTTGACGACAGCAAAAGTGACTGGATCTAGTAAGTTGACGGAGCCGGTCTGGGTTGCGGCGCATATGTATCGCCCGCGTCTCATTATCGTGTACTGATGTTCGGTAGGCACCTATCGGAAGTTAGTATAGCTTCATCACTGAGAAAGTGATCCTGACTTGTTTGACAACGTCACCCTTAATGAGGTCAATGACAAGCATCGTGTCTTGCATTCCTGCAGCGATAATCTCCGCCGTTCCCTTAGACGTAAAGCTCATACATCGCAAATCTTTCATATCGTCATGTCTGGCAAAGGTAAGCATCAGTCAACCTAATATGGAGTTGAATCCTCCTACCTAATATGCCACAGAGGCAGTCCTCTCCGAATAGCCATATGCACATCTTTAGCGCCCAGGGAAACAATTCCTTTCTCATTGACGAGTATTTGACGAATCGGGCCATCAGAAGATGCGTGGGCTTTGAAAGAGGTATATCGCTGGAGTTCGGTCCCATAGAAGGAAGTAACTCGACCCTGAAACACCAATCAGCGTCAGTTCAGCTTCTACATCTCACGGTTTTCGACGTACATATTCGTTGCCTGTCCAAAGAAGTTCCTGCGAGTTGTCGAAGGTCATAGTCGCAACCGGAGTGGGCATCGCGTGCACGCCCGGAGGCGGGAACGGAATCCGGGTGACCTGTAGAAGAACTGGGTTAGCATGAGCTTGACACCTGATTCACGACTGGGTATGATGCCTCTCAGGTTTACACAATACAGGCACCCTTTCTTTTTATACTTGAAATACATGAAAAGTCTAAATAGCGGCAAAGACATCATGGAACATACCTCAGCCCAATCGCCGTCCATTGTGAAAGGATATGAGCATTCTCTGTAGGGGCATAGCTTATATGAAGACCGCGAGCCAGTGCGCCAGCCTCCGAGAGGACTGGGCAGAACCGAAGAAGCGAATATTGCAGTACGAAACACAAAAGTCAATAAAGCTTGCCCGCTCAATCCTCAGACATTGGATTCTTTGATAGAAGTAAATGCCGGTGACGAAAGTGGGATATCAGCTCCCAAGCTTGGAGGGGCAGCAAGCTCCCATTAGCCGGCGTTCATCCGGCGCGCGAAGTTGACGCGGTTAACCTCCCCCAAATTCGAGAGAGAAAGAGGGCTTCATATTTATCTTTCCGTCACAGTATGTATATCATGCAAAGTCAACTATCTATCTTGTTGAGTTGAGAAGGTAGATAGTAGATGTCTGCATAGTTGCCTGTAGAGGTGCAATGCTTATACAATGCTGAATGAGATAGCCATACGAACTACATACTAGGTAGGTAGGTAGGCAAGACCAACTCTCATTCAACCCAGTTCGATATAAGGTAAGGGTACTAAGGTAGGTATGTAGGTGGCTGCCAATTGAAAAAGCTCCTGGCACCATGTTACGGAACTCGATGTACTTGAGCAACTACAAAGAGTGCATTCACTTGCTTGACAGGTTGGCAGGTAGTCAGGTGTTAGTATATTTAACTCGTAGACAAACCACGAACTATGTAGACTGGCCAACGTTGCTGTTGAGAGCAATTGGTATTGTTCACGTATTATTCTATTACTCCCATATGCATTCTATCTTGCCTCTCTATGTTGAACCTGTTCTATACCTATTCGCTTAACGCCGTAAAAAAGGACTAGCATGAGTCAAGTGCCCGAGCATAAAGACGCGGCGCATTGCCCAGCCGCCAAGTATGATCGTGTATCATTAATCAATAATCGTGCCTAATGATCTCCTAAGCAGACCAACCCCTTCACAAAGTGGTTTGACTGCTGAGTAAGTCATTAACTGGAGTTTGTGGCTCCATATTATAAAGCTGTCAGCTTGTGTTACGAAACCATGACGCAAAAGCTGTCCTCGAGTCCCGGGAATCACGGGAGAACATCCGTAGATCGAGAATCCTTGTAGCACAAAAGACGTTTCTGCAACAGGGAGACTGCCGAGTCCGGTCGGTCAGAGGCTGGGCGACCCCTTTTTCTTCCAAGATAGGTTTGATCAGCGGCACCTTCGTGGTTTGGTTGTTGCAAGTCGCCGAGTCTAAATAAGTACAGACGAGCCAATGAGTACAAAATATTCGATGCCTCATCATTTCGTGGTCTTGGTCGTGCGGGAATACTAAACGCGAAGACGCTAGTCTGAGTCGATATGCGGACCAACCCAAAGTAGAAAAGCTGCTTGGGAGAATGTCAGCTTCACGATAGGGTCGAAGTCGCCGGATAAGAGGAGAAATGAGGCGGGACCGGGGTCGAAATGCGATCGGCGCTCATTCCGGTTAAGCTGTTATGATGCGAATCGCATCGGAGCAATTTCTCATGAAACTTGGTAGACGGTGAAATTGACGGGGAATGCGTGATTGTTGAAACCAGGGACTTTTGAGACAGGCTCTCCAGTAGGTTCGACCTGTACCTGCCATCGTGTCTTGGTGAGGGCTCCGACTTCATCCCATAGTTGCTGGAAACTCGATTGGTCGTGTAAATAAGCTGATCGCGTGCTAGTCGAAGACGGCCCTGGATGGTTCGTGCCGACCTGGCGACCATATATCAGGGCATTTTTGGTGCCGGGCTTAAGGAATTCGACGACACGCTTGCCAATGTAAAGTTGTTGAACCCAGTTGAAGAGGTGAAAGAAGCTGCCTGCATGAACCATGGTGATCTTGCCGCGCAACAAGGTCATCTCCTTATCAGCGGGATCGAGCATATCGCCCGCAACAAATGTTGCGTTGAGGGAGTGCCTGTCCTGGAACAAATCGTAGCCAATATCGATGAACTTGGACTGCAGGTCGGTGCCAATGAGTTGAGCGCCGTCAACTCCATCTGCACGAAACTGCCGGATTACTTGGCCAACCCCACATCCCAGATCAAGAAGGACATCTCTAGAGCCGGCGACGTTGAGGCGGAAAAGAGCTTGTTGGTAACGAGGATCTTTGGGATCCGGGATGTAGAGAAATTTCCATCGCCCAACGCAAGGGTACTGTGAGATACACCAGGCCTTCTCTCGCTGAATGCAGAAGGTCATATCAGCTCATGTGCTAGTGTTCGGGGGCATGTACTTACGACGCGGCGTATGTGGCCATCCAGATCGTTGTAAGGAATCTTGCTGTAAACTTCAAGAAGATGTCGAGCTGGGCCAATGTCCTGAGGGGGGTCCTCGAGATAGGTCCAATCCCGCACCTTCATGACATCCATGCTTAGCAACATGTTGGGATGGGTGAAGTTGGTGTCGACAATTGTGCGACCCAACTTAAAAAGTGACAAGGTAGATCAGTTGCTGTGGGACGACGGAAAAGGTTTGTTGTCTGCGTCATTGAAAGTGTAATGCCGCTGTGTAAGCTCCAGTTGAAAGTGTGCTGTTGCTGAAGAATGAAAAGTAAAGAGTAAATAGGCAGTAGAGAGAGAGAGAGAGAAAGAGAGAGAGAATAGCCCGAAGCACTACGGCAAGAGACAGGCAGCCGATGATGCCATTTCAAGGAAACAAGGGCGTTTCAACAAAAACAAAAAAAAAGGGAGAGACGGGATACTCGGAGATCAAAAATTGCCTGAGACAAGAGAAAAGAAAGTGAAAACGAACGACCAAGCGAGCGAGCGAGCGAGTGGATGCTACAGTAGACAGACAGTAAGGCAAGGTATGGAAGGTAAGGTAACGCGCGGGTTACGAAATAAACTTAGCAGGAAACCTTAGAAGCAAAGGAGGTAAGTCAAAGCAGGCCAGGGTAGGGACTTTTGCGGTTGTCATATCGCCGAATCAACTAACAAGCTTGCCTTGCCCTGCATTTGCATTTGCATGCATGCACGCACGCTGCATTGCTCAGTGCGAGCGAGACAAGGTTCAAGGATAAATTTCATACTACGTAGTACGTATGTACGTGTGCATACAGTACATAGTTACCTCCAGTTGCCGCCCTAGGGAGCTAGGTTAATAGGGTAATTAACTCAGGGATCCATAACATCAGCACGGGTATAAGGAGAATTGTTACGGAGTACGGAGTAGGGTCGGGTCGTTTCAACAAATATCCATAATGACCTAGGTAAGTAAGCATACCAGCAGAGCAATTGTTAGGGGGCATGGCTTGGTCGAGATCAAACTAATCGAGGGAAAGCCCGAGTAAGAAAGACGAGATGCAGGGCTCTAGAACCTCACGTCCTTTATTAATCGCTCTGACTAGATAGTCAAAGGCCAATGGTGCACGAGAGCCGCTCCTCAGGGACAAGACTCGAGCGATTCTGGAATCGTCAACGAAATTGATCCATCCAATCCAATCAATCAGCCCAAGCATTAATCCCACGACTGCCGCTCCGGCTGCAACCACACTTTGCTTCCAGAGCTGTTATAGCGCTCCTTGGCCCACTAGGAGTTCCCGGAACTCTTTTAAATACACCCACTCTCCTAAGGTATCCCTGCCCTGGCTGCCTGGCTAGCCTGGCTTGTTCGAAAGTCTCCATGTTTTGAACGCCTCCGGCCTCTCACTCGGGACAACTTTTGTCACTGAGTCGAGATATTTCAATCCAAGTATCAAATTGCTCGTGTTAGTGGATTTCGGAGACTTTGTTCTGCTGCATCAAAGTGAAAGGCCGCGGTTCGACTTGTGGTTGCCTCAACCTCTTAGACCCCCAAAGTGCAAAAGCAAAAGCAAAGCAAAAGCAAAAGTGCGGGCTGTGATTTGTCAGTCACTCACTCCGTATTATTATGTATCAGTCGTCGAGGCAAAAAGTAAGCAGTTTCGTTCCATCACTTCGGGACCAACACGCCACGAATTAGTATACAACCGTCTTCGAGCGACGATTCGTCTGTGAGTTATCAGATAGCTTTTCTTGTCTCGTTGGCTACGTCTGAGGTACCTAAATAAAGTAAATACCAACGGAAGAAAGCATATGTAACTTTGTTCGTTTTACCAACCGCTGATGGGCGATCCTTGATTGTTCTTCACAATGAAGCGGGGACCTCGTCTGGGATCACAAGGGTATCGACTTACCCGCTAGCCTCCGCCGCGGAAAACAACGCCGAGAATGTGGCTGCCAGGATTTATTGATGAGACAGCATCAAAAGTCTCAACGTACCATCCAGCCGTGTCGACAGGGCCCATAGGTATGTGGCTAGCATCCTGACACACAGAGGGCAGATCCGAAAGCTTAACAGCTTTGATTGTGTCAGAGATGGCTTCCAATATATGTGCCAGTGTATTTTATGGTGGACGGGTAGCATTTCCTTGGTGAGGTCATGTAACCCTAACAGTTGAGGCTTTTCAGGCATCTCTCCCCAGAGTCCAAGACCCAAGTTAGGGGGGGAATTCAGTTAGGATGTAAGAAGCAACTTAATTCATCTATCTAGATCAGAAGAAGCAAGGGCTTATATAGCCTAACTAGACTTCTGGAAGGTTCCTTAGGTTTGCTCTACAGGTAAACTGCATCTAAGGAAACATACAATCATAACTAACAAACATAGCAAATAGCAAATAGAGGAGGCAACAGGTCTTTCCAACAAATTCCGGCGCTTCTTCAGGTCAGTCTGGAAACCTTGAAGATCATGGTTACCAATTACCTTGTACAGGTGGATTCTTGTCCAAGCAATGACCACTGAACCAGAGTGCCTCTCGATGAGTTCATTGTGGGAGCCCTTTAAGATAATAACCACTGACTGCAATTCAATTTGCTCTAATCCAGCGCTCTTCTTATCAACTTATAATCCCCTTTCTCTCATCCAATGTTGGCATCGAAGACAATATCACAGATACCACTTCAAGCCAAGACCTGTTTACATCGAGTGTTAAGCCTAGCGTCGGGAACATTAGAAGACCGAGTCCTTTTACATGGGAAGCCCTGAGCACGAGATAGCATTAACGATGAGTTAACAAAAATGTCACTGCAACCCAACTACCTCTTCACCAAAGTACTAATAAACTCACAAGTGACCTCTTGAGACGTCCACTCCCACCGCGTAACTACAGTAGTATTTAACTTAAGCTTTAAGCTCGAACTACGATACCCCATCCCACTGCTATTTCCATCTTCAGTTCGTCCCTTAATGAAGATCTCTTGCGGCTACGCAACATATGCGGGAACTTTTCCAGGAGCGCTAACGAGAGATAGGCAGGTTGTTGTTTGCCAAGTTAGCCACTGGTCTTCAGGTGCCAAGAACTCTTACCTTGCATCTGATTTTGGTAACTGGATTTGCGTCAATCCTAGGTATATAGTTGTGCCCTCTGACTGGTCTCTACATGTTTGCCTGCCTAGACGACTTCGGGTTTTAGGAAACATCTCGGGGGGGCTAAGCTTGGAGGAGACTTCGCATAATACAGGCATGATTCTTCACTATTCCGCCGTGTGATGTATTTGGTTGGGGACATGGCACGGGCTTTATTCCACCCCTTTCGCACTGTTTAGTATTCCAGCTTTCTCTAACTTCGATCGTGGCTTATCATAAGTCCCTCGGTGTACGTATGATTTCAGGAACCCAGGGTTCGTGAACCTATGTATCACAAGGAAGTCAAGGGCTTCTATGTTTAAATTTCAGGGTGTGTGTTTTCCTGATGGTGATTCTTGTGATTGAGCTGCTCTTCAGACTGCATCTTCTTATGCTTGTATCTCCCAGCTTTTTCAATTATCAATAACATGATGGCTTGTAGTGGTATGATCTGCATATTTACAAACTAATAGACTGATGCGGCTGAGAAAGACTTGACTGTCATGTATCATGGAAACCTGGAATTATCTTTATGCTCCATGAAGCTGATAGGATGATGAGGACTGCCTCATCGATTCATTACCTGGTGGTTGTTAGTCAATGACACCAGGCTCTAGGGTAGCTTACTAAGCGAGCACAAACTGAGGCCGAGCATTTCCCGCCAGACTCCGAAAAATTCTTCCTTCTCCGTGATCTTGTCAAAAACACCCACACAAGGGCAGCCCATCCCAAGTCATCGGGGCCGAGTTCTTCCTCTTCCGTCGAGGCGTCGCCGTCGTATCGCATTTATCCAGTTCCGAGATCCCAGAACAAGAGTCGTGTAAGTTGCCATGACCAAGATATAGCTTTCCTAATCCACAGCACGAACACAATCATGTCGTCGCGTCTGCCTGCAAAATCACTTCCCGTGACATCCCTCGCTTGGTTCGCGATCGTGTGCACTTGGTCAACATCGCGTCGAACTATTGCTAACAATGGCTTCGTCCAGTGATATCGTCGCGCGTCGCGCAGGGCTTAATTTGGTGGAACGCCGTCATATCGCGCCTCGTTATTGCAACAATCTAAGCATTACGCCCATCAATACTCATATCCGCATATTGTGTTGATTGACGATCGTCATCGCCCGTAAAATACCTCGAGTGCCAATCGTCTGTACCATCTGCGTGTCAAGCCAGCTGTAGCCATGAGTACAAAGCTAGAAAACGAGGCAGAGGATGCCAATATCTCATATCCCTCGCCCGGCACTGAGGCAATGGAAGCTGGCCCTTTTTACAACACCAGTGGCCGAGACGTCCCTCAAGACCACCAGGATCACGAGCATCATGAGCATCATGAGTCCCATCACGAGCCTCATCATGAACAGTCAGACCATCATGCGCCGGAACAAGTACAACATGTGCAAGCTCCAGAGCACAATCAGAATGACCTGCAACCTCCAGAACCAGAAACCCCTCAGCAGCACGTTCCTCGTCCTGCCAACCTGGAAGAGCTTCAGCTGGCAGCCCAGTTAGGCCAGGGTCTAGCTGGAGCGCCCATGATGTCAGCCACAGACCCCAACATGAACGTCGAGGACCCCAACCTGCGAAGTATCATGCCTCACCCTGACCCCGAGCAGCAGCAGACACCGTCCTATGTTCACGATACTCCGACGAGCGACCAAATGGTATCGCATGCCATGTCCGTTTCTGTAGGGCCACCAATGGGCCCCCAATACCCTATCGACAATAGTATCCCGCCCAGAAAACGATCAAAGGTGTCAAGGGCGTGCGACGAGTGTCGGAGGAAGAAAATCAAGTGTGACGCCCAGTCAGATACTGGGGACGCTCCTTGTTCCAGTTGTGCTAGATCATCCATCAGATGCCTATTCAGCCGCGTACCGCAGAAAAGGGGTCCAAGTAAAGGGTATGGTTTTGATACTTGCAAGTGATTACGCACTGAAAGGCAGAAACTGACAGCCTCAACAGCTATATCAAAGAACTTGCAGATCGCATCCATAGCATCGAAAACAAGCTTGAATCTGATGGAGGCCTGAGCCAAGACGACATCGACAGACTCTTTTCTACGGATCGACCTCGGCAAAGCCAAGGTGAGGATGCAGCTCGAAAACGACCCTTTTCCAGTATCTCGACAAACGATTTTGTTACACCCTCGCGACAAATGCCATGGGGCTCGGACCACAGGATGCAGGCCTCGCCAGGGACTTCTGAAGCATATTCAGCTTACAACAACAATAACTCGTTGGCACCCCAAGCTACATCCATTAGGCCAGATAGTACGCCTTCTAAACCTCCCGTGGCTGCTATGGACGTGTCAATGCCAGATGCTCATGAGACTGTTGACATCGACGAAAGCATGCTACAGAGGTTAGTGATCCATCGCCAAAATCCCTTTCCGCAACTAACATGTCGTTATTCAGTTACTTGTCAACTGTTGGCCCTGTGTATCCGATATTGCCAAGCACAAAGAATCGAATGCAGGCGTTACTTGCGCAGTGCCCAACATCGGTCCAGAATGCATTTGCCAATGCTCTTCCTGCTGTCGTAGGATCTGGTGGTGACACAAAGCTCGCTAGCTTGCTACTTATGGAACGCGAGAGTGATGAAACCCATGCCACACAAGCCACCTATATCGTGCATGCCCAAACGCTATTGCTGCTTATTATCGACGCAGACTGGCGTTCTTCACCAACTTTGCCGTACTTGCTCTCTCGGGCAGTTGGGTTGGCCAATTCGATTAAGCTATGGCG
Organism: Fusarium sacchari; assembly: GCA_017165645.1. NCBI lineage: Eukaryota > Fungi > Ascomycota > Sordariomycetes > Hypocreales > Nectriaceae > Fusarium > Fusarium sacchari. Next base: position 877,778 of record JADANP010000006.1, read on the forward strand.
ATACACTCCCGTCGAGTTGGTTTTGGAGTCGGACTCGGACTCAGATGACCAGCTATCAGTGCGGATATGGTGGTCATTGATCCTGATGGACCGCTGGCATGCTGTCGGCAAAGGAAAACCACCAATGATACCCAACAATAGTACAGTTGCACCTCCTGGCCTGGAGAAGATCCTGGGAGATGTGTGCTTTTACCTTGCTCGTAAGTGATAACTAGTCCATCCTAGGTAATTATTGATCGCTGACCGGGACTCCAGGACTTTCAAAGCTACTCAACTGTCTGTGGCAAGCTATCTTCACATTGCAGCTCGGAATGTCCACAACCGAGGAGATAGTGGCGCGCATACTCGCAGATTATGTTGAGAACTACCGAGAAGATCTTCCTGCGCATATCTTGGCTACGTCGCATCCCGTGGTGCATCTCGCATACTGGCACTGCAAGCTCATGGTTGTACTCTTGACACCAGGTGCTACGCCGACCGAAACGTTATGGCCTACCAAGGAAGTGATCAACCTTCTCTTTGTAAACGAGCACCTACGCAGTCCACTCGTCAATCACTTTGTGTCTCTTATCACAATGTCTCTCGCGAAGCTTGTTAAGATCGACAAGTCGCGAGAAGAAGCCACACAGTTGATCAAGGACATTGTGGAAAAGCCAAACGAAATGTGGAATGGTGTTCGCGACAAACTCTCGGAATTCTTGCGTCCAACATCATCAGTGGAAGCGGCAGCGAGCCAAGGCCTTCAACACTTGGCAGATCTTGCCACAGCACATGAGGGCATCGCACCGGGAGGTGATGATATCTCATTTGGGCCATCGTTGGCATCAGGGTATTTGGATATGGCGTAGAACCTGATTCAAAAAAACACAACATGACCTGTACACACACGTGTGAAGAGGCGGAGACCATCGTTGGGCGATGGGATTTGTATGATTATTATTCCCCTTTTTGGTATTTGTTAAACTGGGGTAACGGAAAAGGCGGAACGATGACGGTAGATGATAGTGCCACGCTTGTGCCATGAACGATGGCGTTTGATTTTTGTTGAGATACTATTGAAAAGTCAAAATGTCCCTGTAGCAATACGCGAGGTATAGCCAATCGGGGTCTCAGATAAGAAGATAACACGATAAGATGCTTATTTTTCAGCATAATATAATATAAGGTATCATACACTACGCCAAAAAACACAATAACCTTAATAATAAGTCTTAAGGTCATATAGCTGCTGCCACGAACCTTATGATCTAACTGAACAAGTGGCCTCAATCTACAAGCTGTAAATGTTAGCGGACCGAAGCTGGCTTGGCGGGTTAGTAATAGATTGGATCAGGCCGCAAGGCAATGCAGTATGAGGAATACAAGTTGAGAATAAACACAGACAGTCAATACTTGGGGAGATACTATTTTAATAGTCATTAACTTTGAAATTCGAAATTCCATAATTGTCCTATTACAAAGCTGCACAACCGAAGCTCTATTCTGTGTGCAGTAGCGGTTCCAAAGCAGAGTTTTTTTCCACGCTGTCACAACCTTGTCTGGTCAATCATGGGCCATGGCTAGAGCTGCTATACATATAGCGTCGAGGGAGACAAAGTCAAAATCTTGCATATTCTAGCCGTACCTGATCGACACTACCTCTTCCCTCTCCGAGTACCGGACCAAGCTAAGAAAATCCGACGGTTCGGGAAACGAGTAATGGAAGAATTGAGTTTACGTAAATGGGTCTTTATCGAATTAGAGGCTTCTCCCACTCGACTACCGATAGACTAGTTGTTAGTTGGGGACTTAGGGTGAACAGTTGCAGGACTTGGCTTGGTTGTGAAGCCGTCGGTCAGTACTCCGTAGTTGAAGACAAAGGTTACATACCTTACCAAGTTGCCTAGTAGTTAGTAACAAGGTGCGTGGAGACCCTGACTCCGCTTAGCTTAGCCGTGCAAACGATGAACAGGTTAGAGAGGCTAGACTAAAATCCCTGAGGCTATGCTTTGCTTGCCAAGTTGTTGTTAGTTACATACTTAGCTTGTGTGGTTGGCTGTCGTGGCCGATACATGCGAGACGCATTTTTTGTCACTTTTGTGTACCGTACCTGACTTCTTCCATTTCCCAGAAGCAGCATAGAAACCTTCTTTGCCTGATATGAAGTACGTACATGCGCTGTACGCCCCCCTCCAAATGCAACTTGGACTGCAGGCCAGGAAGAAAAAGACCAGGCCAGGCCCTGCATCACTGAGCTGATGCTTCTGTGCCGGCCCGGACCCGGTATGGACCGTTAGATGCATGTACAACACAGAAGCAGAGCACGGAAAAAAGCAAAGTGCATCTGTCTGTTTTATCTGTATGCATCTCCGAGCTCGAGAAAAGCAAGTAGCGTATCCGTACTGTACATGTAGATGTGCTAAAGAATCTTTCATGTGTGTGGGGTCTTTGGTGACATCTTTCATGACAGTTTCCAGCCTCCGTGCTATTTTCATGGGGACCTCGGATGATCGACATTGTCTAGAAACAATCAGGAACATCACCAGAGCTTGTACGTAAAGCAAGACACATCAAATGCAGAGGGGATGATAATGTCCTGGTCCAAGTGCCACGTCTTCCTTTATCCCTGTTGACCCCGGCTTGGGGATCCCTGGAATCATGGGGAGGAAAAGAAATGACGGGGAAATAGGGTGCTCATCTGTGGCGGCTTGCGCGCGGGCCTATAGGATACCAACAATATGAAAGAAACGCTGGCGGTTTCTGAAATCAGGCCTAGAGACCTGCCGTTGTTGTTGGTCGAGCACCTCTTGCATTAGACCCCTAGACAAGCAGAAGGCATCCTTTGGGATATCTCGTGCACCGCGCAACTTGGCTGGTCGAACCACTTCGTCTCCGGGCGTCCGACGACGGGCTGCAATGGGATCCGTGAGATGTTGTCTTGAAGCAATGACAAGTGATACCGCCGGAGTTCGAAGCAAGCTGGTGTCAGTGATCCTCAATGCATGTCGACAAAATCACCCAACGTATGTAAATATGTATGGTGGAACGGTATTTGGTGGTGTTGGTTCATGGACCTCGACTCGGTTGGTCTTGGTCCTCAGTCATAAAAGTCTATTGCGTTAAATCAAGTCATGCCGAGTACTCTTCGTCGTACCCAGATTGAGACCAGAATCAGAAACGTCGAACCAAAAATAACAAAGAACGATGATGGACAATTGAGTCAACAGACGCAATAACTGCTTGACAAACGAGTCTAGAATATGCAATCTCCCTCCTCCTTGCATCTCTCAGCTTGTAAATTCCCCGTGCAGATCAAATCGGGCGCAGGTTGAAGGACCGTCAGTGCAATTTAGTCTTCTTCTCTTGACCAGATTGTCATGGTCCGTCAGCCATTGCCTTCAAACCGGATCTTGTTTGTCTTGATCACATTTCTTTTCGCAAGCTAACTCATCCAAACTGCACTGCACTGCTCATCTCTTCTTTGTCCTTGCTCTGCTTCTTGTATAATTCAGAAAGCCATCTGCGCCTGCTCTATCCTTTCCATCCCTCCTAGCCGATAGTAGGAAAACTCATGCTCATCAATACTCTCAGACCGTCTACTTCATGGATGAGAGTGTTGTTTGTCGTAATCATCACCGCAGAAAACCTAGGCATCGTGCAGATGCGATTGGTTTGCGGGTGGTTGTGAGCGTAAATTTGCTCTGTATAAAACGTATATATGTTTGCGCTCGTCACGCGAAATGAGTAAAAGAAGCCATGCCTCTCATGGCCTCAATTCGTATGGTATTTTTCAACGCCTGCTGGTGCGTCACCCTAATGACTTGAAATTAAAAAACCGAATGGGTATTGTGTACGCCAGAATATTCGAAACCTCGAGAATTTCTCACAAGCCCCAGAAGCTAGGCACTGAAGCAGGGCCGAGAGGCTCGGGGCTTTCGTCCATCGTAGTGATGCCCTCGTTATAATTGGGCATCCAGAAGGCAGGGTCGTCCTCAACCATGGATAGGCCGGCCCCCGCCATAGGGCCACTGTCTGTTCCCTTGTAGAAGCTGTCGTAGTCGATGGTAGTGAGGTCGGTCGAGTTGGCCATCACGTTGCCGTTCTGTCGGATGAAGCTATCGGCACGGCTGAATCCTTCCAGGCCGTCATAGTCGCCGTCTCCTCCGGAAAGAAAATCTTCCACTTCGGAAACCTCGCCCGAGGTCGATGTAGTGTTTGCCAGGTGAGGAAGGTGTTCTGAACCGCTACCGAAATCGAAGAGGCCATTGAAGCTCTGAGTACCGGCCTGGCTATAACTGGAAGGCGTGAAACTCTCGCCCTTCATCTCTGAAAGATCATAGTGGCTCCAGTCGACCGAAGCAGCACTGAGGCCAGCGCTGTACATGGGGGCATCTGTCTCTGAATTGAAACCAGATCCAAACAGATCAAACGTACTGTTAGCCATATAAGGAGGGTACTCAATTCCTGAAAGATCCAGAGGAGGCAGGTTGCCATTGAGGTTCTGGAAGCTTCTCGCACCACTCATCAGGGGCGATGCGGTTTCTGATTTGACCCTACGCTCTCGGTTGGTAGCAGCGCGTGCTCGGCTACTGGGAGGTTCCCGTGTGCTCTTCTGCAGCATACTTTCGGCGCCTAAGCTGCCAGTGCTGTGAGCCGAGTTCACCCTGTTAAGCTGATATGGGCCACATTTTTGCGAGACCCGGTTGCTTCGGTGAGCAGGCTTGTGGTTGCCGTGCTGATCGAAGGTCAGGACACCGTCTGAATGGACCGTGTTGGCTCGTCGTCGTCGACCAGGAGGCTTCGGACGGCCACTAATGCTAAGGGTCAAAGACTCGCGTTCCGAGTCAGATTCAGGAACGGTGTCAAGAGCAGGCTCGTTCTTGTGAGAGCAGCTGCAGTGGCCACCATGGTTACAGCAACATGTCTCTGCGAAAGTTTTAGAAAATGCGAATTGTGTCGAGTGTCTCGAGGTCTGTAACACCTCGAGAAACCAGAGGAAGCTCACCAGTGTGCCCCTCAACGGCTGGCTGCAAGTGGGCACATTTACTTGTCTTCTCGCCACAGTCGCACTTGACGTGAGCAGAGCGCGACTTACGCATGGCGCGACAGTGAGCGCATTGAGAAACTGGTCGACCCTTCTTGTTGATGTGCTGAAGTGGGCGGTCTATCGAAGGATTGTGGTCAGTAACAGAGAACAGAGCTAAGCTTAGAGCAATGTCCATGGATACATCCCGCTAAAGGTAATGACTGGGACCGACAACCCATAACATGCTTCAGTCTTGAGTCCCGACTTACCAGAATGTTGGCAGTTGCTCACGCGGTGGCCGCGGACGCAAGCCTCGCAAGCATACTTTTCTCCATCAATTATCATTTTGGCGTGTGCAGACTGGCTCAAGGTGCAGTCGACTTGAGGTTAAACGGCGAGCTAGAGAATCGTGGAAACGGTCGTTTCTTGACGAAAGCCAGATATGTAGGATCCAAGGTGACCAAGTTTGAATCGAGTATGCTCGGTCCGGCCAAGGTGGAGGGAGGATATGGTGGGTTTCTATCGACACCGATATCCAAGGCTTGTGTGTAAGTGTCCCGCAAAAGGGCTGCCGCGCTAAGAGAGGAAGTGGATTGAGGTTGGGGAAACGGAGTCGAGAAAGCTTTGTTAAACCGGACAGTCAAGTTTCAGTAACATATCGTGACAGAGCTTAGGTAGAGCTGGAAGAGGCTGAAAAATGAATCCAGACAAGGAACGGGGGAGCAGAAGACTATAATAAAAGTTTTCGAGGGCAAGTTGGACAAAGCCAATTGATGAGAGAGAGGAACGGAGTGGAGATACACCGGCCAGTAGGTGGGTAATTTTCCCTTGGGGTGTCTTGGGGTCTCCTCTGGAACTGTATGGTACAGTAGGTTCCTAAACCTAGCTTGTGGCCGGGTTGGATCGCTCGCTACTGTAACCCTGGGCCCTGGGGGTGCGATGCAGATTGTAATGGTGGGTGTAGAGAGGGAGTGCGCCGCAGGAATACCTGAAATGGATGGGCGGACGAGGTCGGCGGCAGGACCGGGGTTTCTTCTGGTGCACGCTGCAGACTGCACAGCACAAGCGGGTTTGGCGCCTTCAGCTACAGAGCCAGAGCCAGCTAAGACAACGACATCGACGACCAAGTTCAAGCCAAGCCGACCTGCTGGAGACGTTGTGGGTGGAGATGTCGGCCCGGATGGTCGGAGCGTTCTCGTTCTGCGTTGTTCGTTGCTTGTCGGGCCTGGTACTGTAGCTTTGGTGACGTCGGCGGCCGACACCAATTGGTGAACGGAGAGCAGAGAACAGAGAACACACCGCACAACTAAGCGTGCTCCCTGAGGAACACACTGAAGGACGCCGTGCAAATGTGAAGTTGGGAAAGAGAGGAAAGAAGTAAAAGTGAAAGCTACGGGAGAGATTTGAGGAAGAGTGTCTCTTTTATGACAAACACTGAGCATAACAGGAGATGATGACGAACTGCAGCGCGAAACCCACAGAGCTCAGAGTCCAGAGTCCAGGGCCCAAAGCAGCAGCGTTGAGGCGTGGTGGGCAACATAACACCCACTTCAATGTGATATGTCTGTGAATAGCAACATAGCAGGCCAGCCGTGACCCTTGGTCCCTAGGGCCCATCATGATCCCTTGATCATCAAGTTGTCTTGTACTGAATCGATCCGCATAAGTGAAATCGAATTCTTGCTTTCTCGCTGGTTAATTCCGCCAGCGTGCCCGCTCAGACAGGACATTCTTTGCCTACAGCCCCTAGGGTCCATGTTCTCAATATCCTTGCCTTGCCTTGAATAGCAAGGCGAGGCGTGGAGGTCGTGGACACGGGCGCGATCGAGGATACTCGGCTGTACAGTGTGGGACGATGGCGCAAGCAACAAGGTGACCGGGCTGGGGCACCGGGGTGGAAAGCATGGGCTGGGATGGGGGACAAGGGTTCTGGAGCGACCATGACGAGCTTGAGAGCACAGAGAAGACATCGTCAGTGGTCATCCTCCGTTGTGGTCCGTGGCATGGCATGGGCCATTGCTGAAGACGTGGGATTGAGACCGAGTTCGGGATAGCGTCCTCTAGTTGTTTCTTGAGGGAAGGGTTCAGACATGAGCGAGCCTGTGATGTAGAATCGCTGGGCATGTGTACATACGGTTTGTGTGTGTGATTGGAGGCAGCGGGAGAAATGTTACCGAACATACTGCCGTCGGGTTTGCGTTGCTTCTAGATCGACATTTCTCAGCCGTGTGTATTTATTGAGGACGAGATTTGATACGCTCGCATAGGCCGTCAAACTTATTAGCCATTTGGTTGTCATCATGAAGAATGAATCAACTGTCGAGTGAGAGCTTGGGGGATTTGTGGAGCTCATGGCCCGTGGGATGGTGATTTATCCATGAAAGTTATAGTGGGGATCACGATTGAATGGGGGAAGTAGTGCAAGATTGGTGCGAGACAGATTACAGTGGAGAGATGCGGAGTGTACAAAGTGAGAAGGAGCAAGAGCAGGAGAACCGCAGGAGAAGGGCTTGAAGGGGAGAGGCCAGGAGGGAAAGAGGAGCCGCAAGCATTGGCATTAGACATGGATTCGTAGGTACCTTTAGGTAGTTCACATGTGTCCTCAGCAAGATAATCATGTAATTACAATGCAGTTTCTGCATCACCTTCCTGTTTATTGGCAATTTCAGAGCACAGCAGAGCAGAGCAGTTCAGCATCGGGAACCAGGTAAATGGACGATGGGAAGGGGTTGCTGTTTTCGGGACTGCCTACCGTATGTAAAAGAGTGTGTCTGCGGGTAAATTAGGTTGACTGGCATAACGGGACGGAGGGACGATCAGAATATATCCATGCTTAACTTTATGGGAGAATCCGGACTCAGCAGAGACGCTGACTGGCTTGGACTGACATCCTAATCCCAGTGTTCAGGGCCAAAACAGCCACAATTTCTGTCTGGTCTTGCACCTAGTTAATCCTTCGTGTTGCAGCCGCTCCGCGTCTCGAGTCAAGAAGAGAATAGTGCAACAGAGACAGGACCACCAGGCGATACGTACAGATAATATTATTTGGGATAATAATCGAGAGTACATATGAAATTCAACACGACAGTAACATTACCGTGTCCTCATCCAATCCACTTCCGCTGTGACTTGGGCTTGAAATCTGACGCTTAGTTGGCGCCTCGTGCAGCCGGACATCGGCTCTGGTCGTAACTTGGGAACCTCTGGTGCAGGTATTGTCGCGTGCAGACAATGCCTTGCCCTGTACCTGACGTGATGGTACACTGACATATCTCAGAGGCTCGTCTAGTGGCCGTTTGGCTGGGGTTATCAAACTGGGGGCAGGGCCAGATTCGACATTCGTCAATGAGGATCACGGCACAACAAGTTCAAGGATGCCGTTCAGCCATTGGCTGTACCGAAGCTTAAGACGGGTACGATCAAACCAGGTTAGACTGGCAGATTTGATTCAGGTCATCAAACGAAAAAAAAAAAAGAAAAGAAAAGTTTTACGTACATGCAGCACAGCACCTTATCGGCGGAGCATCTTCGGGACGATCCATCCATCCACCATCAAACTTGAGTTGGTGGTGGTGGCCGCCGCCGGTGGCCGGTATCTGTTCGGAAATTCGCAATCCTTGCTCTGGTTGGTCGGTCGGTGGGTTCTTACAATATTGCTGAAAATGACTAAGGTAAGCTGATTGTACATATTTGTTATTGAAATGCTCCTTGTCATGTATAATATTAGCCCCCGAGCATCTCACTTTTCGAGGTCCATAAACAATGGCAGAGCCGACGGATGTAAACTGCAAGGCTCCCGTCTGTGCCGCTGCAAAACACAGGTGAAGCCAACCGTGTGTACTGTGCCTCACTATATCCATACTGTACCAGATCAGGCTGATAGGTTGATTGCACTTCAACAGCTCCACCTATCAACATCCTCCTGCATCAGACTCTAATTCGATAGGGCGCGCTTGTACGGATACTCGTCTACGGAGTACATCCACACTTTTTGTCTTGCTGTTCATGAGTGCTTGGCAGAAACAGTACCGCCGCGGCTCCCTGAGAGAGACAGAGAGATTGGGAGTTTCGGTTTGATTGCCGATACATCATGAATAGACTTTGCGAGGCGGCTCTATTCAAGTACACGACCTAGTCCGCTTTCAACCATGCATCGGCTGTAATCTCGTTCTCGCTTGCTGATGGCTGATGGCTGGTGCCCTGGCCTAGCCTGGCTATGTACCTCCCTACCTGGCAATCATCTTGTCATACTCCGTACAGCTCGTCTACTTGCTGCGCGGTGTGTCGCTTCTCGATTCACGATGCTGACTCCATTTTGCCGCAGGCAACAGCATCATCATGCTGTTAGGGCCCTTGTCCAGACTTCACGCGACTCTGTTACCCAAGGTCAGCCATAGCTACGTACGTATAATCGTCCCGGAGACTTTTATCCACAGAGCCCCCAGTGCCCCGGGTGGATCATACACTTTTATGCACCAATGCAGGCCTACAGGCTCCATGCACCGGAGCCGGACAATGAAGCTATAGGCTTCTTCTGGTGTTCGTGTCAAGGCATGCCGAGAATGTGCGTCAAGGTAAAGATGACAATGTCTCAGTCTGGATGACCATCTCCAAGACCCTCGTGGACCCTGCAAATCATTGGACCCCAGGGTGCCCCCCAAACCAAATTAAGCACCGACAGTGTTGTTACCATGACAAGTGCACTTGTGTGCAGACCGCCGATCCAGGGGTAGGTAGCCCAGGCTGAACAGTCTTGGCTGCACAGATTCGCCGATACTATTTGTAGCCTTGTCTCGACATGTATCTACCTGTTAGGCTGCCTATCTTGGTATAATCCTTCGGAGTATATGCGGTGCTTCGTCTCTCGCATGAAGCACAGATCTTTCTTTAACTTATGACAAGCTGACCAAAGAAGAAAGCACCGCATAGATTGACACCTCAGCTGGACTCTTCAACACTTTCAGTCCAGAGCTTTGATTGCTTCCTCCAGATGTGCAGGGCGGGTGGCTGAGACATTACCCATCCATCCATTGGCATCCTCTACTTTTCCGCGTCATCAGCATCGCACAACCAACCAGCCGTCTCCGCCCGGGTGGTGCACTTTCGGTTCAATTTTGCTGGTTTCGATTCGTTCCGGAATCTTTAGAAACGGATACCCTCCGAGGTGCGGTAGACTCTCGATTTTGTTCATGTACATTTGTAGTTATATTGTGACATTACTATGTAGGATCCTGCAGCTCAGACACCAGGATTTTCCCCAACTTCCCCCGCGATGCACGGATCCCGACGGGATAGTGCGGGCGAGCGGGTGCCGGGAGTTTGTCTTGCAACTAATATGGCTTCTAGGTTTCAACACAGCGACAGTTCATGATTGTTCGGGTGGTGCAGCACGTATTCCTGAGATCAGCAACACTGCCATTTCAACTATGTAATGCGTATTGATTTTGTCACTGCACTGCCGCTGACTTGGTGGATAATCCGCTCTAACGACTTGCGTGAGCCTATGTTCGAAGCTTGAGAATCGGCTTGCGGCCATGGAGGATATCTATTACCGGGCACACCAAGTTCTTCCCCAATCATCGTACTTCCGGTTACCACCAGAACCAGCCAGGTCTAATGAACATGGAACGGGACCCCGATTTCTGCCGTCCTTAGGTGCATACCGTCTGTATGGAATCGTACTATATGTACTCCGCGATGTGTCTATGTCGGCTATGATACGTATTGACTTATTCGAAGAACTCTAATTCTCTGGCGTCTTACATACTTGCCAGCAAGATACTGATGACGGATACCAAGCCCCTTTATCCATACAAAGAGTGAAGACCACGAGCCTGGTTAACATTAGCGTCCCGCTGATATGTAACACTTGATTCGAATGACGATTATCTCTAGCCAGCAAGGTTCAGTCAATTGGAATGACTCCTTTGTATAAGGGTTTGGCAACTGGAAAAGACAATTCCGGACTCCGCATTCAGTGGTGGCTAGCCACTTAGTACCAAGTTACGTATAAAGAATCCCACAGCCGCGAAAAGCGACAGGCGCCTCTTGTATGTCCCCGCTCCTCAACCTGATGTGGGATACTGAGGGGTCATCGGAGTTAGATCTGACCGCCTTGGGAAGATCTATATCAATTTCTGTGTCGTCCACGTGTTGTATACATAGAGTATCAAGATTCCGCCTTGAAATGGGAACTTGAAAGGCTCGTCGCCTGACCGCAACATATGCGGTGTCAGAGACGTCACGCAGGTACCAGAGTGATCTCTGGCATTTCCAGCGATCGGAGGTCCATTCTGCACTCTGGCAGACCATTCCTTGCTCCTACTGCACGAGGCTCACGCAAGGGTCTGTACACGCCTAGCTGCTACTTGCCTGCATCTGTCACTGTCACCGTCACTTGAGTACTCTGCCGCATCTCTGGGGAAGAACCAAGAGTGAAGCAGGGGTTGGTGAATTGGCTGACAATGCCCTGAGATCTATGGGAATTACGACATTGATGTACCCTGTCACTACTCATGATCCATTATACGGGATGCAGCGTACATACTCCGTACATATTGTATGATATAACTTCCTGGGGAAATTAACTACAGCCACCTGTTCCACTATTGATCAACCGTTCACTAACAGACTCTCCACATAGGCACCAAAGAAATGCCTGATATCCGTTCATCCTTACTTCGGAGATGTCAAAGAGAGGTCTCATTCCCGGGCTACATGTGCAAGCTTGACTAGTATGTGTCGACTCTGTACGGTTGTGCGACTTCGGGTCCTAGTCGCTCAAGCAGGAGATGTTTTGCAGTTAGCGAAGACCGGCAAGTTGCACAAAGGGGCACATTGGTTTACGCCCGTTGTCAGTGTCAGATACCAAGTGCTAGCCAACAATGGACATCCAGACATCCTACCTATGTATCCGTACAAGAAGCCAATATGAAGAAGCTCGAGACAGTGCTGGATGTCCCGAGTTTGCACCGTCCCCAAAGTCACCCGAAAACAGACCGGAATCCTTGCCTGGTTAGCCTGGGTTTGTCTAAGACTCCAGACATCCCATCGGGGCCCCATTGCCCGCCCCCACCATCCCGCATCTTTATATGCTGACATGATTGGTTCTTGGCTTCATAGCGGAATTCCCCCAAACAGGATTTTGGCTGTCTGCTCACTTCACACCCCGACCCTTGATCTGCTAGGTTCCAGCAGCTTTTCTAGAAGCCTGCGCCCCTGCATCCTTGTGGTACAGCGGAGGGAGCTTGGACCAAGCTGTCAGGCTTCTGATTGCCCGCAGGAAAAAAAAATATGCGCCAGCTCTTTGCATATGAATCAGCAGCGATACCTCTGTGGGATGCGCGATGCGAGCCTCAGCAGACTTTGTGACTTTCAATCCTCGGTTTTCCTTTTCGCACCCGTGCTTCTTAGGTAAGTTTTTACCCCATGCTCAGAGTGGAATTGGATGATCATTGCGAAGCTACTCCGTACTACATATGTACATACATACATCCATACATACAGTACCATGCAGGCTAACGAAATGTTGCTGATCAGCGAGACCTTGGCCACGTCTGCATGTAGTTGGCCGCTCGTCCATGGAATGAGGATTCGCTACCACTTACCAGGAAACGATGATTCGCCCACAAGACCAACCCGAGGAGATTTGTTGACCGGTTTCGTTATGTGGTTACTAACCTCACTAACGACACCGGCAGTTTTATAGATGGCTCATGGCTGTACGTACATACAGTACCCGTTCACATTTGTTTTGTTGGCGATGGGGCTCATCTGCGATGGCTTGACGGTAGCTACCTAGTAGCCTTAGTACATATGTACCTTGGGTATGTTGGACGCGATGCCCAAAGAGTCTTGGGTTCAATCTGCACGTCGACTCTTGCGATGGCGCTTCCGCCTAGCCGCATCTGTTTTGATCCATGGCCAATCTCCTCGTCTCAGGTCAAGGCAAGTTGTAAGAGGGTGAGGGTCGCCCTTGTCATGTGTGTCTTGAGCTTCTCTGGATGGGTACTCGTAGTCTCGTTACTTTATTAACTACCCACCATCTGCTGCGAGCGAGGGCAAAGTATGAAATGAAATGAAATGAAATGAGTTGATGTGAAAATCAAACGAAACACGAGCCCTAATCAAGCGTTGAACCGTTAAGCGCCACAAAAAACCAAAGTCGAGAATGGAATAGCATGGAATGGGACATCCATTCATTGATCAGGACATTATTATTACATATGTAGCAAAGTTTCCAGGTCTTGTCTTGTCTGGCTCAGACACAGACAGAGACAGAGACAGAGACAGAGCCTCGTCTCCCAGGGGCTACCGCTTTCAGGCACGGCACGGCGCAAGAGGTGGGCTCGGTATTCCAAGGGCAGCCGCGGTTGAAAGGCGTCTCCAAACGGGCCGGCTTGTCATGATTCTCCATTTATTATGAAAATGGAGTGGCTATCAATGGACCATGAGAGACCGTGAGCCTGTGAGAACAGGACAGGTCGACGAACATGACCGCAAAGCAAAGCAAAGCAAAGCAAAGCAAAGGACGGACGGCACCGCAAAACAACGGTACGGTGGCCGGGCCGTTGATGACCGTAAAAGGCAACTCGAGCGTGACCTCAACTGATTGGTTCAAATGTGGTGCCTTGTCTTGCCCTGAAGCTTCTATTGGCTCAGAAGACATTCGAGAAAGACGACATGTAATTGGCCGCTCAGCCATCGGTTAATCACAACCACCCCCACGCTGACCAGGCCAAATTGCAAAATCAAAACTCGCCCATATCTTTCACAAGTTGAAAATTTTTCCCTTTGCAACCACACAAGCTCACAAAGTTGGGGTCAACCGCAACCACAACCACAACCATTCCACTGGGCGCCACGAGGTATTCAACAAGATATACCACGCTTAGGCGCTGATCACCGACAGCGGCTGCAATCCAAGGCCATCGTCGCGTCGGTTCTATTGTCATGGTTCTAAATTGAGAATCTCTGAGCTGTCTTGGAAGCGGCCGCCTCCGACACGGCTACCTGCATTTCAGTTCGAATGCTGGATATGAAATGTGCTGCCTGACATGGCTGGGATAGCAATACCTCTAGCCCTCGCGTCGCAGCTATTCGCCATTAAGGATGGCATCATCTTGGCATCTGTCTACTGCGAGAGCCTCGAGCATGAGGCAATGCTATAATAGGGTTTCCGTGACACTCACATGTTCCCAACAGTTTCTCGCGTGTAATGTTTGCCAGTAACCGCGTTGGGATCTCCTCAGCGTGGTAATCGGCATTCAGTGTCTGCTCTCCATAGACCTGGATGTTTTTGCTCTGGCATAGATGAATCCGAACTCGTTGCTGGGCACCCGACTTTGAGAATGTCGTCTTGACTTCTTGGACAAGTCGGGAATCAGCTGTAGGCACATAAAACACAATTCTGGAGTATTTTGATATCCAGCCAGGTCGATAAAAACGACCAGTAGTTTTTGATGACAGCAACAGCTCCAATCGCTGCGAGCGACCATTGACTTGATGAGTCGGCAGTTGACACATTGGTTAGGATCATGAGGGCTACCTTGCATCATGAATGTGGCTTACGTCGCGTGGGATTGACGGCGATAAATGCTGGTCTCTATACCCTCCCTGTCTCGTGTCTCTCTGGTCACTCGAGTACATACATAGGTGTTTGAATCTTACAATCACTCTCACTCATTCGCACATCGAACCCGATCATCAACGATCGGCGGGGTGTTCCGAACCGGGCGAACGGCGTCGCCGATTGGTAACTAGGAAGTTGGGTGTGAATAGCTCCCGAGATGGTTAACATGTTGACATGGAAGTTGATTGATTGATTGATTGATTACTTGCTTGCTCTACCTTGATGACTTGCCTTGTTTGAACAACGATGCTGACACATTACGGGAGACCAAGGGACCTAGATAGACTGGTTTTCGTCTCGCGTTGCATTTGCCGTGTTTCGGAGCAAACCACGACGAGAACAAGCTGGAACTTGGGCTGTTTGGTGCCAAATCTATCCGATGTTGGGTTGGCGGGTCTGCTTGGTCTGGAGGATCAATCCCCATCAAATCAAGTTGACCTGACTCTACTTGTCTGGTAGCTTGTGCTTGTGTTCGTCCATGCAGTGCTTCTATCTGGTTCATTCACACAATTCTCACAGGGCTTGCCATGCTGCCAGTGACGTGACGAGACAAGCACGGCTGGGTCCGATGAGATGGAAAGAGGTGCCATATGCAGCAGGTGGTGGCCGATCACTACGACTAAGATGGTGTTGTCGAGGTTCATGATCCTTTTGAGAGGACAAGTATTATGTACATAAGTACCTACTTGTATGTCGGCGGTCGATCGGCCGACGGGAAAGACGAGGGCATGGGTGATAGAGAATTGATTTCAGTGACAAATGGTTGCTCAGTCAGTCAGTCAGTCAGTCAGTCACTGTACAAGAGTATTCCATCTGTATGCATAGAAGCCCAAGTATCGTATAGAGGAGACTCTAAGGCTTGGCTTTTGCTGGGTTTCGATGGTGTGCTCCATCTCCAACCTCTCGGTCGGTCCCCTTAGGTACGGAATGGACCTCGGTGTTCGGGGCGGAAGTGGCGGGGCTGGGTTGCTTTGAGCTTGAGTTAGAGAGAGATTCATGACCGTAATTCAACCTCGTGTAAGTCTCGTATTCTATTGTGTCGGCGCAGAAATACAGAGACTCGTTACTCATCAAGTCTGAAGCCTATCGAGATATCTGTCTGTCTGTCGGCTTAATTAAAACGCCATTCATTAGGTGGCCCTGCTGAGCTGAGCATAGGACAGAAAGGCCCGATACCTCGACGTCATGGCAGACAACAGGTACCCAAGAAGCACCCATCCATCATGCGAATACTGAAACTGCGCTTAAGTCAAATCCGATAAACTATTACTAACATGTACATCTGTCATAGTCGTGTTGATATCATCTTCATCGGTGCTGGCGCCGTTGGTTGCTTCTACGCTTCACGCCTTCATCATGTAACAAACGCACCCAACTTCATGATAGCCTGTACACCTTAGGTACACTCACTGACCATCATGATAGCCATCCCAAAACATCCACGTCTCTCTCGTGGCTCGCTCTAACTATGCTGCTATTCAAAAAGACGGTGTGAAGCTTCTGACACGAAGCTTTGGGGATTACACCTTCAACCCCGACGCGGCTTTCCCTTCTGTCGATGCTGCTGCTGCTGCTGCTGCTGCTGCTGGTGGCACTTCATCAGGCGCAAAGCGAGACTGGCACTACATCTTTGTGACAACCAAGGCTCTTCCAGATGTCAGCGATGACTCTTCCATCATCGAGCCCTTGGTAGGCCCCAAGTCATGTATCGTCCTTATCCAGAATGGTGTCGGTGTAGAGGAGCCCTTCCGCAAACGATTCCCTAGTAACCCCATCGTCAGCGCTGTTACCGTTGTTAGTGCAGAGCAAACTTCTCCTGGTACCATTCGTCAGAACCGCTGGACGCGTATCAGCATCGGTCCTTACACAGATGGTTTAGCCTCGAGGGACTCGGAGCTAGGCCGTCGTGGCACACAGTCGACTGAAGCACTGCGTCGTTGGTGGACAGAGCTGGGGGGTATTAAAGACGTGGATCCCCATGATGAAGTCGGTCTTCAGACTGTGCGGTGGCACAAGCTCTGTATCAACGCAGCCATGAACCCCTCCGCTGTGCTCTCAGGTGGTCGTGGCAATGCCGACATGGTAGCAGATGACGAGCTCCAGAGACATCTACTAGGCGTGATGCACGAGATTCGAGATGCTGTGCCCAAGATCCTCGGCAGACCTTTCCCGGACAGTATGGCCAAACCTGAGAAGATCGTTGAGAGCACAGCCCGCAATAAGGGCGCAAGGCCGAGCATGCTTCTGGACTGGGAGGCAGGCAAGCCTTTAGAGCTTGAGGTGATATTGGGTAATCCTGTGAGGATTGCAAGGGGGAGAGGTGTTGAAATGCCTAGGCTGCAGAGCTTGTATGCGCTTTTGAGGTCAGCGCAGGCCATGAGGAAGAGGGAGCAGACCAAGGGGAAGCTTTGAGTTGCAATCTTGTTCAGAGACGAGTTACAATATTATATTGTCTATTAAGATCGAGATAAGATGTTGCGACAAACATATCCGAATTGCCAACTGTTTGTTATTTATCCATTGCAAGTTCTATCTCGTTGCCATACAATACAAATCGCTCTCTTCTCATGATACCAACATCGGCGATGAAATCACTTCCCCTTTCTCTAAACGAGTGCACATCTTGAACTGAGTCCATATGATAAGTTCCATGCCGTAGGAAGGACGCAGGCTGGTAATGTCCTTGATGTTCAGTCATCTGTCAACGTGCTCAGCTTGAGCCTGAGTGCAGAGAACAAACATTGAGTACTGCGATTACGACATGGAAGAGCATCTCAGATTGTTAAACCAGGTTCCCAATGAAATAAGAGGCCTTTCAAGCCAACACCTGATACTGCTCTCTCCCTCTCTCTCTTTCTCTGGTGTTACATCTTGACTCTCCGGGCTTAAGACCAGCCGTTCCCTGCTTCAAATCATGGTGTGCCACGGTGATAAACCATCTTATTTTTCAATCTGATATATTCTTGATGGACCAGTTACTCTTCATTCTATCTTTTATCAACACTCGCAGAGTTACCAAAGATTGTAGGACGCTGATATCTTAGCCACTCACCACCAATCCACAGAAACATTCACCAAATTTGACATATTATATGTTTTATTTCGGCCTAATCGTAGTACCTAATAAGATCATATATTCATTCACTGTAAACCAAACACAGCTAAACTTGTTTGGCTCTAAGCTCTGAGTGTCATCTCCCTGGACCTCGTCCTACCAAGCAGTCAGTTGGCTATCATGGCCCGAATAGTATCTTCAGGGGACCAGATATCTCATGGGAAAAAACCCGGATTCGAAGCTTCATTGCAAAACCTTATCATTCGGTGCATCGAAAGAAAGGAACATGCAACACAACCGATATGGACAAAGTAATAGACTCCCGTCTCCCCTGGATACAGTCCTTGTGCAACGAGAACAGAAAAAACTGACGAAGAGCAGGAAGCCATCTATACAGCGATGATCCACTCCTGATAGCTTCCAAGGCATGAGGTGTTACTCTTTGTGCAGGAAGTACATCACTGTCTAACTATTAACTGAACATGGTTCTGACCAGATTATCTCGACAGCATTGAGATGAATCACTGATGCAACATTGCAATTCGATATCTTGCCATATCGCATATACCTGTTCAGTGGTCCTGAACTTCTGTCTGTTCATTACTGACCTTATCTGAGTATCTTGCAGCGGACTGTAAGTCTCTGAAGATCACTTATTTAAAAGGCCGGAGACAGACCATTCCATGACCTCCTATCCTGAGTGACGGTATTTGTCAAATGAATAAACTTCTTTATTGATTGTGCTTAACTAAACCTCGAATGATGTATTCTCGTATGGTAATCCAAATCCTTTGAGAAAGGGGATCCTTTATCAACGGGGGAAAATCACAAAATTGGTACAGCTGAGGCATTTGGAGGGAAGAAAGAGCTTATTAATGAGAATAAATATCCTCAGTATTATTGTGAGTCTTTGGTCATGCCGTAGCTGGCTTATTGCCTTTAATCGAGGTCCCAGTTCTGGCATTGACGATTAAAGACTGCATGGACGTCACTTGGGTTCACTACGTAGTTAAGTGTTTATATTTAGAAACAAATAAGATCTGATTAGATATGCGCAGATCATCAGAGGACTACACAGATTAGTCAGTCTTGAAATACACCATGACCAGTGAGTCACCCTGTTGAAGTTCTCAGGTTGGCTGAGATCAAGGCTCGGTGATATCATGTAAACATTATATTCTGTTATTCAACTCCTATCCCATCGAGCACACCAGGCCTACGAGTCGAGTGCCGTTCCATTGGCCAGGATTTTAACATTCAATTCCTCTTGATCCTCCCTGTCGTTGAACGCTACAAGCTCCCTCAATGAGTGCAGACGATAGTAGCTACTCATCTTCATTGGCCTCAAGGGAGCGCCCTCAACCAAGCGGTGCTTGTACCGAAAGAGTGTATGATGGAAAATGGATAAGGGTGGCGGTATATTTGACGGTAATCCTTCTGTCTATCTTCTAGTTGTATGCATATATACGCATGTTGTATGTCACGTTGATGAGGTGGCACCAGAGTGAGGCGGTTATTCGTGGTTGCAAATGAACATGAAAGAAACGAGACACTTTCTTCTCCCGCCCTGTTTTCTCGAAATCATGCCCCTGAGTACAGCTCAGCTACGGCACAGTTGTATCAAAGTGATCCCTGAACCACTTTTCCAGCAGCTTCACCGTCCGACTTTAGACCGCCGGCGCTCGGGACTGGGCCTCTGTAGGCAAAAAGAAGTACTCCCAACTTGCCCCGTAACCTATCCTCCCATAGCTTTCAAGGGAGCTGAAGCTGAGATAAGTATTGGCGATTAGCCAGGATAGGCTCGATGAAGCTACTGGTTTCAAGTTCCGTAGATCGACCAATCGACATAGAGAAAGCTCGGCCGACCAATGATCTTCAAATATGACACTACACAACTAACCATGCATAACATATATAGCTAGGAATAACCATGCAAGCACACTCTTGCGTCTTGGGTCTTCGCATGTTCTCGAACGTTGTTGGATCGTCAAAGCTGTCATATCTCACAATCTCCATCTTAACTGATCTGGAGCTTGGACGATTTCGTGGCATAACCTAACCCACTCACTTGACCATTGGGCCCTTTTTCTCTGTTCGAGACTAGGATATCCATGAATGATAATCGTCAGCTTTTACTAGCTGTGTTCCTATGTTGAGCTAGACATGGTTATATTTTTGCTTGGCATGGCTACCTTCAATGTCAGAACTTTGTGTCTAGTCACTACTGTAGATAGTGATAGCTACCGAATAGGCTAAGCAAGGATAGTTCCTGGCGATATATTTTGATTTCCCGTTTCCATTGTCGTACTTGAAGAATCGGCTTGAATAGACGTTGGATCATCATGTCCAAGAGGAGTGTTCTGGCTTCATGGGAATGTTAGTACCTAGGATCGTTAGTGACGACGACTTGGGTGGCAACTTATTTTTATTTTTACAGGCATTCACGTAATTCCCAAAGATATATTCGATAGTGTAGACTGTCTAATTTGGCCCTATGGGTAAGAAGCGGTGGATCTTCCATCCGGTAGAGTCTAGGAGAATGGCCAAAAGCCTTGATAACAAACCTGCTGTAGCTGATGGTCTTCGTCCTATTTTAAATACAAGTTCGGGGATATTCATTGACCATACAACACATGATGGGATAGCAAAATACCTAGCCAAAGCTTGACACAATTTTTATCGATAGTGCCGAGAGCCTCGTACTATGGATGTAAAGGGAGACCGATGCAACGGAGCAAATGGTTCACTTTGGTAAAATTCAAAGTCCCTTCAAGATGAAACTGGCAACTTCTGAAAATATCAGGCTGCTTATGGATCCCGAAACCTCATGTAAAATCTTGATGATCTTGAATAGCAGCTTTGTGTGTTGTTGAGCGTTCTCCAAAGTTCATGCGGGGTCAAGCCGTTAATTTGAAGGTAGTTAGTTATCCTCACATATATCACAAACGACTAAACGGGTTAAGCTTCCGTAGATTCAGGGTCTTGACAAAGGTATTTGAGTTTGTTAATCGCCTAGCACATACATAGTTCACCACCAATATTCCATTCAACGCTTGAGAGGTTCAAAGCCTCTGCCCAGGCTTCATCCGTAGAACATCCCGTCCGCATGCTCTCGCACTGTCTTAGCGTCGGGGAGCTTATTTTGGGCTCTCCATGACACGGCATGGCCAGAGATGGTTCCCTCATGAGCAGGGGTCAGCCGAGAGCCTCTCGAGGCAGATTCTGATATAAGAATAAAGGCAACCTGCTATACCTAGCCGCTAACCTAAGAATTCGGCCTTCTAGCACGGATGTCACTCTACGATTTGAGCTTTACAAAGCCAAGCAAAAGCAAGATCAGAGATTTTATTTTGTGGATATGTATCAAACCAGTATCTCGTCCAGCCTTTCAAGTTCCGCCCGTGGTTCAGAATCGGGTCTTGCTGCCCCTCATATCAAACGGATGCCCGTTCCTATTAGGTGTTACCTTTCGGAGCACCTCCGGAACGGTGTTTGGTCTTGGCACTGGGCTCCTACGTGCATGCAGCCTAAACTGATGGTAGTTAGTGAAATGAAATGATTTGAAAGGGGACCTCTTAGACAGGCGGTAACACGGACAGGAGAAATACCCGAATGTCAGTGTCAACTTATTAGATGCCCAGGCTCTACTCCGTACAGTCATAAATGGCCCACATGGTAAAGAAATTTCTCGACGGCCTACTCCGTACAGCCACCGCAACTGAATGTACTAGGTAGAAAGAAGTGTGATAGATCTGGAGGTTGTGTTACTTATTAGGGGATCCAACTACATATTTGCCCAGTGGAGATATGATATTTGTAGCTCCGAGGAACAATGCTGCATCGGTCGAACTTGGTTCTTCGGAAAAACTCTGCAACAACATAATCAATCTAGTCAGTCCCCTTGACAGTTGAAGTTGAAAGTAAAGTTGGACTGTACGCTGGATTCTTGGCTGAAATGACGGATTATTAAACCAAGTGGATCAAGGGTTGCAACGCCACCTGTGGCTGGCACGGCAAGATCTGCATTCAATGAGATGATTGTTATGATCCCAAATCACTCCGCGAGTTCTGATTTGCCAAACTACCCATGCACGCCCCCAAATCCGGAGATGATGCACCGGCTTGAATGATGTCACGATCGTATGTGGCGCACCCACTGTTAAGACGTCAGGGCTGAGAAGCCTATCGAACATGGATAAACGACTCTTATGTACAGATATTGCACATCTCGTTGTAGCTTGTGGCACAAATGCCGAACTTGGCTGCCATTGCACCAGTGGTGCTTGAGGATACTGAGATGCGGTTATTTAGTGTGCACGATGTGTCCAAGACCCCTGTAAAAAGATCGACGAGGGGCTCGTAAACTTTGCCTCTCTCACCTGATTACAGCAGTACAGTACCCTCGGGGGGAAATAAAAAACGAGACTGGATTTGGTGGTGGATCGACGGATTTTAGTGTAAGCCAGTCTCGTTTTTTATTTCCCCCCCTAGAGTACCTATGAGCAGAGTGAGTGGCAGACGGGTAAGGGTCAGGAAGCGCCATACACTATCGTGCCCTGAACCATGCTACCAGGACCTGGCACAGATGAGGGGTCCAATTGCTCCCTGAGACCATTCTTCAGGCTAGCAAAGCACCTACGGGCTCGCTGGCTACCTAGGCTGGTAGGTCCTCTTGGTCCTGGAAAAGCCTAGGCCGTCCTGATCGCCGATTCGGCCCTGATCCCATCGATATGAACAGGCACCTTTAATACAGTCTGTAAAATCTAAATAATAGGCTATTCCTAAATTAGCCAGTTTTAGTAATAAATTATATAGATAAGGGATTTTTAATCTAATTAGTATTTATATAATATACCTATTTTACTATAAACTTAATAAAAAAAAGTTAATAATAAATAAAACTAAAATAGTAATTTTTTAATTACTTTTTTATTATTTATTTATTTTACTATTTATTAAAAATAAATATATAGTTTTATTTAATTTATATAAAGCTATAAGGCTAACCTCTAGCTATAATAATCTTTAAATATCTAATAATGCCCTTAATAATAATAATAATAATAATAATACTATTAACTTAAATAATAGATATAATAAAAAAGAAAACCTACTTATTATAAGGCTAGCTATAAAGACCTTTAAATTATAAGGAAATAAAAAAAAAACTATATTTTTTTATTATTTTTAATTATTAAAAGATTATTAACCTTAGCAGGTTAGCTATAATAAAGAAATTTAATTAAAAGCTATTAATAGGCTATAAAAAAAGATTTATAAAAAAGCTTTAGGTTATAAAAGTCTAATTTTATTAATTAATTAATTAAATTAATATAAATATAAATATAAAGAGATCTAGCTAATAAAGCTTATATTTAAAGCTAATAATCTTTTTATATATTATTAATTAAAGCTATATATAGCAGGCAGTAATATATTACTTTAATATCTCTTAAAGCTTTATATTTTAAATAATAGTAATAAGTCTTAAAGTATTTACTAATATCTATAGGATATTTATTATTTAACTAAAGCTAATAAAAGTATATTATAAGCCTATAATTAAGCTTAAATATTAATATTTCTTTAGCTATATTAATATTATAAATAGTACTTATATAGTAATTTAAGTCTTTAAAGAAAGTTAAAAAAAGTAATATAATAAAAAGTCTTTAATAACTTAAAATATTCTTTATATTATTTATTTTAATAAGACTTTCTTATATATTTTTACTAGCTATAAGGAATTAATTCCCTAGTTTAATACATTGCTTCTTTACTAATATTACTTTATCTACAGCCCTTAGATACAAGGTTAATTAGTTATATGCCCCGGCATATATAATTAATTAGTAGATTTATTATTAACTTTAGGTTAATTTAGCTTTTACTAACTAACTTATATAAAAGTTAACCTAATTCCTTTAAACCTTTAAACCCTGCTATTACCCTGTATTTATCCTAGACCTCTATTTATAGATATATTATCCTTAATTTTATATAATTAAAAGGATATAGTATATATATTTGGCCTTAATAATTATATTAATAAGCCACTTTTTATATAAGGCTAAGCCTATTAATGCAGTTAAGAAAGCTACCTTTTTTATATTAAGAGGCAAGCCTTTCTTAATAGCCTTTTCTAGCTTCTCTAACCTTAGTAGCTTTTTAACTAGCTAAACTAAATAAATTAAATAACCTAGGCTAGCTTAATCTATATAATTAATTAAGTTAATTAAGATATAATTAAAAATAGCTATTTTAACTAGGCTAAATAGGCTTTTTAATAAGAAGTTTTTTATAATAGCTATAGTTATTATATAAATCTTATAGTAATCTTTATTACTAGCCTAACTTAGTACCGATTTAATTATTATAATAAGGTTATAGTTAATTATATAATAGCCCTAATTAGGTTCTAGGCTCTTATATAGCATTATATTAGTAGCTATAATTAATATTAGTAACTATAATTAATAGGGAAAGTCAGGTTAGGGAATGTACTTTATGATAGACTTAGCCCGGTTAATCGGAGATATCTTAGTCTTTTGGCTAAGGTAAAGGAAGAAGGTTAATATAGCTGCCAAGGGACCTGCAGGCAGTATTAATACTACTTGGTTAAGGCAGCAATTGCGCCACTAAGGTAGATAAACCTTATATAATTTTAACTCTAGAGATATAGGCTTATTATAGGGGCCTTATTATTTAAGCATTTATATAAAAAGTTAGAAGCTTAATAGCCTTATTAGGCTAATAATAAAGAAAAAAAAATAAGGAATTAATTAATAATACTTTTTTATTATAATATATTTAATTAAAAAGCCTAAAATTATATATTAATAGATTTTATATTAAAAATACTAGCTTTAATATTTATATAAAATTTCTAGTTTTTTATATTAATATTAAATATTATCTTAATAACTAAAAGGTATTATTAAAAGGACTTTAAAATAAAAAAAAACTATATAACTTATATTACTTATAACTATAAATTATTATTAAGCTAACCTTTAATTAGATTAAGAGGAAATTTTAAATAATATATTTTTTACTATTTAAATATAATATATATAAATAAATCTTAATTATATATACTTATATAGGCCTATAGAATTTCCTAAAGTTATTAAAAAAAAAGCTAGTATTAAATAAGATATAAAAGAAATATCTATAATTAATAATTACTTAAATATAAAATAATCTCTTTAATAACCTTAAGGTTTTAAGAGATAAAATTATAATAAATTAATAAGAAAAGTATTTAATATATATTAAAGAAATAAGGTAATATAATAATATTATTTTTTAAAGAAAATATAAGAAGTATTTTAATAATAAGAAATAAAAGGCAGTAAAGTATTTCTAGCTTAAAAGGTAATATTAAAAGAAATTAATAAGTAAAAAATAAAACTATTAAAAAAAGCTATAATAATTATAAAAAACCTTACCTTTTAATCTTTAAATTATATTTTTCCTAGCCTATATAATAGGTTAATTAAAATTAAACCTCTTAAAATAAGCCCCTTTAAGGAGAGATTTTATTACTATAGTATTAAGTCTTTAATTAACTTTAATTTTACTTTAAATTTTTAAAGTATTATTTCTAGCTTTAAGGCTATTTAAAAATATATAAATTATTAAAAGTGCCTAATAATTAACTAATCTCTTAACTTAATTTCTAATAAATCTTTTTTTAATTAATATTTAATTAGTTTAATAATAACTTTAATTTAAAGATATAGCTATAAAAAGGTAATTATATTAGCAGGTAACTATTAAAGTAATTATATTAATAAGGAAATTAGTTAAATTAAAGATTTACTTTTAAATTAAATTAAATTATTTATAAAAATTAAAAAATTTTAATTTTTTTATATATTTTAATTTAAATATAATTAACTTATTTTTAAAACTTTTAAAAAATTAAAGCTATTTATATATTTTTATAATATATAACAAAAAAATATAGCTTTTAATTAATCTTATAGGTTAATAAGTTAATTACTTAAAGCTATATAACCTAGCTATAAGGGATTTCTAATCTTTTTATTAATTTTATTAGCTATATTAAAAGCTTTATATTTTTAATTTTATAATAAAATTAAAATATTATATTTCTAATAAAATAAAAGCCTTTATAAGAAAATAAACTTATATATCTTATTTTATAAGTTAAACTTACTATTTTATATTATTTTTAAATTAATTTATAGACTTTTAAGTATTATATATCTAGATTTTAAATAAAAAAGTCTTTTTTTTATTTTCTTATTTAAATTATTATAAAAGACTATATATATATTATCTTTAAATAGCTAGTTAAAAAAGATCTTTATTTTTCTTTTATTTACTTTTTTTAAAAACCTTTATTATATATCTTATACTACTAACTATATATTATTTATATTAATAAGTCTTTAAATCTTTTTTTAATTTATTACTAGCTTAAAGATTACCTTTTTAATTAATCTTACTTATAAATTTATATATTAATAAGGTCTTTATATATATTATAGTAATTAAAAGTCTTTAAAGCTATTAATTATTAAATATAAAAAATAACCTAATAGTAAGGAAATTAATTAAAAAGTTTAAAATAATAATAAAATAAGAATTACTATAACTTTATAAAAAGGTAAAAGTAATAGCTAATTAGGTAAATATTATTATATAGCTTTATAAGTAAATAGCTAATTATTAAATACTAGGTCTTTATTTATTTAAAAGTTTATTTAAAACTCTTTTATATTATTATAAAGAAATAATAAGCTTAAAATATTAATAACTTTAAAAGCTACAAGTCTTACTTCTTATATACTATTAAATACCTATTAATATAAATTTATTTATTAAAGCCTATTTTACTTAATAATAATAGCTTTAATTTTATATTTTTTTATTTATTAATTTTAATTATTATTAATTATAGTAATAATATCTAGCTTATAATTATAGCTTATATTACTTATTTCTTTTATTATTATAAAGAATACTTTTTAATTTCTTAGTAATTTATTAAGCTTATAATTAACCTTTATTTAATTAAAAATATTCAAAAAATATTATTTAATAAGTTTATAGCTAATTTTAATATAAATAATCTTTAATAGCTAGGTCTTTTTATTTTTTAACTTTTTAATTACTTTTTTTATATTATAGTTTTTAAAAAGATATTTTATTTAATTTTTAATTTACTATATCTTTAAGCTAGGATTTTATATATTATTTTGAAAAGCTTTTTATATTACTTTTTTTTAAATATATTTTAATATATTATTAAATATTAAGTAAAAAAAAACTAATTTAATATAAGTTAACTTAATAATATTTTAATTTTTTTTTTAATTTTTTTTTTACTTACAATTAAAATCTCTTTTTTAAATTAGGCTAATAAGGCTATAAGTTATTATAATAAAATAAGTATTTTTATAAGTTTTTAATTATATAAAATTATAATAGTATTATTAACTTTAAATAATTTCTAATAATTATACTGCCTAGCCTTTTCTCTATTAACTGCCTTTCTTATTAATTAAGCCCCTAAGACTAACTAGGGCTAGTATAGCAGGTTATATATAACCCGGTATAATAGCTCTTTTATGCAAGTGGCAAAGTCACCTAGACCGTATCAAAGGTGCCCATTCGTATCGATTGGATCAGGGCATTCACAACATGGTGCATTGTCAAGCGGTCTGGCTAGTCTCTTGTAATCCCTGTTTCACGATCTGGGAATGCCATCAGCAATTGAAGAGGCGGATGATACATATCTGACTTGTGATGCGGCTGTCAGGGGGGAAAGGAGCGTTTTATGCCAGCTGTTACTGAAGACGGCAACACGCAACGGTCGGCTCTAAGCCCTCGATCCCCGTCAAAGTGAATATTCGCCGCATCTCGGGCAACTCCTAGCTCGTACTGTAGAACAATGACAACCGCAGTACGTAGTACGATACTCCGTAGTGTGCTCTCAAATTAGCGCACGGGTTTCAATGTTAGTTCATCTCCCGTGAAAGGCCAGCCTATCCATGATGCCATGATGCCATGATGCCATGATGCTACATATAGGCACGTATACAGCCATCGGGTTTATGAGAGTCAAGACTTATCGTTGTAGTTGTGTACTCCGTATTTTTGTGTTGAATCAGTAGGGTTCTCTGGACACTCTAGACACTTTCCGATCTCGCTTCGCTGTGCCTGAGAAGCCTGCAGAAGGATCAAGGCAAGGCTGTGGATGCGAAGTGATCAAAAACGATGATCAGTAAGCCCAAACTGAGCCCAAAAAAAAAGCCCCGTTAAAAAGGTCATGGGGGCAATCTTTGAAAACTGGAGCCAAACTACTCTACTGTACCGTAGTCGCGATGGCAGAACCCTTGCTTGACGGCGGGGCATGTTTCTCCAAGTTGCCGCTGGTTTCATAGAGGGGAGAGCACACGTATAATTTTATATGTAAGAGCGAGAATGCTGTGAAGGGCTCGTTTTTCCATAGTGACACTGTGCTGGAATCTATGGTTTCGTGGTGGAGGGTTGTTTCGGGTTCGTGAGGTCTTGGGGTCATCGAAAGCACCAAATTGTTCTCCACGAGACCCTTTCATCAATGACGAGAGCTGATGTGTCTGCAATGGACAACAACCTCAGACGGAATGCAATGGAAGAAGGTATCTACTATGAGCTGGCCCCAGCTCAATCGTGAAAAGTGCATCTGCAGTGCATCGTGGGCCCGAGTGGGAACCTGAAGGCCTAGACCTGGGCCAGGACCTGGCTGGGCCTGAGCCTGGGATGGCGGATATATGTAATGGGATTTTCAAGGGGATAAAGATGGGATTCTTAATAGTCTTGGCGATGCAATGGGGTGTTTTGCTGAGCGAGAGTGGGAAAAGGGACAAGATCGACGGAACTAGTGAGGCAGATGAGCAAGCCATAGGTAGGTTGGTGGGGATCCATTGGAAGTCCTGATGAGGCGGACTGTCCTTGTCCTTGAGGTCCTTGAGGTCCATGCCTCCACTGCCCGTCTACTGTATGTAGGGTACTGCTAGACTGCTTCATGCCCTGTGCTGCCCCTGGGGCGTCCATTCTCACTTGATCCTCAGTGCTGTGGCCGCTGGTCAGTTTGACTAGGTGCCCGTCCAGGCTGGCTGCTCTCCGGCAGGTGTCAATAGTGAGGGGTCACACTCTAGACACTGTACTGTGCTGTGCTGCATCGAAACTCGCCACCTCCACACAATCAACCAACAACCTACAAGCACCCTTTGTCCTGTGCCAAAACCTCCCCCCCCAGCCAGAAGCTGCCACCTCGGGCTGGCAAATTAATATTCTCCTCGCCCTTGAAATTCGCCTCACCTTCTTCTCGATTTTCCTCACCTCGTCATTTGGACTGGTATTACGTATCAATCGATAAATCAATCGCCTGAACAGTCAGAGCCTTCGTCACTCCTTCCGCATTGGGATACGCCATCGCAGCCCTTTGCCATCTGCCGCGCCTATTTTCTATCAGCCCGTCTACCGTGATAGCTCCGTTTCGTTTCATACGTCTTGTGTGGTCTGTCTGTTGTATCGAGGGCAGTTCTAAGTCTGAACCCCTGTTTGGTATCGAATTGGATGGGAGCCCCGTCACTTCTTCCACCTGGATCTTGCTCCTCCCATCAACACTGCCCTACCTCACTCTATCATTGTGCATGTAGCTCCCGCGCTGCTCCTTCTGGCAAACAACCTATCAACCACGATCACGACCACTCCACGGGCGATTTTTCACTTCACCTGGGCTACCCCAATCGTTCAATCTCACGAGATCATCCTAGGCTGTCACCCTAACATTCTTACGATATCAGTTATAGCGGGAATGCGCGACGCTACTTTATAGGTCCGCCCTCACCTCTCCCTCGAGCATTCTCTTCCCACCCTCTTTTGCCTCTCTGCTCTCATCCTTCATCATCCGCTTCGCAACTGTTAGGTTAGCGATCAGACAGCATCGCCATGGATGCGCCTCACGAGAAGGACGACCAGGACGTCAACCAAGCTCAGCCAGAGCAGGAACAACAGGAGCGGGAACACGACCCCTTGTCTACGTCTCCTCCAACCTATACTTCCTACCCTCCTCCACCACAGTCTTCGACAGCATCTTCGTCAACATTCAGGCCCATGGGCCAAGACTTGCCAAATTTGCGAACAAGTCCTTCCGACGCAACTCCAACACGCACGACTCGGGCTGCCTCATCTGCTGCTCCTAGCGAGCAGAATAGTATTGCAAACTCGGATCCGCCGTTTTCTCCTTGGAGTGTTGGATCGGACAAGCAATTAGGATATCACTCCGCTGCTTCAGATATTTCTGGAGATCGAGTCTTTCCCATACGATCCGTTATAAGCGTCGACCCCAACTCTAGTAAGATCGCCAGTGAAGATTATTTCCCGGCTTTGCCTGAGCGCGATGGTCGAAACATTCCTGTCCATGTCCCTCGAGCTGACACGGGGCCAGATCTGAGACGGTCAGACACTGTCCCAGCTAATTACCATTCGCGAGCCCATAGTGAGCGCATCGATGCCCTTATGCGGAGGAAGAACACCATGAGCGGTCCAATGTCCAGTATTCAACTAGACGCAAACCGCCATGGAAGCAGTACAACCCCACTTCAGCTCGATATCTCCACTTCCGACAATGAAACAGAAACAGAAGAATCCGGACCAATGGGTCACAGCGCACCTGCGACTGCACCCTCTGGACACGACGCCGATGTGTCTTCTGTGGGACAATCGAGTTCTGACGTCCCCCATGTTACCTCTCGCTTCACCCATGTTGTGACCGATGATGGCCATGCAGTTATCACAGGTCGCGATGGTGTCCTTCAGCGCTGCGAAGATGAACCGATCCATACTCCTGGCGCGGTTCAAACATTCGGCGCTCTCGTTGCGCTCCGTGAAGAGAACGATGGCTGTTTCGTCGCTCGGTACATTAGCGAAAACTCCGAGCGAATGCTGGGCTACACCCCCAAGCAACTATTTCAACTCAAAAACTTCTTGGACATCTTGACGGAGGAACAGCAGGATAATCTTCTTGACCATATCGATTTCATTCGTGACGAAGATGCGGATCCAGCCGTTAACGGGCCTGAAGTTTTTAGTTTGTCGATTCGGTCCCCCAAGCGCAAAAGCACAAAACTCTGGTGTGCTATTCACATAAACCCGGCACATCCTGATTTAATCATCTGCGAATTCGAGTTGGACGATGACGCTGAATATCCTCTACGGCCTGTTGATGAGTTGACGCCCGACACCCCACACGACACCCTCCAGTCAAATCCCACACTGGAAGAAATCGAAGAGAGCACAGAGGTCCTCAGCAAACCCTTGAGGATATTAAGAAGTGCGAGAAAGAGGCGGGGCGAGCAAGGCGCCATGCAAGTCTTTGATATCATGTCCCAGGTTCAAGAGCAGCTCTCCTCAGCTCCTAATTTGGAAGCCTTCCTGAAAATTCTTGTGGGCATAGTCAAAGAATTGACTGGCTTCCACCGTGTCATGATCTACCAGTTCGACTCTGCCTTCAATGGTAAGGTCGTAACAGAACTTGTCGACACTTCAATGACAAGAGATTTGTATAAAGGCCTCCATTTTCCCGCATCAGACATTCCTCGACAAGCTCGCGATTTGTACAAACTCAACAAGGTGAGGCTGCTTTACGACCGGGACCAAGACACCTCCAGAATAGTTTGCAGGACCAAGGAAGACCTGGATGTTCCTCTGGACATGAGTCATTCCTACTTGCGAGCCATGTCCCCTATCCATATTAAATATCTCAAAAACATGGCAGTGAGATCGTCCATGTCGATATCAATCAATGCTTTTAACGAGCTATGGGGACTTATTTCTTGCCACTCATATGGTAATCACGGCATGCGAGTGTCTTTTCCAATTCGGAAAATGTGTCGCCTTGTCGGGGATACCGCGTCCAGAAATATCGAGAGACTATCTTATGCTTCGCGGCTGCAAGCTCGCAAGCTGATCAATACTGCACCTACAGACAAAAATCCTTCTGGATACATTATTGCGTCTTCGGAGGATCTTTTGAAGCTGTTCGATGCCGATTTTGGCCTGCTATCCATCAAGGGCGAGACCAAAATCATGGGCCTTGTGGAACAAAGCCAGGAAGCCCTTGCGATGCTGGAATACCTACGAATGCGCCAACTTACCTCTGTCGTTGCATCACAGGACGTCAAAGAAGATTTCCCCGACCTGCGATATCCACCTGGTTTCCAAGTTGTAGCTGGTCTACTCTATGTACCCCTCAGTGTCGGTGGTAACGACTTCATCGTCTTCTTCCGGAAGGGTCAGATTAAAGAAGTCAAGTGGGCCGGCAACCCCTACGAAAAGTCTGTTCGGGAGGGCACTGCTGGCTACTTGGAACCGAGAAAGAGCTTCAAAACGTGGAACGAAACTGTTGTGGGTAAATGCCGAGAATGGAATGAGGAACAGGTCGAGACCGCAGCCGTGCTCTGTCTTGTCTACGGTAAATTCATTGAGGTCTGGAGGCAAAAAGAAATGGCTCTGCAAAACAGCAAGTTAACTCGGTTGTTGCTTGCTAATTCTGCCCATGAGGTCCGGACACCTCTTAATGCCATTATCAACTACCTGGAAATAGCCCTGGAAGGTAGTCTGGATCAAGAAACCCGAGATAACCTGGCGAGATCGCATTCCGCCTCCAAGTCTTTGATCTATGTCATCAACGACTTGTTAGACTTGACCAAGACTGAGGAAGGACAGAACTTGGTCAAGGATGAGGTTTTTGATCTTACCAGCTGTATTAGAGAAGCGACAGGTCCATTCCTGAACGATGCTAAACGAAAAGGGATTCATTACACCGTTATTCAGCACCCTGGGCTTCCACAATATGTACACGGCGATGAACGACGAATCCGCCAAGCACTATCGAATGTCACTGCCAACGCGGTGGCCCATACGCACAGCGGCCACGTCAAGGTGGAAGTCTTCGTGTCTGAAGTCAAAGATCGACAGGCAGTGGTAGAGTTTGTAATCGAGGACTCTGGGATTGGCATGAGTGCCAGCCAATTGGACACCCTGTTCCGTGACCTTGAACAGGTCAGCTCAGAGGAAGCGCCTATGTCGGGCACGAAGCTGGAGGAGATGCCTCGTGAAATGCGAACATTGGGACTCGGTCTTGCTGTTGTTGCCCGCATTGTTCGAAACATGGACGGACAGCTTCGCCTGAAGTCGGAGGTTGGTCAAGGCTCAAGATTCGTGGTTCAGCTTCCCTTCCTCCTGTCCAATGAGTGTCCAAGCTCACAAGGAAATGAAAACGTCGATATGAGTCGTCCGACAAACAAGTCGACAAACAGCGCGGAGTCTGCCAACACTGCAACATCAGCTCCACTCTCTTTGACAGCTGCCCCAGAAGGGGAGATTACACTCGTTGACAGGGTTAGTTCCATGACTTCAGCTGTCGAAGGAGGCGATGCATCAATGAAAGGAAGCCGAGCAAGTCAAAGAAGTATGAGTAGCCATGGCAGCCGTGGCAGCCATCAAAGTGACGCCGATCGACTCATCGATGCGATCTCGACGCCCCTATCTCTGAATGACAGGGAAGGCGGTGAGTATCCTCTTCCTGGTAGTGTAAATTCAGGAGGAAGCTCCATGCGGCCCACGTCCCGCGGAGCTGCCAGCCTCAGCGGTCGATCTATGAGCCCTCCCCAGAGCCCTGTAGCAACGAAACCACGTAGCGAGCCTGGAAGCGCAGGGGTGGTAGATTCAAAAACCCCAATTCGTGCTGTCAAGATTCCAGACGAGTACAGCGATGTGCCTCAAAGACCACAGCCCAGCGAGCATTCTCGTGTGCTCTTTGAGATGAGGGGAAACGATCGCCCCGTGACAAAGGCCGCGACAGAGAGTGCCACAAGCGGAGGAACTCAGATGACTGAACCACAACATCTGGAGGTCCTTGTGGCCGAGGACGACCCAATCAACATGAAGATTTTGAGGAAGCGTTTGGAGCGAGTCGGCCATGGTGTGCATCATACTGTCAATGGCGAAGACTGTGCTGCAGCGTATCGCGAACGATCAAAGGAGTTTGACGTGGTCTTGATGGACATGCAAGTAAGTCGTTCTGTCTAAGTCCTCCCATATAATTCACGTTACTAACCTGGATAAGATGCCAATTGTCGATGGTCTCACAAGTACGAAAATGATCAGGTCAATGGAGGCATCCGCGGAGCATCAAGGCCATTCATCGTTGGCTAATTCAAATTATCGCATACCGATTTTCGCGGTTTCGGCTTCTCTTGTTGAGCGCGAGAAGCAGACCTACGTTGATGCCGGCTTTGATGGCTGGATCCTCAAGCCAATCGACTTCAAACGTCTCAACACTTTGCTTGCCGGTATTTCTGATGAGGATGTCCGCAAATCGTGCCTTTACGAACCAGGTCAGTGGGAACGTGGAGGTTGGTTTCTTCCACGGGCCGTTCTTGGTGGTTCAGTGACTAGCGACGAGACGACACCCAAGGCCGAACCTGATTCCAAAGATAAGGACATAGGCAACACAGTAGCTACCGAGGAAACCAAGGCTGA
This sequence comes from Fusarium sacchari, assembly GCA_017165645.1. Classification (NCBI taxonomy): domain Eukaryota; kingdom Fungi; phylum Ascomycota; class Sordariomycetes; order Hypocreales; family Nectriaceae; genus Fusarium; species Fusarium sacchari. Next base: position 912,035 of record JADANP010000006.1, read on the forward strand.
GGGGGATGCTATTGAACCTGCGCCCAGTACTTGAGACGCCAGTACTTGCACCAACAAACAAGTCGTTGGCTGACGACAGGTCCAAGATGATGTAGAGCTCTCCCCATCTTCTGCTTTCATATACGAAGGGTCCTCCTCGAAAAAAACAGCAATTCCTCTCGAGTCTTTTCACATCTTCGATACACACCCTCAGATGCCACCTGACCGTGGCTGCTAGTTTCGTTTTATTTCCCTAGCTTCATTCTCGCTTTTCTTTTTGGCTTCAAAGGTTTTAGCCCACGGGATACACGCACTGTACACGATAGATATGATGGGAATGAAAATGGGTAACAAGGCGTTAGGAGCTTTCAGGCGTTGAAGTACGCTTCACCATTGCAACGCTGTTTGATGTCGCAGGCTGTCCTTTCCGTGCAAGCAGAAAAGGTCTTGTACGAGTAAGACACTCATAATCGCTGGCAGTCTACCACTTTGTTTTTGGTTTGTTTGGTTTTATTTCATTCTTCCCTTTTGTTAGCATAGAACGGACGAGAGACGGGGACCATGATGTATACGATAGCATGGGTTCAAGGACGGGGTGTTTGGTGATAGGAAAGGCTTTTGTTTTGTTATTCGTTTCTTGGTCGATCTCTGCTTCTGCTCTGCACACACAAGAGCATCGAGCGAATTCATGGCGAGGAGGGGATTTCTAGCATGACTGTCCTGGGAGGGTCATGGCCGCATGAGGAGGGAGTACACCACCCGCGGGTCTGGCGGCTTGGTAGTGGTTTGAAGGGGAGGAAGAGGAGGTGAAAGGCATCAGGAGTAACAGCATGTATATGTCTACCTATCCATAGAACTCATGCATAATGCCTATGAAGGAAAGCACATCATAACTTGGATGGTTTGAAAGGGCGAGTGAGCACCAGATAGCCCCTGAGATGTCAACAAGTAATGATTTGCTGAGCTTAAGCATAGATATCACCAAGTTCTTCAAGTCGTGGTGTATTGATTGAATCCTGAGAGTTGTCATAAATGTGCATTTGATGTGTATTTTCCATAGCCTACCTATCAAACGTTCAACGCCGTCTATGCATTAATCCTGCAAAGCAAAATCCCAATGGTACCCTTCCTCCCACCCCGTGACACCATCATGCTTGACCCTTCCTAAAGCGTCTCCAGTACGTCTTGGCCTTGTTCCCACGATGCAGTCATTAGGCATTTGTGCCAAATATCCAGGTAGTCTGATGTCGGAAATTTCCGCTGAGAAAAAGATTGGAATCTTCCATTGACAGTCCTAACATCTACCGGGCCTGGAGTCGCGAAGGGACATATATAAGCCCGGCCGTCCGTATGCGCCCGTCACTCTACAGCTCGGATTCAGCTCCATTAGTGGACAGAGCCATGGGGCTACTATTGTTGTTCTGCCTCTGGCGAAGGCGAGCGTTTCCAGGAGGGCGTCGACGAACCATAACTCTACCATTCACACCAGCTTGACCACTATTCTCCTCGTCGTCCTCCGAGTCAGGGTTCTGTTCTGCGTAGAGACGGGCTTCATCGAGCTCGTTGATATCTGCGGGGCGTTCGCGGAGCCACTGCATCCTGGGGCCAGAGCGGGCTCTCTCAGAAACGCGGAAACCATAAATGCGAGGCTCGTATATACGCTCACGGCCTAGACCAGGGCCAATATTCTTAGCGTACATGCCGTTGATGAGACCATCGCCTTCGTTAACACGAGAGCTCGTGGATGACAGCACCTCGATGCCGCGCTTAGTAAGGTCATATTCTGGGAAAGTAAGGAGAAAGAGAGAGCCGAAAGTACGACCAAAGAAGGCGCCGTCGACGGTTTGGAAACGGCTGTTGGGGGGGACGTAAACGTCTAAACATGATGGGCAGAAGAGCTTAACCGTGTCCTCGCCAGGGATATCGGAGAGGCCGACAGGCAGAGTGCGAGCTTGGTCACAGTTTGTCCTAGGACAGCAGCCGAAATGGCCTAGCTCGTACTTTTCACTCATCTGCTGGATGCCGGCCCTGGAGCAGATAAAGCGCTGGTGGATGAGGCCGTACAGCATCTCGGCAGAGGATTCGATGACGGACAAGTCGCTGGCCATGCGGTGGTGCCTCCGCTCGCTGGCTGCTCTAGTCAGGCGTTCTGGGTCTGACTCGTTGTCGTCTTCCTCCTCCTCTTCCTCTTCCTCTTCCTCGTCGTCCTCTGGTTCCACGTCCAGGATCATCTGTGAGACAGGGGTACAACGTTAGCAATTCTGGGTTCCTTTTGAGAGAGGGAAAACTGCAAACGTCGACGCGCCTGCGAGACAAGATAAACATACCTCCAATGCTTCCTTGTACATGGCAACCTGGGACTGTAGACCGGTCAGGTTGAAGTCATCCTCGATAAACTCCTCCGAGACTTCGGCAAAGTATTCATGGCCGAGAAGAGAGCAGAAACTGGATATCCAGGACTCGGGGACGCCCGAAGAGGTCGACATAGTGTCGCTATCGTGGTCGTCTCTTTTTGTTGTCGAGGGGCAACGGGTACCAGTTGACAAGGCTGGGCCAAGGGATTGCGCTCGGTAGCGGCGTGGTATAAAACGAATCGCAATGGAGAGGCGAGAAAAATTACAGGTGTTGTGAGGGCGTTGAAGTGCTGTACTGAAGGGCGCGGTATCGATACGACAGCTGTAAAGCTACCTCGAGGCGGGGTGATGGATGTTGGTGAGTATTTTGAGGGGCGCAGATATCGCGAGCCACGGGCACAAAGCACCCACTAACTACACCTAGCCTACCTAAACCTGAGGTGACCTAACCTACCTAACCTACAGTGGAGGGCATGCGCGCTCGACGCTAAAGTCGATCGACGTTGGTAGGGATGTGCCCGCTATTATGGGACCCGTACTTAGGTACCTACCTACCCAGGTATGGAAGTTAGTAGGTGAGGACGGGAGGTATGATTTCAACCAAAAAAAAAACCAACAGCAGCAGTTAATGCACCAAATATCAGTGTATTTCCGATAATACACAGTAAAAGGATAACGTTGCAATGAAACTTGAATTGCATGACTGAACAGCCATTTCCTCTTCCGTCGATTGCGCCAGGACGACGAGTTTTGGTGCAACAGAAATAGCAAGATACCTACTTGCCTTACCTACCTAAGTACTAGGTAGGCACAGATTTGGTTCCCACTTCTATCTAACGGTACCTGCTTCGGGACAGGGTTTTGCCGCTTCCGTGCATAGATCTCGCCTTTCATATTCAACAGTCCTCGATAGATGGTGGTGAAAGTGTGACCCAACACAACCAATGCATTGGATGAATGCAGGGCATAACGTCGATCTATTCCCAAATGGAACTACAAAAATCACATACTATGACAAGCCCTTCTCATTACTACTAAGTCATTGTACATACAAGAACCTCTTCCCATCAAAAATAGAGAAATCATGAGCAAAGTTCTATCTACCTTCTCACCATGGAGTCGGCATATATCAAAGACGGTTCCATTATGCCGATATTTCAGTCAGACAATATCACCAAGAAAGGGGATACCAAGAAAGGGAATACCGAGACTGGTAGCAGTAGCCGAGGAATATACCACCACTGAAGCATTTCGCACGCGATCATTTGAACTCGAGAAGCCTGTCGTCTTTGCCAAAGACCAGGGCTCACCGGCTGCCAATCTACCTGCGTTGGAGAACTGGTTCATGGACGAGGAAGAACCACATCACACAGCCAACACAAAAACTCCACGGCAGCCTTTATCACGGCACTTCCGGCGCTTTCGCAATCCCATGGTCACTTATGAGATTTACGCCCCATCTCAGAAGCAGAAGGACAGCCTCATCATGTTCCGGGATTCTCTTGACCGAGATATCCATGACGATGCCATTGTGAGGAATTGGGACAATTGTTTCAACCAGGAGGCTGTGGTTGACGGTGTCGTCGACGAAACCGTCAACAACATAGCCAGCAGGGACTTCTATCGATTCGTTGCACCTCTCCGTCTTTTCAATAAGATATACCACTTCAACAAAGTCTTGCTGAGTATGGGGCTCCCGAGAATATCACTATATATTGCTCAGTGCCCCATAGAGGATCTCCCCAGGGAGCTCCAGGATGACCTTCCTACGCCAAAAATCCTCAAATCCGTTGGAAAGGGAGACATATATGCCACTAGCATATGGCTCGGCCTAGTGCCGACGTACACACCTCTACACCGAGATCCAAACCCCAACTTCTTCTGCCAACTTTCCGGGGACAAGGTTCTCAGGCTCATGCTACCAAAGGCGGGACAGGCACTATTCGGCGAAATACAAGCTAAAATGGAAAAGACGGACAATGGTCGGCTACGAACGGAGGACATGATGCAGGGCGAGGAACGGGAAAGGCTGCATGATGCTGTTTGGGGCGACAATGAAGCACCAGCAGGGCTTTTTGAGGTTGTGCTGGAGCCTGGCGACTCTATGTTTATCCCTTCGGGCTATTGGCATTCTGTCAAGAGCGTGGGATGGGATGGGGAAGTGAACTGCTCAGCCAACTGGTGGTTTCGATGATGCTACCACATATATAGCGGTGCCGCAAACTTCTTGTACATTATATCAGCCTTTACGAACAGGTCTACAGATGACCCAATTGAGATATCCGCACGGCCAGAGGTGCATCTCACTACCGCTCTTGACCTCCCATTTGCTCGTGTCTGCACCACAAGACCGCAACAGAGTCTCAACTTCTTCGGGCGTTCTTGTCCGCAGCGCTGAGATATATCCATCAAACATGAGAACGAACGGTAGAATAGGGATCAAGCACGAGAAGATGAATGTTGCAGGTGATCGCCACTTGAGCGCGAAGAACGGAGCACTGAAGAATGCGCCGATACCTAGGAACGTGACCGCCAACACGCTCGCAAAGGAACGATCTTGTAGTTCGAAGATGGCAAGTCCCTCGCTCGTCTCGACAGTATCTCGCAGGATGTCCTTGGCCAAGTCGTCGTCAAAGTGATGAAACGCCAGGTTGAATAGTCTGAAAGGCTTCGTTCCATCTTCTCTCTTGACAAGATACTCCGGAGCAGACGACGCATCGACAGAGTTGCGTTCATAGGTCAACATCGGGTTCTTCTGGGCAACCTGTTCCCAGGCTTTGACATTTGGGTGCAAGTCCGTAAGGATAAAGCGAACAGGATCCGATCCTTGAGACTGAAGGTGCGCGTTGACGGTGCGAGCTATCGAGGGCGTGGGCCCACCGCCGCCGGCACAGAAATCGATGTAAGCATAATCGGGTAGAGACGTGTTGAGCTGCTTGATCAGGACTTGGGCGCTGAGACTGGCGGGAGATTGGGACTGGAGAGGCGTGTTGGAGAGCCAGGCGCGTGTAAGGCCATCTTGGACGCGGGCACGAAGAAAGGCGGGAAACCTGATGCCTTGTTAGTGCTGTTGACGCTGGTATAGCAGCTGAAAGTCGGTATAGTATCCTGAAGCTGCTTGTTCCAGGCTTGGGCAGTTGAAGCTCTAGACTAAGCTCTAGACGAAGCTCTAGAGCAGGTGGAGCTTCCATTGGCTTGGTGTACAAGTACGTACCAAGTCTGATCGTCAATCTCAAAGAGATGGAACCGAGGAACGAGAGGCGCCATTTTCTATGATGAAAAGCTCCGCTCTCTGTCCAATTGACTGGCTCACTTGTTGTTGGGTAGCAGTTGATGTAGGAGTTGTGTGTCTTGCTTGGTTCGATAAGATGTAAAACCTGGTCGCCGTAAGTGTTACCTACCTAGGTACTTACCTACGTGCCTACGTACGTATGTATATCTGGCAAACGATGTCGTCACCATAGGGTAAGTTATCCGCAAAACAAAAAAATATTCTCAACATATATTCTTTGAGACTTCAAAGTAGCTCAATTGGCTGGAATATATATGTGTGGATACTTCTTCGAGGAGGCAGTAGAACCGGATTGCAGAAACACTTAATGTTTCTCCTTGTATCATCATGTTTCGTCGTCGACCTCTAAACGCCTCCGTGGGGCCCAGTACACGCGGAAAGTAAGTTTTCATCAACCATCATGGCCGGAAATTGACTTATGTCAACATCCCGTACATATCACATCCATAGGTATATACAAGTGATTGTAATTGCTCAGAATATGGAAGAGCCCCATTCATATGAATTTTAGTGGTCTCAATGTCCTTACAGTAAGTCGATGGTTGATAATACGATGGAAAAAACACATGGCTTTGCACTAGTAGCGGTTTTTTCGTGCCTGTGTCAAATTGCGTGCAGTTTATCGCATTCCTGTAGAAATTATTAATAACTACTTCGTTGGTGCGTCGGTATAAGGATCAAATCCCATACGACGCTTCGCTTCGCTCCGAGCCCTCCACTGCGTTTCGCCAATCAGCCCTGTGGTTGATGTCTCCTCCAGGAAGAAAGTGAGTATGTGGTCAGGGATAGACAGATGGGAGGTCTGCTGAAACTCCTGGAGACTAGCCAGTCGTATCAGCATCTCCATTAGAGATAGAGATGTTGTGATCGCCCCAAATGGCGAGCGAGCGACAAAGTTCTCTGTCTCGGCTGCTGTGACCGCTTGTAGAGATCCCAGTCTATCAGGGCTGTTCAAAGATAGTCTTTTGATTTGATCGACGACATTCGAGTCTAAAGATCTCCTGTCACGAGGCGTACCCGGCTTTGATGTCATACACTTTGGTAGCTCGAGCCTCGTCGAACCCACGGAGTCGGTATCATCGTCTTCCCCAACATCATCTTCGTCATCTTCTTCGTACACCTCGAGGGCCACCCACTCCGGATCGAGATGTGACGGGAATTTCCACTTAAAGAAATGCTCGCTCACCGGCACGACATTACTGTCTTTCAGTACTGGACGTCCGATACCCTCTAGAAGTTGCCTGTCGATCTCGGCTTGATCGTCCTCGTCATTCGCCGAACTTGTTGTTTCGCTCTTGTCATCGTCCTCGAGTCCTTCAATAGACCCACCGACATCATCGGTTTCCTGGTTGGCCGGCAGAGCTTGAGTGTCTCGTTTCAAAAGCAAGACTGGTCTTTGCTCGCTGTCAGTAGCGGAACCAATGTTCAAAATCCTGCCTGTATCTGTGTAAAATATCTTGGACAACTGATGTACAGGAATGGATTCGCGAATGCCTGCTCGAGCAATGTCGTCGTATGGCTGAATGTTATGCTCGTCATCGTGGAGCCGACCGTCGTCAAGGTCTTCGATAACCTCCAGGTGGTATGCATATTCTCCCCCACCGGTCGATTCAGGAGCTGGAAGGGGAAACTCCTGGCCTTTCAATGGATTCGCACAGTAACCGCGCTTGCTGTCAAAGTAGAAGTCTTTGCGGGTTCTGCAGATTCGAACTCTTGCCTTGTGTAATACTTCCTGCCACAGTGGCTTCCGCTCCCCATCCCCTAACCCGTACGCAGTCCTGATGTTTGACGTTTCCGAACAGTGACCATTAGTAGAGACTGTGTTGTCCGCAGCTTGAGAGGTGGTGTGCGGCGTCAGCGTAGATGCGTGTCCGAGAAAGAGCATGTAGAGCGATAGAGTAAAGACTGGACCAATCTGAACTGGTCTATTTGGATCTTGTGCGAACTGCGTGTCGCCGACGGTGAGTAGTGTGCTGGCCTGTAGCAGTCTGGACGGTGATATGCCAGCGGGTAGAGATGTGGAAAGGCTCTCCCCTGAAGCAGTAATGGCCAACTGCAGTAGCGGGATCTCACGATCGATTCGGTCTAGCAGACCCTTTATGGCAGTGATGATAGCCAGCAGGCTGTCATGGCTGGCAGATGGTGAACGTGTCTGGGCATTGTTACTACTTGAGTTTGAACAGATAGTAGTTGCTGACTCTATGCGACGGCCCAGCGAGACAATGTCCTTATGCAATGACTTGGCAAGGGGAGTTGCTGATTCGAGAAATACATTTCCACGACCTGACCTAGTTGGGAGTGTTAGAATTTGACTAGGAGAAATAGCTCCAACTAACTAGTTAGGTAGTTGCGCAGTTGATGAGCGAATGGGGTGCTTACTTGAACTCGATCAAGTCTATGGCTGGTGAGATGATCTGCAATGGTGATAGGTTAGGTCTCAAGCGCCAGGCACACCCCAGAGTAGGTAGGTAGTGAACAACTTCCATTATGCCTCACGACGCACCTTTATTTTGCTATGAAGCAAGTTTCTTAACGATTTGAGTTCAGCATGGACAGCCTTGTCTTCAACTGACTTGAGTAGTTTTGAACATTGACCGACAGCATACGACGATGTTATGGCGATGCCGGAGCGAATGGCATATCTCATGGCTTGAACGCCGACTGTTGCGAGGAACTCATCCATGACCAGGACGTTCGTGACTCGCCTTTATCGAATACTGTGTCATGCTGAGAAGCAATGGTAGAAATGTTGATAGAAGAGAAGGGCTCGCGAATTTTGGGTCGAGAGAATAGACAAACAAAAGATTGCACGTCCGGGCCCTTCTAAGAGTTCCATGTCGCATCCAATGGATTGGATTGGTGGCCGTACCTCGTTAGCAGCGTTATTCACTGCACGTAACCTAACTGACCGCCAACGCATAGGTAGACTACTAAGTAGACGGTGTAGGTTTCGGGCACTTACACTGAGTATAGAGGGGCAACGTGTACAGTGTGAGGATTAAGACCATGCCCCCCCCCCCGCCATGAGGTAAGGCACCTTGATGTATGTATGGCTCGTGCAGTCCTTGCTTGTGGCTGGTGTTGATACCCAGCCTAGCCAGCCCATCATCATTAGGCTTGATCTTGCCGTTGCTCAAATGATGGGATGAGTCAAAAGACGAGTCATAAGGCTGAGACTGATACAAACACATGGTAATACTGACAAATCCCCTGAGCTGTTTGGAACAATAAACACTTGATTCTGCCTGTTCCGTCCCGTCCCTTCTCTGATAGATGTAAGTGTGAGTTGACGAACGCGCACAGTAACAGTAACAGTCCCTGAACCAGGTAGGTACCTTACCCACAGGGCATAAGGTAACCTAAGGTTTAAGAGTCTCCAGGCGGTCGGGGAGCAAGAAAACATAAGGGTTTACTCCGTAGAAGAGAATGCTATAATAACCCCAGTAAAGAGTCCCCTAATCTTTCGTCACTGAGGAGAAAGGGTCTGAGTTTCTTGCCTCCCTCTGCTAGGACAGTTCCGTGGTCCAGCGTCATGATGCCCATAGCGGGGCAATAATTTTCGCAGTTAGACCAACCTGGAAGGCTAGGTTGCCTGGTTCTCGTTCTCGCCTCACCCACCAAGCAAAACACAGGGAACCTAGGTGAGCATCCAATTCACAGAATCAATATAGGACTAAGTTGTTGGGCGTCTTTGGTGCCTAAAACTCATCCTTATGCCGACCAAATTTGACATGGATCTCTAAGTGTCAGAATTTATTGATTCTCCATTCCCCGTTTCGCAAAGAGCTTGTCATAATCTCATCGCTTGATAGCCCGGTAATCGAAAAGAAAAACCCAAGCCCCATTTTCCACAGACAGGTTGCTTGCATATCTAGGGCCTTTTTAAATCCGCAACCCCTCCAGGCCTTAACAAGTGATCGCAAAACCCTCTCTACTCTCTTCTACCTACCTTACCTACCTACTCTCCCACCTCCACCCCCCACCACGCGACATATTCCACCGCCATCAAACACATCAAAATGGCGACACCTAATTCTTGGGAGGACGATCCCGCTGCTCAGGATGAGAACCTCGCTCAGCAGGCTCAGCAGCAGCTCAACATGAATAACCCCGCCCCCGCGCAAGGAGGCTTCCGACCTGGTATCGCCTCTTTCCAGCCTGGTGCTGCTTCATTCCAGCCCGGCCAAGCATATGGAGGATATGCACCTCAATACCAGCAGCAGCAGCAGCAGCAGCAATACTATCAGCAAGGCTACTACCCCCAATACGGTGCTCAGCAGGGCTACAACCAGTACAACCAGGGTTACGGTGGTTACAACAACCAAGGCTATGGTATGACACTTGCGTCCAAAAAAAATTAAAAAAATTTCACAATCCCCCGAGATCCGTGACTATGACATACTAACACAAGCTACAGGTGGTGGTTATCCCCAGTACGGCCAACAACAGCAACAACAACCACAGCAGCCCGCTGCTCCCACGATTGCTCAGCGACCACCCGCCGATGCTCCCGCTGCTGCCCCCAGTCAGCCTGCTGCTGCTACCGCCCCTAAGCCCAAGGTGATCAGCATCAGCGGCGATGCTTCAGGTCCCAAGCCCAAAACGAAGGTCCTCTCTATCTCAGGAACCGGCGCTGCTACTCCCGTCAAGCAAGAAGAACCCCCCAAGGCTGAGCCTACCGATGAGCCCGAGGCTGGTCAGAAGGCTGCAGCCGTTAAGGCCATCGAGAAGACGGGCGAGAAGGCCGGTAAGGCTACCACCGCTAAGACCTCTGGTAAGACCTCACCGAGCCCTGGCTCTGGTCGCAACAGTCCCACCGCTGGTGAGAAGAAGGCCGCCGCCCGAGAAGTTGATGCCGTCGAAAAGGAGCAGGCCGCCGATGTCGACCAGGAGACTCTTAAAGAAATTTACGGCAAGGAGCACGTCAACATCATCTTCATGGGACACGTTGATGCCGGAAAGTCAACTCTTGGTGGTTCAATCTTGTATGCTACTGGTATGGTCGACGAGCGAACCATGGACAAGTACAAGAGGGAGGCCAAGGACTTGGGTCGCGAGTCTTGGTACCTGTCATGGGTCATGGATCTGAACAAGGAGGAGCGAACACAAGGAAAGACCATCGAGGTTGGCCGTGGTTTCTTCGAGACCGAGAAGCGTCGTTACAGTATCCTCGATGCCCCCGGCCACAAGATGTATGTCCCCAACATGATTGGAGGTGCCTCACAGGCCGATGTTGGAATCCTCGTGATTTCCGCCCGAAAGGGTGAGTACGAGACCGGTTTCGAGAGAGGTGGACAGACCCGTGAGCACGCCATGCTGGCCAAGACACAGGGTGTCAACAAACTCATCGTTGCCGTCAACAAGATGGACGACCCCACCGTGGAGTGGTCTCACGAGCGATACCAAGAGTGTACCACCAAGCTCGCTCAGTTCCTCAAGGGCACTGGCTATAACCTCAAGACTGATGTGTACTTCCTACCCATCGCCGCTCAGCAAATGATGGGTATCAAGACCCGCATCCCCAAGGATGTCGCTCCCTGGTGGGATGGTCCCGCGCTGCTCGAGTATCTTGACAGCATGAAGGCTCTCGAACGCAAGGTCAACGCCCCTTTCATGTTACCCATCAATGGCAAGTACCGCGATCTTGGTACGATGGTGGAAGGCAAGATTGAGGCTGGAGTTGTCAAGAAGGGTATGAACATGATCATGATGCCCAACAAGACCAACGTAGAAGCTGCTGCTGTCTACGGCGAGCAGGAGGATGAGGTTCAGCTAGCTCAGTGTGGTGACCAAGTCCGAATAAGGCTCAAGGGTATTGAGGAGGACGATATCTTGCCCGGATTCGTGCTCTGCTCGCCAAAGAGACTGGTGCACACTGTCGCTGAATTTGAAGCCCAGATCCGTATCCTGGAGCTCAAGAGTATTCTGACCGCCGGTTTCAACTGCGTGCTGCACGTCCACTCCGCCATTGAGGAGGTAACATTCGCAGCTCTTCTACACAAGCTTCAAAAGGGAACAAACCGCAAGAGCAAGAACCCCCCTACACACGCCAAGAGGGGCGATAGCATTATCGCCCGTATGCAAGTGATTGGCGGAGCAGGCGCTGTGTGCGTGGAGAAATTCGAGGACTATCCCCAGATGGGTCGCTTCACCTTGCGAGACCAGGTAGGCTTTATTCACCCCCGGCCCCAACACGCCCATTCCCCATTCTACTAACCCCCTTACTTTTGGGTGCCTCGTCCCCAGATGGCCAAGAGACCACTGCCGTTCCAGGCGTGGCCGCAAGAGGCATTGGGAGTGCTTCAATATTCGGATATCAGATAGCTAATATGATATACGCACAGGGACAAACCATTGCTATCGGCAAGATTACGAAGCTCATCTTCAATGAGGCTTAAATGAATGATGACTGTTTTCGATCCGCGCACAGTTGCGATTATGTGAGGCCAAGAAGGGTCACGCCATGAGCAAAAACACAGGGGAAATGTAACGGACTTTCACCACAACCATCTTCACAAATCATCACGGTTTCGACGGCTTGGCGCTGGGGAAGTAACGGTGGTACCAGGGACACGGTGCCGGAAGTATAGGACGATAGGAAGGCCGCTTGTGTTACCCGCCAGAGGGACATCGAAAATGATGAGATGAAAGAAGAGACAGTAGGCGATATTATGGTGGCTACCATACATTCTCCGTACTTCAAGTGTATATAGACAAGCATATGAGAAAACAAAAAAGGAGGATGAAGGGAATCATGAGACACTATTTGCTTTGCTCATGTGCGGTATGGATGGCGTCTTGATATGGCAAATAAATCATGACTCTCAAACGTTCAAGATACATGCTATTCATTGAAAGAGAGCTAACTGAAAGCCAAATGTTGGGAGCAATGCTGTCTTTGAGTGAGGTCTATATAAGGGGAGAGGAAACGCGGCATGTGTGCTTATAGTAGCCGTTCAATGCGGTGAGGTCTATTGAGGGCCAAAGCAATTGAGGTAAGATCATGATACTGAGACAGGAGGGGGGAAAAAGTGAAAGATGGACGAAAGTAACAAACCGAGAAGTTATCGTCCACCTGAGGTCCGAGTTGAGAGGCAGCCCATGATTAGAGAAAAACCTAGAGCCGGTGAATCATGTAAAGCACAGGCTCGGCGAGAGGAGAGATTTCGCCGTCGTCCCTTTTGACACCACTTAGAAATTTCCATGAAGTCACGATAATTGACGATCTAGGCCTTAGTCCACGATACGTAACCCCAGTCTCCCTACTGCAAGATATTGCAGGGATCTCGACTTTGATGGACGGTCTCCGAGGTCAGTTAGTGAACGGCAACGGGACGGAGACCGTAAGGAGGATGTTTTGCATGGGCTATCATGGTCGAGGGTTTGGAGCAAGGAAGTTTGTTAGCGAGGTTTATGAGCACGAGGAAAAGTCGGGACGGTTCAAGGACAGCGTTACAGGACGCTACATCATTGTCACAGAGTTGAGAAGCGGTGACCGAATGGAATTCCGAGATGAGTATGGGGAAGAATGATGCATATCCATACCCATATCCATGTAAGGAAGGGAACAGATATATTGCGGATGCGGTTGCGGGTGCGGATCCCGGTACGGCGCTGGCTGGCTGGCAGCGGCCCAGCGGATCGGGAGTTGAGGGACGATAGATGCGTCAGGATACGGTAGAAAACTGCATGTCGTGTTGATGTATGTATTCCAAGGTGAGTGAGCCTTGGCAACACAACGGTCTCGTTACGGAAGGCCTTTCGGAAGGTTGCCGAGAGGACGGAGGTGTACGGAACACCGTTGGGTTCTAGGTGGATCAGTTGGAAATACTGATCAATGCCAGGCCGTATCCGTACTGCGGTTCGGGTTCCTGATAGTTATTGCATTATCATGATCAAACCTGAAGCAATATGCAGTGCCCAGGATCAAGGTAGTCATGAACTGCATTGATAATCCATGGGAATTTGACCGTCGGGCGGAAGGGGATGTCAGTTTTACTGCGACAGACGCACATCAGTGATCGACGCCACGTCCTACATCACTTTGTTATCTTGAAAGATAACATGGAGTTGAGCATGTACCAGTATGCATAGACAGGGGCCTGCATCGCAAGCTTGATCAAGGTGAGCGAGAGTGGTTGACATCGCCTACCTTAGGGGAGGAAAGAAAACACAGGACCTTAACCGTAAGCGATGAAAATGCTTTGATAAATCTAGCCTGAACTTAGGGGACTGTTTGCTAAGTTTATTTTGATACCCTGTATGAAGGTCCGGTGTTTTCTTGCTCCCTGAGGATCGCATACCGGAGGCATACGGAGGAGACGGAGCCGGGTGACGGAGCACGATAGTCAGGAAGTTAGCCGAAATATGGTAGGCAGGCGCCCGCAACGGGAGCAATGGTCGTACCGGGTGTGAGATTATCCCTAAACAGTGATGTGCTTCTCTTGTGAGAATAATAGCCCCCGCAACCCCATTTCCCCACGCAGTTCTTGAACCCCAGCTGCCCAGCCCCAAAAACGTAATTTATTAGATGGAGGCTCTGACCGGAGAAACGGTCAGAAACGGACACTCGGATAAAGTCGGAATCTACAGAGAGACGGTTTGAAGAGGTGAGAACCGGCAGAGGGGCGTGTGCGTTCAAGGTGAGCATGAGACCAATCAGAGTTGCCGATCATAAAATTCGAGTCATGTGGAGAAAGGCAGGGAATGCAGGTTCTAGTCTGTACGTCACCCAGATCCCGGTAGAGGCTACCCACGGGAAGCTTTTCGCATTATCGTGACTTTCTGTTATTTTGCCTGACAACTGGTCCATACTGACGGACGAGATGAGTTGCGGGGCGAAGCAAAAGAGGATCACAGTCGAGTCCAAGGGTCAGTGAGACTGGTCACTAAGCCAGGCCCTGGGATTCTAGTCCAATAAATCGAAAATTTTCAAGTCATGACTGATCTTGACTGGGCAACTGGAGTCATGTGCAGAGTCTGTTCTAAAAGTATCATCCCCATGCCGGTGTTGAAAGGCGCCAGGGAACAGACGGCAAGCGAGGGTGCCAGAGTCTAGAAGCCTCCACATTAGGTTGTTTATCAGAGCTGAACACCGACAATTCATCCGAGGTGACGGAAATAGAGTCCCAGTTGAAAGTCGTGCTACTGGTAGTGCCAGGCACAAGCAATCATGAGACTTTGAGAAATCGAGGAGATACCAACAATGATCGATCTAAGAACAGACGTGAGATGGAAGAAACAAAGGTACGTTGGGTTTATCTACAGGTAGGTACCTAGGTACCTTAGGTATTCTGAGGTTACCTTAGCAGGTGCTATGTACCTTATATCAGCAGGTTGGCAAAGGAAACCTTCCTTCCCTAGGTACCTTACTCTAATGCTTCAATACTGGAAGGGAAGCTAGGTGTAAGTTGGCGGTTCTCAATGGCGCCTGCAGGAGATCATCCAAGTTCTGGGGGATAAGGGGAAGGTACATCTCTCGGTTTTTGAAGCGGTAGGGATACCTGACCCCAAACAATAAAACCTGCCATTGGTGAATCGCGGGGTAGGTAGCCCCAACCCAGGGTAACTTGGAAGGGAGGAACAACTGCATATTGAATATGAATATGAATCATTTACGGAGTACAACCCGATTCATTATTACTTACACCATCAGCAAACAAGGCATACCTACCTAGGTAGGTACCTAGGTAATAATAAGTACTTTCATCCAACGACTCAATTTCAGTCTACCTATTAGTTACCTACCCAAGTTACTAATCTGACCTTACCATCTATCAAAACTCTTCAGGTTGGAAGCACTTGTTAGTACCAGCACCTTGCTTGCACTTGTCTGCAATTTGAATTCACATGCATGCCCATGCCAGATGCTCTCCATTCTCGCCTGCGGAGCCGTAGCATCAAAGTTGATCCTTTTCTCTCCGTGCCGTATCCACAATCTCCCTGTTTGTTCCTGTCTGGTGACCAACGAGTTTCAACAGCACAGACATCGTATACCGACGGGTTTGAGGTGAGGCTCGGTGTTGTCGCTCTTTTCTGCCTAGGCACCTCCCTCTTCTTCTCCGCAATCTGGATCTCAGCCCTAGCTTGCTCACCTTGAGTTACCCCTTTTGCTTCTTACCGCCTCCCATCCCCAGAAGCAGCCTTGGCGAGCTTATTTTCCATTAGTGATCTTTCTTTGGTCTTTTCCTCAAATTTCATAGTCTGCTGACTTGTATGGAAGAGAGACAGCACCGGTGAGCGCAAGCGTTAAAGCACGTAACCCACTGGTTTCCCGCCTTTACAGTCTTGGATTTTTCTACCAGGCCCCGGGGAGTAAGAAAACTTCTGACATCAAGCCAAGCTGCCAAAATTAGCTGGCCTAAGGCCCGCAGAAGCATACCTAACCTATCAAAGTCTTTTTGTCACTCAGAATAGATGTCCTGAGTTTTTCTTGCCCCCCCACCCTTGTCAAGATAAATTGCTTGACGATTAGTCGCCAATGAGGTGTAACATTCGCCTTCAATGCCAACCCACATGCAGCATGTACACACATACGGTTTTCCATCGCCATCCACTACAAGCAGGTAGATGAGCGAGTAAGGAAATATCACATTCTGTATGACATTGTAACGAGAGACAACCCCCTTGTCCAGTTGGGCGCACCCTCGCGATCAAGACCAACGAGGGTTGCAGGCCTCACTCCTAGTCTACCAGTAATTCCGAAACCTAAAGGAATTCAATGTCCGAATATCTCGTCAATTTGACCCCTCAAGGGGCTCATTGATAACTATCCCCGTACTGTCCCGATGATAGTGAGATATGATGATAACTGCGACCCTCCTTGCTAGGAGCTACGAGCCGGCTGGGGCACGGTTATATAGGTAGGTATGGTAGGTGGCCCGGACTACAGGACATGTATAAGCATTCGCGACAATAGATACAGGCATCCAATATCATTATAGTCAGATATGATTGCCAACGTCTACGTCAACAGCGATTCGTATAAGTAACAGCACTGTGTGTTGCAAGCATGTGCGTACCTTATATGCACGCATGCAAAACGGGATCTAGAACGTATTCAATGTGTAATTGAAATGCAGCCGAGTCTCTTTTCCCGGAATATCACGGGCCTCTCTCATGTCGCTGTGTGTATTTTAGTCTGGGGCCATTGGGCTGGGACCAGCGATCATGACGACACATTTGGTTAAAATGCATCACATCACGAACAAGACGATAGCCTCAAGACTCGCATGCTGAGGAAAAAACCTGGGAGATTCTTTGTGAATTGAGCAGCCCAGTCTTCAGAACAACGAGGCGGCTACAGGTGAGGTATGGAGAATTTACAGTACCGATGTAAGTTAGTTAGGTACTCAATTAGACGGCTGCAGGGCCGCCCGTATATAAGAATATCTGGAGGAAAATACCTACTCATTTACATCCAATTACAGTAGGTACCTTAGTGTACCGTCATGGTCGTCATCACGGTTTCCTCCCTTTTACTCAACAACGTGACTATCAGCTGCTTGCTTGCCATTCATTCTTCACCACTACCACCACCACCACCGCCGCCGCCACCAAAAGGAAAAGAGATCAACCGTCTTGGGGAAACACGGTGAACCTTGAGTAAACCTACCGTACCGTACCGTATCTTGCCGTCACAACAGCGTCAATTCGATACGTCTAGAGTAAAGGCGCTATCCGCACGGCATCATCCACATCCACATCCACATCGAGGCCAGCAGCTCCAACCAAGGATTGGATCCTTTCGCCCATTTCTTTTTGGTTATTTCCCCCGTTGTTGAACACCTTGACTTGACCACTGCTATCGTGGTTGTCGTCTTCCGGCATCTTCCTGGATTTGGGCCCTTAGTCTTTAGTCTTCCCCGCCAAAACCTTGACGCTTTGCTCCTTGTTCCAAGAGTTTGGACCGGGGTTGGGTTACGTTTCGTGACCCCCTCCGTCCCGCAATATCCCATCATTAGAGCTGGCTTCCAGATCGTGTCTTCGGGTACGGCCCCAAATCCAAGCCCAGGCCAAGGCCCAGGTGTCCTATCCCGTCACCTTGTACCAAGACCAAGACGTCTCTTCCGGTATAATATCGTGCCCGTCACCTGCAACGCCTCGCCGGCTCCACTACGCGCTTGTCTCTGCCAGTCACAGCCTCATTCCCCATCCGTCTCCGTCCCTATCCATCCTCGGGTCTGACCCCGGCAAGCGGACGCTATCTATCTTGTGGAGGAGCACACCGCGAACCTCACACCCCAGGGCGTACACTACCAAATCTCGAGCTGCTCGTGAAGCTTTTATAAAAGCCATGAATGACCCCGTCAAAAGAAGTGCTTTTCTCTATTCAAATCAACTTCTCAAAGGTCCAAGCACACAGATCAAGGCTTCAGGAACCGGTTTATTCAAGAGTAAGTCTCATCTTTGTCCCTTCTTTGACAGTTGAGCTGTCTTGTCATGATACCCTCACACGACTACTACCCTCTTACTCTCTATGACGGAGCACCAAACAAACCGGCTGCCGTTGCACGAGTCTCAAGAAACCATTACTGACTTGATCGCAGTGCTTCCCAACAACGTTAACAAGACTTCCCTCCACCCTACCGGTGTTACGTACGTTCCCCATGACACTTGATCAGACACACACAGACGGTTTCACTAACACGGGCTTTGCAGTCCTCACCAGGAGCACACCGAGCTGGAACAGGAGCTCCACGACAAGGCTCACATCGATTATGACCGTGTCGCCATTGTAAGAAGCTCTCCAGTCAACAGCCAGACAGCTTGTCACTAACATGTGATTTCTCAGATTCCCAACCCTTCAGTCGCTGCCCTCTACGAGGATGCTCTTGTCTACGAGACCGGTACCGCTATCACCTCCAGCGGTGCCCTGACAGCCTACTCTGGTGCCAAGACTGGTCGATCTCCCCTTGACAAGCGAATTGTCGAGGAGGCTTCTTCCAAGGACAACATCTGGTAAGTGAGAATCCGGCTAGCGGCAACAGAGTTCCGTCTGTTGCGCACAAGAATTGTCATGAGCAGACAAACTAACATGAGAACAATAGGTGGGGACCTGTCAACAAGCCCATGACTCCTGAGGTAAGATTTAAATCGGCAATTTCCTTGATACACTCTACACGGTCGGAACGACTGGGACCACTTGGCCGTGGCGTGGCATCTTGACTCTTGTTTCCCAGCCTTGGGAACACGAGAAAATTTGCCTACATCACGAGTTTTACGCCCATAACCAAGACGAGCGAACCGAAACAAAACATCGAGACCCGCGCCGGAAGAGCATCTCCATTCCAGCGACTTCAATTGACCTTCCCCCGAGGATACCCGGAGCATGAGCGTCATGGCTTTGATGGCTTGTCCACTGGTGCTTATTCTCTTACCCAATTGCCTGGTCGCTGGTTGGTAGATGCTTGGCCGAGGTTTTGTCTAGTGGTTCATTGGCCTAGCGCTATTGGACCTGGTTCGCTCGTTCCCCTGGTCTTTCCGGGGAGGGTCTAGAGAAGCTGAGGGAGGGTGTCATGGGATCGGCAATCGTTAGGCCTTGACCCCGCAAAGTCCTCACACGCTCACCTTCCCCTCTGGCAATTGCTCACGGCTTCAGACCGAAGCCTTCGGCCGTGACAAGCCCCTCTTTTCTCCTTTCTCCCCGACCACGATTTTTCCCGACACGGCTGCCCTTTACCGCTTCTGGAAAGGCTGCCGTTTGGTCATGTTCCCATCCATGAATGATCTCATTGCACAGCTTCAGCTTCCAGAATTAATGACTGACAATATTATCACTGCAGGTCTGGAAGATCAACCGAGAACGTGCTGTCGATTACCTCAACACACGAAGCCGTATCTATGTCATCGATGGTTTCGCCGGCTGGGATGAGAAGTATCGCATCCGAGTTCGAGTTATCTGCGCCCGTGCCTACCATGCTCTCTTCATGCGAAACATGCTCATCCGACCTTCACGAGAGGAGCTCAAGGATTTCCACCCCGACTACACCATCTACAATGCTGGCAAGTTCCCCGCCAACAGATACACTGAGGGTATGACCTCTGGTACCTCCGTTGCCATCAACTTCGAGCAGAAGGAGATGGTCATCCTCGGTACCGAGTACGCTGGTGAGTTTTCATTTCCTTCCTTCCCTGCTTCTCTCGCGATGCTGACCTCTCAAAAGGCGAAATGAAGAAAGGAGTCTTCACTGTCCTCTTCTACGAGATGCCTATCAAGCACAACGTCCTCACTCTCCATTCCTCCGCCAACGAGGGCAAGAACGGCGATGTCACACTCTTCTTCGGTCTCTCTGGAACTGGCAAGACCACTCTCTCCGCCGACCCCAACCGAGCTCTCATTGGTGACGACGAGCACTGCTGGTCCGACAACGGTGTCTTCAACATTGAGGGAGGTTGCTACGCTAAGACCATTGGCCTGTCCGCCGAGAAGGAGCCCGATATCTTTGGCGCTATTCGATACGGTTCCGTCCTCGAGAACGTCGTCTTCGACCCTCTCACCCGTGAGGTCGACTACGACGATGCCACCCTCACTGAGAACACTCGATGTGCCTACCCCATCGAGTACATCTCCAACGCCAAGATCCCTTGCCTGTCTCCCAACTCCCCCTCCAACATCATCCTCCTCACATGTGACGCCCGCGGTGTTCTGCCCCCTATCTCCAAGCTCGACCGCAACCAGACCATGTTCCACTTCATCTCCGGTTACACCTCCAAGATGGCCGGAACTGAGGACGGCGTCACCGAGCCCCAGGCTACCTTCTCCAGCTGCTTCGCCCAGCCATTCCTTGCTCTGCACCCCATGAAGTATGCCAAGATGCTTGCCGACAAGATTGAGACTCACAAGGCCAACGCCTGGCTCCTCAACACCGGTTGGGTCGGCGCCGGTTTCGCTCAGGGCGGCAAGCGATGCCCCCTCAAGTACACTCGTGCCATTCTCGATGCCATCCACTCCGGCGATCTTGCCAACGTCGAGTATGAGAACTATGAGGTCTTCAACCTCCAGGTTCCCAAGACATGCCCTAATGTCCCCTCAGAGCTTCTCAACCCCTCCAAGGCTTGGACCGCTGGCGAGGACAGCTTCAAGACCGAGGTTGTCAAGCTGGGCAAGCTCTTCCGCGAGAACTTCACCAAGTACGAGAGCGAGGCTACCGAGGACGTTGTCAAGGCCGGTCCCGTTGTCTAAGAAGAGGAAGTATGAGAGAAAAGGAACAAGGGAAAGCGATTTTTGTTTTTTGCGATTGGTCATGACAAATTCGAGCAACTGTTTATCATCTGGGACCGGCGTCATTACATGGCGGCCATCAACCGGCTGCCCTCATCTTTTTTTGTCAGAGGATTTCTTATATAGCACGAGATTGTGTGTAATGTGAGCATGTACAAGGCTTTACGATTTTTGCAATAGAAAAGCATTTGACATTGATTTCTGACATCTATTTTGCTTCTAACTTGGCGACTTCAGAGATGCTCACCGATTCTTATGCTCCCAACTGCCTAAAGTGAAGGCCAAACAAAAGACATATGAAGGAGGAAAAGGCATAGATAAAGTACCGAGGTACCATTCAGCGAAATTCTCTGCATCTATCTACCTAGGAGATCTCCTAGAACAATCAGATCCATCGAAACATTCTGTCAATAATGCTTTCTTTTTACCCCTCCAGTAACTGCAAGCTATGCTCACCCTGTCCCAAAATCGAATGTCCGGTGAAGTCGACAACATCTTCGGTCAAACCTTGACCAGTTATCCGCCTAAGGATGCTCAAATTTACCAAGCGGCAACGGGAGCAGCGGTGTCGGCGCCCCAAGCATCCCCAGTAGTAGCTTTACTGCTGTCGTCTGTACCCCAAGCATCCCCGCCACCAGGGTTGCCGCCATCACCACCTCCTCCCCAAGCATCACCGCCAGCGGCATTGCCAGCATCCTCTCCCCAGGCGTCGCCAGCGTCGCCAGCCCCGGCGTAATCGTTGGGGTCGAAGTCAGAATCTGCCTCAAACTTCAAATTGTTGCGAGCTTCACCTTCGGGAACGTAGTGCTGGAGGAAGTCAGGGATCTCCTGGTTAGTTTCCAGGAGTGTTCGGGTGAGAACACTGGCCATGGGCTCATCACGCTCCGAAAAAAAAGACGTGGCCACACCTCGATGGCCGATGCGACCAGTTCGGCCTATTCGTGTTAGCTAGTGAATCACATATTGAAGATGATAACCTCACCAATCCGATGAGTGTACTCCTCGATGCCACCGTAATCGATGGATGGCATGTCGTAGTTGATGACATGCAGGACATTCTGCACGTCAATGCCACGGGCAGTCACTCCGGTAGCGATGAGAATTGGTGCATTTCCAGAGCGGAAAGCCCGCATCGCGGCCTCTCGCTCCTGCTGGGTCCGGTCACTGTGCATCGACGTGACTGGCAAGTGCATGTTGAACAAGAAGTCGTCCAAGTTGTCAGCGGCCTGGCGACTGTTCACGAAAATGATGGTACGAATGCCATGCATTTCCTCAAGTAGTTTAACCAAAAGCTCCTTCTTCTGGGGGCCCTCGGCCTGCAGAACAATTTGCTTGATGTTGGAAGTAGTACTTCCGGCGCGGCCAACACGGAACCGGACATGAGAAGCCGCAAGATAGTTCTTGGCCAGGTCACGAGCGGCCTTGGGGAACGTGGCAGAGAAAAGGCTAAACTTGACGTTGCCCTCATCCTGTTCTGTTGAATGATTAGTTTCTGATCGTCTGCGAATGCATAAGGTTAAGCTTACCACCACCGGACAAGATTGGGTTAAGCTCCTCGGACCAGTCGTCATTCAGGAGTTCGTCGGCCTCATCAATCACCGTATAACGCAGGCGTCGCAGGGTCAAGACTTTAGGGCGTTGAATAAAGTCCACCAAGCGACCAGGTGTTCCGATCAGGACATCGCATCCTTTCTGCAGAAGAGAGGTCTGCTCCTTTACAGGAACACCCCCATAAACGACACCCGGACGGAGCATGGTACGATAACAAAGCTTACGAGCTTCATTGAAAATTTGAACCGCCAGTTCACGAGTGGGAACCACAATGAGTACAAGGGGCTCAGCAGTGACCTCGTCGAGGCCCTCGCGGAACGTCAATGGATTAGGACGAAACGCCGCGAGCTTCTTGGCCTTGCCCATAAGCTTGCTGAGAATCGGGATGAGGTACGCAGCAGTTTTGCCGGATCCTAAGTGCAAATTAGTGATGCCGGCAAGCACCTCAAGGGTCACACATACCTGTTTGCGCAATGCCAATGACATCGTGTCCCATCAAGATAGAGGGAATTGTGAACTTCTGGATGGGCGTCGGGTTCTCATAGCCACAAAGCTCGATATTCTCGAGCATGGCCGGGTGAACGCCAGCGTCCTTAAAGGAGCCGATGGGATCGATTTTGGTCGGGCCCTCCTGCTGAACCTCGATGCTCTCGATTCTATGCCAAGGTTAGATAACAGGCAAGCCAGTAAAATGTATCAACTTACTGAGAGAAGTCGAGTCCAACTCGGTCGTGGCGAGTAGTGGGATCTCCAAACAATTCGAGCTCCAGCTCGGGATACTTGGGGCCGACATCACCATACTCATCCTGCCAGGCATAGGCACGCGCGTTACAACCCCACTGCTGGTCACCGCCACCGGAAGTCATGGAAGAATAGTCGATTGCCTGGGGCTCAGTCCATTTGCCCTGAGACGCATCGTATCCTTCGGTGCCGGGAGTTGCGGATTGGTCCTTCTGACCAGCGCTAGGGAGCGCTTCGCTCATGGCAGCGGTATCAAAAGCATCCGCCATGGTGGTGTTTCTGTGGGTGTATGGTTAGATGGATATTCAAAGATAATGAAACTTGTGGAAAGGAGAATGAGAAATTGAATGACTGACTCGGGAGTTGAAAAGTCTCGAAACGAGAGAGGCCGATTTAGATAGGCAGGTCGAGATCAAAGATTAACGACGTGCTTTAAGAAGGAATATCAGCTAAGTTTCAGCAATAGTTGAGGAATCACGCGCAATGTGAGTGAGAAGCAGATAAGGAAAGGTGCAAGGCAAAATATGCGTGAGAAGAAGAGAAGAGATAGCCCAAAACACGACCGGAGATGGGGATGTAAACAAGAGAAACATACCAGGTAACGACTTCCTGACAAATTAATAGAGACTACAGATCTTGGCAGCTCTCTTGATGCTATAGTCAAAGAAGAAGAAGAAGAAATATCTGACTCTTCTCAGACGAGGGCGAGATGAGAGCAGACTGAAGGCGAAGCCGAAATGCAGATGTGAAGAAGGAATGGGGAAGAAAGAAGAGGAGAGAAGAGAAGTTGAGGAGTGGCTATTTGTACTTCTGCCTGCCCCGATTGCGCGCGTGCCCTGGGCAGTGAATCACGGGCTCCTCAGGATTAAGGCAGCCCAGGAAAGTGCCTCGAGTTGCTTCTTGTTTGCCGTTCGAGGCAGGTGCCCGTGTCAGAGGGTAGCAGCTTGCCGGCCGGCTGCCACTGCCATCCATTGCTAACTTACCTTACTTGCTGCAATCTGAGGCACACAACAAATGAAATCTGTACCTACTAAGATTGAAGGCTCAAGCCCCTAGTATTAGAGACTGCTTCTGGTGAGTGGATACAGGGAAGTGTTATTCTAAGAGTGTTCACTCTTACTATTGAGCAGCTTGGAGTTGGTTCAAATCCACAACACTCTGGGGTAAAGTTGTAGATTGACGTTTGACGAATTGAGGAACAATATTGATACCTTGTTACATTCAACTAATATATTGCTAGGCTAGTGAAATCAATGGCTGTCCATGTTGTTCTTGTTCTTGTGACTTTCCTTCCGCATATCTGCCATGGAACGCTTCCAACGAGCTCTGCATTTGTCATGTATACATTGCTCTTCAGCCAAGACCGTCGCAGCATGAAGGAAGGGCTGCCATGCCGTATGTCTCAGGGCTCTGGTGAAGTGCAGGGCTACATGATCAGAATAATGATTCTGTTTTCATAAGATTATCTATCACATCTTCAAAGTTGGGGGAACTCGATGGGTTTATGTCTGAACACTCAAACACCAAATATTACCCAATCTGCCTGCTTCCAATCTGCCTGCTTCCAATCTGCCTGCTTCCAATCTGCCTGCCAAGCTACTAAGGTACTTAAAGTATGTAGTAATCCGTTTTGATACTATTTGATTGGACCAAATGTGTTCAGGACAAACAAGAAATCCGGATCTTGGAACCTAGGTACTGTCGCAAGTTACACAGCTCAATGTTAGTAGACAAGTCTTGCTTGTTGTGATTGCACAAAATCTATTACTCACAACAACGCTGGGCTCAGACAGGGTGGGCGACTGTTTCCACGTAACAAAGCAGTAAATTTTATTATGGAATCAGCTTAACCCCTTCACCAGAGGCTCAGGAGATCCTGGGTATCCATTGCCGTCGAGCTTTCATATTCGCCCATTCCGTCTTGAAGAACTCTGTCGAGGCCAGCTGCGGCTCGACCAGTAGCACCACCCTCCTTTTTCGCTTGGTCTGTACCCTTCAGCACTGCCTCCAAAAACCTTCGCTCAAATACTCGCTGTCTGGCATCCCGACTGGGATACATTTCCCCTTCTTCGTCTCGTCGAGTACCATAAAGGTTGAGATATTCGAATGCATTCGAGTCTTGTGGGATTCGATATAAGTTGTCCCATATCTCTGACTCGTCTTCGGGAATCTCAGCTTCAGGTCGAAGACCAGCCTCCAGGAACCGTGATAGCGTGGCAATTTGCC
Source organism: Fusarium sacchari (assembly GCA_017165645.1). Lineage (NCBI taxonomy): Eukaryota > Fungi > Ascomycota > Sordariomycetes > Hypocreales > Nectriaceae > Fusarium > Fusarium sacchari. The sequence continues at coordinate 937,401 of JADANP010000006.1, forward strand.
GGGCATATGTCGAAGCATCTTTTGCCCGCAGACCAGATCTTGAGCCAGAAGACCATCCGGCTTTTGAAGTTGTCAATGCCCACCCCATCATGGCACAGAAACTGTTCAGGGTCTTCACCCAACCGCCAGGACACACGATCAAGTCGTTCTCTGCAACATCCAAAATCCACTCCATTACACCGAGAGAGTCATTGCTGATGTCCGCCGAGAGGTGTGTCATACCCGCCCGGATAAACATGATGGCTTGCTCTACACTGTGTTTGACCTCTTCGACAGGCAGCTCTCTGAAAAGCTTGAGCAGTTGACTTCGAACTGGCGTCGAGCTATCTGAGATGAGTGGAAGCAGTTTGGCGAGAACCGCATGTGTTCCTACTGGATTGACTGGAGGTTCTGCTGAAAGCTGTGAAGTAAGATAGGCCAATGCTTCTCGTCTTTGTTTGTCTGACTTTGAAGAAGAGGCCAGTGAGAGATTGTGTTTGAATTGTTGGACGACATCAGGTGCGACTGTTGAGAGTGACTGATGCCCCATCACAATAGCTATGGCCCATCAGTAAATTGAAGGGAAACATACACAAATGTGCTCACCCTTTGACTTGAAACTTGTATCTGTGAAATTGGACGCCTTTGCCTTATCCTTCCCCACCTTGAACTTCGGTTTCTACATCTTGTTGGTGAGTTGCACAACAACAATTCTGGTGATTGAAATCATACCTGGAAGTCCTTTTGCTTCTCGCGCTTCTTCTTGTTGCTGGAACCCATGATGTCGGTTTGTCGAGGTCAATAAACAGATGTACCAAATTAATCAGTAAAGTCCGGATACCGCACAATGTCAGGTCAATCCCAAAATAATCTTTGTTATAGCGAGTACTGAGGTTTGGATTCCGTCTTTGATCTTCAACTGATAAGATCTACTTTCCCTATTGGGTTTCTAAAATTTTGGCGGTGTCGGATGGCAGAAACCCCGTCGTGCCCCGCGGCGTCACCTTAACGCAAGGTCCGACCACGCTAGACCAATACATCGCGACAACCAGCGGTATCAAACATCATCATATTCAGCTACTATAAGAATGGCTGAATCTTCACTGGTATGCTGAGAATAGAGGCTTTGGATACTTTGCGAAGCTAATAAACGGACAGGCTAATGGCCATGATGCCCTCGAGGAGAAGCTCGGTCGATTGTCAAAGAAACCTGGTGTTAAAGCCAGCATCATTCTTGACCGTACCACCGGCGCTATCCTGAAAACCAGCGGCCAAATCGAAGCTCTCCAGACCTCTAAGACACGAGCCACATCTACTGCAACATCGTTTTCCAACGAAGGTCCTGCACTAGAGGAGAGCGAAACGAAAGGAGTCGAGCAATTCGCCGCGATCGTCTGGAACTATGTGAATAGCTCCGGAAGCTTGGTCCAGGAGCTGGATGGTGAAGTGAGGATCCTCACAGGCGTCACAGGCTCATAGCTAACAATCAGTAGGATGAGCTAAAGCTTCTCCGCTTACGAACAAGGAAGCAAGAATTGGTCATTGTACCCGATCCCAAGTATTTACTTGTGGTTGTGCATGACACGCCTCCAGCTTGAGCTACGAAACACGCTTATCCAAGTCTTACCAATGTCTGGGCGTCCCAGATCTCCCACTTACCGACTTCCGCTGAAGGGCTAACTAGGGGAGCGATCTGCCTTGATTCGAGAAAGATGTTCTGTTTCATCAACTGATCAACTGGGAATGTGACGGGCCGTGGAATCGACAAGATGCAGGGGATTATTACTGGCGTGTTGCATTCGGGATGGTCTTGAGTAAGGCAAGACATCTTGAACGAAATTACGATTGAAACACATGGGCTGGAGGAAGCGCATGCGTCTCTGTCATGTCTCGAAGGGAAGAAAGAACAAGAGAGGCATAACAACATGGGTCACAGGGCTGGAGTCTGCGCCCTCGCGGCTATCCCGTTACCCGATTTCCTTTTACTGTGTTTCCCGTCACTACGGGACTATCACGGGGTCCGCCAATGTCCGGCATAAACAATTGGGATGGGAAAGGCAAATAAATCCGCCGCTGTAGGTAGCCGCGTGTTTCGACGGTTTAATGGGCCGAACAATTACATACAGCTGGATCGCGCCCCTTGTTTCACAAGGGCCCCATTGGCGACGAAAATGGTGGTGGCCGGGGTGGAAACGCTAGGAGCCGTTGGAAAAGAGCACGGAAAGGCCTCATGGGGGTCATGGCAACTGAGGATCACAAATAGATATCGGCTACCAACACAATTGAGCAGCATTTCCGGCCCAAACTTGTAACGGACAAAGTTGCGCCTGTGAGTTTCTTCTGCTTGGTCAGGACCGAGCAAGGTTCATACGGGGCAGCGCAGGAAAGACGGAACGCACGTACAAAATACTTGCGCACGTCCTTATCCTTGACCAGTATCCGGGATGTATGCGGATAACGAAAACCCTCAACAATCAGGGTTACATACTCTGACTTGGAAGAAGGTTGCAAGGACTGCAGGGCTGATACATGGTCAAAGGCAAACACGTCAAGTATCGATCATATGTCTGATCCCAAGAAGTCCCAAGTCGTCTCAGATCATCAGAACTAGTGTTGCTGACCGAGCGCGATATCGATCTAAGGTTCTGAATGATTTGTACTATTTTCGGCAAGATAACATTCCGAAACTAACGAGGGATGTCCAACTTGACCGTCTGTTCACCTTGGAAGGCTTATTAGCGGAGTACACCTGGTCTTGTCTTGTGACTTTGGCTCTAGTTGCGATGCCAGGTCTTTGCCGAAGCGGCGAATTCTCCCTGGTTCGCTTCTCGCAACGGCGGTTTCGAAACACGTCGTCTTACTCCCTCCACTTTTACACATTGGCTTCCGCCAGAGAGGCCCACAAACTCCCGCAACTTCCAGCATCAGGATTCTCGAGCTTGAGGCTAAAGTGGCCTCCCTCCGGATGACAGGAAATGAACGAACCCCGGCTACGTACAGTACAGTGCTGCCATTCTACGATAACATCGAGCGTAGCAGTTCATATACCTACCTACCCATCTTGTTACAATAACAGGTCTTGGCGTACACCACAAGGGCTGAGTATAACGTTCTTAGCATGTTTCCCATGTAACACACACTAGTGAGTCTAATTTGATGTTTGCCAACATTCGTACGGCAGACAAACTCTGGCATGATTGATAGATTGCGTCCACCTTCTCTTGCAAGGATCAATGCTTGCCCACGTATGTATGCCGGGGGGCTTTGAAACTTCTGTTCTAGCCATTGGGTATTCCGCACTCCGCAGCTCTGCAAGACTGGAGCGTGCAGTATTGTACCATACAGTATGTATGTATATAGACCGGGTCCTGGGTGTTATGCCGGCTTCCATATTGGATTCGGACCTGTATCTACTCACATCGATTCGAATCGCAGATCTTCCGTTTTACCCATATTACCCAGGCTTGGTACAGACAGCAATCCACGATCGTCCAGGTTGGTTCAAGGCCCACGCTTCCAAGGCCTGCTGGATATCCACGCGCGTGGGGACAGCTGCATGTTGCACGAACAAGAAAAGAAGCGGACACAAGAGAGACTCGGGAGAGAGGGGATTATATCTGCTGCACGGGATTGTGCACCAATGACCTGAGACAGCCGTTGAACTCCTGGAAAGGGAAAGCATTGTGTGCTTAGCATACCTTACTCATACGTACGTACGTGGATCAACCAACAAAGACCTATGATTGTATAGCAATACGGCTGCAATGGCTGCAATGGCTCCATTCTGTTCTCCGCCGAGTCATCTTTTTGAATCTCGAGTCCCCTTTCGTATTCCAATACAAATGCCTGAAGAGTTGTTGAAAGCTGGATGTTCTGGTGCCAGTTCATACCACAGTCCAACAACCCACGCAACGCAACGCAACGCAGGAAAAGGAGCACCTAACTGACTGACGGGGGCAGTAGTTAGGCAAACGCATCAATCAAACAAGAGGCTGTTGCTTTGCAGCCTGTCTCCTTTATCCGGAGTGGGCTTGATGGTGCTTGTATCCAAGTCGACCTGCCCACGACCAACAAGATCAATCTGATCCTTCGGCGGCGGATGCCCGCGTTGCGCTGATACTAAGGTGGCTCTCACATGGAGGACCAGCGATCCATCGCAACAAGATCGCAGTATGCCATTGAGCAAGCCCAGGCCGTCTCCACGGTCAACTGCCACGAGCAGTTTCAGCGACACCACCGACAAATCAGGGCCAAAATTGACTGGTGATGAGAATAAGAGTGCGCCGTCGCAAAAGCGACATGAACGGCAAAAGTCCCGGGCCCTACTACTACCCCAGAGACAGAGCGGCGCCACATCTACAGCCACCACCAGCATAATACCGACCAAATCTCCAATTACTGGTGGAGATGGCCCGAACGAAACCGATGAGAACGATCCCGTTGACGATTCTGGTGCCATTGGCGCATCTGCATCGACCGGGGGTCGTTTTACAAGGCCGGACTATCTACTCCATGGTTTACTTACACGAGCGAAGAACCGTGTAAAAGATCGAACCGGACGAGACAAGGAAAAGGGCAACGGAGATGTAAGTCAAGATTTTGATAAGTTATTTAACTGGAATTATTCCTGATGAGACACACACCCACCACCGTCTCCATCATAACTGCAAGTCATCCACTACCTATCAGACACAATGGAACCTATGGAAGATCAGACCACTGCAACAGCCCAGCCAAGCCCAGCCAACCACTGTCGTGTGCTAGGGCGATCTTCTCTCAGGTCATGCGATTGCCGTTCGGGGCCCTGAACTGGCCCCTCAATGGGCTCAGTTCGGGGGCGCCTTTGACCGATGGTATTATCCGGCTTAGAGATGTCATGATGGTCCAATGTCTGGTCATTCATGTCAATTGACTCGGCGACTTTTTTCCCTTTAAGCACTACCTACCACCTTACTTATATTTTGACTAAGGTAGTTCCTTGTGACCCTGTCTGTACCCTCAATTGCTTCCCTCACCCTCTATACTGACTGTACTGAACTGCTCTTCTGTCTCAGAACTAATTGCTCCCTTCACTGCAAACAGACAACATCAACTGTTACGAGTCCAACCAAGGCCTTCTCTTCCTCCCCGCATTCTCCCCCGCCACGCGCCGCTCCCCCCGACCGAGGCTTCCGTCGTAAAGCCCCACCTCGAGCTTCTACAGGCAGATCTCAAGGTACTAAGACGCCTTCATCGTCACAGTCGCCGTCACACTCACCACCACGGGCTCTCACTTCCCCGCGTTCACCACCGGATCAGAACAAGCCTCTTCCTCCTCCACCTCCCCTGCCGAACTCGGGTGCCTTGTCCGACAAGGAAAATGCCACTTCTCCTACGTCCAAGCCCGTCTTGAAGCTGAATAGAATCATGTCTACTCTCACCGACTCAGAGATCGAGAAGCTCTTCTCTGGCGCCCCCCAGTACTTTGCCCGTAGCGAGGGGCACTGTTCTGGCGCCCCCAATCCCAGCGTCGCATTCCCCTTTGATGAGGCATTGGAGATTCGCGACCTCACTGATCATGTCCAAATTGAAGACAGAGCTTGGAGTGGCCTTACAGCATGGCCTCATCTGACTCGAGATCTCAATCAGGACGCCGCTGCCCGGGCACAGGCCGTTGACTCTCGCAAGGCCCATTTCTTCATCCGCTGTCGGGAACGTCCCAACATGCTGAGCATGCAAGGTCTAGAGAAGGGTACCATGGGCTTCTCAGCTGCCCTCGAACTCGCCGTTGGCGATGCCCTCGAAGAAGAGCAGTTCGGTTTTGACAGTGTTGGCAAAAAGGCCCATGCCATTATTGACGCACGTGAGCGCATGCTTTCCTCCCTAGGCTACCTGCGTCGTCTCCCTGAGACAGAGCTGCTGGATCGTCTCAAGCGAAACGCCGAGCTATACCGGGTCAATGATCTTCGAAAGAAAACTTCCGTCCAGACTTATCAGGATCTGTTTCACACTTTTATGCGGCCATGCAATTCAGTTGTCGATAAGCGCGACCACTATAGCTTGACTAACCAGATCAATGCCTTGATCAAGTGTCTTGGCACCGCCAACGTTTGGTTTGACTTCACCCATGTCGAATGGAGGATCAGATTGGGTCAGATTCTTTGGGGAGGTGAAGACAATGATGAACTTGAGGATACTTCTTCCATCCACGACGCTAGTAGTGCAAGCGAACGGGCCGAGGAGAAGTATTGGCTTCTCATGCAGATTCTTGTTGCGACCGAACTCCTCATCCGCTTAGATGCCATCACCGAGGGTGAGGAATATGGAGTCGAAGCTTTCCGACCTGTAGATGTTGTTCACTTCGAAAGAGCCGCCACTCCCATGGTCAAGTGGTCGCTTCATCTTGCCAGGAGCTGGCTCGACAATATCGAGATTGAGAAAATCAAAGAGGATCCGCCAAGCGACGCTTCCGAGACGAAGGGGATAGCTACTCCTCCGCCTGCGACTGGCTGGCTAGGCGCCCTCTTCAGTAAATTTATCGTCCGTCAACATCATGAAGACAAGACGACGGCAAGCCATACCTACACTATTAAAGGTCGTAACCCACAACAGCAGGTGGACGGGCTCACTCATTTTGCGAAGAAGCTACTCTGGCCCAACATCGACACGTACGAGGGACTCATCGCGAAGAACGCTCGTCAATCGATTATCAACTCTGTGCCTAAGCCTACTCCTGCGATAGCCTCTGAGAGATCATCAAAGTCTTCTGAGTCGAATGGATCTAAGCGGGGACTCTACTTTGGTGCCTGGGATCGCCCTGGTAGTCAGAAGGACAAGACTCGGCCACAGCGACGAAAGCTTGCAGCGGCGCTTCACCCCTCGGGATGGCTTTCGAAATCATATATCTATGGTCTGGTACTCCCTGGAGATGGCATGTGCCACTTCCTGATGGCCACACTTCTCGAGAACGATAGTAAAGCGATGGAGCGTTTGGGCTCGTTCGCTAATTTGTGTGGAGGGTTTGTGTATTCTGGCAAGAGCTTTTGGAGCACGTCATGCATCGTAGGGCGAGTTATTGCAGCAGGTCAGGGATCAGCCGAGTGCATGGGATGGGTTTCCAGCGACATTCTACCCCTGGGCATAGATGAAGGTTGGGTAAACATTGAAGTAGAAGAAGTGGCTGGTAAGTTGTTTGTTATGTATTGTGAGAGGAGCATTGAGCTAACAGGCAGAAGAGGACAAGGCCCATCTGGGCAAGAAAGCGAGACTTTGGGCAAAGAAGCGAGTTGAACGAGAATCGTCCATCCTCGGAGATGCCGATGAATATTCTGTATTCCCTGCCGACTTTATCATTCCCCACGAGAACAACTACTCTACGCCGCCACCGTTGATCAGCGTTACCTTACGGTCGCTTGAGCTTCTTTCTCCAGCCAACTCAATTCAGTCCACGCCCTTCACCAAGCTGACACCCGGTGCGAGTATGAGCAACAAGGAACCGGAGTTGTTATCATTCCCAGCCAATGTCAACTTTGCGGTGTCGATTGACGGATTTGCGGCCGAGAACTTCTCATTCTCCCTATCCTATGACATCAACTTTGTCACGGCGCACCCCTGCTCGCCTTCTCATCGTGTCCGATTTGTTAAGTCGCCATCAAGTCCGACAATCCAGCAGATCGATGTGTCCGGGTCAGATACGTTTGGGCAAGGTTCTCGACCTGCTCACAGAACAGGTAGGGTCAAGTGGTTTCCGGTGAATATCGCACAGCTAACTCTCGTCAGGTCATCCCTTACACAAATATTATAATTACACTGTTATTCATATTTCGGAGCTTCTAAAGCGGCAGCATGCTCCCCTTTCGGAGCTTCTGGCTGTTCCTCAGACCCACCGTCGCTCGCCTTCACGTATGGGCAGCGAACGAGTGCTTGTTATTGACTGTATCACCAACTTGTCCGAGGTTCCTCAATCTCCCACGATTGAGAGACTTACCTCAAAGTATAATATTGTTCAGCGGAGAGGTAGTTTTCCTGCTGCGGAACAGATGCATTTCGAGTCCAGAAAACGACAGTTTGGCTCCGACATGGAGATACTGGTTCGTGCTCTTTGCGCTCAAAAAGGCTGGAACGCCATCATCAGTCGACGGAAGCGAGGATGTCTGGCTTGTGCTATTCGTGAAGCTGGCGCATTACAGTGGAAGGTTATCATTAGGGTGGAGTAGGAAAAGCTCGCCTAGGTCGTAGCGAGCGTATCATTCGGCGTTTATGTCGTGGGAGTATGCTGTGTTTGTGAAATGGGTACAAGGTTAAGCCTTTGTCTGTCTTTGATTTGGTTGTCATGATACATGTTTGGTAGGTACGCTGGATGACCTGAGAGGATACCCGTTATGTATATATACACGAAAGAGATGTCTGACTTTATCCATTCTAATTTCTGCCTCTGGGTAACGCTACTGTTGAAGAGCTTCTGTAAAGTGAATATTCATGTTTTACTCTTAATAGCTGATTCCTAGATCGTACCTTAGGCATATGTACCAGTACCTATGTATGAAGCCATTTCCTATTTAGGTAGGTGGGTCTTCTCTACGCCACGCTACCCCACTCTAGGGAGCGCCACAACTTAAGCCGCCCCCGAGACGACAGGTCGCGCGAGCTCAGAGGTAACTAATTGCGACAACCATCGAACAACCGTCATTCACAGCAGCAAATATGTCGCCTACCAAGGACCCCAGAAGAGTTGACCTGAGTACGATTGCCCTCCAACTCCAAGTTCCATTCAATCGCCTTGCGCACGAGGCACAATTCGATCTTCACGATTGCGCCTTGAAGCTAACTGCGTGACAGTCGTCCCCTACCAAGAGCCCAAGAGCTCAGGTGACTCGACCGATCTCTCCTCAACGATGTCTACTACCCTGCCGATGGCTGCTATGTTTACGCGTAACAAGATGGTTGGATGGTACGTTTGCCGAACGAGCCTTGAGAATGCGGAGTAGTGGCGCGATGCGATGCGATGCGATGCGATGCCGAAGCGACGCGAATCGAAGCGAGATATGGTAGACCGGGTTGCTAACGAGACTTGATATAGGGCGTCAGTTGTCTTCTCTATCCAGAGCTGGCTCGGCGAGAGCGAGGACTCGAAGAAGAACTCCACCACTCCTGGATACTTCTCCGTTGGCATGTCCAGTAAGGCCACCCCTATATCGTTCGAGAATCGAGAATTGAGAATCCGTGCTAACGGGACGCAGTTATGGCTCTTGCTGTTACTTACCTCCCTATGTTCCTCCCTCCTGTCGGTGGCAAGCAGGCCTCTGGCACCGAGGCCCCTGCTCCTGTCCCTCTGGCATAGTAAGCAAAGAGGTCGGGCTGTGTACATACAACGGGAGGACTTGTGGAATGGAAAACCACCCTTAATTATTTCTGAGCGTTATCATTTCCTAGGTTCCAAATTGATCCGTATTCTGGGCGGGAATTGGTGGACAGGATATCTGTATTATGAGTTCTTGCAAGAGTGAACGAGTTTTCAAGTCTGAAGAGTTCTGCATTCTTCACCCACCCCAAATCTCACCAACGATGACAGCCTGATTTCGCTCAACATGACGTGATTGTCGATGATTTCAATGCTATCCGGGAGCGAAAATGGATCACAAGTTCGCATATTGGTCTTGGTGGAAGCGCAACTATCATCACCAGGGCTGTTTGGTGCCAATGGTTTGTTTTATTACATACACCTCTAATGCCTCTCCTTCACAAATCTCGAATCTCAAAGGCAATGAGTGGCATTAAGTCTCGGGTGGAAAAGGCATGAGTAAATGGTTAGATGACGCTTTCATATTGAAAAATCAAAGGCACACTGTGAAGAGCACCCAATAAAGATCATGACTGTGTTACGCACTCAGATTCATGGGGGGCTGTAAGACGTTAAGAACGGCTCATTAGTGATGTTGCTGATGGTTTCCACGAAAGCGGTATCCTAATAAGTCTCATGGATTTTGGCTCGCGCAATTTACACTACCTACCAAACTTGCCTACGTATTTTTGTCATTTAGGGTCAGTAGGGGCCTACAGTATGTATTCCGAGCCGCGGGGCTACCTACCTCCATGCTTCACAGTGCTTGACGCAGGCCACGTATAGAGGGGTTGTGCACTACCTTGGTGACATAAATTTCAGACACACCATTCACCAAAGCTTGGGCTGTTAAAGACTCATTATTATGACACCCTCTATCCGTTGCCGGGGCAATTCATTATGTCATTTTTGAACGATACCGAAACGATACACTCATGCAAAGTCCCTTGTACTCAACGGCTTCACCAAGCTGCACATACCCTCACGACGACACTCACCGCCCGGCGTTTGAATGAAGTACCCCGACGACCTTTCAAACCGGTCGCCTAATAAACATATCAGTAAACCAAAGCCCGGTGGTCGTTTTGCATTTAAGCCACAAACGACCCTCTCATCAAAACAACAACCTGACTTCTCCAAACTTGGCCCAAGCCATACCCATACGCATTCCAGGACACGTCTCAGCAATTCTACTGCTCTTCGAGACCTCGGCGCCATGGTCAACGAACGGGCGCCTCCCAAGTTGCCTCTAACCTCCATCAATCCGAATGGAGAAAACACATCCCGCGAGTTGTCTCCCGACGATGATATCACTGCCCTTGTGCGAGGTATGAGCTCGCTCAAAGGCAAGGTTCGGGGAGACATGAGCGACCCCTTTAATCCCGCCGACGCAACCAACACGCCCACATTCGGTCATCCTACCAAGATGATGTCCTCTCGTAAGCAGAGAGCAGACCCTTTCATACGGCAGAAGACACGACCGGAACACCACCTCGATAGTCGAAGCAGCAACAACAACAGCAACACCGGCGCTAGAATCACAGGCCCCCGAGGACCGGTGTACCAGGATCGAAGACCGCCACCAATGCCCATGTTCAGCTCAGGTGCACCCTCTGCGCCACCAGTTGCATCCTCATATGCGCCCGCAAGACATTACGGCGAGGAGACTTTCTACACAGATCCTGCCAAGGCGAGTGCTGATTTAAAGGCTTTGCTCGAGGGTGGCATGGAGGAGGGCGAAGAGGAGGGCGCAGAACAGAGCCAAGCTGATCGCCAAGAGACATCAGAAGATCCAAAGGACCCCAAAGACGGCACAGTGGATGGCCTCAAGGTCAAGCTACTACCTCATCAGGTCGAAGGAGTTGAGTGGATGCGAGGACGAGAACTTGGCCCTGTGAAGCGAGGAAAAGTCCCCAAAGGAGGCATTCTCGCCGACGACATGGGCCTTGGAAAGACTCTTCAGACCATTTCACTTATCCTCACCAACCAAAAACCAGCCAAGGACGCACCTGGGTGGAAGAAACACTTTGACAAGATCGAAAAGACAACTCTGGTGGTGGCGCCACTTGCTTTGATTCGACAATGGGAACACGAAATTAATGATAAAGTGGAAAAGACCCACGGCCTCAAAGTCTGCGTACATCATGGACCCAACCGTACGAAGCGGTTTAAGGAGCTTGCTCTCTACGATGTTGTCATCACAACTTATCAAATCCTAGTCTCTGAACATGGCAATTCCTCAGATGCCGAGAATGGTTTGAAAGCGGGATGCTTTGGCTTGCACTGGTGGCGAGTCGTTCTCGACGAAGCCCACACAGTCAAAAATCGCAACGCAAAGGCTACCAAGGCTTGCTACGCCCTCAACTCCGAATACAGATGGTGCTTGTCTGGTACACCTATGCAGAACAACCTCGATGAACTCCAGTCCCTTGTCAAATTCCTCCGCATTCGACCCTACGACGATCTCAAGGAGTGGAAGGAGCATATTGATCTACCCCTGAAGAATGGCCGCGGTCACATCGCCATCCGCAGACTACACAGTCTTCTCCGATGCTTCATGAAGCGAAGAACCAAAGAAATCCTCAAGGAAGCCGGAGCGCTTAATCCTGGTGGTAAGCCTTCCGCCGAGGGTGAGGGGACCTCAACAGGCTTCAAGGTCACCGAACGAAAGGTTGTTACTATATCGACTGCATTGTCACCTGCAGAGCGCAAGTTCTACGATCGATTAGCTGCTCGAGCAGACAGAAGTATGGAGCAGATGATGCAAGGCAAAGTCAACTATGCCAACGCTTTGACTCTGCTGCTCCGTCTACGCCAGGCCTGCAATCATCCCAAGTTGGTTGAGGGCAAGCTGGAGAAGGACAAAGACGCAATGTCAACAGACGCTACCCAGAAGACCCAGGATACGGATATCGATGCCATGGCTGACATGTTCGCTGGTATGGGCATCGTTTCTAGGGACTGTAATATTTGTGGGCGAGGCTTGAGTCCCGAAGACAACAAGTCAGGCAAAGACATCTGCTCTGACTGCTACGATGACCTAGCATATTTCAACAATCACGAAAGGCCAGAGCAGTCAGAGCGGCCCAAGAAGTCCAAGAAGTCTAAGGATAAGAGCAGGAGAAAAGACAAGAAGAAGGAAATTGTTGACGAAAAAGTCATTGACAGGCAAATTGTTGAAGTTGATGATGATGAAGATGACGACGACGAGTCCCCCAAGAAGACCTTGGGGCGACCTCGCCACCGAAACATGGTAGTTGACAGTGATGACGAGGACGCAGAGTCCCCAAAGAAGACAGCTCGCCAGCCTCGAAATCGCAACGCCATTGTTGACAGCGATGATGAGGAAGAAGAGACCGAAGGCTCATGGCTTGTACCCGAGGATCAGCGGGGCGCCATACATCTAGGAAAGGCCGGTGGGGAAGAAGATGAGAATGCTGAGGGCGGAGGCGACTGGATTGGCTCCGATGACTCAGAAGACGAAGAGAGTAAGGTTGAAGACAAGAGCAACTTGAGCAGCTTCATTGAAAACGACGAGAGTAAAGGGGACGTGGCTTCTGACTCTGACGACTCCTTGGCGTCATTGACAGATATCACAAAGCGCATGGCTGCCCAGACGCTGGACGATGGGCCGTCTCATGCAGCTGACACCACGAATGCAGGCACAGATGCCGATACTACGGCCGCCGATACCACCGCTGCTGATACGACAGCTGTTTCTGGATCATCAGCCTCAGATTCAGGATCTGACTCTGGCTCTGCTTCTGACTCTGATGAATCAGATGTCTCGTCTGAAGAAGACGACAGCATTTTCTATCCATCCCGCGATCCCAACTCGCCTCAAGTTCTCGCATCTTCCAAGATTCGAGAGCTCATCAAGATTCTTCAGGGTGAAGTCAAGGAACACAAGTTCATTGTCTTCTCCCAGTTCACTTCTATGCTTGATCTTGTTGAGCCCTTCTTCCGCAAGGAACGATTCCGCTTTGTCCGCTACGATGGCAGCATGAAGAACGACCAGCGCGAAGAAAGCCTACGAAAGTTAAGGGGCGATCCTCAGACCCGCATCCTGCTGTGTAGTTTGAAGTGCGGTAGTTTAGGACTCAACCTCACGGCGGCGACCCGAGTTGTCATTCTCGAGCCCTTCTGGAACCCAGTATGTTCTCCTACTCTTAATCACCTCTCCATCTGACGATGCTGACTTCTTTGCTAGTTTGTCGAAGAACAGGCCATTGATCGTGTCCATCGTCTGACCCAGACAGTCGATGTGATCATCTACAAGCTCACAGTCGCTCAGACTGTCGAGGAGCGTATTCTTGAGCTGCAGGAGAAGAAGCGCGAGCTGGCCGAGCAGGCCATCGAGGGTGGCATGCGTAAGGAGGCTCTCAAGCTCGGCATCAATGAGATCATCAACCTCTTCAAGCCAGGATCTTCGGAGAACCCAGTTGTTATTGGCGCTGATCCCACCGCTGTCGGGAACGACAGCTTCAATGGCAACGAGCGTAGAACTGGGGCTTCATCGCAGAGACGGCCAGGGCGGCCTAGAAAGGAAGAGAGTGAAGTGTATGGTCGGCGATGGTGAACCAACTGCTTGCTGTAGACATTGACGATGAGATGGCCATGGTTGGAAAAGGTGTTTAAGAAGGCTCGGGATTTATGACATGGCGCAATGAATTATTCTTTGTTTTGGTATTAGCGATGTTGTTTGTTGAGTCGCATGTCCTGACCAGATAACAGATCGGACAATATTATCTACGTCTTTAATCAACCGATCTGCTCATAGCTCATGAAAATTATGCTCATCCTGTGCCTCATTGCACTCCAGCCGAGACACACATGTCTTTGCCTGGCCTGGCACCCTGCATACGACTTCAGTCTTTCCATCTCTTCCGATCTCTATGACTTTCGTCTACATGTTTCTGAGAATGTTGCCGAGACCCTTGAGCTTTCTCAAGGGAGCTCCATAGCCCAGCTCCACAACACCATGTGTGAACTTCCAGCTATCGGGCTGGCTCTTGATAGGGTACTGTACTGGGGGAGGGATACCAGTGCGGATGCCTAGCCAGCCGAAGCGGTCCTCACAAATGGCCTTCATGTTGCAGAGTCCGCGTAGACCTTCTTCGCCTGCAAAGCGGCCGTAACCAGAGCCGCCAACACCACCAAAGGGCAACTGGACGGCGTAGTAGACGGCGAAGTCATTGACGGCGACCATGCCGGCACGGAGGCCCTTGACGATGGGCTGCAAGTTGGGATCACGCTCGGAACCGTGAACAGAGGCCCCGAGGCCAAAGTTGGGGGCGTTAGCAATGGCGAGGATATCTTCCGGGGATGATGACTTGGCGCGGAGCAGGGTAAGAACAGGAGCGAAGCACTCATTTTGTGCAATACGCATGTCGGGGGTAACGTCGGCAAGGAAAGTTGGCTGGAAATAGTGGCCAGTGGGATATTCAGGATGGTTGTAGCGTTTGCCACCAGCAAGGAGACGGGCTCCTTGGGCGACAGCCTCAGCGATGAGTTCCTCGAGGCGGTCAAAGGAGGCGTCAGAGATCATGGCCCCAACATCGGCCTCGGGGCCCAGGCGTAAGGCGTTGACACGAGGGGCAAGCATTTCGACAAGCTTATCATGAATTGCACGAGGGGCGATGACTCTCTCGATGCCAATGCAGTTCTGGCCAGCGGCTTGAAAGGTTCCGCGGAGGATGACTTCGGCGATGCGCTTGAGGTCTCGAGACGCAGAGTCGAGAATAATGAAGGGGTCCTTGCCACCAAGCTCTGCGACAACAGGAGTAAGGCTCTTGGCCGCGCTAGCAGCAACATGATGGGCGACAGACTGAGAACCGATGAAGGTGATGTGGCTGATACCAGGATGCGAGGTAAGATGGCCGGCGGTTTGAGGCCAGCATACGACAGTCTGAACAAGCTGAGGGTCATGACCATGGGCAACGAGAGCGCCACGAGCGATGTTGGCGAAGTACTGGCTAGACCAGGCAGTCTGCTCAGAAACCTTGACAAGAATACCGTTACCAGAGAAGAGGGCGCTGATGACGGGACCGATGAAGTTGTGGAAGGGATAGTTCCAGCTGACAAGAGCAGCAACGACACCAAGAGGTTCATAGTGGACAGTGTTGCGCTTGTACATCATGAGAAAGTTGGTAGGACGACGAGACGGGCGCAGCGCAGCTTCACCATGGTCGAGAGTCCACTTGAGCTTCTCGGCTGTGACAAGAATCTCTCCCAACTGAGCATCCACCATGGTCTTTCCACTGTCCAAGCAAGCGATCTTGACAATGTCCTCGGCGTTGTCGAGGACGTGCTGCAGAAGGGAGCGCAACACAGCCCGGCGTTCCTCGAAGGTTGTCTCGGCCCATACCTTCTGCGCAGCCGCGGCGGCAACAACAGCTCGATCGATAGCAGCAGGTGTAGAAGGGTTGATCTGTCCTAGGAACTGGCCAGTGGCTGGGGCATAGCATTGAACGGCTGAGCTGCCAGAGACCCTAACTGAAGGGGAATCGACGGTGGAGTAAGGCTCGGGGATCTTGGGCGCGGGAACGGTAAACTTGCGAGGACGACCGGAGGCTGCTTTGATAGAGGCTGTAGCAATAGCGTTTGTGAGGCGGAGAATTAGAGTTGCAACGACAATAGCAGCGACTGTCCCAACGGCAGAGACAGTAGATTGCCTGTGAGGAGTGGATTAGCTTGTAGGTCAAGATCAATGAATGAATGGGCTCGTTGCTAAAGGATAGTATGGCATAACATAACGTACGAGATGTTGTGCTCTGCAGCAAACTCATTGCACCTCCGCCAAGCGGTAAGGAGCAATGGTTCTTGGTTTTCCAGTGCAGGTTCTGACATGATTAATTCGTCTCTTCCGCAGAAATTGGACGTCCCCTTTGTATCATGCGGCAACTGGAGATTGTTCAAGTCGGATGGTGGGTGTGTTATTTAAAATAGGAGCTGGAGTCTGAGATCCCCTTCTTCTTTGAACCTCCACTGAGTTGATGAATTAGGTACGTACCCGTAGCTAGTTTCAGGGACCTTAAGGTACCTTAGGTACCTTAGAAGGTTAGTAGGTTCCATTCACTGTTCCTGCCAAGCCTTGACCGCCAAGGGAAACGACCCGCCGTATTCGTACTCGCCCTGAATGTAACTGTGAGGCTCATCAACTCGAACCATAAAGCAACGTAAGATCACCCACTACCTAACCATAGGTAGAGAATGAATATCATATAAAGTCACCACCGCCGCCGCCGCCAGCATCAAGGGACTGGGATTCGAACTTGAGGTTGAATTTGCATATCGTCTTATTGATTTTCGTCTCTGGTCTCCAAAAGGAGATGACAACCTGATTATATAACCGCTTCTTATTTACAGCATCGACACTGCTGTCTTCTCCCACTCTTTCTGTCTTTCTGTTATTCTTTCCTCTGTCTTTCAAGCTCACTTCTTCACCTATGACATGCTCTCCAGCCTCAATCAGCCCGTCTCCTCGTCTCGCTGTTCTCCCTCCCTATCTTCGACAGCGCAATAATGAAATGTATCTTCGTCAGAGAATGAGTTTGCTGCTTTCCAGCTCTAAAGATGCTAAAAAGAAAAGTGTGAAACAACATGGGAGATGAAGGAAGACTAAAAGTGATTGTACTGAAGCCACCAAAGAATCAACTCAATTCATACAAGAAAACAAAAAAACCCTTTTGCATTTCCCCTTATAACGCCCTGCGTGTGTAAAAGCAAACCTCCTAGTTCAATGCAGTTGAAGCATAGGGGGTATTATAAAATAGATAAAAACCAATTCGACCTCGTTGCCTTCGTTGCGTGCTAAAGCGCGTGAGCATACAAAGACCGCGGAAAGCAACTCATAGATCGCTCATGCAGATCGTAAGTGCATCACTGGCCGTCTGAGGCCTGGGATATCAAAAGCAAGGAAAGGTCGAAAGAAACAAAACTCGGCATCGGGTCCGTAGACCCGTGTCGTCGGCAATAGTCGAGTTGGGCATCAAGTACAGCGAGATGCAAAGAGCCAGAATCATATGTTGGCACTCTTAGTCAACGAAAGTCCTCTAAGTCGAGGGCGGAATCGACCTCCTTGCGATTGACTTGACTCGATCCTTGATAGTCGCGCTGCCGATGTGAAGTCGTTGCTGGCTTCAAAGCTGGGTCTCACCCTGTCCATCGAGGCTCGCATACGGTCGTATGATGGTCGTGCTCGGTCAATCGATGGCCGGGCTTGCATTGGTACATCCAACGATATGCGATGCGCCGTGTAATTGGTCGAGTCGCTGCCATTTTGGCTATGTTGATTATATGTCGTGGTCCGTGTTGCTGTTGAGGGCGGGTAGATAGGCCGTAGATCCTCATCAACACTTCCATAAGCCACGTGCTTGGGCATCTTCTTTGACCTCCTTGAGCTCTTGGATGACTTGGACTTGTCACTCTTGGTGTCTGCAGTGAGAGGATCACTGGTCTCTTCAGCCTGGTAGAGGTGTGCGAATTTACCCATTCGTTCCTGCTCACGAATGATGTCGACATCGTAAGGCCAGTACACTTTCTGGAGAGCCTTGATAGCGAATCGTGGGAAGAGACAGATGACAGGTACAAGGAAGAAACATGCCCAGAAAGTTGCCTCTCCATATACCTGTGCAGCAGTACCATAGAAGAATGCCGACGAGGTGAAGGAAGTGTACACTCCAGTCCAGAAGAAAATGAATACATCAGAGATGACAACAATGAGCACCATCAACCAATCCCAGCGATAGGTATTGATCAGAATGTACATGTTGATCGTGATGACGGCGGGGTGAGCAACATAGGCGCCAAAGCGAAGACGATCCTCTACGCCAAGACCGTTACCAGTCAAGAACGTACCAGGCATAAACAGGAGATACGGAATGAAAAAAACCATGATGGACTGATAGACACCATCAATCATGTAGAGCCTTTAGCCGAGTTAGCACAGAGCATCGATATCAAGGACAGTTCACTTACCAGAACTTGAGCTGGGTCCACTCCAGTCGCTCGATACCTCGTCGATAGAGCTGAGGAACAGCCAACGATACCTTGTCAGACACGTCCTGATCCAGAACACCCATAATAGCGACAGGGACTGAAGTGAAGAAGAGGTTGAACATGAGAATATACGTGTAGTCGAAGAGATAAGTCATATCCATGTCGCAATAGATCTCGTACCAGAAAATGGAGAAGGTCCAGACCATGTTCTTATAAAAGAAATTGCTGATACTCTCTGCCAGACGCCGGTACGACCATCGACCATGGACAAGCACCAGTCTCTGAAGGAATCGGAATTGAGCAATAGCATAGTCAGAAGACATGGCTGCTTGACGGCCTTCGACACCGGCAATACCAACACCAACATCGGCTTCCTGAATCATGGCAACATCGTTGGCACCATCACCAATGGAAAGAGTCATGACATCGAGACCGTTCTTGACCATAGCCACAACGGCAGCCTTCTGCGCAGGACTGACTCGACAACAGAGTACCGACTTGCACTGCTTGCAGAGCAGAAGAAACTTTTGCTTTAGGCGATCGTTGAGTACCCATCGGAGTGTGAAACCATCGATGACAAGTCCGTGGGTTGGGGCGGGCGGTTCGTGGTTCTTCTTGGCAAGCGCGAGATCATGATCGCTACCAGTAATACCAAAAGTCTGAAGGTTGTCGTCCAATAGTCTTTCTGCCATTTCAAAGAAGGTCTCGTCGGTGATCTCACCTGCCTCGTCCTCGTCGACCTTAAGGTGAATCAATTCCATGTCGTTGTTGAGAAGGTTACAAGAGAAGCCGATATTAATAGCAGTCTCAACTTTGTCGCCAGTGAGAACCCAAAGCTTGATGCCAGCATTACCCAAGAGAGCAATTGTGTCGGGGACACCATCTTGTAAACGATCCTCGATGGCGGTGCCACCAATGAGGTAAAGATCTTGTTCAATCAGCTCGGCCACTGATTCCAGCTTCTCTTCCCGCTCTTCGAGGGCAGAAGCAGCTGCATCGTGCTCTTTCTTCCAAGCTCTGTAGTCCTGCTCAGAAACTTCCTTGTGGGCAATACAAAGTGTTCGAAGACCTTCCCGGGCAAACATTTCGAGATGCTCGGCTGTTGTCTTTCTGAGCTCCTTCTGTTCACCTCGTTTAAGGCGAGAGTAGATGATACTGTCTGCACCTTTGCAGAAGAGAACGATCCGACCATCAGGCATCCGGACAATTGAACTCATTCGCTTTCGACTAGAGTTGAATTCAAGCGTGTTGAGAATTTGATAATGTCGGTCCTGGCCCATGACGTTCAGATTGATGCCTTCACCAGAGCTTCCGAGAACAGTGAAACCCATATCACGAGCAGTAGCAACCAAGGCTTCTTCATCTGGTGACTGTGCCTTGAAAATCATTTTTGGTTTGTCACCATCAACCTTCTCAGCCATCACAGTATGACAGAGTGCCAGGGCTAGCATGAAATACTCATTGGCTGCCTGCTGCTCGGGGCCTGACTCGCCAGCGAGATCGGAAACGAAATCGGGAGCAATGAATGTCAAAGCCTCGTCGTGAAGATATGGGTTGTCGTGAATTTTGCGAAGACCAGCAAGAGCCCGAACCTTGGCGTCAGCAATCTCGGCGCGAGCCCTCTCTGCTTCCTTCTCAACATCAATGCCAAGTCGCTTCTGCATTCCTGCCTGAGCTTCCGTGTAGGCTTCTCCATAGGGCTGTCCATTGACCGTTGCCTTCTTGAACTCCATGACGTTTTGTGTGAGAGTACCGGTTTTGTCGGAAAAGATGTATTCGATTTGGCCAACATCGTCCGAAATATTCCATGACTTGGGAATGCATGGTTGATTGATAGGTTCGTAGTACATCTCCACATCGCTGTAAATAAAGATAGCCTGCAAGGTTCGCACAATTTCCAGGGTGATATAGAGCGAAATGGGCACCAAGTTCTGGAACAGAATAATGGCTGCCCAGAAAGTGATAAATCCGCTCATAGCTGGCTTGCCACCGATGGATCCGAAGTCGAAGAAGTGAAGAGACGCATCTGTCTTTGCCCATGCCACGCCGTTTATTATAGCGGCGAGCAAACACATGATAAGCAAGATACCAAAGTTACACACGACATTGAAGTTCATCTCTCGAGCAATGCGAGCACGCTTACTAGGAGTGATACCGGCGTTCATCATGATTTTGGTGTCATGTCCGGTATAAACAACTACACCAAGAATCCACTCAGTGTTCCGGAGGTTGCATCCACGTAGGAGGAGGTTGTCTATGGTGATAGGTTCCGTCATATCCTCGGGTTCTTCGTCGAGGTAGCCGGGGACATTCTGCTTCCACTTGATGGCGCCGTTATACTTGTAGAGGTTTGGCTGAGGTCCTTCGCTTTCGATCACAAACTCTGCACGTTCGCAGTCTCTAGCATGCTTTAGACCTCGGCCACAACGTAAAGCCTGGCGGACTTTCAGATTAGTTTCGCCGTCCAGATTCTTGGTTTCGACATAGCAGCCTCCATCAGGATCGGAGGTGGATAGGATGATGACAT
The DNA here is from genome assembly GCA_017165645.1 of Fusarium sacchari. NCBI lineage: Eukaryota > Fungi > Ascomycota > Sordariomycetes > Hypocreales > Nectriaceae > Fusarium > Fusarium sacchari. Next base: position 958,226 of record JADANP010000006.1, read on the forward strand.
CGGCGGGCAATTCTTCGTCATTATATATACGAACGAAATCGCCAACGACGAGACTCTTCCAGGTATCCTTTTGGAATCGGGCACCGGATGGGGGATGGTTATAGTTGATGACATCAGACTTCATCTGCGATAGAGCTGCTGCGCGCTTGGCATCTTGCTGGTCGGGCATCTCAAATTGTGCAGGCGTGGCCTGGGGTGAAGGCGATGGAACAGGGGTCATCTGAATGTCCTCTCGGGCGGACATGAAGGACTCGCGGCCGGTGAAAGGCGATGCAATGGACTGTCGCATGGATTGCCGAGTTCGGTGAGTCTCAACTGAAGGCCGAGGCGCATCATCCTCCGCAGGGCCGGCCTTCCGCTTCGCCCTCTCCTCCTTCGCCTTCTTGGACCACAGGGATTGAGTAGCTCGCCAAATAGAACCGAAGAATTTCGAGTTAGCCTTCTTGAATTGACGCCACATGGAAACGTCGCCCTCCATAACATTGACGTTGTTCCAGTTTCGTAATCGGTGGACAGGAGCATTGTTGAGTTCGATGTCGAGAATAGTCCGTCGGTAGTCTTCGATGGCATCCTTGATAGCAGTTACTGCGATAATGAAAATCAACGGAACGGCGTTGAGACCTGGATTGACACCACCAAAAATCGGAAAGATCTATTTCAAGGTTAAGGGTGCCTCGCGAGAGTAAAGGGGGGCGGGTGGTCAACTTACGACCAGGATAACCAAGAACAAGAAGAATATATTAGCAACGTTGTGGAATTGGAACCACAAGTTTTTAGGAACGAATGATAGAGGCGTATATTTGGCTGTTCGGATTTTATTTCGCGTGAAGACTTGAGTAGGATGACCGTTTTCATCCAAAAGCTCTTCAGGCAGTGGCTGGTTGAAGAACAAAGTACGGTTCTCGTGATCTTCGTCCTCCTCACCACCATTCTGGTCTTCGGGGTTCGCTTGGGGCGATTGGCCATCGTCACCGTGAGGGTCGGATCCGTCGGAGGGGGGGTTCTTCTCATTGGAACCTGTCTTCTTATGTCCCATACGTTCGAGCAGAGAATTGCGTTTGTTGTTACTACTGTTGACACTTTTTCTTTGCGTGGCCCATCGCGATCTTTGGGTAGCACTGAGGGCCTGCGGATCAAGGTGGCCGTCAGAGGTTGTTGTTGTTGTGGTCATGATGAAGTCGCGGGCAAGCGCCCGATCGGCCCCTTGATGCCAGCCAGATTGGGGAAACTGAACAAGTCCAAGTCGGAGTCGAGAGAAGCGAAAGGCGTCTGATTAAGCGTATATGGTACAGAGTCGAAGTGAATGGAGCAGGTACAATTGAAGCAACACCAGCTGCTCGTCAAAGATTATTCCTGGCGGCGACGATGTGATAAAGTCGAGTGTGAAACGGCTTCGCCAGGGCCGTTTGAAGATCGTCGAAACGGTACAAGAAGGTGAACGTGGAGAGAGTAAAGGTAAGGTTGTTGATGGTCGAGGGACTGACAAGAAGAACGGGCTGGCTGGAAGAAGGTACGGTACAAGGGGAATTGAATTGTGTAAGCAAAGGCAATGGGCAATGGATGGAAAGAACGGGGCGGCAAGGGAAAAAAGCTACGGTGGACTTTGGAGAGACGAGAGACCCTCCCCGGGCCCCGTCCCGTCCGCCAGTTAAAGTGAGTGGCCGCCAGAGAGCCTGGCACTCTAGCACTCTGGGATAGCCATTTCTGGGTGGTACCCGCTCGAGACAAGCGCTGGGACTTACTGACGAGCGCTGCTGAAGGGAAATGGGCAGTGGAGAGTGGGTGTCGGGGGCGTGGGTCGCAGGCCTTCTTGTGGGTGGGTGTGCGTGGGGAGTCTTGATCCCGGCCCATCCGACGCACTCTTTCATCTGCCCGGAATGTACCCCCTAAGTACTCACTCATGGATCTGCTCCTGCATACAGATTGGATCCAATCCTGTTGATGCTTGCATAGGATTCTCACGATTGCGATGCGCTGTCTCGCATTGTATACTGACCAATGCCTAGCAGCTAAGCTTCTTTGCAGTGCTTACCTTACATACCTACACTCTACATACCTTGCCTTGAAGGCCTTGACAAGGCAGTGTTGTCGCATTGCTCCTATCCATACATTCAATGTCATTATCTATCCATTAAACCGCATCACGAACATGTGTCTTCTACTCATCGGGCTCCGGGCTTAGCACGGTACTTGCTTGCGGGCATCTGTCATACCTTACATACATGCCGGTTGAACTTGGTACTGTAGTACTCCCTGGTTCCCGTCACGATAGTTTCTCAGCGGTACGGATAGGCAACGGTTAAAATCCAATGAAACCTATAGATCTCCCGCCTCCCAGCGGCCTGCAGAGTCCACTAACGCCGGCGCCACGGTTCTAACTGAAGTCGCCGGGAATTTCGACTGTTGTACTGCTGTCAGCAGTTAGGCGGTAGAACTATCTTGGTCTAACGTGAAGAATAGATCAGTCATACCTCAGCCCTGGAATATGGGCGGTTCCCTCGGGCATTCGATGCATGCGTCTCGCGGCGTAGTCGGCCGCTACATATCCCCGACACTCCTAGTTTTTTTTGTTTTTTTTTGGAGTTGGAGTTGGAGAGGAGTCGAAGACAAGAAACTCCAACAGAGTTAGCCAGGGGGGTTCTATTTACTATTTACTTTAACACGATCACAACACAACAAACTGCGCTGCAACGGTTTCTTCGTAATAAACATGCACTGAAGACTTCCACTATATCTGCATCTCTCTAGGAATTCCGTGACCTAGCTTCGAATAAATCACTCCGCCCTTTGCGATCTATTGCTGCATACGCCTCTAGCTGGCATTTACTACTGCCCCCTTGAAAACCCAACCAGCCAACCCCTTGCAAAGGGGGAAACTTAGGTGAAATAGGTCGCGCCTAAGATTTGCCAAGCAGATAATCAAGTCAACCGCGACCCTGGATATCCGATGCGTGTTTTCTGGCAAGATTCGTTAGCCTCGTACGAACCATCGTGAGTTTTGAGGGTTTTGAGTACCCAAACTTTATGATACCTGTACCTTATGTCCACGGATGGAAGCTCCGGCTCCGTCGCCTCCGTGGATGGACTCGGCATACGGACATTTCATCAAACCCTTCCGGCCGTGGCCATTGTCATCGCAACCAAAGATACCGATAGCGTATATCTTAAAAATCAGATAAATGCTTCTATTCGTTGTAGCCATCATGAGACTAGTCCGTAAGTGTCAAATATGGTGGCTAATTGTCGAGACCGTCATCAATGGCTTTGGATTCCCCTTGAATCATGTATGTAAACCCGAGAAGGGGCGGGGTTCCTCTGAGTACCACCCTTGATAAATTGACGACTCTTTTGATCCTCACCGCGTTGTCGACCCTGGACAATCGACCGTAAATAAGTAGATGATTGCGAGCGGTGACTGCACAACTCTCCTGACGACGGGACGGGTCAGGGGATGGCTGCACAATACGTACTGCACCAGCATAATAGTACTAAGTCAGAACAGAAGATACCAGGTAAAGTAGGTACCAGTAGCAAGTTCTCCAGGAAACTTGTAGGTAGCAGTTGCAATGTTTCAAGACGGGATCCTCCACTCTTTTGCGTGATGATCTCAATGGTCGCTTGGCGGCATCAAGATCCGGTTTCGCCTCGTCCTCCTTTATTGATGTACAATACCACGCTTCAACGAAGATCTGAGACTGCTTTCTTCCTTTAAGGGAATATTTACGGAGTACATACTATCAAAGTGAGAGAGGGCGGGGGTTATTCCTGGTAGAGAGACACTTGACAGCCTCATTAACAACCGAGGAACAAGCTTCGACCAGATCTTCACGTCCCTGCATCACAGAGAGAGAACCAGCAAGGTTGAGTGAGTAATTACTGTACATTATAGCATGAGCCCCACGTTGCTTTAATGAATGAATGAACGAAAATCAGCCTCTCATTGGACAGACTTTGGTAATTTTCTCTTTTGTTTATTCTGTTCCGTTTCCTTTCCTTACCCGCTGCGTCCTATGTTTACTTACCAACTAACTATGTATAATGTCTAGGTATGGATGTACATGCTCCGTACTCCGTACATTCAGTTCTATTAGATGCCTCTTGGCAGTATGGCATCCAGGGGTTGTACGAGCGCCTTCCTCTCTTGGATGGAAATATAACTTGTCTGTCAACCTCCGCAGGTCCCGTTATGTCCAGATTTTACCTCCGCATTGTCGGGTTCACGGAGTTTACTTACGAGCGAGGAAAAGCGCCACGATGTTTTCTCCGCCGTCGTCCATTGGAACTAACTCATAAGCAGATCATACATAGATGCAGGCATGACTGATGAATAAAGCATCATCGGTCGGTCACTTCCAGGTTGTAATCAACGGACCGGGCTTACAAACACAGCGGGGTCTACGGTCTACCACTTTCACGGAGCCCATGGAACTGAACACATTGCGGTGCTGAGTGCGGCGTTGCCGTGCCTCAAGAAAAGCCATGAACCTGGCCTGGGATGCCCAAAAAAAAAAGAACGAAAGAATGAAAAGGATTGATATAAAGGCAATTGGGTCTATATCGACTTTGCCTAATGATTTTTGTCACTTAGAACAGAGATTCATAAGTTTTCTTGCCTCTTTAAAGCTAGATATGCTGCACCACAGGTGACGAATTGCGGTTCCACTTGGTTAATGGAGATTCCCGTCGCCATCAAATCTACCTACGTTTCATCATTCAGCCTGACTCCAAGCTCAATTTGATCAAGCCCAGGTAGATGTTGGAGATGTAATTTTTTCGAGTCTGTGTCATTCCCGCACGAGGATTGACGAAACACATGACGCTCTGTACGAAGCACCTTGTTTCTTGCAGTGCTACATTACACCAACTTAATTGCCCTGATTGCTGCACTGTCCTATCCGGCCATGAAAACCCGTACTCCGTACTGGTGGATGCTTAATAAGGTAGCAAGGCTTTCTTACCATTGCATTGTCCTTGGCTACGGTACTGGTACATGCAAGTAACAACAGAGACCCATTGTCCCCCCTGTCTCGAAGCCTTATTAGCTCAGTGCCGCTCAGGAACGCGAGTGCCCTTTGCTCCTTGTTTCGTCAACTGGAGAGGACCCTTGCTAGGGGTCTCCTCTCCTGAGCCTACCATCTGCAGGTCCAAATTTCCAGTGACAGGACTCCCCAGGGGCTGCCAAATATCACGGGTACATAGACGGGAATTGATCACCAAGATCATATCGACTGGCTGAAATCATCTATATGCCTCATGATCGCGGCCTTAAACTTCAAGAATGATAGCATGTCATCGCCTCTGTTAGCTCGTTTTGTTTGTACGACATATAACCATCCGCTCGTAACATCTGAGTCAAACGGTCAACCTCTAATTCTTAATCTGGTGCATTTTTTATCAACCCAAGGACTGTCCAGGCTAGAGAGATGGAAGGATCCATAATGATCCATCACTTCTGATCCAACCCTTCAGAGGCAAAGATGCAAAGAATGGAACGCGCCGAGCTGGGCTGTGCTGCGTCAGCCTCGGATTGGACGTCTGAGACCGGCTCGCAAATGACCCACTGTCGTATTCAGGCGTCATCATCTAACAAGAAGCAGTAACTACATGTATGTATGGATGTATGTACCAGTATGTATAACAATGACCCGAGCCCTGGACTCCTTTCAGGCTCGGATGCCGAAACCACATCTATCTCAGCTTACACTACAGTCAGCTTGGGGCCTTGGGCGTGTTAGACCTGATCCTTCAACAGCTTCGTTACCTGCACCAACATCGACGTTGCACTAAACCAATGCCGAACAAAATAAGGTCGAAGTCAACGTCTTGGGGTCGCATACCAGACACAAGCTTCCAACCCCCGATTTCAATACTGCACTATGATTTGTGCAGAATAATAGCTAAGAGACGAAATGCTGGAATGGACGCAGACTCCATTTCCGACGATCTTTCCCCAGCGTTCTCGGCGGTGTTGGCATTAAACGCATAATGAACCCCTTTTCTCGACCACAGTCTGCATGGACGAAACACCCATGTGTCGTTGATAGATTATGAGGCTTGATCCCGCACACGCCGCGTATCTTGGAGCACGAACCAGTGAGCTAAAAACAACAGCATTACGTCTGCATCGTGATAAAGGCCTGGTCAATGCTGTGAACTAGAAGACCGATGCCCAAGAGGGGACTCTTCTGGAAACTCTAGTGTAGAGAAAGGGGGCCAGGCCAAGAACTGTCACCACTCCTTTCAGTAAGGTATCCTATTTGGTACTCTGTAGAGCGCCACACCTAGAAATGGTTACATGTGTACATACGGAGTACAGCGAGGTCTGTCAGCGGCCAAGATGCGACCTATAACTTCTCTTAGACGTCAGTTGTTGTATGTACTAGAGATTGCTCTAAACTTACCTAGTAAGCACTAACTACCTAGACACAGTTGCATGATGATTGACGAAGATATTCTTATCCGTAACTCTTCGCAGTCAGCGCCTACCTTAACTACCTACCCAGGTCCCAGGGCAGCCACACCAGCCTCACTTGGTCACCAGCCTCACCCCCAACGCGCCTCATCCTAAAGCCATTAACGCGTTACTACCTATGTCGTACCTAGCTGCATCTGTACTTCCTTCACACACCCTATACCTGCAGCCATTTTTGCAGGTGAAGGTATCAAAACCCGGCTACATTATTTAACTACCGCTGGCTATCGAATCAGATACGCCATGTCTCAAAAGGGTAAAAATGGGAATATTATGAGTTTCTTCAAACCCGTGGCAAAGTCACAAACACCCAGGGCCTCCAGGATCTCAACACCAAACCCACCGTCATCACCACAGCCACCTTCACCACTGTTGGAACAGAAGTTGGCGACCCCGGTCAAGAAGACGGCAGCAATACCCCGAGACTTTGAGATAAAAGATTCAGACGAAGATGATGATCTTGGCGCATCCTCGGACGATTCGCTGGAGGATCTGTCCGCTATCCTCGGACGAGGTCGCCCAGGAAAGCCTGCTGGTACCCCTCCTCACAATCCCTTTACAACCCCAAGGGCCAAGAGAACTGCAGTTGAGTTTCCTACGTCCCCATTGGCGATAATGTCCAAGCACAAATTCGACCTCAAAGCTCTCGCAAAGGATGCCAGACAGGATGATGCGACTCATGCAAGTGCTTTAAAGATCAAAGCCCTTTCAACGGCTGAACAACATGATGAACAAATGACAACAGGCGAGATGTCGCGGGATGTGATGGAGGGCATTGTCAAGAATAACACCGGCCAAGATGCCCAGAAAGTCATGAGAGCCGTACAGAGGTCAGCACCGGGACACTCACAGCTACGATATTGCTTCTTTCGTGAAGGATATACAGTGCCATCCCCCACAGCCCCCCCCAAAAAGTTCAACAAAGGGCCATGGAGACTGTTGACCCAAGGCGATTACCAAACACGTGAGCAACATCTCGCTTCAGGACTACCATTTACCATCTTGCAAATGCAGGGGGAACTCCCAGATGAGCTCTTCGAATGGATACTAAGTGAGGTTTGCTCCCAAAAGTCAACCCTTGTCAGACGAGAGTACAGCAACTTGCTCAGCTCGTGTCCAGAAGCCGTTGCACGCATTGTCACGCCGCGTCGGTTGGAGGAGCTGTTTAGTCGATTTGGTGCTTATTCTGAGCTTGAACAACAAGACGCTCAGCTGGATCTCCTGATATCAAGTGCCGAGCCTTATGAAGGACGCGACTGGTCATCTCTCAGCTCCTTCTTATCACTCCTCACGGCCATCTCGCCCTACATGTCCCAGGAGTCCGTTGTCTATGCTTCTCGGACGCTCCTACGTATGTCAATGGACAGGTTCTTGATATACGAGATCGACTTATTGGTCACGTACGAAACTTCTATCTATGCCCTTCTCGAAGCTATTCCCCAGCCTGGCTGGGACACATTTGTGAGTTACATTCAAGGCTGATACGCGAGATTCTGACTGACACATATGCAGTGCTCTGAGACATGTACACAGCTGCACACATTAGTCAAAGAACAATGTGTGAGGACCAATGCTCTTGCGTGTCTGCCTATCAGCAAAGCCAGATGTCACGAGCTTAGACGGCGACTGGCTGTGGTGTTTCTGTTAAACGACCCAAGCTTGGGTCGCTACCATCCCGACGATGTGGTTACTATTCGGGGCGTGATAGCACTCTTGGATCACGAGGACTTCTTTGTCGGGCCCAAGACAGATTTCGCCCTCCTTCAGGCCAACATCATCCTTATCAACATCGTCGTGGATGACGGGTCATTTACACCATCTGATGATCTGGAGAATGAAAAACAGTTCAATAGCGATGTCGACGAGCTTGCAGTCAGGCTGAGGGAAATCTGGCGAAAGATCAACGATGCGGGTATGAAAATCGCTCGTACAGAAGCCAAAAGCGTCATAGAATGGGTCCAGCAGCGACTCGCACATTCAGTCCGTACACGCCGAAAGGCGAAGAAGAGCATATTTGACCTACCAGGTCAGAAAGAGGATCCCTTCCTTCCGAGGCAGCAGAATTACATTAAGAACTTCCTCAAGAAAGCACCACAGAGTGTGCCGGAACAAGTGGCTGAATCATCTCCTACAGAATCAGAGGAAGTCTTCCACGACGCCGATACGATCGTGGTTAAGGTGAAATGAACTTGCGAGCTACAGGGCTAGGCGAAAAGGGTGAAGGCGTGCCGCAACTCACTAGGTACTGTGGTCGGGAGTATTTGAACGTGTAATCAATTCTACCGCGGGCCAAGTCCCAAATCAGACAAAAGTGTCAAAACACAATACACAGCGTCTAAACTACAAGCGCAGACTGATGAACAATGCGGGTCGCAAATGGTTGAAGCCTCCCCAGTCGTGCACTCATGGAAACGGTACGTACGTCGTAGAGGCTCCCATATAGAGATATTTATGGTTACCAAAGGGTGGGGGTTTTAGTCGAAGAACTTGCGGTTAGGATTCTTGCCGAATAGAGCCTCTCGTACTGCAGGAGCAGCAGACTCTTCCAAAAGTCGCAATCTCGCCTCAAAAGTGTTATCGATGTCAATCTTTCCATTTCCGCTGATAACAACCACACCGCCAGCACTATTATTCGGTTAGCTGCCCACTTCAGGGATCTTCTGGAACGGGCTTGCACGTACATTCCCTCGGGGAGAGGATCGTCCTCTTGAATCTTTGCTGTAATGTCCTTTCCAAGCTCCTTCTTAAACTCCTTGGCAGCCTCCTCGATGGCCTTCTTGACAACATCGTAATCCTTCTTGCGTGCGCGGACTTGGAGCTCAGGCTCATCAAGAGCGTAGAAACCCTCGAGCAGGAGACCCTTGAGGGCCTTTTGGTACTTGCCCTTATCCTTGGCACCCTCGGCGAGCTTCTTCTGGGCCTCCTCGAATATGTTGTCGAGCAGCTCCTGGCGGGCGCCGAGGACCTTGAGTCGCGTCTTGTTGGCAACGGTTGAGCGGGTGATCTGCTGGGACATGGTGGCCTGCTTGAACTTCTTCTCATACTGGCTATCGATGGCGTCTGTCTCCTGGCGGACGAGCTTAGACTTCTCGATCTCAAACTCCTCGTTGGCCTTGATCTCGATCTCGCGGGCCTTCTCCATGGCTTCTTGCTTGATGAACGCCGTCATCTTGCTAAGCTCATTGTTGACCTATTTGTGGGGAGAACCGCGTGTTAGAATTAGAAGACTGGTGAGACGAACGAGGGACTGCGTCGTTTGGGCATGCGTACCTGCTGGTCGGACAAGGCGTGTTGCGACATGATGGGCAGATTTGTACGGATTTCTTAGATTCGAAAGGTGAGAGGATGACAATGAAAGCCCTGGATGGGGTCAAGGTTGAAGTGGTAAAAGGATGGTGATGGCCTCTTGTTAGTGAAGGTCAAGGTCGGCGATGGACTATGATGGAGTTGGTAGCAGTGTAGGTAGGTATGGATGGATGGATGTGACGCCAGCCGTTCCAAGACCTAGCCTACCAGCTCCTTAGGTGCACCAGCAGGGAACTGACTGGAGCTTGGGGGCCTAGGGAGTCAAGCCACAGCTGTTCCCCACTGTTTAGAGTACACGAGGTACCTTACTGAGGTAGCCCAGCCATTCGACCAAGAGTCTGGCTCTCACACCTCATTGCAGGATACGTGGAGTTCTTGGAAGGATGAGAGGTACATTTGTGGAAAGGACATTATTTAAGTCACCTACATACAGATTTGAGTGTGAATAATCGAAATCAACTCAAGACCATTTTGCGTCCTTTAAGGTACACTGGATGTGCATTATGTAGCTTCACCGCCACAGTGGCTAATTAGTCCCGTGTGAGAGCTGCATGCCTATCTGCTCTTAGGTGGTTTATTAGTACTAAGTTAGGTACCGTAGGTAGGTAGTCTGCTCTACTCACGTCAGGTGTCCCACGCTCGACTCAAGCTTGTCCGCCTCCGACTTTCTATTGATTGGTTTCAATCCAAGACATAAACTTATCGCATCAAACTGTGTATTCATATTCATTCTCTACATCCTTCGGTCCTCTCTCGAATAAGGCACCTGCTGGTATACCTCTCCGATCGGAGGCAGCTCAACAGCCTCCCAAGTTACCTTACGACTAGCGCTTCTACCAGCCATTCCCCTTGAGTCCATCGAAACGAATACACCCTTTACTAGTCCAGTAACACGAAGCGATCCTTGTACCAAATACACAGCCTATGCGACGTCTCAACAATTCTCCTCAACTCTCCCTTGCCAGATGACCTCGGACCTGGCACAGGCGCAATGGGGTTGCTTGGCGGCATCTCTTCTGGAGGGAGCATAGCTGTACGTCGCGTACAGCGCTGTGTGAGCGGATAAAAGTGCTAATGTTGGCGACTCTAGCTTGGAATTATTGTTGGATTGATATCGACCAGTGTTCAGAGTCTAGGTCTGACCCTGCAGCGAAAGTCGCATATACTCGAGGACGAAAAGGGACCTCACGATGTCCAACGGCCTCCCTACCGAAGGAGGAGGTGGCAGATTGGCATGGGCATGTTTATTGTAGCAAACTTGCTGGGAAGCAGTATTCAAATCTCGACACTTCCCCTCCCCGTTCTCTCGACTTTGCAAGCTGCTGGCCTCGTATTCAACTCGATATGCGCATCATTGATCCTCAGCGAACCTTTCACAAGATGGTCTTTGTCCGGCACGATTCTCGTTACAACTGGCGCTGTATTGATCGCTATATTCGGAGCCATTCCTTCGCCGGCGCATGACTTGAAAGAGCTGCTGGAACTCATGGCGAGAAGGCCATACATTGTCTGGATGATACTCCAGGCGCTCTTTGTCCTGACTCTGGCGCTGGCCGTTGATCTCATCAACAGCATGTCGAGCCTATCACACGACGCCCGCTTTCGGCTGACTCGAGGCATTACTTACGGCGTCATCAGTGGAGATCTCTCTGCTCATGCACTGTTGTTTGCCAAGTCCTCGGTAGAGCTGGTCATCAAGACCGTTGCTGGACGTAACCAGTTCGTGCATTGGCAATCTTGGGCCATCGTCCTAGCTCTCGTCACGCTGGCTCTCTGCCAGCTCTATTATTTACATCGGGGTCTCAAACTTGTTTCAACCTCGGTTCTTTACCCTTTGGTTTTTTGTGTCTACAACATCATTGCCATACTTGACGGGTTGATATATTTTAACCAGACAAGTCTAATATCACCTCTAAGAGCATGTCTCATTGCTTTAGGAACCGTTATCCTGCTTTCGGGTGTTCTGGCACTCTCATGGCGATTAAGCGACGAGCAGCATACACCCGGCGTTGGACAGTCGTCCCTTGCCCCTGGTCTTGGACTTGTGGAGGACACTGAGGAGGAAGAGTCACTGCTTGGCTCAGACAACGCCGTTGCAGATGAAGACTCAATTCCACATACATATCAAACATTCCCACCCGCAATCGACGAAACACCACTGGTCCCCTCTCGCAAGAGGACCCCTCGGTGGGCTGAGCGGGCTGAGATTTGGGATGAGTTGGAGGATCGAGATGAGCCCAGCACTCCAGGCAATAGGAGACGGTCTAGTACACTGCCGCGCCATACGGAGTCCTCACCTCTAGTCCCTACCAAGAGATCTACCACCAGTGGCCCCGCTGGGGAGGAATCTGGGCCAAGCACCGAATCTACACCTCGGCGACTTCCACGACGAAGGCGGAAGAGCACAGGATTTCCAGGTCTGAAGGCTCGTCGATACCAGAGAAGCCGGAGCTCCACAGACTTGGGTGCTCTCGGTAACATTCTCTCATTGAGTTGGTTCAGGAGCAGGAATCGACAGCCATCGCAAGCTAGCACCAGCGATGGCTTTCCTTGGGGCACCACATCTCAGCAGGACGGTGCTGAGACGAGAGGTGACGCAGCTGTATGAATACGAAATATCTCTCTATGTAGCTTTTGGAGTTGTGAAGAGTGTGAGAGGCGAACGAATGGCGTTTTCTTGTGTAGAGTTTCTTCTGGGTTTCTTGATTAGTGTCTATGGCAAAGGCTCCTGGGTTTCAAACACGCATGCCAATGTCCACACACACACACACACACACACATATATATATATACATATATCCACGTTTTAGGGCTCGAATGAATAGTTTCGACGACAATGCATTGCCGCTGGAGTATTTGCATTTTCTGCTCACAGATGCCTTTGAGCGCAGTTACAGTCGGCCTAGTCACCTGTATATCATATCAATCCCGAACATATAGCATGTTGCTTGAAATTGGTTAAATGTATGCATCGTAAAACGTAAAAATTTCACATTGACCTCGCACTCTCTAGTCCTTATGAATGTGGCCCAGCAACACCGATCCCATCTAGCAATTATTAGTTGGCCAGGATCTCCTGATCTCCTGTCATCCATGCGAGCGAGAAAAACATCAGCAATAACTCCAATTTCCACACGCACTCCGTACTCCAAGACCCTCAACTCCCACATCTCGTTCTTATTTTAGTAATAAATTCATACATGCAACAGATATGAACTCCAAATATCCTCCAGTAGCGAAAGCTGTCCCCGGACTGATCAGGTCAGAAGTGAAGCTTTTCGTGATGGTAAGACCGTATCCGTAATAACCCTTCGTCGCTATTGATTCGGTCGTCCGAACCTTTTCATGATGAGTGCATAATAAAAGAGATAGGTACAGACACACGCTGCAACTGTTTTGCTATGTGATCCCGAGTCCGCTTCGATGTGTATAACTGATGTATAGATACGATTGAGCAAAAAGCGGCCAATTCGAACAGGGTCCCAGGCATGGTGTTAATTACCATGACATAATGAAGACCTTCTCTAGATGCAGACATGGTCAAAGAAACTCGTTTCGGTCGAATGTACAATAGAACACGTCCTGGGACCGAATTTCCAGTGCTGTAAAGCGGGAATGGCTGTAATAATAAGACAACGCTCCAACATAGAACGGTAACTGACGACTGGTCTAAAAAAGAATTAGGAATCTTCTTTGCTGTGGTGGACCGTAGTTGTTTTTGTAACCGGCCAGGCTTAAACGAATGTGTCTTTTGGTTGCAATTAAAGTACTGTTTGAAAAGAGAGCCGTATACACGCCCACCATGTGCATCAGCATGAACTCGCAGAGTCCTATACACGGCTCGTACTGGCTCGGCTGCGTTCATCCTCCTCTTCCATGACATCACTCAGGCGGGTAGGATGGTGATGGCGAGGGACTGTCTCCCAGCCAGGAGTCCCATAGCCTTGGCCGGAATAGTCTTGGGGGTCTGAGTATGCGCCAGTCCATTGGCCTCCGCTGCCTCCACTGCCTCCTCCTCCAGTAGAGGTGGAAGGAGAGTCTTGTTTACCGCTTGGTGGATTGGTGGTAGCGGGCGTTGCATACTCTTCTGCTTCAGCATCAGAACCGGAATATGTAGAAGGTGGTCCAGCGAAGGGAATCTTATTTCCTTGGGCATCCAACAGGAAGTTGCCATTTGCATCAATCACGTACTCACCTTCGCTGTAACCACCCTCTGATACCGGTGCTTGAAGGCCACCACCCTGTTGACGATATTCGCCAGCACTTGTTGTTGGAGGCTGAGCCTGGGAAGATGAAGTCGTCTCAGGCGGGTAACTAGCTCCATACTCAGTCTGATAAGCCCCTTGAGCTCGGCTGCTTTGATGTCTGCTTGGACCCCCATGTGTCATTGGAACCACCTGTACGCCTCCAACAATAGTAGGCTGTCCTGACTGGAGAGATAGCGTTCTGTCACGTTCCTCCTGCTCACGTCGCCCCAATTCCTCCCATGCACGACGCGCCTCCTCTTTAGAGATGGACAGCTCCTTGCGCATCTCGGCAAGCTGTTTCTGAGCTTTAGAAGTTCCTCGCTCATTCTCGACAGCTTCTCGGATAGCATCTGCTCGGCCTCGACGTTCTTGGTCCAGGGCAGCCTCCAACATGGCATTGACTTCTTGCGCGCGCTCCAATTCAGTTCGAGTTTCGAAAAACCATCGCTGGAATTTTCGCTCCGAACTTGCACGAAGACGCTGAAGCTCAACAACGGCATGAAACAGATTGGCTCCGGCTGCAGATAGATCTGTCACCTGGCGCGCGAGCTGTTGATTCAAAGGATCCCGATTCAATTCATCCTTATTTTGTTCAAGTTTGCGAATCCAGTAGCTGGTAAGTCCTTCCCAGTGCGCAGACAACGTCTCCCATCGCTCAAACGCATGAGGAAAAGAATTTCGGGTCTTTGAGCCACTGGCACCTCCCTGGTTTCCGCTCTCAGTGCCCTGTGCAGCAAAATTGGGTTGGTTTCCGGGAGTTGGGCCCGTGAAAGTTTGGGGAGGTGGTTGATTGGTAGTGCCAGATCGCCCGGGCCGGCTAGCTGGTACTTGTGATGTAGTGTTTGCCCTGAGGCGGGCTGTTGTGTTATCAGGAACGGCTTGCGCCTGACGCTGGGGGTTCATGGGTTGACGCGCTTCTGCGTCAGGAACCTGCCCAGCAGCAACGCCAGCAGATCTACGCTGTTCCTCTGCTCTCCGAGCCTGCTCCAAAATGCGCGCCTCCTGCTCAGCTCTCTCGCGCTGTTGCGCCTCAGCCTCCGCGCGTTGGCGCGCTTCTCGAGCTGCGCGCTCCTGCATGATCATCCTTGGGCCTCTGATACCAGAGGGTGAGCCCGTTTGACCAGGAGTTGCGCCAGGGCGAAACGGAGAGGCAGCTGGCTTACCATTGGAAACTGGAGGCATGCCCCCAGAAGCCATTAGATCGGCCATGCTTGCGGATTCCTCTTCGAGATCTGGAGTGAAAGGATTGGGGTTGCGCAGCGCCTCCTCGAGTGCAAAGAGGATGGCGCTGTGGGTATGCTTGGAGATCTTAACCACGGGGTGTGGTTCTAGATAGTTTGCAGGTACGGAAGGAGTCTGTCTCGGAGGGGATTGGGGATGCTCAGAAGACACCTCGTCGGGATCTTCAGTCAGGTCCTGTGAGAGCCGTCGGCGGGGGCGGTGAGTTTGATGCGGCGCTGAACGAACGGGGATGAGTCCCAATACAGTGGGATGGTTCTCCGGTAGGTTGTCAACGGGTGCGAGGGTCGCCTTGGGTTCAAAACCGAGAGAGGCAGCTGCGATATGGACTCTGCGAGGCTCAGGTGCTGGAATCGGAGGTGCGTCAAATCTTGGGGTTCGACGAAGGCTTCGGGGTGTGGAGAGCCGCTCAATGGGATCCGACGTCTGATTAAACAGCGGTCGTGAGCCAAGACTTGGAGTCCTTGAATGCTGGCGTTGCGGGTGCTGGGTAGGGGTCGTGGGCGCGTTAGAGTCGTGACGGTCGTAAGAAGCAGATGATGATCGTATTCTGGTCACGTCTGCGGCGCTGAAAGGGCGAGGAATTGGGTTGCGAAAGTTCGACAAGTTGAAGGTTCACCAGCGGGCGCTGGTGTGTTGCGTTACGGTGGAGGTTTCGGGAGGGTGGAGTGGGGGAAGCTCCTGATGCGTTGTACGAAAAGTCGGGTTCTTTTCGAGTTGCCAAACGGGTGAGCAGATCAGAATGACTAGAGAGGTCTTTTCAGACTGAATAACTGTGATGGTCTCGGGAAGGACGGCCAGGTCTCAGTCCGGTCTGAGTCTACTCGAGACAGAACCGAGAAGTGTAATTGCCCAACTGGAATGTTGAGGCGAGCGAGGTAAAGATGAGGAGGGTCAAATTGGGTGAGTGTATGCGAGCCCAAGAGGATGGGCACCGGCTGGTGATGTCAAAAAAAAGCTGGTGGCAGGAAACCCAAGCCAGGCCCGAAGCTGGAAAATTGGGGGGGTTGGTACTAAGAGCTGCAGTGACCGCCCGCCAGACCAAGGTCCAGACAAGCTGAGAGGTCCTCGAGAAACGAGCCACTAGTAAGAGAGAATCTCCAACTGCAAGCACTTCGCACAAAAACGCACGCGCACGCGATACATAAAATAACCAGCGCGAAATGATCGGTATTTGACTGAGGTAGCCAATTACTTTATGCGATGGAGTTTATGGAAACAACGCGAGCTTGCGCGCAATCGCATTTGTTCGACGATGCCAACGCAAGGAACAAAAAAGGGTTGTTTGGAGGTTTGCGCACGCGTGGCCGAGCAGCTAATCAGCAGCTCGTTCCGTTTGATCGAACGTTCTTATTGAGGCCGTTTGAAGGGGCTCTTTTCGTCCAGCGAATCTGTTTGCAGATCGAGAATTAGTAATTGTCGCCCAATGGCTTGAACGTTGTCGCGTAGCTGTCATACGCAGCTCGGAGCCCGTACAAACAAGCAGTGCTGCAAGTGAAGCTAAGAGTAAATCGAGCGGCTGGGAAGGACGAAGCAAGGGGAGCACAAGAGCAACATACTCCTCTTTTGAGGCCAACGGCGTCTTTCCGATGAGTTTTCTTATCCACGCATGAGTTGAGGTATCACCATCATGTGCGAAGTGGTTGTTCTTCACAGATGATGATAAAAATAAGAGGTGAAGATAGAGTAACAAGTTGGAAGGGGAAGGAGAAGGTGCGCGCACTGACGTAGGGACCTACCTGCTAAGTAAGGTACCTAGGTTAGGAAGTTGCGCTGTCAAAACTGCGCCGAGTCTCCTCCTCCCTCAAACCATCCATGGAACTGACGATGGCACTGGCAATAGCGCTGCCCGCCGGAATTGATGACTTCAATGGAATTAGTTGGTTAGTTAGTTGCGCCAAGTTTCCTTGGTTTGGCGAACAAAGAGCGATAAAAACTTTGCTAATGCAACTAATAATTAATGCCACTATTCTTTAAGGCTTGACCGGGATCGAGGATCATCCTATTACTACTCCGTACCGTACTAGCATCGGCTGGCTAGAGTTCATCCAGACGGCGACAGATACAACATATGTATTGTTATTATTTTAAACGTCACTCTTGAAACAATCACTGAACACGCAATTCGAGCCCAGTGTCGTTGCCCTTTGATTCACGTCCTTGACTTTATAATGTACGGCGTACTAAGTTAGTATGCGTTAGACTGTACCTGAGGTTACTACACCCTCGAATGGTAGGTACCTTACCTTAGAGCACTGCGTTCACCGTCTCTCGTTCTAGGGTAAATCCATCCGACAATTGCCTAGGAGCAGGACAACGACAAAGAACTGGAGGTTTGGATATCA
Organism: Fusarium sacchari; assembly: GCA_017165645.1. NCBI lineage: Eukaryota > Fungi > Ascomycota > Sordariomycetes > Hypocreales > Nectriaceae > Fusarium > Fusarium sacchari. The sequence goes on from JADANP010000006.1 coordinate 975,835, forward strand.
GGCAATTATCTCACACCAATCTTCTGTCTATTATTATACATTGTTTCGAAGACTCGTGTCTGGCCTGTCTACTCACCCTTCCGTTAACTTCCCATATCACATCATCCTATCCCACCTCGCAGAGTCCTGGCATTGTTCCCACACGTTGTTGCATTGTGCAGTAAGGCTCGAACCATCTTTATTGAAACTCGATAAGCTTGGCCGGACTAAGATTAACCTGACTGTCTAAGGCAGTTGTCACCCTTTTCAGAGTATTGCCCTTATCATCATTGACTTCCCCAAGCCTCTGCGTGGCAGCACGTCTCTACCGGGTCATACATACAAGAGCTTTATTTGAGCTACCGAATGACTCTAGCGCAGGAGGAAGCGCATAGGCCATCGTCTGAATTACGGACCTTCTCAATCATCCTGACCGCCCCTGATATACAGGGTTCGAGGTGGAAGCAGAGCGGCAGCGTACGATTATTCAATGCCAGGGAATCTTGGGTACGAAACTGACAGGACGAGGCGGGCTCACTATTGGCCGTCAGGACCTCCAGCTAGGTTGGTACCTAGTTAATTTGAACTTTAGGGCTCATCTCGTTGCTGTAAGTGAGAATTGTTGCCCGTTAGCGGGAGCCGGATCTTGATCCCGCCCCAGCCCCCCTGGGTTTGGCCCATGCTTTCCGCACCGAGCAGCTGGTTTGCTTGGGCGAAATGGGAAGTGGAAAACGGGGCCGACGCTGCGTCATGGCGTTAGGTCATGGTAAGTTAAGGCGGAACAACGGTTGACTGCCACGTTTCCTACAGCTGCATGCCGTAGGTTGTTCTGTTTCGAGCCCTTCTCCCGACTTTAGGCTTCAGTCCTGAGGGCCCCAACGTTGAGTGTGTGAGAATATGATGCAAAGGTCGGTGAGGGATGAATTAATTCCTCCTCAAGAACAGCCCAAATCTCATACCATCACGCTCATGAGCCAGTCTATTCCAGATATGGTCTGGAGGAGCGGGAGTCACGGCACGCCCCGTTCTATGGGGTCTTCAGTCTCCAATCAGAGTCTTGTTCCTCGTTTTCCTCTGTACCTACCTTAGGTAGTTCGGTTTCGAGCTGAAGCTGAAGCGGAGCAATTGGAGGCCCTGAGTTCTGTGCTTGAACTGGCGTCTATAATCGAGACAAAGCATCCAAGTGTCGCGATTAGGATCATATTCGAGTCGATACCAGGCACTTCCGGAGCTATTGTTCCTTGCACATGACGCCTCACACAGTAAACTACCTTACTTGTGGGTGATCTCGCAGGTTGTTGGGAATCGTTGGGCTGTTCCCCCCCTCTCTCCTGCGTCCTGCGTCCTGCATGTTGCATATTCGTGTAACACCAGAAGTGTCGCCCACACGTCCACAAAATGACAAAGGTGATACGAGCTGCTGGTCAGAGGTGCACTGAGTAAGCACGTCCCACTCCCTCCCTTCAGTTGGCGCTCGGGTTTCTTGAGTGCGTATGAGACAGCCGATGAGTGAAACATAAATCATCACATTTGCTGAGCCGAAACTGCTCTTCTGTAGGGTAACTCCTGGGCAAAAGTGCAGTATTGTCTGAGTACTTCGATTCTCGAATTGGTCGATGAAAATGTAGGTGGCTTAGTCAACTCGATAGGTAGCCATGTCTCGCCAAGAGTGCGCCTTCGGATGTTTTGTGGCTTTCCCAGTTCGTTATCGGATACTGTGTTGGAATGAAACGAGAGATGGTGTAGACTGATACCCTATAGTTTTGGGAGAATCCTCTGACGTGAGGATCATGAGAAAAGGGCATCACGAACCCCATGAGGCTTCATATCAATCAGAAGACAAAATTTCTACGAGATATGGAAAAGAGCCACAAGTTTAATGAGCCCGCCGGTTTCTTTATAGCAAGTCTAAAATCTCACAGAGCCGAGAGTGTCTTGAGAGATCGAGCGATGGAGCGATCGATTAGAGATTCCTATGATGGTTGCAACCAAGAACATTGATTTGGAGCATCCCTACCTTAAAAACCAGATCTGAAGATATGAGTCTTGCTTCTATATCATATTCAACTTCGCGGTCCCCTTACTGGACGCCTCAAAAGTTGATCTAGATTCGTTGGTTGCTTCTCAGACAGAGAGGCGGCCCATCTCGAATATTGTCGAGTGACAAGTCGACCATGAGAGAGCCCGGAAAATAGGCGTTGATCTGATGTGATGGGAATAGCCTCTGGTTGGCTTGCTATACGAAATGTGTCAGCGAACTCTCAGCCCTAAGCACCCTTCATCAAAGGCCATTCAGGAATGTGATTATCGAAGTCAATGTGCGAAGACTGTAAGAAGCCACTGTATAACAAATATCAGATGAGTAGTTACACAGTTCGGATGAATGAACCTGCAGCCAGAAAAAGACAACCACTTGATATGCGCCTCTCCAATAAACCTCTGCTTACCTAGGTAGACAGATCTTTCCAATAGCTCAAAAACATGCATCTAATCTGCAGCCAAGATGCAAGATGCAGGCACACTTTGCACGCTGCATTTCAGCTGGTGAGAGAACGATCGCAGAAAGCTCGATCTGGCACTTTCTCGATCGCAACTATGTGACACATACAAGGCGCGCATGAAAGCCATGAGATAACTCTCTTCTCAACACCATCGCCATTCCTGCGCTTGACGAAACATCAGATTTTAGGAGTCACGACCGATGAAAGAAGGGAAGCAACACGTTCAGATCGCCGATCTAAGATCGAGAAAAGGCTATGCATGAGCGATTTGGGTGCTATAAGCCCTTGCGGCAGCGAGGCTGGTGGCCTGACACAAGACCATTTTAAGACATGCATCGCGCGAACTGTCCAGAGAAGGGGGTCGCAAAGGCTCAGAAGCTGTCACTATCGTGTCATGCAGGTTAATCCTGATGCTTGAGTAAAGGGTTCGACTCAACGAATGCCTTTCGAAGGATGAAGCTCATCTTTTGACCGGAAAGGTTTTCATGCGGGAGAAAGGGTCCAAGGTGACATTGAGGGAGATGTAGTGTGCAGGTGAGGGAGTATGGTTATTGAAGGGAGAAGCACTACCTAGAACTACCTAAGTAGAGAGATATATACTCGCTCAGAGTATTTTCAAGGTCATAAGTGCAGATGCAGGAAAGAAAAAAGTGATGTATGTATAGGTATCTGTTGGCTCTACCTGCTGTTGACTTTAACTCTAGCTCTCTACACTATGATCAAATTAAAATTCAACTCCTTCGTATTCACATCTGAGTTTTCAAACAACCTAGTTAGTAGGTATTATTAGTTAGGTAGTTAGTGAATCTTATCCTCTCTTTTCTCTGTGGACTTGCTAGACTTGGTTCCTGGAGATAGCCTGATGGTGGGGACCCTGCGTCTACGGGCATACAGTACATACAATGCAAGATGTGCAAGCTAATGCAGGGTACAGCTGCCGATACGACCATCAAGTCAGGGATACATACATACGGAAAAAGTTGTTCAGCCAGTGCATTACATATTTCCTACATATCACTTTTCCAGTCATCGGCAGTTGTTCTGATTGGCAAATACTGAGGTAGGGAGATGTCTAGCTCATGATAGTATCCGTACATAATGGACTAACTAGACGGGCTAGCAGTCGCTTACGTGCCTCCTTTGAGCCAAGCCGAAGTTTACCGGGGACTGTTCAGCTTTCTCTTCCACTTGTGAATTCTTCGCCACTGAATCTTCAGCCTCTCTTCAGCATCACATCCTCCATCTCCTGGAACAGTCTCCATCTACGAACCGCGCGGAGTCGCCGGTCAATGAATCCAGGTGCAATACTGGTAGAGCATTTTTCCTATTCCACAAAAAGACTGCGTTGCTACGGATCAAAGATCCACAATCCCAGCTCAACTAACACTCATCCGATGTTATTCTGAGCTATCGGAGACAAGTGTCTCACGACTCCACTCAGAGACTGCGCAGTTCTCCCATCTTCTGGATACCTACCCAAGCTCCAAGCAGGGAGGATCCCTCAAGACCTCGACACTGAACCCTCGGCTCAGGCCGTGCCTGTGTCAGTCACTTCCGTCGCGACTCGCGTTCTGTCCGCTCCAGCTGGTCCAGGTCTTGCTGGTCTCCATATTGAATGCCTTGCCCTGAGTCTCGCATGTCGAGATGCTTCAGTTGAGCACAGCGCTCAGACGCCTCTCACAGTGAGCGTGCCAACAAATACTGCCATCATTTTTCTCAAGATGCCTCTGAAACCAGACAGTAACCGCTATACCGAGTATGAGTTACCAGTCTCGGCCACACTGCGGTATTCAATGCGAACAAAGGCCTCAACCGCTGTTCAAAGACGCGGGCCAAACATAGCTCTCAGCATCGGCCTTGTTCGCCGATCGTGGACAGAGTCTGACATTCCCCAGGGACCAAACCTCACGAGCTCCCGCGTGTCTCGACCTAGTACTAGGGACCCGATTCCTTGGAAACCTGCCGTCTCGCTTAAGGGATGAGCACAACGCGTATTGAACGGACACACTAATTATTCTGGTCCTGAGTAAACAACTCAGAATCAAGGAATTAAGCCCGTAGAAGCCGTCTGGATGCGACTTCACCATACCATTGCTGCTCAGAAGGAAGACCTTTGTTGCTTACATGAACGAGTCAAGCATACTGTGCTTTGTGCATTCGCGCCCAGCTTTCCTTTGTTTATTGTCAATTGGTCTATTTTGGTACCTGCCAGCAGTTGACTGCTTTTTCCGGCACCGTCGGGTCTGAATCTCCTATCCGAATCATTATTTCACATTGCTTCTTTACGGAAGATGCACTCTGGCCATCCGCCAACAGGCTACTGCAGAAAAGAAAAGAGAATCATGCATCTGCAGCAGACCTGTAACAGTTTACAGCACGTACGCTAATACGGATCCTGCAAGTCTGAGAGTGCAGAAAAATGACAGTCAAAAAGTGTGACGCAAGGGATCAATCGCGCGTCTGCATACCAAACAAACCCCCGAGGCCCGAGCCCGAACTAGAGCAAGCCCATGTTCCTGTCAAAGCCCTTGGGAAGATGCAAATGTTCGGAATGCTCTTGGGGTTGTCTGAAAAGAGGGATGGCTCCATGGCTAGAGCTAGACTGAGGAGCCCCTCTACCCAGGAATGCCCCTCCAGGTCAAGGGCGTCTGCTTGATCAACATAGACACATGCAATGCAACGCTCGAAGTGGGTGTACTGGACCCACGCTATGTTTCAACTTCCTTTGACAGCTTCTCTGCTTTCATCTCTATTTGTATATCATGCCGTCTGCATCCCTGGTTTATTCATTTCGATATCAATATTGTTGCGAGTTAATTTTATGCTTCAAACTTCACGATCCACCATGGAGCCCTTTAGCAGATTGGCCGACCTCAAGCTCGTCTCAAAGTACTACCCCGTCACCAACTACTCGTATCCTCAACAGCCGGAACGCCCAACGCACTATCGAAGTCGCTTCTCTGACGACAGAGCGTCATTGGGGTCTGAGGGATCTTCACCCAGTCTGATCGACGACCGAACAGACTCAGAAGTTTCTCTGGACGACGACTATCAGTATCACGCTCATGCTACAGAGCTTTGGGATAGCTTCTGGCTTCCAAGCAAGAGCAACAACCACGAGGCGCACCCAAGAAAGCAGTATCCAGCTCTGATTCCATCCCCTCACCCACAAACCCAACAACAACATATTCAGCAAAAGCCGCGAACCCAGCAGATGCCGCAACAGAAGCAGCAGCAGCCTGAGCAGCGCTGTCTCAACCCATTGCCTCTCCCCAAGAGTGCTCTGAACCAAGGCCGAAAGCCAAGTGCAACTTACTCCCCCTTCCCAAAGCCTCTCCCACTTCCACCTCGAAATGCACCAATGTCCCCATCTTGGCAATGCTCTAGAGATGTGAGGCAGAAGCCTCAACGTCCCCCTCGTCCCCACGAAGAGGTTTTCATATTCCGCTCCCTCCAGAACTCACCTCTTGTTGCACGCTTTGCCGTTTCTCAAGACTCACCCCGACCTACTACACCAAAGGACAGACGTCCCACGACATCTCAAGAGATGCGAGCCCCAACATCCACAAAGATCATTTCACACTCTGAAACCGCCCTACGCCATTCTGCGGGACATGTTTGCGCACCCAAAACCCAGCCACCCGCTTCTGTGATGCTCTCAAAGAAGTCTCTCCCTTGCATGCGTCCTCTTCCGCCAACTCCACAGCCGGAGACGGAAGAGAAACCGGAGGCTGAGCCCCACTCAGTCTTTGAATATGATGACTCTGATACCGAGTCTGGCAGCCGCTCGTTCTGGTTTCATCGCCGGTCAGGAAGTGACCAGCGAAAGACAGGCCAGCGAACTGCACCCTCATCGCCTCGCAAGAGACAAAACGATGTCATAGGGCGTATGCTAGGACGGCGCAGTCGAGGCTGATGACCACATCACTTTTCTTTTTCTTCAGGTTGCTTTTGCTTTTTCCTTACGACCACCTTCTTTTCACGTACATGATGATACCAACTACGATGTCTCTACGACCTATGACAACTTCACACTCATTTATGACTCAAGTGGACACCTCCACTATACGCATCGACGTTGCCAGACGCGACATGACTGTAACGACTTTTTTCTTTCTTTTTCTTCTTCTCTTTCTTTTACGGATGAACACCCAGAGAACCAGCACGGAGTTCCGGAAAACCCCCAATCTAGGGGTGGGAGAGTGGCACGTGGACCACCACTCGCTATTCATTATTTCCTTTGTTATACTGGTTTGGGCTTTTAGAGCCCGACACATTCGCCTGAATACCAGATTTCAGAGCAGGCGCAGGGAAAAGATGGCTGGGTCTTTGACTGGCGAACAAAGGTGCGGGTACACGCAAACCAACGGGATATGAGTTCTCATGAAAGAACATTCCTGATTTGAGTCCGGAAAGTCCAAATGGGGAAAAGACCACGGGGAGTCCTTTATGGTGGCAATTCTTTTATATAGGATTAAACAACCAACGGCTATTGCCGAATGAATATAGCTTGACCATGACGTCCACATACTACTCGCTCTCAGACATACGGTCGGTCATGTGCTTCGCTTTGGTGTTGTGAATGCCTTCATGTGGTTGGTGATGTCTCACCCAACCACAGACATTCGTTGCCCATGACAATTATCACAGACGCATTGCAAGCATGTCTTGTTGATACATATAACAGCTGAATATCGGCAATGGTGGAGCCCGAAGGCCCATATATTGTCTCCTCTTCTTTCGCATTCGTCCGTTCTAAAGCTAAAGTTCCCCAGCCATACATACACACAACAGAAGCAGTCCAAGAGCAACTGAGACATTACTTTTTTCTCCAATCTGTGACGAATTCCTCAAGACTCCCCAGCAACATGATACATTCCAATACTTCCATTCCATTCGTTCCAAGGTATCCTTCTCTTCAACGTACATAAACAAGCCATCCTTTAACGTGTGAACATCAGCCCAAGTATTTACCCTTTTCCAAAACGCCCAAACAATGCAGCCATGACATGCGAGTCAATACCAATAAACGCTTCGAGTACACCAAAACAATCAAAACCATACGCGTCCAACAAGCCAAGTATCAGCACAATCAGATCATGACTGGGTTTGTATCATGAGAGAGCCATTTCGGTCTCATTAACCCCCCTCTTTAGACATTACAACATCATTATCAGGTAGATCTATGAGATCTCATTCTTTTTTCGGTGAATCGCTTCATAGGGCGGACGCTGTCGTAGCGCTCGTCCCGGGAACCGCCAAAGTACCACATTGACTGCTCGCGGGGATCAGAGCGATCGAGACCCAGGCGAGCCTTGAGGTCAGTGGTATCCCTAACGGCTAAGAAAGCAGGGTCTGAGAGAGTCTCCCGAGCCGCGGTGAGAGAAATGATCTCAGCAAGATTGTCGACAGAATGGGGGATGCGGAGGGCCCGGCGACCGGGCAGCATTAGAGAGAGGCAGCCGAGGTAGAGGAAGAGGAAGGCGAGTAGAACGCCGAAAATAGGCAGGTTGGGGAACATCTTGACCTGGCCACGGAAGTTGGTCAGAGCCATGAAGAGACCACCTGCGAGGATGGGGATGAAGATGAAGATTGTGGCCATGAAAGAGATCACAGCAACACGCCAGTGGCCGTTACGGAGAGCTTTCCATGTACACTGGAAGGGGTAACAAGCAGCGTAATCGGCAAGGATGGACTTGGACGCAATCTCACCAGAAGACTTGGACATATCTGCCCAAGGCTGGTGGGTGCGGAGAGCGTCGTCGAGGCTTTGGAAGAGCAAGAACATGATCATGCCCAGTAGAGAGGGGATAAATGCGTAGAGGAAGTTGGCCGCAGAGAAAGCTCCGCTCCCAGGTCGGGCAGGGACCTGAGGGAAGTATCCCTGGTCCAGTCGAGTCTGAGGCAAGAAGGAGACAATGACAATTGCGAGGATCAAGAGGGTCATGAAGATGACCGAGCCCAGAATCACGGAAGTTCGCAAGGCGATAGGCGTGTATTTGTAGTGGCGAACTTCAGCCTCAAGGTCATCGAGAGAAGACGCAGGCGAGATTTCGGGCTTCTTGAGGACGAGGTCGTAGGTTCTGTAATCAGGGTGACCACCGTCACCAACGGAGCCGATGCCGTACCACACGCCACCTTGCTGACCATCCATCTGCCAGTACCCGAGTCGGTCAAGAGCACGCTGGCAAAGTTGATCCTGTCGTACAGCGTTGCTCTGAATAACCTCTGGGCTGTTGTAGCTACTGGTAGTGTTGCTCTGACTTAACAAAGGAAGAAGATGTCCCACAGATCGAATGTCCCACAAGAGCCCCGTCCATCGGTTGCGCCAGAACAGCATCAAAGCGATGGTGGCTACCAACAACAAGATATAGAGCGCGACGAGTGTCCAAGCTACACCCTGGACTGCAGCCCAAACCCAGCCCTGGTCCTTGAAGATGCATGTGAAGGCTGTGCTCATTAGAGGGATCGTGAAGTTAGCGAACCATGTGCACACACTGAAGCACTGGAATTGCCAGGGTCCTGTGAATGAGGGAATGAGAAATGTCATGGGACGCAAACGTCGGAAGAGTGCGAGATATCGTTCTCGGGGCTCAGCATCAGCCATGGCGGTGCATGGTATAGTTCGCATTGAAGCAGTGACGATGGATTGGGCGTAGATTAAGATGATTCCTGCGAAGATTTGAGGCATGATTCTGAACAAGAAGTATTGACCGCTGTAGATACTTCCAGGATATGGAGTGAAACCATCATCTTTTTGCGAGTAGACAGCGCAGAAGATGAGAGCGGCTATCATCAGTAAACACATCAAGGCAAAGATGCACATGAAGACTGGTCGAAGAATGGCAGGCTTGAAGACGAGAGGAGGATGCGCTCGGTCAATGGGGATGGATCGAGGGCGGGCCTTTTCCCTCTGAGCGAACTGGTCAGGGTCAGAGTGATCTGAAGGAGTTGGTGACCGAGGAACGGCTGGTACATCGTGAAGAGCAACGGGCTCGTTCTGATGACGAGCATTTGGCGCAGGGTGCACGGAGGTATCGGGCATCTCGTGGCGAGGAGCTTGCGTCTCGATCGGTTCTGGTAAACGATCTTCAACGTAAGCGGGCTCCGGTTGTGTCAATTGAGGGTATCCCCTCGCCATGTCCTCATCGGCGTACCGTCTTGGTTGTGGGTAGTCCTCCTCATAGTCATTGGAAGATCCGGAGGGGAAATGCGCAGCAGTTGGACCGCCGTGATTCCTCGTGAGAGCCTCGAGGGCGTATTGGATATATGGTGTATCGTCAACGCCGGGAGTGACCTTGCCAGCGGCTATCGTCAACTCGTCTTTGATACTCGCCATGCGAGCTGAGTTCTCGGCGGTAAACATGGCCAATTGAGCCTCGTCGAACCGAACAGACCCAGGTGTAGGAGCTGTAGGCGCAGTTGGAGCAGCTGGGGGAGGGGGAGCAACGGGCGGTGCAGTGTGATGCGTCTGCGTTGGTGGTGTGGGCGACGCAAATCCTCCAGGAAGATCAGAACCGAATAGTCGTTGGGGACCGTAGATCTCAGCTGTCGAGGCTGTGACTTTTGATGGTGGTAGAGAAGGAGGTGACGGAGCAAAGAATAGAGCACCAGGCGGTGATGCTGAAGGATTGGCAGAGTTTCGTCCTACACGCTGTCTAAGATCATAATATGGGTGAAGAATTGGCTGAGATGATTGATCGTCGTCGTCAATTGACTGTTGACCAGGAGTCTGTCTCTTTGGAGGACCTTGACCTGTGATGGTAGGCTCGCGTCAGCGACACCGACAGACGAAGCCAGTTAAGTGCCAACCGTGTGTGTGTGTGTGTGTGTGAGTGTATGGGTGGTGTTGGTGTAGATGGATGTATGCAAGGTATGTAAGTGTAGTGCAGTGTAGTGTACGGAGTAGTGCAATGCAATGTAATGTGTGTATGTGCGTATCAGTAAAAGAGGGTGTGATGGTGTCACGTACGAGGTGCTTCCACAAAGTCGAAGTTGAGGTTTTGGAAGTTCATTCTTGTTCTGGTTCTTTTTCTGGGCGAGAGATCAAGAGCAACAGACTGAGAGAGAGAGAGAGAGAGAGAGAGGGTGCAAAACCTGGAATGCAGACCGACTTCTTCCCACTCCACACACTCACATGCAACACACAAGCTCGTTTTGACCAATTGGTATCACAAAACAAGATGCGAGAAGAAGGACAGCAAGTGCATGCTGCAAGCTAAGAGAGAAGGAATGAGATATGGTTGGACTATGAGGATTCTTTGCGCGAGGTTGGGTTCCTTGGAGAGGCTGGTAATACTACTAGACTACGGAGTAGACGAGTAGACGAGAAGACGATGCCATTCCCAGCCTCTTTTTTTGCCCCACCAAACAAGGATTGGGTTGTCTGAACTCTAAAGACAGGGATCGAGGGAGGGGTGAGACTTACCAAGAGAAAAGAAAAGAAAAGGAAGAAAGTCAAGTCGGATACACACAGACTTGGAAAAGGACTTGATTTGAGAATTATCTGTGCTTTTGTACTCGAAGAGAGTGAGGGAGATTAGGTATGGATGTTGGGCACACAAGAATTGGCACTCGTGTGTTCACCTCAGGCGATAATGCAGCTGAACTGCTGTGTTGTCACAGCGCTTTTCGTTGGACAACACAATGAACAAGGGATAGCTAGGCCTATAGAGGTATAGCTCACACGGCCCGTCGGGAACTTGCTACCATCCATACTGTACATACTGTAGTACGGAGTATGACGGTGTGAGATGCTGGTCTATGTGGAGTCCACAGATGAATATTGTAACAGTCGTGAACACGAGCTATTCTCAATGTGTGTGTTCCAATTGACTTGGACCATGGGACATCCACATTTAATTGTCTGAAAGAACCGATCAGCTGTGGTGACATGATGTTTGTGCCGCCTATCACGATGGACAGGGGTCTGAGACATGACCAACCACCTCAAAAGTTATCTGGAACAACCAGGCTTGACATCTACGGATAACCCAGCTTCTACGGAGTACTCCGTACAGGAATCTTCAATACCTGCCTCTCTATCCTTAAACTCAGATGAATCGTTTCAGGTGTATTGCGTTCCTGATTTGGTCTCATCTAACTCTATCGCCTGGAGTTGGTGGTGGTGGTGGTGGTGGTGATGGTGATGAGATCCTATAATTAGAGCTTCGAGATGCGTGTAACAATGCTCAACCTTGGAAATGCTGGGTGACTTGCGATGAAGGAAGTAACTAGAGACCTTGACTGCATGAACAGGACAACCAAAAGTGATTAAACATAACTGTCACTGATGTTCAAACAAACGCTTTAACAATACAAAAGCAAGCTGAGCTCTTGGCTTACACAGCTGAAGCTCATCAATCCACTTATTAAACCACTTCAAGGGCATGGGCCGCATTTCCTGCCTCCTCATGCAAGGCACATGCAACATTGACAGCCAAGATTAATCAACAGACTGGTATCACTTCTTTTTTCTTTGTTTTCTATGTCATCCTTGATATGTCTGTCTCGCCATCTGAAAGGCTGGTATCGAAAGGGCTGAGCCTTGGATCCAATTGGATTGGATGTTTGTACTCTGCGTCATGGTGACCAAGCCAACAAGGGAGAAGCACCCTGGATCAGTACCTACCCTTACCGTGCCTGTTATAGGGAGCTGGACCAGATTCTTGGAACGATCGCCATTTGGCGACTGAGTTACAAAAATATCTGCTTGCTATGATGCTGTACCTATGTTTGTAAAAACGAGTCAGTGGTGGTTGGCCAAAGGGAGAATCAGCAACCAAGGATCTGGACCAATCAGCTCTCAGTCTAATGTCTTTCAGTCTTTTGCTCTGGGCTGGCTGTGCTGTCTAATAAGAAAAAGGTCGCATATCGTATTCCTGGTTCGAGGCTGAATTGGTTCTCATTCGAGAACTTATTAGTCGAGCTGTGATTGCCCCTCCAGTTGAGCTTCCAACAAATCCCAGCTTCATCATTGGAGGGTCACTCGGTCGTAGCGTGTCTGCATGTGCCCAAAGCTCCCGTCACCTCGATTGGCGAAGACGATATGTACCTTACAGTAGACACCAAGTCACGTGAGATTAGTAGTGTCTGTGTAAGCCTGAGATAATCACCAAATTCTTTCTATTTACCCCACATTATTGCGTAGCAGCGAACCAAATCGCTGAGCAATCATTACAAAGTCAATTACACAGCAGAGCATACTTAGCTATATCTTGTCAGCGTTTTTCAATCATCATCAATCGAATCTATTTTCATGCAGGCACTTTCTCGTGAATTCGGTGACTTGGTCTATATATGTTTCGTGTCAGTCCCTTGATTGCGATTTTCGTCGCTGCAATTTCCATCCTCATCATCATCTATCCAACCAACTACTTGGCTCACATTCAACAACTTACAACAAGCATTTTCGCAAACAAAACCGCAGCAATTGCTTCAACTGCCCAAAATCAAATGAACGCCGCAAAGAACATGTCAAAGTCTCTCCGTCACGCAAAGATCACTCCCCATCGCTCCAGCAGCCGAGGTCACAGTGATCATGGCTGGTTGAACACGTACCATAGTTTTTCCTTTGCCGACTGGTATGACCCGAGGTTCAGTCACTTTGGCTCTCTCCGCGTTCTCAATGAGGACCGAGTAAAGGCCAACTCGGGTTTTCCTACCCACCCCCACCGGGACTTTGAGATCTTCAGCTACATCCTGTCAGGAGAGCTCACACACCGAGACTCGATGCTCACCAAGGGCAAGGAGGGAGGACAATCTGACAAGTTCTACCGCATGCACCGTGGAGATGTCCAGTTCACCACTGGTGGAACTGGCATTGCCCACTCGGAATTCAACGAACACAAGTCAGACACTGTCCACTTTCTTCAGATTTGGGCCATCCCCTGGAAGCGTGGTCTTACCCCCCGGTACCACACCCGCCACTTCAGTGATGAGTCCAAGAGACAAGACTTTGTCAAGATCCTGAGCCCTCTCAAGGGGGGTGAGGAAGCTACAGTCCAGCAGGAGAAGGACGCTGAGCCTGTCATCCCCGATACTATCCCCATCCACGCCGACTTTGTCATGGCCGCCGGTATCATCGAGCCAAGCAAGAAGTTTGAGTGGACCGTCGGTGGAGGCGCTACTGAGCAAACAAAGAGAAAGGTCTATGTGCATGTGCCCATGACCAAGGGAGGAAAGGCCAAGATCCGTCTGGACGGCCGGGAGGATTCCGAGATTCAAGAGGGTGATGGTGCCTTCATCGATGGTGTCAATGCCGGTGATAAGCTTGCCGTCGAGAGCATTGGTGAGGCCGAGGCCGAGGTTGTCGTTCTTGATACTGCTTAAGTACAGTCTGACAACGCTGCCCAAGCCAGGGAAGCTATTTGAACAGGAAAAATGGTAGCATTACGACCAGTAGCAGTCTCTAGATGTATTTAGCGCGAATCAGTAAAATTGATTTCTTACCTTGTTTAAAAACTCCGCTCTATATTGAAGTTTTCCTTCAAAAGTCTCCAACACGTGGACCGCAAGTTTCAGAGAGCATTTTCGCTGTTGGCAAACTACGTACTAAAATCATCCTGATCCACCTCGTGAATAATCAGTGGGGATTGGATCAAATCCGTTTTATGCCCTGTTGAGTGGTAGGTTAATCCATTTGTCCAACAAAGCACCGAGAGTGACATTTGTTGGCCCATGCATTTATGGACCATCCTCGGACATTTCGAAGAGAATCGTCGACTAACAGATGACTCGACACCAAGACAAGAGCATGAAGTCAAAAGATAAGATAGAGGTGAGTTCAGTTTAACCGGGCAGCTGTGTTCTGGCAAAGAGTCGAGAGCCACGCTGTGTAACAACAGCCTGAGGCCAGAAAGAAATAAATCCTAAAATCGAATGGTGATTGGTAAAAGTAGCCCTCCAGACGGTGCAAGGGACGGCCTTGGCAGCTGGAGATTCTATGCCGACTGCCAAGCAACACGCGGTAATTTGGTGAGAGATGGATGGCACAGTGAGAAAGCTGTGTGATATGAATGGGAGCGAAATTATACTGGCATTTGCTGAGCTTTGGTAAATGACCAAACCATCTCCCAGGGGGCATTGCATCGATTATAAGCAATATCAATAAACAGCACGAACGTGCTTTTTCTAAAAATCGGCCAAGCTGAAAAGCCTGGAATATTGGAAAGTATTGGACTAACAACTGACAAGATGGTTAGCGTGTGGTTGAAGAACGAGACTATGGGTTCTAGGCTCATCAGAAAGTAAGAGAAGAGAAAGCCACACTCAAAGTTAAGCTGACGACGCTTCGGAAGGTTATTCGACTCCTTTTCGCCGCCATTGAGTCAGCCACTCTCTCCTTAACAACGGGGTTATCTGGCTATAAATCTGACGATATGCTATCCGTACACAGTGACAGGACAGCATTTGATGTCACTGACAGATGATTGACACTCGGAAGAAAGCGAAAAGTTGTCGATCAAAGACAGGGACTGGCCCCGGATCGGCAATCTCCCAACGTGGTACTCCGTAGGTCGACGTCAAGCCTGAACCCTTCTCATCATCATCAGGGGTTCAGACTTCAGACTTCAAACTTCACGCTTCACCACTGCCAAGTCTCTAGGGCACAAGCCGTCACTTCTGTGATTAACTGGAAACTACCTTACTGGCCAAAACCCCTCCAGGGGCATCAGGGGTTTGCCCGAAGTGGAAAACAGGAGCGGTGACGAGCAACGCTCCCAACAACTCAATTCAAGCCGGCTTTTTGATTGGCTTGAATTGGGGGGGGGGGTCAGGCTTGAGTTGCAGCCAAGTCAGCCAATCAGAATTGAATTGAATTGACTGACTTGCGAGATTTTAGCGTGACCTAATTGGGTTAGCCTGGTCCCGCAGGGAGCTTTTTTTCTGCTGACTAATAGGCTAAATAAGCTAAGATAAGATTAAGATAAGATAAAGATAAGATAAGGAAACCTACCCTAAGGGGGCCTTTATTTACCTTAAAAGGGCCTTAAAATCGATAAAAATAAGAGGTACTTATATATTACTAATATTACTATGTAGACTTGCGGACTTGCAAGTCAGGACCTTTGTAGACTTGAGTTGTGGCAATTTTTCCTGACTTGCAAGTCGGGGGGTCTGACTTGAATTGAGTTGAACGACTTGAATTGTTGGGAGCGTTGGTGACGAGGTGAGTAGCTGCGCTAAGAGTTTAGCCCTACAGAGCCAACACAACACGCTATTGGCCGATTGAGATGCAGGAACCACTAGCTCTATCGCTTAGTCTTCCACGACTCCACGTGTAACAGGGGTAGATACCAACATCGAGTGACAGCCCCTCTCAAGTTGTTTCTTTCCATCCATCACACATGAATATTTTGCATGAAAAGTCGGTTGGAATGACTCGAGTTTCTTCACCTAGATACAGAGACGAAGTGACACTTGTGATGATCTTTTTTGTCACCAGAGCCTATCCCTGCCAACTCACTTCCACGGACACTGTACTAGGTCCCTCGACCGAATTATCAACTCGTAGGTAATCTGACCAACGACACTCTAAACATGCATACTCGGAGATAATCGAACCGAGTCAATCCCCTATCCCCATACGGCCTAAGACTTACACCTTCGCCGTAGTGACCAGGCAGACACTGGTGTTGGCGCCGTCCCCAAACGGACATCAACCATCTCCATCTATCAGCCTTAGATGGGAATCATTGGCCTGCCAAGATCCAATTTCCATGATTCCCCTCTGAATAGCTTCCCATATCATCCATAGCGTGGTATAATGACACCATAAGCGCAGCTTAGCGGCTGAATCTACCTTATCACCGTCCCCATCCTCACCTTGGCGCATCGGCTACGCGGCTCAGACGCCCATTTTCGATAGTCCCTCATCCGCCCAAGTCCACTTTCGATCAACGCTTAGCCTGTTCCTGAAATCGATAGCCTCCTTCAGGCGCCCGAACTGCAAGAGTTCACAGAAAGAGCCTTCTTCTGCTGCTCCAAGGCGGAGATTACTTTGCACGATGTGGCCGATTTCGCCGTACTCCATCAACAGCCCCAGGGTCTATGTCTAAATGGTCCTCCTCTAGCGACAAGACTCCTTACTATGTCCTAGATAGGCAATCACCGGTTCAAATGGCTGGAAAACCAACAGCTGAGATGGCTTTGGCCGTTATGAGATGCCTCTAGGGCAGAAATTTCCCGAGTGTTGATTCCCTCCATAATAGACGGCTTTCCCTCTCTTGCCCGATGTTCCTCTCTGTCTTTCCCATCAACTCTGTTGACAGTAAATTCAAGACGGCTCGGTCCTCGGCCTCATTGCAAACTTTGGTTTGCGTCCTTTCTTTGATAATCGTATCATAACACATTCTTTAACGGCCTCGGCCACCTTACAGTCCTTTACAGCCTTTCAGTCACCCATCTCGTGACAATGTCTTCCATCTCTTTTCCGGGTGGTTCTGGTCTGTCCCTGGGACTCAATGGATACTGGGTTTGTTTGACTCACAGCCTTGGAAATAGTCAACTGACCAACTTCTGTAGGGTCAACTTGGATCCGATTCACTCAAGTCCTACTGTGATTCCGCCCCAGAGTACGTTACTCTGTCTTTTGTGAACCAGGCTCCGGAACATACAGAGTCAGGCTATCCTGGTACCAACTTTGCCGGACACTGTGCGGCTGGTGTCTACAGTAACAAAGACGGAGTCGCCTCATCACTCCTCAGTGAATGCTACACCATCAAGGAGGGCATTCCATACTGCCAGGAGCGCGGGGTCAAGGTTCTTCTGAGCATTGGTGGAGTCTACAACGAAGCTGGAAGCAACTACAAGGTGACCACTGATGACAAGGGTGTTGATTTCGCAGACTTCCTGTACAAGGCATTCGGTCCTTACGATCAGAGCTGGGATGGTCCTCGTCCTTTCGACAGTGACGATGGCACAACCCGTCCTGCTGTCGATGGTTTCGACTTTGATATCGAGGATGACCTCCGTACGTAATGACCTACATATTGAAGAACGGAGTACCGGCTAACAACCATAAGCCAACGGCCCTTATATCGCCATGATCAACGAGCTCCGCCGACTGAACAGCAATGTCGTCATCACCGGCGCACCACAGTGCCCTACCAGCAACCAATACTTCTACATGAAAGACATGATTAACCAGGCCAAGTTCGACGCCCTCTTCATTCAGTTCTACAACAACCCCGGCTGTGATGCTATCCCCGACCCTTCCGTTTCATGGGATAGATTCAATTACGATGACTGGGAGGGCATTGTTGAAAACAGTGCATGTAGTCAGAACGCCAAGCTCTATGTTGGTCTGCCTGCTAGCGAGGCTGCTGCTCCAGGTGGAGGTTATCTCGAGCCGGAAGCCATGAAGGATCTCGTCTGTGCTCTCAAGGACAAGACTCACTTCGCTGGTATCTCTCTCTGGGACTTGACTCGCGGTGCTGGCAACGAGATTGACGGCAAGAACTATAATGAGCATGTCATGGATGCCCTGAAGTATGGTTGTGACCCTGTTCCTGTTACAACCACAACTGCCTTGACCACTACCTCTGAGGCTACTTCTACCGCAGAACCTACTACAACAGCTGACACAACTACTGCCGATGTTACTACTACTACTACTACTACTGATGGAACAACTACATCAGATGCCTCTTCATCTGACGTTTCTTCCACTGATGCTTCTTCCACCGATGCTTCTTCCACCGATGCTTCTTCCACCGATGCTTCTTCCACCGGCGCTTCTTCCACGGGAACTGCCACAACTAGTGGGTTGACGACTGCTGATACTACCACAGCCTCTGGTGTTTCTTCCACTGAGGGTTCTACAGCCAGCTCTGATACCTCTGCAACTACTCATGTCACATCAACACTGGCTACCTCTGCTACATCTGATGCTTCTTCAGCAACAGAGACAACTGATAGCTCTGCCACAAATGTCTCTGGTTCTGTCACCGATACTACCGCTTCTGAATCATCTGCCACGGCTACTGATTCTTCCGCCGTCACCACTGAGACATCCGCAACTGGCAGTGTCTTGAGTACCGGTACTGCGTCTGCCACAATCGATGTCACAGCCAGCAGTGACTCGTCTGCTATCACTCAAGATGCCACGACCTCGACCACTGATGCCGTCCTCGAGAGTAACACAATCACCGGAGCTGCCAAGACAACGGATTCTGCTCAGGAAACCGAGTCTGCCACTGCTGAGACTACTTTCAGCACCTTCAAAGGCTGGAACGCCACCTATGGTGCTCCTTCTTATACTCAGAAGTATGGCAACCCTACGACCCTTATCCCCTCTGGCACTGCTACTATTACCAAGGGATCGCCTGCTTATACCAAGTACCCCAAAAACACCTATGCTGTCAGCATGACCACCAGCACTGTCTGCACGACCCGAGTCCACACTGCTGTGGGTGGTTACGTGGTCACCGAGACCATCCCTCTGTACACCACGGTCTGCCCTGTTACTGGTAAGGCCAAGCCTACCAACTACGCTGTGCCCTCTCAGTACGAGACCAAGACCGTCTACATCACAAGGATCCAAACCGTCACCAAGTGTCCTCCTGAAGTCGCAGACTGCCCTTATGGATCTGTGACCACCGAGACTGTCCCTGTCTACACCACGGTCTGCCCTGTGACAGAGAAGAGCAAGCCTGCCCCCACTGATGTCCCTTACAACCATGAGATCAAGACTCTATACACAAGCCGGGTCAGTACTATCAGCCAATGTGCTCCCGGTACTTCCGACTGTGTCGTCGGCGCCATCACCACGGAGATCGCTTCGTGGACCACGGCTACTGTGCCTGCGCAGCAAACTCAGCCCATTGAGATCTACAGGCCTGTGTCTGAGATGCCCAAGGTTGCCACTAAGGTGGCTCATTACAACGGCACAGTCTACACCAGTGCTGCTGTCCCTCCTCTCACGCTCAAGACAGCTGCTAAGCCCGGGGTCTTCGAGCAGGCCAAGCCCACGCATCAGCAGTCCTCCGGTGCTGCCGCACCTACCGGTGGCTACACGACAGCACCGGTGTCGGCCCCAACCTATGCTCCGGCTCCAATCACTCCCGCTACTGCCGGAGCCTCTTCTCTCGCTGTTGGTTTGTCCTTGATGGCCGGTATGGTGCTCTTCCAGGCGTTTGCGCTGTAGAGAGAGACACACTCCTTAGACACTCTATGATCGCTCCTCTTTCTTCTCTTGTCACCAAGACCAAGATTCCTTTTATTATACCTTCTTAATGTAGAGAGAGGTCAATGGCCTTTACAATTTCATGCCATCCTATTTATGTTAATGTGTATAGAATGAATACATATATATGCTACGGTTAGAACTCAATGATATTTGATGCAAGGAGTTCTATTATGTTGATTATTTCATGACCTGAAACGTCACACTTGGCTCATTCTCTGTACCTGAAGAACGGTTCCCAAGCACAATATTGCAACGTTGTTTGCTGATTAATCGAATCTGCTCTGTAGTATAGCCTATAACTATGTCTTTTGGTGACAATTGTTATCTGATGGGCGCTTGAGTGTCAAAATAGGGATTTTCTAATGCAGAATGATACGTCAGCGGCGGCGCGCTATATCTCAATCTGTGCTGGATCGTTGGGTGTGCCTCAAGGCTGCGTCAAACACACGTTCAATCCATGGTAGTTAAGTATAGACAACAAAGAACTGTTCAGTTTCGCGCGCCACTGATTATTGAACGGGAGGCTTCTGAGTAATGTTAATCATTTCAAGTTACCTTGGCGACGTCAAACTCAAAAGCTTACCTGTTGATTAGCGGTTTATTATTCCTACGTAGTCGCGGGCTGATTGACCTTGGAGGCTCGAGCCTCCTCGGAGCTAACAAAGGAACCCAGTTGTTGTCACGGTAAAGCTTGATTGACTGATTGACCGATTGGTTCGAGGGGAAGACGTCATTGGATGGGACGGGAGGGATATAATAAGGAGACGGGAAGCTTCTATTAGAGGACCTCACACGGATACAGAGTGACAGTCCGATGAGTGAGGTGAGGTTGCAACGGTCTGAAATCTCCGAACGGTGACGAATGCTCAGCTGTGCCAGGTTAATAAGCGATGGATGTATGGCATCCAATGTTACATTGGGAGTTACAGGGACCTCGGATTCAACTTATCAGGTTGTTTTGGTAGAATCTCAAAGGTTGTCATGATGGTGGCAGTGCCTATCGCCTCTCCAAGAAGCTTTCCCCCCCCCACCTGGCGTGAAGCTCCAAAAGGGCTCCTCCATAACCGGTTACAGCGCTGTTGCTAGGCAAGGTAAGGTACCTTACTAACTTACCTCTAGGTAGGCTGTATCTTGGTACAGTACGGAGTACCTACCTAGCATTGGGTTTTTGGGCTGATCAGCTCTGTCCCGTCGTGACGAATTCATCCCATCAACCGCATCATCTAAATCCGGTCGCTTTTGTTTTCCTTGCAACCTGGCGACCAAGGTTTCCCCCTTTCCCCTCATCAACATCAACACCAAAGCTCAGCATTCACAACTGTTTAGGTTGGCATTGACCAGCAACACCCCTGTATACGATACCTGCAGTGCACTTCCTTGTTGTCAATCCAGTGTCTGGCCCCTATTTTCTCTTGTTCCCCGCCTCGGCTCGATATACATACAGTAATTTTGGAAGGGGAGCTCGATCTATTTATTGGTAGACGTTGGCCAATATGTCTGACGCCGGTGACGGGTGAGTTTCCAAGTGATAGTGATAATTACCTTTGCTACTGGGCCCTCGAAGCACCAGGAGAGCTGCTGCATTGTCAGATTGGCTCGCAATTACCGCTGCATATGCACGCACACCAGATGCAGTAGATGCAATGGAGTCGCAACTGGGCCACATCACACATGCTTCGCTTTCGTACTTAAACTTAGCTTCCCCTCTACTGCTTGTCCAACCCCCCAGCATCAAAAGTCGTTCCACCTACTGACCGCTGTTTATCTTTTTATCTTCAGCACCCACAAGCGGTCCAAATCCGCCGCCGCCCTCTCTCTTTTGCGGCGCAACAACACTCGCGACGAAGAGTCCGGTTCCGAAGACGGGAGGCTTCGGAGAACTCCCTCATCCTCAAACCCAATCAACCCCATGGCGCACCAGCAGACCCCGCGAGGCCACGGGGCCAAGCAGTCCGTCTCCTCGGCTGGCCTCTCGCCTACAGCTTCTCAATCAAAGTCCCAGCAATTCCTCTCGTCGCCCTCTGCCGAGAAAAGCACTGCAAGCCTCGAGCAGTCCGTTCGAAAGTTCAGGTTCGTCGAGGCCCTTCGAAGCGGCGACACCTCATCCATTTCCCGTGCCATTCGCGAGACAGCTGAGAATGCTCCGCGAGCGAGCATCTCATCAGTGGGCGCTTCTGCCACAAGCGCTCTCGACGATACCACAATCCTTCACCTAGCGATTCAGTGTGCCGAATTCCCTGTCATTGAATACGTTTTGTCCGAGGGACAGGGATCGATCGATGTGAATGCCCGCGACAAGGATGGCAACACCCCGCTTCACTTGGCTGCAATCCAGGGCCGCACCACTGTCGTGAAGCTGCTTCTCGAGCAAAAGGATATCAACGATGCTATTGCCAACGCCCAAGGCAAACTGCCACTCGACGTCGCACGAAACCCCGAAATCTTTCAGCTGCTGCAGCTCTCACGATCGCTTTTCGCCGAGGCCAAGGTCAAGCAAGTCCAAGAACTGATTGCGAGGGGCAACTATGGCGCACTTGCTGGTGTTCTCGAGGAGCACCGAGTCAAGACCGTTCTCGACATCAACAGCCCCGAATTCGCATCCGAACCATTTACAGTCCAGACTGGAGGCACTTTGCTTCACGAAGCTGCAAGAAAGAAAAACACCAACCTCATCCAGGTTTTGCTTCTGCATGGTGCCGACCCCTTCCGTCGCGATCGAAAGGGCAAGCTGCCTCAGTCCGTCACAAATGACGATGCTACAAAGGCCATCCTCAAAAAATCTCCAGCAGCTGTGGCTGCCCAGCGTGGAATCCAGGAGAAAGCTGTGCTGGGGCAGGCCGCTTCCCAGGGCACGGCAGGTTCTACATCCGGTGATCCTCTAGCCGGCCGAGAGGCTCGTGAGATGAAGGGTTATCTCAAGAAATGGACCAACTACAGGAAGGGCTACCAACTGCGATGGTTCGTGCTTGAGGACGGCGTTCTCAGCTACTACAAGCACCAAGACGATGCAGGCTCCGCCTGCCGAGGTGCCATAAATATGCGTATTGCGAAACTCCACATGAGTCCTGATGAAAAGACGAAGTTCGAAATTCATGGCAAATCCTCTGTCAAATATACCCTTAAAGCGAACCATGAGGTTGAGGCGAAACGATGGTTCTGGGCTCTCAATAACTCGATCCAGTGGTCCAAGGATCAGGCCAAGGAGGAAGAGAAGCGGGCAGCTCGAGGTGCGGAGCTTTTGAGGCAGGCTAAAGCCGACCCAAGTACGCTCTCTCTCCAGGACTCTCACAGCGAGAACACCAGCGTCACAGATCTACGCAGGAATAGCTCTCAACTTCCAAGCAGGTCTCTGTCCAAGATATCGTCTGTCGATCAGAGACCGAACCATGCGAGCCCTGGTACAACTGGCAGCTTTGAGGAAGATGAATTCGTTGATGTTGAGACTGATGCAGGCACCTCGCGGGCACCCAGGAATGGAGCGCCAACTCATAACGATATGGATGACGACGACGATTATGGCGACGATATGAGCATTCATGAAGAACCCACAGCTACTAAGGATGCACTCAACATTACTGCTCAATCGGCTAAGCTCCAGCTCGAAACAATGTCTCACGTTCACCAAGCCCTTCTCAACGAGCTGAACCAGAACCCGAACACACCTCTCTCTGACAACAGCGTGACGCAGGCTCTTGGAACATACGATGCCGCCATTCGGAGTTTATCAGCTCTGGTGGCCGACTTGCTGCGCATTTCCAAAGACCGTGACGCCTACTGGCAATACCGCCTTGACCGTGAGGCTAATATGAGACGTATGTGGGAGGAAAGCATGGCCCAAGTGGCCCGTGAACAAGAGGTTCTGGAGGCTCGCGTTGGAGAGGCAGAGAAGAGACGCAAGGCCACAAAGAGGGCGCTAAGAGAGGTGATTGAAAGCGGGATACCCGTCGGCGTAGAGGAGGCCATGCCCCGTGTTGAGGACACAATTGCCGAGAAGGAATTGAGCGACGACAGAGAGAAGGAAGATGAAGAAGGAAAGTTCGAAGATGCTACCACCAGACTGTCACCAGTGCCGCCCAAATCGCCTACGATGAAGAGCGTCCGAAGGAAACCCACAATCATCGTGGACTTGTCCGAGAGTGAATCTGAAGAAGAGGACGAGTTCTTCGACGCTGTGGATGCCGGCCAGGTTGAGGTGTCTGAGCTGCCCGCGGAGGAGGTCAAGCCAAAGTCTCAAGATATTGTCGTTTCTGGTGGTCTAGACATCAGCTCCTCTTTCAAGGGCTACGAGAATGGCATTCGAACGAGGCTCAAGATGGACGCCGATGACCGTCCTAAGATTTCTCTCTGGGTACGTTTACTACATATACGTGACATATGAACAATACTAATCATGAGAGTAGGGTATTCTGAAGTCGATGATTGGCAAGGATATGACCAAGATGACTCTGCCCGTTTCTTTCAACGAGCCAACTTCACTCCTCTACCGTGCTGGAGAGGATATGGAGTACGCCGATTTGCTTGACTTGGCTGCTGACCGAGCCGACTCGATCGAACGACTTATCTACGTGGCTGCTTTCGCTGCTAGTGAGTACGCTTCAACTATCGGACGTGTGGCCAAGCCTTTCAACCCCCTGTTGGGAGAGACCTTTGAGTATGTGCGGCCCGACAAGAACTACCGCTTCTTTATCGAGCAAGTCAGCCATCACCCTCCAGTCGGCGCTGCGTACGCAGAGTCACCCAAGTGGTCTTATTGGGGTGAATCGGCTGTGAAGTCGAAGTTCTATGGTAAATCCTTCGACATCAACCCGCTGGGTACATGGTTCCTCAAGCTTCGGCCCACCGCTGGCGGAAAGGAGGAGCTTTACACATGGAAGAAGGTTACCTCGTCTGTCATTGGTATCATCACTGGAAACCCAACCGTCGACAACTATGGCGTAATGGAGATCAAGAATTGGACGACGGGCGAGGTGGCTCACGTTGAGTTCAAACCACGTGGCTGGAAGGCATCGAGCGCATATCAAGTATCTGGAAAGGTTACCGATGCAACTGGAAAGGTTCGCGTCAGTCTTGGTGGTCGCTGGAACTCCAAGCTGTACGCTCGCCTAACCCCAGGCTACGAAGCAGCCGTTGATGAACCTAAGGAGAGTGGCGGTGACATGGCCCACGGTGGTCTTACAGACCCCAACCGTGCGTATCTCATCTGGAAGGCGAATGAGCGACCAACTGGCATTCCTTTCAACTTGACGCCGTTCGTCTTGACTTTCAACCATATCGATGAGAAGCTCCGACCATGGCTTCCGCCCACTGACTCTCGCCTTCGGCCTGATCAGCGGGCTATGGAGGATGGAGAGTATGATTTTGCTGCTGATGAGAAGAATCGTCTGGAGAATGCTCAACGAGCGCGCCGGCGCCTCCGAGAAGAGCGTGGTGAGGAGTTTGTGCCCGCATGGTTCCGAAAGGCACGCTGTGAGATCACAGGAGAGGAATATTGGCAATTCACTGGCAAGTACTGGGAGCGACGCGAGAAGGCCGGTCCAAACGGTGATCCGCAAGTTGCGTGGGAGGGGTTGGAACCGATTTACGAAGACCATGTGGACGAGGATACGGTTCGGTGATATACTTGTTGATCATTAAAATTGTTAATTATACAAAAAAGAGAGAGGTTTGAGAGATGTGAGAGATGCAGCTATTGCGATGATATGGGGGAGTTGTTTAGGTATGGTTGGTAACTTAGAGTTCTGGAAGCTTATACTGGTACAGAGTAGTTAGGTAGGACAAGTTGCAGACCCGTGAATCTCCATCGCTAGTATCCGTACTCCGTATTGAGATTCAAATTAACTTATTTCCATAGGTAGCATTTATTGATAGGTACCCTACCGTTGTAATTCCCGGAACGGAGAATAATTGTGCTCTGCCGGGCTCTGAGTGGCCGATAACGAGGTAGATTCGGCCCCATGGCCGGCAGAAACTCCGAACCTCGGTAAAAAACAAAAAAAAAGCACACCCAACCTTAAACTCATCAGGGGGGCAGGTTACGTATGTAGGGAGCCCTGACTAGGGAGCTCATAGTGAGGCAGCACATGAAAGCTCGGCCTCTAATAAATACTACTTCATCATCATCTTTCTCCTTAAAAGATAGTGTCTATACTATAGTCTATACTACATATTGACTACCTATTCTTGAGTATCACGACTTCTTTCCAGCATCATCGGCAGTAATACAGCGCATTCATTCAATTGGAGCGGGATAGCAAAGCAAAATGACAGTCATTGAGGACCACGTTAGACCGACTCTACTGCGGCCGCCAGAGCACGATGAGAGCAAGTCTCTGATTGAGAATGTATTGGACGTCACAGAGATCAAGGTTCTCGGCCCTGTAAGTTGTGCCTCTCTTTCAACACCTCCATAGCTCAGTTACGCCAAATCAATGAATGATATGGATGTGATACTACTCTCACTGCATGGTATCGTCACTGACTGACTGGTCACAGGACATCTTTACAAACACACAGCCTCAATGGCATCCCCCTGGTGCTCGTGGTATCTATGGAGGTGCTGTCATCGCACAGTGTCTTGCTGCTGCGCAAAAGACGGTCCCGGAGACGTTCCTAGTCCACTCATGCCACTGCTACTTCCTGCTCGCAGGCAACTCTGAGATACCCATTCTCTACCATGTTGAGCGTGTACGCGACGGACGCTCGTACTCAACACGCACGGTCCAAGCGCGGCAAAAGGGCGCGTGCATCTTTACCACCACCATCAGTTTCGTGCGTGAGACACCTCCTGAGAAGAAGCGACGGGAGGTCAGCCATGCGGCAAGCCTGCCGAAGGATGTGAGCCCGCCGTCAGATGACTGGGATGGCGAGCCTGAGTGGGCAAGGACTGGGCCGTTTCAGAGCCACAGAATCGAAGTATTGGGCGCCCAGGACCCAAACTGCAAGCCACAGGACCGCAAGAGCAGACAGTGGATGCGCTCGAGACAAAAGATCTCAGCTGGAGGTGGCCACCAAGCACATCTCAACGCCTTGGCCTACATGTCGGACAGCTACTTCATCGGCACGGTCTCCCGCCTCCACGGACTATGGCGCTTCCCGTTCTCGCCAGAAGAGGTACCCTCGCTGGATGAGAAGACCCAAGAGCAGGTCAAGAGCCTTTGCGAGTTTGAGGGCATGGGCAGTAACGTGGAGGACTGGAAGGGCCGGGCACAGGTGGGGATGCTGGTGAGCCTGGATCACAGCATCTATTTCCATGAGCCGCTGGCAGTCAAGGCGGATGAGTGGATGTTTACCGAGATGGAGAGTCCGTGGGCGGGAGATGGCAGGGGTGTTGTCACACAGAAGATATTTGGTAGGGATGGGGCGTTGCTGGCGACGTGTTTCCAAGAGGTGAGCCCTTGTCTGTGATTTGATTTGAGTGGTATGAGAGTTGTGCTAACTATGTTCAGGGCGTTGTTCGGCTCAAGCAGGATGGCCGAGAGAAGGGTGCGAAGCTGTAGTCTGTCTTTGAGCCATGAGCCGTGTTTGTTCGCTTGCTTGCTTACTTACTTGCCCGTTTGTTCGTTTCGTTTGTTCGTTTCGTTTGTTGACTGATACCATACATACTAATTACTACCTTTGACAACTACGTCAAACTTGAACCTTTTCAAGGACTTTCTCTTTGACTTTTACTGTTCAGGTAATGAACAGCTGGTTGATATATTGTTCATCGTTCACCCCCCCTTGGCCATTGGCTTGTTCAGATTAAGGTACATACTTGTTCTACGGTCAAAGCGTTGTTCAACATATCATGCACGGGAACCTTTCTGAGTCTTGTTGGCTACAGTATTGTGACAGCTCCCAACAACACTGCCCGTGACTCTGCGCATTCAGTCAAGTGCGTACTCTTGGGCAACATGCGTCAATGATGATGCTCTTGAGTTGTTACTTGTCACTTGTCACTTTGTGTCCTGTCCGCCTGAACACGGGAGAAGAGGCGTATGTTCAGCCAGAGTCCGAATACGGTTCATGACTGCTATTGCCTCCAAGATTCTGGTATAAATATGTGGCCTCTTCTCTGTCCAGACGTTCTCCTTTCCTCATTACTCTTAACTTTCCATCACAATCAACAACACCGGTTTGGGCGTTTCAAACATCCTAATCATAATCTTTGATCGATCACCTACTACACCTAGTACACAACCATTCCGACACTCAGACACTACAGCACACAGACAACCCATTTCGAGGCAAGCCTTGATTTCATTTTCCATCTTTTTCGACTTTTTCTTTACTCTACAGATCATACTAACAAGATGTGTCAAGACCGCCATCTTCTCTTCGCTCCTTGTGGCCACTCCTTGTACGAGGAGAGATGGATGTGCAAGCGGGCCAAGTCCTTCATCGGGTTTTTCAACAAGTTCCTCCTGCAGAAGAAGTGTGAGCCAGTCAATGTCATGGCAATCGTCATTGACTGGTGTCCCGTCTGCAGGGTGGCCTTTGAGAAGCTCGTAAAGACCATCGGAGCCCACCCTGTGACATTCAACTGCCTCTGGGACCCGAGACTGATGGACCGATATTGGTCCATCAAGTCTGAGAACGAGAGGGTCCGGCCAGTTAATCCGGAGGTGATAGGCCCCGTAGCTTTTCAGTGCTACGACCAGATCAAGTACAACAAGATCAGGGCGGGGCCTAACACTGTCAAGAGAAAGGTGGACAGCTGGGAGTTGCGCTGTCTACAGGCTGAGGTGTGGCGACTGAAGCCTGTCTGCGTGTGGATACAAGACTATGAACACGAACCCGCCGAGACTCTAGAGGATCAACTGAACCTCTGCAATGTGTCCTTGGTTGAAACCAAGAGTAAGGCGAATGCCCACGGACTCGTCCAGTAAGTTCTTCTGTCCACAACTTCTGTCCACAACTTCTGTCCACAACTTCTGTCCACAACTTCTGTTCACTCCGTTTGTCACTCCGTTTGTCACTACGTATGAGCTATCACTAATTGATATACTGCTAAATAAAGATTTGAAACCTTCCACTATAATCCTCGTTCTGTGGGGACAAGTTTAGGCTTCTTTCCAGCAAGAACTCACATGCAAAGTCACACACAAAATACCAGTGCCCCAGAAAGCTGTGCTATAAGAGAGTCGATGCTGGAAGAGATCCATTGCCTGTACCTGTTTTGCGCAATAATTCCACCCACCCACTATCAGAGTATCAACAAGACAGAACAAACAATAAGAAGAGAAATACTTTACAGTACAAAAACGACAAAACTCAAGCCTCTATCCAATGTCTCTTGAACACCAGTCATATGCTCTTAAATCATCTTCAAGGACTCATGAAACATGATCCTTCAGGCTCCAACTGACTCGTAGGTCCCAAGATGGACTGTTCAGCAAAGCTCAGCCTCGTACACGTAGCAACTGCCAATTCCTTCTTCCTCCAAATCCATAGAAGGATCCATTGGATGGATGGTATATTCCCGCCCGACTTGAGTGGCATCCACTGTATCGCCCCGCCGCATTAGACCCTTGAAGGACCACTACAAAATGCCAAACCCCGGAACTTCCCCAGGGGCTGCCTACCTTACCTAGGTACCTTAGGTACCTAGGTAGGTGCCTCTAGTGGCTGAATTACATGGATCCAATTGGATGCTCACACCTAATAAGGCAGACTCAGGCTCAGACCTGGGCGTTTTAGTGAGTGGCGTATGGAGTAGGCACCGCCAAGGTTAGTACCTAGGGTACTTGCCTTAACCGCCTGGGCAAGTCTTGGCAATCTCCAGGTCATCAAAAGAGAAAAAGCTCAGCTCCTCCTCCTCCTCCTCCTCCTCCTCCTCCTCCTCCTCCTCCTCCTCTAAATTACAATTGTCTTCTTCTTCTTCTTCTTGTTCTTCTTCTTCTTCGTCTCACTCCTTTTTTAACTACCGACGCTAAATAAATATTTACCTTGGAATTTAAGCTTATTATTATTCCTTGGTCATTTTTCTCATAGATTCAAATCCGTCATTTTTCTTATTTTTCCTCGTATAAAGTCTCTCTATATACTATCTTGTCCTCGTTTATTGTTTCTTGTTGTATACCTACCTAAGGTACCTAGGTAGGTAGGCACCGCTGCAGATCAACGCGTGCTAGAGTTGCATCGTGCACGCCAGTTATCAACTCTAGGTAACGTGGGTATTCAGCAGCCTCCCAATTGGCTTTAGCACGATGCGAGCCTTTACGCTACTAACGTCTCTCGCCGTTGGAGTCTCTGCTGGCACTGTCTCTGCCCCTGTTGTAAAGCAAAGATTCCATCATGGATCGTCCCTTCACAGCCGCGACACCCTCAGTCTCGCTGCTCTGAACAATATCACAGGGGGCGGTTATTACGCCGAATTTCAAGTCGGTACACCAGGTCAAAACATCAGCTTTCAGCTTGACACTGGCAGCAGTGATACTTGGCTTAACTCAGACGAGACCGATCTCTGCAACAGCAGATCCAAGCAAGAGACTATTGGCCCTTGTATGACCACATGTAAGTTATTCTCACATCTCAACCAACCACCAAGACTGAATATACCAACCTTTTGTAGTTAAACCCGACGAGAGTCGTACCTATGAACTGGTCGACCGTGATGGATTCGACATCACCTATCTTGATACTCGCTCTATTAGTGGTGATTACTTCAATGATACCGTCACCATCGATGGGAAAAGCATCAAGCAGCAGAGACTAGGTCTCGCTTCGAAATCCGTTCGCCCAACCGGCCTGATGGGTTTGGGCTTCTCCGCAAATGTCGTCGCCAACGGGACATACCCAACCATTGTCGAGAACATGGTGTCTCAGGGCCTTATCGACCGAGCTGCCTTCAGTCTCTGGCTGGTAAGTCGCCAAGGAACACCAATGATTGACCCCTGACTAACAAACCCCAATAGAACGACCTCAGTGCTGAGCAAGGAACTATCCTCTTCGGCGGCCTTGACACTAAAAAGTTCGTCGGCAAGCTTGCAACTCTGCCCCTGTTGCCTGACCCTTCTACTCTCAACCTCACTCACTTCACCGTCGCCTTTGAAGGCTTCGAGGTCAAGACACCAAAGGGTCAGGAGATCAAGGTAGACAGTCTCAAGAGAGACACCACCGCCATCCTCGACTCTGGTGCTACCGTCTGCCTCTTGCCCGAAGCCCAAGTAGGACCCATCTACAAGGCCTTCAACGTCCTGAGTGTGGAGGATGTCGCTATCCCCTTTGTAGACTGCGCCTACGGCAAAGACAAGGGCAAGGGCGTTAGCTTCGACTTCAAGTTCGACGGCAAGACCATCTCTGTTCCCATGAGCGAGATGGTCATCGATGCCTTTCCCGACAAGCAGGAAATCTTCGACGACCCTCAAGTCTCTTCCTACTTCGATGATTGGGACAGCGTCTGTATGTTTGGAATCAGCCCTGTCAGTCAGTATGGCCTCACTGGCGGCGTCACTCTTCTTGGAGACACATTCCTGCGTTCTGCCTATGTTGTTTATGACCTGGCAAATGAACAGCTGGGCATTGCTGAGGCGAACCACAACACGGACGAGTCAAACATCGTTGAACTTAAGGAGAAGGACACCAAATTCCCGGATGTCACTGGTACTGAGGGTGAGTCATCTATTTTATCCGTTTCATTCTTATTCATCCCCTCAACTAACACATTCTTAGGCACCTCCAGTTCTGAGGAGGACGACAATGCTGCCGGTCATTTGTCTCCTGCTTCCATGGTGACGCTCGTGGTGGCTGCGGGTATCGCATTGACTCTCTTGTAATCATGAGAATAGAATGGCAATACAAGTTGAAAGCCAGCGTCAGACGTTGCCAGTGAGTTCGCGCATGTACATAGAATCAAGACACTGGCTTTCTCTACAAGTCCTGTAGTTAAAAATGATACCCATTGATTGAAGCTGTGCGCCCGTCGTTGGCTTGTCGAGATTCGTCCTCAGTCTCACAGCAAATTCTTAACGCCTTTACCTATCTATATCCCAATCTACAGTTACATGGACTTTGTTTTATATCAACATCTCAGCCCATCTTGTTGTACCGCTCCCGTGCCCTGTCCTGCACCGTGTTCACATATTCAGCGTAACTGTTCTTTGTCTTACGCTCAGCCAATTGCGCTGCGTCGCCTAGATTGCCACCCTCTGCGCCCAAACCAACGCCCTCCTGGTAAGCATTTGTCTCGATGACCTCAGTGCGCCCATCTCCATTGGCTCCAAGACCTGCACCGGTTGACCATCCCATCTTGGCCAGCATCCCTGCTCCCTTAGACTGAATGGGCTTCAGAGCGGGCGCCGCCTCTTCCGCCTTTGGGCCCGACTTGAGTTTACCTTGCGGTGCGACTGTTGGCTTGGTAGGCTGGTTGAAGGCAGCTCGCCTCTCTTTAGCACGATCGCGATATTGCGATGTCGCAGCTGCCGAGTCAGGGTTCTCTTGGACCTGTTTCTGAAGTCTCTTGTCGCGTGCTGCTAATCTAGGCAATGCCGCCTTGACCTGTTCTTCGTTTTCCATCGCGTTCTTGTGGTTCCGGGATTTTTCATGAATGTTAACTTCATCCGCGGATTTGTACTTGCGCATGCAAATCAGGCACATCAATCGATCACGATCGACGTAAGAGATTGGTGCGTCTCCAGAAACTGAGGTCGCCTGTGTCATGCTGCCGGGAGTATCCGCCTCGTCTGGTGAGCCCTGCTTGCTGGGAGCCGCATGCTCTGGAGGACCGAGTTTCTGTGTCCCGGAAAGTGAGATCTTAATAGCACTCTGGGGTTTCGATGCGTCTCCTCCTGAACCTGACAGGTTTATGCGAAGTGGAGTCCGATTCACATCGCTGAACTCAGCCTTGTCCTGTCTTGCCGGTTTAGCATCTTTCTCGACGCGAAGCTCATCCCTCTTGCGCTGCCACATGGCCATTTGGCCCGCCATCATTGGCACAGACTTCTTCGCAGAAGCAGCAGCAAGACTTCCTTCTGCTTTGCGCTTCTTTGACTTCTTATCGTTGCCATCTTCCTCGGTTGTTTTTGAGGCACCTTCGCCTCCAGGGGGCTGCTCATTAACAACCCGCGGACTCGGATACACATGGTAGTCTCGGTATCGAACACGAAGGTTGGGGTTGAGCAAAGGTCTGAATGACAGATGCTCGATTTCCGGTGTAACCTCGCGTTGTTCAGGTAAGAAAACTCCCATATGAGTGCTAGATACTGTCACTGGGCATGCTGCAACAGTAAATGATCGAGATTTGTGAAATTTTGCCATAGCGGCCGATGCGTCTTCCACCGTCCAGAACTCAGCAAATCCATATTTGAAGGATTCGTTCGTCTGCGCGTCACGCATAAGGAAGACTCGATGAAGAGAGCCAGGTCGAGCGCCGTAGCCTGTCGTGTCACCTGTCGGGGCTGTGGACTTCAGTTTGGGTGCTCCATTAGAAGTATCCTTGGCTTGGTCGGGCTTTACAAGCTCTAGTCGCCTCATGTCATCGGCTAGCATGTCTTCAGTCACAAATGACGCCAAGGGGTAAACAACAAGGATTTGTGAGGGCACATCCGAAGCATCTGCCATGCCTGTGAGGCTCAATTGCCAGGCTGGGGCTAGAACTTCAACATTAGCATCCATCATTACTAAAATGTTCGGTCAACTTACCAGCCTGTGGGCCGCCACAAATCTTGCATTTGGTTCGGGTAGAATAGTTGGAAAAGTCACACTATCTCGTTAGTATTTGTGTAGCTGAAGCTGTGGGATCACACCTACAGTAGGACAGATCCAGTCACCACCGGGAACTCCCCGAGCATCAGCTTCATCGCGTGCATCTCGATTCCTAGCGTAATGGATATACGCATCGAATCTCCCTTCTGGGACGTCATCAGTGGAATGCGTCATCTCAACAAGAAGCTTTGGATAATGTTCTCTCATGAAAGCAACAGCATGGTCAACTTCCTGGAACTGCACAAACGCTCTGCGGTTTCCTGTTCGTGCGTGTCAGCAACAAAAACACAAAATACCGAGCACATCTTACTGACCCTTGGAAGTGGAAACGCGCACGTCAATTGAGGGGAACTCGGCGGCAACTGAGTTGCTCAGGATACTGTCTCGCAGCTATAGGCGGGGGAATTAGTCTTGAGAACTGGCATCAACTGGTTTCAAGGAATGTGTTGCGCCGCTGGTGCCACTTGATGGAGGGCAAATGCAAAGGACAACGGCAGCCTTGTGTCCGTACTCCAGAGCAGCGAGGCTCGAATCCATAGACCCAGAAGCCCGCATGGTGTTCTTGTAACAATTTGCTTAGACCGATAGGGTACCAACCTCGTTCGACGATATACTGAAAGGCAGGCCCTCAAGAATGACGGTGTCGCTCGGCTTGCCAGCATCTCGCGTTGGGCTGCCGGAGCGACCGCGGTTATGATAGCTTCCAGACGGAGACTGTGATCGTGGATCATCGCCGTCACGGTGCCGCCCTCTGCCACTCCGCTTGTCGTCCTCATGACGTCGTTGCCCTTGATCGTGGCTGTTGTCTACGTAACCATCATCATACATGCCTCGGTAGTCATGTCCGTCGTGAGTGTTGTAGCGCGCTTCTCGAGATGCGTCGCCTCTTCTTGAGTACCCATCAGCGTGACGGCCAGACCGGTTGTCGTAATCGTAGTCGTGGTCCCTTTCGTCATCCCGGTATCGAGAACTTCTCTCTTGAGGATCGTCGCGGAAAGCTTGCTTGGGCGGAGACCTGGAATGATCTCGCCGTCCCGTGGGGAAGTTAGCTATGAGGCTCAAATCATCCATGAAGGTCCTTCTCGAGTTTCCCATCTCTGCCTGAGGCTCGGGTTATGTGTTTACCCTGCCGCGATCGGTAGCCGGCATCTCGGTCTTGAAATTCGTCGCTCATGTTCATCTTGATTTCCCAGTCGTCCCTTGAGCGATCGGGGATAGCATTTGGTGGTCGTCGCGCACAGTAGCTTCGGCTAACGCGGTAGTCTTTGGCAGGTCAAGGCGATGTCGATTTTAGAAGCGGTCGAATTTGAAAAGAAGAGGAAAGGAAGGATTCTATGATGATGAAAACTGTATAAACGAAAGTCAAAAAGTCAAGGCGGCAGGGAGGAATAATAGGCCTAGATGTCCAAGTGGGGCTTAGTCATCGCGATGTGATGCGCTCATGTGAGTGCCATAACCAGGGAATAACTTGGGTAGGCAAACCTAGGTAGGTAAAGTAGGGAGCGGGAGAAAGTGATTAAGTACAGAAATTAGCTACCTGGTGTCAAACCAAGGTAATGTCTACTATAGACACCTAGTAGTTTCTATTGGGCCTTCCCTAAGATAGTCATGATACCTAGTCTCAAACAGTATGGCTTGACATCTGGCTGGCCCTTACATATACAAACCAAGCCCACTCTTGGTAGAACAACTCCGAGATACAAACACACTCTTATCCCATCTCTCCTCCAACATTTGCTTTACTAAAAATGGCAACCCAAGAAAAGGTTCAGGATATTTGGGAACTATCAGAACAAGACTGCTATGTCGCTCTGACTCACGATCATCTCAATGCCCAGGCCATCATGGACCGGGTGCGCAGCCCCTCAGCTGGCGCAATCGTGCTATTTGCAGGTAATGAGTTCTTATCTCTCACAGGTCTTTGTTCACAGCGGAACTGACCAAGCTCAGGTACCACCCGCGATAACTTCGCAGGAAAGCCAGTCAAGGAGCTACAGTATACAGCGTATCACCCTAGAGCTCTCAAGTCCATGATGGCCATTGCAAAGGACGTTCGCGATAAGCATGGTCTCCGCGGGGTAGCCATGATCCATCGCCTTGGACCTGTGCCTATCGCAGAAGAGAGCATATTAATCGCCGTCTCGTCACCTCATCGACAAGCGGCGTGGCGAGCTGGTGAAGAGGCGTTGGAAGAGTGTAAATCCAAAGTTGAGGTTTGGAAACGTGAGGAGTTTGAAGGGGAGGAGGGGGTATGGAGAGCAAACCGAGACGGAGCTATCGGGCAGCGCGAAGAAAGCTGATGCCATTTTACTCCAATTGGAAACCAACGCAATGTTTTGACGATTCGTCTTCTTGAAATCATCAACATTCTGACGCTACTCTTCTGTCTGGCAGTGACGGATCGCCCTGCCTCTAAACCACCAACGCTATCATGCTCCGGGCGTCCCACTATCGCCAAGCCTAATTCCAATAATACACAGAAAATGTTTTTAACTTTAGAAGCATCACGACTCTATCTTTGGTGTTTCTTTCTGATATGCAGGCGGAGGTTCTCGCATGAGCTCAATGGGACATCGGGGAGGGTATTTGATCCCGCGCGCTCCACCATACATCACTATCGCTTGTGTAAGTACTGACGAGCGGACGGCCTGAGACGGGAACTTGTACATACCGATGTGTGGGTAGT
The DNA here is from genome assembly GCA_017165645.1 of Fusarium sacchari. Taxonomy (NCBI): domain Eukaryota; kingdom Fungi; phylum Ascomycota; class Sordariomycetes; order Hypocreales; family Nectriaceae; genus Fusarium; species Fusarium sacchari. The sequence continues at coordinate 1,011,875 of JADANP010000006.1, forward strand.
ACACCTCGGTAAATGTGACATCCATGCTGACGCCTTGAACATCGATGTCTTCTGTCAGTGCCGTGGGATAGACGATGATACCGTATTCAGCATGGAGGACTCGCCAAAACGAAAGAGGAAGTCTGAGTTCAGTTAGTTCGATGCTCATGTGTGCTGCAGGTAATGACAGAAAAAACCTGCTTACTTGTACTGATTGTGTTTGATGCAAGCGTGGACAAACAAGCACACGGTCTCGAGAACCAAGTGCCCATCATTGATAGCATCATCCAGTTCATCAGCTGCGAGGTCATGCACCCGTTGAAGACGATCCTTGGAGTATTTCATGGCAGTTTTCCACCCCTTGGCAATCTTGTCAAGGTCTGTAACTGGACACTCCTCCATTTTTACTGATTTTGTAACTTCAGTTGGGGGATTTCGAGACAGCAAGTGGTAAGGTGGTGGGTGTAGAGTGGTTTCCGTTGTGGTTATTGCTGCACTGTCTTTGGCTTACCAAGAGCTTGAGGTAAAGTATCTGGAGACTTGAGAAATGATAAAGTACCTAATTATGAATGAGAGAGAATGTTTTTTGGGTACTGAAAAGTTGAAGATAGTCAGTTTGAGGACCTCTTTGACTCAAATATCCATTTCCTTCCTACCTACCTCCTCCTCCCTACGTATTAAGGTAGGTATTCTTTTCAGGTTCTTCTCACATACCTAACAAGTCAGGGACCATCAAGGTGTCTCCTCCTGCCTCCACGCCATACGCCATCACGGCCATACCTTGGCTCAATCATTGATCATTGAGCTAAGTTTCTTACCAACCTAGGGTAGTACTATGTAGTAGGTAGACAGCCTCCAAGGTCCTCATACCTTATTCCGCCTTCTCGATTTAAGTCGAAGCCATTATCCAATCACAATGCTTGAACGTGCGTTCCTCTTGGTTACAGCGTGGGGTTCATCATGACTTTGCATGAGGGGGAGGGGCAATCTCGTGAACCCTTCTGGCCACTTCCTCATATGGAATTGTCATGTCATCATGCCGTGCCAACTCCGATCACGGGGTCTCCACAAGCTGTACTATAGGTAAGGTAAGAAAGTAGATAAGGTAGTATAGGGTATCGATATTATATAGCTGAGGCTCAATTGCCTTGGTACTCATACAGCCAAGGCACCTCCAAAGGTCCCAGGTACTAGGTTGGTATATATATATATATAGACTCGGTCATCAAAAAATCAGATCGCTCATGGTATCTCTTCACTCCGTCTCCATCAACCCAGCACAATCCATAGTATTACAGGCCTCTACACACATCCACACAATGCTCCCTTCTTACAAAGCGTAGTTTTCAGTATGTAAGAAGATCTCTTCAAGCTCATCATCTCCCCAGATCTCCGCCTGGAGTCGGGCAACCGTATTGGCGACACCAACTCTCATAGAGGGTGGGCCACATACGAAGACTGCCGTGCGTCGGCCAAGGATACCTCGTCCATCAGCACCTCCTGTTGCCCACTCCTTCAGCATGTAGCCCAGGTCAGGGCGACCATACTCAACGCTCCATCCTCCATCGATCTGATGAGGCACAGGGAACGCGAAGCGCATTAGACTCTTTTGAAACTCGGTTGGGGTTTGGGGGAACCCGAAGTCAAAGCCAGATGGGGGACCAAAAGTTGATGTTGGTCGCGGTCTTGCGGCCTCAGGGTTAGCTGTCCTCAGGTGAGCAAGCTCAGGAGCTCGGACTGGGAATGCTTCTTCTTCTGTAGGGAACGACTCTGGAAGTCTTCGGGGAGACCTTGGCGCGTAGTTGAACTGGGGTGGATTATCTTGCTTCATGGGTCTGAAATGGAACTCAGGGTCATTTTTTGTGGGTTCCTCGCTGTCACCAAGGGGAATTTTCTTGTCCTCGGGATAGCCGTGGCCCTCAAGTCTCCTCAGAGCCTCATCTTGGTTGGTGGGAGGTGGTCCCGGAGGAGGAGGAGGGATTGAATGAGGTTGCAGGTACTTCTGCTGGGGGAGGGCTGTGATACGGTCCTCGTCCTCGGCCCGTAGCTCCCTCTCACGTTCAGGGTCACCCTGAGCCTCGGATTGGATTAGGGCAGAGTTTCTCTTGGAAGCGATGCCCGCAACAAAACCGTCCAGCTTGTCATGGAACATATGACTTAAAGCTCGGGGTCCATTAGGACCACCAGGGCCGACCTGACTGAAGGGTCCTGGTCCTTCCATACCTGGTCTCGCTCTCACAGCCGATGTCACAAAGAACTTGCAAGTGACGCTCTCGGGGGGAGCGGCCTCGCGACAAATTCGCAGCTCTTCTCTGAACCAATCCATAGCTTCAAGTCGCTTCAGAGCCCAGACGACAACAACCTTTTTAGTGATGGCCTTGCCATCCCTCATTCTCTTGATGAGGTTGAGAAGCTGTGACACAAGGGCAGTGATACCACTGCCTCCGGCAATCAGGATGCAGGTGTCAAAGGCAGCTAGATCGCGGCGCATACCACCATAGGGGCCATCGAGGAACGCGCGGTAGGTATGGAATGGTCCTTTCTCAATGGCGGTATCAAGCACCTTGCGTGTAAATCCACCGTAGGGTCTGAATACCAGAGTACAGTCGCGGTATTGCTCGCCATACTCTGATGGGAAGTCATCGCTGCAAAGCGATGAAATGGTGAAAGGATGGTTCTCAAAGATGGAGATACCAGGCATACGAAGATAAACGTATTGGCCAGGCTTCCATTTCATCTGCGTTGGGATTGTAACTTTGATGGCGTTCTCTGCCATAAGAGTAATAGCGGCCTCGTCTCCAACCATGAAAGACATACGCCAAGGCTTGAGCCAGTTAAGCTTTAACAGCCTTATGAAGTAACAGAATGCCCAGATACCTATTGTTGCATAAAGGTAGGCCCACGACATGAGTAAGTTCTTCGTGTGCCAGAAAAGGAGACCAACGTAGACGATTCCCACGGGTACGTGAAGAACGACAAAGATCTCGTAGGCCGTCCTCCTAATGAAAGGCAGTGATGCGACACATAGCCAGATAAGGGGTACGAGACAGGCGATGCCAGTGCCATAAATGATGCCACTGCCACCGGGAAACAAGCGCTGAAACACCTTCATTCCACCGTCATCCCATACAGGCTGGATATAAAAGGGAATGGCGTGGACGAGAGACAAGAACAGACAAAGGTAACCTGCCCATCGGTGGAAAACATTAAGCCGCTCGGGACCGATGCCAATGATAGCAGTAAGGATATTTGCCTTCATGCTGGTTGCGATGATCCAAGGTGTCAAAGCAATCGCAATCATGCCGGCTCGGATCGCCAGGGGAGGTGATCCGAACTGAATGCTCTGCCAGTATAGAGGCTGTTGCAGGAAGCAATAAAGGACGACAAAGGCGAGAGTAATGAAGACAGTAGTAAGAACTGCCAGTGAGGAGAAGGTGATTCGGCGTTTTCCAATCACCAAGTCCGGGATAGGACGGTAAAAGATCCATCGAAATAGAGCCAAGGTATCGTTGATAATATTAACAGAGGAGAAGTGTGCTTTCGGTCGAAAGTTCTTCTCGCCCATCATGTCATGACCTTCTGGGAAGAAATGCTGGCTCTGGGCACTGCGCATACCGGACATGGCTTCGACCTCAGCATTGTAGAGGTTTTGGTAGTGCTCCTCGACCTCTTGTTTGTAAATAGCTTGTCGAATCTTGTCCTGCCAGAAGTGCCAGACACGCATGACGAGAACAGTGCCCATCAAGGCGAGGGCGAAATATGACCATCCTCGGCCATATTTACCGGACTTCTCCCAAGGGTCTACTGTATGCGCCTGGACTAAGCCAGGTGGGCTTGTCGGTGTTAGGGGAATAGATATACGCTTGATGAGGCCGGAGAAAGTCCTTGTAGCCTCGTCCATATATGAGTTGGGAGCCATTTCGACCAGCGTTAAAGCTCAGTAAATTGTGGTTTTATTTGGCGACAGAGCGCGGAACAGTCTTTTTAATTCGACATCAACGGCGATTTCGTATATCGTTCTGGGGTGTTTTAAGTAAGACGAGACCAAGGGCATAAGACAGCAACTTGGCTCACTGGTCTATCGAACCTTCAATGGATGGCGAACTGTTGAAATGCGCCCAGACGAAACAGTCAATCGGATTGAATCGAAGAATTCCAGACTCTCCGATTAGAGATGCAAAGGCAATAACACAGATGATAAACGAAAGGATGCGAACGCCTTGAACTTGGGGTATTGGGAAGCAGGGTCTTAAGACGGGGAGCTACAGTGGAGTCTAAATGGGCATGCGGCCGAATATATGGCCTCAAGCGATCGGATCCTCACCGTCAAGCGGAGAATGGTACATAGAGCTGCAGAGGTAAGGCCCAGCAAATGTATATTGCAGCTGGTGGGTGGCTCTTGTGATACGGCGGCGGCAAGCATGTCACTACTGTGCGTGCAGGCAGACAGGGATAGGAAGAGGTGGAATTCAAGATTGACATGCGGGAAGAGTCTGTGCAGAAAACGAGCCAACACAAGGACCAGCGGCTGACGGAGCTCTGATATTGGCCAGCTCATGAAATGCCGTTTCCCCATGAGTGGATCACTCGGCTGTCACACAGCCGCGAGCTGGCGTGGTTGAGAGACACAGACGCAGGCTAGGCAGGCTGAGTGATGAAGGTGGGTGACATGCAGAATTAAGAGAAAGGTCAATGCATAATGAGAGAAACACGACGGCGGGATGCGGGTGTTTTTTCTGGTTGAGGCTTGAGAGGACCAGGATGCAGGCTCTAGGTCTGCATGTTGGCCGAGGATCATGATCAACGGTGGCTGGGGCATGTTATGTTGTTTCTCTGCTCGAAACTTTGTAAAGAAAGGTGGTTTCTTAGACAAAGGCTCCATTGCGTCTTTCTCAAGACCACTGTCATAATGTGATGAACACTATAGTAGCCTCACGATAAATTGAGACCTAGCGCTTGCTGTACGGGACGAGAAATTAGCATTGTGATAATATAGTTGCCGAATGTTTAAGCTCTCAACGACTGTTGGCTCATCCACAACCACGGGAAAGATGAGCGTCTGAATAAAGCTCAGGATTGGGTGCTGGAAACTCCCGACACATCTAGCCAAGATGTTCCTGGCACTCGAGCCGTGATCCAAGCACTTGCTTGAGCCAGCTGCGTTGGTCTATCCCCCCTCCAAGGACGGGTAATTGCTCTTAGAGGCCGCTGATGGGCTTGGGGGCGCTGAATGGCAGTCAGAAGCAACCAGGGTGGAGTCGTCAAGATGTAACGCTGTGATGAGATGCGATAGGCTAGCATGATTGGCCGACAGACGCAGTGATGATCCTTGCAGATTTTCGATGGCTTCTTCAACGGGCGGTAACAGGCAAGTTCTGATTCGCTCTTTGACGTGATTAGCGTTCTGTAGATTTAATCGCATGCTTCCTTCTTTCAACGCCTCGAACCTCATTCGAGGATTTCCCTTGTTCATATCGGGCATTTAGAATCTCAAAATGGTCAAGAATCATCCGAGCGTAATATGATGGGCCAGGAACGGTTTGCGTCGATGTTGAGAGTCTCTAGTCGTTCGATGATGTATCGAAGATGCCTGAACCAACAGAGAGTCGCACGACATCACCATGGCCGTTAAGCATGTTGGTGATATGTTGCCTCCCATGCACAGTTTTTGCGGACCGCGGCGGGATAAATGCCATGATGTGAGGGGGGCCAACAAAGGATCCAAGCTCCCTGTCAAATTTTGCTGTCGTCTTTGCCACGCCTCATGGACACCTCACGATGTCTAGGATGTACAGTAAGTGTCGGATGAGGCGGAATGTGTTGTTGGTGATGTTGGTTGACTTGTGCTTCTTGTGACTGTCGATCTTGACGGTGTTGTTGGTGATTGAACTTTTGACTGTGGGTAGGGTAACGGGAAAAGAGGTGGGCAAGTCCCTTGTCAAGAATAACGAAGAGCATTCTCAATACAGAAGTTGTGACGTTGTCAAGCGAAATTCCAGTAGCCACAAGTCTTCCTAATTGCATCAACCGTCAACATGGTCAGGAAATGGACTGGTTATCTCCAGTGATTAGGTAACAAAGTGCAATAATTGACTCTAGCCAGGTGCATCAATAGAAAACAGGGCCAATTGTAATACCCAATTGAGCCAAATAAAAGAGCAGTATATCAAATGTAGTTGTTGATATCGCCAAGTGTCCCAATACAACCTAATATTCTTTGAATGGTAGGTAGGCTCCTTAGTACTTAACCTACCTACCCTACGTTGGAGCCTCCATGAGGTAAGTCAGCCTTGCACAGAACAGCCTCTCTGACTGGTCGGAGCTCCATCGACCCCACCAAGGACCCCACGAGGCTGCGAACATCTCTCCAACTTTTCATCATCCATTTCTCATATCAAAAGTCAACCACGGTTGAAACTTAAACTTACAATAAACACTGACCGAGGATTCAGTTTAATTCACTGCTATGGCCTCCGCCAAGGGACTCACAAGGACGACTTTCGCCAAGCTGTCACCTCATCCATATCTACTTGCCAGCCTTGATCCCGCCTCTGATGATATTCGCCCAGCTCGAAGCAATGGACGAGCCCGAAACGAATCTCGCAAGCCAACAGTCAACTTAGCGAGCTTGTCACACGCTCACGGCAGTGCTGTTGTTCGCGTCGGTGACACTACCGTCATTTGCGGTGTACGAGGCGAGACCATCTTAACACCCAACATCCCGAATTATCGTGCCTCCAATACCGAGACCGAGTTGAAGGACTACGACCTCCTGGTGCCCAACATTGAGCTTGCTACGGGTTGCGCTCCTCAGTTTCTCCCAGGTGGTCCACCAAGCACTCTTGCACAGACTCTCAGCACACGCATATACTCCCTTCTTCACAGCTCCAGAATCATCAAGCCAGATGACCTGCGAATATGGCACACGCCGCCATCAGAAGACCTCGAAGATCGCATGGAGGAGGATGAAGAGGACACAAGCAACGAGAACCGATCCGTTGTGGCTTACTGGGTGCTCTACATTGATATCTTTTTCATCTCATTCGATGGAAACCCGTTCGATGCCGCATGGGCCGCTACAATGGCAGCGCTACGAAACACAAAGCTTCCTGGAGCGCGATACGACATCGACCGAGAAATGATAATCTGCTCCCACAAACAAGCCCGACCTCTCAACATCACGAACATTCCAATCGCATGCACAGCAGTAGTTTTTACCGGTAAAGAAACTGACCGACCCACTGACGGCAGGTTCTGGCTACTCGTGGACCCAGACAGACTTGAAGAGTCACTCTGCGACGAGAGTGTAACGGTCGTGGTGGATTGCAAGGACGGCGATCTTAAGCTCTTGTCCATCTCCAAGCATGGAGGAACTGCATTGACACCCCAGTTCCTTACGTCAGAGCAATTCTTAGGCTGGGCTTCAAAGCGATGGGAAGAGTTCAACGCGGCCATCACCCAATCATAGATTAATGATACCCTAATGAAAAGGAAATGCATTGCAATTGCTCATAGCCGTGGCTTTTACAACTAAGTAGGTATAATCATGAACTAAGTTGGATGGATCAAGAAATGTGTCAAGGCCATTCGACCCACCCTTTCAGACTTAATTCTAGGGCAGGAGATACCGGAAGACAAATTGCTCTACCACTCATAAAGTGAGTAGTAATGAAACTACCACGCCACGAGCAATGTTCCGCAGAAGGGGTAGACATTGCGTAAAGGGCTGAGCGGATGGTGAGGAAAAAAGGAAGAGAAAGAAGAAAAAGTATCGGGCCAATCCCTTTTGATTGCTGGGAGTTGAAGTGCACGGGCCAACTTATTTTATTTACTGGCGGGACCTCCACTGACTGCCTAGACTGCTTAGAACCCTGCCCCACCTAAAATCTCCTTCAAACTTCGCGCATCATAAAAAGGCTGATCAACTTCCTCTCCCTTCCTCTTCTTCCATCCTCGCAATCTCAACCTCACCATGGAATCCCTCTCAGACACCCTATGGGATGTAGTGATCAGCGGCACTGGGCTACAACAGTCCCTCCTCGCCCTGTAAGCTTTGGATTCCATTGTTGAGATGTTGCCTCGGTCAGACTGACCCAGTCTTCATTCTTGAAGAGCTTTGTCGCGTTCAGGCAAGAATATCCTACACGTCGACCCCAACGACTTCTACGGAGGCAGCGAAGCCGCGTTCAGCCTCCAGGAGACAGATGAGTGGGCTGAGAAGAATCGAGTGACAGACCCATCGCGATTGTTCTCTTCTGCGGAGGTGACGCGAGATGCGGACGCTTTAGGTGCTCCACGATCCTATAGCTTGGCTCTCGCGCCGCAGCTGATACATTCGCGGTCGAGGCTGGTGACTCAGCTCGTCGACTCAAAAGCATTTCGGCAGATCGAATTTCTCGCTGTCGGTTCCTTCTACATCTTCCAGCCACCTTCAGATTCCTCGTCCACACCGTCGCTCAGCCGGATACCATCGACCCGCGAAGATGTCTTCTCTAATAAGTCCATCCCAGCTCGGTCCAAGCGGTCCCTGATGAAGTTCCTCAAGTTCGTGCTTGACTTTGATTCGGAACCCCAGGTCGATACATGGCAGGCACGTGCTGATGAGGAGCTGGCACAGTTTCTGGCCTCCGAGTTCAAGCTCGATGCTGCACTTCAATCCTACATCATCACACTGACGCTTAGTCATGATGGGAAAATATCGGTCAAAGATGGCTTAACCGCCATCAACCGACATATGACATCGATGGGCGTTTTCGGTCCTGGCTTTGCGGCAGTCTACCCCAAATGGGGTGGATTGTCAGAGGTCGCTCAAGTGGGCTGCCGTGCTGCTGCGGTCGGCGGTGCAATATATATGCTGGGATCTGGTATTAAGAACCTGACACGATCCGAGCTACCCGATGCACCACTGGAGCTCTCATTCACGAATGATATCGACGTCAAGGCCAAATTGGTGGTCCAAGGCGCCGACGCAGCTGACTCTAGCAGTATTCGAATCAGCAGGCTCACTGCGGTCACAAAGTCAAACTTGTCTCCGGTCTTTGAACTGCTTACTGACGGCGCTCCCACACCCGCTGTCGCAGTGGTGGCATTTCCTTCGAGCACAGTCACCGCAGAGGACGAAAGCCCTCACGAGTTTCCGGTCTATGCTATGGTGCACTCGAACGACACTGGGGAGTGCCCTTCTGGACAATGTGAGTTAACTTTATCTTTTCTTCTTTTCTGATTGTGTTATGATGATTCACATACCGAATACTTATCTACATTGTCTGAATTTCTAATGACGATCATTATCTCTGACAACCTGATGCACACCTCACCCTTTATTATTTTGCTTGGCATACGATTGAAAGACAATCATGCTAACGAAAGGTCAACAGATGTTATATATCTCAGCACTGTCTATACCACATCAGCGAAATCAGTCCTCAAAAAGGCTTTTTCGTCTCTGATTGCCGCTGTTTCGAAGGGCCACAATGCGTCGTCGCCCATCTACCAGGTGTACTACGAACAGAGCGGCGGATCAAACTCTTTGAGCGTAGATAGAGGCATTGCTACCTTTCCTCTTCCGTCGCTGGGTCTAGCTTTCGATGATTCCATCCTTGACTCTGTTCATGAGGCTTGGAAATTGATCAATGCTCAGTCCGAGGGCACATCTGCTGATTACATGCAGTTCGAGGATCGAGAGGGTGGAGTGGACGATGATCCCTTCGACTAGATAATATCAATAATAATCATATGCGAAGTATTTCAAGTTTTGTTTCTTTGAGTATGACTATCGACTGCTTGCCCACTGAATGAATCTCTTGCTTACGGACCAGAAATATCCCGTTGCTACCTCGTTTCCCACCCTCAAATCAAGATATATACCGTTGACCATATCCCACATATGCTGTCAATACCTATGATCCCATTTTGCTTCCATGTCAAGTGTTCCCCGAACTCCAGAAAATTGGTGACTGATTCCCCCTGTAAATGAAATGGGCAACGCTGCGTCAAATCGTAACGCCATTGCCAATAAAAGTCGTTCCTGTCGTAGGCTTCATCGCCATGCGTCTATAAAACTCACATGAGTGTGATAGTGTACCAATTGAACCCTCGGTCAAAAAACAAGTCTAGGCCAGCTCATCGGCCATTTCGACGTCCTGCTGAGGAAGAGTGAGGCCAATGCGGATGGTGCCAAAGGGCTTTTTGTCGGCAATCCCATCTTGCTCGATAGTAATGATGTTCTTAGTTGCAAGAACGAGAACATGCATGAAAGCTTCCGATGCGAACTTCTTGGAGTTGGCAGGGTCATCGAGCTCGTCGGTAAGAGTTTTGAAATCAATCCAGCGACGGTCAGCTTGGTCGCAAGAACGAGTATATCCCTTGGACTCCACACGAGAAGTGGCGTAGCCTAAGAAGTCAAGAGCAGAGGCATCAATGACGGCACCAGAGCCTTGCGTGTCGTCGCCGTTGCCGAATTCGACATCAACCATGAAACCTTCATCGCCGATAGAAGAATCTTGAGAACGGAGCATCGCCAAGTCATCAGAGCCATGTTGCGGCCCAAGCTGATCACTCCAGCGCTCAATTGGACGAATGGCACTACCACGGGCATGCAGAGGACTTGGAGCAGGGAATCTCTTCTGTGCACTACCCTGCCCCCGAATAGACGAACCAGGAGCAGCAGAGGGAGGACGACTCCAAGGAGCCATAGATGAGGAGTGCCGATCTTCAAGACCCTTTGCGCCATCCATTCCCATCTCTGGGGCAATGTCTTCTCCAAACATGATAGCACCCATGTCATAATCAACACCACGCCCGAGCTCGTCGGCATGGTCTAACTTCTGACGGACATTCCGTGCTTCATTGTGCTCGTCTTCAAAAGCTTCAGCCGAAGCACGGCGGCGGCCCCGCGTCATAATTTCTGGTTCTTGCTCGGGATTCTTTCCCTGTAACTGCGCCGAGAGAGCCATGCCAGAGAAGTGTTCTGCGAGGAGGTGTGCCGCCCCTGACCTAGCTCTACCAATACCCGCGATCCCATTGTAAAAAAGTAGAGCCTTGGCGTTGTGGCGTGCCTGAGCGACAGTGGTAGCAGGATGTGGTTTGTAGTTAGCCTTCATGTTTTCAAGATAGTTCATAGACCAGCTTCGCATCTCTGTTGCAGCAACATGGTCCTTTCCGTCGACCATTTGGCGAATTCGACGTCGCCTTTGTCGTCTCAGTGGTGCTTTGGCTTCCTCAGTCGAAACTGATTCAGAGCTGGGCTCGGCCGAGGAAGTTGCTTTTCTGGCAACAGGGCGCTTGGAGAAAGGCTCAGCGTCAGGTAAGGCATCTTCACCCATGATGATCACATTGTCTCCTTCAAGGGGTCCATTTTCGACGCCGAGGCCGAGGCCGAGGCCGGCGTTGGCAGCTTGGATCTGGAGTTGCTCTTCGAATGCCGCCGTTCCAGGAAGGGGAGGGAGCTGTGGCTCCATGTCGCCGAACTCAATGAGGTTGCCGTCAAGGTCAAAGTTGAGATCAAGGCCAGGCATATTCGCAATGTCCACGCCGAACGGGTTGAAGTCCTCCGCAGGGTCCTGCGCATGAAAAGGTTTTGCGAAAGGAGAATCGTGGTCAAGATCCGTTGGGAGACGGTAACTTCGCCCAGAATGCGAAGACTGAGGAATGTCGAAGTTGAGCAGTGAATTGCCCCGACCTGAAGAGCTGGAACCTTGAGTCTTAGGAGTCATTTGAGAGACACTGCCTTGTGATGAAAACTTTGTCGAGAGGAGAACCAAATCATCAACGCTAGCCAAAAGGTCGAGCTTTGGGATAGTCGACAAAGGATCAAAGGACGGGTCATCCTGCAAGGTGATTTGATGTCGCCTTTGAAGAATATGTCAGTACACAGAGCTTTGTGAGGCAACAAAGGACGTCCTACTTTGACTTGCCCGCGTTTGGGTCCGTTTCGCTTGTGTCCATAACCCGAAAGAAGGTCATCATGTCAGATTGTGTCTTTTCAGCGTCTGAGAGCATATAACGGCACTGCTGGGCATAGACTCGAGAGACTCCATAAAGGAGGTTTCCCTGGAGACGTAGAGCCAACGGGGCTCCTGGGTCGATGATAGTCTCGCATGCCTTGGGAACGTTTACTTGTTGAATTGCCTTGCGAGTCAACCGCTTTTGATTAGACTTGCCCACGGTGGCAACGAGCCTGGATCGCAGAGTCAGTGAGTAGAATACGACGAAAAGAAGGCACTGATACATACCAAATGGTGGCAACCCCATACTGGGTATTGCTGAGGACTGAAGCGATGTTAGTTATGCCCTAGTTGGTGACATATCATGAGGTGACTTACTCTCGTGGCTATAGAACATGCTGCTCCCGGAGGCGCCTTTGGATCCCTGAAAGAGCACCCGAGACTTCGAATAAAAAGGGCAAAAGCAGGTTGTTCAACGAGGAAGTTTCGCTCTAAACTGCCCCCTATACTGATGGATCGGCTTGAAGTTGGTCGCGGTGCTGTAGTTAGTAGGTGAGGTTGAAAGTTTAGGAGTTTATGATGCAGAATAAGGAGAATGAAATTGGAAGGAGGAGATAAGGGACGATTTTAGTCGCATCTGATATTGATCAAGAGGGGCCTATCGCGGTGGCAGTTTCAATGCCTGGCAGCCACTGTCAAGCACCTGGCACCTCAGGCAGCAGCAACTAGGAATTTGCAGCACACCTACCTAGGTAGGTAGTATCTAGTGAGGTATCTTAGGTAGGTATGAAGAACTCTCTCATGTTGTATTCATCAGGCTCTTATTGTCACATTCAAGTGATTGGCAGTAATGACCCGTTCGTTTCACCCTCTCCAAGTAGCTACACTTGCAACGCCCCGATGTCATTATCTCAGCTTCAGTCAAGGCAACTTAGGAGAGAGATGAGTTATCGTTGAAACCATCTAATCGGCATGAAGAATGAGGTCGTTGATCGTTGAAATGAAAAGAAAACTCGGTACGACAATCTCGAAGTCGTTCATGGTCCATGTAGTTGGTGCCTCTTAACTGACATACCTTAGGGACTAGCCTATCGAGCAATCTTTGATGATACATTTCCTTTCAAGCATCGCACAAAGTCTCCATCGGCGCTAGTTAATCACGTACTGCTTGCCTGAAGCCTCGGTCGCCTTTATCATGTCGACCCCTGATGCCTCTTGCTAGACGGGAGGAAGTTGAGATATCAGCACAAGGGCTATCAGCAACTAGAATATTATTTTGAGTTTAACGTCACTCTGATAATCAAACCATCCTGGTTCCGTGGTCTAGTTGGTTATGGCATCTCGTTAACACCGAGAAGGTCCCCGGTTCGATCCCGGGCGGAACCACGCTTTTTGTTTGCTGGCTATTCATCGAAGAGAAATCTGTCCTTTTTGCTTATCTGCATTACGCTGATCAGCGGGCGATGATGTCGTTGAGATTCAGTCCCTCTATTTGTAAATGATGCACTGTAAGAATCGAATGGGTTCTATCTAAGGAGCTCTGGGACTTGGCTAATGACCACGTGTAACAGTCATGAGTGAATGCTTGCCCAGAGAAATCTGATTGCATGCAGGAGACCGAGACTTGTTTGGCGTTTAATGAACTCAAAAGTCTTGGCCATGTACGTCTGACTACTTGTGAGTTGTTCGCAGGCCAGTTCCGCTGGCAATCAAGGCAGCACAGAGTCCTAGAAGGGCCACGGCAGTCGAGGTGCCAAATGCATACCTCAAACCATCATAGTAAACCAGACGCGCCTTGACTTGCACATCGGGAGGTAACTGACGGATATAGTCAACAGAGTGTCTGATTTGCTCGATAATCTATGGGGCAAAGCACGATTAGCATCTGATCAAAGGCTTTACAACAGAAGTTGGCGACAAGAAAAAGGGCATACTCTCCATTTATCTGCTACGCCACTCAATACATCAGGCAGACGAACGCTGAGTGTAGTCTGAACGATGGCAGATGTGACTGAAACACCCCAGACGGTTCCGAGTGAGCGGATGAGGTACACTGTCGAGGCCGTGACAGCGTGATCTGTAACTTGTAAGCTGGCGATATTGATCGACGGAGACTCATGTGCTTACCGGCGTGGTCGAACGAGGCGAGTGAAGTAAATAGTATACCGGGATAAATGATGCCTTGACCAAGGTTTGCGGGAAAGACATAGACAAAGTACTTCCACTTCGAATCTTGGAACTGAAGTAAGGTCACCAAGCCGTTGCCCACCACCATCAACAGAGCTCCAGTTCGCACAAGAGTAAGTAGTTTGCCCCAACGAGACATAACCACACCAGCAATAAGGCCGCCAATTGGAGTCGCCAGCGAAGGAATCGCAAGTCGAGCACCGGCTGTGGTGGCCGAGTCAAGCAGAACAACCTGAAAGAAAAGCGGAAGCATGAAAAGGTACTCGCGAAGGGTTAGTTTAAATCACCAAAACTGATCAACTCGCGGAAGCTTACCCCATATGCAGCCATGCCTGCACATACGTTTGCACACTGCGTTGCAATAGGTAGCCTTCCTTGCAGCAAACGGAGGGGGATAACTGGGATGGCACTCGTCTTTTCCTCAACGAAGAGGAAAAGACCAAACAAGAAAACGCTTCCAATCAGGGCACCAATCACCCAAGGACTACCCCAGGGAAGCTCGTTTCCTCCCAGGCTAAGTCCCACAAGTTGGACCGAGATAGCTACGACTAGGAGAAGTGACCCAGAGAAATCGACTCTGTGCCAGACAGTACCTAGATTGCCATCGAGCGAAAAACCTCCGGATTGATCAGAGACGACTAGAGCCCCAATGACTAGAGCCAGGATTGATACAGGCGCCTGAAAGAGAAAACACCATCTCCAGCCAATATGGTCGGCAATCGAGCCACCAAAGGAAGCTCCAGAAATAGCTCCAAAGCCATAGATGCCGTTCTGAAGAGCTTGGTACATGCCGCGCTTCCTAAAGGGAATCATGTCCGAATTGACAATAGTGGCTTTCACATATCAGTAGAAGTGAATGAGAGAGTTGTTTGGAGTTACACTTACCCATTGTCATCAAGCCTCCACCACCAAAGCCAGTCAATGCTCTCATGGCATTGAGAAAGATGACATTGTTCGCAACACCGCATCCAAGACATCCAAAGGCAAACGTAATGGTCGAAATGAAGAAACACAGTCGTCGCCCAAAGATATCAGATACCCTGCCATAGAGAGGCTGGAACGCTGTGCTAGTGACGAGATACGATGTAGTCAACCATGAGGCTGTGTTTGCGGCATCGAACTCAGAGCTGATGACAGCATAGGTGGCAGCGGTGATTGTACTATCGAGGCCGTAGAGGAAGACATTCGACATAATGGCCAACTGGATCCAGACGAAGCCACGAGGAGGTTCCCAACTGTCTTCGTCGGGAGCTCGAAGTAGCGGCTGATCCTCACGAGGCTCCGGGGTATCATTTTCGCTGTTGCTTTGCTCTGAAGGGTCCAATGCTTCAGGATCCTGGGCTGTGAGAGACGAGTTCTTCATGATGAGACGATTTATTGCGATTGCGATTAACTATGGGTTGTTGATTTCCAGTGGTACGGGAGTTATCGCAGTCAGTTCAGGAGAAAGACGTTAAAACGCTGCGGCTGAAAATGCTTTTTGCGTCACCAAAATTGTAAATAATAAGAGAACCAATGTGATACGACATGGGGCACCAAACGGGTCGTCGGCCATGACTCAATTTCAAAGAACCAGGAACATTGACGTATTGCAGAGATAAACCGGTCTGAATCGATCGATGGTGAAATCTCGCATTGAAATCACGTATTGGCCGATCCAATAAGAGCCGGCAGATCATTACCTTGTTACACAGAGCAAGATCCGTATCTATAGAATTCGGCAAACGATTAGTCTACTAGGTATAAGTCCTATGGATTAGTGTAAGAAGCATGATACATATAGAGTTGAAGATGAGATAGGTAGTTATGCTTTTGTCATACTATACCTCAAACAAGACACTCAAAGATGCCCAGTGCCTGGGAATTATTCACTCGTAACAAACCATATACTTCTTTCTCTTTGACTCCCCTTCAGGCGATAAGAAAGATGAACACAAAAACAATGTTCGTAGCCTCCATGTCCAGCCACCAAACATGAAGAGCATATAGGCAATAGCTTGGGCCAAGATCTTGGTAGCCGCCTTTAAAAGAACCCAGCTGGCGATAGGATATTGTTTTCACGAAATCCCCAATATGCGACAGGTATCCATTGTACACAGCAATAAAGGCTCTGATAATAAAGCCCACCTCAGCATGATTTATACAGTTGTCCAGATAATCTTATCAACCCCTCTGTCTTACAGATTCATTGTATGTCAAACCAGTGCCTTCAACTATTACACTCGTCAAGTCAGGTCCCAAACTTAAGAAGTACATCTAAATAGGTACTTATTTAAGGTACCTAGGTATTGGTAGGTTCATGCCTAAATGCATGTGATTTGTTGCCCTGGAAGAAAAGAGCTTTTGCATGAAGGTAGAGCTGCAGTCATTGTGAGCCCGCCCGCTTTAGGCAGGAATGCAGTCTGCTGCAGCAAACATAGGTACACTCAAACCAACCACTTACCTACTAACCTTAGGTACCTTACGGCAAAACGAAATACTCTCACCAAAAGCCAAGAGAATCCCATGTCCCGAAACCAGGATTTCCAAGGACCAACTTGGCGCGTCAATGTTGTGGGCAAATCGCGCGAGAGAGTCATCAACTGTCGAAGTTCATCTCGTGCCACAATAAGGTAGTCACGCAACACCATCGACAAATCAGCAAAGACAAAGAAAGGATTGTTTTAATACGGGCTTTCCCGGCAACCCTCTCAGAAAGGGAGGTATCAACTGCGAATAGGACACCACTCACCCTTTCAAAATCCAAGGGTCCAACCATCCAGCGTAGCCTAGCCCTACGCTCCCGCCCAAGACCTGCTCCTGGGTAGGAAGGAAACCCGAGCTCAGTATACAGATGTCTTGGAATCATGACATATGGTGGTTCTGGTATAACGTTGTATATTGTTACAGAAAGAGCAGTTCGATCCAGTGTAAGGCCGCTTTTTTATTAGCACCTGGTGTCTATTCGAGTGACGAACCTCAAGGAACGAAAAGAGTTGACATCTATCATGTCCAGCGTTTCCTTTCTATTCTACCTACTAGCTACGATACTAAACCAGGTTGTCACGCACCTCGATGCACGTCAGCAGACACTCACCGCCGTCTATCACTATCAGAGCACAACCTGCATGCTTGTGTGACAGGTTGAGCAAGATGTACCTTCGAACCACGGAATTACCTACAGTCGCGATTTAATACTTCCCGCTCAACAGTTCCGTGCGAACCGTGCCGCTTCCCCTGAAGTATGAGTCGCAACTACCTACCTAGCTGAATTCAATCGAGGGCCTCGACACCTCGGTGAAATGGGGCCGGGCCAGCCGCTTAGAAGCAGATAGATTCCTCCTTTCCCATGAGAGAAAGCGGGGGATATCTAATAGTGCCTCATGAGTACCTTAGTAGCTGGTGCGGACAATACATAACGACCCAGGTACTGACTGATAAGATGCGATCTGAAAGTGGTCTCCATACCAGTATGATGCCCCGCGGGCTGTTCCTGCATCTGAGATGCGCCAAAAGTCACCAGTTTAGAATTCTATATCTGGTGATCAAGCAAGCCCCCCGCTTTTGATCAACAGCTCTTCACACCAAGAGGCTGACAATGAAATGGCTTGAAGCAAAGATGAGCAGGACACCACTTCGTTGAGGTCTTCAGCGCCTTCAGACTTGGATGAATGTGGAGAGAGGACGCCAAGCTAGACCTATTCAAAGCTGGGAAGAAGAGGTGGGTGTCGAGCTCCAGCAAGGATAAATGGACTTGGGCGTCACATAGCGCTCTTTGGGAATCCCAAAAGAATAGCCAGGTCTGGCATCATAGGCCGGCCCGACCACGCGGTTCACAGCGGTTAGGAAGATCGGCAACCTTACTGTAAGGAAATAATGGAAGCTGCGCCAACATTGGATTCTTGCGACAGAACAGGACAGGACAGGACAGGGCAGGGCAGCGGAAGACGAAACGGAAATTAAAACAAACTTGGTCCTGGAAATGCAAGCTCGACGTACCCGACGTCAAATACATCATCATTCAGCTCCACCACTTGGCGCAAGCTCGACCGCCGTCTTGAATAAAACCGGATTGAGATACCGTCAACGTAGTCGCTGTGCAACATTGGCTTCCGTCAGTTACGCTGCGTCTTCTGCATCTGCCAGGGAACTTCTCACAGCCAAGACAACACCCGCCAGTCGTCTTATCCATTGGCCATCTGGACTTCTGGACTTTTAGGCCTTTCTGCCCCCCCCCCTGCACTCATAGGTAGCCCGATCATGATCCACAGCATACACAACCCCGCCATTCACAGTGGGTAAATGTCCTCCGAGGCCTCGCCGGGAAACTGTCCGTGATACCCCGCTATCACCGTATCGTGTCGAAGCATCCATGGAAGCTCGTTATGCCAACTAAGGAAAACGCCCGAACGTGTCCTCAGGGGAGTTTGCTGACGGTCGTCCCTAATTAAGGAAGTCACTGTGCAGCCTCTAGATCCTCCTGTGCACCCTGCATTCGCAATTGTTGGAGTTGTTGTGGCGGTTGTAGTTTGTACGGAGCGCATGCACGAGAGCTTGTGACACGAATACACACTGGGCGGGATCAACAAACTTTCTTAACAGTGCCCAGAAGCAAGAGACTTTTATTCAAGACTTGCATAGAACAGAACGCGTCATGGTGCTTTCGATGGTCCTCCACAGCATCATCATCGTGTCTTTTCTCACGTGTCCCCGCATCTCAGTCCCCCTTGCAACCTCCACGCCAGAGAAATCCACGCCACGATGCGATACGGCTGCCCAGCCTAGACCTTGGCTCGGGTTGAACCTGGTACTTCTCCGAAGTGCTCCGCTGGCCAATAGGTTTTCTGTACTCTGTACTCTGTACTCTGTACTCCTCCGAGCTGGGCTCTTCACCTCGCTCGCTCGCTCGCTTGCTTCCCACCATCCTCTTCTGCATACATACTGATACATACCTGGAAACTCCATGCATGTTTATCCGCGGCTGTGCATCAAACTCCTGGGCATCCTGACCCTCCCTGTCTTACCTAGCTTGGCGTCTTAAACACCGGTCAAAAGGCCATTCATTATTCTGGCTCCCGCACACTTTCACAGGTCTCACTTGTCTTGCCTTCTGACTTTCCACGCACCGTTCAACCGTCCCAGCCGCCTACCGTGTGATCCTGTCATTGTCCCGTATCGCTACTTAACCTCAGCATCCCCAGTAGTTCTCTTGGACTGATGCTCGAGCTGTCGTGTGCTAGCTCTCTTCCGCTTCGCTCTCAACTGTGCTTCCTCCACCGTAATCTGCCATCATGACGGGCGCTCTCGCAACTCCACGGTATAGTACCGACGACTTCGAGACAGCTTCTATTCGCTCTGCTGCTCCTTCTTATGGTGAGTAGGCAAAAGTAGTTGCGATTCTTTGTATCCCGCTGGGAAATCGGCTCTACTTATAAACCATACTGGAGCTCGATACCAGAGCTCCACTACCTGGCACGAGACCAACCTTACTGACTTGTGCATTGCCTCAGTATCGGAAGCTCCCTCATACCACTCAACAAATCCATACCCCGAGACCCTGCCATCATACACCCCTCCAGCTCGGTCTCACGCGGTTATGAGGTCCTCCTTAGTTCCCCAAGGGAGCGGTACCTCAACTCCACGCCAGCAGACTATCGGCTTGCCTCCGGTACCTGCTCTTCCTCTGCGATCCCAACCGAACCTGAACAATTTTCGTATCGCGACATGGTCTTCCGTCTCTAGCAACCCCAACGCCAGACACTACCAAAATGTCGCGAACCGGCGACTGACTGCTCAGCGAGATCCCGTAGACAGCCTTCGTCGAGTCATGACCGATGTTAGCGAGCAAGAACAAGAGCGATACATAACAAGACCGTTGGAAGATCCCTATCTGGTTGGTGAGGTCGCTGCTGCTCGTGCTCGTACAGAGCGACTTGCACGAGAATCAGGGGATGATATTCTTCTGCGAGAGGATCGCCAGTGGGACTGGTTCTTAGGTAAGTTAGGGGGGCAAACAAGCTTGTCGAGTGTTGTATCGTGGTTGTTAACGTAGAATCAGCTCGAATGAGAGACTCGGATGACCGGCAGCGGAACTGGACTCCGACAAACCCATACAGGCGGGAGGTGGAGGTTGGGAGCCGAAAGAAGCTCCTCCGCCGTATTGGAGGACGACGCTTGCTGTGATCTTGCTTTGCTGATCTCTGCCTTTTTGTATTTTCTTTGCATGTTTGTCGCGCTGGGTCGCTATTGTCATCTCTATTACGTTGGCTGAAACGACATTGCCGCATTCTCATGGCGTTTTGATGATCTAGATTGGGCTGTCGGGACAAGGCATGGCATGCGAGTTGGGGGTTCTCAAATTGTCAACTGCACTCCGATTGATGGCATGAAACGGTCGTCGTGAGCATATTCTTCTCTTCTGTCGCTCGTTCTCGAACATAGGGTCGCATAGGGCTTGGTGAACCTGGGCTGGTATTAGGTAGCTCACCCCTCAATTGAAATCAACACTCAGGCTCTCTTGAGACGTATAGTGCCAACATGTTGGACCAATCATGTTAGCACAGACTTTGCGATTATGCTCGAAGCTAGATATGGTCAACTTCCCCGCCATTTCTCTACCTGTTTGCAAAAGATATGTTACACGTCCAATAACGCCATGCCCGATGTACATATGATGGTATGCCTCCGTAACTCGATGGCAGCTAAAACCCTCCCCGACGTACAAGTCGACCCTTTGATGGAAAGTCGACAGAATAGGTGTGTGATTGTTGATTGAATAGGCCTTGTTTAACCCTTGCTCTTGCTGTTCAGGAGAAGAGCAACGATGAGTCTACAGGATAATTAGCATGACCAAAACACACTGAAATATCATCAATAACGTACCCATAGAGACCAAGAACTTCGCCGAAGATAAGAATCAGGACCATGCCAACAAAGATCCTAGACTGTTCCATATAAGCACGAACGCCAGTGTCACCAACAACTCCGATACAGTAACCGGCGGCAAGACCAGTCATGCCGACTGCAATACCACATCCGAGATGTAGAAAACCCCTAATACTGTCAGTGTTCGTTTTCGTTGATGAGACTTCGCGTCGACGTACGAAAACAAGCTGTAGTTCTTGCCTGGGTCGAGATCCTCAGCGATGAGGACGGAGATGACTAGCGAGTAAACGGCAATAATACCGGACATGACGACGGGGATGAGGCACTACAAAAGGCGTCAGCGATAGCTTTGATGGAGCCAGAGAACAGTTGCACCTTCATGATGAGGTCTGGTCTAAATGTACCGACACCAGCAATGCCGATGCCAGACTTGGCTGTGCCATAAGCAGCACCAATACCTATCGGAGTCGTTCAGTATTCGATCTGAGTAATATCGCATCGCGTAAAGAGGGAGGAAGTATCGTACATCCGAAGACCATTGCAGCTGCAATTCCGGCCTACAAACTCGCAGCATCAGCATTCGCGTCCACCCCTGGTTTCAGACCAACAGAAAGACCAGCACGGGGATACTCACCATCCCAATGAAGGGGGCAAACTTGGGGGCGAGCTCTGATTCTGCCATGGTGAGGATATGAGGCTGTCGGCGAGCTCTAGTGTCAAGGGCGACGTGAAGAGTTGACGTTATAGCTTGATGATGATGTAGCCTGCTACTGGCCAAGGCTACCAGAGGAGTTGGAAGCTGAGGTGGAAAGCCACATTGGAACGTGTGAATTTGACCAATGACGAGTGAGTGGCTTCTTGATATATCACGTGATTGTCCCATCCAGTAAGGCCTTGACAGAAGAACTTGGGACTCGAGAAGCACCTTAGGACAAAGGAATGATCATTAATAAGATATACATATATGATTACATGATAGGGATGATAGAGATGATATAGCTTCTTAATATTTCTGCATATAGAGCTCTACCTGGACTTGAATAGACTCGTAGTTCGAGATATAAATGAGGTCGGCATATAATTAATAGAGTATCTGTTAATGATGGGGAATAACAGGCTTCTGCCAGGTGGTGTCTTGACCGTATTTGAGGCAGCCGATGTGGACAGTTTCCATGGAGGACATTTTTTCTTTGTCTCGGTACCTAGGCCGCTACGATTATTCTCCTTGAACCCAAAGACGAGATTAGGTATCCGTACATAGTATGCCTTCGAAGCTGCTATGGTATTAGTGAACTTTGCCCTGCATCATTGACCAAGGCTGAAGGGGCCGAGACAGCCGGCAATACCAGGTCTTTGATTCCACAGCTCCAGTCACAGAAGCATTGGAGGGGATGCAATCAAAATCAAGGGATGCCTATCTGCTGATATTGTTCTCGGCAACTCTCGTCAGTAAGATTGCCCGAGTTCAGCCGTGACAAACAACAAACAAACAATACCTACCTCAGTACCTAGGTGGATTAGTAGGGAGCAATCAGCAAACACCCGCTGCATAATCAAAGGATGCAGGTTAATGTCAGAAGTAAGAATCAACGGCCACTAGCGTGCCCCTTGGGTCCCTCCAGTTCAACAGGAGGTTTAATTGCCGTAACTCCCGTCTAAGGTGTGGCGACGCAACCACTGGATCAATTAACCTTTGAATTGAATTCGACTCACCACAAAGGGTCCATTGCGAACAAAGATCCCGTACAACGAGTAAACGAGTACACGGGCACAATTGAGCGACGCCAGAGGAGATATGACATGTGCTTGCTACATGAATGAGGCAGCAGTAACAACAGCTGTAGCAGCATCTGTTCCAGGTGTCGGACTGGAGCGTCAACGCTACAGTTAGGCGACCAACCTCAGGTCGGACTACGATGCACAAACAAAGAGGCTCAACTTCACTGTAACAGCTCGAGTTGACGCCTTGAAACAAGGAACCGACCTTCAGTACCGACTAAAGACAAAATTACTCTTTTGGCCTGCTCCTGAATAACTACCTTACCTAACTTGACTTGTCCACTTCTCTTTTTCGTATCCACGGCGCAACGCCAAAGATCCATGCTCTTACACTGTTACTTCATACCCCAGTATATTCATCCCCTGAAATTGTACTAAATAATTTAACTGCCCATAGCCCATCCACTACGGCGCGCCCACATTGCCGGCCCCCCGTCACCACATTCATCTCGACCCCCAAAGAGCACAGAGGCCGCCATCAGACAGGTGGACTCTGTGGTGGATCTAGCACTGGCGTGTCCGTCGTTGGCTCCTACAGTTGACTCCCTGTCCTGTCCTGTTCTGTTCCATTCAGTACCTGGACGTGGATTCTATTGGCTTGGATTGCCTTTACCTCTTTACCTGCGACGAGTCGGGTGCCTGGCCTGGATCGTGAACCTGCAACTGCAACTCCCTCCAAAGTCCATCACCAGAGGGCTACACCCCCGAGAAAAACCCTCTCGAGACGGCGACCGCCCATTGCCTGCGATCACATTCCCTATCGTCGTCCCCCCGTATCCTCGATCTGTCGACGAGCTTCGGCCCAAGGCGAGAAGTTTGCCATTTTGCTCAACCGGCCGCCTTGTCCGACGGTCCCCCTCGAGCCCAAACTTGCAAATTCCCTACCACACAACACTTTGCTTGGGTACAATTCACACCCCGATCCCTCATCATCTCTCGCATCGTAACGACGAGCGCTACCTGCGAGGGTATTCGCAGCGCCAGTATATAACGGACGGTTATCGCTCACGCAACATTTATCTTAAGCTTAAGGGGACGTACAGTATTGGCGTCGACTGACGGCGGCGCATCCGTCGAAGTCGGCTGTTGATACGCCAGATAACGAGCTTTTAGCCTTTGGCGCTCGAAACCCTACCGGTAATGCAATTCCCATCCCCAGGTATCACCCCTTTCTTAGAACACCCTCCTGACATGCCCTCGATCAAGTTTCCCTTATCATGTCGAACTACGGTTACGATCCTCGAGGAGCTCCTCAAAGGCCGCCGCAGAGGGGCTACGGCGACGACAACAATTACGGTCAACGAGATGCTGCATTCTCCAACATCTTCGGCGCTGCTCCGCCTCCGGGCCGATCCCAAACGATGACTTCGTCCTCTTCGATGCCTCAAAACATGATGGACCCCGGTCGCACTCAGACTATGTCTTCAATGTCGTCTGGTATGCAACGGCAGCCACCGCCTCGTGCTCCCCCAGGACACTATGGGGACCCAGCAGCTGGCAGGACTCGGACAATGGATAGCAATAGCATGATGGGGAATGGCTACTACCCAAGCCAACGCTCAGCATCTGGTGGTCAAATGCCACCTCACTATATGCAGCAGCAGCAACATCAGCAACCACGACGTCCGTATCCTGGTCCTGGAGGACCTCCACCTCCTCGAATGGAGCAAAGGGGTCCGCCGCCTCCGCAAGCCCCTGGTGCAAGGACTCCCGCCCAGCGATTCTATCAAGGAGGACCGGCACCTGCAATGAACAATGACCCTTATCGCTCGCAGTCACTCGCTTCTGCTCCTCGTCAGCCAATGTATCACCCTCCTCCCAGCGCCTATCAGCAAGCACCAGCAAACCACCTTCGACAAGCCCCGTACGCACAGCAGAACTCGGCGAGGACAACCGCTCAAGGTCGAGTTGTTCCAGAGCGTCATGAAGACCGCACCATGTCGCTGACTGGCAATTACCAACCCCAGAGCATGGACGCCCATCAGACCATGAGCGGCCGAGTCATCCCTAACCGACGAGCACCTACCGAGCCGCCGGCCACCAACGGTTATCCTAATTCGATGCCTCACGCTCCAGGGGCACAGACCCGAACCTCTAGCATGGTTTCGTCCAATGGTGCTGGCGATCATAGTAGGACAATGTCGATGGCCTCTACCGTGGCACCAACCATCACCCCTTCCGAGTCTGATGCTTCCACTTTGGTTCAGCGACCTACCAGGAGCAAGTCGATCGAGAGCGAGCGCCCCCCGACTGCCACGAAGATTCGACCACCCCTCGTATATCCTGCCCTACTGTCTCGAGTCGGAGAGTGCTTCCGTCGCAAGATTATTGTTGGTGACCGGACCAAGAACGAACTGACATACAAGAATGCTTTCAGCGGTTCTGAGGCCGTCGATGTCTTGTCATATATTATTAGGACTACTGATCGCAACCTCGCCCTCCTTCTTGGCCGAGCTCTTGATGCCCAGAAATTCTTTCACGATGTCACTTACGAACACCGCCTGCGAGACTCCCAATCGGAAATGTACCAGTTCAGGGAGACGTTGATGGATGAGCCAGAAGATAAGCCTGCAGTCAATGGTGTCTTTGTCTTGCTTTCTGAATGCTATTCTCCAACCTGTACCAGGGATCAACTTTGTTATTCAATTGCCTGCCCTCGGCGATTGGAGCAAGTTTCGAGACTGAATCTCAAGATCAACCCTGGGTTACGAAAGGAAGATGCTGTTAATGCTGTCGATGACGAGGCTGATCAGACAGACGAACAGAAACTCTGGATTAACTCCGTTCCAAAGGAGGTTGCTGAGAAGGTCGATGAACGGGAGAAGAAGAGGCAGGAAGTTATTTCGGAGATCTGTTATACCGAGCGAGATTTCGTTAAGGACTTGGAATATTTACGAGACTTTTGGATTCTGCCTTTACGATCAAAGGCTTCGCCAGTTCCTGTTCAGCGCCGCGAAAAGGTTGTCAAGACCATTTTCAGCAACATTATCGACCATCCCAGTATTCACACCGTCAGCTCCCGGTTTGCGTCCGGACTCACGACTCGACAACAAAAGGAACCTATTGTCCATAATATCGGTGACATTTTCCTTGAGTATGTCCCTCAGTTCGAGCCCTTTATTCTGTACGGTTCGAAGCAGTTGGAAGGAAAGTTTGAATTCGAGAACGAGAGATCAGTCAACCCTTACTTCAGCAAGTTTGTGGACGAGATTGAAAGGCGCAAGGAGTCGAGAAAACTGGAGTTGAATGGTTATTTGACCAAGCCCACGACTCGTTTGGCACGATACCCCTTACTTTTGGAGAACGTCTTGAAATACACGGAAGATGGCAACCCTGATAAAGAGGACATTCCTAAGGTTCTGGTCATGATTCGAGATATTCTCGGCAGAGTCAACGCAGAATCTGGAAAGGCTGAAAACCGATTTAACCTCAGGAGGCTTCATGAGCAGCTCCGTTTCAGACCTAACGAGAGGGTTGATCTTCGACTCACTGAAGAGGGACGTGAAATGGTCTTCAAATGCCAGTTCAAGAAGTCGCCCACGGATCCTGCAGAAATCACGGCATTCCTCTTTGATCACGCCGTTCTTCTTGTTCGCATCAAGCAGACTGGCAAAACTGAAGAGATTAAGGCATACCGACGGCCCATTCCCCTGGAGCTTCTCGCAATCAGGGAAATGGACGAGGTGATCCCCAAGGATGGCAACATGAAGCGTACCTCTTCGAGCTTGATTCCTTCGATTCGGAACAATGCCAACGATCCAGCGAGAAAGGAAGGCTGGCCGATCACCTTCCGCCATCTGGGTAAAGCAGGTTACGAGCTGACGCTTTATGCGTCCAACCAGGCTGCTCGTCAGAAGTGGCTTGAGTTTATTCATACTGCACAGGAACGCCTTCGATCCCGTGCCGACTTCTTCAACACAACGGTCATCTCAAGCAAGTTCTTTGCTGGTACCAACCGTGTTAACTGTGTTACGCCATTTGGTAAGTCCTTTCTGCTTTTTCCAATTCGATCGCTAATATCATGACAGACGGTGGCCGTAAGCTCTTGTACGGTACTGACAATGGTGTTTACCTGTCGGACCGCAAGGTGAAGGATCAAGTGCCCCGTAGGGTATTGGAGACTGCAAGCGTTACTCAGATTGATATCCTGGAAGAGTACCAATTGCTCTTGGTCTTGTCTAACAAAACACTCCAGTCTTACCCAGTTTCTGCCCTCAACCCTGATGAGCCCGCATTGTCTAGGAGGCCTAAAAAGATCCAGAACCATTGCAGCTTCTTCAAGACGGGCATCTGCTTGGGCAGACATCTGGTCTGTTGCGTCAAGTCATCTGCCCTCTCTACTACGATCAAGGTCTTTGAGCCTAATGATGCCATGACCAAGGCCAAGAAGCAGAAGGGTATTGGTAAATTCATGAGCGGCGGTCATGATGAGCTCAAGCCATTCAAGGAGTTCTACATTCCCACCGAATCCTCGTCCGTTCACTTCCTCAAGTCCAAACTCTGCGTTGCCTGCGCTCGAGGCTTCGAGGTCGTTTCCCTCGAAACGCTCGAAACACAATCACTGCTCGACCAGGCTGATACGTCACTTGACTTTGTGGCTCGCAAAGAAGGAGTTAGGCCAATCCACATTGAACGACTTAACGGAGAGTTCTTGCTTAACTATTCGGAATTCTCCTTCTTTGTTAACCGCAACGGCTGGAGGGCCCGGCCAGAGTGGCGAATTGACTGGGAGGGTACACCACAGAGCTTCGCACTCAGCTACCCCTGGATCCTTGCTTTCGAGCCAAACTTTATTGAGCTCCGGAACATGGAGAACGGTGCTGTGCACATTGTGCCTCGGAAGAACATTCGCATGCTTCATAGTAGTACACATGAGGTAAGTTTGATCACACAGAAAGCTATGTCTTTGCAGGGATGCTAACATGATGTCAGATTTTATTTGCACACGAGGACGATAAGGGAGACGACGTTGTTGAGGCAATCGACTTTTGGAAGAGCAACCGCAAGTCGGAGCTGCTCGGTTCATAACAATAAATAAATACCGGACCCGGCATTGGGGGAGCGTTTCTTTTTCCTGGAAAGATTTTTTCTTCTTGTATTACTTGGCGGCGCCCGGCTATCACGACGTCGACTATCCTTGGGCGTGAGATACTCGTAAGAGTATTGACGATTTTCGGCTTCTATGTGGTATTCCTTTTATTTGGGATGACGCAAACTTATGGGCCGCACTTCGAAACGCTCACACTGGATTTGGCTGTAGTGCTCCTGACTATGTAAATCGTCAAGTCAGCACATGATGAGCCTTGATGCCGGCTGAACCAGAGCTAAAGCATCAGCTCAATGGCGCCGCTAAGATGTTTGAAATATAGGAGCTGCAGATACGGAGACGGGGGACCATGACCAGCAGGATGTAGGATGGGACAAGATAAGATGACGAGATGGAAAAGAGAAAGACGATATATCGTAGCCTGTACTCTGGAAGGATGAGCGGTGTTTAGCATGGCATGGCATGGCTACTGTTGCATTCCATGGCATGAAATATTTTGGAGCAGCTTGGAGCGATTTGAGACTGAGGGAGCGTCGTGAAATAATGGCCTGGACAGAACAAGGAAGGGAAGGACTGGGCTCTACGGTACTATAGTAGTTGAGTTTACAATTTCGATTGTAGTAATTGGAGATGTCCTCCTCGACTTTCATTCTCTGCTGGTACTCACTTATTCACTTCTCTTTCACTTCTCTCTCACTCAATCTGTATGTCTACGAGAGGTACCCAACCACCTAGGCCTCGGGGGCAAGAAAACAGCGAACCTTACTGTGGGGTGTCAAAATGAACTTAGTAAAGAGTCCCCTAAGTTTAGGCTAGATTTACCTAAGTATTTCTATCGCTCAGGGTCAAGGTCCTGCACATTCTTTCATCCCCTAGCTTACCTAGTAGGTTCCATAGTACTTGGCCAAGTGTCGATGGTCCACTCACTTAGTACTATAAAGAGAACCAATCCCCTCTCATGCGACCCTGACATTGGCGTATGCCATGTGGCAGTGTCTTCTGTGGCTCGCTTGTGGTAATGACGCTTTTTTGACCATTGGGTTCTCTTTTTCAGCGTCTTGAGGCCTGATGAAATCTCCATTTTTTTCATTTCTTCACCGAGTTTCTTTGGACTCGGGGTTACTCATTCTGTTAGTTGTTAACTCGCCTAAAGTTCTGAGGTCATGATTCGCTAGGTGCGCGAGCTGCCTTGGCACCTACTGGTACCCTTACCTTAGTAGGTAGGTAGTGCTACCTCGCTGTAGCTCAGCTAGCTCAGTACCGGACCAGGCACTAACTCTACCTGTTGCTGCTACCTTAGTACCTTACCTATCTCCAATTGCATGTGATTCATTGAATACTGACATCACCTCCATTTGGACAAGACCTTGGACTACAGATTAACTAGGTACCTTATCAACCTCTCTTGCTAGCTACATCGCTCATCGATCCTTGTCCCTACAACAACAAGAACCTTAAGCTGGGATAAGCTTGTATCGCGGCAATCCTCAGAAAAAGATTGTCGCGATGGCTATTCCTTTCATCGGAAGGCTTCGCCCGTAAGTATCTCCCCTATTCGTCTTTGTCTTGGCCTGGAAGATCTGCGTGGCGCTCATCCACACGCTCATCTCTACAGTCTACTACATATGCGCCGACTTTACTAACCTCTGATCCGAATAGTCACGAGTATCTAGCCCTCGTGGGATCATTTATTCTCGTCGGTCTCGAGGCAATCATTCGAGTCTTGACTTTGGCTTTGCGTGAGTCGCAGACCCTTTCCGAGCGGTGTAGGGGTCATACTAACAACAACATCGCAGCCCCATTTCTTGTTACGCTTTTCTATAGAGCTTCAAGACGGCTCTTCGATAAATTTTCTGCGCCTGCGAGGCGACGAGCTGAGAGTAAACGAAAAAGTTGGCTTTTTGGCTGTTTCTACTAGTTAGACTCGGACTAACATCGTATAGCGATATCCACAAAGGTACGAGACGCGCCTGACTTTGTTGAGCTGTGTCGCATTTGGGGCTACGAAGCAGAGGAACATATCGTCCAAACCAAGGATGGATATCTTTTAGGTCTTCATCGTCTGCAGTGGAGAAAGGGCGAAGAAGGACAGAAGGTCAACTACGGCCCTGCGAGCCTGAAAAAGAAGGTCATCTACATGCACCATGGCCTTCTCATGAATTCAGAGGTCTGGGTTGCCCTCACAGATGAGCAAAGATGTCTGCCATTCGAGCTGGTTGAGAGAGGTTACGACGTCTGGGTAAGTTTGCCTTCATTGCTACGCAGCCCACGTTCCATTGACTAACACCCTGCTTACCTACATAGTTTGGAAATAATCGGGGTAACAAGTACTCCAAAAAGTCAATCAATCAGTCACCCACCTCCAATGCCTTCTGGGACTTTTCCATCGACGAATTTGCCTTCCACGACATTCCAGATAGCATCAGCTATATCCTTGACACGACCCAGCAGGAGAGTCTCTCGTATATCGGCTTCTCGCAAGGAACAGCCCAGGCTTTCGCCAGCTTAGCCATCCATCCCAAGCTCAACAACCAGATCAATGTCTTCATCGCTCTCGCGCCTGCTATGGCGCCTGCCGGCTTATCTAGTGGAATTGTCGACGCGCTCGTAACGGCATCGCCTTCTGTCTTGTTCCTCTTGTTTGGTCGTCGTTCAATTCTCAGTTCCGCTACCATGTGGGAGACCATCTTGTACCCGCCCATCTTCAGCAAGCTCATCGACATGGGGCTTTCATTCTTGTTCAATTGGCAAACCCTCAATATCTCCGCGAGTCAGAAATTGGCTGCTTACCCCCATTTGTACTCTTTTACGAGCACCAAGAGTGTGGTTCACTGGTTCCAGATCATTCGAAACAAATCCTTCCAGATGTATGACGATGACGTTCACCAGCCAATCAGTGTTACTTCAAGCAGCAAATACTCCAAGGTTGCCAAGTACCCGACTCGAAACATCAAAACACCAATCGTTCTGGTTTACGGTGGCAGCGATTCCCTGGTGGATATCAAGGTTATGCTCAAGGAACTACCCCCTCAAACTGTGGCAACTGAGATTCCTCACTATGAACATCTTGACTTTCTCTGGGCCCGGGATGTCGATTCACAGGTTTTCCAGCACGTGTTCGATGCGCTTGATAGCTTCACCGATGCCGAGCATACAAAGGAGGAATATGATCGATACTATGTTAGTCGGCAGGAGAGTCTTCTAGGATCAGGTTATGCGTTTGGGCATGCTCACCATGGCAGCGAGAGCGAGTCTTCAACACTCACACCTAGTCTTGAGGGAGCCAATGGTGTCCAACTTGCGCCCCAACCTCAGCCACATCGAGCACGAGAGCAGGCGTCTGGAATTCCTTCCCCCAAGAACACAACGAGACACAGAGTGAAATACTCGGGTGAAATACCTGCAGGCGACCGACCAGCCACCCCTGATCTTTTTAAGAGTGCTGCGGGAAGAGACTCACCTGAAAGTGGATTGGATTCCCCAGTGGCGGCCAGGGTAAAAGCTGGTGTCAAGCGCAGCGGGAGTGTTGGGAGCAATATCAGCCTGGATATGCGAGAGGGCCGTGGTATCAGTGTCGGTGCGAGTAAGGCTGCTGGCGGTATTGTGACGAAGAGCGGCGCCAGCGGAACCAACGTGGAGGAGAGTCCTAGAAGAGACAGCTCTGCAGAAAAGAAAAAGAAGTAGGTGGCTAAGTGGAAGCGCAATGGAGGAAGAGTTGGATTCAGTCATGTCTTCGATCGACGATTCAGAAATAATGCTTATTCTTTTTATTTGTTACAGGAGTGACAGCGATCCATCTCGAGCAGTACACGCACGTTACAATATATTGGGTTTGAGAGAGCCCAGTTTTTCGCTATATACATAGTGCAGACTTGCACAGAATCAAATTGCCGGGAGGCACGATAGGATGCAACATAAGACAAGCCAGAGAGGACCCTCCTCTATGCTACACTGATCGCTCCCCGATCTAAAGAGGCACAGCAATGAGAAAGTTACTCTCATTTGATAGGTAGTCAAAATAGGATGATGGTGCGAGGAAGTGTGTGTGGGCCGGGCCATATGCAAGGCTCCTTTGATCCTTCAACTGTATTATTGAGGCTGAACTGAAGCGACCAGCACTATCTCTTGATAGGACTATCTTTCAATATATCCGCAATCAAAACGGCCATGCATGTTGTTTTTCGGCCTCTAAGGGCCGACGGGATGATATAATATGTCAGAGACTAACCGCAAACTTCGCGAAACACGAAATACGACGGAAGTGAACTCCGATATCATACTTGGGGCCCTGCACCTACTTCTCTAGCCTTTACCTGGATAGCTTTCTTATAGAGTATGAATATTTCAAGATTGTTTATGTATGGGCAGAGTGGAGGGCCACTTGCATTGAATCTGAAGTACGGGAGGGGTTACATAACGAACAGTCATATAGGTATATATATATATCGGGCTACCTGTCTTTTCATTCTTTTCCTTCAAACACTGGACACAATCACTCATATTTGACCTGCTCTCACTTCCTAATTATGCAGCCAACCTCCCCTGTTTCCGTTAACGGGGCACAAGCTCCCGACATGCCCTTCTTTTGTCTTCAAAATCCCGAAGCTGGAGCGTGTGTCGATGATGCGGGCTACTACCTCTATCGCATCGATCTTGCACCAAATGCTGCATTTCTTGTGATATTCACAGTTTCATTGATCGGCTTCATCGTCACTTGGGTCTTCACTCGCAGAGGTACGGCTTTCAATGTCGCCATGATCCTGGGTCTCCTGTGCGAGATCATTGGATACAGTGGACGCATCGCGAGTTGGTACAATCGCTTCGATATGAATGCCTTCCTTACTCAGATTTGCTGCTTGACCATGGGTCCAGCCTTCATGGCTGCGAGTATCTATCTTTGCCTACGCAGGATTGTGTCAGCTTTTGGACCAGAGAACTCAAGGTTACGTCCCGAATACTATACTAGACTTGTAAGTCATCGAATTGTGGATCTGAATCGAACTTGCATTCTAATATACCGACTCTCTAGTTCATCCCTTGCGATGTTGTCTCTCTAGTCCTTCAAGCCCTTGGGGGCGGTATGGCATCCGTTGCTTCTCAACAGTACAAAAGCGCGGACCCAGGCACAAATATCATGATAGCAGGACTCGCCTTTCAAGTTGCGACGATTCTCGCCTTTATTGCTTGCTCAGTTGACTTTGCCATTCGGGCTATTCGTCGTCAACGTGTCCTCGGCGATGCAGCCTTTGACCAGCGCCCTGAAATCGTCAAAGTCCGCAATTCTCTACGGTTTAAAGCTTTTCTCTGTGCTCTATCGCTCTCTTCGTTTTGCATTCTTTGGAGAAGTGCGTTTCGAGTTGCGGAATTATCTGAAGGCTGGAAAGGACCCCTCATGGGTCATCAGTATATGTTTGTTGGGTTTGAGGGAATCTTGATTGTTGTTGCCGTGGCCGTTCTCAATATCTTCCATCCCGCCTTGTGTATGAAGGAGCTCATGGAGATGGATGGTGGTGGTCTCAAGGGTATTTGGGGCTTCCGCAACCGCAAAGACAATGCCATGACTAGCGAAGAGTCTGTGGAGGATTCAGACCAAAAGACACCCACGAGCGCAGTTGTAGCAGTTTAGGCGTGGTCCGGTTTGTGTAAGTTGATGTATCAGAACAAAGAATCACCAAGTTGTATGTAGGGAAGCCTGCAGGATTGATAGGGTGGCATCAATGTTGAAAGGACGTATTGTAGGTAGGTAGTGGATTATATTGATCCTTTGGGTAGTCCCTACCTAGGTATGCTTCTCCGAGCCGTTTAGGGAGTATATCCCAGCTGCATTCGAAAGTTAGCCTCTGCCAAAAGTCACTTGTAGGTGTTTGACAGCGTCTTCTATCATCCTATACCCCCTATCAATCACCCCATGAAGCGAGAGAATAGAATGTGTCCCGCCTTTCACCAGTAACGTTTCCACGTCAACTCCCAACCCCCTCAGCTGCTCTCCAAAGGCTAGTGCCTCTGGTGCAAGAATATCCATCTCTGCAACAGCGATCCACGTCTGTGGAAGCTTTCTCAAGAGAGACTCGGGGGCGAGGTTAGGGCTTGCGTCCCATCGAGAGCGATGGTCATCATGAGTAAAGTAAAGCTTACGATAATACTCCATTCGTGCAGGTGTAAGCCAGGGTGCAGTCTCGGCATTGGGCCTCCATACCCCTTCAGCTGTGGCAGTATTGTCAACAACCGGTATGAATAAGACCAACGATATAGGAGGATGTGTAATAGTGTTTGGTAGTGATGGCTGAGCTGTCGGTAAGGGGACTCCTGGGTTCGATGCAGATAATGCAGCGACAATCGCCAGATTAGCACCGGCTGATGTTCCGCTGAGGGAAATACGGGAAGTGTCTATCCTTTGTAGCTCAGCCGGACGAGATGCGACCCATCTCACGGCGTCAATCGCATCCTCGACTGCAGCTGGGAATGGGCTTTCAGGGGCAAGCCCATAGTCTACGCTGACGACGATACACCGCGCTCCTGGGTTTTGTGTAAGCATCGTACGTGCTATCAGACACAATCAGAGGAACACATACTCTCACAAGCCCAGCAACAAAGATCGGTGCCATTGTTGAGTCCTCCAACTGCCCAACCACCACCATGAAACCAGACGAGGACAGGCCAGCCTCGGTCATCACATTGGCCTGTTGGTGTGTAAACTCTCACTCTGAATCTAGCAACGTCGTGGTCGCCGATGCTCCCTACGGGAATAGGTTTTGTTCCTCCAGGAGGGAGAGAATGCTTCTTGGTACGGATTGAGCCGTCCCAGCTACTGATCTCGTCTCTTTCGATATACTGCAGATGCGCCTCATGATAGGCGACATATTGGGGATCTAGGCTGTCACGAATGGCGGGATGGAGGGGCTGACAGATCTTGCGGTGTGTGTCACCTGTCATTGTAACGACTCATGGGTTTGGAGCAGGTTTCGAAGAGTTGTAGTGAATCAGATTGCGAGGTTGATTCGGTTGATTCAGTTGATTCAGAGGCGAGAGGTCAGAGGTGAAACCCCACGCTTCCTCCAACCCCCACTATTCAGAGGCCAGGCCCGCATTGGATGGATGGCAGGTATAAAAGGATAATGTAGTTTCCTGCGTAGAATACCATAGCAGTGACTTGCTATCGGTCCTTTCAAGCTTTACAACAACATAGGGTATGTTAGCATTGAGATGGAGTCAGCCTGGCAGCTTCAAACTCTCATGACCTGACAGTTATTAGTTGTGTTGTGTTACCACGTTCACGGCAAGCTTGGCTTGGCTTGGCTTGCTCATAGGCATCCATTGCGTAAAGTGTTTGGCAAGTCAGCCTGCAGAATCGGTAATTCTAACGGGTCTTACGGTGTGCTTGGCCAATCTGCCAACCAGTCTAATTACTGTTGGCCATGGCTGTAGGTTTTCTTGAGCAGAAACGCCGTCTATACTCTATACTCCGTAAGTGGAGAGAAGATGTGCTATGTACCTTAGTGAATGCCAAGCAGACTCAGCATGGGTGCTGTGGATTGTGCGAGATGAAGTTGGCTCGGTTGGGGGTAATTATCTGGATTTCCGAGGCAGGGAGTCAGCTGCCCAATTTTCAGGGTCCTTAATCCTTACATAGGTAGGTAGGTATCCATGGTAAAAATACTCCGTACACACAAAATACGACATGGGAGGGGACTGTCCAGAACAACTTGAGCTGTCTTGTAAGTTGTTGTAGGGCTGTGGCTTCGGGCGGCTGACATCCATGCTTCGTTCGGTCTGGCCGTAACACGTCGAGTCGACATGCCGAAACCTAGCACATGCAGTCAGATGAGTAGAACATTCATCATAGGAATGTCACCATAGATCAGCCCTATCGTTCTGTTGATGGGAGCAATGTCTTGGATTATTGCGATTGGTGGGGGGGGGACCATTCACATCCATGGATGTATGTATGTATGTGTTTACCAGATTGAATCAAGGTTCATCACCAGCCGTTGCAGTTTTTATTAGAGACTCTCGGGTAGATCAAACTTAACAATAGACAGAGCATAATTAATAATACAAAGAAAGAAAGCAAGAAAGCAAGAAAGAATCAGTTTCAACGGCTTTGGGTGAGTACAAACAAATCAAGTAGTACTAGGCTGCTTCACAACTGACCGTCCATATTGAATGTCGGATATCAGTCCCAAATTGAAAAACGCATTCCGTGACCAATGGTATTCCCGTACCGAGGTGAGAGTTGGTAGTACATACAGTACGGAGTACATACTTGTCAAACAAAATACGAGGAGCCGGGAGACAATAGCCTTACCTATTACCTATTGCGCCATCCTCCGTGACGTACGGTGAAAGAAGGTACTCCGTAGTTAGTTGGATCCCGCTAATCTGGCAGCGAGGCCGCCCAGTAACTTTGCGACTTGTGTACTGAACCCCCCACATTAAACTTGAGACCCAATCCAATGGAACACGATACAATCATGGCTCTTTGGAATGATGCGTTTTGCACCGCCGCGATCGAACAAGAAGATCGTTTGTAACTTTTAATCCGTACTCATCTCAGTAACCACTATCAAGGATGTAAAACATCCTCGGCCACGGACGCCAAAAACCCCAGGTCATGGCCCAGAGCACGAGCCAGTGACCTAGACCATCAATAATGTGGTCGCCCAACAAGTCTCATGGGTAAATTCGAACAGCAAGGTAATCACGGAGTACTTTACTTTCGATGGTCAAAGACCGAGTTCAAAAGATCCCCAGGGTTCCCCAACAAGCGATAATTAAACACTGTGGAGCGTGTTTGTTTGTTACTAAAGGTAGTACCCAGGCACTGAACAGGTACTGTACTTGCGATTCATCAGTATCACAAGGCAAGGTAAGCAGCAAGCCTCTTGGCCGTTGAGACTATAGGTTAGTAGATTAACTTTTGTACATATCATTCATTGTGGCTTATACTGTAACATCACCTCGAGGCGTTCCCGAGGATAGTCCATGCATGGATGGTGAGGATCTGTTGGATGGTTGGATAGCAATGACATGGGGAAGCTTCGGAGCCTGATTGATCTTCAGTGATTAGTTTGGGTTATTCCAATCTCACCTACCTTACCTTAGCACTTAGGTAGTCTACGCCTGCATACTGCATACTCCCTCTCTGCTCTGGTCTGCTCTGCTCTGTTCTCCTCCGTCGGATACAGTCCCCTTCTCTTGGGTTTCATCACTTTGTCTTATTCTTTCCCTTGTCACTCGCTAAACCCTGCCTTTGCACCAGCCAAATTCTGACAGCTGAGGACGAGACTGATTTATTATCGTTCTTCTCG
Source organism: Fusarium sacchari (assembly GCA_017165645.1). Taxonomy (NCBI): domain Eukaryota; kingdom Fungi; phylum Ascomycota; class Sordariomycetes; order Hypocreales; family Nectriaceae; genus Fusarium; species Fusarium sacchari. The sequence goes on from JADANP010000006.1 coordinate 1,048,984, forward strand.
TCTCCAGTCGTCTGTCTCCCCTCCCACCACAGGACGCAAGGCTCTACCTCCATATTGTTCTCTACCTACCTTATTACCTTATTACCTTATTACCGTAGTAGGTAGCTCGCTCAGGCCCAGATTTAGGACCCGACAAACAGAAAGATCCATACTTCAAGTGGAGGAGGAGGACTCAGGACCCTGTTTGCCTAGACCAGACTACGCTGTCCGTTCCATCAGTCCCGTCCCGTCCTGTCCTGTCACTGTCTGAGTAAGAGGGGCTTCCGCTCTAGCTTCGCTTCTCCCTCTCTCTATCTCGCCCAGACAATCCAATCCCAATTCCGCGCCCGCCGCTCTCGAGTCCGCCCATCACACATAACTACATATCCAGTCCAGTCCAGTCCATCCACATCCAACTCCGACCCAAGATCCATTTTCTCCGCTGAGCTCATTCGACTCGAGACCAGACCCGACCCGACCGCCTCGATTTGTTTTTGCGCACAACAAATCCGTCGCTCTTTTCCTTGCGTCTTACTCTGTCGGCGACAGCGTCATCTTCCGCACCCGCAATTTCATTATTATATCCATAGTCGACGTCCTCGACCCCTCAATGCGACCCGCCCACGCCCATCAACCCTCGCCGTCCTATACGAGGTAGACGCCCGAACCGCCAAGCCCAAGCGGCACTCACATTTATTCTTTCGACCATTCCCGATCCCCTCGTCACAACTACTTCCAACTACAGTCACCTACCGCCATGTCTTTTCGCGGCGACGACCAGCGAAGGTATGGCCATGTGCCACCTGTGCAGTATCCAGTCGCCGGTCGCGGCCAAGAGTACCAGCAGCAGCAGCACCAACAACAACAGCCGCACTCATCCTACGACGATATTGGACGCCGAGCTAGCTTCAACGGTGGAGACGACGCTGCTTATATTCAACCACCCACCAACCGATCTCCTGCCTTTGGTGGCTCTGGAGAGGATGAGCTCTTCATGAACAACAATGGGGCGGCCCGGCCAGGCTACGGTTCCACGAACAACGCGCTGTCGGGCTACCAGCACCAGTACCAAGATGTACCTCCCACGCCGACATACTCATATAATCCTCAAAGTTTTGCGCAAACTTCAGGCTTCTCGCGGTCGACATCCACCAATGCTCTGCCATACCGCACCCAGCCTCAGCCTCAGCCTCAGCCCCCCTCGCGTTATGCTTCGAATGCCAGCTCCTACACACCCCAGGCTTACGACCCTTCTGCTTATGCAAGCACCAATGTCCCACAACGACAAGCTTCTTACCAAGGATACAATACATATGGCCAGTCATATGGGTCGCAAACATCCCCTGGCTTCAACCACTCTACAGGAAGTTATCCCCAATCTGTGGCTTCTCCTGCTTTATCATCCGGATTTGAGCAGCCGTTGCGGAGCCCCTCACTCAATGCCTCGCCTGGCGCAGCACAGACTTCGGCATATGACCAGTCTTATAGCCAATACCCAGGCCAATTGTCTAATGGGGGAGGATCTTTCTCAAGCGCTTCGCAGCCTCCATATCCTACCGCGACGCAAATGCCAGTCGGGCCATACTACTCCCCGAATGAGCATAACTCACTATATAATAGAGGATCCCGTTCAAATTCACAAGCCTCGCCTATGGGATCACCCGCGAACCCTGGATCAACATCACCCGGATTGCAACGGCACCCGACGAATGCACCCCTGCCAAGCCGTCCTGTTGACGATGAGCTCACCTGGAGTGCCGGACATGAGCGCATTACGAGTGACAATCTTATGCAAGAGCTGGAACTAGAATTGGGCGGCTCTGGACAAGGCTACCGTCCGCTTCCTGAGCCTGAGAATGGTCATTATGATGACGAACTTCATCGCCAGCGATTGCAACGGTTTGACTCAGGCGCTACGACAATTCCTAACAATGCCAGCCGAACGACATCCACGCGAACTGGTCAGACAGCTTATGAGCCTGAAGAAGAAGACGACGCATATGGAGAGGCTGGTCTCATGGCTATGCGCCAAGCTGAGCTTGACGAACAGCGCTTCAGTACCGGCTTCGGGTATACGGACATGCCTGCTATGCCAGAACCCTCTCCAGAGCCCGCTCCTATCAACTCTTTGTCAACGAAGGTGTTACATACTCACCCTGAAGAGCAAGGCCACAGCAGCGACAGTGATTTTGCTGGTGTAGACTTGGGAATGCTAGGGGGTGGGTTTGGTGGTACGTTGACCTACGGCGGGGATGTTGGATCTCCACCCGCCTCATCCGGTCAAGATACTGGCCGACCACTGCCCACGCCAGGCTATTTCAACCGTGCATATGATCAAGGGGAAAGTGTGGCTGCGTTCAAGACGGCAGAAATAGACTACGGTGGTACAGGAGGCTTGCAGCCACCAACGCAACATCGGCTGAGCTTCGACGAGGAGGATGAACGAGTATCACTGCGGTCTCGACAGAGCGGAACGGAGTCCCCTAGTAAGGACGAACTGCAAGACCTGTTCTATCACCCGGGACTATCAAACCGACCCCTACCAGCTATCCCAGGGCCAGGATCCGATAGCAGCTCGATGCTCTCGGTTCAGACCAACAACCGACAGCAATACCAACACGCATACTCGCGTAGTACTGATTCGCGATTTGGCGCGCCGGATAACCCTGAAGCCTACTATACGGGCAACCAAGCCTACAACCTGCAACCCGAACGATCCATCTCTTTGGCTGGTCATAGCCATACACCCCAGGTGCAAACACCTGCTCGATCCAGGACTGATGCTGCCGAAGAAAGGAGGAAGCTCGCCAGGCACGGCCACCAGCAAGTGCCATCCAACCAATCTTTCCCGGAATACGAGACTCCTGCTGGCTCGATAGCGGCATTCGATGGAATCACACTACCAAGCGGTCGAAAGAAGAAGTTCATCCCTTCCAAGCTTAATGCCTCTGATTTCCGCAGATGCACTGAGCCATGGGCTCTCAGTGGTCTGGAAAATTGGATTCGTGAGATGGGAGAAGGTGAGATGGATCTAAGGACCAAAACGATCGAGGAGGCTTTGATCAATCTCTTCACTGGCAAGATCCCCATGATGAATGTTGCAGATGCCGAAGTTCTCAGCACACATGTAGTATCGTTGATGCTGGAACGAGGTGTGCTTGTACCTGATGAAGAATGGGTCAAATTTGGAAACGGCCGCATCTCTGGAGTTTTGTGGCAATTGACCGGCTCTGGATGCTATGCTCCCAAGGTCCACGACGAAGAGATTGGTGGCCGGTGCTACTCTCATCACTGCACTCGTACTATCAAGAAGGTTGACTTGGAGGAGCTCGCCCAGGACTCTCAGCCTGCGGACGAGTGGCACGTCTTTTATGGTCTTACCAAGGCCGACTGGGAATCAAAGCCCAAGAAGGAGGTCGAGCGTCAGAACATTTTACACGAAATTGTCACTGGTGAGGAAAACTACATCAAGCAGTTGGATATCTTCCGCAGGTATTACAGGGATCAGCTTCGGGCCATGCAACCCCCTGTCCTGAAACCCGAGAAGCGAGACAAGTTTTTGCATACGGTGTTTGGAAAGCTTGACCAGGTCCAGGCGATCAACAAGGACCATCTTTTGTCGCAGCTCAAGTATCGACAACAAGAGCAGGGTCCTTGGATCATTGGCTTCAGCGATCTGTTCCGAGAATGGATTCGCAAGGCCAAATCAGTCTATATCGAGTATGCTTCGGCTTACCCCAACGCAGTCTATCAGGTTCGAAGGGAGGCCGATCGCAATATTCTCTTCAAGCGATTCTTGGATGACATGCAGAAGCAAAAGGTGTCTTCGAAGCAAGATTGGACACATTACTTGATCGCGCCTATTCAGCGCCTTCAGCGTTACTCCCTTCTACTCGACAGTGTCGAGAGAAAGATGCCAACCGACAGCGAGGAAAAGACGAACTTGGCCAAGGCCATCGCGGAAATCCGACAAGTCACTCTCGAGTCCGATCTCAAGGTCGAGGAACAAAACAAGAGAGTCGAAATGATGGAACTGAACAGAATGCTGGTGCTGCGGCCGGGTTTCCACTCTGTTTTGAATCTCGACCATCTTGGCCGTGAGCTGATCTTCCAAGGTGACCTACAACGAATGGGATCAAAGGGAGTTAGATGGGTTGACACACATGCTTTGTTGTTCGACCACTACATGATCCTGGCCAAGACGGTGACTCCCAAGGAGGGCAAGGACAAGAAGTATGATGTTTCCAAAGAGGTACGTGAAATTGACTGCACAGCTTACGAAACCGCATCTGACTAGGCGTAGCCCATCCCCATGCCTCTCCTGTTTCCTGAGAGCATCAACGACGAACCCGTTCAGAAGCAAAAGGGCATCACTGCTCCATTGGGAAGAACCACTGCAGCGGCCGCCTCCAGCACTCAACTTAACAAGGTCAGTAGCAATACTAGTAGACCTGGTCTGGAACACGCGGCGACAAACTCGTCTATGGCCTCTGGTACACCAAGCGGCTCAAACGACTCGGAGGGAAAGATCCTGTATCCGTTCAAGGTCAAGCATCTTGGTCATGAGGTTTATACTCTGTATGCATCATCAGCCAAGGATCGTGCCGACTGGTGCAACATGATTATCGAAACCAAGACAAGACACGCCAAGGCACTCTTCTCTCAAAATGCTGAGCCATTCAGGCTGCGGGTTCTCGCAGATGCAGCTTTCCACTACGATACCGCCTCTATGTACGCAAGGTTCCCGAGTGTTGCAGTTAAGGGCACTCCTCTTGACCGGGCAATTCACGAGCTGGAGAGCGTGCTGGGACCGGCTCAGGGCGTCGCCCCTGTATGCCGTGCCCAGGTCAACTGCGCTACCAGTTTCACTGCCTTTGGCAAGTCTGTTATTGCGATCGGAACTGATTACGGAGTTTATATCTCAGAACCGTCAAATCCTCGCGGATGGCAGAGAGTATGTGATTCCCCTTTCCTCAATCTGATATAGCTAACAATTTCACTCCAGACGGTCCAGGCAACTCGCGTCACTCAAATTGCCGTCCTTGAGGAATTTTCTGTCTGTGTGCTCATTGCCGACAAGAACCTCATTTCATATCCTCTGGATGTGATCGCTCCAGTATCTGACTTCTCGGCCCCTGTCAACGACAGCCCTCGACGGGCACCACAGAGACTTGCCAAGGACGTCACCTACTTTGCCACAGCTAAGATGAAGGACAGAATGCTCCTGTTCTACAAACGAAAGGAAGGTCTGCATACATCATTCAAGGTCCTCGAGCCTATCTTCCAGAAATCTACCGAGAAGAAGTCACGACTCTTTGGCGGACGAAAGACCGGTGGTGGAGGATGCGCGGAGACATTCCGCGACTTTGACGAATTCTTCTTCCCAACGGAGTGCTATTCCCTCAGCCTGTTCCAAACGTACATTGCAGTTGCGACAGCGAAGGGAGTTGAGATGCTCACCCTGGATAAGAAGCAGCCTATGTCTATTCCCGACCTCAAGGCGCCTGCAATTGCCAACATTGCCAGCCGCATCCGAGATCAGAAGCCGCTGGGCATGTTTAGGCTGAACGAGAACGAATTCATCGTGACATATGAGGACTGCGCTGTATACGTGGACAAACACGGTGATGTCAGCCGCACGCTGATCATGGAGTACACTGGCAAACAGAAGAAGGCCCGCGGTGCGACCATGTACGGACAGTATCTACTCCTCTTCAACGAGGACTATGTTGAGGTGCGCAACGCCGAGAACGGACGACTGCGCCAAATCATCGCGGGCCGAGACGTGCGCGTGCTCGATCTCGGCGTCCGTGGACCGACTGGCCGAAGCACATTGAATCCGCAGTCACACAGTAACGGATATATGCAGTCGACAAGCGCGGGTAGCGAAGGGTCAAAGGGCACCGTCAAGATTGCCATGGCCCATCCGGAGCTCCCAGGTCGACAGATCGTTTTGGAGATGCTTTTGAACGACGGACACACGGAGAAATGAGAGCAAGCGAATGATTGATAATGGTTACGATGATGAGCATCTCTGGAGACTCAGTGCCCACCCGGCGTGGGCACAATATCTTGAAATATGAATGACTTGAGATCATGAGATGAACAACCAAATTGACGGGGCTGTTTTAGAAGAAAGGGAGGGAGGGGGCTTATCTTTCCTTTGAGTCTGTACATGTACATATCGGCACCGGTCTGGTTCCTCGCTGGACGCTCCGTGGCCCAGCAGCCAGCTAATGATTGGATGGATGGATGGCTGGGGCTATCTATGGCGAAGGGAAATATTTGTGGCAGGGCGTTCATAGGTGGTGGTGTATAGGAAGTTGCTGGTGTGAATACCATCACGAATGATACCTAAAGAACAATTTAGAGAGCTATCTATAGTGGATTTGGATTATAATAACAATAAAGGTCACCGGCTGTTGCATAGCTGGTAATGGATGGCACACTGGGGTTAATCTTTGCAGCTATTACCTACGAGATGCAAGCCGTGTTTTGTACATGCTTATTTGTTGAACCCAACCCATCCTCATTTCTACATGCTGACTATATGTGCAGTAATCTATCATGTAAAAAGTGACAAGCTATTCCTGAGCTCCCCTGACTCTGGAATGGCTTTGCAGTACCCACCCTCCTTTTCAAGCAATAAATGCGTCCATTTGCGACCCACGCCTTTCGAAAGCAGTCCCTCTGTAAGGAGTAATCGACTGTGGCATTGCCAATCGTGAGATATGTATCCCGGAGGAGTCAAGGCCACCCTTTTCGACAATCGTCTAACTTGCCCATGCTTGGTTGCATTTAGGGCTTGGCCTCCTGGATGGTCTCCTTGGCGTCTGCCTTGATGTCCTCAACGACGCCCTCCAGGCTCTTCTTCTTTGCTGACTCGTAGCTGAGAATTCGGGTGATCTGGACGAGGCCGACCATTCCGAGGAAGAAGTTGACAGCGGCGAGGCTAAGATATAGCTGTTAGCTTGAGTGCATATGATTTAGCGGATTCTAGGCGTACAGGTAGTTCTTGGGCTTGATAATGAGGCACCATCGAGTCCAGATGATACCGGTGCAGGTCAGAGCGAGGTTCTGAGTGAAAGAGAGCTTCTCGGCGGGACGAGCGAAGTCGGAGATACCGGCAAGGACAAGAGCCCACTGTAGATGGCGAACAAGGTCAGCAATTGTGGTTATATCGGGGTATCGAGAGTAGGTGCATCCGTAGTGTAGATATCGCGGGGTGAGATGGTCAACGAACCTTCATGACGGGAGCCCTACAACCACGTATATTAGCATTCTGTGTCAACAACCGCTTGTTCTAGACTTGTCCTCACCAGAAATGCACAGTCTTGAAGCCGACCTCGCTCTCCATCATGCGCTTGAACCAGCTCTGCTGCTGCTGCTGCTGGGCGCCATCAGTGCTCTGCCACCGACGGCCGCTGCCCTGGTAGAAGTTCTGTCGGAACGCTTGCTGACGGAAAGCCTGTCGAGCGGGCGCGGCGAGGGTAGCCTGACGGAAGAGAGGGCGCGAGGCGCGGAAGATGGTGCTTGCGGGGGAGGCCATGATCGCTATGCGACTGTCGTCAGTGCCAATATCAATCAATGTTAATTGATTACTTAATGTGAGATGCAATATCAGGAATCAAAAAGTTGGGTAGTTGCGCGCAAATCGAGACATTCAGCGACCACATGGAAAAGTAAAAATGACACAATTGAAGCCGCGATCAGCCAGTCATTAGCAACTTACACGTTGATCTCTTGGTTGAGGAGAGATTGGTTCAACAGAGAGACGTTGTGGTCAAAAAGATGAGATTCAACGTCGGCGAAAGATGGACGGGAAGCTTTGGGACGTTGGGGCAAGGGTGGTCGGTCGGTCACTGTAGCCCCGAGATACAGCTGCCGTGCTGCTGTGGTCTGTAGATTTAGCGCACCATCCACTAAAAGTCCATTACTGCACGGCGCCCGGAAACCGGAGATATCGTGCGTCCGGGGCTCACTCTCACTGTGGACGAACTATGGTAATTATGGCTATGTACCTAGTATGGATACAGGCATCCATCCAATCCAACCTCATGGATACGTGGGGGGGAAGGAAAAGCTGTCAGCGGAACCGGAGGCCGTGCATAATCCAATTATGCACGCACACTAACCTGGAGTATTCCACCGATTGGCTCTTTTATGCAAATTATACCTACCTACATAACCCGAGCCTCATTGAGGAACTACCTACCAAATGACCCTTGCCAACCACAAGCTAGCAATTACCTAGCACTTCAAGGCCGACCCGACTCCGTCGCTTCTGTTTTACCTACCAAGGTAACGAACGACTCAACCACATACGTCAATTCGCTTCATAATGTCGGCAAAGTACGCTTTCACAAAGTCTCTCCGCGAGGTGCGATTCCTCCTTTGCCAGACTTCGGAGCAGAGCGCGGCTCTTCGGTACGTCTAAAACCAACCGCATTATACCTACTCCCCAGCGACGACGACAATCCGCTTGCTACTGGCCCAATTGGGCGCATTGGAGGACACGACCGATCGGACGACATTGCACAATGACGGTAGAGCTTGGGGAATCACTGGGCTGATTGTTTCCTGCGCCGATATAGATCATTCATCACCCGATCGTACCCTACCATGAAGCGCAACAACCCCAACATTCCCATCCTGATCCGAGAGGCCGCTGGCACCCAGCCCAAGGTCTTTGCCCGATACGGTTCGTATTCTATATCGCTGGGAAACCTCCGGCATCTTGGAGCGATACCATCCCATCACGGCAGTGCTGACATGATCAAAACAGACCGAGGTGTCGAGAAGTCACAGATCCTCGAGGGTCTCTCCGACAAGGAGATTGAGGAGACCGTCACTGGCTTGGTCAAGGCTGATCAATAGAATCACAAGTATCACTTGATCAGCATTTGCGAAAAGACAGACAAGTTATAGGGAGAGACCTCGAGCTCGGGCATCACCACGATGGAATGTACATAAGGGTCAATTCAGCATGCGACAAGAGAGCATTGGACTACTACGACGCCTGTCCATCATCTTGAACATCGACCTCCTCGTAGCTGCTTCATGGCCAAGTCGCTCGCCAATGGAGTCATGTTGTTCCCCAATTGTTAACACATCGAGATACATATAAGCTTCCGGGCTTGCTATATCCATGTAGCAGCACCTCACCATTGTCAACAAACATAACGCACCACCATGTCTCTGTCTGTACTTATATTACGCCTGGCATAAATCGGACTTTTTTTTATAATCCCTGGCCTGAGACCATTGTGACGTGCCCAACAACAGACCAGATATCGCAAACTATGTCAATGGACAATCCAACTTGTCCATGCCCGATGCAAACCCTTGAAATCCACTACCCTGTCCCCTATTCATCCTTCCCTCCCACTTTTACTGATCTGATGTCAGGTAGAGTGAATGTGCTGACCGAAATAAATTCGCTGGCCATTTCTCGATTTTTGTTTGCTCGGTCCTCCTTGTCCTTCCTGCTATGTCTCAGTCACATCACAGTCTAGTTCTTGGTGACAGGAGATCCTTGTCCGAGCCCACCGTTATCTTGGGTAGATTTTGTCTTTCCACCCCAAATCAAGGGTGTCTGCGGCTTGGATTGTGCCCGTTCCCGAGAAGCTGGAAGTGAGGGCCAGTCATCGTCGATCAGGCCAGGCTTCTTGACCTTTCCTTCTTGATTCTCTGGGGTTTGAGGCGTCTCTTGAACCTTCTCGACCTTTGCCTCGACATTGTCGGTCTTGGCACTCACTGTCACAGCCCTCTCCTTGCCTTTGCCTCGTTTCGAACTTTTTGCCGGGGTCTTCTTTCCCTCTCCTTGATGAGCAGGCCCCCTTTCCTTTCTAGGAGTTCCTTTTTGGACCGCTTCTGAGATGCCTCGACGGCGTTTAGGGGTCTGGCTAGTTACGACGGATGGGGCTTTCTCATCCTGAAGAGTTGTCTCGCATGCATCATCGTCCCCGCTCTTGGGGACCTCTCGGATTAGTTCATATGTTTGGACATGTTTGACAGCTGATTCATGCACCGTGCCACTGCTTGGTGCTTCAACACCGCTCAGATTGGCAACTGTTCCTTTACTGAGAGACGCTATTCTCGACGGAGATACAAACTCTCGGGCCTCGGGATTAAGGAGACTCCTTGCGCCATTTCCATGGTCACGCAAGTTCGGCGAGTCATCAGATTCGGGGAGGCTCAGGCATTGGAAAGCAAAGTTGGTCGAAAGAGGTGGCGCTTGAGCATCGAATCGTTCTCCTGCAAGCATTGAGCTGGGAATCATAGGGCGAGGTCGACGTTGCTTGCCAAAGCGAAGTGAACCTCCTCTACCCATTCTGAATCCCCGACGACCGCGTTCGTCCTCATCAGGGGAATCTGATTCGTCAAATGGAGGTTGGGGTTGAGGCTGAGGCTGAGCCATTTCATGCTTATTCCCATGCTTCTTACATCGCTTAGCAGATCCAGATACAGAAGGCTGCTCAGGTTCATCGTGGTGTCGCTTGATAGGCGAGGATGAACCCGGTTCCTGACTTCCCATATCGCCTCCATGGCGTGTATTAGACCCCAGCCCTCCACTGCTACCATGCATGTGCTGAGGTGCCATGTAGCTGGATCGAGGAGAAGACGGCGGCTCATTTTGTTGAGAGGCGTGATTGGACTCGTTGCTTGTGGATGCCATGTTCTTCGCCTTCTTTTTCTTGGTCTTCTTCGCATTCTTTCCTTTACCTCTTGGGAGCGTGTCTGAAATATGCTCTTGCTCAAACGATTGTTTAACATTGAATATGATATTTTCGGTCACGGGAGAGGTCGCGGGTATCCCAGATGGCTGTGCTTCACCTATAGTGGTTCCCTGCGGTTCAGCAGCAACCTGTCTTGTTGTCCTGGTGGGATGGGCAGTAGATGAGCTTTTTGGTGCCTGCGGCAACGGAAACTTCGACTCGGGGTTCTCCGACATAGATGGCCCGTAAACATCGCTGGTGCTTGGAGCAGAGGTTGCATTCTGCCCTGAGATTGGCAACTCCATCTGTGTAGCGTTACGTTCCCGATTCTCACTTTTACCAACTCCAGAGTTGCTGCGACACTCAGGGGCGATGCCGACGGGGTTCATTGGGGTTACTGAGCGAGGCCCACGGAGAGTCAGAGGCATAGGAATTTTAGCCCATGCTCGTTCTCTCTCTTTTTTCTCATTCTCAGAAAAGAAATTTGGCACACCACCGTGACTGCTCTTGCTACCAGTTGGTTCAGACAGTAGTTCAGCTTGATAACCAGATGTCACCTTTGTTTCTGCTTGGCTTTCAAGCGCCTGAATGGGCATCTCATTCAGGTGATGTGCTTTCGTATCAATACCCGCAAGTCCTGTTTTCTCGTTTGGTTTCGTTGGGGTTCCGTGGGAGGCGAGGGAAGCTTTCGAAGGAGTGCTAGGCAAGGAAACACGGGCTTTGATCCCAGTATACTTGCGTATGTCACTTTGCGGACTACCCGTATCATCTTGATCAAGGTGATGGATTTCATCCAAAGCTTCTTCAGATGGAGGCTTAGTCTGCAATACCTCACAAGAGGATGCGTTTTGCGGCGCCGGCTGGATGGGAGGAGGAGCAATATGCCTTGGATCAAGAGCCAGCTGTCCAGGGAGGGGTGCCTGTATGCCGGGTCCGGACTGCACACTTGTAGATGGAATACCAGAGGCTGGAGGTTGTACGAACCCAGACACAGAACGTTGCCCTCCAATGGGTTGCCACAAATGACTGTTATGCGCTTGCCCAGGGTTGACTATAGCCGGGTGAATGATGCCTGGCATCATGTGAGGGACTGCGGCAGTACTCGGTGCATTGCCTGGCATCGATAGGCCGAAAGGATAAGGAGAGAATGGAGGAGGGGCAGAGTTCTGACCAGAAACTCGACCTGGGAGTGGTCGAGTAGGTGCTTGCTCCAAGAGTGTCCATCTTGATCGCAACGCAGGGGAGAATGTAACAGATATGCCTTGCTCAGGCATGTTGCCGCCTCCGATAGTCAGTGCTTCACCAACTGACGAGGAATTTACAAACCTAATTCTTGTCAGTCGATCATTGATTCCATGCTGAATCCATAACGAGGCATGACTCACCGGGCAATAAAACGTCCTGGTTCTTTCGAGGCGATCGGGAACACCTCTTCTACATGTCCATATCTCTCAGCCAGGCCAAACTTGAGCCGTGCCAGTATGTCTGGTCCAGTAAGTCCTTGATAGCCTTGGACAATGATGTATACAGAGCGGTCACGAGACTGGCAGATCGGGCAAGAGCAAGGTATATAATCTTTGATCGTCCCATCCTGAACGTTCTGGCAAGTAACTGGATCCCGACGCCATGACTCTTTCCATGGTGCCCCCTCGCGCCTCTTCTGGTTGAAATCAGGGCCGGTATGAGGTTGCGCAACAGGCGCAGTTGCGTTTCGCTGGTTGTGGCCACCGCGGCGGTTTTTACGAGCCCCTCCGCGATGGAAACCTCCACGACTCAATCCAGCATTCCCGCTGTTGTTATTGTCATGGTTTTGATGAGGCCATCTGCCATCGTTCGAATCGAAACGATCGTTCCGAGAAGAGTTGCTGGTATTTCTACCACGACCAGTCAATGAACCCCTCTGAGGCAGCTGTGACTGCTGAACAGGTGGAAATCCATGGTCAAATCCATTATGCATGGGAAAATTCTGTTGGGGAGGTAAAGAATAGTTTCCTTGAGTGGCAGGGTTAAAGGTTCCTGCTGAGTAAAAGGGGGCCACGGGAGTGGTGTGCATCGCGAATTGCCCAGAAAGTCTCATACCTTCAGGGGGCTCAGGACTCATCGCGCTATTTTGAAGGCCTACATCAGTTGTTGGCATCTGATTGAACGTACTCATTGTCCCAGGATACTTCATTTCTTTCTGACCGTGAGCCACTGGCTCATCAAAAGCTCGGGTTGGTCGCTGATTCTTGGGTCTGTCATTGGCGCTCAACCGCAACTCTGCATCTCTGATGATGTTTCCAGTGATATGGTCCTTTGAACGACTCGAAGTAGCCTGGGCTAGTTGCTAATCAGCCTTCTGGCTATCGGTCGGAGGCCCCTGGCTTGAACTTTCTGTGGCATTTGCAACATCTTTTGTAGGACTAGAAAGACTTGCGTTACGCATAACTGCTGAGCCTGGCAATGATGTTGTCACTGTGGATTTCTGAGCTCCTCGTGTGGTCCGGGGATTTTTGCGGCCAGGTCTTTTGACTTTTGTGGGGGTCATTGCATCAAAGTCCTCCTGCTCCTCCTGTTCGTGGTGTCCGTTGGAAGAGGAGGCGGCCTCCTCATCATTTCCCTTACCCTCAGTGTGGGGGGTTGGTGTTCGGACTGAAGGCAAAGGCTCTGTAGATTTACTTCTGGCTTGAGCTTTTACCCGGAGACCACCGTGAGCGGTAGTGTCGTTGACCTGCCTTTGTTCGATCAAGGGTTTCTCGCTGTTGCTGTGAACGGAAGGCCCTGCTGCTGCTGCGGATTGGTGGAGCGCTTCTACCGCACTGGGCACACGACATTCAGGCCGTCTAAAGTAGTGTTTCCCACCAAGCACCATGACGGGGTGAGTGGATTTCTCTGACGCCGGGGAAGAATGGTGAGGCTGCCACTCTGTTGGCCTTGTAGACAGACCCGAAGGTCCTAGGATGCGTTGGCCCGCTATGAAGGTGTCAGCATAACGGTAGAACCTGATTTTTGAAGCAAGTTTCACATACCTAACCAGTTTTCAAGGTGCCCCTTTTCGTAAAACTCCTTGAAGTGATTAGGTTTCATTGCACCTGGCTTCAATTTCTCGGGTGATAGTAACAGAGATCGTCGATGCGCAAGGGCACTAGCAATGAGATGGATAGCATCATCCGGAAGGCCTTTCATAGTATCCCAACCGATGACACCATTGATAGAAAGACCAGTTTCATTGCTATTGATGAGCTTGTCACGGTTTTCGTCGTGATACAGCCATTTATCAACCCATTGGCCAACTTCGATGCAAAAGCTATTATGCACGTCGAGGGCGATGGACTGATTCTCGACAAACAGTTGACTTACCACATTCCAAAGGTTTAAAGCTCCGTAGTTGTAAATGTCCTGGGCATCAAAATAGTCCCACAAGGTATCCCAGCAGTCTGGATACGGCATGTCTTTGATGACCTCCCAGTAGAGCTTGCGGAGTGAGTTGCAAGCAGATTGAACCTCGTCTCTGGACCAAAGGTGAACGCGACGCTGAGGCAGTAAATGCTCCATGTAACGAAAAGGATTCGATCCATTACAGGTAGAGAAGGTTGCTTTGGCCCCGACTGGAGGGTTGCTGTAGAATCCAACAGGGAGGTAGTCTTCGACGTATGTTTGAACGACGCCCTCAGGACCAGGTGCCTGCAGCATTTTGTAGAAGTTGGGTAGGCCATTTGGGTAGAAGCTGGTGAAGGCTTCGCGCAAGTTAGGTGGTTGGTCCCTGGCATAAGTCCGGTCTGGGTCCAAAATTGGTTGGGGCGGCGGCGACGGCCCGTTGGACATGGAGGAGTCTCCCGCCGAAGCGGGTTGAGGTTGAGCCATGATGCTCTGTGTAACGGTCGGTTAGCACATGATGAGACAAGGCGCGCTTGATCTTGGGAGCGAGGTGAGCACTTTCATCCCGGCTTAGAAAATCCTTAGGGGTCATGAGATGAAGGCATTCACCTCGTCTTGGTAGATCACAGTTTGCATAAATAGAGGTGTTCGAGTCTTACCTGGAGAAGTGAAGCACCCGAGCGCAGAAAAAGGGCAGGTTATGGTTCAGATTCAGGTATAAAATGAAGGATATTAATTCGGAAAGAAGGAGGCTCTTTCCTGAAGTCGATGCCCAACGCGCGATGATGCGCCGTGAGGAAGGAAGGAGGAGGGGGCGATTTGTCAGTGTTCTCGAGATGTGCGGAAGTGAGGTTTGAGGAGAAAGAGAAGAGAGTTAGAAGGAAGGAATGGATCGAGAGATAAAAGGAAAACAAAAAAGTAAAACCGAGAACCGGGCAATGATTGTTCTGGCTTGGCCCTGACTGCCGCCGACACTGTCACCGAATAAACATCAAGTTACTGACACTGGCACACACTGGCACAGCTGACGCAGACCTGGACTGGGGATCAAAGTCTCTCGCTTGAGTACCTTAGGTATGGATCCATTCACCAATAGTTATGTCTTTGCAGTGCTTGCTTGTGACTTGAGGAGTGCAAACTGTCAAAGTCAAACAAAGGCAAGGAAACCTTCCTGAACGGCTTGCAGCCTGCTTGCTAACTCGCCTATAATAGAGCACAACAGACTTTGGTTGCAACTAGACTAACCTTGGGCTTGCCGGTATTTATATGCTTGGTAGACAATAGCAAGATTAGTTTTGCTCGAGGTACTCGACGCCTCAACGATGCATGCCCAGGCATCTTGCAGCTCAGCGCGGGTGCTTGCTGATTCTCGCTCCACACGAACGGCTACTCTATTATATGCAGATTTTGGAATATCTGTCGAAGAACTCGTTCTTTGTTTTGTTCAGGAATAATTCCATTCGTTTAGACGAGGTCAATGCCTGTGCCCCTCGGTGGCATACAGTTCACGTCTGGTAAATTTGGATGCCAAACTTTGCTATTGTTCATAAAGGGCCTTTTCGCGCATGGACTGGCAATCGTACCGAGGAGAATGCCTTGTGGAATTTCGAAAAGAAAATCGAGCCTTTGTCAACCTACTATGGTCGGCTCATGATGGGAAACTAATACAAGTATGCTAATATGCCTGATCGTCAGACGGTATCAATCATTGACATAGTATATACAGAGAGGGGTTATGCGATAGTTCATTGAGAGATTTAGAGAAGTTACTTCTGTGTTTTCAGAAGCTTGAGGATCTCAGACTCGTTGTCACCAGCAATGGCCTTGCCATTATTCCAGTCCACAACCTATACGTATATTAGTCAGTAGGTTTCCATCATGGGATTGAAGAGGAAACGTACCACCGGTCGGATGAAGCTCTCTTGACTCTCTTTGAACTTCCGGAGAGCCTCCTTCTCGTTGTTTGCGCCCTTGATCACCTTGGGGATACCGTTGCTTCCAACATATTCCAGAATTGTCTTCACCTGGTCGTCCGTAGGAGGATCCTCGGTGATGTTGAGCTCAAACTGGTCTCGAATAGGTGCCGTCTGGGCAGAGTGGTCGCTCGCTTGGTCAAGAGTAGCGCCAGAAGTGGCATTGGCAGAGACCTGCTTCAAAAGGTTGGCGACTCTGACGGATGCCGGAGAGCTGGCCTTGTGGAAGACTGTCACGATATCGAGTGTCTTGTGCTATATGCTTGTTAGTAATTACGCATATCTTATCTTGGCCTCTCAACTTACGAAGCGAAACATTTTGTCTGGTTATTTCTCAAAAGTTTATGTTTGAAAACAATTGTAGAAAGATCACGATGGTTCATGGAGGTTGATGTCGGAGCTCCGATTCGGTATAGCTTCATGGAGCTTGTCACGCCGAAGGTGATAATGGCTCGGGTCTGCAGGGCCCGTGCATAGGCCCCCACCACGGCACCCGCTATCTTCCGCCTCCTCATGGATGACCAGAGATACCTACTGGTAGGTATAACAGAGAGGTACATGTAGTACCCTCGAGACATTCATGTTTTAACGCTACCTACCCACCCATTCAACCTACATCTATGATCTTTTAGAATCACTTATAGACGCAAAACTACAGATATTGTACTATTTATCTCAAATCTTAGGTCATGATTATGAGATTTGCTACAGCCTCATCGTTAATCCTAACAATAGTCTCTTTCATTCCTTTGATCAAGTATGAATGACATTATTTCAGAGAACGAGGCTTATCAAAGTGGCGGGGGTATAAAATACAAAACTTTTGGCGATGAGCTTTGACTTTATAAAAGTTCAAAAATCAATTCTCTGAGGGGTCAAGAATACATTATTCCAACCAGTCACTATGTCGTGGCTGGCTACTTAATATCCTACCTGTGGGTAGTGCTAAGGCCAGGGGCGAATGTTCAAGTCAAGGTCCACATCTCAGTAGATGCCCTAGATGCCTCAATTACCAGTCGTGGTTTTGTAGTTATTTTATAAAACCCAGCAATCACGAAACGTTGAAAGCAGATTGTTAATGAGTAAAGCTTGTAAGAAATCAAAAGGTCACGACGGATGAGGCTCGGCTAATACATCTTGATTGTTCCAGTTTCAAACTTGCCTTACATACGGTGCCACACGCAGCAAGCCTTGAAGTGAGAAATAATAAATAAAATGTTCGGTCTCTAGACTATTGCTTCCATTGTAAAATGGACTTGCTCTCTCATTAAGAATTCATGAGATGTTGTTTGGTCTCTCACGTGGCCTGCTGTCAAGGATCATGGACAGGCGCCTCACCAAGCTGATATGTATCAACCGCCTAGGTACGCTGGAAGATCGACTGTATGTGACAAAGCATATGTTGCAGAAACCCTAAGGAGGAGCCAAAATCTCTTTCTTCTTACTTATGACGTATGTGTTACGATCTGATCCGTTTTGTTGTGGTGAGCAAGGACTTTCTTTTTATCATGACGTATTCTATGAAGTCAGGGTTGTGGAGAAGATGTACGACCATGGATGGCACTGATTCATCGTTGAAGAGGAACTACAAAAGGGTCTTGAGATCAATTGAACCTTTTTCTCACACAACATCTCATCTCTTCACTCACATAACTCTCCTTTTCAACCACTAAACACACAACTCACACACATCCATCATGTCTGGCTACTCCAACGTTGGTAACCGTGGTGTCTACGAGGCTGGCGATCAGAGAAACGCTCCTGAGTCGGAGCGCAACGTTGAGAACCCCTACAACGAGGGCAAGGAGAACTCCCATAACAACCTTGATTCCAGTACGTACTCCGTGGGTTAAACATGAGAAGATCTTCTAACAAGACTGTAGAGGATGAGCGATCTATCGCCAACCGCCTGGCTGCTGAGGAAGTTAGTTGAGCCGCCGCAAGAGGATATCCACTATATACTGGTACTAATGCAAAACAGCAGCGATCAGAGCCTGACGACGATCTCGAGACCGCCCAATTAAAGAAGGATCCCACTCTGCCCGTAAGTCCAATCGAGATCTGGCTTTGGTCCCAAAAGAAAGGCAAAAAACTAACAGCAACAACAAGGCTCGCGCTCATGGCAACGAACCTTCCAAGGGCGCAAAGATTGATGCTCAACTCCAGGCTGAAGAGGAAGAGGAGTTGAAGCGCAAAGGCAAGGCTTAATTGTAACAATAGGTATTTTAGATCACGGCCGATTCATTGCAGGTAAATAATTCGGAAAGGATGAATTAATGATTGAACTGGAAACCAAACACGACTCTACATTGCATACGTGAATATGAGGAAGCCTAGTGGTTTTGTTGAAGCATAAGTCAGACCCAACGATAGCTCGTCAAACGCCCCGGCAAGTAGATGTGATAGTATGTGTACTCCACATGCATGTATCAATGCGGCCATCAAACAATGAGGTGACAGGGACTGTACGGCACTCCACACGAATAAAACGAAACGAAGGGTATTGCTTCTGAAGATTCATTGAATTATTATAATTAATTGCAACTGTAGACATTAAATATATCTGCTTGTAGCCGCTAGAAAGGCTCACAGTATGGATGCTAGGTAAGCTTACCACTACCTAGAGGGGAGGGGGAAGTGTGCATCACTAAAGTCTTTAGTTAGCCTCTGTAAAATGGCAGGTCATGCGAGACTGAATGTAAGACAGAATGTGCTTTCAGAATATGTAAGAAATTGAATATCAGCTATCCGCCCGATTTAGCCACTCCGGCGAAAGAGGACCATCAAGCAGAATCAATCGCAAATTACCTCATCCTTATGCGAGAGAGAGAAGAAGGGGGAGAAGGGGAGCATGTTGGATTCTTACCTTGATGCACTCAAAGATGTGGTGTGTCTCTCCGATCATAAAGAGGAAGAGTGTTGTTGGGCTGCTCAAAACTTGATGTCTTCCTGAAATTTTCTTTTGAAGTTCTCGTCGGCTGGCCCGTGCACCGTTGCCGGGTGCTGAGCTCGCTTTGTCCGACGGCGAAAGGTTAGTCCGCAAGTTCGTTAGGGCACGCACAGGATCTTTTTCTGCCCACGATCAAAAAGTCCTTAGCGATTTCAAGGTCCGCGGCTCCAGCAAACAACCAACTAACGGGACAGCATAATCGACAACTGGTATGAACCTCGACTCCTACGATCGCAGTTGCATTCGAACAATCAATCACTGCGCGCGCGACTCTTGAAACATTCGACTAATCGACCGTTAATTAGATCACCGTCACAATGGGCGACGCAGTCATTGAGGGTTCGAACTGGCGCCTCGTTGAGGTTGGCCGTGTCGTTGTCATCAACGGCGACCACCCCTTCGCCGGCCGCCTGGCCACGATCGTCGAGATCATCGACCACAAGCGAGTAGGTTTCTCCTGCTTCAGAACAGACTTGTCTGCCGAAACACGCGATATTGACCCCGTCACAGATTCTCGTCGACGGTCCTTCCGCCAACGCTAGCCTCGCTGTTCCCCGACAAGCCGTCCCCCTCAGCAAGGTCCTCCTCTCCTCTCTTATCGTCGAGGGCTTGAACCGCGGTTCCCGAACTGGTGTTGTCCGAAAGCTCTGGGAGAAGTCCGAGATCGACTCCAAGTGGGAGCAGACCAACTGGGCTAAGAAGCGGGATCAGATGGAGCGGAGGAAGGGTCTCACCGACTTCGAGCGCTTCCAGGTTCTCCGACTCAAGAAGCAGCGACGATTCGAGGAGCGCAAGGCTCTGGCCAAGGTCAAGGCCTCCGCATAAATGGGTCATTAAGCTGGAGTCACGGAGGTGCTTGAAAGTCGGGTTTAGATCAAGTGGCACGGAACTGGGCAGGAAACACATCACGGCGGTATAGAGGCTGCTGGATTCACTTTTGCTCCGTTCTGGAAGGCTGTATTTCACACTTCATCATTATGATGAACGGCGTCAATACGGAAATTCTGAGATCAACTGAATTCAAAGCATAAGGAGCATCAAAAAAGAACATGGATTCATTGTGAACTGTAGCCGAAATAAAAATGAAATGAATACCCCAAAACTGCGCTGCCTGTGTATGCATGCATGTCTTTTACACTCAGCCACTTTGTATCCCCATATTCAACCTTAATCATTGCCCAAATTGTCCATCCAATGGATTTTCCCTCCACCCGTCGTCACTTTCTTAGACATCCGGATTCTGGAGGGGGAGACGTAGGCAGTGACACAGATTCTGATTACCTAATACACCTTAGTTCCCACCTCCCAAGCCCTAGAATTATCGCTGTGCGAGGACCCCATCACAAAACGACGACGTGAGAGATCAGGCCAGCAAACAGACGTAACTGGGATCAGCAAAACAAGTAAGTGCGCAGCTGTCGTTACGTTCATTGTGTTATTTTGATATCGAATTTTTGCGATCCCGGGAAGATTTTGCTGCCACACATTGTTTGCCTGAGATTTACTAACATCTGTGCCCGCACTTCAGTCGCCAAAATGTCGAACCCCCGCGTTGAAGAACTTCCCGACGAGGAGCCCAAGAAGACCACCGTCCAGGAGCACGAGGATGACTCCAGCGACGACTCCGAGGTCGAGGAGGTCGGCGAGGGCCAGCTCCCCGCTGGTTCTACTGTGATCCACAACCGCAACGAGAAGAAGGCTCGCAAGGCCCTCGAGAAGCTGCACCTCACCCGCATCCCTGGCATCACCCGTGTCACTCTCCGACGACCTAAGAACGTGAGTGCCGGTGGTTTTTCTTGAAGATATCGGAGGGGTAAAATGAGGTGTTGGTGCTAACCGAAGGCTACAGATCCTCTTCGTCATCAACAACCCCGAGGTCTACAAGTCTCCCAACAGCAACACCTATATGTAAGTTGTATTGTTATGAAATTATAGATTCGCTTCTGACCTCAAGCCAGTGTTTTCGGTGAGGCCAAGATTGAGGATGTGAACGCCGCTGCTCAACAAGCTGCTGCTGCTCAGCTCGCCTCCGCCAACGCTGAGGACCACTCTGGCCACAACCACGGTGAGCCCAGCAAGGCTGCCGAGACCGCTGAAGAGAAGAAGGACAAGGAGGAGGAGGATGATGATGATGAGGATGATGACGACGAAGAGGTCGACGCTTCCGGACTCGAGGATAAGGATATTGAGCTTGTCATGACCCAGGCCAACGTCAGCCGCAACAAGGCCGTCAAGGCGTTGAAGGAGAACGACAACGATATCGTCAATTCCATCATGGCTCTAAGTATCTAAGCATGAGATTCTGCTTGACGATCATCCAAAAAAGCATGTACATGGGACGAACATTGGGCTCTTGTATTAGTTCTCGGCGAACTGTACCCTGCGGAATGGAGTTGATGCCAAATAACGGAAACAATTGAAGGGGAATAACACCCATAAATCCGTCAAAGAATTATGTTGCAATTTTGATCATGTGTGATGTTGTATTCATGGTCTGACTGCGACAGACAGACAGGCAGTCTGACTTGATATTCGTTTTATGAGCCATGTATCTCATGACTACTCCGTACCTAGGTACTTATTCCATCAATTGCTAATTGCTATCGACGCTGGGTCACCGTGCTACAGCTCTTAAAGAGTTTCTGCATCTCGTGTCTCATCGCTCAACATTCTCTCGCCATTGATCGGCTTCTGAGCTTCAATTTTCCTCAACTCTTGTGCTCGCTCATCCCCGACGTCAATGAGGGGTCCGAAAACGCCGCCCGCCGGATATTTGAGCGGAAGCACGTGACTTCTTAGTGCCCGGTAGTTCCCTGAACTTCGGCAAAGTCATCAACAGTCAATCAAGATTATCCTCTCCGCTCTCTCGACATCGTAACCTTCCTCAAAATGGCGACTGTAAGTTCAATTCATCAATTGGCGCGTGTGGCTGATCGCAGGTGCTGTCGAAATTCCTCCCCGGGTCCCGATCGCGCGCCCCTACGTCCCAGGAACCCGTGAGCTAATTTTCCCTTTCTCCGACAGCGAAGCGCAGCTCTCAAGCTTGACTGGACCAAGGTCACCAGCTCCCTCGGTCTCCGTGGCCAGACCGTTGCCTCCCTGCAGGCCTTCAAGAAGCGCAACGAGGACGTCCGCCGCAAGGTTCAGCAGCTCCAGGAGCAGCCCACCACCGTCGATTTCTCCCAGTACCGATCCGTCCTGAAGAACCAGGCTATCATCGATGAGATCGAGAAGCGATTCAGCGCCTTCAAGCCTGTCACCTACGATGTTAGCCGACAACTGAAGGCTATTGACGCTTTCGAGGCCGAGGCCGTCAAGAACGCCGAGGCTACCAAGGAGGCCGTTGACCTAGAGCTTAAGGATCTTGCCGCTACCCTCAAGAACATCGAGGAGGCCCGACCATTCGAGGAACTCACTGTCGTATGTACCACCGAAGCTGAGACTCTCGGTTCGATATTCACAAGTTATAGGACGAGGTTGCCGCTGCCGAGAAGTCTATCGACGAGAAGACTGCCCAGCTCGTTTCCAAAGGCCGATGGATGGTGCCAGGATACAAGGTATGTTGTCCGGATGACAGAGGAATTAACAGCACTAACACCCACTGCAGGAGAAGTTTGGTGACTTGGCTGTGGTTTAAACGAATCGCGATATACCTTTTCCGGCTTCGCATTGTGTACTCTAGCATTGTAGATACGAGATCCCGAGGGAGAACCCGGCTTGTCTCATACCCAATTCGCTACAATTTTTCCTCTGTGCTTTATAATGATTCTCATTGAGTTATTGAGAATGCGGTTCGATTTGAAGCATAGTGCTCAAGTTCTTAGTTCCCAGACAAACCTCGGCCCTCTCAAATTTACGTCTCTTGAATGCCCGATTCACGCTGAGCATCGTAGTTCCTTGTTCCCGTCTCTTTCGAGTGTCGTCTTAAGACAACATTTAGAGTGAACCTTCACTCCTTCGTCAATACTTGGCCCAATACTATCGAGTATGGAGAAGTCATTTCACGAGGTTGAACAATCCGAGGGAGACGTTGGCCGAATTGCCATACACCCAATGCACAGGGCAATTTCTTGATATGCCTAAAGCGAACCGTAATGACTGTAGGCCCACCATCAGATCAAGTTCATTATGTTTCACAATGTTTCAGCCATCTGCATCATTACCCATCTCTTCTCATACCCTATATCTGAAGACAACCTGAGAGTCAAGTCCAAGTCCGGTGTCAGACTAGATTGAAGGAAGTACACTAGGTAGAATAGTTGCTGATATTCGATATCCAGGAGTAGATTTATAAAGATTGAGCTTCTTGTATGTTATCTTTTTAGCTGTTGGACTCCTCTATCTTCTTTGTTTTATTCCAAGCTTGGCTATTCCAAGCTGAGGGTCTTCTATTCAAAGGATGTTATTCGTCAAAACTGCAAAGCTTTAAATCCTCAGACGTAGCTCTAGGTAGGTATGTAGTCAGTCTCGTACGGGATCTTTGCTAGGAGTCCTGCAGCAATACCAGGGTCACGTGTCGGCCTTTAGCCTGAATATCCCGACTTACACGATACGCCATATATCCCTCGTAACGCATGGTCAGTATTGCAAATACTTCTCCAATCAGGTCCTTTATCAGAATACAAGATCAACATTAAACATGGTCTTTCCAGATCCGGATCTTGAAACCTATGTCTTCAAGACGGCACCGCAATTAGACGCTGCCTGGCTGGCACATGAAGAAGAAGCCAAGAAGAAAGGCCCCCCAAGAGTATTCAGCAGTGTAGAAGAACGACAACCGATTTATGCTCAGGAATGCCGCGACTTATATGCTCAAGTTACGGCGCCTGGAGCCCGAGATCATGAGCTCTCCCGGGGAGTTACGAAGAAAGAGTTCACTATTCCCTCTTCTGTTGATGGGCATCCAATCCCTGTCCTTCAACTGGACCTTACAGGTACCGAAGCTGAGGAGCCGGAGGTGATCGTTATATTTTACCACGGTGGCGGCCTGAGGGTTGGCGAGGCGGATAGCGAAGAACTATCTTGCAGGCATATTGTCAAGTCACGCATTGCCAGGATTCGACTTTACTCAGTAGAATATCGCCTGCTGCCTCAGAATCCAGCTACCATCTGTCTTTCTGACAGCTTGGATGGATTTCATAAATTCCACAACCCGAAGATAAGGACTATCGTTATCGGAAGCTCGAGTGGTGGACAGATGGCATCTGCAGTGGCGCAAGCAGCTCCTCGGGGTGCCATTCACGGACTTTTACTGAGGTGTCCAGTCACAGCGGACAGAGCCAGTAGCGAGGAATATGTACCTGAAAAGCTACGTCCATATCATACAAGCGTGTCTGAAACGTTCATCACATCATTGGGCGGGTATTTACACCGAAACACACCTAGGGATGGTCTTGAGAAATTACCTCTTGAGGTTTCGGAAGACGAGCTGAAGGGACATCCTCGTACTTGGATTCAGTTGACGTCAAACGACCCCCTATACTCGGATGGGCTATGCTACGCCATGATTCTTAGGGAAGCAGGTATCGATGTCAAGGTTCAAGTGGAGGTGGGCTGGCCGCATACATTTTGGCTCAAGGCTCCTCACCTCGACCATGCCTTGACCTGCGAGAAACATATGCTGGATGGATTACGATGGCTTCTCAAGTAGGAGGAGATAAATCGGAACGGGACATGCATTTTCCATTAATTCCTAGCATAGAGGATTTTGATACATTGTAGTGGATGATTGTTCTCTCCACTGCCACTTCTACCGTGACAACGTGCCCCCAGAAAACCCTTCAAATCTCCAGTAGAGCAAAGCAGTTAAAAAAGGAAGTAAAAAACAGTCTTTCACATGCGATTTAAGGCTGTAAAGTATTGGGATTCCTTTCAGATACCAAGCCTTAGGTGAGTCCTTTAATCTTCCTCGCGACACTCATAGTTTTCAAACAGGGATTTGCATGCAAGCTACGAAGAGCGTTCAGTCAAGACAGATTTGGGCCTGCCATGATGGTCATTGATTGAATATATTGCCGAGGGATCGTTCGATAGAATGACACCACTTGTTCTTATGGCACAGAGCACGAAGGTGAGACGTTTTACGGATCTTGGTCCTCATACCTAAGTTAGAGAATTCTAGTCCTAGGCGAACACAGAGTAACAGAGATTCTTCAAGTCGATACAGATCTTCCCGAAACCAAGAATTTATTCGGTATAATGGTTGCCAATAGTGACTACTAAATAGCTGTATCATGTGAACTTACCGTTAGATTATCTTAAGGGGAAAACACCATCATACCACCAGGTATAGGAATCAAGATTTAATTCATCTCCCAATTCAATTAAGTTCTGATTTATATAGAGAACAAGGTTCAGATCACAACTCTGGGATGTCGCAGTGGTGGAGGTATGGCGGGGAACAACCCAACAGTAACTGAAAGGTCAAGGAGCTGCCTGGAGTTGGGCACGATTCTTTCACACTGAAGCGGCAGGTATCGTTGAGAGTATCAGGATGACTAGACAAAATAGCGATGCGTTTCTTGACAGCAAAGGCATTCAGGTCTATCAGACAAGACCAAGAGCGAACCTGCGAGTGCCATTGTACCCACTCAAAGCCAATGGAAAGAATCTCCATGAGACATCGCTTGGCCCCTAAACTCCAGGATTTGTTCTCCCAACTTGATCATCCGTGTGTGTTTAAATTCCTTTTTTGTAAGTATTTAATCCTGGTGTATCATTTTCCCTCAAGGTTTCGCATATTGGGCGGTCCATTCCTTGGCGGTTGCAATAGCGGCCTGCTCATCCTCCTTCCAGCTCTTGGCGACATCTGCAGCGAGGGGATCATCTGGGTTAGGAGCACCAAGGAGGGCCTGGATCGACAAGAGGATAGTTCGGATCTGAAGAGCGGGAGACCAGTTATCTGTAGCGCGTGTCAGCTTGGCCGTCCCAGACATATAAGCACCCGGATATGCAACCCACTCTTGAGGACATCGAGGCAAATACGACCAAGCTTATCGACGTTTGGGTGGAAGATCTTGGTGAGGAATCGAATCTTGGGGGGAGTCATTGGATAATCGTCAGGGAGGAAGAGCTCGAGGCTGAAAACACCACCTGAAGCCCGAATTAGTCGGTAGATCAACCGGTAGTGATACAGAACATACCCTCATACGGAGACTGGGCGGGACCGTGAATTTGGACATCGAAATATCGGAGGTTATCCTCGTGAGGAACGGCACTGATTCCTGGAACACTGTATCGCGACGAGTGTTAGGTTACGAAGTCAAGGCGCAAGACCTGTAGCCTCGGGGATGACCTACGGCTCGGCCATGAGCCGTTCTGTCTCTTTGATAATGCGCTTGGGTAGAGCCATGATGGAGTTGGGGGATGTGAAGGTATTTCGACGATATTCGATATTGGTAGATACGGTTCTTATATCGGTGAGTACTTGTTTGTGCGATATCGTGTCGTCGTAGCGGTAGCTTTCGATGGAGTTACGTAGCGAAGGGTTGTGGTAGGGTGAGGTCTGGTTTGAATGCTTGAAATACCACCTACCTGGCGGGCACTTATTAAGGTCAACGGCGGGGCAGTCGAAGTGGCAGGTACTCCATAGAGACCTGTAATGTATTGTCAGGAAGCAAGCAATCTAACAAAACCCGATGGGAGTGATTGAATGAAACAAAAGATTCTGGCAGCGCGTCACAAAATAAACAGAACTGTTTTGACACCTGATCATTTAAATCAAGTGACGATGATCAACAAATAGTTAGGCAAAGATGGGTAGATAGATAAGCCATATATATGCATCCATTAGTTTGTCTCTACCCTCTACCTTATTAAGAGAGACGGGATGGATGGAGAGCTACATTCTACATACTACCCAGTAGTACTTCAAAGTACATGTCCTTTATTAGGTTAGTAGGTAGGCGCTGCCATACAACCAATCCTAAGGCATGTGCCCAATACAGGTCGCGGAAGGTTCCGTCAAGTGCTGAACCTCTCACAGACGGGCACTTCAATGACGGGCGGGCGGGGGACGGAGATGTACTACAACACCTTAAACAGCAGGGGCGGTACCTCCTTGTGGAACGAACGATGTCGCGCGCTCTGACCACCTCCTGTCAATCATTCATCCAGTGAGGAACGCGAGCTCAGTTGAGTAACTTCATTAATAAACATCCATCTTTATACCAGTACAGCGTTCGTATTCAAGAATACATTGCCCTGAGCGACTCTCCTCCCCTGCTGTCCTTAAACGCCTCCATCCTTCTTTGGCCTCTTGTGGATGATGACATGATTCAGAGCCATTCAGTGGCAGTCCGCCGTGTCTCCTCTCCTCTCCTCTCCTCTCCTCTCCTTAGGTACCTCATATCATATGAGTTGCGACATGAGGAACGTCGTGATACCTCTTGAGATAGCCCATCACCATGCCCTCCTTCGACCAACTTGCTGATGCCCCCAAGAAGGGCAAGGTCATCAAATCTGCCTACGAGAGCGAAAGTTTCGAGTCAGATGGCACCATTCATGTTGATGGCCTAGTCGGCTCTGCCACTATCTCTCCTGCTGGGCGAGACGTTGCTTTGGCTTCGTAGGTTAAAACTCCACTGTTGACTTGATAGATTCTAACAACGAAATAGGCCCGATGGATTGGCAATCATAGATCTTGACTCGCCATATAGCCCTCCCCGGCGACTGAGAACTCATGGCCTTCCGTGGTTGGTTGTGGATGTCCAATGGTCACCCTTTGCTGCTCGCGACTACTGGATCGTCTCAGCTGCCAATCATCGTGCCTTGGTGTGGAATCTCAATCGGAGGGAAGACTCAAGTTCAGGTGCCATAGAACATTCTCTTCAAGGCCACAGCCGTGCTATTACAGATGTCAACTGGTCTGCTCACCACCCAGACCTCTTGTCGACCTGCTCAGTAGATGGCTACATTCACGCATGGGATCTTCGAAGACCCCGCCAGCCTGTTTTGACCTTCTGCGATTGGACTGCTGGGGCATCTCAGGTCAAATACAACCGTCAAGCATCTCACATTCTCGCTTCTGCTCACGATCGATGGTTGCATATTTGGGATGAACGCCGTTCTTCAGAGCCTCTAAAATCTATCAAAGCTCACAAATCCAAGATATATGGCTTGGACTGGAATCGGTCTGACCCAAAGGCGATCGTCTCCTGTTCCATCGACAAGAGGATCAACTTCTGGGACTACACTGCGGAAGAGCCCTTGCAACATACCATTGAAGCTGGGTTTCCAGTGTGGAGAGCTCGTCATACACCTTTCGGACACGGGCTTCTCGCAATACCACAGAACGAACCGGGTGATCTTTATCTCTACGACACCAACTTTAAACCAGAATCGAAAGTGACAAGTCAACTAATCGATGTCTGGCCGGGGCACGGAGATCACAAAGCAAAGGAATTTCTGTGGCGATGCCGTGGCGGCATAACTGACGACGGTAAAGACAACCGTGAATTCCAGCTCGTCTCTTGGGGCACAGACAACGAACTGAAGCTTCAATGCATCGACCCCAAGATCTTCGCCGCTATCGGCCATAAACGCGGCATGCCAGCCGATCCAGCAATTAGTATCACTCGAAAAGGTGCAACATATAAGACTTTTCGTACAGTAGACGAAAGTACGGATCGCGATCGTAAATCTGCTACAATGAGTGACCACCGGCCTGGCACCAGCTATCATAAGCAAAGTGCTCTTACTCTAGGAATGCGATCAGGCACAACTCAAAGCCACCGTACATCGATGGCGTGGCGAGGTCCTTCAATGAAGGCCAAGGTATCTGGAAGATCTGTCGATCGTAACCAGTCGCAAATAGGGTGGATGAAAGGAATTGCCATGACTAAGAGAAAGGCATCAACGAGCGCCAAACGACACTTGTCAAAAGACTCTGGTATCTTTGGCCATGGATACCCTGACGATGACTGGGCAGAACCTGAGTCTATTCAGGAGGAACTTTTACGCATCAGCCATCAACTTCCCAAAGTGAGGTGGGACAATATTGATATGGACAGTTTGACTCTCAGCGCCTCACTGAACGGTCCCTGGGGCGCCGATGGGGAAACTATCTTCGTTGAGGTTCGGATTGATATTCCAGTCGGCTATCCCAAGACCAGGGCACCTAAGTTCTATATTGAAAAATCGTCCTTCATGCCTGCAGGGACTCACAAGAAGATTGATCGCGAGATTCATCAACTGGCCAATCAGTTCTTGCAGAGAAAAAAGAATTGCCTAGAGGTAGCCTTTACGTATCTCCTTGGGGAAGTTGATCTTGAAAGCAGCACAACCTTCTTCAAGAATGTTCGAGATTTAGATGATGAACTTGATGGCTTAGCGGACGAGAGCTCTAGTGAATCCGACGAGGATATCCCCGCTGGCGGTTCAGCATCCATGTCTCAAGAACTCCCCCCTCATAACGAGCTGGATACTGCGCTTGCGCCTCCGAATAGGACAATCGTGCCACCACCACCCAGAACCTGCGGTGCCAGGTTCTCACACAGCGGACGGTTGATCTGTTTCTTCCCCTCCAAAGAGGAAAAGGCGCGGGCATTGTTCACCACCACTATGGACGCTTATAGGGAACGTCCTAAGGGGGAACCATTCTTTGCAGGCTTTGGCAGAATCGCACATGATCTTGGGCCTCGACAACGTTTCATGGCGGAAGACAGTTCCGCATCCAGTGGGGATTCTGATACCTCTGCCTCTGGATCGTCTTCATCCTCATCATCTTCGAGCGATTCAGAGTCTACGTCAATGCACAAGATTAATCTCTGGTACCACCCTAGTCGCCAATTTAGGAAAACATGGAGCGAAGACAGATCAATACGCTCGAGTGGCGGTGGTACGGGCGTAGGCACTGGTACTGGTACTGGCACAAGTCGCAGGAGGCCTGGTCGGCCCAAGAACCTAATCTCTATACATGACTTCCGTGGTCTTCTCCCCTCGAAAGAGGAATTCGCGCGTGAGTACGCCATCTTTGGCGATGGAGCCGAGGTCTGTGAGCACAACGCAAAGGTTGCTGAGAAGTACAACGCTCGAGATCTGGTTGATGTCTGGCGATATCTTGGGCTTCTGTTAAAGAAGGGCGTTCCGCTCGAGATACTCGCCCACAATCAGAGGCGCGATTCCATTCTGGTAATCGCCCACGATGTGGTTTCCAGGTGCAATGCCGACATTTCTCCTCTCGATTCCCTTTCGGAAAGACATGAAGGTGCATTGTCGGGCAGAGTGAAATGGGGTAGACATCCCCTGGCCAGGGACTTCATCATGGACCTTTTTGCATACTATGAGCAAGTTGCCGACATCCAAATGCTGGCAATGCTTTCTTGCATATTCAGCGAATCTTCTGCTGCAGACAGTGTGGCTTACTTCGAATCGCATCTACCGCAGCCCGAAACTCCGCTCCCTTTCAAGGCACCAGCTTTCTCGCTAGACTACTTCCCCACTGATGCCTCACTATGGAATATTGGTGGACGCAGTTATACCAACTCAGCTATTACAACACCGATGACAGTGCATACTCCTGTCCACTATTCTGGGTCTCAGGCGTCAGACGATGGCATATGGGGTGGCGATGCTGCATCGAACTCGTACTCTTGTGGAGAGACGCCGCCAAATAAATTCAAGGGGTATTTAGGGGAAGTTGAGCCGCCGCCCAGCGTGTCTACTTCTCCAAACACACGATTTCTAAATAGAGCAAACTCCGGTCTGGCATCAGCTTTTGCTGCCAACCTGCCACGTTCGTTTGCAGGAGTCAGCTCGTCGTCACCTCCAAATCAAGTGAGAAAGAGACCCAGCCCTGCTGAGACGATTCTCAGCAGTCTGGCTCCAGGCAATGTTACATGGAGTGCGTCGACCGCGATGGACTCGAATGGTGGGAGAACCTCTTTGGATGATGACGACTATGGGAGGGATGATTATCTGTCACTTGTGCCGACAAAGATTGCGGTCACAATGGAGGATCAAACGGCCTTCGACGATGACGGTTGGCTGAACGTATCCATGCTCGAGTCGAGTCAGGCGGATGTCCATGCTCGTTATCGATATGCGTATGCTGAAATGCTGCAAATGTGGAACCAACCGCTCTCCAGACTCGAGATTATGAAATTCAACTCGCTCAAGGAGGACACGACTGGAGGGCATGGTGACGACGCCTTCCATGAGCCAGGCGCTGGTCACGACGGCAAAGCACATAAGTCATCGCCCATTGTCATGGGCAAGAAGGATCAGCTTCAGGCGCTGCTTGCATCGGGTCGCGGTCTTGATGTCACAGGGATGTGCCGTATACACGAAACACAGCTGGAACCACTTCGCTATACTTCCAGGGACTCCAAGGTCGGTGGTGCTGTTGGTACATGTGATCGCTGCCATCAAACTCAGAGTCAGCTTACATGCGTGTACTGCCTTGAGCCCGTGGCTGCTCTCTTCCCTCCATGCTTGGCTTGTGGTTGTGCAAGTCATGAGGCGTGTCTAGCAGAGTGGCATGCTGCTGGCGAGACGCAATGTCCCGCAGGCGACGAGTGCAACTGTGTGGAGGAGGCAGCAGATGGCCAGGTTGAATCATGGGCAGCCCTTCAGGGGGCCATGCTCAAGGGGCAGAGACATATGATGATGTTGCCTGGTCCAGCCTTGGATGATAGCGACGACGACGCAAAGATTCCTCGTAACTGGGAGAGAGTTGAGTCCTCTTTCCCCTCACGAATGCAGGGCCTTTCAGCTGCCAGCATAAGTCTGGGCAACAGGCTACGGAAATCAGCAGGAGAATGGTCACGAGCTTCGAGTTTGAAACGAAACGATCGGAGGAACTTAATATAATATCGCTGTAGGAGCGCTATCGAATTCGACGAGCCCATTGCCGTGCCGTGTACACTAATGGAGGCTAGACTGTTTGAGCGTCGGAATTGCATGTGTTGGAGTCGAATATGTATCTTTTTATATACAACACTTGCTTGCCATGTTTCGAATAAGATGAATGTCAGTTATGTCAAAAGGATCCTGGTAGTCATGATTGAGGAACTGCAATGCCTTGGGTATACTACTTGCGCTCGGTTGCAGTAACTCAAGGTCATGAAGCTCAGGCATGCATCCATGCAGCAATATCTAGGCAACAGATCGAGTAGCACATCAACAATTGTCGCACCAATACTATTATTCAGTTGTGATGTCTTCCTTTTGCACTCACGACATGACATCAATTCTTGGGCCCTGTTCTAACCAGATCTAGAGGCAGACAATCATCTGCCCGGCAAGGGCATACATACACTTGTTTCTCTTTGCCTGGCGACATTATGGCAATTCAAGCCCCAATGTTCAAACTCTTTTTTTTTTTCTCTATTTTTTTATACATGATTTCTATGTAGACCAACAAACCAAATACAAATACAAATACAAGAGGGCAACAGCCAGCATGGATCCAAAGACATCTACGTTAGAGTATCAAACAAAAGCAACTCCAAATTCAACTCAAAATCACATCCCAATCCCAATCCCTTTGCTTTCAAAAACACCGCAAAATACTTACCCAAAGTCGATCAGACTACCATCTGACATGTCTCATCTCGCATCGGGTTCTCGAGTCTCATTCGAGTCAGCACCCACAAGTCTCTGATTCTGTTGAGGTAGTGCTCGCTAGACTTGGAATACAGCTGGAGGTCTAGGTGCGTCCATTCAAGCTCTTTTGGCATCCTATACCGACCGCGACGTTGTCCGACGATCCACAAACGGACAACTGTATAAGGAAATAGCCCATTCGTAAGATCCGCGCCAGCAAATGCAAGCTCTGCGACGTCAGACCAGATTAGCTGAGTGTACTCCACGCGTCGGGTATCTTGGTGGTAGCGGAAACCATAGAACTCACCTTGTCTGTTTGTTGAGGAATTGAGGAAGGGTGAATTATTACTCTGGTGGTTGCAACTGGTAGGTCGCAGGCACATCATAGTAAACTCTTCAAGATGGGGGAACGTCCTGAGGCTCAACGGTCGCCAAGCATAATCTGTCGACTGAATGTGTGGAATTGCTTCCTCATGATCATGATCAAAAGTTGACGCAACCAGCTGCAGGTCAAGACTGATGAGGTCGTATCCATGTGGACTTCCAAACCGCGAGGGCACAGGCTTTGGCATGACCATGTTGTGCGTCAGGAACGTGTCCTTTGTAACAGACATTCGCCTCGACCGATGGTTCCTGTCTTGGAAACGAGTGCGGTGAAGCCGCTCAAACACTTGATGAGGTCCAGGTCTGGGCATGTGAGATCCGCCGATATATATCATCGCCGCGATACTACGATAGTCATCTTCGCATACAGATGCTCGTCCAGGGAAGAAACTGACAATCTTGGGGACAATGAGCTTCTGGATATCACTACCCATGGTAGCGAGTGTCACTTGCTCTGTGTTGGGCAGTACCGAAAACATGATAGACGTAGCAGGATTGTGAGAATGTCCAAAGCTGTTAATTGTGCGATGTCGAGATGGATCTATTATTCCAGCTGCAGAATACCTTTCTCTGGCTTTATAGTCAAATTGCGGTCCAGAATCTCGGTGTAGAGATGAATTGTTCATCATTTTCTAGGCGTTGTTCATGTTATCACATATCTGTTCTTTACAAGACCGTAACGAACAGAGATGTGATGCGATGCTATCCTCCTCTGTTCGCCCAAACACCACTATCACATGGTCCATCTCAGTATGAGGGGAGATGTGTTCAGATGTTCTAGTTACCTACCTATGTCAGATAAACAAGCCCAAGTACTCTGAACTGAACAACTATAGCGCCATACAAGAACAACAATAGTTGTTCAAAAGTTCATTTATAATATGCAGGTCTACCTGAGGATTGAGGAAATGGTCTTTCAGTCTGTCGTTTCTTTAATTATCTCTCTTCTGCTTGTTTTTAAAAATGAAATTTATAAATGCAATACATAACAGAAACAACATACGTCAGTATGTCTAGAATGAATATTTAAATAATTAGATACCGTTGCTTGTTTCATCATTGAGTTGCCCATAATGATAGTGCTCGACCACAGCTTGTTCCCATCGTCGTGCCCGTCATTTCTGGTTGGACATAATAGCCCAACAAGTTCTCTTCATATCCTGATACCCTCTCCATGTCTCTTCTTCATTTACCCTCAGTGAGTGTCAATTTGTTCTTCCCTATGTTGGTGCCGTTGTTGAACTTCACGCACATATACTTATTAGTTGTCCAGGGCCTAGGTACTGTTCTTGTCGTTCAGTGCCTTGCGCCTGTCAAAGGTATCCCCCATCCAGTTCAATTACCTTGAATGCTACGTCGTCTCACTTCCACTCCAGATTCACTCCATCCATCCCGTTGCAAATCAAACGTCAGAATTCTCTCAACAACCACCCATCTCATTCTGTTTTCGTAGACGACTTTCTCTTCACCAGCTTGCCATGAAATGATTCGGATCCATTTCTGTCCGTCATCAGGGGCCCTGTATCTACCCTCGAGGAAGGCAACCTTGGACAGCATGATACTGCGCTGTCTGTTGAGTTCGTGGCAGTCCTCTTTTCCGCAACGCCCGTCTTTCAGGACAGCCTGTGATTCTGGCTCACTCAAGTCCAGGGGTGCCATCTCAATGATGTTCTCGTCCACCCAGTATCTGAACTGCTTCGCCAACTGCTGAAGTCGCTTCCTGTATGGCAATTCTGGATTCACCTGGACCATCCACGCTGGGTCGATTTCCCCCACCTTGACAATCCACATATCATCCACGTTGGGGAACCAAAACCTGTCGAATTCGATTTTCCCAAAATCTGGCTGCCGGTAACACGCCGATAGATAGACAGAGTAGTGATAAGGTCCCTCCACCCGTCCATCATCAGGGAAGCAGTCCCAGAAGACAAGACGCCGTATCCGCGGGGCGAGACCATCCAGGTACTGGTCGGTCACCTGATCTGAGATCCTGTGGTCACAGAGGAGGATGTCCCTGGAGAAGTCGAAGTATGATCCATTACCAATTGGTTCGTACCCCACGCGAGTTTCATCTCGCGCTTCCGCAGTGAGTTGAGTAACGGTAGGCAAGGGATAAGACCGACTCTTTTGAACCAGATCACCGTATAGAACGATACGGGGCTCACTGGCTCGGGACCATATCTTTAGACGAAGTTCTGTGGGTAAAGAATTGAAGTCGGTCGTAGCTGAGGGGGGAAGGGACAAAGACGAAAGGGTCTCGAGATCATGAGACGAAGAAGACATGTCCATCATGGTGAATAGAGGGTGGAGTATATGAACTCCAAGGAATAAAGGCCAGCAGAAAACATCAAAGTTTGGCTGCCAACCAGGAGGTATCAGCGGCGGTTTTAATCTCACGTCGGGTATATAGTGTCGAACCCCAGAGCAGGGGTTCTCACGAGGACAGACGGAAACGGTGTCATACCTATAAGTAGGGGGGCACCATGACCGTTTGCGGCACGTCCGGGGCGGGGAAAATAATTGATCCTCGTGAAGCCATCGTCGGACGCGGTGCATACATGCATGCGCGCATGCATGTAAGGTATGTAGGTGGGAGATAGTATGTAGATAGACTACTCCATATGTGCTGTACATACTGTGTCACAGTCTACTAAAACCGGGATGGTTCACCGACACCGCCCTCAGCGGTTCGATGGCGGCATGCTGCATGGCGGATTCTGGTGTCTCGGTCAATCTACCAATGAGACAGCCTTCCAAGGAACAAAGTGGTGATGAGACCGGGGGAGCCGCAGATGGTGCAAGATGTTAAGTGGACGATCACACTTGGTCGAGCATTTTGCGCTCCTTGTTTACCTCTTGACTCTCACTTGTCTTGTAAAAAGCAAATCTGGCAAAAGCCTCACAACCTCCGTCGTTTCCCCTCGCTGCCCATTTTAGCTCATCATCTTGCTTCAAGAATGATTTGTCGTCTCGTCTTGTTTTTGGACAAATGTTTGATAGGATATCTCGTTGTGTACGTACAGAGTCGAAAGAGCAAAAAGACAACACTCGGCATTCGAGATAACCGATCAGTTCGTGTGTCTATAGCATTGGTGAATTATGCTATGTCTTGGATAATGGCCTGATGTGAGTTGGACGGTGGCAGACTATCCCAGTCGTGGCTGCATACGACGCAAAAGCCTGCCAGTGGGCAAGGCCGATACGACGCGATGCTAGGGCCGGAGAGATCAATCAGAATCAGGACGTCCTCAGCCCGGAGTACAATCTCCCCAGTTACATACAGTCACCTGGAGCCTGGAGGTGACCGCTTATGATGCCGGGAATGTCGATTGTCTATCACGAGGCTAGTATCCGTGGGTGACAGTTGTCCGAGAACGTGGGTCAACGCGCGAACAGACACTTTCAGCTCAGCTCAACACACCGAAGGAGTGAGCTAAATGTGTTATCCGTTCCAAGCTTGTTTTCGGGCTTCTTCTGCTGTTGGGATTCTAAGATGTGTCCTCTTTATTGCGGTGGATGTACCGAGACATCTTCCGACCCTATGTACACTCCGTGTTCCGTACTGTGGAGAAAAACTGGGAGTTTGGTATAGACCCAGCGGTATGGTTGGCTTAACAAAATGTGCTTGAAGTGAGGCGGAAGGGCTTGGACGGGAACCTGCAAGGGATGTCGGGTAACCCCGTGTGGAGCTTGTTAACTTGAGGCGGGATAGTACGCGATTGGTGCCGGTGAACTGGTTCTGGGACAGTCCAAGAATGAACGCCTTTACCAAGTCTGGCTATGATTGGCAGTGAGATCTGACTTGGGGCAACAAGCAGTGGGCATCCTTGGTGACTGCAGATAGTGATAGTGATGAGTGAAGGCTGAGCAAATGGATATCGGGCAATAACACCAGGTTCCTATTTCGTTTTGCCATCGTCATGATCCAATTTCTCCGATAACAGCACATCAGCAGGTACGGGTGCGTGGCTGGTTCTGGGTCCCGAGACCACGTTTTTCTCCAAATCGATCTCTCAGGATCGGGAGAGCTAACCTGATCCATTGGCTGGCAGACGCGAAGTGGTCGCTATCGAGGAGTGGAGATAATTATGTAGGTGGTTTTATAAGTGTGACAGGGAGAGAAGGCCTGCATTCTGCACGGTCCGTTCTGTATGCTGCGTATCCACGAACCATGTCTAGCATATCAACCCAGTTTCTCGGTTAGAAGTAACTGAATATGCCAAGGCAGACTGGGTGGTCAAGCAGGATGGGATGGTGGGTGGTGGATCGAAGGAAGGGCGGTGATGTGCTCAATATTGGAATGGCTGATGACTCTGAGCTCGAAACATCGGTGTACATGCGTATCTGCGTATACTCAATGTAGTCACTTTCGGTATCCAATGCCATCAAGAAGATCGCACTGTAGCCGCCAGACCTGAATTTTCTCCCCGGCGGTGTTCTCTCCTCCTGCAATGCAAGGTGCTGTTTGTGAAATCATGCGAGTGATGAGGAGTCGTCCGTCAGGCGGTTGGGCTGACTCTGCTTGTGTAGGGTAGTGAACTGGCCCGAGGGTTGATCAGAGCTGCTTTTTGACTCTCGGTCCGCGTATCAGTACATTTCCGATCGTGTTTGTTACATATAGTCGTATTTCGACTTTGCTGGGGGAGACGAGACGAGACGAGATGAGATGAGAGAGAAAACTTCTGTTGCTGAGCCCAGGTGGTGACTGCACCATCAGTTCTGCAGTTCCAAGCTTGAGGTGCCTACCTACCTCAGTACCTATGAGTGGGAAGCTGCAAGTGTATCACCGACCCCACCATAAGACAGCTCCATCCTTCCTGTTATCCTCCTGCCTGAAGTGAGAGAAGTACCTCAACAGTTGAGGTACAAAATCCAGGAGACAATACCAAAGGAGGTACTTACGTATACGAATATTGTTAGGTAAGGTATGTACGGAGTACTGCTGCAGGATCAACATCCTCCTCCGGTGGGAGCTGGGGATGACGATAAGCCCGTCACATCTCAACTGTCAAAGCATTGGATGGGGTGTTTTACTGAGCCACCTACTCCGTACATACAGTACATACAGCTCACAAAGCTACATCCGGACTCGCGAACGCACTTGTCTATAGTCTAACTTTGTAGATCCATCCCATACATTTCCATGACGGGAGACACTACGGCACGATCCCCAAGTCCACTAACCCTGGGCGACCCACTCATTACAGGTGTCAATTGGCATCAACACCAGCCTCCAACTTCAGCTCCGGCTCCAACTTCACCAACAGAAAGTCCAGGTTCGAGCCAACCCCCCGACCCCGATTCCGGACCCGGACCTAGATCCCGACGCCTCCAATGCCTTCTCGATAGCATGCCACCCCCTACCGACGACGAGACGCCGTTTCCCTCGTTAGACCACTCGGCCCTCCATGGCTTCGGTCGTTCTCATCTCTCCCCTGACGATGCCTTTGTGTCGCCTCCTCGAGGGCCGCGGGGCCGGAGCCGAAGACGTAAACGCCCATGGAAGAAGCTGATGTGGGTTAAGCAGTCGTGTAGGCATCAGAAAATTATTGTATTGGACAATTGGCAGCTGACAATTGAGCCTACAGACCCCGATAACTACACAGATCAGGCGACCTTCCTCGAGAATCTCCAGCGCAACCCTCGTCTCAAGCCATATGACTTTTGGCCACTCGTCGCTGACTCTACGGTCATACTACAGCACGTCTGTTCCGTCATTATCTTTGTTGTTTGCTTTGTTGGCATATTTCAGGAGCGCGTGTCTCCTGTTGCCGTCACAAGTTGGAGCAGCTTCGCGACATTTGTAGGATGGATCCTCTGGGAACGTTGGCTATCGGAAATCGAAGACACGGACGATCCGAGTCTTGGCGTTGCAGCGAATGTGATGGGAAGGGCCGGTCGGACTGGAAGTCTGAGGCGACCAACCCGCACGGGCAGTATCCGGCGTCCACCTCCGCTCCGGGTCGAGTCGGCACCGTCTACCGCCGCACCGTCTGCTGTCGCTTCGGCTGCGAGTTCAACAACCAACCTGCATGCGCCCAGCACGATGCACCGAGCTCAGTCTGCTTCGACGACCTCCCTGGCCAGTGGCATCGCACACACTCCACGAGCGAGTCAGGAACATCTCCCTGAACTACCGCCTCCCCTCCTGGCAGAAGAAAATCGATATCGACAGAGGATGGAGACAGTCAAGTCTGCGATTCTCATCTATTGCACGCTCCTCGGACTGAGCCCCATTCTCAAGTCGCTAACGCGATCAACATCAAGCGACAGCATCTGGGCTATGTCTTTCTGGCTTCTCGCGATCAACATCTTCTTTTTTGACTACTCTGGAGGTGTAGGTGCCAAGTTTCCAGCATCGCTGTCTACAAATGCTGCTCTGATGGCATCGACTGTACTCGCCAGCCGACTACCATCGACCAAGCAAGTGTTCAGTCTGACACTCTTCAGCATCGAGGTGTTTGGGTTGTTTCCAGTGTTTCGACGCTATGTACGACATCGAAGCTGGCGCTTCCATATCCTCTCTGCCATTCTGCTGGTACTAGGTGCAAGCTTCGGAGTCGGCTTGATACTGGGATACGATAAGAACACAGTTGGATGGCCATGGAAGAGCGGACTAGTGGGCATGATTGTCGGAATGCTCATTGCCATACTGGCTACAGGAGGCTGTAGCTGGTGGCTGATAGGGCTTCAGAAGTACAAGAACGAGATACGAGGACCGTGGGATCCCGCGAGACCCATTATCATGAACCGGCCTCGATGGGATGATGATTCATGAGACGATGTCTTTTTTTTAGACATGTAATAATTATTTACTTGTTAATGTATTCGGACTTGCATTTACTGCCCTGGGTAGAGACATTTGCACTCCAGTAACTACATGAGGGAATTTGTTTACAAAGTCGCAGTCTTGTTGAAGACAAGATATCCCTTTGCATCAATTTTATGAAAGGAACGGCAAATGAGAAATAAGTCCCGCTGTATAAGCAATTGCCAAACACACAAGGAAACTTGGCAGGATTTCTATATTGAGTCAAGCTTTTTGTTCAACTCCACAAGGCTACGCCAGGACGCTGACATGGGAATCGAGAAGTAAGCGAGTGTTTAATATCGATCGAGGTTCTGATGGGAGGGAGAATCGACCTTGGCTTAGGTTTGATGGCTGGGATAATTGGAATAAAATCGAAGATGGCACTTGAGGGAGGCTCAACGCTTGGTATACGATACGTACTGCGAATGGAGATTATTAACTGCAGTGTGTTATGTGCAGGCAGGCATACCCAGTTAATTACTATTATGGATACATCCAATAAGGTAAGGTAGATCACATCACTACTAACCCACTTGAAGAGAGAGACTTGATCATCCTCTCTAATACTCTGTATGTATACCATGATTTGTTTGGCGAATGGAGATCCATACGTGGTGTTGGCATGATGTGATGAGAGGTTATGTATCTAAGTGCTACTACTCCGTATGTATGCCGTACTCGCCTGATTCCAAGCCTCGACAACGCGTTACTCTGGATACGAGATGCATGCACTGATGCAGCCGCTGATCGGTGATGCTGATCTGGCCCTGCGTGTGAGGATGAAGTCAGAAGAAGAAAAAGCAGCCGCCAGATACAGCTAGCTACAGCAGTACATACCTATTCGTTCAAGCACCACTGCGTTTCGTGGAGTTGCACTGTCTACTGTCTACTCCGTACCTTACTGGTAGACACATCCCCGAATTAGAACCCGACGTCCACCAATAGCAGTGAGGGAGAAGGAAGATGTTTTGTTGGGAAGCATTGGATCCAAGCCAATTTATCCGTACAAGGCCGCCAAAAAGTCCTACTGGTACGAGTACCTACTATGTAGTGAGACACTGAGGAGGCACTTTGGAACGACCCGTAAGTGTTTGTACATGTGCATGTACGCGCATGCAGGATGCGTGAGGGGGCAATAAGCTGACGTCGATGAATGAGCTTGAGGATGTGAGGATGACATCCAGAAAGAGACAACAGCAACAGTAACAGTAAGCCAGCTCAGCCTTCAAGGTTGCCACGATTGATCCAGTGTGTGGGAGGTGCAGAAGCTGAGATGGTGCTGCATATCATGTTGTCATCCTGGTCATTGTGCCGTTTAGTGGCGTTTCATAGATAGGTAGTGTTAGCATTGGATGTTGACGGTTGTTTATACCAGTATATTTCTTCCAGTATCTAGCCCTATCTTGTTCTGGATGGTCTACTCCTGTAAGTTGTCAGTGAGTGAGTGAGTAAGTGATAGAAACCAAAGGAAGCTTCTTGTTGAAAAAGAAAGAAGAAAAAAAAGGAGCAAACAGATGAAAGAAGCAAATTTGATGCATAAAATAGCATCATCATCATCATCATCATCATCAAACCTTAATATGGAGAAACAAAGTTATGGTAGGCTACTTCGTATTCAATACAATACATACCGACCTACATTCGACGTACGTATGTTTCTAGATCTGGAAAGACATTGACTGCTTTGATGTTGTCCGGGGCAATAAATCCCTAGTTTCGAGGGTAGCACCAATTTAGACCTCCCCCTCCTCTTAAAACATCCATCCATGCACGGGTGCATACCTTACCAAGAAACGCCATGGGCAAAGATGGCGTCGCCCCCAAACGGCAACCGGCACAAGTAAGGCAAAGAGTAGCAGATTTATTACTATCCATGTATACATACTGGAAGGGGATGAGGGAACTACCTAGCTTGGAAAGGATAAAAATAAAACTCAATTTTTCTTGTT
This sequence comes from Fusarium sacchari, assembly GCA_017165645.1. Taxonomy (NCBI): domain Eukaryota; kingdom Fungi; phylum Ascomycota; class Sordariomycetes; order Hypocreales; family Nectriaceae; genus Fusarium; species Fusarium sacchari. Next base: position 1,090,650 of record JADANP010000006.1, read on the forward strand.
CCGAGAGTGGCTGCCGAGCACAAAATGACGCTTTTCGGAGAAGATAACGGAAGATACTCCATACCAGAAGAAAGAAAAACAAGTAGAGTTTTATGAAACCTCAGACGATGACACCCGACAATTACGGGAGTTGTGAGAATGTTACTGAAATATGGTGATTGACAGGCCATTAGAACTCTAACAGCGCTGTAGACCCACCGAAAAAGGTCAGCGCCTGTGCTGCAGGACGCGGCATGATTGGTCAGTTCAGATGTTTTATGTTCATACAGTACTAACCCAGAAGGTTGGTGTCGGCTCTTCGGGGTTGGGGTTGGGAGGGGGGGGGGTTGAAACAGGGGTCCAGGGGCACCTCTGCAGCCTGAAGCTGCCCTGTGCTAGAGGCTAGAGCTTCCATAGCATTGGATCACCTCAGGATCAGGTCAATGGTCACCCCAATAGCAGCCGCTTTAGCCTGTATCCGTTCGTAGTCCAGCCACTTGTTGACGCCTGAGGTGCTGGTCGGGCTGTCGCTATTGACTGGGCTAATAAAGTATCGGGACTTTTTAATTTTGCAAGACTCTACTACATTGTATATAAGGAGGTGATGCCAGCCGGTTCCTAGACTTTGTCTTAGTCGTCTCCTGTACATCCAATCCCTCTCGTTGAATCGAATTGAACTTGAATTTGCATCTGTCCAATCGTTGACTTTATAATAATTCAAAGCTCTCCCGCTTTCACTCAATCGTTTATTATTAGTTACCTACAGTAACATTCAAGATGAAGGCTACTTTCTTCCTCGCTGCCGCTGGCCTCGTCGCCGCTCAGGACTTTGGTGGTCAACCCGAGTGTGCTGTAAGTCGCCCTGAACCAACCTAACCTAACCAATGCAACATCCATGACACCTCCCCGACTAACTAACATCCCATCCTACAGCTCAAATGTCTCCAGGAGAACATCCCCAAGGCCGGCTGCAAGCTCGAGGACACCGCCTGCCAATGCGCCTCCGACTTCCAGGAGAAGCTCCTCCCCATCATCACCCCTTGCTTGACCAAGGCCTGCGAGGCTCAAGACCTCCTCAAGGCCCAGTCCGCTGCCGCCGAGGCCTGCAAGGAGTTCGCTAAGACCGCCGGCTCTGGCAAGCCTACAGCTACCTCTGCTGCTGCCACCACCGGCGCCGTCACCGTCAGCATCGACACCTCTGTCACCGGCTCCGCCAGCGTCCCCGCCATCTTCTCCAGCATCCCCGAGGAGTCCACCGCTGCCCCCGTTACTCCCCACCCCGGCAATGGAACCTCCACCAAGACTGACGGAGCTTCCACCCCCACTGGAACTTCTGGCTCTGGTTCCGGCAGCGAGAGTGGCAGCGCCAGCAGCGTTCCCACTGGTAACGCTGCCGCTGCCGCTGTCGCTGGCCCTGCCTTCGGTCTCCTCGCTGCTCTCGGCGCTGTCTTTGCTCTGTAAGAGACGGGAGTTCTGATGCCGGGCTGTTTGCGTATATTTTCATCTTCACCACGGAGCATTTCATGGGACGCAGTCAATTGACTTTTACGATACAAGGAAATCAATAATGCGTTGTTCATCAAAGATCCATGGATAGTGTATCACTTCTTTTTTTTCTTCTTCTTCTCCCGGGGGGTACCAATGGTTGACCAGCTTGCCATCGAGAGTGATGGGAAAAGCAGTAATAGACACGTACCAGCTTAACTAGTAATAAACAAGCATTGAACCCATAGGTTTTCAGTTGATGTATATCTACCTATCTATGCTATGATTCGTAGTGATGATGATAACGATGATGATGATGGTGTATTCGCAATTATTCGTCCAGGATCTCTCACATCGGTCCAGCTCTCACCAAGTCTACATCAACCAGCCACGGTAGCTGTATAGGTCTGTATCTGATATCCATAATCGCTGCGTTGACAAACAATGTTTGTTTCCCTTGAACCACGCGACTGTCACCCTGAGTGAGGTCCAGATGTGCAGCTCTTTGCTTGCTCATCTCGACTAGCTTCACCCTCGTTGCATTGGCCTCTTCCTCGTTCTGCGTCACGCGATTTGGTCGTAGCCCCTTGAGCCCAACTTTCCTTGACAGTTTCTCATCAATATCATTGTCTTTCCATGCCACATGGTGCGTCCCCCAAGCTTCATGAATATGGCCGAAGCAGTGAATCTTGGGTTTGGCACGGGCGACAGCGTCACGGAGATCGGGACAGCCAGCGTGGGACCCAGTCATGCCTGCAAAGTCGCAGATGCCTTGCGGAGGACCGTGAGTAATGGCCACATCGGTTTCCTCGGGGATGTTGAAGTCGTGACCATTGTCATATTGGAATGCCCAGCCACCATATGAAGGAGTCCACGGACTCGCATACACTTTCAACAGAGCGCCATTCTGCAGGGTAAACACATGAACGCCCTCTGTCAAGTACCGAACACCATCTTTCTCAGCCTCCTGGAGAATGGTCTTGACCTTGTCGAGCGTGTCCGCTGGACCACCAAACTCATTGATCCAATAGTCATCATGAAGCGCCATGTCATGGTTGCCTGCAATGACCAGCTTGAGAGGGGCATTGATGGACCGTAACATAGAGAAGGTATTCTCAAATTCAGGAATTGTGGTTCGCTTCGTCAGGTCTCCGCAATGGATAGCCACATCTGAAGAGGGGAGAGGCTCTCTCCAACCTGTCGTCACACGCGTGACATCCTTTTCGTTGAGCTCATCATCAGTAGTAGGCCCGCCTTTGCTCTTGGGCTTTGGTTTCGACCCATGCGTGTCGGATATGATAAGGATGCGAGTCTTGACATGTTGTGTAGCAGGTGTCTCGGACATTCTGAGGAGAGTCCAAGCCGATCATGGGAACACAATATTTAGGTAGTTATGTTGAGTTTGAGCGTGTCAGGAGACAGAAGAGTTATTATCGAGGAAGGAGGGGATGGTGCCTTCAGCGGCAAGAGTAATTCTATTTCAGCAGATGATAATTATCAATATAAATTGGAAAGAATAGTGTTGTTTGCCCAGTTTGTGTCTGTTTACACCATCAGAAGTTACCGTTCATGTACTGTACAGTAAGGTATACAGGTAGGTAACTAAGAGCTCAGGCTGACGTCGATGTTTTACCTATTCAAAATGGATGCCTCGCGACATAAAAGTACATATAAATAGACTCAAAGGAAGAAAAGTGTTACCTTGTACGCACAAGACTCAAAAATTGTATAGAGACTGGGAAGAGTTGGAGTCGAGTATTAACAAGCTCTACCTATGTACCTATATTCTTTGACTTTTTCTTTTCTCTTCAACTGTCAAAATGGAAGGTGTGGGCCTTTCAACTGCGCGACCCCTACTCCAATTGTACTCCTCCCCCAAACACGGGCAGCATCAACCTCCTCCTCCTCCTCCTCCTACATGTCACCACCCTCAACCCCGATCTCCATATTCCACTGTTCGGAAGTAGTCTCTCTCGATACAGTTCCTGGAATATGGCGACGGAAGATTCTCAAGACATCCCAATGGGGTCGCCTCCCGAACCGCCTGCTGAAGTAGACCGAGAGCCCAAATACGGTGGCTATTCACGATTCGAGGTTGAGCTTGAGGTTTGTTTGTTTGCTCCCTCATTCAGCAGCGCTATGAGCCCATAACTAACAGATATCGCGCGCAGTTTGTTCAGTCCCTCGCAAACCCGGCCTACCTCAACCATCTTGCTTCCCAGAAGCTTCTCAGCCAACCCGCCTTTGTCGCATATCTTGCCTACCTACAATACTGGAGCAAACCGCCGTATCTCAAGTACCTAACGTACCCCGGCCCGACACTACGGCATCTCGAGCTCCTCCAGCAGGAGACGTTTCGACAACAGATCATCAGCCCTGATGTCGTGAGGGCACTGATGGAGGAGGGCATGAAGGCATCAGTCGATTGGCACCGAGAGAGCTAGAAGGTCCCTGCCAAGCTGAACAGCCCTTCGCAGGACGATACGAAAGGCACGGGTAGCAACAAGAGGGATCAGGATGACGCTGTGAATGAAAGCATGCCTGACACCCCGCGAAAGCGAAAAACCCCACGCAAGAAAAAGAAGCATTCCGTCATCAAGAACAGTGTGAAGGCTGATGGAACAGATTCTTAAACACCTCTAAAAAGACAAGTATGATGGCCCAACTCCATTTCTCCTTGCACAAAGAAAAAACCTTCGCTATGAAACCCAAAGCCATCCTCCCCCGAACTCAGTTTTCTCTCCACCGGTGACCACAGGTCATGCACTTGTAAAAGCTCGTCATGGGCTCATCAGCACTGCGAATCTGGACCTGGAAGAATGCTGCCTCGTCTCCCTCGCATCCCTCGTTAGGGCACTGAACACGACCCTTTTGCGCATTGTCCCAGGCGCCAGGACCGCCAAAGACATCTTCCTTCTCGACACGCTCATACATTCGTCGCGAAAAGACGGGCTCGGTGATGTGATGTTCGAACGGGCAAGTTCGGCACTCGAGACGGTTGGTTCGTGTGTTTGTGAGGGAGACGGTGAGAATGTTTGCGCAATGGGGGCAGACTGATGTTTGTTAGTTTGGAAGAGACGCATCAATTTTGAGGCTCCTACAGAGCAGCATGATGACGGTTACTATGCTCGTGGGCGAGAGGAACGGTTTAGTTGGTTAGGCGACGTTGGTTTGCTTAAGATGGGCCCTCCTATTTGGTACCTTGGTTGTCGTGGATTGAGGTGCGGTTGAATAGACAAACGATCTTAAATTGAAGATGGATCCATGGAATGACTACTTTTTTTTTCCATCTCACCGCAGAAGCATGAGGCTGCTTGACTTGATCCGGTTGGTCCCACTGTCGCCCAGGCTGGTCTGGCAGCTCTAGCGCCATCCCTCTCCCCGCCATTTCCGCCTGAGCTCCCTGAGGACTTGGATTAGGCTGCCCGGGCATCACAGTGCCCCTCCAAACACCAACGAATGGAACATGAAACATTCAAAACCTAGCACAGTCCATATTCACTGCCTCCCTCAAGCCACAACGACACAACCAGCCTGTGCATCCTCCGTTTCTCACCTGCGGATATTCTTAGAACACTTTCAACTTACCGACGTGGGTTATCAGATTCTTCAGCGCTTGACTTCGTCATTGTCAATCTCAACATCTAATACCCCGCTCTCGCGAACTCCAACTCGACTTGATATTTAACAAATCTCAACATGGCTGGAGATGAAGAGCACGATGTGAGTTACATCATGCTTGGCACAAAAGACTCCCAATAGATCGGCGAATTAACCCGAACTCTGCAGGGCGCCACCGTTCAGGAAATCCTGATCGAAGCCTGCCGCCGTAACAACCTCGATCTTCTCAATGACTGTCTCGAGGACAAGTCCGACGCCGAGATCTCGAAGCTCCTCAACGAGACCACAACTGTCATGGGCAACCATCTCTACCACGAAGCCGCCTCCCGCGGAAACTGTGCGCCTCACATACATTCACATATGCGCATGATCCAGACGAGCTAACCCACCGCCTCAGACGAAATTATTGACCACCTCCTCGACCAGCCCGAATTCGAGTGCGATCCCATTAACCGTTCAGAAGGCGACACGCCTCTTCACAGCGCCATCCGTTGGATCAACTCGGAGCCGCCCGCGCAGCGACCCTTCGGCAACGCCCTCGTCGAGATGATGCTTGAGGCCGGCTCCAGCACACGAGTCAAGAACAAGGCCCGTCTTACCCCCTACCAGCTTGTCGATCCTACAAACACAGAACTCCGCGAAATCATCCAGAAGCATGAGTATGCGAATCAAAATGCCGGAGACTTCATCAATGTCAACAACTCGGCGGGCCATGGTGGAGCCGTGCTCGATGTTCCAGACGACAGTGACGACGATGCTGAATTCAGTGGAAGTGATGAAGAGGAGAGAGCTGAGTGGGAGAGGAGGCGGAAGGAGAAGCAGCGCAAATAGACGCGCGATATCGCACGTTTGAACGAATTCAAATATAGAGAGAGGTCGCTTCACAATAAGACGAGGCAAACCAGTTCATGGGTGGATATAAGTCATCAAATCTCAGAGCGATAGAACCTAAGCAGCTTACGCACAGGTGCAAGAATAAGCATTTCTCATTTAAGGTTATCGAAAAAAGGGGTATAAACGTTCTAGTCAGGTATATGGTTCGGTTTCTTCTCCATCGTCTATCGTTTCTTCGTACGCGCCCATTCTACAGTACGGGCATCAAAGGAGTGTACTTGAGATCAGGAACCAGCCTGAGCCCGGGACAAAAGAAAACTGCATAGCCCCCATGGTTGGTTCTCGCATAAGACCCGTTCCAGCTTATAATAGTAGCCAAATTGCAGTTGCCAACGCTGTTGAAGCCATCATGACTTCGATAGGTAGCACATGGCTTCCGAGGCTCCTCTCAGCTACGATATAACTGACGTCCCTGAGCTTCTTCTGTGTCACCTCCGACAGGGTGCCAGATTGGGCGAGCTCGTTCATTTCATCCCCAAGTTGTCGCAGAATGTTAGTTGAGCGACCCTTGGGGCACATGATTACCTCCCAGCCTCCACCATTAGGAATAATGAACGTGGACTTCTGGTCGTCATAAGCAAAACTATATGCATCGGGGCATATAATCTTGGCTCTCTTGCTGTAGGCAGATGGCTTGCAGACATCTGGGTCGTGGTACTTCCCTACACAGCAGTCCTCATCGGTTCCGTACGCAGCGCATGCACTGTTACAGGGGGAGAACTCTGGCCGTTGAATGTCGTCGTCTGGATAAGGATAGACGCCATCCCCAGGCTTAGTGGGCGGAAAAGCAAGGTATTTCCATGGGCACCAGCTTCGGGCATTGTCACTACTGACTCGAGTTTCAAGCGGGACAGGGTATGATGAGTTTGTGTAATATGTTCCCGTCTGACTGCTGGCGTAGATCCAACTAGGTGTCGCAATGCAGGCGCAGTTGGTCAGATTCGGCGGGATGAATGTTGTGTTCTTGGCGGGTATGTAATTGACGCCCATCGGGAGATTGTAGCCATCAACCAAAGAGAGGTCGTAGAAAGTCTGCTTCCCATGCAAACCACCAGCCAGTGTGAATTCAGCGAGTGTTGCTGGCGTTGAACCCTGTCGGTGGTTAGTGTTGTACAGTTCTTGTTCCCGCACAGAGCACTTACACTGGCTTCGCAATCCAACATCCCAAAACAATCTCCAGTTTTGCAGGAACATGAATCACCATTTACAGTACAATTCGTACGACCCCAGACCCGACCTTGCCAATCCCATGAGACCCATAGGTCTTTGCTTTTTCCTTGAGCGAGCTCGAATCCTCCAGTTCCCGGGCCTCTGCCGGCCTGTGTTGCAATGCCGGGCCAGATTGTCGAGTCACATTTGTTGGTAATGGTCAAGGGAATTGTCCTGTTAGGATCTTTTGGTTCCCCTCGGTTCGGAGATCTAATCCGTCCAGGGAAATGCAGAAGATCGTCGTGTGAACCCTTCGTGGCATCTTGTGCCCCTTCCGCCCCTGCAGCGCTCAGGAGAATCCCGACGGCAACAACTGGTACCATAACTCGACAAAGTGAAGAAACGCTACTCGCGCCTCTACCCCTCGACGAGGATACCATCTCACGACCCGAGAACTTTGTTCCTGTCAAGGAGAAGAAGAAGAAGTTGAACGTGGGTAATTGAGGCTGGGATCCAATAAGCCTGCAGAATGAAGTTGCCTCAGATCCAAAGCATCAAAAAATAAGAATAAGTGCTAGCCAGTCGTGATAATAACAATGAAGGGACTATTCAAGCTGCAGTCGAGAGGCAGATATCTATAAGACGAAGGATAGAGTTGGTTTGGAGCCAGGGTCCAGGGTCGACAGTGACGTATAGGCGGCCGTGAAGGTGCGAATAAGGGACTGTTTTCTTGATGCCCAGAAACAGTTTCTTGATGAACCTTGTCGAATTGATCTGCAGTTCAAGCGTGGCAACTGAAAATGACCAGAAGAAGGATGAATAGTTGGCCCAATGAACAGGGATTGACCGGCCAAGGGAAACGAGATAGGGCTAGGCTGTCGTGAAGGAGAGGTGATGAGGCAAAGCACGAATCTGAAACGACCAGGGGCATTAAAGATGATGCTGTAACAGCTATTTTTGGTGTGTGATCGCCCAAAGACAAAAACCAGGAAAGTAACAATAAAGGACGTAAAGGAAGATAAAGGCGAGATAAAAAGCTCGCCTGGAGCCAGGGAAAGAATCACAAATCAACAAAAAAGGAGAAGACGGAAGCGAAGGGAAGCATAAATAAGAGATGAGGTAGCTCAGTGAGCAAAGTAACAGAATGCCACACGCTGCTCAAGGAACGAAGCAACTAACCCATGGCTGGCGTTCTTGCTATTTCCTGATGTTGGTTAACATCCATGGCAGGTCAAGTATGACGTCAGAGCAGTCGTGAACGAGGACGACGGCGGATGCCCCTCAAGATGGCCTCGTGCGGTGAACGTCTACCAAATTATACCTACCTAGGTAGTTACTCAGATAGGCTCTGAGAAACCCTTCACTGCATACCATGGGCTACGCTTGCTAGGTATACTAATGCCTTTGTGAGTGAGTCAATCTCAGCCTGGCACTGCGTGCGTGGTGCAAGAGACCTCTGCCCCACCTGGCCAATTGCCGTAATAGGAAATCTGAATACCGTCAAAAATCGACGACACCAAAAAAACATACAACACCGGGGATTCGCTGGTCGTCACCGACCCAACTACTAATCCGGCGCTTCGCAGCTTGACGATGGGGGAGCAGACGGGACCCCGTATTCTCTACGAGCTTTGGTCGTATGTGCTCGACCCTGTTCTTCGTTAGACCTATTACCCTACGATTAGAAACTGTGAGCAGCAAGACTTAAAGAGAGTGCGTTGATCGCTTTTATATGACTCTATAGCCTGTGTTCATTCAACTGAAAATTCATTGTCTATGTACGAGTAATCATCATGTCGTTCATGCATGCAACTCTTCCCTTCTTTATCTTGGAACGTAGCCCCAGGCTCAGTCAGACACGTTGGTCTATTCACCATGCCCCGTCCGTTTTAACTTCTCAATACTAAATCCAACATCTTTCGCTCGACATGTCGCACTTCCTCTTCGCGTGCTCTTGAGGCAGCTAGAAAAATAATCCCATCTGCGCGCTGACTTGGCGTCATCTTGGGTCTGTGTCTTCCTAGGTATCATGGGGTTTCAAAGTGAACCTTAAACTTATCGACTTTCGCTTCCGCCTCTGTTGAAGGCTTGTTTGTTTACCTGAAGCGAGAGCGGCAGCGGCCCATGACTTCGCCTTGACATACAAGTTCGGCGCTGAATTCCGAACCGTCGAGGGTCAGGTAAATATCAAAGTAAACGCGGTAAAATGTGCCTTGAGGGGTATCCATTCTCTCAAAGTCCTTCTCCAAGTTCTTGCGAGAAAGATCCGAGGTAAGAGTAACAACTTCCTTGATACCTGTGATATGTTGGTCATTGATTGCGGAAGGTCAGAATGAATGTTTAACTTACGGGGATCCTTGGTGTATTCAGGGCAGACATCATCGTCACAGGCATATAGCACATCCTCGTACATGAGGGTGGCACCTGGAGCGACTTGTCGGAAGAAAGAGACCTTGACGGGTTCGCCGTTCTTGACCTTCTGGCCCTTCTGGACGAAGATCTGGCGGGTGAATTTGCAGCGGTCCTTTCCATCGAGAGACGGCACACGATAAGCCTCGGGGTGATAGCCTTCCTTAAAGGGCTGAAGAGTCGCCATGAGGTAATGTCGTCGAGCAACACGATGAGTAACAATTCGCTCAGTGATGCCAGCAGTAACAGCACCCTTGACAATAGCAGCTACGGAATCCATGGGTCGGACAACCTTGGACTGGAACTGGGGAGGGACGTGGAGTTTGATTTGTTGGAAAAGGTACTCAGAGGCACCGAAACCACCAACAACCAGGATGTTCTGGAGAGTGCGGTTCTGGGCCTGGATGGCAATAATCTGGTTTCTCACAAGCTCCAGGATACGGTTGACAACGGGCTCGAAACACTGGAGAATCTCCTCGTTGGTGAAGGTCATGTAACCCTCCTCAATACCAGCCTCAGGGAACTCGGCCTCGATACCAACGTCGACAGCCCACTTCTGACCGTTGTTTCGGAAATCAGCCTTGATTCGGTTCTCGAAGTCCATGATGCACTTGGCATAGACTCGGCCAGCGGTCTTGGAGCCATCGGGCAGCTTCATCTTTCGAATCTTGGTGCGGAGAATGTTGCTGAAATTACGGTTCAGGGCTGTTGAACCACAAGAGTCTCCAGAACCAGCCGTACACTCGGCAACAGTGAAAGGGTTCTCCTCCTCAACTTCGTAAGCAATCAAATCAACGGTGCCACCACCACAATCCACAATGAGAACAGCGTCATGGACCTTGAGGTCCAGAAGACCGGTCTTGGAACAGAACAAAGCGGCAGCCTCGGGTTCTGAGACGAGAGTCAAACGGTTGTCGTTCTCATCGCGAAGGAAACCGGCCTGGATGGCAGCAGCTCGAGTAGCGGCCTTTCCAGCATCGTTCCAAATAGCAGGGACGGTCAGATAATATCGGATATTGCGTTCTTCTCGGTTAAAGACTTCACCCAACGCCTTTTGCAGAGCTGACCGCATAGCCTGTCGAAGCTTAAAAAGATAATCGGCAGCGACATCAATTTCTGACTTTCCTGGAGGCAGAGGAGGAAGGTTGATAGGGTCAATGTATGTGTTGCCGCTCAACATCAGCTGCAGCTTGAACCATTCGACCTTTTGTACACCGGGCTTGGGATAGCCAGTTGGAGCAAGGGCATCGGCAATATCGGGTCCCCATCCTACCACTTTCTGGTACTGATCGTAATAAAGCACTGTTGGAATCTGTCAAAGACAGTTGTTAGCTTGCTGACTTGCTTGATTCGTGTCTTGATCCTTGCTGGCATACCTTCTGCTTGGTATAAGAACCAGCACCTGGCCACTCAGTAATGATATCTTCCTTGGCTTCGTTGTTGGTCGCGAAAGCAAAAGCAACACCTGAGAATGTGGTACCCTGTTGATTGTTAGTTGGCCACAGTGTCTGCCGCGCTGGTAGCTAGCCTACAAAATCGATTCCAACAATGAGCTGAGCCTTGCTCTTGCTAGCGCCCTCAACTTCGGCAGCAGGGCCGCCTGGTCGTTGAAACTGCTGATTCATAGGAGCACCTGGAGGACCGGGAGGAGGATATCCTTGGGGAGGCGGTGGTTGTTGCCCGAAACCAGGAGGACCTCCCATCGGAGGAGGGCCTTGGCCCATGGGCGCCATTCCGGGAGGGTAGCCCATTGGGGCTCCGGTGTTGATCGGAGGAGGACCGCCGACCATTTGAGTTGGAGGAGTGCGGTTGGGCTGTTGAGCGAGAGGACTGGTACGACCAAGAGGAGCTTGACCGGGAGGGAAGTTTGCGGTATAGCTAGGCGGACGGTTGCCGGGGCCCGGGTGATTCATCGGAAGACTCGTCGTTGAAGACGATGGAGCGATTGAGGGAGCGTTTAGCTGTTGCTGAGAAGGAAGCTGCGGTATTTGGCCTGGAGGAGGGGTTGGGCTCGGTGTCAGACCTTCCGAGGTCTGTATGCTTGCAGCGGATTTGCGTTTTCCGAAGCCAAGGCTCTTGAAGCGGGAGTTCATAGAACTCATATGGAAAAGACGAAGAGGAACAAAGGGGAGAAAATGTTGAGAAGTAGGACCCAAGAGGTCAAAAGAGGTAGAGGCAGGCACAAAAGCACAGGGCGGCGAACGAGCGAGCGAGCGAGGCGCCGCAGCAGGACGGGGGCAGGACGGACAGGACGAGGGGGGTTTTCGATGGAGGCGGATTAGGATTGGGCGTAAGAGGGGGAGGGGGATATGAGAAGAGGAGTGGGAGGGTCAGGCTTGGGCTCGGGTCAGAAATTAGCACGGCCTGGGGGGTGGGAGGGGCAGTCAGAGATGAGCGATGCTACTAGACTGCCAAGGAGCGACGAAGCAAAGTGTTTCCTCACTGAATATCTGTAAAAGTATTAATAAAGCAAGACGAGACGAGAGGAACAACAGTAACTCAACTTACTATCCAGCAAGGCACCTAATTTGGTATATGGTGTAGTAGTTGAGGTTGTATTGGTGATCACTGGAAAGTCGCCAAAACAGTGGCAGCTGTAAGGTAGTCTAGGAATGGTCAAACTAGGCTGGTTGCTGAGTGCCTTTCTTTCACTTGAAAACAGACGAGGTAATATGTAGGTAGTCGATAGAAAGTTCTCAACCGTAAACGGTCCGTCCGGTTAATGGTGCTTATTTTGATTCTGATGCTGGTCCAATCTGTTGGTCTTCCCTTGAGTGTCCTGAATCTCTATAATGGCCACTGCCACTGTCTATGCTGTGTCCTAGATATTGGATCCCGGGAGTGTGCAAAGAAACAAAGAGGGGGGTGCGAGCCTGATGCCTTTGCTGGCTGGTTGGCTAATGCTATTGAGCTTGGGCTGAGCTTGGGCTGAAGCTGGCTTGGAGCTGGATGCACCAAGAGTCGTCTCTTGATGCTGAGATGCCCTGACTTATCAATGCAGGCTTAAGGATGGCGCAAATATTGACGGTAGTGACCGTAGTTTCCAAGCTTCGTTGTCTTGAGTACAAGAGTATTCGTACTGTATAGTCAGTGATTCAGCACTACTGCTGCCTGTAACCGTAAGGTCGTGGCAAGCTGTTTAAAATGCAGGCGGGCTTTCTTTGGTTGGTGTCGATACGCGTTGATATGGAGCACGTCCAATGTCTATTACCGGGGCCCCGTTCTTGAGAGGCGATCAAACAAAGAGGCGCAGTTGAAGAGAGGAACGGGCAGACCGAGGATACGATGGGCTTGGTCAATTTAGCGAGGAGACGATGATTCAGGAACGCTTTGTTTCGTAGGTGAGTTTAAAGTTGAGGGGTATCGGATCGTGCAGTTTGGTAAAAAGGAATCAACCTAACAGGGAGATCCTCTTCGAGGGGACATAATGTGATTTTTATTATATTTTAAGTTATACTTTTATCTATATTTTAACCACCTTATATAATTAATATAAGGTTATTAAAACCTTCTTTTTAGGCTATATATTAATATTATTATTTTTTTTACTTTATAATATTATATTTATTTAAATAATTTTAAAATTATTAAAAATATTAAATATTTAACTTTTATTATTATTAAATAATTTCTTTAAAAAATTAAATTTTTAATAAAAAAGCCTTTAATTATTTTAAAAATAAAAAATTAATTTATTTAATTAATTTATTTAATTTTTAAAAAAGTTAATTTTATTTAAATTATATTATATTTTTAAAAATAATTTATAATTAAAAGCTATTAATTTAATTTATTAAAAAGTTAAAATATCCTTATAATAATATATAAGGTATAGTTAATTAAGGTCTTAAATAAGAAAATAATATAATAAAATACTTATTTTTTAATATAATATAATATAAGGTATTATATATTATATTAAAAAATATAATAACCTTAATAATAAGTCTTAAGGTTATATAGCTATTATTATAAACCTTATAATCTAATTAAATAAATAGCCTTAATCTATAAGTATAAAAAAGATATTTTCTTTAGTTTTAATAAGCTAAATGCCTTTTTTATTATTACCTTATTAAGGTAATTATTATTAAGGCTTTAATCTTTAAAAATTAAATTATAATAACTAAAAACCTAAAAAAAACTATATAAGATATATTATTATATAATTACTATTAGCTATAGTTATCTTACTATAGCAGTTAAGACCTATATTAATAATCTTTTAATAAAAGTCTTTAAGCTTTTAATTAAATATATTATTATCTTATAATCCTTTTTAAGGTATTATAAAATAATAAGAAAATACCTATTATATATTAATAAGCTATTAATAATATAATAAATTAATTTTATAATCTTTAGCTATTATATATAATTTTTTAATATTAATATTAAAAAAATTAAAAAAAATTAAAAATAAATAAAAAAAAAATTAAAAAAAAATTAAAAAAATTAAAAAAATTAAAAAAATTAAAAACCTTATTGAGTATATTATAAATTAAATAAAGGCCTTAAAAGAGATTATAAATTACTTAAATTAAGGCTAATACTTATTAAAATAATAGTAAGTCTTTATTATTAATATTAAATTTAATAGTAATAATAATTTATATTAGTAATAGTTTATATAGCTAAAATATATAGTTATATAAATTAAAGTAATATATTAATTATTATATTATAGAAATTAAAGGCTATTATAAAATAAAGAAAAGAAAATAAGAAAAAAAAAAGGCAAATTAAGAAATAAAAATTTTAATATTAAAAAAACTATAAATATTAATAAATTAAAGCTAGCTTAATAGGTTAATAATAAATTAAATTAGGCTATAAGATAATATAATATAAGGAATATAAGTTAAAAATAAATATAAATAGTTAATATTTAAGTTATTAAAATTACTATTAATATTATTATTTATTGCCTTTTATAATATTAATTATTATTTTATAAAGAAAATATTTAATTAAGTAAATTTTATTTAATTAACTATAGCTTTTTTTTACTTATTAAAGGCTTTAACTTTTAAATATAAACTTTTTTTTATATATAGAATTTTTTATTTTATATAATTAACTTTAATAGAATTTTCTAGGTAATTTTATTATATATAAACTCTAAATATTATAAATAAAAAGTATATTTATAAGTTATTAATAATAATTACTATAAGTATTTAAATACTTTAAATTTAAAAACTATAATTATTTCTTAATTTATTAAAGTATTAATTTATTATATTTTTAATAAAAGTATTTTTTTTTATTTAGCTTTTAAATATTATATTTTATTTTTAAGCTATTAATTATAAAAAGTATTTTTATATAAAAGGTAAAGGATTTTATACTTAAAAATAAATAAGTTAAGTAGTTAATTATTTATTTACTAATTATAATTAATTACTAATACTTATTTAGTTTTTTATTTAATTATCTTTTTAGCTTTATAAATTATATTTCTTTTTAGAAATTTAATTTTCATATTAAAGACTATTTAATTATAATTATAATTAGCTAAAGAGATTTATATATATTATTAATTAATAATTACTAGTTATATATTAAGTATATTTACTATTTTAATTATAATTAAAGTTAGTATTATTAATTTAATATTATTAGAATAAAAAGCTTATTAATAAGCTTACTTAATTTATTAATAATCTTATAATTATTAATATAAATATTTTTAAAAAATAAATTAAAAAAAAGGTTAAAGTTATAAAAGGCTTATAGACTTAACTAGGCTTTTTAAAGCTTTTTAGCTAATTAAGTAATGTATTTATTATAATTAAAATTACTTAAAATACTATAGCTTAAAGGTAATCTTATTAATTAAGTTTATTAAGACTTTAATTTAATTAAAGACTTTATTATTAATACTTTTATAGCTTATTAAAATACCTAAATTTTATTTATTAGTTATTACTAGATTAAAGCTATATAATAATATTTATATTATTAATTTAATTATTATAATTATATACTTTAACTTTATAAACTATATTTAATATTAATTATTACTATTATTTAATATAATATTAATAATAAAGGCTTACTATTTTATTAATAAGTTATAATTCTCTTTTAAGTAATTAATAAAATCTTTTAAAATATATATTTACCTTTTAATATAAAAGATAATAAATATATTTTTAACTATATTATAAAGCCTTATTTAGTATTTAAAGATTATAAAATTAATTTATTAATATATAAAAGGTTTTTAATTATAATTTCTTATTATTTAAAAAAAGTATATAAATTTAAAATATTTTTAAAGTTAAAATTATTAATATTAATTAAAAAGCTAATTATATAAAAACTAGCCCTAGTTTAATATATTACTTCTTTACTAATATTACTTTATTTACTTTTAAATATAAGGTTAATTAATTATATGCCTTAATATATATAATTAATTAATAAATTTATTATTAACTTTAGGTTAATTTAGCTTTTATTAATTAATTTATATAAAGTAAAGTTAACCTAATTCCTTTAAACCTTTAAACCTTACTATTACCTTGCTTTTATTTAACTCTATTTATAGATATACTATCCTTATATTAAAAGCAGCACCCCCTTTACTATAATAACCCTTTTAGCTATATTAAAAAGCTACTCTTTATATATATTTAATAGGCCTATAAAGGCAATAAAAAATATAACTTAATTTAATTTAAGAAAATAACCTTTTTTTAAAACTTTCTTTAAGTCTTTTAAACCTAATAGCTTATTATTAATTTAGTTTAAATTAATTAAACTAAAATAATTTATATAATAAATTAACTTAATTAAATTATAATTAAAAATAGCTATTTTAATTAAGTTAAATTAATACCTTAATAAAAAGTTCCTCTTAATAATAGTTATTATTAAATAAATTTCTTTTAATTTTTTTATATTAACTTTTTATAAGGCAGGCTTAATAGCTATATTAAGGTTATAGCTAGTTATATAATAGGCCTAATTATATAGCTATAGGCTATTTTATATAGATATTATATCCTAAGTATTAACTATCTGTATTTATTCTCAACTTGTGTTCCTCATACTGCGTTGCCTTGCGGCCTGATCCAATCTATTACTAACCCGCCGAGCCAGTTTTTATGCTCGTGGATTGAGGCCACTTATTTAGTTAGATTATAAGGTTTATAGCAGCAGCTGTATAACCTTAAGACTTATTATTAAGGTTATTATATTTTTTAGCGTGGTATATAATGCCTTATATTATATTATACTAAAAAATAAGTATCTTATTATATTATCTTCTTATCTAAGACCCCGATTGGCTATACCTCGCGTATTACTACAGAGACATTTTGACTTTTTAATAGATATTATATTAATAGCTATAATTAATATTAATAGCTATAACTAATAAGTTAAGGAATATATTTTATAATAAACTTAGCCTGGTATATTAAATAAGTTAATTAAAGATCTTTTAGCTAAGGTAAAGAAAAAAGGCTAATATAGCTATTAAGAAACCTATAAGTAATATTAATATTACTTTATTAAGGCAGTAATTATATTACTAAGGTAAATAAATCTTATATAATTTTAACTTTTAAAATATAAGCCTATTATAAGGGCCTTATTATTTAAGCCTTAAGATAAAAAATTAAAAGCTTAATAGCCTTATTAGGCTAATAATAAAGATAAAAAAATAATAAAAATTAGCTATTATATTTAAATAATTATAATTAAGTTAATTATTATTAATATTAATTATATAATATTATATTTTATATAGTTTTCTTAGGTTTTTAATTATTATAATTTAATTTTTAAAGATTAAAGCTTTAATAATAATTATTTTATTAAAATAATAATAATAATAATATTTAATTTATTAAGGCTAGAAAA
The DNA here is from genome assembly GCA_017165645.1 of Fusarium sacchari. NCBI lineage: Eukaryota > Fungi > Ascomycota > Sordariomycetes > Hypocreales > Nectriaceae > Fusarium > Fusarium sacchari. The sequence goes on from JADANP010000006.1 coordinate 1,108,062, forward strand.
AATATCTTTTTTATACTTATAAATTAAAGCTATTTATTTAATTAAATTATAAAGTTTATAATAATAATTATATAACTTTAAAACTTATTATTAAAATTATTATATTAAAAAATAAATATTTTATTATATTATTTTTTTATTTAAAACTTTAATTAATTATATTTTATATATTATTATAAAAATATTTTAATTTTTTTATAATTAATTTATTTATATTAATTTATTAATTAATCTTATAATTAATATAAAAACTTTTTTTAATAATAATAAAAATCTTTTTTTAATTAATATAATTATTATTTTATTATTATTTTAAAAATAAAAATTTAAATAAATTTAAAAAATAAAAGTTTATTTAATTTTTATTATAATTATATTAAAAAAAATATAATAATTTCTTATAATTAATAAATATAAAAATATATATTAAATAGTTTATTTATTAAAAGTTAATATTAAATAAAAAGTAATTAAAATCTATTTTATTTAAAAAAAAAATAAAACTTAATATATTATTTTTATTAAGATATTAGGATCTATTTAATTAAGTAGTAGAAGTTAAGGTATAATTAATTAATTAACCTAACAGAGAGAAGAATAATTCTAAGGCGAGGTGCTGTATTGTGTTGTGCTGGCTTCACATTGGATGGCTTGGCTTTCGTCGTCAAATTGGTGTCAGTTCCTTCTGGGCTGAGCTCGGGTGGTGGCTGAATGAGGCGCTGCAATCTGAGTAACCCGCTTCCGCTTCTACCAGTATTCTGCACTCCATGGACTTACCTACTAGGTACTAAGGTGGTAGGTAAGTCCAGTACAGTACCTAATACCGTACTTGTCTACTGCCCGAATGGAAATCCAATCCAATAGAAACGAGGAAATAGAGCCCGACCGCCTCCAGTGGAGACCCGACCGGGACACAGCTGACGGCGCTAGGATATTTTCAGCGGTTTAAGGCTGAGGACAGGGGTTTAATGACCCATGTGCTGCTACCGTAGCAGTAGGTAGGTGCATTTATTACCTTAGTAGTTACAGCCCAGGTCGTTGCAGGATCATTTCACACCGATTCTCTCCATGGTTTGTCAGATCAGAAAGTTCATGACCTTTGATGAGAATTGAACAGGCTGGACCCGTAGGTTTGTGTCTAACCCCAGCTGTCAAATATTGACGCCCAATTCATATGCACTACGTACCTAGGTACCTACCTACACAGTAAGGCTAGTACCTTAGTAGCCAGGGCCATTCTGCCTTGTCATCGCTCTGACAGGATGCGATCTGACCGGTTGATTGCTAGGTTTCCTCTTGTGGCTGTGAATGAGGTGGATTCTTCCCTTGGGTTGTCGTTTACTTTCGCCCACTTAGGTATGTATCAATTCTCTCTGACATTATTCCAAATCAAAGTTCGTACTTAATATAATTAACAGAGCCCTCGACAGTTTATTCCCTGTTTATTCTGATTCGTCCAAGTCGTGTATGACTACCTATATTGGTTTCTTGGAAGAACGTCCAGATAACGTTGGTGTTGATCTAGATGTCTGGTAGGTACACGAGGTGGGATTAGATGGTGGGGTAGTTACAGAACACGAGCAAAGCCCCAATCTTGTAGGTATGGGCGATGACGAACCTTGAAACTGCCGAGAAAGAGGACGCCAATGTTGACGTTGGCGATGACGCAGTTTTTCGTATATTTGTCTGACGATGATTCTCTCTCAAAGAACGACCGAAACTGTCCAGGCTCTAGTTGTTGGGTGTTCCTAGGAATACTATGTAGTAGGTAGTAGGTACCTGGTAATCAAGCAACCGGCGGGTGTCAGCCTGACAGTACCCAGTGCCAATTTTTCGCTTCTCTTCAGCCGCCTTTGCCCATCCCTAGGACCTACCTCACACTCAGTGGAGAGCCTGGGGTATGACAATCATAATGCAGGGCCCTGGAATTCAGGACTTGTCCATACAAGTAGGACTTTTTGTGGGTCATTTTCTTTGTTCCCGTCACAACCACCTGCAAGTGCTACTTGGTTGGTTCTCCAGCCAAATGGTTATTGATTCTTGTTCCACACTCTGCTATGATTTACAATACTCGCACAGATAGATATCTTCAATGTTACACTTCCTTCTGTCAACCCAGAGTCTAGGTAGACCATATCCAGATATTGGATGAGTCAAGTATGAAGTTACAAAGCCCGGACAATGTGTTGGTTAGCGCACGATGTACCTACCTAGGTACTCAGTCTAAGTTGTCGTTGCTCAGAAATGACCTACCCTGTACTTGCAGAGCACATCGGAGTCGAAACTCGCTGAGTATTGTCAACACTTCCTCGAATAAGTTTAACTCGTGTGGCTACTCAAATCTTGAGATATACTGGCAAATCTAGTGATAGTTTGGGTGTAATGTCGTCAACTCGATTACCAAGTCGAAAGTCAAGTCTCGCTCTAATTCTCCGTGAACATGTGGCGATTCAGTTGGGCCATGGAACCTCCAAAAGTCGCACAGCACGGAAAGCTGAAGATTGAAATATTATAGAGGATGTCACAACATTACTATCCTATCTGAGTTGCACTGTTTCACCCCTAATAAATGATGACCTAGCTCTGTTGACCACAATCACGACACACAACAGTACACTTTCGTCGCCCAAGCAACGTCGCTCGATTCAGAGAGCTCATGTTGGCCACACAGAAATAATTACTGCTGCAAAAAAACATGCTGATAAGGTTCTTCTAGATAGTGAATAGGTAGTCGCTGTTCCATCAGCCGTCCGTACACACAGCTACTTTCCACTTCCAAAGGGCTATATGCCCGAGAAGTATCTCCACAACGATGCAGACAACTCAAGAGTTTGATATGCTAATGCTGCCAATCGATATACTCCATGTTAAAAGCACCGTGACTGGGTTAATCCTAGTTGTTCAAGATCTCGCAATAGAGCTGGACATCAACAGGAGTAGAGTGTTAGATACTAACATTAGGAAGAGAGCGGTCGGATTCTGTTCAGAGAGGCGGAACCAAACGAGTTTTCGATGAGTATATCTGTGTTGCCTCGATCTATGTGAACGACTAATACGAGGACCTTGCAGTCAGGGGTAGGTTTAGAACAACACAAGTTCTCTCGCAAAGAAAATACTCCTACAAAATAACTATAGTTAAGTTTTCAGTGCCCTGTGCTAGTGTTGAAGTGAGCTCAGTGCGTTTGTTTGCGCCATTCAGATAGGCAATCGTAAATAGACTCATATCTAGTCCCTGGTCTAACCTCCAGTATCAAATAAAGGAAGCATCCTCGGGCATATTTTACCCGTGAAGTTAGTTACGTGTACCGTTTTATCTTGACTATCTCCCACGTGCTTTGATTTGCTTCAGCCCTATGTTCACAAACAGAACCGTCTGGCCATTACAAAGATGATCAGCACTAGCGCACTTATATGCTCCTATTGCAAGATACGGTACTCATGAAATAGGATAAAACACAGACTGGAGTGAAGGATGCTGTTTCGTGGCATCGTGTCAAGGCTAGCCTGTAACTCTCAGATATCCTCTGCATCTGAAGACATTATCGAAAACTAAGCTATCTTGGAGAATTCCAGAAGTTAGAATATCGCCTAGAGCCTATGACTCCTAGGTCAATACTATTTAGGAGTGATATTGGCTGACTGTTTCCCGGAAGATATGAGATCGTTATCACTAACACATAATCTGTAGACTCTCGTTTCGAAGATTATCTAGAGGACGAAGGCGAGGGAACCTCTGAGATAAAAAGCCCCCTAAATGGTACTTCAAACTGAAAGGAGTGAAGCAGACCGGCATACTTGTTCACCTCACCGTCTTTGTGTTTCCACCGGGCCGAGTCAAGAGTCAGGCCTTGGAATGCCGGAGTCAGAGAATATACACCAGCCCCTGCGCCTTAATGCCGCAAGGTCTTGAGATTTCATGCTCAAGAGATGAATCTCTGCCTCTGGATGTAAGAAACAGAATGAGATATACCCCTAAGTAGAGCCCTGGAAAGGCAACTCAGTGGTATTGCTTACCCCCCTGAGCCTCTGATAACTTCAGCGAGGCCCTCCTATTGAATGTTGAGCACCGTTATGTTTTATACGTCTTTCGGCGCAATTCCTCTGAATGAGTATTATTTTGCACTAAAGGGATGTCGTAGAGTTGCTCAAACAAACGCCGGGTGAGGTAGGGTTTGGACATTGTGGCTGCTCGTGGGATCAGATCAAGAGATAGGGCAGCGCAGGGGAAGGCGTCATAGATGGCATCTTTGCTGACCATCAATAGCATAGAGTTTTAAACAGTTATTTGTTATCTCTGGTAGAACTACAGTGATGCGACCACTCATATATATCTTGCATAAGCCGAACAAGGGGAACTTCAGTAGTTAGAGGTAAGTAGTTACTGATGGTCATAGTCCAAGGCACGTCGCTATGAGTGTCATATCGGACGGCTCTTGGATTCAATTACTGGGAATCGATGGTCTGCCGATCATGAGAGGCTCTGGCCCCTGACTTCAACGGCCAGTGGATGGAATAGTGTCTGCATCCTTCAAGTCAGAGCATAGTAGCTTGCGTTATTTGGAAGCAATGTTCATTTGAACCCGACATTTTACGATGTGAAGCACATATCACGATCGCTGCAAATGATAAGCAGAACCGCCATTATGGATCGCCGATCTGCCAGGAAGGCAACACACCAAACATCCTGTCTTTTGTTAGAACGCGGCGAGTTCCGTTGACTTTGGTTGATGATATGGCCAACGAACATATAACATCTTATGGTAAGATAGCAGCTCGTTGCATTGGTGGTTCAAGGTATGAGTGAATGTCTTGGCAAACATAGCCTGCAGCAAGGCAAATGTTGAAATAGAAGTGGAAACCGGGAACAACGATAGGAACGGATTCCATCAATCGAATTTCGCACTGAAGCCGGATCTTTCGGATGTTAACGATTATTTTGTGAGGTTATAGTCTCAAGGAGAAGAAAGGAGCGTAACCGAGGATATGCCAACGTCGAAACATGGATATCGAAACTGGGGAGATATTGATTAACATCCAATGATTGGAGCGCATAGACCCCATATATCGAAGATTCGAGTGACACTGACAAAGTCACAACATGAAAATGCAACGAGATCCTCGACGGATGCAGGTGCAGGTGCAGGATTAATAACGGTGGGTTTCTGTCGACACATTTTTTATATATATCAAGGGTGCATCCTCGAGTTATTAGAGTGATCACCAACTGGTAACTGATTGTATGTATAGTACATACTGGTAGTTTGTACAAACATTCATGTGAATAGATGGTACAGGGCTTGTGGTTTCTAGGCTAGTGTGATGATCAAGATTTTGCTCCGTGGACAAGACTTTTTTAGTGTCGTGCATTAAAAGTTGGGACTGGCCGGGGGGGGGGGGGGGGGGGGGGGTTGTTCAGTTCAACCCCTGTCCCATGAGAGACAGGAGAAGGGAGAAGGGGTGAGAGTGAAGGTATCGTGGGATGGTATCTATCAGACCCCAGAGTAAGTTGAGTCAGTGTTTGTGATTTGCATGAAACCCACTGATCGGTAGGTATCCTCGTGAGCATGTTGGTGAAGTGGTCCGTGGTGTTGTGGGTATAGGAGATAGGAGGGGAGAATTGAGTCAACGTTTCTACTGGTACTGTATCGTAGTCTCATCTTCACCGTCTCGAGGTGTCTCCGTTCTCGGAAACCCCGACCTTTCTTCTGGCACCTCTCGTCTCTCGTCTCCTCCCGCAATCTTAGTTCCCGTCACATGAAGGGGTCACTCACCCAACAAGATACAGTGCTAGAGTGCACACGAATGCTAAGTTATCCCACCCACCCCGCCTATTCGGAAATCCTTATCAAGTTAGCTTCATTTCCGTGCCTGAGAGCGGGGAACTGGATACGTTTGATTGCACTGCAACTCTCCCTCTCCCCTCCCTCCGGAACTTTGCGGCTCTGCTCCGTCACCTCGCTTAGGTTGAGCTAAACCTGACAACCCACATTCCCAACTCCCAACTCCCAACTCCTACTCACACGTCGTCTTGAATTGCTTTAATGCTCACGAGGATCAATATCCAATGCAATATAAAAACGGAGTTGATGCGCCCGTGCCCATCTCTCGGATCCGAACACCTCCCCTTTGACTACCTACCCCTACCTAGCCTAGGTAGCATGGGACGTGCATTGAGTTCTGAGTTCCTGGCCCCTCCTGGATATCCGGAATCACATAATCCACTTTTCGTCCCGCGTGATCTTTTACAATCCTAGACAGATCTAAATTAAGAGCAGGGCTAGAATCTGCCGCAGAAGCTTGCCTTGCCTTCTCCTTCTATTCCTTTTACATGTTGGTGGGGGGCTTTATCAATACCTATTGCATTACGGTGTACAGAGCGGCCGAGCCCAGCCCAGCCCAGGAATACCTTAAGTACCTACTAAGGTAGACAGGGTGAGGCGACACCTTACGAATCTAACTAACCCATCAAGGCATTCCGAGGTTCACGATTGTCGACGACGCTTCCATCTACCTAGGTAAGTAAGACAAGGCAGATAATTCGGCTTTGTTTCTGGCACCTTGCATCTCCCACCTTTGTTTATTTTCTGAGTTTCGTTGTGTCTTGGTCTTCATTGACTCGGCCTGGTACCTTAGTAGGTACTAAGATACTACTAAGGCAATAGCAACAGTTCACGTCCACTCCACAATGAAACTCAACTCCTTTATTATCATACTCAACAGCAATTGTGACCCTATCAGCATGTTCCAAGATGTTACTAGCAACATACTAGGTACCTACATCATAATATAATCATTGACCACAACCATGTATATAGTCTGTAATCATCCCCCTCACAAAGCTGTTCAACTGTAGGAGTAATTGTATTTATTATTCAGATTTCTTCAAAGAGGTTGTAAACCTTAACACCGTCTTGATGGCTTAGACTAAATTTAGAATTTAATTCAAAAGGCACCTAACCACCACGCATTTTGACTTTGAAAGATGATTGATTTTAAATGTTGATGGTATTATGCAATAGATGTAAGCTTTTATGCTATACTGAAATTCGAAAGGTCAAACGCCGAGCTCCCTTGCTCAAGGCTCAAGACGCGCTATGCCAAGTCAACGCCCAAAAATCATATCATTATACAAAAGTATCGAGACTTTCGTGGTCCTTTTCCCTCGCATTATTTTATTCGTCATCCTCGTCTTCATCCTCCTGAAGCCAGCCTCGGCTCATCTCGACGGCTCGCTCCCACCTCCTTCGTGATCGGCGGACAGTCTTCTTGTCAGTCTCGGGGTAGAAGATCTTGCGGCCCTTGCGGTTGACCTCGTGCAATTCCTCGAGTTCGTCCCATACACCAGTGGCGAGACCCGCAGCAATGGCGGCGCCGAGTGCAGTAGTCTCACGCATAGCGGGGCGGTCGACAGGCACACCACTAAGGTCGGCCTGGGTCTGCATGCAGAGGTCCGAGTTGGAGAGGCCGCCATCAACAGCCAGGATGTCGAGGGCGTGGCCAGAGTCGGATGCCATAGCATCGAGGATGGCGGCTGTTTGGTGGCAAGTAGCCTCGAGAGTAGCTCGCACAATGTGGCCCTTGTTAGTGTGTTGGGTGACGCCGAAGAGAGTACCCTTGGCGTCATCAATCCAGTAGGGGGCGAAGAGACCACTGAAAGCTGTCACGAATGTAACACCGCCGTTGTCAGGGACGCTTTTGGCGACAGTATCTACCTCTGAGGAGGAGTTAATGATGCCGAGGTTGTTCTGGAGGAACTTGACCCCAGAGCCAGCAACGGCGATGCTGCCCTCAAGAGCGTAGACAGGCTTGCGACCCTTTCCGAAATCATATGCAACAGTAGCAAGCAGTCCGGTCTTGGAGATGACAGGCTCGTTTCCAACGTTGTAGAGAAGGAAGCAGCCGGTACCATAGGTGTTCTTGGCCTGGCCTGGCTTGAATCCACATTGACCGACAAGTGCCGCAGACTGATCTCCCAAGCAGCCAGCAATGGGGATACCCTTGAGAGGCCCACGGGCGAGAGATCCGTAGGCAGTGGGGTCGGAGGAAGGCACAATCTTGGGCAGGTTGAGCTTAGTGCGGTCGACCTCGAAGAACTTGAGGAGCTCGTCATCGTACTGGAGGGTTTTGAGGTTCATGAACATGGTGCGGCTGGCGTTGGTGGCATCTGTGACAAAAATGGGCCCACCCTCACGATCTTGTCCACCGTTGAGCTTGTAAATGAGCCAAGAGTCGACAGTGCCGAACGATAGGCGGCCCTCATCGTAAGCCTTTCGGACTGACTCAACGTTCTGAAGGACCCAGAGCAGCTTGACGCTTGAAGGGTAGGTAGACAGTGGGAGACCACAAGTCTCTTGGAGCTTCTCAGCACCAGGCTTGTTCTTGAGCTCACGGACAAGAGAAGAAGTGCGAGTATCCGGCCAGACAACGGCGTTGTAAAGGGGCTCGCCAGTAATGTTGTCCCAGAGGATAGTAGTCTCCCGTTGATTTGTGATACCGATGGAACGGATATCCTCGATATGGTGACCCTTTTCGCAGAACTTCTCTGCTGCCTTCTCGATGCATGTCTCTACAGACTCGAGGAGTGTCATGGGGTCATGCTCGTGCCACCCAGAGTTGGGATAGAGGTTTTCAAACTCAATCTGGTGACTCACAATGGGCTCTCCATGACCGTTAAAAATGAGGAAGCGAGTTGATGTGGTGCCTTGGTCGACACTACCGACGAACCAGTGTTTTTGTTTCTCCTCTGCTGTCTCCTCGATACCATCAGGAAGTTGCTCGTGGTCTGACTCAGGTTTGACAGAGAAGAAGTCTCCGGTAAGTTCCGCAGCCTCCGCGGCCTTGAGAAGACCCTGTGGTAATTGCTCCTCAAGGAGGATATCAGCAGTTCGTGGGCGCTTAGACTTGGGTTCTTGCTCGATGAAGTCCTTGGGGTTGATATCATCGAAGTTGTCCTGCACCAAGCGAGGTGCGTCTGCTGTTGTGAATTGTTGCATCCTTGCACACGATGTGGTTGAGAAGGAGTTTATGAATCTGAGGCTTGTGATATCGTGGCAAGGAGGCCGTCCCTAGCAAGTACAAGGTTGTTTCTGCAAAGGATGTGGCGTAGTTTTTGACCGTTTATGGCTGATGGAAGGTGGAAGGAGCCGTTGCCAAGGGGGTAAATTATTGTGATATAGGTAGATAGAAGGAGGAGGAGAAGAAGTTGCTGTTGATATAGATTCAGATCGATAGAGAAGATGTTTGATGAGTGACGGAGAAAGAAGAATAGGAGATGGGAAGAATGGACATTGATGGGAGGAAGTCGGCCTTGATAAATGCTTGAGGATCGAGGGGGAACAAGGGGAAGGTGGGGGAAAAGAGCGGAGGGAAGTCCGGAGGAGGGCTCGGGATTCCATTTCGAGGTTAAGTTAGACGGAAGGAGCAAGACACGGGGACAAACGTCTGGAGTCAAAGTTTGGTAAGGGTTGGTACTAGGTAGGGGAAGGTAGGGCAGGGCAGGCACAACTGACAGGCACATGTGTAAACTGACGCCCATGCCCAGATCCGGATAGGGAAGGAGAGCGGGGTGATTTGGTTGGGGTTGCTGGGATGTTGTGTATAGTAGGCTGTGCCTCGCTGACTGAGACTGCCGGGGAGATCGATCGCCGGAGACGAGTTCAGAAGCAGGTTTGATTTTCGGCCGGCTACTGCCATCATAAAGTGGACCATTGCTTGCCATACCCCAACCCCACTTTGCAGGTCAGGCGGGACAATGAAGGAATTACTGACCACGCCTTGAAGCCCACCTTGGGGAAATTGAAACTTGGATCATGAGGGCAGACTGAAATTAAGCTTACGAAGACGTAGAGAACGCTTGGAGCTATCTGAAGAATTGTCTTTTATTTCCCAAGTTCTAAAGTAACACAAACTGCATCCAATTTAACCAAAGCAGTAACCCGTCGAAGTTTCTTTCCCTCATTTATGACTCCCGGAAACCTTTTTTAAGAAGTGGGACCCGCAGAGGTCCAGACTCTTGGAGGGTGGGCGTTGGTGGACGCCTGCTGGAGGCTCAATTCATTGATGTTCAGTTGACTCCCCCCTGGTTGGTGGACTTTCTGTACCCGCCCCCAATTGGTACTGCTACCACCCCCAATGGTTTGTTTTTTTAGTTATGGCTACCCAAATTCTTCAATATTGGGGGACGTTTTATCTATCTGAAGTCGGAAAAGCCAATTTCATGAGCTGGCGGCGTTGTTCCTGGCGGCATATCGTTACCAGAGATTTAATCCTGGTTACAAATTTTGGTCCAATGTGCTGTGCAGAAAAGGCTGCAGTCTTTCCTAGAATGGATAAGCGACAGGCCCGGGATTGCTCTAAGGAGTCGAGACACATTTGGGTCTCAAAAATGCATGAAACATGTCATGAGCGATTGCATTTCTTCACTGCCCTTGCTTTCCAGTTTTTACTGGCCTTTCAACTGGAAGGGTTCCGCAATTTGTTGCTTCCAGTCTTCTCCTTCTTCACTCCTTCCTCCGGACATATTAAACCGGTTTTGAAAACAGTGGCGTTACACGTCACAGATGAGGCAAGTGCGTGCTCTGAGCCGCACGGGAAGTGGCTGATCATGATCAAAACCTCGTCCATGCACGTATTGGAAGATCGCAAGTGCATCGAGATTCTGGAAATTTCAACGGCTCTGGACCCTTAATTCAGCGTGGGAATAAACGTCACTTATTCACGTCACTCTCGGAGCCGCTGACCTCTGTGAGCATCCACATTTCAGCAAATCCACTCCTGGACATGGCTATGACACAACGCTATGGCTCATGAATCCAATGACGTTACACGCTTTTCTTCAAAGGCGGGACTGACTCCAGTCAATATGCAACCAAACGACAATCGTCAAATATCAATGTGAGTTAAATGCGATCGTCCCGGCTTTATGATTTCATTCCTAGTTCTTACATATGTCGATCAGGCCCAATCCTCCGGACCAGCTAGACCAGTCATTGAAACGTCACATATCTCAGACCCAGGGCTCTAACGTGGGTAACATCAAACGTCAACGCATTTCCATCGACAAATCACCTCAACAGCTCACCTACAGTGACGTTGCCCAAACCCCAGGCTCTAGTTCTACCCTTGTTGATAATCCTCAATCGACCAACGGCGACACAATCGCTTCTTCATACACATCGTTGGAACCCTCTCCGCGAGAACCCCAAGACCCTTATGACGACCCTTACAATGATCCAGAGTTCGATCAAATCTTTGAGAGCCTCACTGGACCCAATTATATCGAAAAGTCAGGAACGTCACCGCTTTTAGTCGACAGTGATGAATTTACTCTAAAACAGTCAGACCAGGATGCCCTGGCGGAATTTCTGGAGGAAGAAACCTAGGAAGAGCCTCAACAACCGCCATCGAGCGTTCTGCGTACATGGAGCGGTAACTCGAGATCAGCGGATGAGTATGACCCGCTATTACAACACTCTTCACCACGTCCAACAGCCGATATACCAGATGGCAACATCGGATATACACCTTTAGATGAAGGTATAGACTGGAGTAATGTCCAAGAACACACCCGCAATGAGACAAAGCCTGGATCGACAGTCGGTTTCACAACTGTGAACGGGAGCAAAGCCCCCAAACATGAATCTCCGATTGCTAGACGAAAAACATTCATCTTTTCGCAATCTCGATCATCAGCACCCACAAATAGCCAGAGCTCGGCAATATTTACAGGAAAAGTTTTACTGAAACCCTTCAAAACGTTCTTTGATCTCCAAGAGCTTGTAGATGCGAAGACTCAAATGTTCCGAAATCAACCTGACATTACCTTTGAGCTCTTCGCTCGAGTCATCTATTCAAGCCGCGAGAACTTCTACAAGAAACAGTACTTTCGATTTCAGAGCCTACTCAAAAATAGCCCGCCTTATATAAACGGGGCGCTTCTGGCTTAGGAGGTCGGGAGTCCACTTGACTGCGCGGCTCAGGAGCTATTGAAGGCGCAAGCATCGCGTATGAAGTGCTTTTGTCGGTGTAAGTTGCGATCGGACCCAAGGTCAGAGATCGGTTGGGGTATATCAGTGCTGGAGATCCGTCCCACAACGTGGAAGGAGATCCAGTGGGCTATGGATGTGCTTGGGAGACATGATCTGGACGAACCAGGGAGTTCATATGGGAAATAATAGAGTGGAATATGACGAAGTTTGCTATGACGCAGATAGTTTTCGATTCCGTGGAATGTAGATAACAACGTCACGTCCGTTACTATAAAACGAATTATTTACCATGAAATCCGGTTTGATTATTGTTCTAAAGTCTTATCTTTATCTATTCGTATATGTAAGATTACCCCAGCGATCCTCTATGAAGGAGTACAGACACCAAAAAACATTCAATACACCGTGACGCAGCCAGGAATTTTCTGATAACCTTTAGACTTGCAGAAGCCAGAAATGCGTCCTCCGAGAGCCAAGGTGATACTCGTTTGATCTTCAGCCTAGCTGATGATGAGCGATGCGTTATGAAAGAAAACCCATTCACGCGCTATGACAGCCAGTCGTGACAGAGCCTTCGAACATCTAGTTTGGCATGATGAGATTCAGGTAGGGAGCCATTTGTTTCTGCGCAGCAGATTTGACCTGTCTAAGCTCTGTCAGAGTAGGAGGCTTTGCGTTTCCTTGGCGTCGCAGCCAGCTCTCTTCAGTCTCGAGGAGTGCAGCATCATCATCTTTGCCGGTAGGGTCGACAAACTGATATGACCGATATTCGCAGTTTGACCAGCCGGTAGCTTTAAGTGCTGGTTAGAGAACGAATAAGCCATGATTCTCGGGGGCTACTGCTCACCTCTTCCTTCGGGCACACCGTACCAGTCATCTGTCAAGAAATGCAAGAATCCTCCGTGGGAGACGACAACAATGTGCTCGTCGCCACTAACACGATCTCTCAACATCCTTCTGGCCTTGAGGCCACGCGCCGTCAGCTTCTCTAGCGTGGGCTCATACTCACTGTCAGGACCTTTATCAGTCCACGACTCCTCTACGTTGGAGTAGTCGGCGATTCCCTCAAACTCAGCCTGGGCCTTGGCTACAGGCGAACCAGTATCGCATGGATTGGCGGAGACCTCCTGAAACACTGGAAATGCGACGATGGGCTTGAGCTCATCAGTTCCAAAGGCGTGGAGGCAGGTATACACTGTACGGCGCATAGGTGAGGCAAAAAGCTTTGTGAGCTTCTCATGGTGAGGGAACTCCTTGCGGAGTGTAGCGCACTGCTCCTCGCCAAGGGGGGTCAAATCTGGGTCTTGCATTTGCTCATTCTCGATTGAGAGGTTGTGGAAGCCTTGGGCGTGGCGAACGAGGTGGATAGTTGGAGCCATTATGATGCTGACGTGAAGATTGAGCGAGATTTGACCAAGTGATGTATGATATATCTCGGATGAGATAGTGATAATGATGATGTCTAAGGGAGAACTGACGGAGACGATAATTCTATTTAAGAGCCATAACAATGGTTCGTACGAAAACAAGACGAGGAAGCAAAAACATGTTTGTAAGAAGCGATGACTCAATACCGGGTCCGGGTTCGTCAGCGGAGCCCAGCCGTTGAGTCCGACCTGCAGTAGCTTACACCGCCGCCACGGAATGCTTGATATTGGCTCGCCTCGATTACCTTATTTGTATACTCCGACTCGGCTTGTTGACTACAATAGCAGATGATTCCAGCAAACTTGTGATTCATCAAGAAAGAGACTCAGAAGACCACAGTGTGGACATAATCGCCTTAGACACGTCTAGACCAACAATGAAACCATCTCAAGCGCCCCATTCTCCCTCATCACAGATTCCATTTCACAAGTCTATGTGCATGTTGCGCCAAAGTAGGTATGGATAGGTATCACAGTTTCAGTATCTTAACTACCAGCACATATGACTATGCCCATTCACGCGCCTAAGAGTACATCCGTTCTGGTCTTCTAAAACTGACAACCCGGTAAACGCCAGTTTGACTGATTATAGTAGTCAAACACCAGAGATAACACATGGGCAAGATTAATAATGCCGTCCACCTCCAAATCTAAAACTCAATGAGCGCCTCCTCCTTAACTGGCTGCTTGACGGGCTCCTGTTGTGGTACTGAAGGAAACGAATCTTGTGTGTAACCACCGTATGCCCAGTTCTGCGGTGCGACAGGTGGTTGTTGGTGCGACTGGGGCATAGATGGCTGCCAGTACGCTTGCTGCTGTGGGGGAGGTGCTTGCTGGGTTGGTTGGGGCGGTTGAGGCTGAGATGGCTGGGCATGTTGCATATGAGGGGACTGCACAGGCTGGACTGGTTGCGCAACCTGGGCGGGCGTTTGGCCAGGAGTTGGCTGTGAGGGAGCAGATACTGATCCTCCAGGATATTGGGAAGGCTGCTGCAAGTTAGGGTATGGTGACTGATTAGCATCAGGTGCAGATGGTCCCAGAGGGGTTTGCTGAGGCTGATGGGGTGGAAGATAGTATGAAGCATTGGGGTCACTGGCAGTTGGAACCTGGGGTTGTTGTGAATTTTGTGTTTGCAGGCTGGGATCATTAGATTGTTGCGGCTGCTGTTGTTGCTGCTGCTGGTACGGATCTTGAGGTGCCGAGGGTGCCCTGTTTTGCCAACTATCGGTCCGTGGCACCTGATGAGGAGGAGGGTATTGGCCGGGCTGTGCTTCCGGCCCGGATCCATAAGAAGGATATTGAGGCTGAGGTGTTGCATGCGGTGGTGGCTGTTGGTAGTGATGGTGTTGAGGCGCCTGGTAACTGGCTCGTTGTTGACCTGTATAAAAGCTTTCTGCACCAGCAGGGTTGCTGGGCATCTGGGAAGGAATGGAAGGGTACGGCCCAGCAGCCTGGCGTGGCGGCGGCAAGTTGTATCCCCCAAGGTTCTGTTGGCTGTAGGCCTTGGAAAGTCGATCCTCTAGCATGCGATCATAATATCGAACAACTGTGGAGAGTTTCGCATGGAGATCAAGAAGTGTGTCTGAGATTGGGTTAGCACCTCATTTCCTTCAGCAGAGAAGGTATACTCACCATGCTTGCTCATAGTCTCTCCATAAGTTCTTGCCAGCTTGGGCCGTAATGTACCGATGCTATCATAGAGCTCCTGGATCTGTGGCTCTCGTAGAATGGTTCCTGGCGGCTGAGTCTGAAGCCGGTCCACCAGTGTTGAGAACAGGTTGATGTTCTCTGCCTCCACAGGAGTCAATTCATAATCGTTCTTGGGGAGAACAAAGTTGGTGGTAGCAGAAGCGTTCATAGAGCTGGAAGTCTGTTCCTTGAGTGCCGCAGCGTGTCTCTTCTTCTGCTCTTCCATATCGGCCAGAGAGGCAGCGATGGCGGCCTTGAGGTCAGCATCGTCCTCCTCTGCTTGTTTGGCCGACGAAGCGTCACCATTGGTTGCATAAGAAGTCTGAGCCGGTCCAGCATAGCCGTGAGAATGGGTCTTAACCTCCTCCAGGCTCATTGCCAATGCCTTCTTCAGATCTTCGTCAAATCCATCATCAACTCGAGCATTCCGAGGCTGCATGGCTGATGTGCTTCGTGTCTTATGGGGATATGTCGGCGATCGATCGAGCGATGGGTTGGTAATCTTGTGTCCCTTGTTGGTGAGTTTCGCATAACAGCCATCATCGACTCGCACGGGCGTCATGATCCCCAGGTGCGGGAGAGCGACAACTTTGGCCGAACACTGCTGGTCAAAACAGTTACCGCAGTTTCGGCAATGATGCTTTCGGTTGGTAAAGGTAAATGGTGTTCGACATCTCATGCATACGTCGGAGTCGGTCCATTCCGGAGGCTGATGATATCGTTAGTCTTCCCCATTTCGTGACTGAGACAAGATTAGAACTCACAGCGCTACTGTCAATCATGCTGCTGGCCACGGATATCTTGGGAGGGAACTGGTATCCATCGCGTTGTAGGGTCCGATAAACCTCACCTATGTACGAAAGCTCGTAACGACCTTCAGTAGCACCCGCCCAAGATTGTATAAGCTCAAGGATTTTAGATTTCACGTCAGCATTGACAGCACCGCCTCCTACAGCCTGAAGTAGCGAAACAAGGTTGTCCATAAACTCTCGCGATGCGACTTCGGCAAGGAAATGTGAACCGCCATTTTTGACGCAAGTATCGGTAAGCTGAAAGGAGTCAGCTTTGGGAATTGTTCTCAAATATATGGGATACATACGTTTAAAGCGCTCAACTGTGTATTGGGGTTTTTGTTGCCGATGCGCTTCTTGAGGGATCGCATTGCCTCTTTCGGCGCAACCGTCTTGGATCTGATGACATCGGAGATTTCGAGGTTAAGGGCGATATCTTCTCTAAAACCATGGTTAGCAGGGGTTAACAGGGCGTAGGCTATCTGGCGACATACAGGCTACTGCTTGTGGCCTTCTCGATCTGTTCGTCCAGGGCCGTATTGGCGGAGGACGACCACCAGCTCATCATCTTGGCTTTTGGCTGCAGCGATCAGCAAAGAGGAGGGGTATTGCCCTCAGTTGACCAAGTGAATCTAAACAAAAGGTATCGGTATCGAGGTGTCTGAAATAGCGACGCACAAGGCCAAGATGCTCGATGAAGCAGTTGCTGCTGTTGATGTTGATGTTAATGTTAATGTCTGATGGAGGTTCAGTGTGTGCCTGCGAAGCTGCTCTGGGCTACCTAGGCTCTCGTTAACCCCAGCCTCTGTCTGGGCACGCCGATTGAGGATCTGACGCAGAAAGGTGCCTCATTAAGTAAGGTTGTGAGAGCTATGATTGGCTGAGATGAGTATTGATTCCACAGCAGTGCACTTCGAGGCAGCCTAAAACCCCACTGTAGAACGCCTGGACTGTCGTCAGCGCTGGCACTACGCGGTCAAGCTAGGTAGGGAAGCTAGTAAGCTCTTGTTCTGTGGGAGAATGACGACGTATTCTGTGGCGCACGTGGCTCAGTTGCATGAGCGACCTTGAACATTGAGGTAAGGTCCCCAAGCTTCGGTACGAAAAAGCGGTAAGTAGTACTTACTTCTTGCGGCTGATCAGGCTGCCTATCAAGTACTCGAGATGTTCTCATGGGTACCTTATTCCCCGCGACTACTAACACCTCACCTCATGGCAGTCAAGTCACCCATGAACAACCATCCTTTATAACAAGTTCATTCTCCCGACAGTACAACCCCTCTCGTCCGGCGTCCCATGGTTCTTGTTCGGGAGGAGCCTTTATTTGTGATGTTTACTCGCGCGATCCTTTAAGATGCTGCATATTGATGCCATCTCTACTCGGTCGAGGTGCTGTTGACCCTTATATTTCAATACTCCGCCACTCTACGGCTCTTTCGTTGTTGTCGCAGATAATTCATTGCAACCTTTCGCCGCCAAACCCTGATTTCGCAACTTGAACACTATAATTTACCTTCGATTCTCGAAATCGAATCTACCGACCGAGACCTTTCAGTACAACGATTTTGGGGCACCGAGCAAGGCATCATGGCCTCCCTAGGGCATTCGCGCGCAAGCAGTGTGGCCACCGCCGGCTCACACTCCTTGGGCAGCCCCGGCGCATTCAACCATGGCTCGATACCAGGCGGCAACCGAGGAGGCGAATCTCCTTCGAAGCCTCCAATTCCTCATATTGACGATGTTCTTGCTGCGCGGAACCTCGACCGGAACGTGTCTGCTCGAAAACTTCTGGAATCGGCCGAGGCATCATTTAAGCAAGCCGAGATCGCTCGGGAGTTTCGCAGACCGGCCATCGCTCTGAACGAATATATACGGGCGTCCATAATCGCCGTACAATTCATCACCAACCATCCCGAATATCATGATCTCAAAACGAGTCACGGCGATTTTGTAAAAGCTCATAACAATCTACTCGCCAAGATCAGCCAGCAGGACCATGTATATGCCAAGATCAAGGCCGACATTATTGCGGATAACAAGCGATCTGGTGTACAACCACGGGCTGTTCGACCGAGCTCGTCACAAGGAGGAAGTCGGCCACATACACCATCAAAACCGACCGTCGAAGGGCCCATGTCACCCCCAAGACATCGATCTGATGGGCATGATGTGAATGGTTCTCCTGTTCGAGCAAAACCAGCAATTCAACCGAAACCCCAATCTCTCCATGGCAACGCCATCAAGCCCGGTGCTCAAAGAGCTTCCATTAATGGCGTCCAAGATCTCGCTGCCAGGTTTGCCAACCTGAGAGGCCCGCAACCTTCACCGGGTCAAGATCCACGCATCAAGACACATCAGATAACGCTCCCAAAGCCGATGGGTCCTAGAGAGATGCCCCCACCCCGGCCGCCCAAGGTTGGTATTGACACCAGTGTGCCGACTCTGCCCAAGATGCCAGATGCTATCTACAGCCCTGCTCGCGGGAGCATCTCAGGAGAAGTAACAAGACCACCTTCAAGCACACCTCGTAGCATGTACCGCACAGCGTCCACCGTTTCGATACCCGGAACTCCCACGGGCTCGTCACAGTCACAAACAGACTACTTTGCTCCTACGCAAAGTTATTCGAACAACTCTATTCCTCCGGTCCCCCCGAGCAATCTCAATGGCTCTGTAAGGGTTCCAGAAGGAGATGCCATTTCCCCGGAGGAATTATACCAAGCTATGAAAGCTAAGGGGAGTATTTTGATAATAGACATTCGCATGAGAGACGACTTTAACGAAGGCCACATTATGTCGTCGTCAACAATTTGTATCGAGCCTAGCATCCTGCTCAGGGATAACCTCTCTGCGGATGAGATTTCTGAGAGCTTGATTCTCTCCCCTAACCAGGAACAATCGCTCTTCGAACAACGTCATGCCTACGATCTGGTGGTCTTCTATGACCAAGACTCGGAAGAAATTCCCGAACACCCACGGAACTCTGACGACTTGGTAATTATATCACTCCACCGAGCTTTAGTGCACTTGAATTTCATGAAGGAGCTCAAAAACACACCAAAGATTCTCAAGGGAGGTCTCGATGCTTGGGTTGACTTGATGGGACCGGCATCTCTGGGCTCGACTACTTCAACAACGAATAGAACAGTGCACTTGGAGCGTAATCGAAGCAGGTTATCAGCTATCGAGCGACGGAGGTCAAAATATATCGCCAAGCCTCTCAAGCCTGACGAAGTCAAGGTGTGGCAAGAGACACTCAAAAACGACGACGATATGCAGACAGCATCATCACCCAACTTCACTCGTACTACGGAAGACTTTCTTCGGAGATTCCCGCCAGTGTCTTTGGAGCAAGAGTCTATGACTTCTCCGGAAGAGAAGCCCAGGAATCGCCCCGTTTACGGGTTATCTCACAAGGTTGACCTCTACACAGACTTGCCCTCACCACCTACAAGACCAGCCCCTGCTTTACCGCGACGAAGCTACAGTGGCCTTACCGAAGGGAGGGACGAGAACGAGCTTTATGGCAACAATAACACAGTCGTGCCGCCTCGTCCTTCAAGAGCACCGACTATGAAGGCCGTGGAGCAGCAATCCACAGGTGATTCGGCCAAGTTCTACACTGGGCTCAACAATCCCAATAACTGGTGCTATGCCAACAGCACGCTGCAGAGCTTGCTCGCTTCACCTGAGTTTGGAAGAGAACTGGCGAACTCGGAATGGGTCAGCAAGTACAAGGCGCCAATGAAAGATGATGAGAAGATTGAGCAGCCACAGCTCATGATTCGTATTATCTCAAACCTGTTCCACTGGATGAGTTCAGGCAAATTTCAGGTCATGATGGCCCAGACGCTCATGGTAAGCTAATCAAAAACTCGCCGACAAGAAGAACCGGGCTAACAGAACTATAGAATTACTCACATCACGTTTGTACCCAAAGCCGAAGCATCGAGCAGTTTGGCGGGAGCCAGCAGCAAGATGCCCAGGAGTTCATGTCTTTCGTGATCACTCACCTGCACGACGAGACTAACACACGTCGAGATCGAAAGGGAACTGCCGCCCAGCCAGATACTAAGCACCAGTCTCTTGTGAAGGCTGCCGTCCAGTACTGGCAAAATCACCTCGAATACAATCGTTCTATTGTCGACCGCTACTGGCGCGGTCTTGAGCTATCAACTGTCGAGTGCTTCGAATGCCGCACCCGTACTTATCAGTTCAACCCTATTGATGTTGTCCCTGTCACAGTGGGAATGGGGCGTGGCATGACTCTCGAGCAGGTTCTCGACCAGTATACATCAGGCAACATCATAAACGACTTCCATTGCGATCACTGCCGCCATCCTACTCGGGCTCAACAGAGTCTCTCCTTTGCCCGCTTTCCGTCCTTGCTCTGCGTCGTCTTCCGGCGCTTCCACTACCAACATGATTCCTCAGATTTACGTAAATCAACGGCACCCATCACGTGGGATTTCAATGACACCGACTTTACACGCTACTTTCTGCCCCCTGGCTCTCGCGAGTCTTCATCTGGATTTGATCCCATGGACCCTGCATTCACAGGGCCATTCCGCTACGAGGCTTATGCTGTTATTGTTCATACAGGCAGTCGTACTGATAATGGACATTACTTGGCGTATGTACGGGACTCTACGTCTCATGACCCTTACGCATGGTTCTGCTGCAACGATTCGTGCGTGACAAAGGTTCGCATTGGCAGCGGAGACCGCGATGATGTCCAGGAGGAGGTGTTCAAGTCTGGCCGCGACCGCGTACCATATCTGGTCTTCTTTCGTCGCAAGGGCATGCGGTAAGGCTATCATCCTATCACTTACTTACACCCAACAATTCTTGCCGGGTTTGAGAGTTGGATATATCCTCATGGCTCCTCGCTCCTTTCTTTAAAGAATGGTCTGGAACACATACTGATCATGAACATGGCCGAATTCGCCATTGCGTCACATGCCTTCCCCCGTATCAGCCCGATTCTCGCGAATTGCTACGAAAATTTTCAACTTCCGGGAGGCGCTACTAGTCTAAATGGATTGTTGTCCCAGTTCCCCTGTCGTTTTTATATGAATGTATATATCGCTAGCTGGCTAAAATGGCATTTCTACGGAGTAGGTAGCGTGCTTTTTTGTGGTAAATATGCTTGACCTAGAGTCATGACTCGAAGGAGGAATATCTGTTTTGGCAATTGTTTGTTATATCCATATACCAACTGATTGATGATTTAATCTATGACCTTGAATGACCGTTGGTAACTTCATTATCATGTGCCATATATCAAAGCTAGAATGGCCAGGTGGTTCCGTTTATCAGACCCGACACCAATTGTCTACTGTGTACCTTCTGGCCGATGGCTGATATGAATACGATATAAACTAGACCAGGCAAAGAGTTACAATATTCTACATCTTGAACACCTTTCCATGGTTGCCAGCCAATGGCTTTCTCACGCCAAGTTCAATTTACAGTATCACATGTCAGCTCACATCAGATCATCCCCGATGG
Organism: Fusarium sacchari; assembly: GCA_017165645.1. Lineage (NCBI taxonomy): Eukaryota > Fungi > Ascomycota > Sordariomycetes > Hypocreales > Nectriaceae > Fusarium > Fusarium sacchari. The sequence goes on from JADANP010000006.1 coordinate 1,129,467, forward strand.
AAAAGGGTAGGGCCGAGTGAGCAGCCATAAAATGGCCCAGAGCCGAGTTCCATTGTCGTTTAGAATTCCCTTCAAAATATCATGAAGCCAACGCCGCGAAAGTAATTACAGACACTGAAAATAAACCCGCATCAAGAGCTGATACACCACGTCTTTCCATCTTCTCTCTTGGTATCCATTCTTTCGACTTTCAAACCAGATGTTCGACCATTATATCTTCTCACCTATTCAATCGATAATCACGAGCTAGTGCTCTTGAGGGTGGCAGCGATGTCCTTCTTGAAGTGCTCGGTAATCTTGCGTCGGTTCAGCTTCTGAGTAGCGGTGAGAAGTCCCTGGGAGCAATTATATTAGTAAAACTTCTCGCCAGCCAGCGATTGGGATTGTCCTTACATTATCCGATGTCCACTCTTCGTCAGTGATCAAAACGCCAGTGACGATCTCAATACTGCTCAAACCAGCACGTTTTGCAGCACCCTGGAGATCCTTGAGAACGAAGCTGACCATCTTGGGGTTGGTGTGGACAGTGTGGAGGTTGTGCTCATCAACACCCAGCTCCTTGGCCTTCTCGTGCAAGACTTTCTCGTTCGGCATGATAACAGCGATGGGGCGCGAGTGCTCAGGATCGGCGTGAACCATTACGTTGGCCACAGACTGGACACCACGGTAAACAGACTCGAGTTTCTCGAGGGCAATGTATTCGCCGCCCTGCATCTTGACGAGATTCTTGACGCGGTCAAAGACTCGAAGGTGCCCCTGAGCATTGAATTCTCCGATATCGCCAGTCTTGAACCAGCCGTCAGGAGTCAGGGCCTTTTCTGTCTCCTCGGGGTTGTTCCAGTATTTAGTCATAACTGGCAAACCCTTGATCCAGATCTCGCCTTGTGGTATCTTGGCTTCTGTTGAGTAGCCCAGCTCGGGAAGTGCAACAAGCTTGACCTCGCAAGCGCAAGGAGTAGGACCAATGGCATCGGGGGAGAACTCAAGTGGACAGCCCAGAGAGCCATTGGCGCAGGTCTCAGTGAGGCCATAACCAGCCAACATGGGAGCAACGACCAACGAAATGAAGTTCTTTGTGCCATCGGAAATACCACTGGCGCCATTCATAGTGAAACGCATACGACCGCCCGTCAGTTCACGGACTTTGCCAAACACGATGCTGTCAAACAAGCTCGCCAGAGGCAGCTTGTTCTTGGAGGCGAACGCCTTCCAGTTGTAGGCGCCCCAGAAGAGGTTCTTGAGGAGAGGACTGGCAGCCTCGAGCTTGGCTGTGATGCCCTTTCTCACAGTCTCCCAGATTTGGGGGACGCCAACCATGACAGTGGGCTTGAACTCGCGCATATCACCAGCGCAGTCCTTCATTGAGGCATCAGAAAGCGTTCGCGGGTTTCCATATCCAAGAGTTCCCCCGATGTACATAACGAGGTTCTCGAGGGCCATTTCGAAAATATGAGCGAGAGGTAAGTACGCAAGAATACATTCCTTATCGCTGACGCATTCTTCGACACAGGTGTACAAACTGGTGACTAAGAAGGACCAAATTAGTATGAGGGCGCTGTGTGGTACAAATCAGCTCACCTCCAGCAATAAGAGCTTCGTGGGTGATGCAGGCACCCTTGGGCAGACCAGTGGAACCAGAAGTATACATGATGCAGTAAAGGTCGGATGGCTTAGCCGGGTTCGGCTCGACGGGGTTATCTTCACCGAGCTGGCGGAGTTCCTCGAGAGTGATGATCTTCAGATCAGGATGATCGGCCCTGAAGGCCTCGAGCTCACCACCCTTGGCGAACATCGTTCGGTCGTTGACGATGACGGTTTTGACGGAGGACTTCTTGATGGGCTCTGAAGCTGTCTTGAGGAGTTGCGAATCGACATACATGGCGCTACATTCGGTCTGAACGAGAGAGTGCTCGACACCACTGGGACCAAGCGTATCGTAGGCGGTGACAATTGAGATGGACTGTGAGGCAGCTGCGTGGGAAGTAGAGATCCAGCCGATGCTTCACGCCGTGGAGTCAGAAACCAGTGTTTGGATACAGGGTCAGTCAATACTGTACATACCTGGTGGTACCGAAAATGTGAAGCTTGTCGTCGCTGGTCAAGCCCAGCTTCCGTAGGCCGGAGCCGATCTGTAGAACGCGCTCGAGGTACTGTTGGTAAGTCAAGTAATCGAAGCCAGTCAACTCGAAGTAGGACCACTCCTTCTCAACTTCTTGAATCTCGCCATCGACGTTCTTCTTGACCTTCTTCTTCTCGGTGTGCATTTTGATGAGCTTGCGGGCACCGACAGCATGATGGTTGGGGTAGAGTCGAGCGCTGCGCTCAACGACCTGGAAGACGGTCCTGGCATCGGGAGCAGGATAGGTGATGAGGCCGTCCTTGGCCTTGGGGTGGCGTCGAGGAATGGTTTCGCCGGGGACCTTCTCGTAGCCAGGAGCCTCGATAGTGAAAGGAGGTTTGCGCACCTGGTGCAGCGGCATAATGCCCGTTGTCCAGTCAGTCATCTTGAATGCGCGGTAGCTACGGAGTAGACGAGGAAGCTGGTGAAGATTGAGGTTTAGGTGATGGTCAAGGTGAAGGAGGACAACTTCACAGAATGGGCGACGATGACGACAGTGGGGGTTGAGAGTGAGAAGGAAAAGGGAAAGAAGGATGAAGGGGGAGACTGGTGGAATTAATGTGAGGAAGGGACGGGAAGCGAAGCCACGGACGGAGACGACGTAGGAGAGAGCAGCGCGGGCGTGGAGAAGGAGATACTGCATCTGCATCTGGTTGGCACACACTAACTTTGGCTGCCTTAACATTAACCTACCTAAGCAATTGGAGCAACAGAGCACAACACAACGTAACGGGAGAGCTAAGTTAGAGTGAGCAAGCAACCTACCTCGACCTACCTAGGTACGTATGGAGAGGCGCTAGGTTGCTGCAGGAGAGACACACAGACACGGCACAGCAGGGAGGTACATACACTGAATGGTACAGTACCATTCAAAGCCCGGGCCAGGTCGAGGTGGAGAGTACCTACCTTACCTAGGTAGGTATACAGGGTTTCAGCAGCTCAAAGTACCTCCAAGTATCCTAAGCTCGGCTGATTCAATGTCCATCTGACGCGGTTATCTTAGCATCTATTCAAGCACAGGCTTGGCTGATGAACAAATGTTAAGATTGGTTCACTCTTTTTCTACATACTTCTGCTTTACCTTGGCTTACCATACCGAGCTTCCTTTTGGGTCCTGCAGACTGCAAAAATAGGAGGTAATGCTGGAATACGACAAAGAATTTTTTCCATCTTTGTTGCAGCGGGACTGGATACATACGTACTTACCTTACCCTTGAGGTAAAGCCTCTCCGGACAGGGAATCTTGAACAGGACCGAGGAGGGACCTGAAAGATACCTTGCTCAAGATGGAGACCAAGCACGAGCTGAGCCCTTGACAGACATCAATGATCACAGTAAGTGGTGGTTCGCGTAAATAATATGCCTTGGCGGGGGATCTGATTCCTACGCCACTGAGAAAAGGCTTTCAAAGTCTCTTGGGAGTCAAAAGGATGATGCCACTAATAAAGAGACAAGTGTCACATAATCTCGCCATACAGACTGTCCACATCAAATCCACTTCACATGGGAAAGGTGGTGAATAATGATATCGAACTTTACTCCGTAGACCTGCCGAGATATTCGTAAATCAAAAAGTCTTGCCAGCAATTTCGGAAAATATAGGCAAGTACAAAAAGATACAGATGGGGTCCAGAGCAGTATACCCCTTCGGGCCTAGCTTGGATAGCTTCAGGGAAGCTCCAAGGCGCTAAGTCTGCTGGGGAAACAGAGGGCGGGACGTCTTGATTGCGTCACAAATGGAGTCTTCGAAATTGTGTTGGCAGGTTTGCGACCAAGGAGAAGAGATTCAAGACAGCCCAGTCAGTGGAGTGAATGAATGACAGACAAGACGTGAATGGCAAAAAATGGTCGTCATCACCATCAGAGCTCTCGGCTTCTTCGGCGCAACCATTGGTCCCGCGTCATTAATGCTACAGGTACAGGTGGCAGATCCTGAAGCCAGCGCCCAGTGCTCCCCAGATCCTTGTTGAATCACCGGATCTCGAAAGTCTGTTGCTGGCTTGGCCGTTACGTTGAGGCTGCCCCATTCTCAGTCTAACTATCCCTCCCTCGACTTACGGAGTAATACTACTATGTATCTCTTAACAGCCAGTAGCCGACCCTCTCGCCCGTACCATCCGGCGAATACGCATTGTCAGCAGCTGTAAGCACTCTGTTATTGTTATACCGACTACCGACGTGCAACACCTTTCCATGACCAAAGGAGAAGGAGAAGAACATACAGAGTCCAATATGGCCGTGCCGCGAACGCACTGCAAAGCCAAGATTGACGTCCAACAACCAACATAACCGGTTCATCGCATAGAACAGATCGGTACATATACTTCTACAGTAGGGTACCTTACCGTTAGGATCAGCGACAGGATGCTGTGCCTTACGCTGCTTTTAGCACTATAAACGCCACACTTAAATCGTCTTCGCCCTATGGAGAACTGAAGATGGCATGTCTCCAGCTCAAAGACCTTCTGACCCAGGGGGGGCCATAGACACCCATGCAACCCCAAAAAGTCAATATGTTGAAAAATAAGGGAAGGCTGTCATGTTTTCGAACCATTTCCCCCAACACTCTGGGCTCTTACACGGCGGCTTGCCTCACCGGGAGGCACCGGGCCCTATCAGGGAGCTCGTTGAGTTTGCCGGCGACACACATCCCTCGAACACAGCCATGTTGGACAAAAGCCACAAAAACTTCAATCATTTCTTCAATTCCAGATTCATCAAGACGCATATCAGATCCACCGTTGGAACCCCGCTGGCCGGATCTCCCTCCGCTGCTCCCCCGGACTCTTCAATGCTGGGCAGAGAAACAGGCTCAGGGAGTGCCTTGCAGATGGGATCAATCGCCGAGTTGACATTGGCTGTGGACGCTGAGTCTCCTCTCTGATGCTGGTCAATCAGCTGTGTTACGTTCCGCTGACCTAAACCAGCCGAGGTGAATGTTTGATACAGGTCGCGTGGCATGTGTCAATGGGCTTGCCCTTAACCTACCAAGTACAGTGTTTTGTAAAGAAACAATAACTTATCTTTCCGTGTTTCTGTCTTCACTCTCCCAGGCTTGATTTTGTTCATGCACTGCCACTCTGGGTTTCTCTTGGCGCCTAAACTTGTGTTCATACCGGCGCCACCATTTGGGAGCCAAGCATTTACTAGGTTGCTGCTAGGTTACCCCATATTCAAGGCTCGTTCGTAGCTAGGTAGCCAAGACCTGGCGATGGTCAGGTGTTACTAGTGAGGGGGTGGACGTGACTGTTTAAGGAATATACCTTGTTGAATACCGAATGTGCAGTAACTATCTTTCCAAGCTACCTACACTACGAGACTTTCGGGATCCCGGCAAATTCAGGATCAGTTTGGGACTGTGAACGCACTCGCAGGCCCCACGAGCTGTCACCATAGCCCAGTGTAACCCAATCCTTCAATCCTTTGAACTATCTGCTTAGCCGAGATGTTTGTGTGTATGAACAGACGAGTGACATGTCCGTCACCGAACGGAATACAGCTCAAGAGGCCGGAAGTTTCCTCTTGGGTCAGAATCCATGTCAGGCAAGCGCCCACAATAATCAAGAAGATCAAGAACAAACATTGCCGAGCCTCGGGACCAGCAGCGGAAACACGGCTTTGTTGTTTGAAACCCGAGGAGCCGGCGACAGAAAAGTCAAACTATATGAGTATCACCTGAAGCAATTGAACTCCCACTTCCGAGGAAGGTCTAATATGAATCAAACATGAGACTCGTACTCCGTACGGCGAGGGGAATTTGCAGAGCTAGAAGTATGTAGAGACGTCTCAAGGGGCTTGTTGTTGCTTGCACTTGGCCTAGACCATTCCATCTGCCAACCTCTGAACACGATATGAATTTAATTTGACCATGGTAGATTCCGCTTTGACAAAGTCAAGCCTCGTTGAGCTAAGTTAGATGACGGCTGTTGATACATAGTGACATGAATAAAATGACGGGGATTGCTCTATCTCGGCAGTTCGAAAGTCGTTCTGCCGTTTGATGATGGAAATTCTTAAAAAGGCAGATTCTTCGATCGTTCACTTATTATCGATAGTTATCACTTGTGAAGGTTGCACGTTGCAGAAATCGAATTCCTGTTCCCTGGACCCTGGATTTAGCGTTGCAGATCTGCAACTGGAGTCGGGTTCTCTGAAGGGGAAAGGGATTCAGGGGTGTCAGCGGCAACTTCCAATGAGCATTGGCTTCTCTCATGCAATTATGCAGCCCAGTAGTTGAGAGCTGAACGAACGAACTGCAGAACGATACGCGCATACATATATATCTCTTCAATCTGGTACTGACAGCTCTCGAAATGACGGGGCTCACTGCATAATTATTAGTACTAGTTAAAAGTCCTGTCGAACTCGTAATGATTAGTGCCTTATAAGTACTTACGACTCGCTTATCCACGTAGTCAATTTACAGCAATCCAATCAATATCTCGCCTACTACCTTAGTTACGGAGTAGAGACGACGCGTACCTGTCGTGGCGGGGCTGGCAGACGCTGATTGGTCGCCGTGATTTCGGAATGGCAGTTCAGGGGCATAATGACCCCCAAATTACATTGGAGACGGGGGCTTCACTTGAAATGGATACGTAAAGCGTGAGCCTCACCTTTTTGCCTCGTAACTTTATTTGTTTTTCCTCTTCAACGTCGAACCTGTCTCGGATTTCATATTTAAAGACCTTCTATCTGATTTGTTCAAAGTGCAACACCTATAGTATCTGCTCTGCTGTGCTCTGCTCTGCTCACGATGGTAGTACGCAGAAGTATTGAGCAGTCAAATGCTTGGCTCAAACCTGTCGAGGACGATGAAGATGAGGGCTTTCTCACTGTGGCCGAAGATGCCGAAGCCAAAGGAATTCTCGATGATGGCAACAGATCGACGCTCAACCTGACGACTACTGAGCTTCCTGTGTATATGAACATTCACCGGTAAACTCGCCCTTATCCCTGATGAATTCCTGCCTGCACCTCAGAACTGCATGCTCCTGGTGAGCCATTGTATACCTAAGCTCGCCAATGATCATAATAATACACCCATCATGAGGAGTCAGCGTGCTAACTCTCCTTGAGTGTAGAGTCCGGCGTTTAGTTCTTGCGAGTATTGGTATGCCACATCCCAAGTCGTGTATAAATGATGAAATCTAATATGCATCAGATGATCCTTATACTATGGAGCACTTCAGAGATCCCAAGATGAACGCTCTAGTTGTGAGGCCTCTGGTCGAAAGACTTTATAACCCAGATGATATCTCAGTCGGTGAGTTTGAAGCTCAGAATCTCACCTGGGAGTCTTCTCTGACCTCCCGCCGCCAGTTTATTGCTTGTTAGCGAACCGTGTATCCTTCCTAAGAGAGCAGTCTAAGGAGGTTCATCAGAGTGTCAACCAGGCACGTGCAATTCTATGTGAGCTGCTTGCCAGTCGGGTCCTGCGCCGCTTCCACGAGGACAATCCAGGACCACAGGGTCTTTTGCTGCTCTCGCATATCCTCGTTGAGGGCTTCGACCCTTTTCAAGGCGCCCCTAGTCACATGGAACGTCCAGCGAACCGACCCCAATGGCCTGGATCTGGCGATGCTTCTGGCTCTGAGAGAAAAGTCACAGCTCTCGAGTTGGCAATTGTCTCGGAAAGCAAGTTCTTCATCAGCTCTGCAGCCTGCCAGCGAGCTGTCGATGCAGTTCATAACGGTCAAATCATTTACACGCCCCTTTCATTTATGGATTTCCTTCCGGATCACTATAAACGACGACCCATCTCTCTCTATGACCCTCGGACAGCACCTCTCCTCAACCACCACCGTCTAATTGTTCCTCGCAACCGAAATCTCATCGAACTCGTTCACTTTGTCATCTTACTGGTGCTCTATGTCATGACCATGATTTCCCGCCATTCTGAGGTCAATATGTGGGAGTTCGCGTTTTGTATCTACACCTTCGGTTGGCTTCTCGAAAAGATGGCTGCTATTATCGAGCATGGCTGGGCAGTTCACGCACAGAACCTGTGGGCATTTCTCGACATCACTTTCGCTTCCATCTTTGGCGCCTATTTCGTTCTCCGCATCTACGACTTTCTCCTCGACCAGCTTCATTCTGGCTATGGACTACCGATTCTTTGTATCGCAGCACCTGTCATGTTGACCCGGGTTGCTTTCAACCTACTTCCGAACAACCTGGTCTTTATCTCTGTTCACGCCATGATGAAGGACTTTACTGTACTGACCTTCCTTGCCACATGGTGCTTTACCGGCTTTCTGCTCGCTCTGCAGTGGCTTGTTAGTGCTAGCAACGATGGCAATGAGGAGTTCAGCTGGTATGTTGTGGGCAAATGGATGCTCTGGATTTGGTTCGGTCTAGATGGTGAGGGTATTGAGGAGTCGGTGCGCTTCCATATCATCCTTGGTCCCGCGTTGATGATTGCCTTTGCGTTCCTGGGCAACACGCTCTTTCTGACCATTCTCATTGCCATGCTCACAAACACATTCTCCAAGATTGTGGCCGACGAAACGGCCGAGATTCAGTTCCGACGCGCTGTTTTGACTTTTGAGGGCGTCAAGAGTGATTCCATCTTTGCCTACCCCCCTCCCTTCAATATTTTGGCTCTGATGGTGCTCCTACCCCTGAAGCTTGTCACCACCGCTCGAATCTTCCACATTGTCAATGTGGCCCTTATTCGAACTCTCAACATGCCAACTCTCCTTTTCATTAGCTTTGTGGAGCGGCGCCGTCTTTGGATGCAGTCCAGACGTGCCTCTGGCAAGCGATCCAAATGGCAGTTCACATCTCTGTCACCCCATAATGATGTCCAGGCGGTCTTCAAGTCAATTCCGCCAACTGAGATTTCTGACATCATCGATCAACTCGACCCGTTGGGTGAAGTCCCAATTCTTGAGGATGATCTGATGCCTACGATGGCGGGTGACAACCCTCAGTCGAAGCTAAGAAGATGGAGAATGTTGCAACGAGAAGGGCATCGTCGAACAGATGATACTGATGCATGGAGTAGCTCAAGCAGCATAAAAAACGAGTAGACAATATCGAGGCTGCAAGTACAGCATTGCATCGGCGAAAGGTTTTTTTTTTTTTTTTTTTTTTTTTTTTTTGGGTTGTCAATATGGGCGGTGTCAGTTTTCCGACTTTTGCAGCAAGACAAGAGTTATATATATATATAGAAAGATGAGACGAACTATACTTTGTAATTTGATATTTTTTTGAGCTCTTTACCCAGTTCTGCCTCTACGTACCATTTTATAAGAGTTGAAGTACTTCGTACGGCTCAGCCAACGCAGATTGGTGCAAGTCACAAGATATAGTAATCAAAGTGATAGATACATTTAGTGAATACACAAAATTATCTCCTACTATCCTTGTTGCCAAAACATGATAGATCCCTATATGGGCATTGAATTGTCCATTTTATCGAAATCCATCATTGTTTCGCTCCAGGTTAAGCAAGGCAGCTAGTCAGCTAACTACCTACCTAGGTACCTTATTAGTTGTGAAGTCGTAATTACCTCGTAGTTATTCTGCTGGGCTTGGAGGACCCACTCAAGCTGTTGGCCCCGCGGTGCGGTCATGGGTGTCGGGGTCCTCATACCTAGAGAAGCCCGAAACTTTCATAGGTAAGGTAGACAAACATCACCATCACCAGCGCGACTATAACAAAGAACAGCAATTGGATACCTTTTAATATACCCAAACGTTACTGATTACACTCAAAATCGATACAGAACGAAGAAAGGCACCTGGAATCTACCCATCATGGCCCATGGCGACGACCAACCGCTGTCTATACGGCCATCTCCCGTCGCCGATCGCAAACCTCAGAACATTGCAGAGTTTATTGCTCGCGCCAACGCGCAACCTGGAGGCTTCAGAGCTATAAATGAGGCCAAGCTAAGAGAAGAGCTTGCCCAAGAGGAAGCGGAGTATGGGGACGCACTCGATAAGGACGTTGACATGACCGATGTGGACCAAGACGACGACGACGACGATGACGACCAGGATGCGCCGAGAGACCTCCAGGAAGTGCGCATGGAGATGCTAAAGAATCTTGAGTATGGAAGCCCGCGCCGGTCCAGAGAATTGGTCGATACATCCTACAGTACGATCATAGACTGACATCTCTCCTCAGCGCCGCAGGAAACACAGCTCTCCTTACCCTCGACTTCCTCTCCCTCCTCATCTCGAAGCAGAACCCTACACAGGCCGGCGTCACTCTCTCACAAGGCCTGCGCGACATGGTTGGCATCGGTACACTGGGCACCGACAGGCTTGATAACCCACCCGTGACTCCAGCTAAAGTACAAGAACAGGAGAACATAGCACTGGGCCTGGCACTCATACAGACGAACAAAGCACGAGACGCTGCCGAGGCTGCCAGTGCATTCTTGGAAAAAGAAGTCACGGTTGAGGGCAAGTACTGGGAGGAGATCACAGCAGTCCAGAAATCTGGGTGGTCAATATCCAGAGTGCCCCAAGAAAGGCATACGCTTGGTGTTCGATTCGGTTTCTCAGAAGGTATGCCTCACTGTTGATGAGTTTGCCAGCCAGCGTACGACCGTGCTAACTAGAAATGACCAATAGCTGCGCCCGAGTACAGGAATAGTCTAGCACCCATGAGGCGAGGCAACGACGGGGCAGTTCAGCTTGATTGCGGCCGGCTGGGAGGAGTATCTGAGCGAGTCGTTGTGACATATGAAAGAGACGGTCAAGTCACCGGTCGCTCTGCTTTACCGGCTGAGACGGCTGCTGACGCTCCCTTGGAGGAGCGTGTTCTTGAAGCCCGAAACACCATCTTCTCACAAGAGCTATGGCACGAACTGACACGCGAAGCTCGCACCCTTGCAGCATACGATGTCAAGCCATACGACTCCCGCCTCATCTGCGATATAGATCCAGCATCCAAATCAAGGGTGATCTTAGAGCTGGTGCCGCTTGGCCCTCAGCCTTCTTTGGATGATGCTCTTCCCGACAACCAAATCGCTGAGACGATATCCCTTGCGCTGCATACCCTCCTTAGCTACGCTCATCGACAGAACGAGCTCACCAGAACTCGCCCTATTCCGCCTCACATCCCACGATCGAGAGGCCAGCAAACACATGCTCTTCTACGTCCCATAATCGCTCGTCTCATGCACCTCCACAACGTCCAAGTCGTCACCAAGCACATTGGCGTCCTCGTCCAGTCTCTTCAGCGCGCTGGCTTCCCGTCACGTTTCGTCCTCAACACAGCCCCTATTTCTCTCACCGACTCAGATCCCGCGAATCAGGGACCCAACCAACTTGCATCGTCGCAGATAATGATTCGGAATATGCTTCAGCCCATTGAGTTCAACATCAAACTAACCATTCTTCCCAACGTCAGCTTCACCGTCCGCGGCCGGACATTCCTCATGCCCGTTACAGCGACTTATTACTATGTGATCACCCCCCCGAACTCACCTCTTTCGGCTGCATGTGCACCATATCGGGAAGGATATCCAGACGCAAATGCACTGGCTGATTACCTCGGCACTGCTACCACACGCCTTCTCGTCGAGCACTACCTCACTATTCTCCCCTCGCCATGGTCCAAAGGCATACAGGGCAATGCCATTCTCAACGCCAAGAACGAGGATTGTCGGATGGTTTTCACAGTCACGAAAGAGCCAGCCCTCCATCTAAAGAGCACGTCAATCGTTGACGGGCAATTGGTGTCCCAGGAATGGACGTGGTCAGGGGACGCTACCAAACTACATGTTCAGGACATCATAGATACCGAGGTTTCCAAATTGAACCTCTGAGACTTGGTCGCTTCCGGCTGAGAGGGTAGGAGAGTATGGTAACCAGGACATACCCAGCTCAAGTGGGGTACATCAGCTGTGCTGTAGTATAGAGACTGGACGCACCTATTTACGAAGCAACGAGTTGTCTTTGTATCCTGGTTCACGCCGCGCACACAATACAATCACGCCCAGTCTTAGCTCCCACCTGGAAACAATGTGATATGTATTGAAATTACTTCTCTAACGTTGACATGGTTCATCTATGGATTGTTCACCCTAGTGCAACATGCACGCAGCCTGCAATCAACACTGAACGAACATCTGCGAAGCATTTTCCTTGAGCTCACACTCCAAAATGACCCTTTGTGGAATCATTGTCCATATCCCGTCGCTCACATGGTCTCATTGAGGAAATTTCTCAGTCGAATTAACGCCGCGAGGTGGTCGTTCGGCTCCCAAGATATCAAGGCCTCACTCAGCCCTGTAACTGTCATAGTTCGTCCACATCTAAAAAAGCAAGTAGTATTCCATGATCCTGTACAATGTGATAATTTGTACCGTAACAGACGACCTGTGGGTCGACATACATCTATTAGCGGTTGAATCCGAAAAGATTCTTAAGGTCGTTGATGCTGAGACGACCAATCTTGCTGCCTGCGGTCTCGTCCAGTGCAGCCTCCACCATCTCTTTTTTCTTGTTTTGCAGTTCTACGATTCGGTCTTCGACAGTCTCCTTGGTCAAAATGCGATACACCTTCACCTCCTGTTGTTGCCCAATTCGATAGGCTCGGTCGACGGCCTGCATCTCGATGTAGGGATTCCAGAAAGGATCCATAATTATAACTCTAGAAGCAGCGGTAAGGTTCAGGCCTGCATTTCCAGCTCGGAGGGAAACCAGCATAACCTTGGTGTCCCTTCGCTCACGGAAATTCTGAGCTGCAATGTTGCGAAGAGTTGCTGACATTGAACCATCGTATCTCTCTGGCTTAGCCATCTTCTCATGTGACATGGCGACCTGTAGCAGATCCAATAGCAGGGTCCACTGAGAAAAGATGATGGTCTTCTCGCCGGTTTCCTCAATCTTCTTGATGAGATTCATGCATTCCGTGACCTTGGCGGCAGGTTCCCAAGTCTTGCGTAGATATCGCATGTACTTTTTGAACGCCTCGCGGTTCTTGTAAGCCTCCTTGCGCAGGGTCTTAAGCATGGCAGGCTTGATATCCAATGACTTTCCCTTACCCTTGTTCTTCCGTTTTCCCTTCCCTTTGCTCTGTTTCTTGACCGATACCTTTTCGTCCTCATCCGGGCATTCGTCGTCAACGATGAAACCTTTGAGATTGCCATTTTTGTCCACCTCATCATCTGACTCGTAGTCTGACTCTGACTCTGTCTCTGAGTCGTCACCCGAGCCAGATACATCGGCGGCTGGTTCAGAATTGGATTCTTTCTTGATGGATTCTGGCATGTGCACTTCCCGAAAGGTTTCGTAGGAAAAACACTTGACAGGGTCGAATTGGCCGCGACAGACGGGGCACTTAGCCCGGCTGCTTTCATTTCCTTCCTGCAAATTAACTGCCGAAGCGCTCTCTACAATCTTAACAAGGCATTCACTGCAGCTATCGTGGCCACAGGGAATAAAAAAGCTAGGGCACTGAACGGCATCATAGCAGATAGGACATTCGAACGCCTCGACCTCCTTGATCCTATCCACTATAGCTTGATCCAATTCTTTGACCAGCTGTTTTTTATCTTCATCCGAAATAGACGAAGAGGCGGCCTCGTCGACATCCAGATTGAGATGTGGATGGCAACAAGCCTGTCGCAAGCGAAGTAAAAGAACGAGAATGTTGGAGTAGTTCTTGCTGACAGTCCCCTCACGGAGATATTTGCTGAACTGGACCCTGGCATGTTTTTCAAGCTGCGAATAGAAATCGCGCTCCTCGGGTGATAATTCGGCATATATGATTTCTTCCGTCTTCTCAGGGAGCACAAGGATGGGTTTGCCGTTGAGTTTTGAGCTTTTCTTACGTCGGAGCATGATGGCTTTCAGAAGTGCTTGTAACTTATCCATGGCCACGTGTTTGGGGTCTCCATTGCGGCCAAATAGAACACCAAATCCCTAACCGAGCATTAGCGACAAACTGGAATTGAAGGCTGGTTGGCATACCTGTCGGAACTCTTCCCACTTCGAGTACGGTTTGATCCTCAGGAACTTGACAAGAGAGTACAGTTCAATGATTCCGTTCATCATGGGTGTTCCTGTCAGACACCATCGGTGGATCGATTTCAGTTGGGTGCACGCTTTGGCACCTTTTGTGTCCTTGTTCTTAATGCATTGTGCCTCATCAAGAATGACACGGTAAAATTGGGCCTTGACTGGGTGCAGAAGTGAGAGTTTGGAACTGATGGTCGTGTCGTTCCAGTTGATGTTTCCTTCCCTTTCCTTATGATCCTCCACAATCTTTTCAAATCGCTTTAGTTCCTGTGCCACCGTACCATATGTTGTCAGTACCACGTCGTATCTAAGCAACTCATCAATCGAGGCCTTTTTGCCGTGATGAACATATACTGAGAGCCGGTGCGTTGGTTTGGTCTTGGTAGCAATTTCTTCTTCCCATTGACGTAGGAGAGCCACAGGGGCGACGATGAGGTTTGTCTGACATCTTAGTACACTGACTTGTTTGTCAATCGGAGATACGCACCTTTGGCCTTGTAGATGCCCGTCGGTCCAAGAGCAGCGAAAGTGTGGAAATCGTCTTCCCAAGCCCCATGTCATCAGCAAGAATACCACCTTTGTTTGTCCCTGATTCCATTTTCTTCATCCAAGCTAGAGCAATGTCCTGGTGGGGATACAGGGGTCTCTTCAACCCTTCTGGTGCCTCGCCTAGACCTGCCTTGGGAAGATCCATATCAGCAGAGATATTTTTCAGGAGAGCATCAAGTTCTCCTTGGTCTAGCTGAGGCGTATGGAAGCTGTCCGCTTCTCTCGCGAAACCCATCGCACGGGACTTGATTGGCTCCCCATCAGCATCTAGACCGCTCATGAAGTCAAGTCCGTTACTCCATCTAGTCAAATTGGCGAGCCCTGATGAATTTGCTGAAGAACCGGGTGAGCTGTGATTGTTAGGCCAGAAACCGCCAGGGGACGCACCAGGATGACGCCTACTCAGGTCTGGGTAGTTCATGCCGGAAGCCAGGATTGGACGGCCAGGAGTTGGTGGTTGGCGAGTAACAGATCCTGCGAAGATAAGATCCGAGTCATCCTCGACGGCATTGTGGTTCGAGGAAGTTGCCACAGGTATGTACTGAGTGGCCATTTGACTTTGAGGTATGTTGAAAGCTGGCCCGGCACCTAAAAAATCATCCCAATGCGCATCATAAGCGCCAGGAATCCGAAAGAGGCCGTCATCTGCGTCATCAAGTGGGGTAGAAAGAGCTGGCTGGCTGTTCATGAGGCGTGTAAAGGCGTTATTTTGAGAAGATTGTGAGCCTGAAGGTTGGTTGGAAGAGCCTTGACTCGAAAGTTGTCTCGCAAGCTGTTGGTCTGCCCATTCCTGCTTTTGTCTCTCTTCGGCCTTAAGTTGTTCAGCGATGAAGTCGGACTCTATGTCAATATCATCCCTGGTGTTTTCTCCGTCAGCAGTGAAGGTGACAATAATACTACGAAGCAGCTTTACCCAGTAAGGTCTATGAAGTCAATGTGGTCGTCATCATTACTGTAGGCCATGGCAGTCGAGAAGGTATTATCTTCAGGGGAGATGCGGCGCGTCTTCGCATGATTGTCATGGAAGGAGAGGCGAGCTGAGTCGGCACCTCTCTTTCGATCAGGTAAACGCCAGACACCGTGACGTGATGGAGATTGCATGGTTTTTGATGCTTCGGGCTCACCATTCCCTGGAGAAAGGTCAGCTTGATGCTCTTGGCTGTAGGCACATTGAGTGATCAAATCAGGGATTGGAAGGTAATATGTGAAGTTGGATGATCCAGGCAGAAGAATTTGTGTGCTAAGGATATGAGATGGGCAGTAAAGAAGAAACCACATATGGAATGTGTAGAGTGCTTTTCAAGAAACTCGTACCTAGAGATGATGATGCAGGGGGACGATCTTTGGGGACGTGGTGATGAGATTCACCAGCTGCGAGTGATATGTGTTAGACAACGAGAAACAATGCCGCTACGTTTATGCTGAGGGGTGGAACATACTAGTAGTAGCAGACTCTTTCTTCAGTTTCAAGGCTTGAAGAAGCTTCTTGAGGCGAACGATCTCCGAGTGAGCCTCTTGTCTCATATCCTCAGCCCCATCATACGTTGCCTCAGAAAGGGACTCTAAGACAACCTTTTGCACTGTCAGCTCCTCCTGGATCTCCTCAACACTCATGGAGGTTGTGTCAGCCATCTTTTGCTGCAGCCTTGAGAAAGGCGAATGAGACAGCGCACAGGCACAACGACAGCATTCAAGACCCTCTCGGTCAGCGACAGCGACAGGCCACCGGAGGCAAGGGGCCACCCATGAATGATCCAAGAGCCAGACCTCCGAATTGCTTGAGGCGGCGGCAGGGTAGTGGTGGCCGGCCTATCAGGATCCCTATCGCAATCTTGTAGTACAAACTATTGCAAGATGAGCGGTGTTAAAGAACGTTATTCTTCGCACGTGCACGAATGAGAGTTGCAAACGGCTGAAGTTGGTTGTCGGTTGATATTGTAAGGTTCACATTCAATTTTGAGGTGGAGCTCCTTCAGGGACGATTATACCGGGAGTATGGGAAGGAGCTCGCCGCGTCACGCGTTAAGCGATTCACTGGGGTTGAAAGTGGAGGAGGGCCTAAGGAGCTAATGCAGGCAGCAACAGCCATTGTTCGGATACAGTACCTATTGTATGTAGTGGGGGAGGGGCAATCATGATGGATGACAGGCCCTTGGGGGACAAGAAAACACTGCCCGGACATTAATCGAGGCTGTGAAAATAAACTCAGCAAAGGGTCCCCTAAGCTTAGGTACCTACCTACCTACCTTAGGTAAGCATTAGGTTTTTTATTACCAGGTACTTATCCCGGGTCAAGGTCCTGAGTTTTCTTTCCTCCCCTACCTAGGTACCTATAGTACCTAGGTACAGACGGCAGTGCCCCCCCACCTTGAAATGGGTTGGATCCCTTGCATGAGATCATTAATCATGATCAGCCTACCTTAGTGCCACCTTAGGTAGGCTGGGTTAGGTAGCCTACTGCAGTCATGTCCATTTCAGATAGAGATCTCTATGCGGCCTTGTAACATAGGTAAGGAGCCTCACATAGGGAGCCTCACATAAGGCAGTTCTTTGAGTAAAGGTGTGACTCCAAGGTATTATAACTATACCTACCCACCTAGCCTAGGCACCTAAAGTAACCTAAGGTATGATTGATACCTACAAACTTACTAACCTTAGCCTACCTAGGTACCTACTATCTACCTACCTACCTACCTACCTTGGGTACTATGCAGGAAACTGGGGGAGTGCAACAAAATGTTCTTTGGCCGTGTCTCAAATCCCACCACCTCTTTGATCCGGGCAAAAGTACATTTTCAAGGCCATACATACATACACATATAGGCTATGTGAATGAACACTGCATAGCTGCAGTGTACACCGCCTCTCGATCAAATGTCCTTCCTTATACGTGGCACTCTTGCAAAGAGCATCAAGGTCACACAAACAAACGGCAGCACCAGTGTAAGGTGAGCACAGCATTCCGCCTCATTTTCAAACAGGCAGGGTTGAAAGGAGAAGAAGGAAAGGATATCAGATTCATACCAACATTGCTCGGACAAATCACAAGCCTCGCCATGCCCATCGCAATGTTAAACGCCTTGTGCTCCATCATGGCCCCTTGGAACGCCGCAAAATACAAGAAATACCTAGGCACAACATTTCCAAGCTACTAACCCACTACCTCCTACACCTAGTCTAAGTGAGGTACCTAGGTAGGTATTCACAATTCAATCATCATCTCCAGTGATTTTATGCCAGACTTTCTCCACTTTGTGAGTGAACCAATCCCAGATTCCTTCGTCTTTATCATCGTCATCGTCGCCACTGTCACTATCGCTGTCGCTGTCACTATCCCCATCCTTCCCTCCGCTGTCCTTAGAGGGGGCAGCCGACTTTGATGGTTTCGCAGGTTTCTTGAGTGAAACCGTCGCCTTGGTGGACTGCATAGGGGCAACTGGGACCGTAGGTCGTTCAGGCTGGGTGGGCTTTTGAGGCACAGTTGGCCGCTCGGGATGACTTGGCTTCTCCGGCAAAGTTGGGCGAGCCGGCTTCTTGGGGGTGGACGGAGGATCGGCAGGTTCCTCGGGTGTATCTTCGGGCTTGTGCACGCCGATAGGCTTCAGGGGAAGCCGTAGAGTTCCGTTGTTGGGGCTGGGCGTCAAACCAACGGAGTCGCACAACATGTTGTACACCTCAATGTTTTCTGGTCATCCAAATCAGTAAGTGGGATAGAAAAGTATACTCTCAGAAACCAACTTACGGAAAACTTCAATCTGGCTGTTCGCTGGGTGGGGGAACGCAGGGCCACGGGCAATGAAAATGGCCCTCATAAGTGGATGCTCATGGTCATAACCATGAAGGCCCCGCGGATGGTATACTAGATTCTTCTTTTTTCCTTCTTCAACATTGAACTCGTCCTTGGTCACAATTGCCCATCCTGTCTCCGGAACAACCCACAAAGGGGCGATACGGTGATGCTTGGAGAAGTGATATCGCTCTGGCATGTCGACATCACGAAGATAGACTTCAAAGTTGGGGTTTGACTTTGACTTCTCCTTGAGCTCATCATAGAGTCGTTTCAGGTCCTCGGGATTTTTCGGACGAAGACCGTAGAGCGGCCAGCCATCGATATGTTCAATCTTGTCAGTATCGATGAGGTCTTCGAGTTGGATTAGCCTTGAGACATCTGTAGTTGCCATACCGTGATCGGAGACGACAATCACATTGACAATGTCGGTCAAGTTACGCTGCTCAAGACCATGGAAGACCTGTCCCAACATGCTGTCCACATTGTTGATGGTTTGGCGGATCTCGGTGGAATTGGGACCGAATTTGTGACCATCACTATCGACATGAGGAACGTAAGCGGCTATCAATTGTGGTCGCATGTTGCCAGTGTCCACTGTCTTGTCCTCAAAGCCGGGCATATCAAGAAACTCCATGATTCTGGCGACCTTGTTCTCAAGCGTTTCTTTGCCATTGAACTTATCCATCAAGCTTGGTTCAGTGTGAAGGACATGTGCCTCGCTTCCTGGCCACATATGGACAGCACTCCGAACCCCCTGCTTCTCCGCTGTAACCCAGAACGGTTCTCCTCCCCACCACTTTGGGTCAAGACTCTGGCCAGGATGGGTGTAGTAGAATTGCGATTGCATATCGGGATCCCAGAAGGTATTGCTGACGATGCCATGGCTTTCGGGATATAAGCCTGTCGCAAGAGTGTAATGGTTCGGAAAGGTGACTGATGGAAAAGAAGGATGCATCCATTTCGGCGACACTCCCTCAGCAACGAACGAGTTCAAGGTAGGCGTCAATCCGCGTTGGAGGAAGTCGGCGCGGAAACCATCCAGGCTGATGATGAGGGACGTGGGCGCAAAGAGGGCGGTTCCGTTGCTAACCAGGGGTTGGTTCGCCTTGGTGAATCTGTTCCTGCGATTCTTGGACAGCTTCCAGGCTAACAGAATCAAGATCGCGAAGCCTATGGCGATCAGGGAATGAATGAAGACCCACCAGCGCCAGCTGCGACGTCGTTGGGCCTTTGCTTCGGCAATCATATTTAGATGATGTCGATCCAATTCGTCACTGTCATCCCTCTCGCTACTCTCACCAGTTGAGCTTCCTTCCTTCATACCTCCTTCTTCCATCTCATACATCAACTCTCCGTCCTCGCCATGATGAGCATGCTCCACAAGTTTCTCTCGCTTCTTCTGTCTCCGCTGGCGTCGAGTCTTTCGCTTCTCAAGCACAAGATTTTCGGCGGAACTGTTGATCGAACGACTTCCTGAACTGCTTCCTCGACGACCAAACATTTTGCCTATACTAGGGACTGCGAGTCCTGAGCCACGGCGCTCCCGTTCTTTCTTCTGCCGCGAATCGGTAACAAGTCGGTCGATATCTTCCTCTTCCATCAAGACGATACGATCATGAGCACGCAATTCTCTGCTATTTCTCGCGCGTGAGATAAGCTCGTCGTCGTCGGTATCGGTATCTTGATCGCTGCGGGAGTGGAGAGACGAAGCATCGTCGTCGTATGCGATAGGAGAGAGGAACGAGGCATTGTCGCGATCCTCCCTAGAAGGTTTCGTATTTAAGTTGTGGAAGGACATGATGACTTGACGTCGAAATGTCTCTCAGGAACATGAAATGTCCTCGCATCTGCTACGTCGCCGCTGTCGCATTTATTAGGGAATTTCTATCTAATAAGGGGATGTAAGACATGGTTAGTTAGACCCTTGGGATAAGCCATGTTCTGCCGCGAATGAGACCGGGGGTAACTTCCACCGGCTCCGTTTTCGACCCACAATCGATGTCAATGGTGCGATCATGCTGAAATGATACTTTTATTGGCGGCTTCTGCGGCCTTTCCAGTTTGTTTGAACTTTGAATCAGATAAATAGCTGACTGTTCGGCCCTTCCGGTCCAAGTCTCAATTATGCACAATGGCCCTTACTTAGTTAGGAAGAGATGTTCCTTCTTTGATCTCAATTATACAGGGCAAAAAGAGATGCTCACTCAGCTATATATTAACAGTCTTACAGACAAGACGGACGACACCTTGTTGGCAAGTTTCGTCCCTGAATTCCCGTGGCTCCATCTAGCTGCATCTTAGTCCAAACGCTAAAAAAAATATATAATGGCTTCCTCTGCCCATGATGGGTGGATCTAGAGATAGTTGATATATATAGATGGGCAAAAGAAAAGGTTTGCGGTTTGTGTGGATCGAACACACGACCTTCAGATTACGAATCCCGAAGTTTATCTTCAGTCTGACGCTCTCCCAACTGAGCTAAACCCGCTGTGGCTTATTGATGAACATGATACCATCATTATTCATGTTGACTCCCCAATAAATTCACTCTATATAACTACCTGACTTAGTATATAGTTATAGTAATTTATTAAAAACAGCAAGGAACATTTTAATATCATGATAGGATATTGCCTCGGTAGAGGTAGAGAGTTCTAAAACTAAACTATATATTTCAAGACATATCTATAAGCTTATTTCTTATGCTGTATATTTATTAAGGTATTATACAACGCTTGTGGTTTGCTGAACCTTGCCTCACTGATTGACCTTCTATAATTTCCCACCTTTGCTTGCAAACCAACCCTCAGCCTCATCTCGTCCCAATAAGCTTGAAATCATAATCCTCCCAAAAACATCTATATCATCTGCCTTTGCCTCGGCGAGGACACCGTTGAAGATGGCATTTGTCACTACATAGTGGTCCTTATCTCGCCATGCTTCAGCAAATCCCAGAGGGGTCATAGCATTCCATAAATATGCGGATACTGTCCATGAGTGACATAGACCAAGCCGTCCATCGCATTGGAGCATTTGGCAGCCGGACATGATGCGATATGTCTGTACAAGGTAGAACGAAAATAAGAGAGTTCGGCGTAGTGACTCCTGGAGAATCCAATCTTGCCAGAAGGCTTTGGTTGGGGCCATAGGGTACAGCGGAAGCGTGCCAGGGATACCCTCGATGTCAAATTGGGCATAGGAGAACAATGACATCGCGGAAGCCTCTATGGCTGGAATGATTCGTTCTGCTGATGTACGAGCACCTATATCGCCGTCATAGAGCCTTATTATCTGGTAAAGGATGAGAGCCTGGGTATGAGCTAGACAGTCCAGGGGCGTTACTGGTGGCGGCGCTGAGAGGAGGTCGTTGACGCGAGATTCTATGCTACGAAATATGATGGGCGAATTGATGCGGTTCTTGGCCAGGTATAGCGCACAAGAGGAGTGGGCATCTGCGTTGATGTTAGTGGGCGTAGACGCCAGATGAGCTCTGATCTTTACCCTGCATCGACCGAGGCATGGCATCTTTATAGAGGAGTGGATGACACCACGGCGTTTGATTCTCAAGAACCATCTTCTTTGGAGCTTCTTTGATCTCATCAACAGCCCACTGAAGGCGATTCAAGATATGGGCTGAGACATTGCCAAAATCTTGCGTTGACGGGCCAGTCAATGCCAAAGGCTGTTGAGCAAGTTCTAGTGCCACATCTTCTAGTGGGAGATCAAACGTATCCAGACCATTAGAGCCTGCATCAATTCTTGAGATGATGGTATTGAAATCCTCAATGATGGAACCAGTAATGGGAAAGCTGCCTGAAACTTGAGGGGACGGTTCATTACTCAATAGAAAAGTTGACACAATCTCTGGTGATTCAGACTGAGGGCTCAGCTGCTCTCGTATCGTCCTTGTGGGATACTGGCAAGATATCTGTCTCTGAGAGCATCGGAGACACGCGGGTAGAGCAAAGTCGCAACGCCGCTTCGCTTTGGTGCAAGCAGAACAGGACTTCCGCCGACTTGGAGGGTTGCGGCGTTCTCGAGCGGTAAGGGACATATTGTTAGAAAATAAAGGCCGCAGTGGTTCACCAATGCGCGGAAGTGAAATTTAGTAATACCAATGATTATGATGTTGGAAGCTGGAAGTCTGACGGAGTTCCGCCGGGGGATGAGGCGGAGTTCCGCCTGGGGGGGTTTGACCCGCCTTGACCCTTGAAGGGGCCTCTTCACTTTTGGTCTTGCGGCATCTTCAACAGGATCAGCCGTAAGAATGGCGGATCTCCGGCGACAGTATGAGGTACTCTCTGGGATAGAAGAGTTCCCCCCAAGTCAGTATGCGGGTATCTTCTATATAATGAGGGCATGTGGTACTTCAAAGAGATTGAATAGTTGATCTCAAATCCATTGTCATTTGCACGCGACATCGTTTGACAAACTTGGAAATGTCTACCCCTCAAATATTCGTCTCGGGCGCTACAGGTTGTCAGGGAGGCTCTGTCGCTCGCTACCTGCGATCCAAGGACGTGGCTGTCCATGCCCTTGCCCGCGATCCTAACTCTGATAAGGCCAAAGCTCTTGAGACTATCGGGGTCAAGCTTATTCCTGGAGACTACGACAACAAAGCGGCTCTCAGAGAGGCCATGAGGGGCTGTACAGGCCTCTTTCTTGTCCTTATGCCCGACTTCACAGACCTCACTGCGGAGAGGCGATGGGCAACCAACGTCTTGAATAGTGGCAAAGAAGCTGGCGTCAAGCATGCCATCTTCTCAAGCGGCTTCAGCGCTGGCAACCCCGACCAACTGACTGCCATGGAGCCAGGAAGCTTCACCGATATAATCATGCGAAATAAACATGCAATTGAAAACCAGACTCGCGATGCAGGCTTCGAGCACTGGACAGTCTTGCGCCCGGGATCTTTCATGGCCAACTATGTCGAACCCTTTGTCAGAATGTATCCCGGCCTCGTTGACAAAGGAGTGTTTGCAACTGCTATGACCCCTCACACTGTTCTCCCCTTGACTGATACAGTCACTATTGGCAAGTTCGGTGGCGAAGCATTTTTGCACCCAGTCAAGTTTCACGGAAAGGAGATCACGTATGCCGATGAGTGGATTGAAGTGGAAACCATCTTACAGAAGCTCTACAGAGCCGTGGGAAGGGATCTAAAGGGAGAGTACCTTTCTGATGAGGAGATTATGGATCAGAAAGCCACCAACCCTTTCATAGCTGGCCAACTCGTCATGAGAGACATGGCCAAGCTTGCGACCAAGGAAGAAGTCGAAGCATGGGGAATCCCGCTGAGCACATTCGACGAGTTCCTTGAACGTGAGACACAGGCGATTCGTGAAACATACCACAAGACCGCTTGAATGGCACGAGCACCTGAAAATCCATGAGCGGCTGATTTGATGGCATAGGAGACTGACTCTGTGAGGATGTGTTTGTCGACGATATTAAACCGCTGTTGAAATGATGAGGATAGCAAATACGAGAAATCATAGCACCATCCAAAAATCTGCGCGAAATAAATGTGTACTACTCTTGCTCTCAGCCATATAATCTTGTCGGAAAGGACAGAAATCTGTGAGTTTATATTTTATTGTGTGCGACACCTCGACTCTGCCGTTGTAGCTAGGAGGCCTTCTGTCTATGGCACCCCAGTCCAAGTTATATAGATAATACTCAAAAGCCTGCCCACAGGCTGTCAACCGATCTGCGCCGTCACCGCCAAAACGCCCCCAAAATGCCACAAGCTTCCGTTGAACCCTAGTTGAGCGTGTGTTGTCAAGAATGTCGTAAGTCTCAGCCCCCGTGACTTAAGAAAATACGATTACCCAGCACAGAAAAAGATCACTGTGCTACCCCTATAGCTCCTGGAGCTTCGCGTTGACTCGCGCCCACTTCGGCAATGTGGGTGGCACTCTTGCTGTTCGTATCGCGTGGTAGGCCAGGCTCCTCAGTACCTGGGGTGGTGTCGCCTGTCGCGTCCTCCTGTTGTGTGTAGCTTCTATTGCCACCAGCCGAACTCCCTGCAGCACTGCTTGATTCGCCAATACCTCCTACTGCCCAGTCCCCTCGAGATTGCCGCGCCGAGGCTGACGCTGGATAAACCCCGTCGGAGTCATATAGAGTGCTTCCTCTCATTGCTGGGTTTTGTGGCCACCCCAAAGGCATACTAGACACCCGACGATGTTGCCCCTGGCTTTGGTTGGTAACGCCGGCAGGCACATCGTTTGCAACAGGGCTGTTGGCGTTTTCTTGGGAGCTGCCATTGCTTGATGTCGCAAAGACCGCAGCATTCTTTTCGTTGATGTCCTTCTTGTCCTTCTTATGTCTAAATGCCGCGGCTGCACCCCCACCAACAGCCAAAGCGGCAACGGCAGCAGCTGCCGAGGATCCAAAACTCCGAAACTGATCGATGGGACCACTGTCTGACGTTTCGTCAAAGAATATCCAGAACATACCAGCGAGTAGGCCGGCAAGGATCAAAATCGTAATAATGGCAGCACCAGCCTTATCACCGGCAGGCAAAGGTTTATAATCCAAATCAGGGGTCGTTCGCCCAACATCTTCGGCACCACCGCCAGGATTGGCCTTGCTTGTTCCTCCGGTGTCCTTCGTCAACGGGGCGGGTCGATCCTGGATCATGCAGGCAAGGGTAACTTCCAGTGCGGCCATTTGTTGACCAATGGTGACGTCGCCCTCAAACTTGTCCTTGGTCCAGTAGAGACTACACATTCGATTGTTATCACCCCCCGTGCACTTGTCCGTGGCTGCAACAGCGGAAGCACGCAAAAGGGGCATGATAGTGTCGCGAGTATGGGGAGCCCATTGTGTGGTGACAGCAAGCCAGCGGCTCAGATATGCCTTGAAAGACTTCTGGTCGAGGTTGCAAAGTTTCACGGGTTCACAGGCTACCTCTGTCATTATGTTCTTTTCAGGCCCCGAGAAAAAGACTTTGGCACCCACGAGAAGATTGTCGAGGCGATCCTTCCAGACCTGGCTTTCGGTAAAGTTGTACATGGCAGCGGCGCCGAGAATCATACCGCCCGCGTTGTAAGAGAATTGATAGGGAACGAGCTTCGTGCAGTTGTTGCCGATATGAGCACCGTCATAAACGTACCAGCTCTTAGGGTCAATGAACTCGACTGCTTCCATCCAGTCCCATGTTCTATCTGCCCAGTCGGCATAACTGCTATTGCCAGTGAAGAGAGCAAGGCGGGCACCTAGAGCAAAGAAACAAGCCTGGGAAATCGTATTCTTGTAGTCGTAACCCCTATTCCACTGCAATCGGTTGTTAGCCATTGAATATCAATTTCGACTGATGATAAACGTTTGACGCTAGGCTCCCGGAGGACGCCACCAAGATTTTGACAGGTGATGATGGCGCAAGTCCGAAACTACACATCATTCATTGAATCACTGACCTGAAAGATTTGCCATCTCAAGCCGCCATTGCAATGCTCTGTATCCCAACGAGCTGCCTGTGTATTGAAGACGGCTTGTGCAAGTCCAAGCCATTGTGGCTGGTCTTCTGCAGGGTGGGGGAAGTTATACTCGGCAGCCGACATGACAGTAAGTCCCCAGAATCCCTGATCATCGTTTCCTTCAGTTCTTGTCTGGTTAATGGGCATATAATCGTCGTGATCGCCGACCTGGAAAAGAAGTGCCTGTTTGGTGATTTCGACATATTGAGAATCGCCAGTGTATGCCCAATAATCGACGAGTGTTCCCATGAAGGCGCCAGCGTACCACCCTGGCAGGAAGTGTTAGTATTAACAGATGGAGCAATGTCGACTTGAGGAGTGCGTTCGTACAGTAATAAGGATCAGGAAGTAGACCTGGTGTTTGTCCGGGTTCGTCGCCATGATACATGCCAACCATATCCTTGGCGATTGATTTGGCAATCGACTTAATCGAACCTGAATTGAGTTCCTACGTCAGAATGCGCGGTATTGGGAGGACAAAGTACAAGGCAAGCGGCTGGGCGACAGTTTCATGGTGTAACTCACTCGTCGAATTAGGGTTCAGTTGGTAGGCCAAGGAAAAGCGATTGAGCGTCAGTAGCAGGGCAGCTATGATGCCGCCTGCACCGAGCCTTGGCTCTGATCTCGATGTTGACGGGAAGCGCATGTCGACGATGAGCTCAAAGACGACAAGGATGATACGTGTCGAGCTTCATGAGGATGCAAAGATAAAAAGAGAGAGAAACGAGCGAAAGGATGACGATGAGAAGTGGAGAGAGAGAGAGGGAGAGAGAGAGAGCCCGACCTAGAGACAGGCGTGGGCGGAGGTTACCTGCGAATGAATGAATGCGTGAGTGAGTGAGTGAGTGAGTGCCCGAGTGCACGCCCTGGATACGGACGGGGATTGGGATGGCAGCCCGGGGTGGCCAGGAAGCTAAGAATGGAAGAAAGAAGCAGGGGTTAGGCATTACCTTACCTAGAAGCGGGATTACCTTAAGGTAGAGCTAAAGCCAGTTTAGGTGCACAAGGTACTATACCTACTAACTTTTTACACTCAGTTTTTTATAAGGTCCATCACAAAGGATGGAAACTTTAAAAGTTGGAGGTCGGGCATTCAGTGCAAGGATTGATGACGGACGGCAACTGTATCAATTGGGTGCTGACAGAAAGGATATCGGGAGATGGATCCATGATATGATATAGGTATTCGCCATTTATTGGATGCTTGTACACGAGGTTGAGCAAATGGCAGTAAATTACCCTCGTGTAGCATTTCAAGTACATCTTCAGCCTAAGGTAAGCACAGAGTGCAGTACTCCGTACCTCCAATTAATCATAAAAGTAACCTTTTTTTCCCCCGTAAGCGGGAGCCATTCAAAAAGTCCCATTCAATCTTCAAATAGCCCGGGCATAGCTATGGAGATACGAGGAGGGAATGTCACTGACTTGACTAGCTGTTCTTGATAACATTTGAATGTTTCAGCCCTCGAAATATCGTTAGATGAATGCATGCCACTCACTCACTCATTCAACTCAACTCGTGTCGGCCACCTCGGATATACATTGGATTGGATGCCATCCAGCTGACTGCATCATTGTTAGCAGCTCACAGCTGAATAATCCCCATCCGACCCGCCATCTCCAGGTCCAAGCTAGCCTCTTATGCGTAGAGATTTGCCAATACGAGCAGGCGAGGACCTGGAACGGCCGCCCTAAACCCCACCCTCTGCAAGCTCTACGGCTCCGTCGATACGGCCTTGACGGCCCAGTTAGCGTGAGCCGTGAGGGACCCAGATGTGATGTGCCAAACCCAGACGGGCCAAGTCCTGTTTACATCTGATGAATGGTATGTAATTACAGAGTTACCTCTTGAAAATCAATAGGTATCACAATGTGAAGAGCAAGTATCGGTAGCACGGCAAGCCAAGAAAGTGTCATATGAGGGGTTTTGTGGTTAACCCAGTAAACTTTTACAAGAGTCCAGGTTATGAGACAAGAATTTGGGGCCAAGCCCGTCGCTTGATTACGCTCAGTAAATGACAGAACATCCATCCCTGGCCGGCCGTTGCTCATCAGCTGACGTCCACTCTTATCGAGATTCTCGTGTTCACCTTGATACATATCCTACAGTACTTCTTCATCATCATCATATCATGTTGATATGAATGACTTGCATGGGATTTTGGCATGGTCTATCCAACGCACTTTTGGCCCCATAGAAGAGCTTGCATAAAACATTTAGGAGTGCTCAAGTTGGTATTAGTCGATTGATCCATCTCTCTTCTGTTGTAAGGGTTTATTTGTCGATTCTCCGTGAACCGGCCGAGTCTGACGAACCATGGACCCATCACAAACCAGGTCAATCCATGGGAGCATTGATATTGACTATTTCCAAGTGACCACTCCGTAAGGCTCCAGACTTTCGGAAACACGCATTTTGATGTTTGGGGAACCAACCCTCAAATCACTTGTTCCCCGGAAATGGTCGATTCAGATACTGATACTGATCTGTGATTCCGTCTTTGCTCATAGCCGTGGCGAACTGGATAAAACACTACATAGTGGTTCAGTCACATTGCAAACACACTCTTTCAGTCCAGCTGTGTCCCCTCCGTTACACTAACAGCAAACTCCTCCCTTTTGTTCAACTTTCATATAGACGCCAGTGTTACCAATTGTCTCATGTTTAAGGCACAACTGGCATTGCTTGTTGCACAATCTTCTCCCTCTTCTCCCGCTCAACGGCAATTGTGATGTGTTGCCTTATTCTATTGATCTTTTTGAGTCTGAAACCAACTCCATTGCCGGTTTCTTGTTCAGGGGTACCTTATTCAAGAAGCTTCTGAGCCACTCTCTATTGCTCAACAAGCCTCTTCTGGTCATTTGTGCTGAACATTCACTCTATCAGTAAGTGCCCCGTCTCACAACCTGTCCCAAGTGTTATCATCAGACTCTACTGGTTCATCCTCGCTTGAGTCTCCCGCATTTGTAAACTCCCGAAACAGTGCAATATCCTCAAACCTGTCAGACAGGCTCTCCACACTTGCTTCTTCAGGATCCGTCATGGCAAGATTCAAATCAGCCATGAAAGTCGCCCGTATGTCTTCCGACGGACTAGTCAGCCTATTCTCCTCAAACTGTACCATTAGCCTTCGTGCTTCGTCTGTGGATAGATCGCCTTGCTGAAGCGCCAAGGACAATATGCTGCGACCTATCGTTTCGGCAAACCGGAATGCTCGTCGTAGTTCCCCGTAGCTTTCGACACAAAAGAATAGGTAGAAGCGCCAGGCAGGATCCTTTGTATCTCCAAGAATCGCATTGGCGATGTGGATCAGGGCAGTATGCCATAGCATCGAGTAAGATGAACATGCGTATCTTTCTCGGTACACCACCACAAGACGCTTCAGCTGATTCACGGATGCCTTGTATGCAGCGTCAGGCGAGCTGCGTCTGCAGGGAAATGTTTTTAGTCGCAGTGGTTTCGGCGAATCCCTCGCGCGAACTGTAAATGGGCGAAGGACACACAAAATAGCGACATGGAGCCAGATACTGCCATTCGATTAGCTTGAACAGAAGAAGGAGTATTAGCTGGGAAGAGGCGAGGAAGTAGAAACGTACTGAAAGACCAAAACATGATGCGGACCCTGCTCTGAACGCACCATATACGGAGGCAGTGTTTCTGCCCAAGCTATCAACTCTCGATATTTGTATTCCGCAAAGGCGAGTGTAATGTGACTGTTGAGGCTTTCGCGCGGTAGAGGCTGGTCACGATAGTATTTCAATGTTACTTCGTGCAGTATTCTCCAAAATCGACACATAATCGGAAACGTGTCTCCCATGTAAGTCTGCTTAGGCCTCTGCTGATGAGACCTGGGGCTGGGCTGAGAAGGGTCATACCATTCATGTCCTGGTATTGGGACTATAGGGGGGTGCTCAGGATACGAGAGGCCAGGTTGTTGATAGAACAAAGCCATAAGCCTGAGGATGTTAACATCACATCTTGTCTGAGATCTCGACTTCTTGAACCCACACTATCCAGTTGAAAGCTCCCCAAGCCGCATACGATGTCGCGCTTTGTAGCTCGGGGATCACCTGCTTTGCTTTCGAAATCGCAACGCTTTGCTCAACGCCAAAAAGCCCCATGCGGGCACCCATGGCGTTCACTTCAGATATATACGTCAGGACGTAGTGATCTTTTCCATTGCCCAGATATGCTAAGCCCAGAAGTTGTGTTGCAGCAAGATTCAGTAGAGAATCCGTCGCCTTGTCAAGGGACCAGCGTTTCTCGGCCTCTTCACAAAACTGCGGTATGAAGGACTGAACAGCAGAGTCGACTGCACTGTACATTTGCTGTTGTTGTCTCAGCGAGGCCAATCGAACACCACACTCCTTATAGACCACTTACACAGCTCCAGTACATAATGGTACTGACCAGTAGTTTACTGCAGTATTTAGTTCGACACTGGACCAGATCTTCCATAAACAAGGTAGGATCAAAGGGGCCCAATAAGGGGTGGTCAGTCTCCAGATATAGTGATATGACCTTTGCTGCCAAGTCGGAGGCGATTGGGACAGAGGTCCAAAACCCGATATTCAGTTCTTCTAGTCGTTTGTCACATGAGCTCAAGGTGGGTGCTAGGCTCTGGGTAGGATCATGGGCTGGGAACGGGTTCGGGTCACTGTTGGTGATTTGGGTGTTTTTGTCGGTTTGCGTGTTTGACGATGTCCGGCTGGCGCTGAAGACTTTCCTTTTGAATGTCAGTAAAAGTTGGTCATAACACGGCTTTGTCGCCGGATAGCGAGTGGTGAGGCTTCTCACATCCGGTCAGCTTACTTCAAGATATTAGATTCAAGGGGTTGGAGGGCTGGAAAGGCGAGAGAATGTCTTGCCATGAGCTCAGCTTCAAGGCCCAGGTGCCGAGGGTTCTCAGGGGAGCGTTCATGGTCACTGCTGTTTTTCGTTATCTGCGGTCGGATTATCGACACGGCTGTATCGAGATCTGCGTGGCTTCGCACAACTCGTAGAATGTCAATGGCCTGAGCCTCAGGTGCTGTCTTCAAAATATCAAACAGCCCCAGAATCTGCTCTGTTTCCTTACTCGTCTGGCCTGGACTTCGAGTCTCGGCGTAGGTACATGGTTCCTTTTCGCCGCGCCGTCGACAAGCCTCGCACATGGGCTTTCTTCCATCGCACTATTTAACAAATCGTGTTAAAAGGAACAAATGGGTTGCCATTTTCTTGACAAGCTTACACGAATCTTCCTCTTACGGCACGAGTCGCATGCTAGTTGCGTTCCGATTCGTTGTCGCTTCAAAGGTTCGTCGCTGGAGGACCGTGGAGTCGAGGAAGATCCAGATGGGTGCGAGTTGGGAGGCGAGTTCTCGTTGGGAGGAATTGGGAGTAGCTGGCGATATCGCTTGGACATTACTTGGACTCGTGATACTGCAGTCAAGGGGACTGTCAAAGAAAGTAAGTAGTATTACAGCTGACTGGAAGCAGGGGATCAGATGAGGTATTCGGTGACAAGTAATCTCTGCGTTACATGGGTCTCCTTTCACATTGGATGTTTCATTATCCAAATGAGTGAAGGTTGGAAGTGCGATGTGAGGTAGTTAAGGGATGTGTGCACACAAATACGCGAGACCTCTCAATCGATGTGTGTATCTCTGATCCAATCAACCCAACGCTACTACAACCAGCTTCCCAGACAATCTGCCAATGATCAGAGTCCCGCATACTATATTGGTACAATTGCACTGTAGCTCAATACAAATGTGGAGGGACAAGATCGAGTTCGGAGGGAGGTCCGGTTCAAATGATTGGCTGTAGCTCACGACTTCAAGATGCATAAATGAGCTTGACGAAATGATCATGCCTTGTTGTGTCTACATAACCCAATATCATGACATCCATCCATACATACATAGGGTGACGCATAATTCTGTGACCGATACACATACTACCTAATTTACCAATTGGTGGTGACTTGAAGTCTGAGTCGCTTTGAGAATGAGTCATCTACTGTGTACATGTCTACAGTATTTTGTTGAGCTTCAAAATGCTTCTCCTCTTCCCACGTCTTCCACAAAATCAGTAAAGCATCCGCTTGTGTGGCATGAGCCAGATCGAAATCGACATTTTTTCTCGATCGAATCCTGTCATTTGACCCGTACGAGATCGTTAAAGTATGCAGGCGGAGGGAAAAGGTGATTATCTTGCTTCTGAAGCCTCAGAAGGAGATAGTTATCTATCTCTTCCCAGAGCTATCTGCAGTTATCTGCAGTTAGCTTATCTATATTAACTTACTAATTAGTTTTATAGTTAATATAAAGACTTTTTTTTAATAGTAAGAAAGAAATCCTTTTTTTAGCTAATACTATTTTATTATTTTTTTAAGATTAAAAGTTTAAGTAAATTTAAAAAAATAGAGATTTATTTAATTTTTTATTATAATTATATTAAAAAAAATATAATATATTATTTTTTTATAATTAATAGATATAAAGATAGATAAATTATAATAAAAGTATATATTAAATAGCTTATTTATTAAGAGTTAATATTAAATAAGAGGCAATTAGAGTCTATTTTGCCTAGAAGGGCTAAAACTTAATGTATTATTTTTACCGAGATGCCAGGATCTATCTGACTAAGTGGCAGAAGTTAAGGCATAATCAATCAATCGAATCCTGTCATCTGGGCGACCCCTGTCCTCGGTTTCGTTAGCTGTATGTTTCTAAAATTCTGGAAGCCGATTCCATCATCATGATGACAGAATGACCGTTTCTCCCATATTTATACCCTTACAGAGTAAGTACATCCAGGCTCCATTATCTCGGCGTTTCAATGAGATCTAGAATGTTTCCCTTTCTGCAAATCATGCTTTGAGGATGCTCGCCGTTCAGTCCTATTCGTGGTTATGTGCAGATTAGGTGTGATTATAGATCGTGTGACAAAACAGGGATAATAACGTCTTCTATCACCAAAGGATAGAGTACTGATAGCAGTATCTACCCCTGGTTTCAAGTTTACGGACATTGTTTGGTGTTGATGTTGGGTGAGGCTCAATGTAGTCTCTCGTTGGCACTATTTTGAAGGTCATGTGTGAAGCGTTCAGCACAGCCTTCAAGGTTTCATGACGGGTTTCATGATAATGCAACGGAGAATGTCTCCATTTATGGCTTTCAGCAACTGCCTCTCTGAGAATCTGTGGTCGTCATTATTCTAGTTGTGATACCTATGTCAGTCCAAGACACCTTGAGTATTAATATATCTCTCTATAGCGTGGCCTATCAAGACCCATCCCATCTATGGCGATTTAATACTGCACACTTCAGCAACAATATCAATGATACCAGTTGCTGTATTATAGAAAGTGTGAAACCCTGAGCACTAAATACAAATCACCTATACCGGCCTCGTTCATGTGTTTTACAAGTGCATGAATGGGTTGTTTGTTTGAGGGGGGTTTCCGAATGTGGATGCCTGACCTACGGGCACTCAAATTGAAATCGGGTGTGGCGCTGTTGCTGAGGTGAGCCGTGGCTGATGATGGCTGTCCATGGATGCGAATACGGGCAGCGTCTCCGCGCTTACTGAAAAGGGACAACTTGGGTTACAGCATCACATGAGTCCGTCATCACCAGTTCCATCGGTAACCTTTTTAGGCATTGCGTACCGCGACTCAAAGCAACAGGAGGGAATGTATCACTGCGCGAATACTTTACAGTGCAACTTCTCTCCATGTAAGTGTGAGCAATGAATTGAATGTCTTTCCAGTAGGACAGGGCAGGACATTTACTCCCTACAGCGCTTTTTATAGGCAGACGAGGTGCTCCATGGCGTCTATTGACTGCCGTGGCCAAAAATAGAACAACAAAATGAACGAACTACGTAGTAACCAACAGTTGATGAACCCCGATAAATTGAAAGGACAGAGATTCCTGACTGCCAGAGCGTACTGGAAGTTCCCTTGGGTATCCGTAGGCCTTCGAATCATGTAGAAGTACTGGTACTCAGCCACGACGTTAATAAAGCCCGCCCCGAACCCCCCGGGGGCCTCGTCACCCAGCAGCGCCCCAAGCCCACCTCCGCCCTAGGTAGGTTCACCTGCAACCTGGTCACTCACTACTTGTTTCGCCTGGGCCAGCGCAGTGTCTCATAACCAACTTCCCTCTTCCAACCTCTCGCTACGCCAACCTCCTCCTTTCGAATATCACAACGACACGACACGACAGCAACGTAATCGTGAACTTGCCCTCCTGCACTTTCCAACCTTTCGCGCTATTCCGATCGATACCCTTTTGTTATTTCCTAGCGACTTAAACCTCTCCAAACCACAGCCAAAATGCCTGAGCAGGAAGCCCCCTACGACCCTTACATCCCCAGCGGCCAGGCTGGAGCCCAACAACAGGGTGCTGGCGGCAATGCCAGAACGCAGGCGCTACAAGCTGTAAGTTTGTCTTGATGACTTTCGTGATGCGCTGGTGTTTTTCGGATGATTTTGGGTTGCGACACTTGGCGACGAGGCTGTCTGATGACGGATGATGGATGACGCCTCCTTTTGGCGATTCGCAAACGATTTGCGATAGATTCGCAATTTTTCGAAGAGCCAGCAACCGGCCACCAGCAAATCATGCGATAATAGCCTAAGAGTAATTACGCAGCCTCATGAGATGCGTTCCGAGCAACCCGATCAAACGCCACTTGCCTTAGTGTGCCAATGTTTGATGAGATTTCGCAACATTCTTGTCGTCTTGCCGTCAGGCGACGCCAGCGTCCAACCCGCGCCGCACCTCAACATCACCAGCACTGCAATGCCTCTACTGTCGGATATGAACTAATGCGGTCGGCAGCAAATTGATGATACCGTGGGTGTGATGCGTGACAACATCAACAAGGTTTCTCAGCGTGGTGAGCGCCTCGATGCTCTTCAGGATAAGACCGACAACTTGGCCGTCTCGGCACAAGGTTTCCGTCGAGGAGCCAACAGAGTCCGCAAGCAGATGTGGTGGAAGGATATGAAGATGCGAATGTGTCTGATTATCGGTATCATCATTCTACTGGTCATCATCATTGTCCCCTCTGGTATGTCTTGGATCTGTCAAAGACGTGTTGTTGAAGAACTTGCTAACCCTCCCTAGTTGTGGCTACTCGTTAACAGCCCCATCATCTGTTTGGGTACCACTTGGTCCTTACGATACACACGCTGGGACATGACGACATCGAATATCGCAAGCTACGACCATGGGAAATGGAACTTTTGGGCAACCGGCCATCATTGCAATGGAATATGATTTGAGCACAATGGAGTTTGTTCACGTTGGGTCCCGGTCAATGTTACGCTGGCAGTTTTCGCTCCTGGGGTGACTTACTGATGACGAGATCTCAGTATCTCTCTTGGAACTTCAGACCGGGCTGGATGTTTGAGATTAGGCGTTCCCCGATTAATTGAGATGTATACCTTTTCCGCGGATCTTTGTCATCAAATCGGCTCCTCGTATTGCGTCTTTGGTCGCAACGAAGCGGCAGTCTGCTTGCCAGACTGAAGATAGGGATGGCGAGTGACGGTTCATGATTTCTGAGGGCAGAAGATCGGGGTCAGCTCTCTATTTCTTACAGTGTCCCCTCTTGTTAGTCCACCTCTTTATTTAATAGGAGAATCCTATCGCACGATCAAGGTTCCAGTCTCATAGAAATCCATGGTGATTGTCAAACCCTTTCCAAGACGTGGATAGCCAGTATTTGGATGAACCAGACTAGCCATGCCTTGAACAATAGTTGCTCCGAAAGTGGAACCTATCTGCACATATGGCATCTTGTCCGTTGAGGATGCACGAAAGAGAGCCCTTACAGGCTCAAGATTCGACGTACCTGAACCATGGGTCCTCTGTTGGCGTCATTTGGTAGTGGGCTTCTTTTGTCGGTGCAAGGGTATTGTGGGTAGGATTAGATTGATAACGCCGACTGATTGATAATGCCTCATCACCATCTGACTTTTTTTTTTTTTTTAGGAGGGGGGATCAGGGATTGAAGTCGTGTTACTGGACCTCGGTGAGTTTGCCTTGGTAGAAAGATCTGCAGCGGATGAATGGGACATTTTTACCATTGCCGCTTCACTTTAGATATTTCAACGCAAAGATGAACAAATGATGACAATTTTAAGGCAAAGATTCATTACTCGTCCATACTTACAGGCCATAATAGATGAGACGGCTCAAAGATGGTACATATTTTTCATGATGGAGCTTGATGGGGAAAATTCTATCATGATGCAATGGAGACCGGCAACCCTGGTCGGCTAGGTAAAGGGTCTGCAAGCGGTGGCAGATCGATGGTGAATGGTCAGAGACAATGAGTCCAAGGAATACGCGAGTTGAGCTTTGGAGAGGTTGCAAGTTAGGTACAATAACAGAGCTTTTTAAAGGCGGGGCCATTGCCTCGACTTCTAAGACGGTTATACGAGCACAGAGTAATTGTGTATAATGCAGTTGGTAGGTACCTACACATGAAGAAATCTTGATACTAAGGTACTAAGGTAGCCCTGTCTGTTGCCCCTCCATTGGAGCCTTTGGAGGTGACCCCAGGTTCCTAGGTAGGTACCTTTAAGGCTCCACTGACTCACCCGGGCCTTATCTTGCCGTGTGGGCCTCTCGATCTTCTCTCTAAAAGAGTCAACTGTCCTCGTCCCCTCTTCCTCGTCCCTCCCCTCTGTCCATTGCACGATCTCCCTACCATCGTCGAGTCAATTGGCTTAAGCAAGATGTTTTCCGCCACTTCTGGAGCTTTTCGGGCTGGTGCCCGACGAGCCGCTCCCCGCGTTGCTCGCTCCAATCTCAAGACTGCCGCTCCGACTGCGCTCCGATCCATCAACGCCAACCGAGCCATCTCTACCACCAAGGCCCTCACTTCTTTGCCTGGCCGCGACAGGACCCGGGAGATTGTTGCGCAGACCATCAATAGCATTGGCAGCAGGCGGGAGGGTGAGCAGTACCTGAAGCTCTTCACCTCGGTTGAGTCCCAGAAGTTTGCCGTTATAAAGGTTGGCGGTGCCATTCTTTCCGACTACTTGGACGAGCTCTGCCGAAGCCTCGCGTTCTTGACAGAAATGAATTTATACCCCGTGCTGGTACATGGAGGAGGACCGCAATTGAATTCTTTGCTCGAATCCGCTGGGATTGAGCCCCAGTTCGAAGAAGGTATCCGAGTTACTGACGCCAAGACCTTGGGTATTGCTCGCAAGCTTTTCCTTGAAGAGAACTTGAAGCTTATCAACCGATTGGATGAGCTTGGTGTTGCAACTCGATCAATCAGCGGTGCTTTTGTAGCCGATTATCTTGATAAGGAGAAGTGGCAGTACGTTGGCAAGATCACCAAGGTCAACAAAGATGCTATTGAGAAGTCTATCGAGGCTGGTTATATCCCTGTCCTCACATCAATGGCTGAATCTGAAGACGGCCATCTCCTTAACGTCAACGCTGATGTTGCTGCTGCCGAGCTCGCCCGTGCCCTTGAGCCCCTGAAGGTTGTTTATCTGTCGGAAAAGGGTGGACTGTATGATGGTGATGGCGAGAAGATTTCCTCTATCAACTTAGATGCCGAGTTCGACCATTTGATGTCTCAGCCCTGGTGCCGATACGGAACGCGACTCAAGATCAAGGAAATCAAAGAATGTCAGTAGGCCCAAGTGACATTGTGCAAACTTATAGCTGACCATCCCTAGTACTTGACACACTCCCCCGCAGCTCGTCTGTTGCTATTATCCACCCCAGCGATTTGCAAAAGGAACTGTTCACCGACTCTGGTGCCGGCACTCTCATTCGTCGAGGAGACAAGATTCAGCGGGTTTCCTCTGTCGATGAGATTGGAGATATTTCCAAGTTCAAGGTGACTCTGGCCCGTGACCGTCAGGGTCTTGATGCTGAGGCCACTGTCGAACGCTTTGTCGATCATCTTAAGGAGAAAAACTTCAATGCCTACTACGACGATGGAATGCAGTGTCTAGCTGTTGTCCTGCCTGCCAATGAGGAGCGACCAATTGCTACACTGGCTACTTTGAATATCACCAAGGCTGGATGGCTCAGCAACGTCGCTGAAAACGTCTTTGCTGCCGTCAAGAAGGATCACCCTAGCTTGGTCTGGACAGTCAGCGAGGAGGATGAGAACCTAACTTGGTTCTTCGAGAAGGCTGATGGAACCTTCAACAAGAACGGCAATGTTCTTTTCTACTATGGATGTGACCTCCGATCTGAAGCTCTGGTCCCCATCTACGAGGAGTTCAAGGCACACGGCCGTGCTATGTTCGGTGACAATCTGGAATCTCGACTTCGAGATGCTGCCAAGACCACCAGCGAAACGTTGAACGCCTCTCAGAGCCGAACTTGATCGAGCTTCTCGAGCTATCTAGCCGCGATTCTTGGACATCTCGCAATTAAAATTCCCAATTTAATATAAAACGGTTAAACATTTTACCTTTAGACCCTTACGTATCATAGGCCTTCTTCCTTATCGTGTAGCTTACAACAGAAGCTAGATAGGAACAAGGGATGTTCACTCTGAGACAAAAGGGTTGCCAAAGAAGGACACAGCATCACAAAAAACCAAACTGGCCTACTCTTCAGGTCACAAGTCTTTGTGTAGATGACTACCTTGGCTGTTTGCATCTGAGAGCGGCTTGGAAGAATCTGAGAACTGGAGGTAGCTGCTACAAATTAACAGTTACAATCACAGGCTGTGATCGTCATCGTCAGATATTCTCAACTACCACATCACATACCAACTCGAAATAGGAGACGTTCTGGGCCGTTGGTGTAACATGAAGCAAAGTGGCTTGCCTAACGATGGTCTCTGAGCATAGCAATAACAAGAGAATGTGCATCGAAAACGGTATCAGGTCAGTTGAGCGATAGAAAGGCTTGCCGTCTTCCTATCGTCACTCCTTCAGCCACCAGTCCAAGTAAAACTTCACCAACAAGGAAGAGTTGAGTCTGTCAACTATCTTGACAAAGGCGTCTATGAGGCCGTATTTTATTAAGAATGCAGGGCTTCTGAAGCGGGAGGGAGAGGAGCACATATGCACAAGATCTCGAAGCGGAGCTTGGAAACCCTTATTTGTCGCAGATATTTTGAACGAGGACAACTGCTGAGGAAGACGCATCAACCGGTGAGTAGCCTCATATAACGTGGGACACATATCGTGACTTTAGTTTTTTAGGTTCTCGAATTGCAAAGAGCAAGTGCACGTGCAGGCTTGCTGAGGCTGCAACAGTATCTGTATGTTGGAGAGCCTCCGAAAGATAGTATAGAATCTCGACTCGTTGTTTACTGCTGACTCCAAGCTCAAGAATCATCTAGCGCTTCACTCCTTCATCCTGTCGAGCTTGCCACCTGAGGATGAAGCCAAAACCGAGAAGTTATGCTGTAAACCCGTTCCTGTAGTCGCGAAATAATATGTAGCAGGGTTCGATACAGAGGCGTTACAGAAATCAACTTTTATAAGGCCGCCTGGGCTGTGAAGCATTGGCAACTGGCGGCAGCTGGCAGTATCTGAGTCTTGCGACAGCCCCTCAATCAGCGTTCATTGTTAATTCACGATGAATAGATGGATCAATTTCACAATGGCATTTTTATCTCCATTGTTGCAAGCTCATTGACATCAACGACTGGTCACTGTGCATAAATATCTAGGCTCACTACCTATCTAAGGTAGTCGCCGCAACGTGCATCTTCGTGAATCTTGAACCAACTTTCTCTCACTTGAGCACTCGAGTCATTTCGTCGGAGTGATTTATGTCTCATCTATAAACTTCTTTCGACCCTCTTCCACTGCCAACATCGGCCTCAGGTCGCCGAGGAGCGCATCATGCCCACAGCCACTTCCGCACCCGAAGAGCCCAAGACCCCTGAGTCTCGGCCTATGAGCCGTCTTGAAATAGGCCTTATCGTGGGAGTCAGTGCTCTCTTCATCACCTTGATCTTTTTCATCTTTCTCATCCGAGCCCTGGACCAACGCCGTCGCAAAAAGGTGCTGAGGAGAATGGCTGAGGATGCCAGAAACCGCACGCCCGAAGAGGAGATGTTGCGCCGCCGGCTGGCATGGCTTCAAGTTGAGCGTGAGTCAAAGTAATGGCATGATACAAGAGAAGGCTGCTGATGAACATGTCGACAGGCATCATGCAAAGCCTGCGCTGCGTATGGGTGGATAAAGACAACAACCCAACCGATCCACCCCCCGAAGTCGTTGAATTGCACCGGCGCAAGGGCCGTATCACGTACCAGGAGCCGCACATGCCGCACTCGGAGCCACAGCCCAAGGAAGCGAACTAGTATACGTACGGTACATGCATGTCTGATGCCAGTCGATTCAAACCTGTATCATCCATCCACCGCAAAAATGCGAACGTGGCAAAGCAGTCGAGATGTGACAAGACATGGATATGAGTTGCGAAACGGGCGTAGACTGGCTAGTACCTAGGCTACTAGGTAGTTGATTGCAAGCGACGTGGTATCAAACGTGCACATAAGGATGTTGCCTTCCAGCTCGAGTGAAGAAGGATTGGGTTGCTTGCAGGGCAGTGCAGGGTTATTATGTATGCATATCAAGGCAAGGTCGCGGCTATGTACAGCGCCACGCCATACGGGTATTTTACTTGCAGGGAGGTAATGACATGGAACGGACGGGTAGACTAACTACTTACCTAGTAGACTACCTTATCAGTCAGCCCAAGGCTAGGTTCCACAGTGATGATCGACAATGCATAGATATTCCGAGGCAGTATGTATCCATTTTGGAAGGGAAGCATTCAGGTTGTGTCAGCCAGTTATAAGCCTTTGCATAGGTAAGTGCTAAATATGCCACTCTCTTACTGTCGTATCCCAGATGTAGGAAACCGTGTATGATTATTTGCTAGAAACACCCAGTCACCCGCTAAACAAAACAGAAATGCTTTGGTGATTTTATACCAACCATACGTAGTAGGCATGCATTCTTACTGAGGTAGACAAAGTAGGTAATTAGCAGGTTGTCTACTCCGTAAACTGCCTGGACAAGCCAAACCCCAAATACATAGGTACCTACCTACCTTAGTAGTACCTAGGTACATAGCTCCACGGCGCGTCATCTACAGTCACGTGACCACCTGTCAAGGAAGCTCCAGTAGCTAATCCACAAACCTTCCAACCGCCACATTCCGCGTTTCAAGCCAATTCCTTCTACGGAGTACTTCAACACGCGATATCAAGGATCATTCTGAGCTTGAGCTGAGGCCGACTTTGCCCTTGGCGCCCTGATGGCTTCGCGATCACCATCTCGCGGCCGTTACAGGTCGCGCACGCGCACGCGCTCACCTGCTGCACGCTCTGAACGTTCTCGTTCACCCCAGCGCCGCCATCATCACGACTCGCGGTCGCCCGCCCGCTCCACATCGCCGCAGCGTCGTAATGGCCGTTACAGATCTCGCAGTCGCACTCGGAGTCGTAGTAACAGCCGGAGCCGGAGCCGGAGTCGAAGCCGTAGTCGTAGCTGGAGTCGTGGGGCCCGCGATCGCAACCACAGGGACAGGAGTGCTTCCCCAGCCGCCAAGAGCACAAAGGTATGTCTTAAACAGTCATGGTCAGGTTGCGGAAACTGACTTGGTATGCCTAGATTGTTGTAGAGCGGCTTTCCAAGAACATCAATGAACAACATCTTTATGAGATCTTTGGGCAGTTTGGACGCATCAAGGATCTTGATCTTCCCATAAACAGAACCTGTGAGATGACCGCCTCTCATTTCTTTTGGACATCAGCTAATAACAGTTCAAGTTGGAACAAACCGTGGCACAGCATACATACTTTACGACTACGAGGACGATGCTGAGGCCGCGATAGCCCACATGCATGAAGCTCAGGTAGATGGATCCGCCATCAATGTGTCCATAGTGCTTCCCCGTCGCAAGCTCTCTCCTGCGCCTCCAACAGCTCGGCGTGGAGCCAACATTGATCCCAGAGTTCCGTTTGCGGGAGCACGTGGGGGGCCTCCTGGTGCAGGCATGGGAGGAAATAACGGCATGGGCGGTGGTGTTGGAGGTGGAGGTCGCCGTCGAGCATCTCCAGGAAGTCGGTACGGACCCAGGTCTGATGTGTATCGTCCAGGATCGCGTTCGCCATCCAGATCGTCGGCTGGTCCCCCTCCTTCCCGTGGCGGTGGTGGAAGCCGATACCGCAGTCGATCCAACAACTCCTTTTCATCCAGATCACGCTCGAGATCTCCAGGCCCTCGGCGAAAAGCAACTGGCCGCCACGATGATCACGAGACAAGACGACGCGGGAGCATTGATAGTCGCGAAGGTCGAAGTCGATCTCGAGGACACGGTCCAAAATGATTCAAAAGCTCTTCAGGTGTAATTAATTTGCTTCGATTGGCGTCACGAGAGGATAGGGCAAAGGGAACAGAATAAACAACGGCCCAAGGTTTTAACTAGCTTTCGGAAACAAGTTAGTCACTCGTATATCTGTCTCCCGCCTGGCAAACTGACATCTGACCAGGTGAAGATGTAAGTCTTATCACTTATGTTCAGCAACGAGGACTCCAAAGAATCCCGCCTATCATCTTTTTGGATCAGACGGAGGTTCGCTCCGTTCTGTTACGGCCAATCACTCGCCCAATATCCGAATTATCAACCAATGTCCCATTTTAATTCATGTACGTGATCTCGTTCTGTTTCGGCGTTTCAGGACAATTGCCGCGGACGGGGCCAGCAAGGATTGCCCCCGATGCCTCTCCATGGACATGCACACAAGTCACAGATTTCGGAGCCGGGAAGTTGAGGATAGACTTTGAGTGCTGCAGCCACTAGTTTCGGCTCGGCTAAGGGGAAATGGGGTGGGGATATGAGAGACCCCATGCTTAGTAGACTAAGTCTTGGCGCAACTCGACCCTTCGTGATAGTTTGATCCAACCAACACTCCCTTATGCACCGAAGCACGGCGGCAGCAGTGGGATGATTAAGTAGCACCGCCCATAAGCAACATGATCTATCGAGCCAAGACAGTCTGATACCAGGCCGGGGTCTCAGTCTTGGCCTCAGCGTCCTTCACCCGCAACTGTGGCTTCTCCTATAGGGCTGAGGAGAGGCGGATCCTACGACGCCGCTCTTGCAAGCACGATCCATGAATCGTGAGCGACCAGGGTATTTCTTTTGGTCTTGAGCTTGGCTCGGGTCACCGTTTCAAGAGGGGCCGCTGTCAGACTGCACCACTCGCCATACGACAGTCTGTCATGCCCTCCTGCGCAGCCAACTCGCGGCTTACAGCTGTCAAAGCGAGCTCGGTTTAAACATGCACCGAACACATAGCAGATCTGACACCACCAAGGGTATCTTGACAGGCATGATGCTCACACATTCTCTCATACCATGCATATCGGTACAGTACAGTACTGGACATGCTGTGCGTCACAGCGGTG
The DNA here is from genome assembly GCA_017165645.1 of Fusarium sacchari. Lineage (NCBI taxonomy): Eukaryota > Fungi > Ascomycota > Sordariomycetes > Hypocreales > Nectriaceae > Fusarium > Fusarium sacchari. The sequence continues at coordinate 1,172,817 of JADANP010000006.1, forward strand.
ACATTGCATCTAGGGTACAGTACACACCCCCTTGCGGGTTTTGTGACGAGATCCCATTCTGCACTGGCGTAAATCGAGGCCGTGGTAGCTTTAGGCACAGCCGCACATCGCATCACTCTCGGCGGCTATACTAGCATCATGTATTCGCCGTCAAGAGCATATCATACCCAGCATGTGATCCACTTGCATGGCGCCAATTACGAGATCCCGGGACAGGGTACGGGTAAAGGCGCTGTCAGCTAGTCAAGCCAGGAGATTTTTCCCTAATCAGCTGGAAGCCTATAAAGGCAAGATTCTGAGGCCCGATAGACAACGCCTCGGCTTTTGCTGGGGTGTCGAGCCCCCTTTCTCACATTACTGCTTTAGGAGCCTTGCATGTTCAGCATGGTACGACAGAGAAGGTGGTGTGTGGCGCATAGTGTCTGTTTCGAGGACCATGGCAAGAGCCTGGAGAGCTTGGTAGACGGACAGCTGTTATAGGTCCGTATTCGAGTTTGGCAGCTGTCTCTGACATGGGTTGCTGTGCGCGTTGCAGGGTTCAAGTCGGTTGTGCTACCGAGGACTTATGGCCCGGCTGCGTTTTCTGTGTGATCACTCAGGTAATCTTTGCCTTGGAGGTCCCCTCGGCAGCCAAATTGGGACCCCACCGATCTCTTTAGGATGCCAGGTGTTCCTTTTGAGTTGACGCTATCATACATGGGAAGCTGGTTTCAGCTTGTATGAACCACGGGCAGGTATATTGAGCCCAGAGCCTAAGAACAGCTTTACGCACATCATCAATGCTCTGGCGTGCCTTCTTGGGTCTCTCTGTTGTTTCCCTACCCCCAGGTGTTTCCCAACGGGCACCTACCACCTCGACCCTGTTATGGGGAGCATTCTCTAGAAATATGAATGAATTGCTATTTCTATGGATTCTGGTTGAGGCTCAAATCGCCGATGAGAATATCGGTGGCTGTGCCATGGTCATACCGTTACTTATTTAGCGCATACTGAAATATCTACTTGTCTTCCTTACTCGGTCCCCGGGCGCTGGACTGTCTGGGCCAACTCAGAAACTTGGGCTCTGCTCATCTGGGCCACATGTTCGCCGTGCAAATTCAATGCCCCTCACTGGTTTGACCACCTGATGGGCTCGGCGCGAAGGATGTGTTGCTGTGAGGCACGATGTTGGATACGACAATGATGATCCTTTGAGAAACAGCGAGAAAGCCACCGGGTTGTAAGGCCTGATCCTGGGGCGCGGGAGCGGGTCTAGATGCCGTCGACTACACCTTGCGCAGCTGATCGTGTAGGTCAACGTGGATATCTATCGTGAACCACCTTACACATTGATCTGGCGAGCATACTACCCACCTGGCCAAGGTCGATGATGTGCCATGTCGTCCAAGGGCGAAGTGTGAGCCTCATTAAGAGGATCGGTGTCGCACCGACTATCTGGAGATACTGGGGTGGCAGTAATGTCGAAGAATAGTATAACATAAACCACAAGCCTAGACTAAGACGAACTATCGGGTACCATTTACCACTTCGACTAGTGTCTCTGGAGGGTCAGGGCCCAGTGTGTCCTCTGTTTCTCTATTCCTTGTCTTGATGCCTCTGAAGGTGCAGCCTTTTGGATTCTCTCACATGTCCATGATGCCTCGGGCTCATCCTCACCTCTATCTTCACCTTCACTTCCACACTTTACGTGTGGCTCACTGCCCGATGTCTTTCGAATCGCAAGATCCAGACCCTCCGCCAACACCTCCAGGAGGGCCGCGTGTCCCTCCTCCTCAGCCAGACCCGCCGCCCTCTCCTCCTCATACATGGGAACTGTTCTGACCTTTGGGCGTTCCTACTAGCAATCTTTGTTGCCTTGTGCCAGATTTCCTTTGTCGATCAAGGCTCTTTCCGCTCTCTTGGAGTGACAAGGGTTCTGCTTTTCTCGAAGCCAAGATCGACCTCCAAGGAGAAGAGACCCCTGTCCCGCCACCTGGGGTTCATGTCTTGGGGGTCGATCCCGTGTAGGACAGTTGAAGGATAGTACAAGAGGGCAGGAGAGGAGTTTACGCCAAGCATCATGTCACTTGTCATACAGCACCATGCCCGAAGTCTCATGCTTCTACGCATCACATCTCGTGGGGCGATCATACCAGGATTCAACATATGGCCCGAAACAAGTCTTTGGACCGAACAGGCGGGAAGTACGGGAGTTATGGATAAGCCACAGGCTGGCTGGCAGCGTTTATGGTGTGGGTTGCGAGATGTGCATTATTCCAGATGGGGGGGGAGCGAGAGTGGAAGTGGAAGTTTTGCCTGAGACGGACGGACAGCCCAGTCCGTTACGGTATGGCATGGCATGGTACATAACGGTCCGGTCCGGTGCATTACGGAGCGTAAGGTATAGGTCACGGACGCACGCAGGCCCTGAAGGACTCTGCCAGAAGTGATACGGAGAGCTGGCTGGGGTGTTGGTTTGTGGGGGATGCGTCGACATGCGGATGAATCTGGCAGAGCAGCAATCCGATGATGCGGCTTGGCGCATGGGCGGCACACAGAGACAGCCCAGCATGTCACTCTTTTGATTTTGAGGCCTCTGCCACATTATACTGATTATGAAGGAAGAGTCGACTCAGAGAGAGAGAGAGAGCGTGCGAGAGTGCAAGCGTTCGTGCTGCTCTTTCTGGTGGGGGGGGGGTGAAAGGTTCTGATTCTGAGCCTGATTCCGATTCCGATTCCGTATCCATTCATAGTGGGCAACGGGACTGATTCATGATCCTTTCCACCTCCTGGTTCTCTTTGGTTGAAACTGTTTCCATGGTCGCCGAACTAAGCTTGTTAGTCGAGCAAGGCGAGGCAGGGCAGGGCAGGGCAAGGTATCTTAGTCAATTACATCGTTTTAATCGCTGAGCGGTATATTACAGCGGCAGACGTATAGCGGGTCTATCGCGTTTATTTATCCCCGTCCTGACTTTACATTAGCATGCAGCATGCATGGCCTGTCGTCTGTGTATTCGGCGTATCTCAATCTTGCCTCCTGTAATTGTGGATTTATTTCCCGTGCTTATACAGTCCACAGGGGTTATAAATATATATTTCTACATTTTAGCTTTATATCTAACCCTATAGTAAAATAAGAATAATTACTTTTAATTAGCTTAAATATTAACTAATTAGTTATATACTTATATTAATAATAATAGTATATTTATAAAATTCCTATAGTAATAAAGTACCGATTTTACATTTATAGCCCCTGGGGGCTGTACTGTACGGGCCATTGGGCCATTGGATGTTTGTGATGACGAATGACTCAGTTGCCAAGGAATGGATACTGGTGACGAAACAATTGTTTGGGTATTAGTTATCTAGTCTACGCAGTCTGAGCTTGTTTTTTCTTCTCCCTCCTCTTCTGATCTACGGATAATCTCTTGCTGTATGTATCTCCGGGGTAATTGAGTAAGTCGCCGTCGCCTCAACGATACCTGGGTAAATTACTATCTAGGTACCTATAGTAGCATGATACCTATGTACTTACTTACTTACACCTTTGCTAGCTCAGGGCGCTTCCATCACTTACAGGCAAAGGCACATACATCCATTACTACCTAGGTAAGGTACATACGATAACGATAACCCTGTCAATCCAACGCACCGCCCGTTCTATTCCCCCTAGTTACAGATTCTCGGGCTTTGCCTATTAAGGTTGTCGGCCGAGACACCGACAGGCATTTCCATTTCTAAGTTCTACTGTACCGTACCCCACGAACCAGGTGAGCAATTCTGGCCGGGTTGCTTTTGCTTGCCAGTTGCCACCCACTTGAGATGCTTACCCTAGACCCCCACAGCGGCATCTTCCGTGCGCGCGCTATGACAATTTCGCTGTTCTGTATCCGTAGTACTAAAAACTTGTATTTTATATACTCAATTCCTCTTTAAGGGAATATAAAGTGTTTTTTATTATATTTTAAGTTATATTTTATTATTTATAATTATTATTTATTAATATAAGCTTTTAAAAGGCTTTTTTTAGGCTATATATTAATTTTAAAATTTTTTTCTTTATAAAATTATATTTATTTTAATAATCTTTATATTATATAAAGTACTTTATATTTATATTTTATTATTATTAGTTATTTTCTTTAAAAAATTAACTTTTTAATTAAAAATTTATTTTTATTTTATATATAAAATTAAAATCTTTAATTATTTTATTTAATAATTAATAAATTAAAATAATTAAAAAAGTAAATTTATTAAAAAAATTTATAATTAAGAATTATTAATTTAATTTAATTAAACTTATTAAAATATAAAAATAAAAAAAATAATTATTCTATTTTTATAATTTTAAAAGAAAATTTTAATTTATATTTTATTAAAGCTTTTTATAATTTATTATAAATAGCTTTTTATATTAAAATATTAAGTATTTTTATATAAATAATAAAAATAATAATTCTTTTTTTTAATAAAAAGGTAATTTTTTTTAATTAATATTATTTTTATTATTTTAAATTTTTAAAATTTAAAAAAATTTAAAAAAATTAAAAACTATTTAATTTTTTATTATAATTATATTAAAAAAATATAATAATTTAATTATATATTTATAAAAATTATATATTTAATAGCTTAATTATTAAAAGTTAATATTAACTATAAGAATATAATGCTAGCCTGTAAGCCACTGTAACTAGAGGTTACAGGGGGGTTACGGCAGGTTATATAGTGTAAGCAGCATAATACTAGCTAACGGATTAGCTATTATTGCCTTATCTTTTAGTCTAACAGATTAAAATACTGCCTAATTATAATAAAGAAAAATAAAGTCTATTTTACCTAAAAGAGAGAAAAAGTTAATATATTATTTTAATTAAGTAATTTAAATCTATTTTATAAAATATTAAAATAGCTAATTAAATAAATAAAAATAAAATATATATTAAATATAATATATTATAATACTATTTACTACTTAGTGCCTGGCTAAATAATAAGAATTATCTTTATAATAATTATATATAAGTAGGTAATTATATATATAGCCTTTAATAAATATAAATCTCTTTATATATAGCCCTTAAAGGCTATAAATATAAAATTAATACCCCTAGTTTAATATACTGCTTCTTTACTAATATTACTTTATCTACAGCCCTTATAGGCAAGGTCAATTAGTTACATGCCCTGGCATATATAATTAATTAGTAGATCTAGTTATTATTAACTTCAGGTTAATTTAGCTTTTACTAACTAACTTATATAAAAGTTAACCTAATTCCTTTAAACCTTTAATCCTAGAACCCTGCTATTACCCTGCCTTTATCTAACTCTATCTGCAGATATACTTTATATTAAAAGCAGTACCCCCTCTGCTATAGTAACCCTTTTAGCTATATTAAAAAGCCACTCTTTATATATATTTAAGTTTAGGCCTATAAAGGCAATAAGAAAGGCTATTTTATCTAACTAAAGGGAATAACCTTTTTTTAAGGCTTTTTTTAGGTCCCTTAAACCTAATAGCTTTTTATAAACCTAATCTAGATTAATTATATTAAAATAAGGCCAATAAATTATATAATTAATTAACCTAATTAGTATATAATTAAAGATTATTATTTTAATTAAGTTAAATTAATACCTTAATAATAAGTTTTTTTTAATAGTAGTTACTATTATATAGATCTCTTTTAGTTTATATTTATTAGCTTTATCTAAGGCAGGCCTAATAGCTATATTAAGGTTATAGCTAGTTATATAGTAGTTATAATTATATAGCTGCAGGCTATTTTGCAGTATTATGCCGGTGGCTATAATTAATATTAGTAGCTATAACTAATAGAAGAAAAGTCAGGTCAGGGAATATACTTTATAATAAACTTAGCCTGGTTAATTTAAGATCTTTTTAGCTAGAGTAAAGGAAAAAGGCTAATATAGCTGCTAAGGAACCTGCAGGCAGTATTAATACTGCTTAGTTAAGGCAGTAATTATATTACTAAGACAGATAAACCTTATATAATTCTAACTTTAGAGATATAGGCTTACTATAGGGGCCTTATTATTTAAGTATTTATATAAAAAGTTAGAAGCTTAATAGCCTTATTAGGCTAATAGTAAAGAAAAAAAAAATTAATACTTTATTATTATAAGAATTTTATAAATATATTATTATTATTATTAATATAAATATATAATTAATTAGTTAATATTTAAATTAATTAAAGGTAGCTATTTTTATTTTGCTATAGGGTTAGATATAAAGCTAAAGTATAGAAATATATATTTATAACCCCTGCGGACTGTATTAACTAGAGACTAAGAAAAAGGCTTCACCAATCACTTTACACGCCTAGGGGGATAACGATATCCATTCAAGTTAAAACCCTCATCGAAACGATAGAGTAAAGACTAATAATCCATGTCGTTGGAAGAATTGACTGTCGCGGAGTTAATGAGAAGTCCGGACGACTAGTGCCATGACTGTTTCGCCAAGAAGTTCGATCCACGTTGATCAAACACTGCTTGACTAAGAGCAAGATTTGTGAAATCTCGGGGAACATACTGGCATAAAGGAGGATGCTTGGTTCCGCTAACGACTGTCGGGGTAATTATTGATCGAAAGATAGAGAGATCTAAACTACTGCAAAGCCGACCACACCCAAAACACCAAAGCTCAAGAAAGCGAACACAGAACAGAGAGACCAGAAGAACACCAACTCTCACTACAAGAGCGCCATCCCCGCACCTATACCCATGATGCCCAGTGCAGCGTGGGCAACATGTGCTGTGGCCCGAGGAGCAGCCACTCCCCTGCTTGACCTCGTGGTGAACCACGGCGTTGCCACAGCGTTATTCTCGGCATCATCTGCCGGTGTAGGTGTTGGCGTGTTTGTCACTGGACAGCTCGCGGTACAAGGGATATCCGAGTCGAAGACGTCGTCAACGCCAGCAGACTTGAACACGGGATTCTGGAGCCAGAGACTAGGATTAGGAACCGCATCGGCCTCCTTTGGGTTGTTGACATTGGAGATGATGTGAAGAATACCATTGGAAATGAGAAGGTCAGTCGTGATGATCTTGGCCGAGTTGACGAACTTCTCATTACCAATTTGGCGGACGTGGACCTCCTCACCAGTCAATGTGGTAAGAGATGTGGCATTGTCGAGGTCAGTCGAGACAAGGACCTTGCCAGGTATAATGTGGTATCCCATGACGCCCGCTAACTCCTTGGTCGACATGCCGCTGAGTGCACTGCCAACCATCTCCATGGCCTGATCTCTTGGAGCAAAGACAGTGATGTCCCGACGACCAGCAAGATCAGGCATGAGGCCAGCTCTGAAGAGTCCCCCAAGAAACGAGTCGACCTTGCTTGCCATGAGGACCTGACGAATACCAGATGGTGGAATCAACAGACTGTCAACAATCTGGATGAGTCCACCTTGAAACTTGATATCGTAGTTGATGACCGTAGCTCGATTGCCCAGCCGGGTACTGAAGATAACATCGTCAGGTTGTTTGTTGATTAAGATGTTCTGACCAGCAGTGACATTGCTCCATTTAGGATTGAGAAGAAGTGTAGGTTTGACATATGCAGGCCCCTCCTTCAGCTTCATTGTGCTTATAGTACCCTGCAGAATGTGGTACTGAAGAAGCGGAACAGTGACCTTGGCATCGTTCGGGTCCCAAATATTGGAGAGAGGAGAATAAGGGATTTGGTTGAAAGCATCATTTGAAGGAGCAACAATCTAAGAAACATTAGAAATTAGTCGCTGCTCCCGAGGCTAGGAAAATCAGATTCAACTTACCGTGACACCCTCATAGCTGGGAAGTTGCAACAGGACATCGGGAAATTTCTGAAGGCTTTAGATAACAGTCTTCGACTCAAAAAGTAACAGACTTCATACCTGGATCAATTTGTAGTATGTTGAGAGCTTGGGGTGCCTTGACAAAACACTGCCGAGGTCCATGGGCAGGGCTTCAGTGGCATCATCAGCAACTGCCAGTGACATAAGACTGGCAATGCCAGCAAATACTCTAGACAGACGCATTGTGTATCTGTTTATTCGAAAAGAAGAATGACAAAACTGACGAGGCAAGCTTGTAATGGTAGGAAGGTTGCCTATAGACTAACTGGTCTACAACTTGTAGTCTTTGGTGCAGAAGTTAAGATAAAGAAAAGTTCAGTGAATCTGTTTCAAATAAACGAGTGAAATGTGAAATAGGGAGCGTGGTCAACACGGTAAAGGAGCGGAGTCCATCCAGGAACGATGGGAAGAAATGCAGAAGCCCGGAACCGAAAACACGGTCATTTAACAAGGCTTAATAGGTCTCTAAGAGGCGAAGCCGCGACATCCTGTACGGATATCCCGCCAGTCATAGGAATTTTGGAAGCTAAGTAGAGCCGGGTCACACTTATGGTGAGGGACGCTACTAGTAGCCTCACCAAGAGAGCTTCCAGAACTCGAGCGCCTCACGAGCGACCCCCAAAAAAAAACGCCAAGCCTCTGCCATTGCTATGCGGTACGGTACGGTACTTGCAGGTCTGGGAGTGTTGTAGCTTCTGTCAGATCTGCGGGCATGCCGAAATCCGACCCCTGGACCCTGCTAAGAACCCTGCATTGCAAGGATGTCGTTAGTGGGCCCAGATCTCCGGATTGGGACTGACAACCAGGAACGAGCTGCCACTTCATCCAATAACACGAACCCTTGTTCACTTGAACATGATCAGATATCATACAAAGTATAGTCCTTGCAGATATTCCGAGTTCATCTCTTGGGTCGAGGAATATGCGTATTTTTGGTCCGCGCATCCCGAGTAGCTATCAACCAATGCATCTTGGCATTGTTGCATCTTGTATTCCAAGAATTTCTTGGCCTGTGTGACAGTATATAACACTCGTGGGGCTTATTGTAATGCTTCCCGACACTGTAGAAGAGAGGAAACCACCAGAAAAAGAAAGTTGTGTGGCCAGTGACGAGACATGCCGTCATATAACAATGCAAGACAGCGTCGTAGGTTGGCCTCGTGTAAGTGTCTGTGCATCCTCGGCCAGTGGGTGACTTAAAATTTAGACCATATATTCTTCCAGGCTGTTAAAACTTATCCAATGTATACGTCAAACGCCGCAAGAAGCCAGCCGCTTCAATACTGTTGGCTCTGGAACCGTCCCAAACTCGTAGTGCCCAGCCAAGGGTGACTTGATTGAGATTATTGACCATGCCCAGTTCCGAACTCCTTCTTACCAAGATGGGACGGCACCTGTGGCGTTATTCTCCAGTAAAACTATCGGTCCCGAGCATGCGGTACGGATGCTGCGAGTTTTCCGTTGAATGAGATGGAATCCGCCAGGTAGGCAATTGTCATATCATATTCATCGATGTTTCAGCTACCCGTCACCTCAGAGTTAGAACGAGGCACACACGGCTGCCGTACGGTAAGCTTGCTCGAGGTCAGTATTGATAGAGTTTGTATCGATCCGAGGTGTTGGCGCACCAGAAGTAAGCATGCCTGCTCATGGGTGCACCGAGTTTACTGGATGTTTGCCGAAAGGCACCTAGTCGGCCATGACCCGGGGCGTGTAAGTGGAAAGGATTTTGAAGTTGCACCGGGCGTTGACCTAGACGGCAGCTCCTGGTCGCCATGCATATAGGTAGGTAGGTGGAAATGGAGTTGAGAAGCTCGAGCAAGCGGGAGGGGCGGGGGGTTTGTCTCAGCCATGGCAAGTTTGCTCTCACGAGCGACTCGTTGCCGTTCTACCGTGCTCGCTGAAGCTATAACGCCAGGTCAAACGGGAAGTCGGGAAAGGCGGATGATCTATGGGCACTATTAGGTACTATTAATTAACTGAAAGATATCGACGGATGAACCAAAAGATGACCATAATAGACAACCTCTGTCCTAGGAAACGGCAATGTGGTTGTACAACTGGGGCCAGTGGAATCTCGCGAGATAACGCTTCGGTTCCTGCATAGGGCGGGAACTAAAACTCCAAAGGAAGTTCTACTGTTCCAGCCATCGAGATAGTGCACACTCAAATTTGGCCCAAAAAGTTTGCTGTCGACGGTTGCGATAGAGGGCTCAAGACGGTGATGACCATGCTGAGAATGATGGTGATGGTGATGGTCAGGGGATGGAATGTAGTGACCATAGTTCAGTGGAGCTAATATAAGCCGGCCTACGGTGTCGATAACATCGCGCACGGTAATATCCCCGGCCACATAGCACAGTAACGGCTTACTGAACACTGTACTTATACCTAATCCGATCGACTTACAATCCATCTCATCCCGTTCTTAGCAACTCGTGTTTGTCTTGCCAAGCAATCAGCGGATCAGCCTCGTTCTCGATTTCTCCATCCAGCGATGGCCTCATCATGCTCAGCTTGACTGGGCTTAGCCTTTCCTCTTCTCAGTGCCACAATTCTCTATCATCCGCCAGATCTTCACCCTTGGCCAGTGAATTCGCTACGTGATCCCATTGTGCGATTTCTGACATTAAAGAAAAATCTGAATTTGGCTTTCTCCTTGACTAGCTATTCATTCCTTACCTTGCATTGGTTCCTGACTAGCCCAAATCACCATGGATCATGAATGTCACTGTGGTGTTGAATCTTATCACAAGACTTCTCCCTTCTAAACAAATCCAGCCTCTTCAGTTTTATTCACTCGAATCTCATTTCTCACCTGCTTGTTTGACATGAATAACCCATATCGAAAAAGTAGTTACGGCGGGCACGACGGCCCTGGCCCGACTGATATGTCACGAAGGTCTATGGACGCCAGTGGCCCTCATGAGGCCACCTCAACAGGTTACCGCCATAGTATCGACCCTGGACGAGGTTCGGGTTCGGGTTCAGGTGGCCACGGCGGCATGTTCAGTATTCCAGAGTACTCGAGTCCTGCCTCAGAGTCTGAATCTACATCTGGCTCAGGAACTCAGATCGACGAGCGAAATCGATACTTTCACTCAAGGAGAGTGAAGCCAGGCGAGGTTGAGAAACCGTGGCTTGAAAAGACCAACCCCAAAGAAAAATGGGTGACCATCCTTCCAATTCTTGCAATCTTCCTCGGCCTCGTGGGCTCTGGATTTCTTGTATGGGATGGCATTCGAAGCGTAGTCAAGAACAAGTACTGTCTTGTTATGGATGAGGATTTCAGCCAAGGTCTGAATCCCAACATTTGGACTAAGGAAGTCGAAGTTGGTGGCTATGGGTATGTTGAGTCAAAATGTCTCTTTTTCGCTCGCACGGCTAACTCTCATAGAAACGGTCAATTCGAGCAGACAACAAACACAGACGAGAACGTCTATGTCGAAGATGGCAAACTCATCATCAAGGCGACTTTGCAGGATCCCAAGTTGATGCAGAAGAACAACGTCATCAACCTTCTCAAGGCCGGCACTTGCACTTCCAAAGTCTGGTCGAACTGTGTTACCTCCACCAACTTGACTGCTGGAAATAACAGTGTGGTTCCTCCCGCTCGATCTGGTCGTATAAATACCAAGAAGGGTGCCAACATTAGGTACGGCCGTATCGAAGTCACTGCAAAGCTCCCTGAAGGTGACTGGCTCTGGCCTGCTATTTGGATGCTCCCAAGACAAAGTGTCTATGGTGCCTGGCCTAGATCTGGCGAGATCGACATCATTGAATCACGCGGAAACAACTGGACGTACAAGCAGGGGGGAAACGACATTGTTTCTTCAGCCCTACACTGGGGTCCCAACTCTGCCAACGATGGCTGGTGGAAGACCAACAACAAGCGAAAGGCCCTTCACACCACCTATAGCGCTGGTTTCAACATGTTTGGCTTGGAGTGGTCTGAAAAATACCTCTTCACTTATGTCAACACCCGACTCCTCCAAGTCACGTACACCAACTTCAAGAAGCCCATGTATAAACGAGGGGGGTTCCCCAATGTGGATCAGAATGGCACCAGGCTCACTGATCCATGGACTATCTCACCTAATGTGAACGCGCCATTTGATCAGGAGTTTTACCTCATCCTCAATGTCGCCGTGGGCGGCACGAATGGGTGGTTTGAGGATGGAAAGTCTGACAAACCATGGTACGATGCCTCGCCAACGGCTAAAAAGGACTTTTGGGATGCAAGAGAGCAGTGGTACCCAACTTGGACACAGCCACAGCTCGAAGTTAGCCGAGTACTCATGATGCAACAGTGCAATGACAATGAGGATCTATGAGAATGAGGACAAGGAAATGAGCAGTCGCATCAGGGGGTAGGATGAGAAAGATTTGGACTGAATATATCACTTTGAGGCTAGTTTTATGGTATAATCTTTCGATTTGAGGAAGTTTCCTTTGTTAATAGAGTTAATATCAAATGAAAAGGATGTCATGCAAGTTGCACCATACCTTCACCGTTTAACACATAATTAATATGCGTGTCTCATAACATGTCTGACTCTAGCTTGGGGTATCTAAACACCAAGCATCAAGTGCATGGCTTTAAGAATTCCCATCCATTGTACTGCAGTTGTACTAACTCAAATTATGCATCAACAGCCGCTTTCACAACTTGGCTTTCAGAAATATTTTACGAACCCTTAAGATCAGGTTAGTAATGCAGTTCATATCTATTGGCTTTATCTTAAGCGGAGCGGTACTAAGACTATTCACGTCCAACTTTTCGCATAAAGTCCTGCGTAATGAATCACGAGCTACTGAGGCTACCGAGATGTTTGCTTTAGCTGCTCACCCATAGGCAACTAATTCGTATCTGATCTTCTGTTTTCTCACAGCCGAGTTTCAAGTATAGTGGACTACAACAGCGTGGAGGAATTCAGCATGTCAGGCAACACGATCAAACTTTGACAGAGACGAGTTTGTGGCCACAAAGGCTGGTCGTGACCACAACACTACCTCTTCGGTCCGTAGGATAGAAGCCACGGAGCTCTGACCTTCTGACTATGTTCTACGTGGGTCAGTGAAAGCCTCTCGTGCCAAGGCTATACGTATCCTAGTATTTGTAATGAAGTGGTGGTGGTGTTTGAACCGGGTCTGCGGAACGAGCTCTACAAACATGTCGACGACGGAGGCGCCGAACTTGGGGAAGCGGAGAGGCGTCCTAAGCCCACCAGTGGGTTTATCAGGCTAGTACAATACCGTCAAAAGCAAAAGGTTCATGTTGGCGATTAGAGTTACAGTGACTTCTGGCTCAGTCGTTGGATACCAATCCAAATCCGGATTTGATGAACGTTGCGGTGCGCTTACGCCTTGTATTAGCTCAAGGTACCAGGGGAAGATCTGCAAATTGAGCGCTGTAACTGGTGAATCAGCTTTCAATCACGGTGGCTAATTAACCATAGATCAATATTTTCAGGTACAGAAGAGCCATGCAACTCTACTGCACATCACGGTTTGCATCAAGATTTAACGCCCATCGGTATGGAGACTCGTCGCTTATCTTCAAGATACTTACAGGATACAAGGTTGTGAGCTTTATGAGACATGGTTACGGATACAGAGCAAACAGCTACTGTTAGTTTCGGTAAAGCGGAATCCCTGCAGACTCATGCAGTGCCTAGAGTCTTGTGACTGGGTCGATAGGCGAAATGAAATCCAGCAGACAAGAGCCGAAGCGTATAAGTGAAAAGAGTCTAAGGTGGAGGGTTTCGATTTTAAGCCAAATAGTCGTTCGACGTCAGAGCGGAAAGGACGGAATATGTCCATGATATGATTTTGATACTGTTTCCGCTACTTAATGAAGTCATTATATCATCTCGACGATTCAAGTCTTGGTAATTCGTTATTCAAGAACGAGTGAACCAAATATGGACTTCAAGGCTCAACACTTTCGGTCTACTGACGGCTGAGATATGATGGGCAAATGAATGAAACATGTCAAAGCACCATGATGGAAGTGCCGGGGTGTGATATATGAGCTCGGATGTGCCAAGTTTCGGCACACAATAGGACTGAAAATGGAGAAGCAGTCTTGAGCGCTGTTGGAGCTCTTGGGTGGGGACCTCCAGAGTCAGAGGATGGCTATCTAGGTTGGCAAAGTGACTCTTGTGCCAACCGTCTTTCCGCGATGGTGAGTGATGATAACTGACAAGTCGGATCTCGATCGCTGGGATGCCGCCGTGGTCTAGGCCATCTGCATTGAATGCCCTACTGATGAGCGAGAGGCCGGTTCAGGTCGGCAGCAAAAACACTTTAACCAAGGCTTCGATTCACGACTCGCCAGTTACATTCGATGCATTCCTTATGCCATGCAATACTCTCGGGACGGCGCGAAGTTTACAGCCATTAAAGCCACTGACAATAGTAGGCTCTGGGTCGGCCGGTTTGGTACTGGGGAGGAATGTCTGATGACAACCAGTACCGAGTAAGCGTAACTCCAGACCCCAATTAGTAATGGAGTGTACTTCTGTTTGTAATGTGGCAACTGTATTCCATCGGCAGTGCGAGGTTATTGTTCCATTCAAGTTGGTGGGCCACAAGGTGTTAATTCGAAGTGAAGTAATACACAGTCAAGACTTTTGTTCCTGCATCAATTCAAGCCGATGCAGGTACAGCCCCACATGCTCTTGACCCCATGTCAGACTGCATTTCCTAAGGTAGCTACCTCTTACAAACATTGTGGCCGCCTTCCCTTTCCCGGAGTTCACAAACAAGCCACACCACGCCACTGAAGCTGTCACCATGACACTAGGGGAGGGGCAGATCTATCCCGCTTGCCCAATTTGCGTATCAATCGTGAAATACGAGTGTGTGATTGGTTTGTATCCAAGATCCCACTAGGCTCAATATAGAACACACTTTATCCGCAATTCCACCTGAGCTCAATGAGACTGCACTCAACCAAAACACCAACACCAACACCATCGAAACTCATGATAGTGGGAAGCAAAAGATGGCCACCATATCAAAAATGCAGCTATACCTAGACAAAGAGACTTCCGTATGATAGGAAGGTTATGGATCGATATGGAATCGTTCATCAACCACTTCATGTTCTCGTCACCCTACAGGCCCACGAGTTGTTTACAGGTTCCGGCTCTCCCGCTTCAACCGGTTCGCAGAATCGGACGCCACTTACAGTACAGCAAGTCTCTAGACCCAAGTGGCACGGTCCAGCAAAGGCAGTACTTGCCATATTATTATTACGTTCTGACTTCCTGTTATGGGTCGTCCCCATAGATCGATCCTCTTGTTGAAGGATCACAGACAATAGGCTTGGCCCTCGATTCAGGCTTGGCATTCACGAGCTGGATGAGGCATCGGCCAGGTTTCAGAACGACAAAATGCCAACAACAAGCTTTGTGCCCACATGGACTTGTCTCGTTTCCAGCCACCCGGGACAATCTCTTGTGCCATGCGCTGGACCCCGGTCGACTAGTCTGAGACACGCCTACACCAAGACCAACATTCTGGGAACCTCTAGCCACACTTTACGGCTCCAACATAATCGTCACCCCTCCGCTTCTTGCACACTATTCCATCTAGACCTGGGGCTGTCCGGCTCGACGTTGGTCGTAAGGCTTGCCTAGGGTTTAGTCGTGGTCATCCAAGTGGATGTCCGTGATCCGCTTCGTACAGCTTCTGTCGCGATGCCCGACCTCATTGTCTCGCTGTCTAGCCGCAGTGGTGTGGTCGCCGAATACTGGTTCTCCCTCCGGGCAAGAGAAGGAAACTTTAATATGCTCGTCCCCGATTCCTTGGCTGAGTCTGGCGCAGAAACCTAAACCCTGAAACTCAAACAAGTTTGTTTAATTGAACCGGTACTTGCACTCTGTGAGGTTTGATTCTCTTATCTCAGACCTTCACTCACTACTATCCTTCGATCCTTCACTCTCTTCATCCGTTCTTTCTTCCGTCGTTCGCTCAATAGGTGCAACTTCCTGTCACTCCTTGAACCTGTCTTTTTTTCTTTTCTTTTTCAAATAAGATATTCATGGTTATGAGTCTTTGAAACACAGTCCTCCAACAAAATTCATATACGCGGGATCGCTTCGGCACAGATCTTCAAGGCAGCCCAGGGACAGACTTCTTGTTCTTCATCGAAGAATTCTTCGGGTTACTATACGGAGGGCTTTGTCCCCAGACACACAGTCTTTTAGAATCTTGTTTTTGCTTGCCGAACTTTTCGACAAGCACCGTCAGGATGGGTATCGGCAGCTACTTCAAAGCGGAAATCCCGCCCCAGACACCAATAGGACCTCCTCCCAGGAAGCCTAGCCACCGGCCATCAATGTCCCTTCATGGCCCTATCATAGAGGAGAAGATTCCCCCTGCTGCCGTGGTAGAGCTACATTCAGCAGCTGGGCCCAAGTTCACTGCAGGCCCTCCTTCAATTGCACCGTCATCAAAATCAGGCAACAGCAATCTTCTCGATGACATTAAGCATGAGGTAATGGTCAACTACCTGTACCAGCAACAATGCTCCCAACTCTGGGTCGGGGATGGCTCTGGTGAAATTGAGGGTGTTCTTCTTCGCAAGTCTCGGGGCCAGTACATGGCTTGCCCACCTCAATTGGAACAGTCTCCTTTTGCAATCGCATGCACGGCTCTTAATGTTCAGGTGTGTACAAGTTGTTTTCCTATGGCGAGCGTGAATACTGACATATATCTCAGTGTGCGATGACCGTCAACTCTCGTGTCATCAAGACCTTCCTCCAATGGTCTCCTGATGCAGTGGATGTTCCATTGATGAACGGCCTTCGTGTGCAGATTCTGCCTACGGTAAATGACCTCCCCCGAGCTCGTAAGCATCAGTTCGCGGCTTTCATTGCTTCAGATGGTCTTCTTGTTGTCTGGGATGATGATGCACTGAACTTGATGGCGCGAGCCAAGATCATTGAATCAGAGCTTATGGAGCTGGTATGGAACTCTGGCCAGTCTGTTGATGAAGATGAGAGAGACTCTACTATCGCGGCGGAGTACGAGATTGACGAAGAGAGTGGTGAGATCAAGCCGGAGGCTCGACCAGTTCATCTGCAGAATGCTGTCCTTGTTTCCCTTACACTCCTCCTCGTCATGGCCTCCCTTGGAGCTGCGTGGAGACAGCTGGCTGTGGAGATAGCCATCGATGGTGACTATAAGCGACTTGGTCTCGTCGCTCTCTTCCCGATCCAAATATTCTTCTCTCTTTTTTTCGCCCAGGTCATTGTTGGTTGTTTGGCACAAATCTTTGGTCCCATTCGCCAATTGACCATCAATTCCAAGTTCTACTCAGCACGCCCGCCACGAAGACTCCAGGGAGCCACTTTGCCTCATATCACCATCCAGTGCCCTGTCTACAAGGAGGGTCTGAATGCCGTCATTCTCCCTACTGTCAAGTCCATCAAGCAGGCAATGTCAACTTATGAACTGCAGGGTGGTTCTGCCAATATGTTCATTAATGACGATGGCCTCCAGCTTCTTAGCGAAGAGGAACGTGACGCCCGTATCGACTTCTATGCCGACAACAGCATTGGTTGGGTTGCACGACCCAAACACGGCGAGGATGGCTTTGTCCGGAAGGGCAAGTTCAAGAAGGCTTCAAACATGAACTTTGGCCTCATGATTTCTTGCAAAGTCGAAGAGCGCCTACAGCTCATCAAGCGCCCTGCAGATTGGAGCCAGTCTGATGAAGCCCTTGCCTATGAGCAGGCTCTCAAAGATGTTCTTGAGGAAAATGGCCGCGCTTGGGCTGACGGAAACATCCGCGTTGGCGACTATATCCTTCTCATTGATTCTGATACTCGTGTTCCTACTGATTGCCTGCTTGACTCTGTCTCTGAGATGGAGCAGTCTCCTGATGTCGGCATCATGCAATTCTCTTCTGGTGTTATGCAAGTTGTCCACACCTATTTCGAGAACGGCATCACCTTTTTCACTGATCTGATTTACACTGCTATTCGTTTCACAGTCTCCAACGGCGATGTTGCTCCCTTCGTCGGCCACAATGCCATCCTTCGCTGGTCTGCTATTCAACAAGTTTCTTACCAAGATGAGGATGGTTATGACAAGTTCTGGTCCGAAAGTCACGTCTCTGAGGATTTCGACATGTCTCTTCGGCTTCAGTGCAATGGCTACATCATCCGTCTTGCTGCTTGGGCCGGCGATGGCTTTAAGGAGGGGGTATCTCTGACCGTCTATGACGAACTTGCTCGATGGGAAAAATACGCATTTGGCTGCAACGAGCTGCTCTTCAACCCCATCCGCACTTGGTTATGGCGCGGTCCTTTCACCCCCCTCTTTCGCCGCTTCTGCTTTTCCAACATTCGCTTCACTTCCAAGATCACAGTCGTTTCTTACATTGGTACTTACTATGCTATTGGAGCTGCCTGGATCATGACGACTGCCAATTACTTCCTGATGGGTTGGTTCAACGGGTATCTCGATAAGTACTACCTTGACTCGTGGCAGGTGTGGTTCTCTATCATCCTCGTGTTCAATGGGCTTGGTAACCTCGCGCTTGCGATCATGAGATATCGCTCTGGCGAGCGGACTCTGGGCTATGCGCTTTACGAGAACTTCAAGTGGACTTTAATGCTGGCTGTTTTCCTTGGCGGTCTTTCCCTTCACGTGAGCCAGGCTCTTTTGGCACACATGTTTGAGATTGACATGAGCTGGGGCTCCACGTCCAAGGAGGCTGAATTCTCCAACTTCTTCATTGAGGTTCCCAAGGTCTTGAAAAAGGTAAGTTTCCCCCACCATCTGTTACGATCTCGTATTAATAAACCACACTAGTTCCGTGTCTCCATGACATTATCTTTGCTGGCCATTATCGGTCTCATCATAATGGCTACCGCTGACTTTATTCCTCATTATTGGCGCATCAACGACTTTGTTGCAATCCTGCCCATGGCCACTGTCGCTGGAAGCCACCTCCTGCTGCCCTTGGCATTGAATCCTGCCCTTATGACCTTTTCGTGGTAGTTCTGACTCATGTGCCGTCCCAAAAGCATGTATATTATTTTTCTTTGTTTTGTACTGTCTTTTCATCAGACCCTTGCGTCAACGGAGTATAGAAGGATCATACCCAGTAACATTCGTTTTCATGGCTATGGCTTTGAGAGCCTGCTTGTATATACAATAAAAGATAAAGCTTTATTCAAAACAGAGGCTCAATTGAAGTGAACTGTCGAATCATTGTTGGTTGCTCTTAACATTTAACTTCTATCAACATATATTCCACCACCTCGATATCAACAGTGACATTTGCTCTCCCTTTATGTTTTACTCAGTCAATAAGCTAACCAACCGTTGAGTTAAAAAATTTCTAAAAGAAATCATCACAAAAGTAGGAAGCTAATCTGTAGAAAGTTTGATTTGATTCAAAGCCGTCTATCCCATACCAACGCCTCTATACCATCCGTTCAGGTCTATCTAAGTATGTAAATACCATTCATTCTTCATAGCGATACAGCATCATGCGTAATAAATGAGATGATGCCTTCATTCTCCTTTTGTAAACAACCGTCAGATACCGCACAGCATGGAGACTTTTCATATCCGTATAGTCTCAAAACAAAAACGCACATAAGAGCAAAAGAATCCAATGAACTTTTCTAGTTGTCCTCGTCGTCGGTGTCAGGAGGATGAGGAGTCCCCTTAGGGCTGTTGAGCCATTCAATGTGACGAAGTCTGCGGCGGACCTCACGCTCCTTGAGCTCCTTCTTGGTCATCTTCTTCTTCTTCCTGGCCTTGAACTTCATATCCGAGTTATCCTCGATACCACTGTTGACAGCGCTACTAACAACGGAGCTGGCGGCAGTGCTGTTGACGCCGCTGCTGGGACGACTGTCCTCAAAGCGGTCGAGACTGACAGCAGCGTTCCCTCGAAGCGCAACACGGCCGTCACGGACGTGCCATTGCTCAGAGCAGAGGGCACCGACAAACTCCTCATTGTGAGAAATCAGGATAACACCACCCTTGAAGTCGCGAATAGCAACTGCAAGACCACCAAGGGAGTCACGATCCAAGAAGTTGGTAGGCTCGTCAAGCACGAGAAGATGAGGGTTATTCCACATAGCTCCAGCAATAACGACCTTGACCTTCTGACCTCCGGAAAGAGAGCCAATCTCGTTGTGGTTGGCGATCTCAGGGTCGAGTCCGAGATCTTCAAAGTGCTTGGAGATGACCTTAGGCTGAAGCTCACGGTAACCGAGACCCTCTCGGGAAGCCTCGTGATCGTCGAATTCTTGGACGAGCTTGTCGAATCCAAGCTCGGTAAGAGTCTCACGAGAGATCATGGTGTTGTTCTTGGGCAGGAGACCTCGCCACTTACTGTTGGAAGTTAGTCATGAGGTTCATGATAAAACAATGGAGGGAACTTACACTTCGTATTGGAAGGTCTTCTTGTACTTTGAACGACCAACCAGAGACTCAATCTGGCGTGGAGACTTTCCATCCTTCAAATCAACCCACTTCTCCATCTGAGCACGATCGGCATCTGACAGAACACGAGTCTGCTTCATGTGAACCTCACGGTCGTCACCGTGCTGGTAACGCCACTGAAGATACTGATTGGGGGTCTTCTCCAAATGCATCTCAACGTGCTCTAGGGCGTGCTGCTTGATATAAC
The DNA here is from genome assembly GCA_017165645.1 of Fusarium sacchari. Classification (NCBI taxonomy): domain Eukaryota; kingdom Fungi; phylum Ascomycota; class Sordariomycetes; order Hypocreales; family Nectriaceae; genus Fusarium; species Fusarium sacchari. Next base: position 1,193,334 of record JADANP010000006.1, read on the forward strand.
CAATACGGAGGTTGGGGTGCTTCTCAACCTTTCCGGTGGTAGGGATAGTCTCGCCGGTAAGGAGCTTGATAAGAGTCGACTTGCCAGCACCGTTGGGGCCAATAATAGCAACACGAGAAGACAGACTCAACTGACAAGAGACTTCCTGCAGTGAAGGCTTCGTCGCACCGGGATAAGCGTATGAGACGTTAGACATGCGGATAATAGCGCGAGTCTGCGACTTGACACCAGTCAGGATACCAGGAGGAGGAAACTTGAATTGGACCGTAGAGGCGGAGAGTGTGTAGTAACTCTTTGCCTCCGGGCGAATCTTGACGAAATTAGCCAGGTTACCCTTATAACAAGCCAGCTTCTTGTTAGGCTCGTAATGGTAAATATCAGTTGTGACATTGTCCAGGAATCCGGAGTCGTGAGAAACAATGAGACTGGTGATGTCGGGATGAGACTTGAGGTAGTTCTCGAGCCAAGCAATGTTGGCAACATCAAGATGGTTGGTAGGTTCGTCCAGAAGTAGAACGTCGGCACGCTGGAGCATAGCTCGGGCCAGAGCCAGCTTCATCTTCCAACCTCCAGAAAGGGAGCCAACTCTCTCAGCCTGACGACCCTCGGGGCCAGCAGTGAAGCCGAACTCGGCCAAAACCTCAGAGATACGCTCACGGCCTTGAGTAGCAATCTCAGGGTCCTTGGCAACAAACTCAAGAATGCTGATGTCAGCGTCTTCGCCCTGGTTATGCTCAACATAGCAGGTACGGAGAACATCTTGAGGAGGGAATCCCTCAAGCTTGCCATTAGCAATGCTTCGCATGAGTGTGGACTTTCCAGCACCGTTGCGGCCGCAAAGACCATATCGGTGACCCTTAAGGAGTCGTAGATTGGTGTGTGACAAGAGCAGCATGCCACCATAGGCGAGAGAGAAATCAGCGTTGACAATCTCGACCTCACCGTCGTCCTCCTTCTCAGGAACACCGTATCGGCGGTGGTCCTCATCAACATAGTGCTGCTGAATAGTGTCGGCAATCTTTTGAGGAGCCTCGGCACCCTTCACAAAACTCTTGACGTAGGGAGCAATTCTTCCAGAGATGCGATCGACGAACCGGTAATTGACATCGATAGCGACCATGTCGGAAATATAGGGACGAGCCTGCTTCCAGAGGTCCAGGCTTCCAGCAAGACCGCCGTTGACCTTGATCTGCTCATCAAGAATCTTGGCTACGTCGTCTCCTGCGGTACGAGCGACGACGTCCTTATCGTCACCCATAGCCTTCTCCATAGTGGCGAGGGCGCGTTCAGCGATCTCACGGACCTCAGGGAGCGAGGCTCGGTCGCAAACGCTCTTGACGCCAGGGATCAGCTTGGGTAAGAATGTTCGGGCCTCGATGGGGTCGTGGACCAGCTTTGTCAAGTTTTCGACGATAACAACAGTCTGTCGGAGAACCTCCTGGGCAGTGGTGGGGTTGTTAAGAGATCGCTCGAGGAAAGGGGTCAGAAGAGCCAGGACGGGTGAGGTAACGATGGCGACGAAGGTGGTTTGGGACAGAGCGTGAATGGCCTTCTGGAGAGTCTGAGACGAAGGGTGTTGCATGGTATCGATAAGAAGAGGGATACGAGGAGCAACATCGTCGTTGGAGAGAAGGGTAGTGAGAGAGTTCATGGTGTGGACGGCTTGCTTCTCGACCTCGGCCTTCAAGTCATGCATACCATTCTCGACGACGGGGATCAAGCCAGCGAGCTTAGCACCCATGGCCTCGCGGAGGATATCCTTCTCAAGGGCCTCCTCTTTGGTGCCCCCAATAGAAATTTGTGCCTTATCGGCCATCTTCTGAAGAAGCTTGTAGGCACCGACGGTTCCCTGCCATTTTCCAGTCTTCTTAGAAAGGTACTCGGTAAGAGCAGGAAGGAGACCAGCGACGAGAGCCTCGGGGCTCAGAATGCCAAAAGCGGCATCGAGGCCATACTGGGCAGCCTCACGGACGACAGCGCCCTTATCAGAGAGAGCATCGAGAGCGCAGCCGACAAGGCCGCCATCCTGGAGGAGCAGAACGACCTCGCTGACAGGCTGCCGAGGAAGGAAACGCTCAAAGACGGCACCTAGAAGGTTCTGACTGGACTCGCGACGAAGGCCCGACTTCTTATCAGCGGCAGCCTTCTTGATCTCGGCAATGATGCCGTAGTCGTTCAAGCCGGCAACGCCAACGGAAGAGAGGACAATCTCGCAGAGACCATAGCATGCATCGATCGAAGCGGCCGAGGTCTTTGCAGTGAAGATTGTGTTGAGGAGGTCGTTGACGGTTTCTTGAGATGGCGGGGGCGGGGCCTCATTAGATACCATCGTCGGGTCCTGCGACGGCGGCGTAACGGGGTGAGGCATCGTCTATGGTTGTCCTCGTATAAGCGAACAAGTATATACGATTAATGGGCCTCGTTGAGTAAGTATTAGGTACTGTTCCAGGAGAGGACAGTAGGAATAAGAAGGAGGAGAAAGAAACAACAAAAACCAACGAGGCCCTTGAGGGAAAAATAGGTAGCGGCGAGCGTAGAAAAACCGCTGCTTACGATGGATGTCAGGTAAAACAAAGCGACTTTCATAGGTTGGGCGCACTAGCTACTAAATTTCGGTTTGAAATTTTTCTTATCGCTAGCGGTGGTTGTCTTATCGCCATCCACTCGGAGACTCCGCCCCACTAACTCCCTACCTTAGTAGGTACTAATACAAGACGGGAGCCTAACTTATTAGTACCTACCAGATGTCTCCTTGTTTATTTCCACGTGCATTCTGGGTAATCAATTAGTGGACTCTCAAGATGCCATCCAGAGTTACTGATCCAGATGCAAATCAATATAGTGCATTTCCTATTTTGTCAGTGACTGCCTGATTAATTCGATCAAAGTTCTGGACATCACTCCATTAGTCGGACTCATGTAAGGTAAGAACGGTCTGTAAGAGAAAGTGAATGGATCTAGTGGCTTAAACTGACTGTGGTATCTCAATAAAGTCTCAGATGTGTATCAGAGCCAAGGCTCGTCTTCCCAGTCAATGCCCGTTCAACGCCCGCATGCCGGTAGCCATACCATAAGTTACCGACTTTTCCAGAGTCTTTGCTAAAAACAAAAGGGGAATGAATGCGTGAAATATAGTCGACTAGTTAACATAAGGTAGGTAGGGGGTATAATAAGAGAAGAAAGAAACAGGCATCATATCATCCTGACCGCCTCACATGATGAATACTTCCCAGAAGCTACGCCATCTTGAAAAGAAAAGAAAAATACAACTACAATGCACAAAGCAAGAGTAAAATTCCACCTCAGTGCATCAGCTAATGACTGTGTTCACTCCTCAGAGCCACTGGACCTTGGAAACCAGAACTTCCAGGGACAACGTCGTGCATTTCCAATCCCTGAGAGCTCGACCTCGGCCGCTTGTCTCGTCGAATGCCTAGGCGTTGGTCGCCTTCATGATAATGCGCTTTAAACTGATAATACGTGGGTTGTCGAGGGCGGCATAGAACGACAATAAAGTTCTTGAACATGTTGGCTTGAGAGAATGCCCGAAAACGCTCCTTCTTAGCAAACTTGTGTGAGTTCATGTATTCTCTGGTCGTTTCGCCTCGCGCCATAAGGAAGATGTGATATCCCATCAAAGCAGCAGGATAAAGGAAGGAGATAAACCCAAGGAATACCAACGCAAAAGGAACTCGGAAGTGGTCGATAGCTTTTCCGAATGAGACGCCTTCACGATTCTTGTAAAGAAGAATCTGTGTAAGAGAAGTGCCCATGAGATATGCCGCGAGGATAGTTGCGGACGTAACAAAGGTAAAGAAATATCGGTAATTACGTTTCCCGACACAGTTGTTGAGCCACACGCAGTGATGATCATGCGTCTCGATACAGTTATCACATAAGCGACAGTGGTGGGCACGGGGTGGTCGCCAGATGTTGCATGTTCTACAGTGCTTAACCGGAACTTCCATGGCGGCTGTTGATGATTCCGCAGATTTTATCAATGCCCAATCTGTCGTGGGCGGGCTAAGTTGGAGAGGGTCGTCGTTGTCGTCGACAGGGGGAAACTGGTGAAGATTTCGCGGAAGAATCTACCAAGCATTAGCCAATACGCAACCTGCTGTGACAAGATGCAAGACTTACCCCAGGATCCGTAACAGAGGCGTGGATGAAGGAAGAGAAACATATATACGCAAGGTATGCAAAAACAATAGGTATCGCAGGCGATACATGCTTCCATAACCAAGGCGCTTCAAAACCAAAGAACAGAGCGCAAGGAATGATGACAAAGATACCAGTCGCGATATTAACAGGTCTCCCTCTTGTGTTTTGCCAGCGGCCACCAAGACAGAATACTGTGTTGCCATCGAAATATTGATAAACACGCCCGAGATCTGATTTCTGGCTTGGCTTATGAGGGACCCGGGGATGACGCTCAGTATGAGAGTCTACAGGTCTGAACTGTGGTGAAGATGCGGACGAAGAGAGTTTCTCAGCTCCTTCGGTACTGCGATTCTGACTTTGCTGGCCTTCGTTACTTCGACCCGGCATAAGGAAACTTGATCGAAACGACCGTGGAGATTTAATTGGGCTGGGTAGGTTGTGTAGATCCTTATAACTCTTGTCCACAATGATGTTGTGCTGAAAGTGGCCTGTATCGGAAGTCTTGCCTTGTTGAAGAGGACGAACACTATCAGTCAAACTCCCCGCAGGATAATGGCCATGACTAGGGCTCGTATTCGCTGTTATTCTGTCCAAAGTTTCTTGTTCCGTCATTTCCGTGCCTCGGGATGGTGGAGATCGCATGTTTTCTTCATTGCTTGTTTGGCGTTGCAGTTGCGCAATGGGGTTCGATATGATACTTTGTCGTGTTTGACTACCACTAGCTTCGCCGTGCTCATCGAATCTCTGTTGTGACGTTGGCGATGTTGGTGACGTTGGAGAGGTAGGAGACGCTGGCGACATTTGACTCATTGTAGATGGGCGATGCGATCCTCCTCTTTGCGCCTGTAATTTCTGCGAGCTCATGGGTCTGAAAAAAGCGTGTGACTGCAACGATGGAACATGGCTTCTGCTCGATAAACTCGGCGCTTGACTTGTCGAACCGGCAGTCGAACTCTCGACACTCCCTCTCTTCGCTTGTACGCCTGAAAGATATGTCTTGTTACGCAAAGACTGACCCTGCCATGGACCCCTGGAAGACGCACCCGTTCTTGCAGTGTCAGGCCGGGAACCCATGTCCGCACTTCGAGGAATGCTCATTCTGTTCTTTTGTAACTCTGGCCCGTCCCCGTCCTCACTCGCGATGTCCGTCATTCGAGAAGAAATTATGCTCGGCGGCCGGGCCGCTTCGGAACGGGAATTATGTGGCGCTGAGAAGCCATCGTCATCGGATTTCGCGGCCATAGCGATGGCAATGTTGAGTAATGGTGTCGTTGGCAGTCGTCTACCTGGAGACGACTTTACAGGAAGTCTTGATCGAAAGTACTGGTGAGGCAACGATTGCGCGAAAGGTCGAGCCGAGCTCAGCCTCCCATTCAGAGTCTTGTTAAATTCGTCGCCCAGGTACTAGCCAGTGAATAGGTAGTGTCGAACGATATCCAAAAGTGAAATCAGCACGGTCGGCAGGTTGGTCGCGTTACGCAGTACTGTACATACAAAGGAGCCAAATGAAGGGATGGAAGGACAGGGGTGAGAGGATACGGGTTTCGATCGTGGAAAAGGGAATTAGGAGAAAGTGGTCGCGAGAAAGGTAGCTAAGCACGGTAGGTAGGTAGTTAGGGAGCGCACAATTGGAGAGTTAAATCAGTAAGTAAAAGAGAACGTAAAGGGCGGCCAGCAACGAAAAGAAAGGTGATGGGATGGTGACAAGATGAAGAGGAGGTGTATGCTTGTTCCTTTTTCCTGTCCTTGCCTTGTCTTGTTCCGGCTCAGGACTGGTTTCTTTTTCCAAGCCCAGCCCAGCCCAGTCCAGCCTCAGAAACCTTGGGCCCGAATCCCTTAGGTAATTGGACGTTCGCGCTCTCCCAAGCTGCCCTCAGGCCCCCTACCTAGTAAGGGGCCAGGGGCTAACCTCAGGTCGCTGAAGCCCCCTGCTAGTGGCGCTGTTGTGAGGGCTGTCGGAGGTTGAGAACTCTAGGTGATAACTGATCACGAAAAGAAAAGTATGACTGGGTACTCCGTAGACTAAGAAGAGATTGCCATGGCTGAGCGCATATCCGTACATACGCCGCAATTAAAATCCTCTGTAGCTTTCTCATGCACAAAAAGACGTCACTTTAAACGGATTGTGGAAACCTTCTGCAGCAATCCGTTTCGTTGACGTTTGACAGCCAGTCCCAGAATAACTTCGGTTACAGTAACTAACTCAGTTAATAATGATGGCCGCATTCACTTAATAAAAGTCGGCTGAAGCCAGCTAGCTACCTTAACCAGCTAACTTATTAGTCTTGGCTTTGAGAGGTTGATATGTACCAGTATGATCGGCGTTGCATCACAATGAACGAATCTTTCATGCCTTAGCCAGGGACAAGAATACCAGTAGGGAAAGGCAGCTTGTGGCCTGATTACCCAGGCATTCTCGCCAGACAGCTCTCGTCTGGACTGAACTCAAGACGTCATTCCTTGTAAATCGTGGTGCTGCACGTGACCTTCTCAGCTTCCCCGGAATTGGCCAATGACAGTGCACACATTCATCGTAGCGACTGTCTCCGAAATCATACGAGAACTTCAAAGCTTCAACCACCTAAGAAAGACCCCGACGTAGAAACCCTTTCTTCAGCAGCAAACAAGAGCACGTCGTCAAAATGGCCTCTCGCATCTCCCGCCGATTCCTCTCCACCACCGCCCGCCGCTTCCAGGAGCACCAGAAGGCTGAGCTCAAGAAGGAGTCTCGTCGCAACCCTGAGATTCTGGTGCGTCATAATGCCTCGGCCCACCCTTGGAACTATGCCCGGCCAAAACAATGAGCGACGGAAATGGACCACGAGTTATGGTTGCTAACGTATATGGATGATTTGTAGATTCTCGGCGGTGTGATGGTTGCTGCCCTTGGCGGTGCTGGCTACTACCTTGGTACGGAAATCAATTGATGATATGTCAAAACTGAAGCAACTGCTGACATCGCCATCTTCAGGCCGATCTCCCACTGGCGCTACCTCCGAGTCTCCCGTCACCATTGCTACTCACCCCTGGGAGAGCGGCAGCTCTGGCAAGTACCAGTACCACCCCGGTGGTGACCCCCACGCCGCTCCCAAGGACGCTCCCAGCGCTCTCAACGTTGTCGTCGTTCCCAACGTTACCCTTCCCGCCGAGCTTCACGAAAAGTACAACAAGTGGGGCAAGGACGGATACCCTTAGATCACGACTTGGGAATGATGTTGGGGCTGGCTTCATGGACAGGCATGTATTGTAGGGAAAGAGGGGAGAGCTTATGAGTTGGATCAACCAAGTCTCTCACACCCTGTGTAGAAAGGACAAAGTGGGCTTGATCTAAGCAACCACCCATAGTTCACATACGACGCGCCGCGATTTTTCTTAGCTTTGTGTCTTTCAGCTATAATTTGACTTATCTCTGGCCTTACTCCATCTGTGCCTGATCTCCAGCTCACGGGAATTGACCGGGCGAAAGGCCGGTCTGGATATGTTCACATGCAGTCATGCACTGGTAATCACACCAGCGACCGTGGCATGATTTCACATACATCACAGAATAACTCTTGTTTCTCGTTACTTCTTGGTATCTCATCACTCACCACTACAACACCCGTCATTCCTTGTAATATCCTAAACTCCTGTCTTCGCCAGTCTTGTGACAACTTTCTCTGAACTTGACGCCGACAACTAAACAACCAATGCATCAATCTCTTCGGAAGTGAATCCAAGAAGGTGCAGGAGATCCAAGAGGCTCTCTCCGTTCAGGCGGGCGTTAGCTTCCATCTGAACGCGAGGCTTTGCGTTCCATGCAACTCCCAGACCTGCCTTGTCCAGCATGAGCAAGTCGTTAGCGCCATCGCCAACAGCAATGACCTGGCACAGATCTATACCCTCCTTGGCAGCAATGTCAACGAGAAGATCCCTCTTCCGCTCCTTTCCCACAATGACCCCCTCAACCTCGCCCGTGAACTTGCCGTCCTGAATAACGACATGGTTCGCGTGGGCGTAATCAATGCCCAGTTGGCCAGCTAGCCATCCTGTCAAAGGCTGGAAACCGCCTGAGAGCACGGCTGTCTTGACACCCAGTCGCTTGAAGGCCTTGATCAACTCTGGTACGCCCTCGGTGACGTCCAATACTGGTCGCAGGCCTTCGAACAGGTTGGCAGGAAGGCCCTTCAGAAGAGCAACTCGTTCGCGGAAAGAAGCCTCAAATTCCAGCTCACCCATCATGGCACGGTGCGTAATCTCGGCAACTCGTGCAGCCAGATCTGGGGGATCCTTGACATGATCAGCCAAAAGGTCAATCACCTCTTGAGTGATGAGTGTGCTGTCCATGTCAAAAACCACAAGTCGAGGATGGCGTCTCCATACTGTGTCCCGCTGAAGGACCACATCGACGTTCCACTCCTGCTCAAATCGGTAGATCATCTCATGCTTTCTCAGATCATCAAGGCTAAGATATTCGGGTGATGGCGTAGGAGAGAGCGTGAGCTCAACAATGCGCGGTTGCTCTTGGTTATCCAAACATCGATGAGAGGAGTGAGGCTCATCAGCGTCCTGAGGAAGAGGGAATGAAGACATGAGGTGGAGGAATGAGGTGATGCATAGAGGTGAGATATAGGAACCATAGATGTGGTCGAGCTGCTCCGACTCTTGAGTTGGCGGCTCCAGAGGATACTCGTTGGGATCAGTTGTCGGGGCCAAGTTGGCGGGCAGAGACTCGTTACTGTCTGCAAAGGTGGTCTTGACGGGAGATCTGGAGCCCTGGTCCTCGCCCCTCGGCTTATAGAATAGGGTCGCGATAAGACGATCCGACTTCTCACCAGCTCTGGGAGCGCAATTGGGGTGAGAATACGAGTGGCTCAGTCCACTGTCGACGACGGTAGGGGGGTTCTCCTCAGAAGGGATGCCATTGAAGGGTAAGATGGGCCTTGTCTGGGGAACGGGTGAGTTGCCAGTATCCTCTATAACGGTGTCGATGCCGTGGAACAGCTGATCCTGTCGAGCTGAGTCTGGTCGAGGAGGGCGGTACTCCTGGTGATCACTAAGGTAAGAGCTGCTCCTCATGGAGCCCAGCTGCGGCCGTGTGACATTCTGTTTGGTGGGACTTGTCTGGTCTGCCATTGTGTTGAGTGCCTATTTGTTTGTGTGTGCGTGTGTATGTGTGTGCTGTAATTGCGTGCGTGCGCGGGGTGAGATTTGCTAACGTCTGACTGACTGGCTCTGGCTGGTTCCGGTAATCAATAGCGTCAAGGAAGAGCTGAGATACGAGGTTGAGAGCCCAGAAAGGACACTAAGAAATGTTTAAATCAACTTATAGTAGATAGGGTAAGTGATAACGCGCAGGTGCATATGGTACAGCGAGCAACGGACCCTAAGGTAGAAGCTTGCGTTGAATCAATCTTCAGACTCAAAGGTGAGAGTGTAGTGAGCGTGGGTTAGCAGGTACTAAGTTAGGCTGTCTTTGGCCGGGCAGGGCACTTCTCTCCGTGTTTAGGTACCTGGGTAGCCCCGCCAATGGCTCGTGCGACTTTGACCTCACGGCATCTGCGGCTCCCTGTCAGGCTTTGTCTAGGGTATGATTGGTGCAAATAAGCCCGCAGCCTCACGGGTTTTGTCATTTTGATGAAGACCTTCAAAGAACCTGGAAAATCACGTGAGTTCAATCTAAGATGTATGTACTCCGTAACTCTGATGGATTGTCTGTGGTAAATCTCTGAAGGCCGTGGCTGTGACTTGTAGCCCACAGTTTGTGTTGTTGGAGTCCCGACTCTGGTCATCAAGTTAGCTCGTTGCGTTGGCTCCCTCTATATAGCTTGGTGTTGAGGGCAAACTGTCGGTGTCGACTCCTGATGGAAACATTGGGTTGATGAATACTTGGCTCGCCTAGGAGCGAAAATCAACAAAATTATAGAGTACAGGTCACATTGATAGAGCAATGACGCAAGCAACGAGCTGAGATTATGACGTAGCTTGAGATTACCTACCTAGGGTCAGAGATCTCCACGCTAGCTTGATAAGTCAGCAAGTTTGGCATTTCATTGTTAAACCCGCATTAGTGAGCACTCAATTGTCGGAACACGGCCTAACCATTGATCCCTCGTGCGAATAGCGAAAAGCGAATAGTGCCGTAGAGGAGGAAAAAATTGTTCAAACTGGAGCCAGGCACAACGGCAGTCGCACGGCTCCTCGGTACCGATGTTCCGAACCTCATACGGACAATGACCGACTGCCGCACCGGCTGCCTGGTATTAGATTGCGCCTTTGAAGCACGTCTTTCTGGGAGCATGTAAGACGTCAGCGCAGTTTTATAACTGGAATTGACTTGTTCGTTGCGTATTTATACGGGTTGAGATACAGGCACCGAGCCGTCACCCTTTATGAAGCCTAACTGAAAAATCATCAACTATGGAATTTTGATATCATGGATCTCAGTATGTGGCAACACGATGGCTCATTCTTGCGACAGAGATACATACATACACCGAGTGACACACTATCATCGTAAACGGAAAGCACGTTCGCTTCCTCCGGGGTCACTATGTATATATTTCAATTTCGCAACCCAGGCCAAAATGACATGATCGCGGGGAACCTGCCCTCGTGCTCACAATCGTGCAATGCATGGCCCTGGTCAGTCACTGACTCCATCTGATCTCATCAATCCAATAGGTACGGAGTAGTCAGCTACATCCATGTCTAGATCTAGATAACATGGAATTTGACTTTGACTGTGAGACGAGCCAGATCAAACAAGACCATATAATTTCTAAGCGATGCTTATAGAACCTTCTGCTCGCATGATGATAATAACCAACCTCCGGGGTTGCCGCTACCTATGGTCCCACCGAATAAGAGGCCCAATGGATCTCCGGCTCGGCGGCTGTATCGAAGTTATGTCGTTGTCCGGGATAAGGTGAGGCAAAACAAGTCCCATCTGCTGGGCGCCATTTCAGGGCTTTGGTCCATAGGCCAATCAGACATTGTCCTGAGCCTGGCGCCCCCATCGCGAACGGTATAGCGTCGATGTCGTGATCACGTCTCAGTTGCAACTCATGGCCGTTAATCCTCATGGCGGCGATTGCGCAATTGCAGCTCCCCATCTTTTTTCACGTCCTGGGCTCGTCAGAGGCAGAATACTCTCGGGTTCGGACGATGTCCTTGCACATTACTAAGGACGCCCTTGATCGGGGGCACAGCGGGCGGTCGCCCGGACATAGCTTGTAAACCCCATACAATTCAGCACGTCTCTCCCTCCTCGTCTCCCTCTCTCTCGACTTAACTTAAGAATTTGACTGTCCTCGTTCATTGTCGTGTTCGTCATCTCGTCCTTCCAGTGCTTTGAAATCCTGCTCTATAATCAAATCAGCACAATATCTGCGTCATCAACTCGACTAGAGCCTCTTCACTCTACCTTACCTCTGGCTGCCAATTAGATATAACTGGGATACATCTTCACCTATCCCAGCTTTCAACAAGTTTCAAGTAACAACTCATCTTTGAAACGCCATCACCGCGTCTTCAACATGCCTGCCTTCATCTCCCAAACGTCCTCGCAGGTGTCACTCACCGACATCAAGCTTGAGTGTGAGTCAGGCTATGTCTCTGGACAAAACTCGGAATACTCGTCACCATCATCATCAACCACTCTGCCCCAGGTCTCTCTAACCAAGGCTCACATCAACCATCTCAACAACATGCTCGAGGATATGCACCCCATGGACATCCTCCGATTCTGCAAGGTCATGTTCCCAAACCTGTACCAATCGACTGCCTTCGGCTTGACCGGTCTCGCAACCATGGACATGCTCTCCAAGATCCAGAAGGAACACCCCAACTCTCCCACTGTCGACCTCATCTTCTTGGATACCTTGTACCACTTCAAGGAGACATACGACCTTGTCGACCGAGTTAAGGAGCGGTACCCTAACGTCCCCGTCCACATCTTCAAGCCCGATGGTGTCAACACTACCGAAGAGTTCGAGGACATGTACGGAAAGGAGATGTGGAATACCGCTAGTGAGATGTATGACTGGATTGCCAAGGTCGAGCCTCTCCAGAGAGCCTACGATGAGCTCAAGGTTGCTGCCGTACTCAACGGTCGTCGACGATCTCAGGGTGCTGCCCGTGGTTCCATTCCCATCATCGAGGTTGACGATGAGCGTGGTGTTGTCAAGATCAACCCTCTGGCCACTTGGTCCTTCAAGCAGGTCAACAACTACATCAAGGAGAACAATGTTCCCTACAACGCTCTCCTCGACCAAGGCTACAAATCCATCGGTGACTGGCACTCTACTGCTCCCGTCAAGGAGGGTGAAGACGAGCGAGCTGGCCGATGGAAGGGCCAAGACAAGACCGAGTGTGGCATTCACAACAAGAAGTCTCGGTACGCAGAATTTGTTGCTATGATGGAGCGCAAGCAACAAGAGGAGAAGCTTGCCGCTGCTCTCGAGAAAGTGGCTCTGCCCACCGTATGAGTGCACTTGCGCCCAGACAACCACTTATCTTTGATGACTTAATGATAGAGACATTATGCGAGGCGTTTAGGGAGACAAGCTGGCTCGGCAGTTATCGTGACTGGGCCGAATGGAGCTTTTGGTATTTCGGAAATCATCGAATGGCGTTTGGGAAAAAATACAGGAAGTTGGGTGCGATGGGGGAATAGCAAGCACATGACTGAGCACATAGATCTGTCGCAGGCTGCAGACAGAACAATAAATGAAAGATTCAACCAAACTTCTCAAATGTGTCTTGGATAGTGAGACCTGCAATGCCAACTATGAGAAATGAAGTCAAACTTGAATGGTAATCAGGATCACGAGGTTGGAGCCACTATGATAAGCTACCCCGCGTCGAGACATGAGTTTTCAAGCTAACAAGATATCACATCCCCACTGCCAGACTCTGATATCGTCTTATCTAGGCCCCTTGACCTACCCTTTAGTGCTACATACTATCTACAACTGTCCATCGTGACCTTTTTCAGCCTCGCGCCACTGCTAACAAATAGAAAGTTCTTGCCTCTTGCCAATATGCCGGAACTCGCTTCTTCTCCGCCCGCTTTTGTTGGAAGAAAGAAAAAGATTCTTGAACAGCTTGCAATCCCAGACACAGAATACACGGATGCTTCACCGAAAGGCTCTGTAGATGAGGGCATCAGGGATCTCATCGATGAGATTAACCAACAATCCGGATTTGTCACTACCAGCAGCTGTGCAGGCCGTATCAGCGTTTTTCTTGAAGGGCGGAGAGTTGCTGACACCGAAGGAGAAGATGAACGGGTAGCAGGTGTTGGTGGAAAAGGCGCTGGCGGGGCTTGGTTGTTCGTTTCCCATGATCCAGTACCTGACAAGGGTGATGGAAGTACAGACTGGAGCAGTTTATTTGGACTCCAGGAATCTACAGAGGCACAGGACACAACCGGAGAAGTGAAAGAGAGAAGACTTGTCCACTTCAAGTACGAGGCAATGGTAAGCAGAAACTGTGCTGTATCGAGTATAGCGAAAAGGCATTATATACCTAATACAAGAAACATCCGTACTGAGATATTACGTAGATCCTCCACGTTCTCACAGCATCACCCGACCACGCTCAACTACTTCTGCGCTGCGGCTTACAGGCAGGGTTTCGTGAGTCCGGTGCCCTCAATATCATCCCGAATGGCAAGGATGCTGCCACTCCTATGGTGGCTATACGGACAATGGGACTTGCCTTTGAGTCTCTCATCGGGCAGCAACTTAACGGCCATCGGCGACGTATAGTCTCACCCGAGTACCTCCAGACCCTTGTTCAAATCGCCAATGAGCGCTTTACCGAGAACAAGAAGCGCATTGAACGCTTTCAGAACGCCTTCAGAAGTGCTGTCGCTGCTCCAGTACCACGTCGAAACCCCGAAGGACAAGATTGGGAGGACGCTGCAGAGAGAAGAGAAAGGAAGCGTGCTGAAGGCCTGCGAAAGAAAGCTGAGCTGAAAACCAAGCAAGAGACAGAACCAGAGCCAGACCGCGCCAATTCAGGAAAGGAGGAGGACACAGGACTATTGTTTGAGAAATAAGTTGTACACTTTGATTCCTCAACCTAAGTTTTCCCCGCTATCAATGCCGTAATGTACACGTGCGTACCTGTCTGGGTATACCAGAGCCCATCGCCTCTATATCTCTATAGAATCATTCCGCATTCCCATTATCAGTTTTCCTTGTCTCTCTACGAGACGACTTTCTCGACCCAGCTCTTCTCAAGTTTCTTCACTTCGGCCTTGAAGTTCTCCACCTCCTGCCAGCAGTCGAGCGGCCGTCGGTCGTGCTCCCGCAGACATCGAATGACTTCATTGCGCGCTCCCTCAACGCTCTCGGGCAGAGGACGCACTTGCTTGCGTGACTCGAGCTTCTCACGCATGGCTTCAATCTCCTTGCTGACTGTGTACTGGCTCGCGCTGTTGTCATCCTTTAAATCGGCGCTGGCGAGTTTCTCGTGTGCTATTTTGAGAGCTTCGGCCTCTTTCTGCTGCAGCTTCTTGAGCTCCTCCGCCACGCGGGCCTGGATCTGGAGCTCGACTATCTTGGAACGAGAGGCATCGGTCTATTTAAAATCGAGAGAACGTGCATTAGCTTTGATTGATGCCCGTGGAAAATATAGTGGTGACGATGCGGATAGAAGTACCTCATTGCTGGATTGTAGTGAATCAACGAGATCTTGTGACAGTCCGTTAGGCGCTGAGCTGTTTATTGGCAAGCTGTTAGTCGCTGATTGGAACATAATCGCATACCCTCCATAATTAGGTTAACTTACGCCTTCCACACATGTGAGGAGATTGGTTTCGACTCGCTGGAACCCATTGTGTCGACCGCAATGGCTGTACAACCGATGTTCAATGCCCGGCTCGGATAGCCTTCCTGGAAATTTCCGGGTGCGTCACGGAGCGGCGATCGGTGGCAGCCTGAGGTTGCAAATCTATCTGGTCAAGCGACGCCTCTTGTGGCGTTTTAGTGTGGCGCCTCACCGGCGACCGAGATATGGTCACCGAAACTATTACACCACATGCCACTTGTCCTGCAATGTAATTAATGCATGACATTGCCCAAGCATGGTTGAACACAGGACGATGTCCGTGCTACTTGCTATGATGATTCAACAAACATGCCACTACCGGGAATCTATCTTCCACAGACAATTATAAACTCATAACACCGGCCAAGCCCGCGCATATTACGATATGATGTTGGGGTAAGATGGCCTGTTCCAAGATCATAGCGATTTACAGAAGCCAATGCCTGCCGATGCAAAGAATGGAAATGTCACGGTGACCCAGCTTACGAAGTCCTGCTGCAAGGTCTGATAGGATTCAAGGATTAACGCAAGCATCAGGTTCAGGACAATCTCCTCAAGGGGCCTTGAGATTTCCATTTCTGGAATCGAGATAGCGCCCGCTCGTGGGACTGTCATCCATCAGATGTATAGCTTACCAAGGCATCGGAAGCGAGCATTCAGGCACTATAATTTTATCTGTGACGCCAAGACAGTCGACTTGATAGCGAATGTGCGCCAAAGGATCAAGAGCCTCATGGGCCTGCATATCCAGCGGTCATTTTTCCGTTATCGTGCTAAAGGGCGGACAGGCTAGCTGGGCCGCAGTATCGAACTGACGTCGAAACAGAATTCCATCAACCACAGGGCGAGAAAATATAAGATTGCGGGCCGCGTCTGACCCTTGGCAATGATGTTTGCAGGGAGCATCTTTGAATACCTTGTTGATTGAGGCTTTTGGTCAGCATTGGCAATCTGTCGTGCTAAGCGAGGAGATGAAGCCCTGGAGTTGAGAAGTCTTGGTGAAGGGAGCATGGGAGCTGCCATCGTGGTTGTGGTTCATAGCATGACATATGCCCCTCATGGTTTGCCGTGTAAGCCGTAGGATGTTTCAGTCAGGCCATTTCCACCCACTCTGAGCAGGATTGCGTCAGAGGAACAATGAGACGAGAAACTAGAAACCGATGCGTTTATCCAAACATCAAACAGGAAACATCTTATCGTCTGGAAACGTGTCGCGGCGGTGCTGAACTTGAGCTTGTGATACGAGAGTGAGCGTTCCTAACCGGATGCCTCTGAGAGAATGAGTAGTAGTTGGCGGCAATGCTGCGGGGCATTGAGTGGCCACGAAGCGCTGTAAGTGTTCAAGTGCCCACATTCTTGCAGCAGGTCTGGCCGTTGGCAGCCAGTCCACCCCTGAAGAGTTGAGCAGCGAGCAGAAGACTTGGAGTTCCCCATTCGCCATTCCAAAAGGGGGCCTGGGTGGCCCCCTGGGCAAGGGCCAGCCAGGGCCAGCAAGTGGCTGGTTTCAGAAGCATCGAGTTACCAGGATCTGCCAACAAGCAGCCACTAAATAATGTTCCTCTTCCGCCGGAGGCCTAATTCTGAGATCTGCTAGCGACATCTCTCACCCAATTGGCCATATCTTGCGAAGCCACGCCGTTGCTGGGAGTGCCCCTGCCGTGCTGCAGCTGATGGAGGCTTTTTAAACTCGGGTGCTAAAGTTCCTAGGCACTCGTGTAAGATGCGCTTTAACGCTCGTGGTTCGTTGTGCCATGAATCTTGTAGCTCTGGTATTGTAAGACATCGGAAGACGTAGTGTAATGTGCGGTCCAACCAGATCGATATGGATTGAATTCTCGGCTTTACGGCTCATAGCTGGAAACAGCACACGCCGTGCAGGGGGTCCCAGTTATATCCATCCGTCCAGACTCTGCGGTGCCGAGCCTAGAAGTCTGCTCTTGTCTGTAAGGGGCTCCTTGTGATAGAGACGAACAGGGAGGGGATCCTCTGCCATGCTACCATGCTACCATGCCATGCCCTGCTGGGCGAGTAAATTCTTTCAGCGCCAAGACGAGTAGCACGCAGCCTTTTCGGCCAGTGTATCTGGGCTGACAAGTCAAGTGGCGGACTAACTTGAGCTGGCGGGAGGGGGACCTCGTTCACAATACATATTATCACAACGTCCGCTTATATTGCCTCTTCATTCCTCTTGGTCTTTGCTTCGTGCCGTTTACGGTGGTTTTTTTCCCTGTTTTATTTTTATCTTTTTCTTCTTTCGTCCTCTGGACCATTGAAACATTCTTCGCTGAGGCTGGCCACTCTCTACGTCAACCCGCCGGACAAGACTGCTTTCGTCCCTGCCGGACCACTGTTCACCGGTTCTCGCCCTCGTGTTTGTCTCTGCTTGGGGTTTCGGGTCTCAGAACAGGTTGAAACATTGAAAAACAACCGTTTCCCGCTTGGCTTCGATTGTCATTGTTTCCTCCGGTCGATCATTCATTATTTGGGTATTGTCTTGTGTGTTGCGACAAAGCACCTCAATTCCTGCCTCACTTATTCCATTCACTACTATAGGTACTTACCTACCTACTTACTATTCTTCATACTCGCGCAAGCGCCCAAACGTCAACGTCGATCGTCTCAAACGCCTGCCTTTATCGATTGGCCTGTTGTCTCAATTCGCCCTTGCCCTTCCTTGCCTTACTCGCGGCAATTGACATCGACCCGTTCTTTACCGCTGATCCAAATCCGCCCAAAGTTGGAGATCGTCAGCCTGGCCTGCTTTCTTTCCCAGCTGCAACTGAGAACATCATCATCACCTTGTTGACGAGGTGAAGACGAATTGGACTTTCTACGTCATTGAGAACTGCCTCATAGCGACAGTGATCGGTACCCAAGTCAGCCTTGTTCTCCACGGATTGCTTATTGTTCTTTGCTGCCCCTGCCGCTCTTTGCCTTTGTGCTGCGTTACATTGTGTGTTGAACACACCTTCACCAGCACCAAATCTCCCAAGTCACCAGTGAACATCTCGCTCGCCGATCACGATTTATCAACACAAGCGCCAAGTCAATCATTTGTTTACCATCATGTTCTGACACCAAAAAGCGAACACAAGGAGGAACAGCATACACTTACTTTCTTTAAAACCACCACTGACCTCTTGACTCTTCGGGGACCCTTTGTTCGTCGCACAAGTATACTGTCCATCATTCATTCACAGCGAATTGCGAATTCTCCCTCTTCATTCGTCTGAAGACCCCGGATAAAAAGAAACCGACTCTCATTTAATACTGCACTTGCTCCCAGAGAGCAACTACTTAACAAGATGGATTTCACGCGGCGCAGGATCGCCGATATCAGCTTATACATACCAACATCAACCCTCAAATCTCGTGGCGAAGCCGCTCCTGCAGATGCTGAGGCAACTCCAAACTATCACTCAAATCTCGATGGTGTAAACCAACCTATGAATTTACTTTTTAAAGATGCCTTGTGGTGGACCTTGGGTATTATGGCCCTTGTTGTTCTGTCCATCAGAATAATTGAAATCCTGTGGATGAGACTCCGTCAGGTGGCTGCCATGAATGTGTCCGGCTCCAAACAAGCGTACTGGAAGATATCTCAATGGAGCTGGATGCCAAACGTCAAGAAGAACCTCATATACGCTCCTCTATGGAACAAACGCCACAACAGAGAGTTCAAGTTATCCTCTGCTATTAGCATGGGAACGCTTCCTTCACGACTTCATTTCATCATCCTCTTCATCTACCTGGGCAGCAACTTCGCCTATATGTTCGTCCTCAACTGGCACAATGAGAACAAGCTTGCTTTCTGTGCCGAGTTACGAGGCCGCTCAGGAACCTTGGCCCTGGTCAACATGGTGCCCTTGATCATTTTCGCTGGGCGCAACAACCTCCTCATCGGCTTGCTCAAGATCAGTTTCGACACCTACAATCTCCTACATCGATGGATGGGTCGTATTGTGGTCCTCGAGTCTATCATTCACACTATCGCCTGGCTCATTGTCGCCGTCGACGACTTGGGTTGGGATGGTGTTGGCCATACACTTTCCCATGGACTTTTTGAGGGCTCGGGAGCCGTTGGCACCGTTGCTATGACCTTCCTCCTTCTGCTTTCTGTTTCGCCTTTGCGTCATGCCTTTTACGAGACTTTCCTCAACGTTCATATTGTCCTAGCCTTCGTTGCCTTCGTCGCTACATGGATTCATTGTGCTTCGTCTGCACTTAAAGGCGGCCTACCTCAACTTCCCTGGATCATGGCTATCATGGCCATCTGGTTCGCCGACCGCCTCGCTCGTATGCTCCGGATTGTATTCGTCAACTGGTCTTCCAAGGGGTGGACTGATGCGGTGTGTGAAGCTATGCCCGGCAACGTCACTCGAGTCACCCTCAACTTACCGCGATATGTCGATATCGAGCCTGGCACTCACGCGTACCTGCGCTTTTGGGGTCTTTGTGCCTGGGAGAGTCATCCTTTCTCTATCTGCTGGGTCAATCATGTACGCGACAACAGCTTGCCAATTGCGGAAAAAGATCCTCTCCACGCAGTCGACAAGTCAACCATGACCACTACAGTCTCTTTCCTGATTGGAGCACAGACAGGCTTCACCAAGAAACTCTTCGACCGTGCCTCCAGATGCCCGCGAGGTCTCCGTATCAAGGCTGCGATGGAAGGGCCTTACGCTGGACATAACAGCCTTGATTCATATGGCCATGCAGTCCTCTTTGCCGGCTCCACTGGAATTACTCACCAAATCTCCTACATTCGCCATCTCCTTGAAGGATACAACCAGGGAACTACTGCTGCTCGACGCATTACACTTGTCTGGATTATCCGCGAATACGAATCTCTCGAGTGGGTGCGGCCCTACATGGATACGATTCTTCGTATTCCAAACCGAAAAGATATCCTCCGCATCCAGATCTTCGTCACCCGTCCTCAGAACCCACGCGATATTGTCAGTGCTAGCGCCACGGTGCGCATGTTCCCAGGACGGCCGAACGTTCCCCTCATCCTGGCCCGAGAGGTGCAAGAGCAGATGGGTGCGATGTGCGTCACAGTCTGCGGCCCTGGTGCCCTTGCTGATGATGTTCGGGGAGCTGCCCGAGCAGTGCAGGGCTCGACCGTGGTGGACTTTGTAGAAGAAAGCTTTACGTGGTAGACTGTCACGAGAGTGTTGGAAGTAATCAAGAGGTTTCCGTTCGAATTGTACATACTTACCGCAAGTGGGGGTTATTTCATGCAGGGAGGGTGATATCATGGACAATCATAGCGTAAAAGCGTTTCCATAAAGCAATCGTATCATTAGAGACCTTAAGAGAACAATTACTGGAACGAACCATATGCTTGTATTAGTGACATGTTTAGCTGTAATCCAGGACCTGGGAACATCATCAGACCATGTACTTAGTACCATACCCGGTCCCTTAATTGATGAGGCTCGGCCAGGCAAACCAAGCACATGTGATTTCCACCCAATTAAGGTTCAGTTGTCAGATCCAATACCTACCAAAGGAAGGCACGGAGACCCGTCCCTGCCCCGCAAACCTTTTCTCTCAGGGCAGGTGGGACTCAAGTTTAATGGAGTGAAGTACGTACCTGCCTCACGTCGCGTCTTCCATCAATGACGCGATTGTCACAGCCAAACCTTTCAACTTCAACCAAGCGCTCAGACAGTACAGGTCCTCAACGGATACAAGGGTATAACTAGATTGTATTCTAAACTGATGCCTTCATTTGCACGACTCACTCCATCGCACCAATGCCTACTCGAACTCATGATTCCTCGTCGCATTCGCGATCACCATCGCCGCCCTCAAGAGCCACACCAGCGCATCGGGATTTAGCGGTCAGAGAACGGGATTCAAGCCGCTCCGCATCTGGAGCCAAGAGGAAGAGAGCGGACACAAGAAACGGAGAACCCGCGAGCCATCGAAGACGGACCGTTGAACCTCCCGCGGGCAGCGAAGACGAGGAGGAAGATGAGGATATCTACGATCCAGACCAGCCACTGGAGGAGCGTCGCAGAGTCCAGCAAGGCTTCAGAGATTTACTTCGCGATGTGACAGAGAACACTGAGGAATACCTACAAGGTGACTCCCGAGGGCTTCATGAGGCCATTATCCGCGCCGATGAACTATCGAAGAAAGTGCGACAGACTACAGAAGCAACAATTGACTCGCGGCTACTCGTTAGCACTACCGACTTATCTTACCGAAAGACTTTGAGACTCACACAAGGCAGCCTCTCTCAAGGCATCGATGTTGATGAGTTTGTTTCAAAATGCATCACATATATGAGACATGGTCGAGGAATTATGGACGATAATGCACCCGAGCTCTCGAGCACCCAACGTCAAAGAAGAAGGACCACAAGAGGGGATGAAGATGGCGAGGACGACATCGGGGACGAGGGTGATATGATGAACTGGCCGCATCTTGGCCGGTTCGCAAGTTTACCGTACATCAGGCGTCCCCCCCTCCCTGGGTTCCTCCTTGGGCCTCTATCGGTCGAGAAGAAGGCTCGCAAGATTACAAAGCGAAGTGCCCCCTTCAGGCCTAACAATCTGACGGAGACGCGTCCAGAAGTTCTCAATGTCGAGGATTTGGCCAAGAAAGAGAACGATCTCACCGCAATTTGCGGCAAGATTCTCCATCAATTACAAACTCTCCAGGCGACCATTCAAGGAACTGTGGCGGACCTGATTGATGAAAATATGGACGATGAGGAACAGACCAGGATTATGCATCAACATGGCCTTCGGAGCACCGGCGGCATTGACTTGATGCGGTTCGTTGTGAATCCCAAATCATTCGGCCAAACCATCGAAAACATGTTCTACGTCAGTTTCCTTGTCAGAGACGGCAGAGTAAAGATCGATTTTGATGAATTCGATTTACCAGCGCTTGGTTAGTTAGTCATGGCCGGGACGACTGAAACACGCTAACTCGATGTTTAGAAATCACAGAGAGAGATGTCGAGGGAGAGGAAGAAGAGCCGACACGACACGGGGCAGCGAAACACCAAGCAATTCTTTCCATGGACATGGAGACCTGGCAGGATATCATTGACACATTCGACCTCAAGGAGCCCATGATTGCTCACAGAAAGGAGGTGACGACTTCGGGACCTGGTGCGCGGGGTTGGTATAGCTGAGTGGGAAAGGGGACGCATGGACAAATGTGCCGACCTTTCAAATCCATCATTCATTGTCTCGAAACACACGGGATACCCTTGATCGCATGTGAGACATCTATCAGGCAGTGGTTCGGAGATGGCCAACATGGTGTTGGTTGTGCACAGGCCCTTAGCAAACAAACTGTTTTCTTTGTTCTTGCTCTTCCCTGACCTCTGTTGTCGGGGCAGTAGTGAAGAATTATTCGATCGGCGGCGATGAGCCTTTGTGTAAAACTGTCTGTACACTGCAAAAGGTGTGCGCCTCGTTTTATTTTTGACAGATTGCAAACATTGTCAAACAGAAGTGTCTGATCCAAAGACTGCGAATAGACAAAGGCATCCATGCACTTGCAAGCCGCTTGCTTAATCTGCTTGCTTAATCCCTTCATAACTCCCTCACAGTCCTCGTGTCCCTTGATCGAGTACCAGCGTCTGTTTCAATAATCCTTTTCACATGGTTGCAGGGCAAAATCGCTGCCTTTGTCATATTGACCCGGAAGTCGTGCAGCAACATTGTCACACATCCGGATATATTCTCAAAATCCACCTTTGTCAAATACCCTGTCAGTCAAGATGTCAGTTATTCATCCCTTCGTCGAATTTGAAAAGGACCTCGATATTCGAATTGCCGAAACAGGCGCAAAATGGAATTACAAGAAGGACAGCCTCGCGTCAAGTCTAGACGAATTTTACGAAACGGAATGTCTTAAAGAGCCTTCCAAATTTCCAAAGATGGCCCTCGAAGTCATGCAAGCTTTTATAAAGACAGCCCATAGGTCGCTTGAAGACCTGCTTGAATGGGTTTATGCCACACAACAGAGTCAGGATGATGAGTCCAAGCGCCAGCTCAAAGAGCTGGTATATAGTCTGGAGTATCACTTCCAGAGACTGACGTCACGAAACGAGGGACAAAGGCATCAAGTAGAACAGCGGTTGATCAAGACGGCGAGGAGCAGCCCCCCTAACCCTGCCTCAAACCCTGAGCAGAAGCCAGAAAAGCCCGTACCAAAACGTCGAACTTCCGTGTTAAACCGCGTTGGCAGTGCTGGGAAGGCTTTCGAGTGTGCCAAAGTTACTGAGAGGATACTACCCAATTGGCAGCCAGGACCCTCTCACCGTTCTCGTCGGAGACAGAATGCTATGCGCATGGAAAAGACCTTGAAAGGCCTAAAAGAGAACCCAGCTATTTCTAGGAAGAGGTGGCAAGGACCGGCTCGTCGCACCTCGACGACGGCCTTAAGACCGCCCGCGGCGATCCGGCCCAAAAAGCGACATGCAAAAACATCTCTGCGGCAGGAACTCGATGCTTCCGAGTTGCAAAGTGACGATCATGACGATGTTCTTGACAAAACAGACGCAAAACCTTCATTCAAGCAGGAGTCTGCCACTGCTCAGGGTCATGGGCATCCTCACATAGGCAAGGAACTCCTTATAGACGACGCACTTAATCTTGGGCAACAACTCAATGAAGAGTTTAGTACCACATCCCCTCTGGCTGATATCGAAGAGGACTCGGATAGTGGGAATACCGAAGTCGAAGAAATGGCCGAGGAGGAAAAAGGGCAACAGAAGAGGGCTCTTCAAGAGAAACCTCAATCTGGGCCTGATGGCACCATTTCGCTTTCACCCATAATGGCAATGCGGCTCCGGAAAACCCTCCTGCATAACAACGAGCGTGTCGATTTTGCAATAGCAAGATGCGAAAACCTGGAAAAGCACGACATGAATGCGAGTTCCAGGAATGATCTCATTGATATCTGGGTACAAGCAATAAAGGATCACCATTACAAATTCATGTCGATCAAGAGTTTCTTTGCTGACATCGCCCACCATGTGTTGGAATTTGATCTCCCTCCAAATGCGGCGCGGACTTCGGAAGCCTCTAGCTCTAGCTCTATGCTTGGATACTCAGAAACCTCTGCGGGCACGATAGGCCCTCAGTGTTTGTCTACTGCCCCTTCCAGCGGATCTCGCGATAGCTTCGTTAGCAGTAACGACGACCATGACGGTGACGATGCAGAGATGTACGCAAGTAGCGAAACGAAGCGTCCTGTTTTTCCGGACAGCAAGCCAGCGGCAAGCTTCAGACCTGGATGTTCTCGGGAGCTCAGTGTTTGGCAGCAAAAGATCAAGAAAAACAGAGACTCCGTGACCCGACACCCTTACCTGAGCCCTCCTTCGTCCGCTGGAACGCAATACAGTAAGACGCCGCAAAGCAGCCCGAGAGATGGAGACTCACCCAAGAAGTGGCAGAGTAGTCCGAAGAATGAGAATACTCCCCAGAAGGACAGTGATGATGAGGAGGAGGCTGGCTCTGAAGATAAGAAAGGAGATGACCCTGCTGGAGACGTGTCGAGCAACGGCAGCAGTGAATCCTCAGACATACCTGAAGCATCTCAAGAGGCCAACACGCCAGCACCAGGGAACAGCGATGGCGGCGATGATCCGGATCCAGATCCTACTAAAGGGGCTACCGCTGAAATTGCCCTTTCACATTCATCAACAAAGGCTTCTGGTACCTTCCAATCCCTGAAACTGGGGCTTTGGGTCTTGGTCTCGTTGGCGATGCTGTTTATCCGTAACCAGGTCTTGGCCTGGCGTCGTGCCCTCAAGTTTATCTATCAAGTTTTCTCCTGGTCCTATCACCGTTTCATCAAGTGGGGGAACGTGGATAACGACGGCAAAGCGCTGACATACCCCAACCCAGTTCCGTATATGGAGTTGTGTCTTGTTTTCGACTGTATTTTCTTCCTGTTTGTTCTTAATTTCTTCCTGCTTGTTCTTGGCTTATGGTTAGAGCTGTGCCAGGAAAGACACCTGTGGTCTATGGCCAACGGCCAGACGAGGATTCATATGTTGACGTACATGGCAATACAACGGCCATGGATATCAACTTTGGTCTCTTATTATACAAGCTCATTATTGTATATCCTCGGGCTTGTGAAGGTATTGCTATCCTGGATGTCGGCCGGTCCGAGTGTTTTTATGCAGCTTCTTTATGGGCGTGTTTCACAGATATCGTTAAAAGTGCAGTCTTGGTAATCAAGACATACAAACTGACCGGTGGCTGATGAAAGAGATAGTGGTTGGGGGTTTCTGGATTATTGTTTTTGTTTGTTAACAGTCGCTTTCAAGGGTATAGTTATACACGTATGTGTGAGTTACTTTTGTGTGGTGTTGGACCTAATGTGTGCTCTTGGTCTGAGGGGTAGAGTTTAAGCTGCGTATACTCC
The DNA here is from genome assembly GCA_017165645.1 of Fusarium sacchari. NCBI lineage: Eukaryota > Fungi > Ascomycota > Sordariomycetes > Hypocreales > Nectriaceae > Fusarium > Fusarium sacchari. Next base: position 1,218,723 of record JADANP010000006.1, read on the forward strand.
CAAATAGTACAGTATTGTATTGCGTGCTGAGCTGTGTAGTTTATGGCCAAAATATCCAAAACCAAAGAGCTTCCATATAATTCTGATTGAGCCGAGGTTGAACTCTTGTATCGGGCTCTCGGGGTGAAGTAACGAGCCGGATGGACCCAGCCAGCTATAGAACGTTGAGATGATATTTGGAATCAATCAATCAATTGCGAGCTGCCAATAACTTTGACAGTATTGATCCGGTTTGCCAGGGAACCTTTCAGCTGGTTGGTTACATGGTAGATAAGAGAATTGAATAGATATCTACCTAGTACCTAGTAAAATTATGGTCCAAAAGTCTGTAAACACCACACAGTGCCACATATAAAACTCACTAACTATATCTTAAGATTAAATAATATTATAAATTTCTAAAATAAAATAATATAAATATTATAATAATTTAACCTTTAAACAATACTTTTTATATATAAATATTTTTATTTTATTAAGTAGATTTATAAATATATAGGTTTTAAAGTAAAAGGTAAGAATTAATATAAATTTTAGGATATAATTTTTTATTTATACTATATTTCTTTTTATTATTACCTTATAATTAACTTTAAAAACCTACTTTTTTTAAAACCTTTTATTAAACTATTAAACCTTAATAAAAAATTTAGATTTTTATATATAATATTATTTAATAGTTAAATTATAATATAAAATTTAATTTATATTTTTAGCTATTTTATTTAATATTTTATAAGGCTTTAAAAATAAGATAAAAGTGGAGTTTAAGGTGTGCACTGTATGCCTGTTTACGGACTTTTGGACCATAATTTTACCTTGTGCTGCATCTCAGCCTGAAAGTGCAGGGCGGTCAGCGTATTATTTAGTAAGGTAGGTAGTCTACGGAGTAGGTACGGTATTTCAAATACCTAAGGTACCTACACCTCACATTGGATGGGATTGGATGTAGGCTGCTCCGTGGGTTGTATCCACTATTGACGCTTGAATTAGCAGCTCAGTCCGTCCCCATTTCCAGGGTCTCGGGCCAACTCAGCCAGAGTCGGCCGATTTGATTGTCAGTACCTTATGGATCGGAATGTTGATGTCATTGAAGAAAGGCAGAGACTAATTTGATTCTCTACTGGAATAATATTATCAATTCAAGTTCAGACTCCGCCTCGACATTGGATGACAATTAATTGATTAACGTATTAGGTGCCTTGCTCGCTCGTAATGATACGCCCAACGTCTCGAATTCAATACTTAAACATCAACGCACCCAGATCATTCCAGCGCCAAGAAAGATTCCTTCTACTTTCACGTGCATTCAAACAGACTCCAACACACGACTTCAACGTCATCCATCTCCAACCTCGTCTTAGACCCAAATTCACAACCTCTCCTCTCACTCTACCAGCACAGAATCACAACCTCAGCACGCAATCAGAAACCTCCAAGTCAACAGAAATGTCGTCCAAACTCATCCCTTCAGACCCTGATCATGTCATGGTCATTCGCAATGTCACCCCCAACATTGCCACTTTCTCAGTCCCCTTTTCACGATTTGGAAAGGTCAAGATCGGTGGCCGAGGCACTCTAGGTATGCTCTCCTACTCCTAACAAGTAACTTGAGCGTCACACTGACCTCCAATAGTCAAGCTCACCTCTGGAGGCCTTGCCATCTTCTCACCAGTCGCACTCACCAAGGCCACCCAAGCCAAAGTCGCGGAGATGGGAGGCGATGTCCGCTATATCGTCGCTCTGGACTATGAGCACCATATCTTCCTGTCTGAGTGGAAGAAGGAATACCCTTCGGCCAAGATCATCGGCCCAGAGGGTCTCCCAGAAAAGCGAGCCAAGCAGACCGACGATCCCAAGATCAACGACGATGAGTTTGCTGTTGTCTTCAAGAAGGAAAACAAGCGAGAAATCAAGATCGACCCCGACTTCGATGCCGATTTTGACTATGAATACGTCGACGGCCACGCCAACCTTGAGATTGTCTTCTTCTACAAGCCTGAGCAAGTCCTGATCCAGGCTGATCTTCTCTTTAACCTACCCCCCACCGAGCAATATAGTAAAGTGCCCGAATCAGAATTGCCCGCAGATGGAGCCGTTGGCAAGCTCTTCGCCTGTGTTCAGAACCCCCGTGGAGACACCAAGTGGTTACAGAGATTCAACTGGTATCTTCTCGCCAAGAACCGTGAAAGTTTCAACGACAGCATGGCGCAGATCGCCAAGTGGGACTTTCATACCATGATTCCTTGCCATGGAGATGTTTTGGAGAGAGATGGAAAGGAGGTGTTTATGAAGGTGTTTGACTGGCATCTCCAAGGTCACAAATAGACATAAAGCATGATGAGATGACGGCGATGAGATGACGGTGATGATGATGATGTTGTTATTGTACGAGCAGAGCAGAGCATAGAAGACGAGTTGGGGAGTGGTGTACAAATATCTGTAGTAATTTGTATTAATACCGTATATACGCCTGAGAAATGCTTTGATATACCGACTAGTCTGATAGTCTTCCAATAATGCATCACTGTACAGTTTCAGGATTGCAACACCACCATGTCTTGACTCAGGATTTTGACTGGCCTCGGGAGAATATAATGGTTTGAAATGTCAAAAACCGACTAAACATTGGGTATAATACTATTTTGAAGTCGAAACGCCAGCATTGCAACAATCGTCCATGCATTTACTTTTGCCCTTATCCAGTGTACGCCTCTTAATGCCTTCACTTCTATCCGTCGCGATCTCATCGGACATGAACTCTCGGTTGCGCGACGACTCTGCAGCAGAAATAGTCGACTGCTTCCTCACTCTTTCTAAATGTGCAGTCTCGGGAACAGCTGACGGCTGTGTCGATTGTTTCCTTGACGGAGGCTCGGGCTCCATCTCTACAAATCCAAACACAGGATGTTCGGCACTGATCAATTCTCCTCCTTTGTGAACGTAGTCGCTGAGTTTCCCGAGTATGACAAACTCAACCTTGAGTTTTACCGAGTAGGCCACTGCCTTAATGCCCTGTTGCCACAGGAAATTGTTGGTAAAGCTAACGGCGAGGAGCGTGACATCGACTAGAACGATTCCCACGTTAATAGCAAACAGGTGCCATATTATCCGAGGAGTCTGGTTTTGAGCTTCTTTCCTCTTGATGATCTCCATTGTTTTCCAAATGTAAAGACCCGAAAGGAAGAAGTCTTGAGCACAGAAGAATGCGAGCTGAACTTTTTGGACCTTGATGAATGCACCACTGCGGTCGAGCTTTTGCTGCGTGCTGATGGAAAACAAAAGAACAGTAACCGCGCTATGCCATATAATAGCATTAAGGATGATCATCCATCTCGCAAGCTTCAGAATGGTGATACTTTTGACGAGCAAGTTGAGTCGAGAATATAGAACAAGAGCTTGGCCAGTAGTCAGGAGTATCCAGCCAATATCGTTTATGAGCATATTTGCAACGTCCCCTACAGCGTCGAAATAGCGAACCAACCAGCCACTCGCATACGGCGGCACACCTACGGAAGCCACAGCAAGGCTCCACGAGAAGAGGTCGTTATGCCGCCTGGATGATGTCAAGATGAGGAGGAGCAGTTCGATGCCATTGTACAGCGAAATAGTGGCACAGGTCTATAGGGCGAGTTAAAAGGAGTACTCGAGTATCGAATTCGACAGGGGCCGTACTATGACTATCATGGCCTCTGGGGTGTATCTCCCCGAAGACGTAAACTTGGAGGCAGCATCGGTGCGTCTCGAAAGAGACATGTTGGCCTTCTTTGGGCGGACCTTGGCCGTGGCATGAGTTGAAGCAGCAGAGAGCAGTGCTCTAGAGAGAGAGAGACCGCATTGAGTCCGAGAGTTGAAGGTTGTTGAGATTACCTACTATAGGTATAGCACCTAGGTAGGTACCTACTAAGTTATGACGCCTCAAAGGGCCGCCGCACGTGATAGGTCCTCTTGGACCGACCTACAGCTCAGAGGCTCAGGTGCTGGGGCTTGCTAGGCCAGGGATACGAAATGCCTAGAGTTTTGGCGCATGTCTCTGAGGGATATCCATTGATTGATGGGGATGATGGTGTGGCTTCTAGGTTTGGGCTACGCGCTTTGAAGATTGGGATGCGCCTAGCTACTAACTATGCAGTATCCATGTCCGCTGTGAGACAAGACTGCGGATCAGGATATAAGTGCCGCAGAGGGTAGCTACCCAGTACATACTAACCTCCACTATTTGATGTAGTAGTATGATATGAACCAATGCCCGGGACTGGTCAATTTATTTATTTGGCAGACGGGAAGTATAAGAAAGTCTGGGGTCATTAGGCATCGAGAATTGCCATGTCTACTCCGTATATACAATATATATACGTGACTAGGTACCTACTCTATACTCCATGTTAAACCTACTGAGATAAAAGGCAGTGCATTTTCTGATAAAAAACCTTATTTCTTTAAATAAAAAGTTATATAATTAAATTACCTTTCTTTTTAAGTTAATTAAAATAATAAAAAATTACTTTAATTAAATATTAATTTAATTAATAATTTAATAATTAAAAGTCTTAAAGCTATATATAATTATATAATTATAATTATTAATAATAAATTATTAATTAATAAAATAAATTACTTTTAAAAGAAATTAATAATATTTATTTAATATATTTTTATTAATTAAAAAAAATACTTTTTAAATAAATTTATTAATTAAAATTTCTTTAAATAATTTTATATTATATAGCTTTAACTTAATAATAACTAATAAATAAAATCTAGGTATTTTAATAAATTATAAAAGTATTAATAGTAAAGTCTTTAGTTAAATTAAAGTCTTAATAAACTTAATTAATAAAATTACCTTTAGGCTATAATATCTTAAATAATTTTAATTAAAATAAATATATTATTTAATTAGCTAAAAAGCTTTAAAAAGCCTAATTAAGTCTATAAATTCTTTATAACTTTAACCTTTTCTTTTTTATTTATATTTTATTAAAGATATTTATTTTAATAATTATAAAATTATTAAAAAACTAAGTAAACTTATTAGTAAATTCTTTACCTTAATTATATTAAATTAATAATATTAACTTTAATTATAATTAAAATAATAAACCTATAACTAATAACTATTAATTAATTAAATATATAAAAATTTCCTTTACTTAATTATAACCTTAAAATTAATTAAAATAAAATTATAAATTTTATTAAAAATATAATCTTTTTAGCTAAAATATAAATATAAAAGCTAGTAAAAAAGGTATTTATAATTAATTATAATAATTAAATAGATTATTAATTACTTAATTTAATTATCTTTAAATATAAGATATTTTATTACCTAAACTATAATTTTAATATTATTTAAAGGTAATATAAATTTAAAATTCTATTTTTAAAATTAAATAATAATATATTAATATCTTAAGGCTAGTAAATCCTTAAATTAATAATTTAAAAAAATATAACTTATAAATTATATATATTATTAATCTTATCTCTAGTTTAATATACTGCTTCTTTACTAATATTACTTTATCTACTCTTAAATATAAAGTTAATTAATTATATACCCTAGTATATATAATTAATTAATAGATCTAGTTATTATTAACTTTAGGTTAATTTAGCTTTTACTAACTAACTTATATAAAAGTTAACCTAATTCCTTTAATTCTAACTTTAATAAAACCTTTAGTCCTAGAACCCTGCTATTACCCTGCCTTTATCCTTATATTAAAAGCAGTATTCCCTTTATTATAATAACCCTTTTAGCTATATTAAAAAGCCACTTTTTATATATATTTAAGTTTAAGCCTATAAAAATAATAAAGAATATAGCCTAGTTTAATTTAAAGAGATAACTTTTTTTTAAAACTTTCTTTAAGTCTTTTAAACCTAATAGCTTATAATTAACCTAGGTTAAATTAATTAAGCTAAAATAACCTATATAATAAATTAACTTAATTAAATTATAATTAAAAATAGCTATTTTAATTAGGTTAAATTAATATTTTAATAAGAAGTTTTTTTTAATAGTAGCTATTATTATATAAATTTCTTTTAGTTTTTTATTATTAGCTTTTTATAAGGCAGGCCTAATAGCTATATTAAGGTTATAGCTAGTTATATAATAGGCCTAATAATATAGCTATAGGCTATTTTATATAGGTATTATATTAGTAGCTATAATTAATATTAATAGCTATAATTAATAGAAAAAGTTAGGTTAGGGAATATACTTAAGTATAATAAACTTAGCCTAGTATATTAAATAGGTTAATTAGAAATCTTTTAACTAGGGTAAAGAAAGAAGGCTAATATAACTACTAAGAAATAAGTAATATTAATATTACTTAGTTAAGGTAGTAATTATATTACTAAGGCAGATAAACCTTATATAATTCTAACTTTTAAAATATAGGCCTATTATAGAGGCCTTATTATTTAAGTATTTATATAAAAAGTTAAAAGCTTAATAGCCTTATTAGGCTAATAGTAAGGGAAAAAAAATTAATCTTATAATTATAATTTCCCTAATCAGGTTCTAGGCTCTTGCATACAGGCATCGTGTCAGTGGCTATGATTAATGTTAGTAACTGCAACCAACAGAGGGAAAGTCAGGTCAGGGAATGTACTTTATAATAGACTTAGCCTGGTTAAAAAGGTCAATCTAAGATCTTTTAGCTAGGGTAAAGGAAAAAGGCTAATATAGCTGCCAAGGAGCGGTATTAATACTGCTTAGTTAAGGCAGCAATTATACTACTAAGGCAGATAAACCTTATATAATTCTAACTTTTAAGATATAGGCCTACTATAAGGGCCTTTTTATTTAAGTATTTATATAAAAAGTTAAAAGCTTAATAGCCTTATTAGGCTAATAATAAAGGAAAAAAAAAATAATTATAATTTATATTAACCTATAAATAGGCTTTTTATAAGTAATATTTAAAGTTTATATATAATAAAATTATTTAAAAAATTCTATTAAAGTTAATTATATAAAATAAAAAGTTTTATATATAAAAAAGAATTTATATTTAAAAGTTAAAGCCTTTAATAAATAAAAAAAAGCTATAATTAATTAAATAAAATTTACTTAATTAAATATATTCCTTTTATAAAATAATAATTAATATTATAAAAGGCAATAAATAATAATATTAATAGTAATTTTAATAAAGAAATAATTTTATAATATAAAAGTTTTTATTAAATATATTTATAAATTAAAAAGATTTAATATTTTTATTTAATTTATAAATAAAAAGATTTTAAAATTAAAAAAATTTAAATTTAATAATTATTTAATTAAAAAATAAAATAAAATTTATTTTTATTTTATAAATTTCTTTTAATTAATAATAAAGTTATTAAATTTAATTATATTATATATTTAATTTATATTAATAATATATTAATATTTAGCTAGTTTTTATAATTATAAACTAGTTATATATTATATTTTTTTTTTCTTTATTATTAGCCTAATAAAGCTATTAAATTTCTAACTTTTTATATAAATACTTAAATAATAAGGCCCCTATAGTAGGCCTATATCTTAAAAGTCAGAATTATATAAGGTTTATTTGCCTTAGTAGTATAATTACTGCCTTAACTAAGTAATATTAATACCGCTTCTTAGCAGCTATATTAGCCTTTTTCCTTCACCCTAGCCAAAAGATCTCCAATTAACCTGTTTAATATACCAGGCCAAGTTTATTACACTTCTAAAGTATATTCCCTAACCTAACTTTCCCTCTATTAGTTATAGCTACTAATATTAATTATAGCCACCAACACAATGCTATAAAATAGCCTGCAGCTATATAATCAGGCCTACTGCATAACCGGCCATAACCTTAATACAGCTATTAGGCCTGCCTTATAGAGAGCTAATAAGAAAGACTTAAAAGAGATCTATATAATAGTAACTACTATTAGAAAGAACTTCTTATTAAGGTATTAATTTAACCTAATTAGGATAGCTATCTTTAATTATAACCTAATTAGGTTAATCTATTATATAAGCTATCTTAGCTTAATTAATCTAAACTGGGTTAATAATAAGCTATTAGGTCTAAAGGACCTAGAAAGGGTCTTAAGGGAAGGTTATCCCCTTAAATTAGATTAGGCTGCATTCCTTGCTGCCTTTATAGGCTTAAATGTATATAAAAAGTGGCTTTTTAATATAGCTAAAAGGGTTATTATGGTAGAGGGGGTGCTGCTTTTGATGTGAGGATAAAGGCGGGGTAATGGCGGGGTTCTAGGACTGAAGGTTTAAAGGAATTGGGTTGACTCTGTTTATGTAAGTTAGTCGGCGAAAGCTAAATTGACCTGAAGTTAATGACAAATCTACCAATTAATCACACGTGCCGGGGCACGTGACCAATCGACCTTACGTATAAGGGCTGCAGATAAAGTGATATTAGTGAAGAAGCAGTGTATTAAACTGGGGGTTATATATTATATAATATAATTTATTTTTATCTTTTTTTATTAATATTATAACTTTAAGTTATTAACTTTTAATAACCTGCCTAAACTTATATAAAACTTAATATATTTTTCTTTTAAATCTTATAATTATCTTTTTTTTATTTTAAATTTTATAATATATTATCTCTTTTATATAACTTTTATTACTTTATTATATAACTTACTATAGCCTTTTCTATTAATAGCTTAATTAATTTTATTTTTTATATTATAGCCTTTTCTTAAATAAAGCTTATAGGAATTAAATTATAGGCTTTTTTTAAGTATTATAATAATATAATTATATTATTATTAATAATTCTAATTAAAAGTCAGGCTAGATAACTTACTATTAAAGTATATTAAATAATTAAAATATAATATCCTTTTAAGTAATTAACTTAATAATATTAACTTAATAAAGCTTTATTACCTAAGAAATAAAAAATATTTAAATTATAGTAAATTTTAAAGATATTTAAATACTTTTTAAGGCTAATTTATAAACTTAAAAAAAATTAAACTTATATTTAAAAATTAAAAAATATATAAAATATTAATAATAATATATAAAAGTAATTTTAATAAATATAATAAATAAATAAATAAAATTAAAAAAATTAATTTATATTATATTAAAAAATATTTTTTATAATAAATAAATTTATATAATATAATAATATTTTAATATTTTATTTAAATTTAAAAAAACTATATATAATATTAATAATATATTAAAAAAGAAAAATTTTTAAAAAATTGTAAAAATATAATATTTAAATATATAATTTAAAATATTTTTATTAAAAAGTTAAAATATCCTTATAATAATATATAAAATATAGCTATTTAAAGTTTTAAATAAAAAAATAATATAATAAAATACTTATTTTTTAATATAATATAATATAAGGTATTATATATTATATTAAAAAATATAATAACCTTAATAATAAGTCTTAAAGTTATATAGCTATTATTATAAACCTTATAATTTAATTAAATAAATAGCCTTAGTTTATAAATATAAAAAAGATATTTTCTCTAGCTTTAATAAGCTAAATGCCCTTTTTATTATTATTTTATTAAGGTAATTATTATTAAAATTTTAACTTTTAAAAACTAAATTATAATAATTAAAAACTTAAAAAAATTATTAAAAAGTTAAAATATTTTTATAATAATATATAAAGTATAGCTAATTAGGGTTTTAAATAAAAAAAATAATATAATAAAATATTTATTTTTTAATATAATATAATATAAAATATTATATATTATATTAAAAAAATATAATAATTTTAATAATAAATCTTAAGGTTATATAATTATTATTATAAACCTTATAATTTAATTAAATAAATAGCCTTAATTTATAAGTATAAAAGAGATATTTTCCCTAGCCTTAATAAGTTAAATATTCTTTTTATTATTACCTTATTAAGGTAATTACTATTAAGCCTTTAACTTTTAAAAATTAAATTAAAATAATTAAAAACCTTAAAACCTTATTATAAAATATATTATTATATTATTAATATTAATAATAGTTATAATTATTTAATTATAGTAATTTTTAAATATATAAATAGTTTTTTAATTAAAAATAATAATTTTAATATTATAAATATTTTAAATTTATATACCTTTTTTAAATAATAAAATATTATAAATAAAAACCTTTTATATATTAATAAGTTAATATTAATATAAAAAGTTAATTTATAATTTTAAATTATTAAATAAGGCTTTTTAAAATATTATTTAATTTATATAAAAATTAATTCTTTATTATATATATTATAAGCTAAAAGGTAGCTTTAATAAATTTAATTAATTACTTAAAATAAAATTAAAGCCTATTAATATAATAATAAGCTTTTATTATTAATATTATATTAAATAGTAATAATAATTAATATTAAATATAGTTTATAAAATTAAAATATATAGTTATAGTAATTAAATTAATAATATAAATATTATATTATAGAAATTAAAGGCTATTATAAAGTAAAGAAAAAAAAGTAAAAAAAAGAAAAATAAATTAAAAAATAAAGGTTTTAATATTAAAAAGAAACTATAAATATTAATAAATTAAAGCTAGCTTAATAAGTTAATAATAAATTAAATTAGGCTATAAAGTAATATAATATAAAAAATATAAATTAAAAATAAATATAAATAATTAATATTTAAATAAAAATTTATTAATAAATTTAATAATTAAAATTTAAAATAAATTAATTAATAATAAATATAAAATAATAAAAATATATTTTTTTTTTTTAAAATAATTTTTTTTAAAATAAATATTATTTTTTTAAAAAAAAACTTTTATTTTAATTAAATATAATTTTAAATTAATTAAATTTAATAAATTTAAAAAATTATATTAAATTTATTAAAATAAAAATAATATATTTTTTAATAAAAAACTTTATATTTTTAAATAAAAAGTTATATAATTAAATTTTTTTTAAGCTAGTTAAAATAATAGAAAATTACTTTAATTAAATATTAATTTAATTAGCAGTTTAATACTCTATGCCTTAATAATAATATATACCTTATCTAGGGGCACTTATAAAAAAGCTTAACTAGCGATACTACAAAGCATTTTAGTTAATATTCGGGAAATGAATCTTGACACATGCCGATGCTTGGTTGATGGAAATACGAGAACATGGTGTTGTATCCTATCAATAGTCACAACAGACTGGGAAGTGAGCTGCTAAACAAAAAGCAAAAAAGTGTCAATCCTCAGCCCGGCATAGTAGGCAGGTAGTTAGAGGTTCCGATGATGCGGTAACGGCGGCTGATCAAGGAACTAGCCACAAGCGGGAATTCATAGACAAGCAAATAAAAGGCTTGATTGGTGGCTCAGCGAATGATTGATTTTGAAAGTACGGAGTACATGAATAGAAAAAAGAAAGAAACATTCCTGTTTCGATTGCTCATTGAGGAGGTCAATGAATCTTGGCTCTGAGCAGCCAGAGTGATAATCTGTAGAGTGCCTTTATTAATATGCTTACCTCCATAAGGTTATGACGGGGTCCCATATGATTTTCTCCACCGTGACCACCAAGCTGAGCTGAGCTAGGTACCTTATCTTATCGCAACTCAACATCAGCCACTACCACTACTGTACCAACCTCTATTCACAACGCAACTCAGAACCTCCAGCCCTAAGAATAATTCTCATTATCTGCGCGCATTTGTACTTCTATTCTATTTACACAGCATGACATAGCCTATCATGTCTGAGTACGGGCGCATGGACCCGTTCTCCTTTGCGGCTTCCAAGGACGTCCATCATCCTGTGACCATTCGCATGTAATGCCCCCCTCGAACCCAACCCCCCATCATGGAATTACTGAAGCTGACCTTTGGCAGCATGAATCTCGAGGGAGACGAACCTCCCTTCAAGCACTCCACCCTTCTCGAGCGCCCCGACTTGCGCCACGTTGGGTCCAACCTTAGGTCCGCGACATTGCTCACTGCCCTGGCTTTTGTGATAGACTAACAAGAGCTGTTAGCCCATGCTCTGACCTTTATGTCACAGTGCAGATTTGGGCTGGATCAAAACCCTTGACTGTCCCTGTTCAGACCGCTTATAAACCTTTTCGATCCGAGCGAAAGTACGACAACCCCCGAATATGATGGCGTACAGCGTATTAACCAAGTTAGATGGAATGAGTGGCTACAGTTGCCTATTACATACAACTCCTTACCGGCGAACTCATGCTTGGCTATAACAGTATGGGATCTATCACCGACTGGCGGCAAAGGGGCCATTGGCCATGCCATTCCGTTTGGCGGCACCACACTGCCCATGTTTGATGAGGACAACCAAGTGCAGAAGGGACGACAAAAGTGCCTTGTTCACCGATACAAGAATGCAGACGGCACCGACAACTCAACAACGCCCGCGTTGGTTTCGACAAAGAAGAAGACAACGCGAAAAGGGGAAGTCCCTCCACTTGATAAGGATGCAGAAGAGTTAGAACGGATGGAGACCTTGTTCAAGAAACACGAGATGGGCGAGATCCCTCGGGTTGACTGGCTGGATCAGATGGTCTTTCGAAGCTTTGAGAAACGAGGCCTGCAAGCTGCCAAATCGTCAATGAAGATGCTCCAGAGACAACGAGCTATCAACGGTGAGAACGGCCCGGACAATCAAGATGGCGAAAACAAGGATGGACGCCCTGGACAGTCGACGTTCTTACTAAACGTGGAGTTGCCACGTTTCGATTTCCCCGTTGTCTTCGCTGACCACGAATACGATCCGCCCCCGATTTCAGCTTTCCAGAACCTCTCGGTTTCGCAGGCAAGCCTCGCGAACCGTCAGCCGGAGGTTCATTACGGCCCAGGCATCAATGCCGTGGGCGAGGGCACTTCAGCGCCCGGGAAACGGCTCATCAAAGTCTATGACCCTGAAGTTGGACATAGAGACAACCCTGCAGAGGCCAAGCATCGAAGACTATTCAGAAGCTCATATAGGCACGGCATCATTGATAAGAACTTGAAGCCGAACGCCAAGGTTCGAGATGAGCTCAATCTCATAATGTCGTATTCTCCAACTCATGTTCTCACCCCAGAAGAGGCAGATCTGGTGTGGAAATTTCGTTACCACTTGACACGAGACAAGAGAGCGTTGACGAAGTTTGTCAAATCTGTCAACTGGAGAGATCAGGGCGAGGCAAGACAAGCTATTCAAGTTCTCGGGCGTTGGACAGCAATCGATGTTGACGATGCGCTGGAGCTCCTCGGACCATCCTTTGACAACTCTGCTGTGCGTTCGTACGCTGTAGACAGATTACGAAAAGCCGACGACAAGGAACTTCTGCTTTATCTTCTTCAACTTGTCCAAGCGCTCAAGTATGAGCACATATCAGCAGATTCAGAAGAGGAAAGCAGTCAAGATTCATCTCTGGCCCGTTTCCTGATCCAGCGTGCGGCTGCCAACTTTTTGCTTGGCAACTATTTTCACTGGTATCTTATGGTTGAGTGTGACGATGCCAGCCCTGAGCAAGGTGTTGATAACCGCAACATCTACCGCAAGGTTGCATACGACTTCATGGCCGAGCTTGTCAAACAGCCAGATGGCCAGGAAACGCGCAAGACTCTGTTGCGCCAAGCAGAGTTAGTCGCTATTCTGTCAAGAATTGCTCAAGAGGTCAAGACCTCGAATGAATCCATTCCCAAGAAGGTCGACCGAGTTAAGCACTTTCTGGCTGACCCCAAGAACGAGCTGTTATCATTCGATCCGCCCTTGCCGATGCCGCTTGACCCTTCAGTGCTGATTACGAGCATCATACCAGACCAAACAGTTGTGTTCAAGTCGTCACTAAATCCGTTCAAGTGCACCTTCAAGACAACAAATGGGACCTCCTATGCTATTATATTCAAGCTGGGCGATGATCTTAGACAAGATCAGCTTGTTATCCAGATCATCACTCTTATGGATCAACTGCTGCAGAAAGAGAACCTTGACCTCAAGCTGTCACCCTACAAGATCCTGGCGACAAGTACTTCTGCTGGTGCCTCGCAGTTTGTACAATCCCAAAGTTTGTCAAGTATTGCTAACAAGTTCAAAAACAACCCAGCTTTGGCCTACCTCAAGATCAACAATCCGGATGACAATCAACCTCTTGGCGTCCGACAAGAAACACTGGACACGTATGTGAGATCCTGCGCAGGGTACTGTGTCATCACTTATATCCTAGGCGTTGGAGATCGCCACCTGGAGAACTTGCTTCTTGCACCTGACGGCCACTTCTTCCATGCCGACTTTGGCTACATTCTTGGCAGAGATCCCAAGCCTTTCGCGCCTCTGATGAAGCTGTCCAAGGAGATGGTGGATTGCATGGGTGGCGTGAACTCGGAGCATTACAAGCAGTTCAAGCAGTACTGCTTCCTTGCGTTTACGGCACTACGCAAAAACTCAAATCTTATTCTCAATCTCTTTAGTCTCATGGTCGATGCCAACATCCCTGATATCCGACTTGAGCCTGATAAGGCAGTGCTCAAGGTCCGAGACCGTTTCCACTTGGAATTGAGTGAAGAAGAGGCACTGAGCCACTTTGACCGGATCATCGAGGAGGCCCAAACATCTTACGCCCCCGTTGTCATTGACAAGCTGCATGAGTGGGCACAGGCTTTCAGGGCATAGAATGATTGGTAATGACACCAGCAACAGGAGTTGGGGCGTTCATATAATATATATTAGCTTTTGCCAGGCAGTAAATCAGATCTTGATATTTGCGACGTTATTATTTGCATTTGTCATTCCTTTCGTTGAGGACCCGTGTCTGCATATCCTTCAGACCAATGGTTTAAGGAAGGGCTACATATCACACTCTGCAGTGACCTGGTTTACCAGTTCATAGTGGAACAGTCAGCCCAGCCAATCACGGTGTACGTTATACTCTTATTCACACATTTCTATCCCGCCTATGTCTCGCCAAATGTGAAGATGCCCTTGCCCTTGCGGAATCCTTCAAGGCCCTGCTGTACGGCATTGCGCAGAGTCTCCTCCTCTGTCTCCCAGTCCCATTTGACCTCCTCGATAGGGACGTCGCGGAACTGGCCAGATCGAATGAGCTGAAGAATATCGTTGATGGCATGTCTCCTGCCGGTAGGATCCTCCTCATTGAGTCTGCTGAGCCAGAAACCAAGAAAACGGACATCTTTGAAGATAAGGAGAGCGAGGGGTAATGAGACTGGCTGCTTGGCCATGCCGCCATAGGAGACCATAGTAGCGCCTTTGCCGAGCGATCGAGCGATTGTGGTTGCTGACTTGCCACCAACACAGTTGAGACCTAGACCGATCTCCTCACGGCCCTTGCGGGTGATTTCTGCTAGTTGATCCTTCCACTGGGGGGCTAGAAACTGGGTTTCGGTGACGACGACATCTGCGCCGAGGTCTTGGAGCTCTTTCTTCAAAGCGTTAGTCGCTCTGGGTGTTTCGCGATCGCGAATAACGTTGATACTCCTCAAGCCCCAGAGCTTTCCAAATTGGATGGCAGCTCGTCCAACACCAGAGTTGGCGCCGTTCTGGATGAACCACTGACCACTGCCAACTTCAAGGGGGCGCATACCCATACCAGCTTGGAGACCAGCACTGGGCCCATAATGTCGCAGGATGCGGTAGGCGGTGCATGGGTTGACGCTGACAGTTGCGACTTGTGTAGGAGTCAAGCCTTCCTTATCGATCTTGATAAACTTATCGGCTTCAGCAATGGCATGTGTTCTCCAAGTGCCGAACTGGCCGATGGCGGGGATCACCCAGTCGCCTTTCTGTAGCGAGGAGGAGGGTGAGCCTGTGGAAACGACCTCGAAAACACCTTCGTTACCGGGAATAGCGGAAGGTTCGGCGGTACCAATTAAGTTGGTAAAGGGAGGCATAGAGCCATAAACTCCCTGGACAGTGTTGACATCGGCGGGGTTGATGGGGGCGGCGAGAGTTCGGACGAGGACCGAATCCGAGGGAATAGAAGGAGAGACAGAGTGACTGTGAAGCCTATAGACAGTTGTTAGTCTTGTTGACGGTGAGATATACGATACACATACTTGAGAACTTTGGCTGGGTCTCCAGGCTTTGAGAAGACAAGAGCTTTAGCTTGTGTGTAGCCATAAGGACCCGACTTATATCGTGCGGCGATCATGGGAAGTCGGGTCATATGTTGAGCACTGAGCTTAGCCGAGGGCCTTGCAAGTCCTGAGGAGGCGAGTAGCCTGAGGCGCAGACACTGCGAGCTAGCCATTGCGAAAGAGGTTTGCAATCAATTGTCGAACTGAAATAAGCAAATTGATTCGCTTTGCTCAATTGAGGTTGATTGATTGATTGATTGATTGATTGATGCTTGATTCAAGCTTGATGAGACAAAGTCCAGCCGAGCTCAGGTCAAAACGACTACAGTAAAGCTCTATCGATGACGTGAAATGTTGACAAACCAATTAGATTATGCGATTAAATGGGGCCGCACCCATCCCCAGCCAGAGAAACAGCCCGAAATTCTAGACCTTGTGAAGATTCTGGAGGGTCCAAGTCCAAACTGATTAGATTAATGAGTGTGGGTGGGATGATGGATCCATTCCCGCGTTTGTGGAACGCGGGGGGGCTTCCTAGATCGGGAGATGTCGACGAGACGGGTAACACAAAGGATAAGATTGGGAATAGCGTCAGAGTCTCTACAGCTCGAAGAGGGAACGAGAATTGTCTGACTGCGCTAGCTTGGACGGTTCGTGAAGAGTGAGGTACTTGTCGATACTTCCCCTATCATGACTCGCAATGGTGAGAAACTGCCCAAAGGGATCGGAGTTTTTTTTTTTTTTTTTTTTCTGCAAATGCTAGGTACCTTGGAAGAAAAACTTGGGTTGTTTCTCCTATGCACGATAAAGGGAGGATAGTTATACATACGGAGTAGTCCGATCTTGAATCGCTCTAACAGAAAAAAAAAAGAAGGCAAGACAACCGTGCCGTAAGTGAAACATGTTTTAGTCTTTTGAGCGGGTTCCTGGTCTCCCGTGGAAACGCAATCCAGCCAAGCCAGTCCAGCCAAGAATTTCTCTCCGCTGGTCGAGTCGTCGTGTTGAAACTGCGCTTTGAGTGCCAAGATACGGAGTACTTGTGAGGATAGATACGAGCTATCTGAGAGAGTAATCTCGGCAACGAGGCAGCTTGTGAATATGGCAAGGTGTTATAGCAGTGTTGACAGATAACAGCTCGTCACTATCCGTACATTAGTAGGTTAGTAGTAGGTAAGGTACCTCAATTATCGACATGGAGCCGTTGATATACAGTAGGCCCAGTTGAAACATGTTGGCGCCAACGTTTCTTCTCTCCGTCGAATGGGTGGTTCATTGAGTCTCGACACACGTCTGTGGCGTTTGAAAAAGGGTGTTTTCCTCTGGGTTGTAAGGGAGAAAAGAGAAGGGAGCAGTGAATATGATGAATTGAATTTTGAATCTTGTATGATCAACTCAATGATCAATCGGTGCTTCGTTTTTTGAGTTTCCAATATATCACGGGTCTAGGTACCAGTACGGAGTATAGTAGAGTTGATTCGACTTTTTTTTTTTTGCTTCGGAATCGTTCGCCATTTGGTGTCAATTTCTTCAATAGTCTCGGTCTGTCCCGTAGTCTTCTTGAGTGATTGCATCCATGATTGCATCCAAGATTCAAGGTCAGTACTTTGAGGGTACCTCCAAGCCTAGACAGCCACACGCTGCCAGAGGGACCGCTATCCCCTAAATCGATTAGACCAATCACCATTTGTGGTAACGCAGGCACTATCCGTAGGCAGTGCCTCTTTGCGTGCCCAAAGACGCCCAACGCCAACCTCGCGTGGCTCCAGCGGGCTCGCTGCAGTCCGGGTCTCTCAGGGGCAAGGTCTGAAAAGGAAACACTTTTTGGTGGCACTCGAACCGCAAAGTACTCCCAAAGTACCTCGCTTTATTAGGTTCGCTGCCAGCCACGACATTCTCCACTTACATCAGGAAGGTCGTACTGTACCTCTCATGGCTCTCTCTCCTCCGGGCAGCCTAAGACCCGGTCTTGCACCAATTCTTCTCCTCTGAACACATTCTCCTCTCTCTCCTCTCTCCTCTCTCCTATCCTACAACATCTACAGCCTCATAATATCTCTCTCTACATCAACTACCCATCGCCTCAATTGCTCCCCACGTCTGGGATCATCGTCCTTGTTACCAAAAGCACGCCACGCCGCGTGTTGGATCCCTGCAACTTGCAGTCAACCACAAGCCACCAGACCCTTGCTCCAATTTTCCACCTCTACTCCGTACCTTACGCTACATACATACGCTACAGCACTGTGCCGTCTCCGTCTGTACCTTGCCTCGATATTCTGCGGTACCTCTTCATCCTGGTCAGGTCAAAACCGTTGACTAGAACTCTCCTTTCTGTTCGCCCTGTTCTTGCGGGGAGTTTGAGACTCAGCTTCGTCATCTAAACCCGCTTGTTGGATCCCAGTCATCAATTGCAGCTTCATTGAGAGTTTTTGATTGCCATTCCAATTCTCCTCTTGAGCTCCTAGGCCCTCGCTTCGCCTAAGGTATCCTGCTTTTGCTAAATACCCCTTTCCGAATTCGGGCCCTCGCCATCGAATCGACCTGCCTCCTTCCATTCTCCGTCCGATCCGCCTCGTATCGTATCGTGCACGAATCACCAATTTACCTATTTTCCAATCATGTCGTCTCTTTTTGGCAAGAGCGGCGGAGGTTCGCGATTCCAGCTGCCCGCTCTCAACCTCAACTTTGGTAGTATCACAGACGGCACCAATATCCCACCGCCTCCGGAATCACCTGTTCAGAAGGTCCCAACTCCTCCACAGACACCGCCACCCGCCAAAGACGTCAAGGACGAATCCAAGAAGGAACCGGGACAGGACACATACAGCAGTGTCACCGAGGACGTCAACAAGAACACACCTCAGCCAAGCATTACTGCTTCTTCTAATGGTAATCTCGCTGGAACCAAACGCTACGCCGACGAGGATGCTCCTTTGAGCCCAGCTGCTTCAAGCCGCCAAGGCAGCATCCGTCGCCTATTCAGTAGAACCATGTTGAATAACACTTATGCAGAGGGCCAGATATCATCGAACGGAAGTGTCCCAGCCGTCGGCGCCGGTGGCCTTGCCCGGCCGAGCAGCCAGGGTGGCGCAAGCTACCTCGACGAGCGCAAGTCTAGGAGAACCAGCGGCTGGTTCAGACGCATGAGGACCGGAGAGACCATCCCCAACAAACGAGCCAGTACCCTGTTTATGGATGAAGGTCCTCGTGCACCGACACCCAAGAAACAAGCCGGCCCGCCGCCTCCCATGATACCCGAATTGACCGATCTCGAAAAGGACAATGGAAGCTTGGGTTCGGATCTTTTCAAGAACATCAAGTAGATCGACGTTTTTCGCGACACCTAGAGCCAGATTCGCCTGCCGCGCTCGATCGCCAATAATGGCTGGACAGCCACCCCCGTTTTTCCTTTTCAACTATTTACATATTCAAAGACCGGAAATTGAGACAAGACAACACATTACACCTATTTTTATTATTATTATCGATCGAGCCAGAAGTAGCAGCAGCATCACAACATGGCCGGTCCAACCACTTCTGAAAACGCGTTTCTTCTATTGTGACCGTTTTCTACACAGCCAGAAGGATGTTTTCGGCCCATGTCTTGGGGGGGGGGAAAGGTGTCTGCAGTGGAGCAGGGGGCGATGGGGGGAGAAGGAATCAAGAGCAGTGCAGTATGGTGAAGGCAGCTCATCAAGATACCCAACTCGTTTCGCGAGCTCACTTATCCGGTGTGCGAATTATGGATTTGTTTTCTTCTTGTTTGGCATTGCTTCAGTTGTCTATGCTATGTGCTATGATACTACAATGCAGTGTATCATGGTCATCTTACGGGTTTCATGTCACTATTTGTCATTTATTACTTGCCGCCATCACCTGAACGGCCCCTGGTGCTACTATGCGGAGAATCATCTCAGACTATTATTTCTTTGCTAGAGCTGCAAGGCTGTTTTCAAAATTTCTTGGGAGGTGACAGAAAGGAGCACGCTGCGGGTGCCCTTTTGGACTTTACACATCTATTTTTAAAGAGGAATTTGTACCGATAGGTGATTCTGTTCTGAGAGAAAACTAGGAGAGCTTTTGGAGACAACATGCCAAGACATTGGTCAAAGCTCCGTCACTAGAGGGAAGTCTCCCTTTGTTATTGGATATGAGGCTTATGAAGAATTGAACCTCAGATCCTTACTATTCACGGTCCTTGGTCTGATCCATGCGCAGGGAAGGCTGACTAGAGATCTGTGATAGTTCCGCCCGTGGTTTGCTTGTGTCGTAATCTGAAGCACAGATCAGGACGTACAAGTGCGTCGGTGAACGTCACTGTATCTATAAATATTCTGATGTGTGCGTATATGAGGCTGTGCAGAGCTTTTTGTGAGATATCTGATTCACGCCCGTCCAACAATGTGACGGCAGTCTGGGAGATGAGGACCTCGGTGATACATCGTCACTCATACGTTCAAGCCCTCCTCTTTCAGCTTCATATACAGAGCGTCCTTAGAAGCTTCATACCCAGGTACCACAATGCCTTCACCTGTCGGAACTGGTGCATTGAAAAGTGGTACAACTCTCGTTTCCCCCTTGGTCACTTCGAGGATGGTGCCATTTCCATACTCTGGGTTAACGACAAGTTGCCACATGCCTTGAGCCACTTCTCGAGGATCTAGCAGAACTGTATCCTCGTCTAGCATGACTGCTTTGGTTTTGGTTGGGTCTTCATGCCACAGACGAGTCTGGTGGTAGCCTTGCATTAGCAGTCTTCCAAAGGCTCGCAGAGACTCTGGTGAGCTTACCTCTACTGCGCCGGGAGCAATACAGCCGACTCGAATACCAAGTTCGTCACGCAACCCCCCCCCCAATGCTCTCACAAACCCATGCAAGCCATGCTTACTCGCAAAGTACAAGGGTGTTGCTATGCCGGCTAAGTAGCCTGCCATACTGCCAACATGCACAAGGCATCCCTTCTGCTTCGTCTTTGTCCAATGCCCGATAGCCAGCTGACTGAGCCGAATGGGAGATACCAAGTTCACATCCAAGACTGCATAGTGTCCAGGTTCCGCATTGGCATCATCTCGAGAGACGCTATCCTTGTTGCTCTCAGTTCTGGGTGGCTCCCAGAAGGAGGACCATTGAGGCTCGAACAGACCGGCTCCTGGAACGACAATATCGACAATTATGAACTTCTCCAAGGCCTTTTCCCAAGCAGCCGTCAACTGTGGCCAAGATGTAACGTCGGTTTCCTGAAACAACACCCCAGCTTTACCGTCGATGCCAGGGAACGGATATTGCTCCAGGAGCTGTTGAGCTTCGGGCCGCAATTTAAGATCGGCAATGAGGACCGAACATCCATTGTCTAGGAGCATACGGACAAAGCACAAGTTGATGCCTGTGCTTCGTCGTCAGCCAATAGTCCATGATTGATTTCTTGCATGTCTATGCATTTGGCCTGTCCATACCTGAGCCACCGCCAGTGACAAGCGCGGATTTTCCCTGCACAGACGTGGTCATATTCCTTTTGATTAGAAGTGTTTCACTTTAAGGCTGTTAAATTGTTGGTGATACGATCGCCAACGAGGGCCCAATGGCTCGAGTTGCGTCTTTCAGGGCTGTATGATCCCTACTGCAACTGTTATATGGATCAGCGTTGCAGTCGGTCACTCGACTGTTTTGAATATAACAGTTGATATTACTGTAGAGAGAAGAGTGAACTGAAGTGCCGTTCCTGCGGGGTAGTCTGATTATCGTATGAAAGGCAGTGGCACTAGGGATATGGGCTGACGAATGAATCTACTGCGTACTTCATATGGGTTTCATGCAAAGTCTAATCTGTGTGTATACATCTGTATATATATGGGTATTCTGACCCCTGTTACCTGCAGCAGTATGTTGTCTCGACTCCTCTCTGAAGCATTCATGTCAAATCAAACACCAGCCTTCTCCTCATCTCCAGATCCTTGCACCTGCATCGTCTCTGAATCCAAATCCTCCGGTTTGCCCTCCCGACAAGCCCATCCATCCACTAATCGCAGCGTTTCACGGCTCCACACACGGTTCATGAGCGATAACCGGACGGGAACTAAAGCGATGATGATCAGAGGGAATGCAGGGGCCGCAACTGTCAGCGTCACCCCAAAAACAATACCTGTCATGATGATCTGTGTGACAGTGTACATGTGAATACCGAACCAGCTAACATTATCAGGGAGGACAGGGAGATCAGATGCCGGTGTGAGCAGGTTTACAACTCTTTCAAGAATAGGGTTGACAGTTAGAGACTGGTAACCCATGAAGAGGAACAGACCAGCCAGCACTGATGTCTGTGTAAGACCCAGAAGCTTCTGTAGTGGGGGGGATACAAAGACCAGAATGAGAGAAGCTTGAATAAAGTGAGAATATCTCTGCTCATATGTCCTTGCGACTGGCCGAGGCGAATCTGGCTGTTCCCCTTCTTCTGCAGGAGGACTCTCAATGACATAATGCATCAACGACTCTGAGTGAAGCGGCGCTTGAGGTAACAGGCCGTTTGCAGGAGGAATCCCAAGAATACCGCAAAGGATGGTAGTGGTTCCCAAGAGAGCAACATCCCAAGCATACCCGCCTGGCTTCATGGTTCCGTATCGTTCCACGGTGCAGATAATGCTGCTGATCTCGTGGTCGAAGTAGAACAAGACCGTGACGATGGCGCCCGGGATCATGGACAAGAAGACCCATTCGATAGGTGTCTCCCAGAAGCGAACAAAGAAAGTAGTTCTGTCTGGGTTCGTGGGTCGAAAGCTGGTTTGGACTTCCAGCCGTATATGATCCAATGAAGCCAGTTCCCCGATATATGGAATTCCGATCCAGATAATAATGGAAATGGCAGCAGCATATTCTGTAAGTCCAAGTCGAACGTAGCGATGGAGCATAGGCTTCCATGAGTTTGCGGTAGACAGCAGAATTGCCAGGAGACACGTTCCCACCGCTCCAAGAACAGCATATAGAAAGGCAGCAAGGGAGACTCGAGCGTGGGTTCGCTTCAGCTCCATTGCCGCCTTGTGGAAGTAGATGACACTGTTGAGGAGTGAGAAGATGTCGGCGCTGAAATGGGTGACATATTGCATAGTCCAGTCATGCGCGTTGAAGATGGCAAGGAGATAGTGCATCCAACCAGCGTGGATGAGGGACCATGCCATGACTGGTAGAAATTCGACCTGGGAGGCGTTAGTCGATGGCCACCAGTATACATGCACACTGCATTATCGACTCACATGAAAGTGCGTCTCGCATAGTTCGTAGATGTTCTCGGCCAGCACCGAGAATGGGCCTGTAACGCCCAGAATCGTAAGAGGTTGGCCCGAGAAGCTAGGAGCTCTCGTCAGTATGTGCAACGAGGTATAAAGGGGTGTTCACATGCTACTAACAGAGAGAAAATGAGGCCGCATAGTCCAGTGCTGAACACAACCTCGATAGTTCCCCACGACTTGCCGGTCAATGTGTATAAATCACTGGCGAAAGTGATGCCGGGAAGAAGGTTTGTGAAGAAGATGTAGACTGCACTTGCAACCACCTGTTGATTGAAGATCTGCCAATCTGACAAGTATCGACTCTTGAGGTTGATAACATCTTCCTTCAGCAGTCGAAAGGGTCGAAGTTTTCCACCCCTTTCAAAGTACCTGGATGTTCGCCCTCCTCCATTTGCAGGGCTCAAGACATCACCCTCAGCTGGGACATTGTGAGTGTTTGGTGTCGTGATATTTCCAGAACCGAGCGTTGGCGCCCGGTCGACATTGATAGTGTCTGGGATAGGCTCTAGCTCTGCCATTGTTCACGACTGACAAGACAGAATTTGTCGTTTCTGCGGAGGATTTGAAGCACATGTTGGAAATTCGCATCGCCCTGGGGGCTCTGAGTCAACTTATTATTCTCTCAGTCTCGCCATAACTTAGCCTTTGCTCAGGTGAAAAGGCTCAAGCCCAGTCTTGGCTTTCTCTTGGCTTTGGCGGTTTTCCTTGGCTTTCCACAACCTTTTGCCCTTGTCGGTGCCGTAAAGGGCGAGGCGGCACTTGGTTGTGTCTAATAAACCGCGTGGGCAATTCTCCAATATCAATTGGTTCAACAGGTTCTCGACGATATCGAGACCTGAGCATGACGTAGCCCTTGTTATCGCCAGCTCTTATCCACGTGCGGAGGGGCGAGGCTGAATGTGGCGGGGCACCAGGACGAGGCTGAATGTGGCGGGGCACCAGGACGAGGCTGAGGATCAGATTTACATCATGCCCTCTTTTTCAGGGTCCTCTTCATCCTATCACATCTCAATGCTCCACGATACCCAAGTCGAAAAGCAACGGCGCTTCTTCAATTCCCCTTTGAACAAGACTTACTGCCGTATAATCACTCTCAATCGACACAATGGCACAGTTTGTCCCTCGGCAGAGTTTTGTCGTACCGAACTCGATACCGAAAACGTACTATATCGGCCATCATGCCAAGGGCTTCGGCGAGATGACAAAAATGAAGAGCCACATCTCTCTTGCTCTCGAATGCCGCGACGCTCGGGTACCTTTCACATCGCATAACCCCAATCTCGATCGCATCATAGGCGGTAGCGAACGAATCATCATCTACACAAAATGCGATTACACAACAGACACACCAAATCTCCAAAACACACTGCGCAAGATTTACGGTGATAACATCATCTTCTGGGACAAGAACAGACCCTCTACGACTGATAAGCTGCTTAAAATGATCAAGAGCGCTGCCGTGGCGCACGATTCATTAGTCGGCTTGCGGGCCATGGTTGTCGGAGTGCCCAATGTCGGCAAGAGTTCGGTGCTCAACGCTCTACGCTTCAAAGGCATACCGAGGAAAACGGCCAAGGTAGCCAGGACTGGAGGCCAAGCAGGAGTGACGCGCAAAATGGGTACAAATGTGCGCATCCTCGATCCAGAGGGGAAGAGTAAGGGCGTAGGCCTAAATGGTGCATTTCTGTTGGACACCCCCGGCGTCTTCCCACCATACGTTCGTGACGGCGAGGCTATGCTAAAATTTGCGCTTGTGCAGGGCATAAAAGACGGGTTAATACCATCCGACATACTGGTGGACTACCTCCTCTACCGGATGAACCTCTTCAAGCCAACCTTGTATAAGAGATACTGCGAACCCACCAACGATGTTCATGAATTCCTTACCGCCGTTGCTTGGAAAGACGGCCTAATAAAGCTAAAAGGCGTTCCTGATTTACAGTCGGCTGCTAGTAGAATCCTACACTTGTGGCGACATGGGAAATTGGGCAAGTTTGTGCTGGACGATGTATCTGACGAGGGATCAGAGAAGCATCAGCAGTCCATAGACAACCCTCCTCTCAGTCTAAATCAAGCGAAGAAACTGAAGAAACAAGCAATCGCACAAGAGAAGGCAGGTGCCTAGCATTCTGAGGGATCCATTTCTGTTGCATACGTTGTATACTAGAGCATACTCCATGTACACTATTTAAGCCTATTCTGTCATCTCATGCCAAACTTGATTCGAGTCGTCCTCTTCCATGCCTCTCAAATTGTGCAAAGACGCCAATGACCGAACCCTCGGGCCGTACTAGGGTATATATAGAAAGGTAGCCGGAACAACAGCTTCGCTTCGTGAAGCGGTTCCATAGAATAATAATATCGACAACAGATTATAGACAAACTCGTACAGCTTTGCCTGTTGCATCTGCTGCCGACGCTGGTGACGCCCCTTGATGCTCCTAACCGTAAACGCCTTAAATAAGAAATCGACCGCGGGTCCCTTTTATCTCATCATAATGGACCTACTGAAACAAAAATGCTGCCGTCAGGTATACTGGTTCTGCCACTTGACCATATCTCGTGTGAGGACATCCATCATCTCTATACAGTTCAGATCCTTAAAATCTTTGCCTCCAGAAGAGCCTGCTGTATCCTCATTCTCTCCAGAATGGGAATCTGAGGACTTATGCGGCGATGCTTCTTCGTTGCTTACGTTTCCGTTCGTGCCTGGGACTGCTTCCGCTGCAAGGTCCACTTGGGTCCTTGAAATGAAATCCATTATGGCTCCGACACGCCGCTTCATATCCACCATATTCAACTTGTGGTGTAAGGCGGGCTTTGACTTGCCATGTCGATGTTCACTTGTGGGTTTCGTGTGTGTGGGGGTGGGTTCTTCGCCGTTCTTTTGAATGTCCCTTGACATGGATCGTGCTGGGGATTCGCCATCCACATCGCGGTCCCTCGTGTATTGGTTCCTGCCTTTGCCCTTCTTATGTGTGGCTCTGCCGCCTCGCTTGGCGGCGCTTGAGACCGTCTGGCTGCTCGCAGGGGGTGTGTCGGGAACGGGCAGCGCAAGTGCAGGGGTTTCCATAATAACCGGTGTCTCGATGCTTTTGGTAGCGGGAGGTTTAGCAACAGCAGGCGGTGTTTCCTCTAACGGGTCAGAATCTAGGCAATGATCAGTACCCTGCTTAATCAGAATGTACGCTCCAACTTACCCTCTCCTCGTCGCCTTTCTGCGCGGCCTTTCCTTTTATCTGCAGCTTCCTGTCGCTGGCGCTCTTTATCTTCCTTCTCCGACTTGGTTCGCTGGTTCTTGCTGCTACGAGCTTTCTTGAGTCCATTTCGAGTATTGACCTCCTCATCTGATTCATTATAACTTTGAACCTCGACCAGCTCAGTGGGAGGTGAAGGTGACATCGAATTGGTTCTCTGTCGCTTTACACTTAATGGGTTCCTCAGTGATGCCAGTTTCTCATCCCGTGGCCGAGCATTGACGGCGATTGACTCTTCACTATCGCTTCGTCCCCGTTTCGCTCGTCGGGTCACGATTTCTTGTCCATCTTGAGGTACATCTTCTTTACTTGCTTCAATGGCACGCAGGAGTTGCTCGTCTTCATAAGCTCGGTCGCGGCTATTCATTGTGGATCGGCGTTTAGAGGTTTGTGAGGCGGAAGTTGGGCGCGAGTTCTTGCTCGTGCCAGTCTTGGGCGAACGATTGCCTTCCTTGGCAATTGAGGTGGCTCGAGACGTTGCGCGCGACGGCCGGTTATGGGGGACATACTTGGACCATTTTTGGCTGAAAACAAACTTGTCAGTACTCAGGTTCGTGGAACATGCGTTGACCAGGAATTCAAGCAACCAGAAAAACATGAAATCCATCTCGGCGGCAAAAAGACATGCTGGGGCATTCGCTTACCCGTTGCTTGCAGTGTATATTTTATGGAGATCTTTCCGACATTGCTCGCAAAAATATTCTTCGGGGGAGCTCTCAGCGCTAAAGATGCCGACACAGGCGCCGTGCTGCCAGACCTTGCAAATGTCGCATTGAACGAAGAAGCCGGTAACGTCCTCAGTAAATTCTATGGCATTAAAGAAATCTAGGTCAGCACCTTCCACGGGTGGGCGGCCCGGGTATTCTTCTGCATCACAGATACATCGCACGGCTTCGTCCTCCTCTTCTGGGAGGTCGTCGCTGCCATTCGCCATTTCAAAGTTATCGGGTTTCGAAGTCTTATCGTTTTCGTCTTCGTGATTACGTTTTCGCCTTCGACCGAGGAGGGTATCGTCGAGATCTTCAAATGGCTCCGAGGACAAAGAGTCACTGGGTGTAGACTTGTTGGAAGACGGTTTGGCGACTGATCTCGTATTCCGCTCAACTCGACCAGATGTGCTTGAGGATACAGATGACTGTTGGGATTGTGAATTGGTGGCACGGGCTCTTGATGACCGTCGCGGCGAGGGTGGTGCCATTGAGAAGCTGGGTCACCGATCTGAGGTGACAGAGGAGAAAATGGAAGAAAGGGCGAGAGGTTGTGGGAACCAGCAACGGCGCGTGGAACAAAATACAGTAGTATGTTCTTCCCAGCGCCAATCGAGTAGTTGAGAGGAAAGAAAATCGCGAGAATTGGTGGTGGTGAGTAAGGAATAAAGATTGTTGAAGCTGGTTAGTGACCAGCGATGAGTGCGACTACTGAAAGAAGAATGTCGAGTAAGGGCGACGGTATCGAAGGACGGATTGGCAAGCAAGCATGTCGAGACCGAATAGAAACGCCGTGGTCATGACACGGAGAGTTGCCGTAACGAAGGGTATGAGAGAGAGACGAGTGGGTGGAAGCTTTCTTCGGAACGAGGATGAGGAGGAGGAAGATGAGGAGGATAGCCAGAAGAAGCGCGGGCATGGGCATGGGATGGGTGTGGGAAAGTGGGCAGGAAGGTGGGCGCGGGTCTCACTTTGCTTGAGAAGCTTCCCAAAGCAAAAGCCGGTGGAACCACTGCGACCCGCCTGCAGAACATAGGTACCTAGGTAGGTAGGTAGGTAAAGTTATAGCGCTCGCTGTGCAGGCTGAGCTCCCTCACTAACAAGTTCCGATTACAGGGGTCTTTGGGGGGTTCGCGAACCTGAACCTAGGCCTCTGACGGGAACAGCCCCTCAGGGAGAAAGGAACCTAACGTCAGACCCTGATACAGGGTGTCAAAATAAACTCAGCAAAATATATCCTGAGGCTGTGCAGATTTACCTAAGTCTTTTTGTCATCTAAGATCAAGGTCTCAAGTTGTCTTTCCTCCCCTAGGCAGACAGCCAAGAGGCAAAATCAGTGCCCACTCACCGCTGAGGTGCAGCGCATGACTGTGACCAGACTGCTATTGGCCGGCTCCAATGAGACTCTGAGAGCGGTTTGTTTCCGCACCTCATCATTTAGACTGTTTCCATGTTAATTGCCCTACCATGCATGCCCTGCATTGTCTGATGAGTGACATCAGGAAAATATTGAATGCCATGTTGTTCGAGTGAGCCGCAAAACAGTTGTTTCACCACGCTCCAGTCCAGTATAGATTGCTCAGGATGGGTTTACGCATGAAAGCATTGCAAATGTACAGTTCAAGCTCAAGATCTTAAAACATGGATGGTCGTCCCTTAGGTTCTTTTTTTCTTGGTGGCTGCTGTGAGTACACCAGTACGATTTGGAGGAGACGGGAGGGCGAGCGGGACAGTCAATGTATTGGAAGCGCCAGTCTGATTACCTAACCCGCCACCTCCCAACGGCCCTGCCTCTACCTTAGCACCTCCACAGACTAGTAGTTGGTGATTCAATCACACTCAAATACAGCAACCTTGAGGGCGTTATTGGACTTTGCATTGTGTTATTCTGGCTACTCGCTTTGATAATTCTTGCTTCATAAATTTTGTTTCCTTTTTGTGCCTCCTGTGGCGTCTGCGCTCATATGAAAGCAGCGTCCTTCGTGTCCACGAAACCCCCTCCATCACCCCGTCCATGACTGGGTAAGCGAGTCCCGGCCTTGAGCGACCAAGAGCGAGCGAGTCTGGCTGTTATTCGTATATCTACTACAGGAATCCATACAAGTACGAAACGAGCCGAGCTGGTGCAGTCTGGTACTCGTGCCAGTGCCAAACACTCAGTTGTGATATCGACGATATGTTCTGACCCGCACACAGAACGTTTTAGAGTCTGACCGAACCAAGTTTACCCCTCTGAGCTTCGAAGAGACGGGCATTCTTTGCGAATCACCGTTTCGGTTTTCTCTGCGACTTGTATAACTAGTATTGCAGTATTAAATTTGTTTGCCGCCAACGAATTGTACAAGCTCCGACCCCTCGTTTGGCAGCACTTGCCCTTCGACCGTCGTGTCTGTCGTCGTTTAGAACTGAGCCTACCTACCGTATACAATGTTCGATGGGTACGCTTTCCGTTTGCTTTGCATTTGCCCCGTCAGTTGCCAATCTACCTAAGCAGGTGTTGGTCCTGCAGCTGCTTTCAACTGCCAGCAAGGCTGAGCAACTTCTGACGGTGCCAACAACTCTTCCAATACCATCTGCGACCATGTCGAACTTCGCCATAATTGTGGCGATTCTCTTCATCGTTCTAGTGATCTACGTGCTAACTAGAAATGTTCGTTCACGCGCAGGTACAAATCTCAACATGTCGCCAGATACTGTATCGTCGATATTCCCAGACCGACCGATTCGGCCGTTACCGAAACGTCGACTGCGCGAGAAGCTCTCACCAGAGGCCGTAGACACAATAGCGTATCCTCCTTCAACTCACGAAACGACTCCTCTCTTCTATTACCCACCATACAACTTCAGGGAAGACACGAGCCCGCCAAGGGCATGTTCTACAAGCCCATCTCAACAAACTCGTCGAGCGGAGGAGGGCTGCAACTATACCCCTCGACGAAGCGGGCTGGGGCTGCCAGATGTTGACGACGAAGAGCCGGCTTTGCGAAGCACTCTTGTTACTAGATCACCCCCGGAGATCTTGACTCGTGGGACTCAGCGATCCTCGAAGCCAGATATCCCCGATCCGCAACCGCCGCCTTCCGCAACGTCCTCTGTGGATGGTTATGATGTATTCGAAAACACGAACAACAAAAAGAAGCGGAAAATTCCTTCCGCCGGGGAGCTTTCTGTTAATGGTACCCAGGGCTCGAATAATGAGATTGCCATTTCAGCTGGTACAGGGCATTCTCCTACCGATGAATCACACAACGACCGGGCGCCCTTCCACTCAGTCTCACATCCAACGACGGGCACTTTTTCATCCAACAATCAGGGGATATCAGGACCTGGGCGTGGCAGGCTTGGGCGTTCAAGGAATGGCAGAAGCCCGCTGCGAGCATTGTCTGATAGTAACAGTAATGCGTGGGCTGGGCGAGGTCCAAAAGCCACTCAGTGGACCACGGGCGGTACGTTCATCATTCTGCTTTATTCATGCTCTGTTCCTGTGCTTCCAAACTCCTGCGCATGCGTTTATCACTGGCATTTGCATTCAATCAATTCTCCGAACACGTCGTACCGATGCGCCTTTCGTTATGGAGAGGTTGTTCGGTGATGGGGATTCCTGCTCTGCCCTCCATAGCTTTCGGCTAACAGCATAACACGGAAGGGAGACCTGCACACCATCTTCCATGTCTCTTCCGGTGGCCATTTGCACTGCCGTCTGGCTGATGGGATTTTCTCCCCCGCAGTCCGACCTTGATCTCTGTTTCTTTCACAACTGCGCATCTTCCAGCTGCTAACGCGAACTCAGAGCAAGAGGGTAGTGGTATAATATCGAATGCTATCGCCAACGCCGAGAAACTTCGGCCTCAGGGACAGGAGAACGTGAGTCTACTTCAGCAACACTCTATCGCAACAAGATCGACTCCAGCATCAACTCAGTTTACTTTCACCTGTGATTCCCAAGTCCCTGGCACGATTCAGTGGCCCGGTGAGTACATGTTGCACGGCCGAGACTCTGATTTACTGACATCACCGTCAGGCCACTCGAGCAAGCACAGCATGTCGACTCAGGCTGGCCCTGGCTCCTTACCACCTGGCAGTGTTGCTCCTCACGATGGGTCTTCCGTGGCAGCTAGTCGAGGCTCCGGAAGTTCTCGTCGAGACAGCAAACGACGCCTAGACAGATCACTCGAAAGGGCTGCACGGCGTCGCCGTCGAGAGGCGCGGCGGGATCCCACCACAACAGCTGACGAATGGATTTGCGAATTCTGTGAATACGAAATGATATTTGGAGTGCCACCCAGAGCATTGATCCGACAATATGAGATGAAAGACCGCCGACGCCGACAGGAAGAAGCTGATCGCAAACGACTTCTCGAAAAGGCCAAGGAGAAAAGTAGGAAGGCCAGAAAGGGCGGCAAGAAATGTGCATCTCGGGGAGAGAATGCTGCCGCTCAGAACCCACCTCAGGAGCCTAGCACATCTCTGGACATGAACCACAATCATTCGAATCAGTCAGGAGAGGACGAGAACCATTTCCCGAATTCCCCAGGAGATCGCACTGGGCCAGACATACCGACTGAGGTCCAGTCATCATAGTTTGCAAGCATGATTCAGTGGAAGGGGCTGCTCCCAGCAATCGCGGTACTCCCCATTCTAGCCTTGATGATCGGGGTACGTCGGCGACCAACAAAGTCATGAAAGGGGATGTATACCTAGAAAATATCGGTGAACCAGGACACTGCGGTGTCTGGCATCTGAAAATGAGGTACTCTCGCTCTTGAAGATGAAGAAAGGGACAAAGCCCTGTCTACGACAGGTTTCTTGCTTGTTGCTATTGGGGGAAGCGTAGATAACAAGAGATTGAGCTACTCGGTGGGGAGGCGGCTCAGTAACGACACGGAAGTGACATTGGTTTAAGGATAGGCGGGGACAGGAATAGGTAGAATGTTGTAGCTAGGGCCACGGTAAACGGCACTTGGGTTCAATCAGCCAGACCAAAGTCATATTGTATGTAAGATAACAGGGATATCCTAGCCTATTCAAAACTTCTTAACCACACATTGGTTGTCTGTTTCGACTTATGAATATGCACAGGCAACCACTCCGTACATGCTCTAGATGCTGCAAAATTGCATGAAAGCGACTCGGCTATGATTGAAACGTCCTAGTCAAGCCATGACGTCAGGAAGCTGTTCAGTTCAGCTGGAGATTTGAGGTGGGTATTGATCTAGGATACCTGTGCGGAGGTACGGGGCCTTATTGTTACCTTAGTAGCTTACATCCATCCATCCATGGTTGAGAATCGAGAATCGAGTAAGTCAAGAGTGGTTGAATTGTGTTGGCAGTAGTATAATGCAAAGAATGCTCTATAATACTGATGGGATGGATGCGCCCTGAGCAGCGTATTTTCTTCTACAGCACACATGCTGGATGATTTACTCCGTACAGTCTTGTTACTAATAATTGTCTCCCAGGTCCATCCGAATTCCGATGCAGAACAATGCCAATACCACGAAGATCAGTCCCTCAGTGGGTCAGGGTCAGTCTCTGAATGAGCCGGCGGCCGTGCCTCGTGCCTCAGGTCGAGCAACCAAGCAAGATTACCTAGTCCCCAGATTGTTTACCTACCTACCTATGTACTGTGTGTTTATTCCGCCGAGCAATCTCTGTAGATCTCGGCAGGTGGAAACTGGAGGCCTGCCGAGACGGGACCTGATGGGGCACTGATCTACGGAGTACAATTTGAATTACTGATCTCTACCTATGGATCTGTGCAGCAGCAGACGGCGCTACTGAAAACCGGAAAGTTGAGGCTTTCAAGCATTGTATTGGATCCAATGTGTAGGTAGTTGGATCAGTTCTGTACAACGACAACCACGTGTTGGTCAACGTGGACTGCTGGGGGAGCAACAGCGAGGTTTCTATGACATAAATGGCCATCACTTCAAGCAAAGTCATCACAATTATCTTATTGGACCCTTGGGATTTCCGTCCAATGCAATGCGCCCTGGAAGATCCATTGGAACAACCAGAACAAAAAATTACTAACCCGACCTAGCCGACCTTACAGTACCTTATGTATGTACATGCCAGAAACAGGGTGGGACCCGCTGCTAATTGAGGCTAGGTAGGTTCGGATAGTGTTAGTGGCTTGATACCTGTCGTCATCAGGACCGGGCCCGTCTCTAACGAGCATGGACATCCATTGGAACCTCCCTCCCTCCCTCCCTCGTCTCCGTCAGGTCCAGTCCTTGGAGTCTTCCTCAAACTACTTTTTTGGCTGCCCTAATAATCTCCGTCTCAACCCGTCCCATTTAATCCTGACGTATGCATACATACATACACGACACAGCATTTCTTACTACGACTACCTTGACTCACATCTCAGCGTCATTGTTCACTAACCTCCGAAAATCTGTGGCCTTGATCTTGATGCAAGCGCTCTGTTGAGCTGAGCTGGCCTTGCGCCGCTTTCGATCTAGTCAAGCTTAAACCAGCCCATCATGTTTGGAGGCTCAAGAAGGCATCGCCCTCCCACTCAGGTGAGCCGTCTTCCTCCTCTTCGCTGTTCACTATTGCGGCTCTCTCATAAAACCGGTTTTGGCTTTTGGCTTTTGGCTTCTGGCTTTTGGCTTCTGGCCCGCTACGGAGCCCGCCCTGGTAGGCAAAAGCCATTAACTTAAGCTCACCTATCGAGACTTGCCGCATTTGCTCATGTCTCTGATTGTTGCCTTTGACCTTTATCCCTTGATGCGACGCTCCCCCAGGCTATCCAGTTCTCTTTTCCCTTCCATCCCGTTCGCAATTACACGTCGTTGCTAACATGGCGCTCTCCTCTCAGCCGTTGACCCGGGAGACTGCCAATCCCAACGCTGCGACAGCCGCCGCCTCGGCCTTTCTAAGGCGTGAATCGACGCCATCTCTGTCATCGGCTGCTGCGGCTGCAGCTCTAAAAGCTCGACCTACAACCCCCACCAATGTATCGCAGGTGCAATCGAAAAGAGTTGCGCGGAGGAGCGCTTCCGTCTCGTCTACAGGAAGTCGGGACAGGAGAAGTCAGGAGCTACATCGATCGCCAAGCGCGAGTTCTATGACAGAACGGACCTTTCGATCGCCCTCGCCCTCGCCAGCACGAGTCGCTGCCCCGCAAGCCCAGGATGTTCCTCCAGTGCCCAAAATCCCCCAGCATGAACACAACAAGACAACCCCGAAGAGCTCGACCCACAAACGAGCAACAAGCTTGCAAACGCAACATTTCCAAACTGCAAGCCAAAAGATGAAAAGCGGACAAGCTCAAGGTTCATGGTTTGGGGCAGCTACAGGGAACGATTTGTCTAACGTGCGTCGCGCCCCTGTGGCTGATAAACGGGCATCAGCAGATTTACGGCCAAGCAGTCCGAACTCTATCAATTTCTCTTATCCTCGCTCCATGACAGAGCCTCCAAGCCCATCAAGTAATGCCATGGTGTACGATCCCAATTCGAGACGGATGATTCCTCAGGCACAGCTTTTGATGATAGATGAGACTGTCCGTGATGCATCGGAGAAATCTGTTCGAAAGCTAAAGCATGATGGATCCAGAACTGGCACTCACTTGTCCAAGGGAACCGTTGGGAGACTCAAGGGCACCGCAGTCGAACCAGCCTCACCACCACCAAAGGCAGTCGCAAGCCCACAAAGCCCTTCGATTACTTCTGCTGCTTCAATACAACAGCCTGAGCACCCAGAAGCTGACCTTGAATCTGAGCTCGAATCGGATCCTGAGTCTGAGCCTGGGGCCAAGCGTGAGGCGAAGTCTGACCCCAGGACCAACATTAACCTGTCAACTGGGCAAGCATTGATTCAACAAGAACAAGAGCCAGTTGTCGAGACGTCGAGACATTCGAGGCAGACTGTTGGAATCCCACCAGCAGTAACAAAATCCGAAGCATCGGTTAGAAAGCGTCCTTCTGTAGTGCATGAACACCCCGAACTAGAGGAGGAGGAACCACGGGATGCTGCCCAGCCGGCGCCTAACAACGAATATCCAATGGATGGAATAGATGCCATCCCTGTGAAATCAACTTCGCCACCTCAACAGCCACCGGAAGCTGCACCAATCCCAGGTCCAAGTGAGACTGTGACTGTGCGACGAAGCCGCGTGCATTCTGAGAGTCCTGCCCACAGCCCTGCCCGTACAACCCATTTTGCCCCCAAGACCGATCAGCTACTCGTTAGGCATGAGCCCCCTCCAAGATCGTTGTCGCCACGAAAATCCGCACTTAAGTACTCAGGTCCTCGGGATGCATCTCCCTCAGAAGATGGCTCAGATGCGTCTGCTGCCTGGTCAGGTATGGCTGGGCGCGAGGAGACAGAACTCTCGCGGAAGAAGAGCGTCAGGGTGAGCTTTGATGATGGAAACACGGCTGTTATAGGAGAGTCTATTCCATCTTCAGATACAGACTCACCACAAGTAGCCAGCCCACAGTCAAGAAAGTCCTGGCATAGCCTTATTGGGCGAAACAAAAGAGACTCAGTAACTTTGGACGAAGACGAGACCATGACCCCTCGTCCTGCTCTCCCCTCTTTTGGGAGTATTCGCGAGAAAAAGGTCAGGGAGCCTGAAGAGCGGCCATTGGTTCGACCTATGGAGAGATCGGCTTCACCTCCAGCTACAGATTTGTTGCCTTCAGAATCGAGTCACAAAGCTCCTGCCCAAGATTTGGCGCAGTCAAGTGATCTGGCTATTGGGTCGGTCTTGGCACAGGAACAGGCCTCTCGCAACGAAGCTAATACTTCCAGATACCGGGAACCACTGCCCCCTGTGGTCACTTCTGTCGATGGCCAAGGGTATATAAGCAATAGTGACCTGAGCTCTGATGAATCCGAATCGGCGCTTATGCCTAAATCTCAAGCTTCTGTCGACCCTGTGTCCTCTACCCAAACAACTATAAGCAACCCTGTCAGCCCCTATGAGAGTAGTTCGACGAAGTCTAGTCTAAGCGACAACATACCAACCATTTCAATAATACAACCTAGTCCTCGAATTCCCGATGAGAATCAGGCAGAGTCACCGCAAGACTTCTTCGATGTTCCCGGGGGCTTCCCAGCTGGCCCGACTGATGCTCCAGGTGAGAAGGCTATTTCCGAGGACGCCAAGGTATCCCCATCAGAACCTCGCCCAAGCCAATCACCCAAAGGTGCTGACCAACCCGCACCGATTGCAACTCGTCGCTCCTTCGATTCCACCAGTGCCGTGTCTTCAAACTCGCAGATGCATGACATCCAGGAAGAGTCGGAAGAGTCGGATGGGAGCAGCATTTATAGTGACGCCTACGAGGATCTCTCTGACATGGAAGGTGATGGTTTCTTGTCTCTTGATGCTGTAGTCGACAGTCCCGTCGAGTCAGCATTCTCTCAGAAAGTATTTGAGAAGGCCATTGCAAAATCCAAGGAAACCAATGCGTCTCAGCAGTCCACTGCTGAGACTCCCTCCCAGAAGCCTCTTCAAACGCCGAGTGACTGGGAAACGGCGAAGGCTTATTGGAGAAGTTTGAGCCCCAAGGACAGACGCCAGCTCGAGAAGGAGGCCATGGAGGAGTCTGACGAGGAGGATATTCCAGAAGAAGCAGTCAGGCGCTCGAAACCCAAGACAAAGACTCAAGCGAAGCAAAAGCAGAATCGTGCTGAAGAGCCTGTGCAAGAACCCCTGGAGACCTTCGAAAATACTTCCGTTTCAGAAAAGCTTCGCAATTCAACTAGAATTTACCAAATTCAGCCAGGTACTAGTTGGCCTCGTGATGAGGTTGGGAAGCCTCTTGTTAAGACACCTGTTACAGAGAAAGCAAAGCAGACTGGAGGCGCCAAGCTGCGAAAATCTATGCGGGCTAGTGAGGCTACAACAGTCAGCCATTCTGAGCCAGTCCAAACCGGAGGAATGCGCAAATCTATGAGATCCGGCGCTGCTCCTCCGAGCCCTCAGAGCTCGCACGATGGGCATTTACGCAAGTCCCTTCGTCAAGAGCCCGAGAGTACTGCTGGTGTTGCGATGCGCAAGTCACTTCGGGCCAATGGTCCGGCGGCTAATGGGCACAATCCTGCTCCTACTCAGAGGAATGGTGGTCGGCCAACGTCTTATCAGCCAGCGACGACGTCGGAGGCGGTCAAATCGCAGCGCCGAGCGCATTCCGAAGACAGGGGCCCTACTATGCGATCTGCTACAAAGCCAACCCTTACACGCCGAGGATCTGACTCAAGCGAAAGCAGCTTCCGACGTGCAAAGGCTAGCGGCGGAGAAGGCTTCGGCTTCCGTAAGACAATGAGAGGAAGTACACGGGAACCGGCAGCAGCAGCACCTCCACCAGAAAGCGCGAGAGGCAGCAGCCGATTCAGCCTTCGGTCTCTGTCACCTACTGGATCGGCCTTTCGCCGCAATTCGAACACTAGCTCTCCTCCTCCAGTTATGATGGGCGGTCGTATGCGTCAGTCACTACGTAATGAGTCCAATGATGCAGGTTCCTCTCGCATGCGGGTTTCTGGATTTGGCCGCTCTTCCAAGGGGAAAAAATCTAAGAGCGGCAGCCGCTTCGATGATTCAAGTGATGAGGATGAGGGCCGCCCAGCCTTCAGAAGTCGCTTTGTTGACTCGAGTGACGAGGATACCCCTTCACCACTCCCCAAGCAGAAGCGTCTACCTAAAACAATGCGCAGTTCTGCTTCAGACAATGCTGCCGCCGCCGCTATGGGAGTCCCGCCTGCTCGCACAGGTGTCCAAGATTCTCCTGACCTTCCTGATAGTGATGACGAGGAAGAGCAACCTAGGGAGAATCTTGCTTCCAATGGGACGGCTATCGCAGTTCCTCGGGCAGCATTGAATCGAAGCGGTTCGGGGCGAGACGCGATTGCACCCCAGGCTAACAGCGTCGAGATAACAGGTGGACGACCAGGTCACAAACGGCGTGGCAGTTTCATGTCGTCCATTTTGCGTCGCAAGAAGGATCCTGCCGACAAGATCTCTCGAAGCACGAGCGAAAGCGCATCGCGTCGGGACACGCACCTAGAACGAGACCCCGAGCGACTGGCTTTTATTCGAAGCAACAGTGAGAGCCAGGCACATAGCTCGCGTCTACACAAACGCGGAGCAAACTGGCCTCTCCAGGACCATCAGAACACTCATGAAGAGGAGGATCAGTTCGACGAAGGCTCTCAAAATACATACGTCGTTGATGAAGAGAAGCGCCCCTCCACCGCTGGCGGTCTGGGTCCTTCTCCTTCCTCCCCGACAACAAAGACGGGCTTCCTCAAGCGTCGAAGTACTTCCCACAGCCAAATTGGTGCTGCCAACCACGGCGTCTCACCTTCAATCGACGGCTCAGAGGTCGGCACGCCCAAGAAGAAGAAGTTTGGGACACTGCGCAGGATGCTCAAGCTTGATGATTAGTGACGTCTCATGTTGGTTTTCCCCGGGTGCGGTTTTCTTCGTATCATGAATCATGCTTTATTATGTTACACATCGAACTTATTCCTCCCTTTTTGAGAAACTGAACACACTCGCTCAAGCACACCGCTTTCTTCACAAAGCGAATTCTCATTCCGTTCCTTATTACAACACGTCGTCGATTTTTGGTATAAGTAATGGATTGGATGGCTTATCCTGAGGAACTGGTTAAGTCGGTTGGACAAAACACACGGTGCAAACCCTGGAATACAAAAAGGATTAAGAGTAATATCTAGTAGCTATTTTCCCCTAGTTTCTCCATTCATGGCTGTAGTATTAGATACCAGTATTACCAACATCAACGTTAACCCTTAAAATATTTCCTTCATACCCAAAGTCACACGATTCCCTGAATACATTTCCCTGCTATGTACGTTTACTTGCTTCGTCAATCACGAACGTTGCATCAGATATTGGATGTCGGAAATTTGTAAGCTCTAGGGTAATAGCATGCACTCAACGTTGCTTTCGTCAAGTCCTAAGCAGCACCTGCAATGCCTTGCTTTAGTTACCTTGTCTAATTGGTACCAAGTGAATTCCCGTTCATTCCTGCGTGAGATAGACCCTTAAGCCCATCTTCATACCATAATTGAACCGGGGGGGGCGTTGATGGCAAAGCTGAAGAATCATACGTATGACTTTCAAACTTTCACTTCTGGGCCAGTAATCCTTCGTCATATGACAAGAATCTGGAAGACATATCAGATAATCATGCGGGCCGCGGATGTTTGGATGCATTCGTTCAACTCTCCGTGACCATGCACCTAAAGCCATACGGAGAAAGAAGCATTTTGCTTAACATGTGAGCTAGGCCCTTATTTATAAATGGTGTACATAGCCGTGGTGAGACCTTACCACGACACAGAATAACGCTGGCATAGTGGCTTTTGGGAGTACAAAGAATATTTTAGTTTCTGGATCGCGACCTATCACCGCTTCGTGCCTTTTCTCGTTCAAGCAGGAGTGTTAGCTGGCTTTTTGTGCGTCCTAGGGGTACACTAGCTGTTGTAGCAGGAGGAGTTGGGGTAAAACGAGCATCGAGAATAGAGGGCTGTGGTGGTACAACGGGGATGGTGTGATGTTCAAGCCGTGAATGATCGATAGTACTGAAGTCCGACGTGGATCCAAACCCAGATTGATCGAGAATTGTGCCAGTCACCGCAACGTTGGATGTCGATGAGGTGGCTTCTGTAAAGAGTCCAGGTGCTCGAATGTTGTTGTGCGGTTTTGGTTGATCATATCCGCCATGGGAATGGGATCGTGCCATAGGGGGGGTTTCCTGACTCCTTCCACTCTCAAGCGATCCCACTCCAATAGTCGATCTTGAAGAAGCCCCTGACCCTCGTCGCGATCCGTGGTTCGCCAGGTTTATGAGAGAACGAGCTTGCGGGAGTACGCCTTTCTCCCGATGAATGCTTCGAGGTCGATCTTTTGCGGGTAATGGTTGAGCTTCTTCTTGTATCACGTCCTTGACGACTTCGTTTCTGTATGTAACTGGCCGAACAGGAACTGCTGGTTGCTTTCCTCGTGCCTTATCGCTCATCGGATACGGGCGACCTTCCCTAGTTATTCCATTCATGTCCCTGGAGGTTGGTTGGTCGTATTCCACGTTTGTGCGAGCAATGTGAAGTACGGGCCGCTGCAACGTGCCATTCCTTGGCCCGCTCAACTTTCTAGCCCTGGCTTCTCTAACAGCCGGTTCCGCGCTTGATGACGAATTGCTTAGCTGAGTGGCTTTCTTACCCGTGACGGGAGACGAGAGGGTGAGCTTTTGAGGGGGCGCAATGGTCATTTTCTTCTTCGGCGCATCCGTTACATACACGGGCGCCTCGGATACTGTCGCGGCTGTGCTCCCTGAAGAAGGAATCTCGTCCTCATCAGCGGATTCATGGGGTGATACAAAACGAGCTGTTGGCCGAGGCCCCGATGATGACGGTCCTCGGGCTTTTTTCAGGATTGGGTGGGCGGGTGGCGGCTTTGAGGCACTTGAAGATAATGTTCTCAACGTTGAGTCGGTGGATTTTGAAGGGCGAGACCCTTGGGTTTGTGTCAGTGATGGGGCTGCCTGAGATTCAGTGGCCTCTAGAATCTGTTTGATCAGGGGTGGTATCTAGGGAGATTGTGTTAGTTGTCGATGGATATCACTGTGAGAAGATGAGTCTCAATGACACATACATCGGGTCCTTCCCATCGATTTGGCGGTCCCTTGAGGGGGACAAAGGTTGGCCCAACCGAGATCTCCTCGTAGAGTTTTGCCAAGGCACTACCCTTGAGAAACCTGCGATCACTTCCCCAGACATGCCACCAAAAGTTTTCAAGTCGGCAAGCAGTCGGATCCTTGAGCTTCTTATATGTGGTCGTGTACACTAGGAAAGCATGAGTGGTATTCAATGGTCAAGGGAAGATTAGAAATTTACCATGCCAGTACTCCCAAACCTTGTCAGGGGGGACCAAAGGAAAATCAGCAACCTCTTTATATATGTTTTTGGAATTGATGACAATGCCCTTCGGCAGTATCATAGGCATGTTTGAATCCATATCGGAAGATTTTGAAGTGTTCAGTAGCCTCCGCAATGATAGGATATGCACTTGGCGTGATCAACACACGGCTGCCAATGCCATCCAGTGATACCTCGGCGTAAAAGAGTTTATCGACGACTAGCAATATAAAGCATGGTCGCTGAATTCAATAATAAGTGAGGGATACCGGGCCTATGGTGGAATCGACAGAGGTTAAATTATTGCAGGCACACAATGTCACTCGGTAAATAGCGATAGCTAATCTCGAATTTGGGTGCCGTAAACCACTGACACAGTTGTTGGAAGTTTTGAAACCGAGGCAAAGGATTATTCGCTGGTGAATGGCTTCTGGATCGCTAAAGTTGTTGTTCCAACGGTCCTGTGATCGGGCAACCAAAACTGGACTGGGAGATACAGCACAGACGCTGCAGGTTATACAAGACTTTTTGTCTCTGCTCTTATTTTGTTCTTCTCGCGTGGGATCAATGATTGTTGATCTCCCTCAGAAAGGAACAACGTTGCGAAGAGAATCTCAAACCTCCAGATGGCCGTGACTCGTAAGCTCGTGACGCAAAAATTGGCTTCTCGTGTGCAAAAAAGCGGCGAAAGTAATAAACTGTGGACCTTGTGCTGGTGAAGCGAGACAACTTTGGAGAGTGAAACTCGAGTGATGTGATAGAAAGCTTAGCTTGGCGTGAGCTCTAGCTTTAGCCTTGGTTGTGCTAAATCGAGGGCCGTTCAGGTGCCGTGTAAGTGTAACAGTGTGTTCAGGGCTGTTCTGTTTACATCTGCAGGTTGAAGCCTCTTTGAGGAGCGAATAAAGTCTGCGCGTCACGAGGTTAGGGGCACGAAAAGAAGAACGAACAGTTGAAGATATAGAAAATTCAGGGTCCAGAGGCAAAAAAGTCTGTACCTGCTAGTGAACCGAAGAAAAAGACGGTGGAGAGCCGGTGGAGGGCCTGGTGACAATGGCTGAAGATATCGAGTACTTTGAGCTGGATTTCATGGGTGCGTTTCGGACTACTGAACTCGTTGGGTCGGTATACATGAAAACTTCAATAGTGGCGGCGAAGTCGGAGGCGGCAGCTAATGCTGGGTTCTGAGTGAAAGAGTACCTCTTTGTACAAGTCAAGTTGTCGGAAGACTCCCACGTCTTCATAGCCCGGGGCCGATAAGCTTCGGAGCTGATGCCGTGCCGACTCAGCACTTTTCAAAAAGACACGGAATTGCAAAATAGATAGCAAGATCGGTGTGTCGCAAAGACCTGATGCAAGGCAGCGGTTCCTATAGTTTTGCTTGTGACGACGGGAGGGAGAACGATTGAAAAGGAGTCCCGTCCGCGTGGTCGGCCAAGATGGCGGCGAAAGACGGTGGAGAGACAGACGAACAAGGTCAGGTACCTTCCGGAGAGGCCGCTACTTCGCTGACCGGTCGAGGCCACAATGATCCAATTTTGATGAGTGAGTACGGAGCACCCTGACAGCGGAATGAAACAAAGCCTCTGCCCCGACGGGAAAGCAAGAACGCCAGGGGGCCGGGTACTGGCGACTTATCACCCAGCACGTTTATCTCTTTGGTGGAGTTGACGTGAGGGATGCTTGTCACCTCATCTGAGTGCTGTCGAAGCCGGTACGTACTGCGTCGTAGTCTACCTATACTCCGTGGGTAGGTACTAGGTAGGTATTAGGTTGTGCTTGAGCACTTGGGTCGGATAGTAGGCAAAGTAGGTAGCTCAGTGGAGGGGGTCCCTCCACAGACAATAGTGGACTTGAGGTGCTATCGGGTGCTGGAGCTGTAAGTGAGAAGCCAAAAGCAAGCACGCAAGCCACGAATGTCAGGGAGGAAGACAGTGCAGGTGCTGGAAGAAGAGATGTGAGGAACCGTACAAAGAAGTGAGGTGGAGTGGAAGACATTACATACCAAGGAGTCGCTACCTGAATTACCTGGAAGAGGTTGGAGAATAAAATAAAAGTAAAAACGGGATGGGGAAATGGGAAAAAGGAAACCTCGACCATGGGCTTTAAGACGGCCTGGACTGGAACTCGAGCTCTTTTGTTGGTGATCTGGGTTCGATGGGGCTGTTCCTTCCCTAGCTTAGCTCCTCATGACCTCTAGGAAGCTTGGGAAGGCACCCGCGGAGCAGAGCTTGGCGGGGCTTTTAGTGGCTGTCCCGGGTCTAGGTACCAACCTACCTACCTAAGGTGGGTACTAATGTATGTACGTGCCCTGGGGATTATTAAGTTAGTACCGACGGTAGGTAGGTTGTCGGGCTTGGACGTGGATATCGAAGGAAAAGAACCTAACGATTCAGAGAAGCTTAAGGCTATCTCATGATCACACGATACAAGAGGTTGGAACAACCAGAATCTAATTGATATGCCACTCGACAAGATCCGCTTGGCATCTCGCAGCGGAAGAGCCCAACAATACCAACCTATCCCTCAAACTTGGTGAACTTCTGGAACCCGCAGACGAGACAAGGGCAGTGGGTAGAAAAATATACGCTAGTAGGGGGGGTTACACTGGAACCTGAACTACCGGACACGCGGGCACCCTGTGACGTGCGTGCCCTTCCATGGGCTGAAGCTCACGGGTTTCTATTCTCACATGGGCATGGACTTGGGCTTACCTCCACTGATGAGATCCATTCTCCGTTGATGATGATTGGAGCTTCTTGGCCCAGTTTTAAATTCAGATTACTGTACCTGTGTAATCAAATCTGCCCGTGTGGCTCACTGTGAATTTTGGGTTCTATCCTTTGGTGATTCAGAGATTTGGCTACCAGGTACCTAGCAAGGTACCTAGGCACTGCATCCGTACCTAGTCTTGTCTTACATCTCACTGAATATCTGTGGATGGACGGGCAGTAGGGCTGACAACCAGTGTACAGTTGCCTCGGGGAGCAAAGAGCCTTAGGACTTCCACTCTAAGTCATGAAAAGAGTCATACAAGTTTAGTTTAAGCTTAGAGATGTTTTTATTGTCTCCCCTATAGTGGTGGTTATGTACAAACACCTGAAGGACCTTACTGCACTGCCGTCTCCTCACTCCCATCTCGCAACTGTGGCTAAGTACTTTA
Organism: Fusarium sacchari; assembly: GCA_017165645.1. Taxonomy (NCBI): domain Eukaryota; kingdom Fungi; phylum Ascomycota; class Sordariomycetes; order Hypocreales; family Nectriaceae; genus Fusarium; species Fusarium sacchari. Next base: position 1,263,091 of record JADANP010000006.1, read on the forward strand.
AGTAGGGTGCATAAGGGGACAGGGGCTGCCTACAGCATCGACAAGGATATGTATCTCAATATCAAGGTCACGGGGCCAATACTGAAATGGGATATCACCAATCATCAACTTCCAAGTCAATACTGTCCTGCTTTATGCAGGGAGAGCTGTCGTTATGAATCAGGACCCAGATGTTTCGTGTTGGCCGCCTTCTGGGCCTGAATGATATATGACCGTGAATGAATTCACCGCCCCCATGGCAATAGGCTTTTGCAGATTCAATAGATCGGAAGTTAGTCATAACTGATAACCCTGATCTATAACATGGTTCTTTCAGTTTGAGTTTAAAAAGTTCAAGTTCCCGGGCTCTCTCTCAGCCTTCCATTATCCGGGTGCACTACGGAGTATCACACTCGAGGCTTCGGCGAGGCGATCATCCAATGTAGGTATGTATGTACACACGGTTTGCGGCTCTGCGAGCCCTCTCTCTCCCTTGTGGTTCCTGACTCAAACGACCCCCCCCCCCCCCCCCCCCCCCCCAAAAACGGCCACGATCTTCGACCCAACCGAAACATGATTTTCACACCGAGTTCTAGAACGGTTATTAACGACTCAGATAACGACGCGGAGCCTAACCTGTCTGCAACCCATCTCCTGACCTCTCAGAAGCTGAAACCGTCACATTGTATGGCATAAACTAGTCTACCTACCTCTATCCGGGCGAGATAATCAACCTGGTTGGCTGGGTGGAATGGCTGCAGGAGCCCTACCGGGATTCCCCTCCACTACGACTCAATCCTTTCATTGCCTTTAATTGAATTTCTTTTTCTCTCCCTTTTGTCTTTCCCTCTTACAGGAGGCGTAATTTTCTCTAGAGTCTTCTGATCTGTTTCTCGGCGGGGTCGATCGAAAAGGTACCCAGCGTCGTCATGGTCGTGTGACTGACCACATCAGCCACATGGGACAGCACAGACTCGATGCGTTCGTTTCTCAGACTTTCGCTTCTCTGAGGCTCTTCCCCGCTTCCAAGTAGTTGAGTTCCAAGCTGTAATGTAATGCTTCACGAGACCAATTCAGAACTCTTTAGGCGGAGGTCGCCTTGTTCCTGGAGGCACCTGACGCTGAGATGATGAAAGGAGGGGTTCACAGCCAACCATCCCGTCTCTAGGCCTGGACTAGAGGTAAACCTTCTCGAGGGTTCAAGCATTTGTCGGCCGAGAGGAATTGCGGTATTCGTCACACGTATCGGCATGGAGGGTTGTGCCTAGGTTGAAACCGGCAATGATGGGAGGAGGAGGTGCTCAACGTCGGCTTTAGTTAGAGTTGGGGACTTGGGAGACTCGGCTAACTGTGGAGAGCTTGAGCTTGAAAGAGCTCTTAGATGCCATGACCACGACCACGACCACGACCACGCCGCGTTTGGGCCTTTGTCCGGGGAAACAAACATGCATACCCTGTATGAGTACGTGGATGACCTGCCCTCGTAGCCTCGACAGACATACCATCGAGTTTGCTTGCGACGAGATCTTCATTCGTCCCAGTTTATCTCACCCACCCAGGTCACGCACCCACGTGGTCGAGAGCCCAGTGCAAGTGGAGGTAACCTACCTAGGTACCTTGCCTTCAGGAGCCTCGAGTCTAAGGTAGGTATGTACATACAGGCCTCCCCACGCCGTGAGCCACACCCAAGCATCATGGCTGTGGGGATCCCTGTTAGAGATCCTGGGCTGGAGCTTCTGTGACTGTCAGAGCCGGAGGGTTTGCAGATGATCAAAAAAATGCAATACAAAGCTTCCTATTTGGTCACTGCGGGCCGACACTGATTTTCAGGGTAATTGCGCCATCTGTATCACTCGGAGGGTCATCGCTCGACCATCGGATGTCGGAGGCGAGGTCAGGTCAGGTCAGGTCAGGTCAGGCATGGAGTGATAATGCTCAAGACACCACCATACTCCATACGTAGGTAGATACCCTGGACTCACCACGACGACGGAATGATTATGGTGGCATTCATGAGCATCGATTCGAATAGGCACTGTCCACTGTTCTTGTATCGCCTTGTTCATCATCTATCTATAGTAGTATCATGATAGGCCGTGGATAAGACTTGATCCAGATTCATGGTAAAGCTTACCACCCTAATAAGTACTACAACATCGCTTGCCTGCAACCATCATGTTCTGCCAGATCCTATATACTAAGATAGTTAGGTCACGGCCACGGACAATCACACAATCTCAGAGCTTTCACTCTTACATCTGACTACTGATACCCAACAATCCTGGTGGCTGCATCTATAGTTGCATCCAGACGCGATTGTGTGCTGTAGCTGATCTAACCTACAATGGCAGCTGTTTGGCTGTACCATGGCATCGGTGTCAACGAACGTGTTGGGGTTTCTCTGCAGCCCGATCCTGTGCGGGTTGCACTCGGGAATGTCATGGGTTTTATTTTAATCTGCAGCTATCCGATCTCGGGAAGTGTCACATATGTAGTTACCGGCATCTCTTTGACGGTACCTTATCTACCTATGTACGTGGGTTAAGTAGTAGGTAGGCATGCCGTGAACTACGATAGGGGCTGAGCGACGATGAATGAAAATTTTCAACTACTAGCTCTTTATTAGTGCTGCCAAGAAATGCATGTTCAAAGCAAGAATAGTTGATAAGCAAAAGTAAAAGCACGGAGTGCGCGAATGTTGACGACCATGCCCAATCAAATGTACGCTCCGGACAAAACAAAGGGAAACACGAAGGATTTATCAAGATCCAACATTTCAAAGAACCCACAGGCCCTTTAGAACCATTAGGTCACATTGGTAAGTATAGTGAGATCCTCAAGACCATATGTGTGCACAACTTGAGCAACACTTCACCTAGCAACATTATACCTACCTACCTATGCATAAATGTCAACCCGTTTCTGACCACATTAACCATTTGTGTTTCAACTTAAAGTAAAGCAAGTTACGGGTCAATTTGAATCTCAATCTCCATCTCAAACAGTTATTGAAAGCATATGTGCTCATTTTCTTCAAGACATCGATCGATGTGCTACCAGTAGTTTCCTCGTCTCATTAGTTACATTATCGAATTGCAATCGCTATCGGGCACGCCAGCCCAACTGTAAGAAAAATCAATCAGGGTGCAATTTTAGCCAAACTCCTTTTCGCCTTTGCCTCGTCGAAACTTAAGTGACTGTGTAACCGCCGTCAACTCGGATATCAGCGCCAGTGACATAGGAGGAGGCCTGTCATGGATCACTGGTCAGTTCATAATTTCGAAACGCCAGGGAGTAGACTTACATCAGACAGCAGGAAAGCAACAGGACCCATGAGATCTTGAGGCTGGCCCATCTTGCCCTGAGGGATGAGGGAGGTCCACTTCGCTTTGAGATCAGGGTTGTCATCAAGGATCTTCTGGGTGCTGTGGTGACCACGTCAGTTACAATTCTACTGGAGGCACTTAGCTTTGAGTACACTTACAGAGCAGTCAGCATGTATCCAGGAGAGATGCAGTTAACCCGAATGTTGGCATGAGCCCATTCGACGGCGAGAGATGCGGCAAGGTGCCGAACACCGGCCTTGGCGGCGTTGTAGGGAGCCTGTGGCTGAGGGACATTGACAATGGCACCGGACATGCTACCGATCATTACAATGCTTCCTGGGGCCTTTCGCTCCATCAGGTGGCGGGCAACTGAGGTCGCAAACAGGTAAGTACCGTCGACATTGACAGCCCAAAGCTTGCGGAGACGGTCGATGGGGTAGTTCACGGCTTCAAAGTTCTCGGTGAAGCCAGCTGAAGTGACCAGGTTGTCGATTTTTCCATGCTCCTTAACGACCTCAGCGATACAAGCCTCGACAGACTCAGGGTCAGAAACATCGGCATAGTGGGCTGTGACCTTTGGGATTCTGGGGGTTATGTTTAGTCTGGCACAGTTGGAGCTTGTAAAATGATGAACTCACCGTCGAGCTCGAGGGTTCTCCTTCTTGAAAGCTTCAATGAGAAGACTGGTCTGCTTTTCAGCTTCTTCCTCTGCAACATGGTCAGTATGGCTTCTCTGTCCGCTCATCACAAGATGTGCACCCACTGTTCATGTCAACGAGAGCAAGGTGAGAACCAGAAAAGACCATTCCCTGGCCCATGACAAGACCCAACCCACGAGCACCACCAGTGACGATACCGACATGGCCATCAAGCGAAAATGTAGGAAGTGTGGGCTTCACGTACTGGCCACCAGTACCAGCGACAGGCTCACTGCTAGGAAGTTCATGGTCCTCTGGGTACTCGACCTCGATCTGGGGGTCAGTTTGGGCGTATTTTCCTGGCTTATCCTGGCGAGGGGGGCCACTATGAAGCTTTCGTGCACCAGCAAAAGTGATAGAAGGGCGGAACAAAGCCGGGGAGGCAATCCGGCGCGCACAAAGGCGCAGAGCAGGTGCAAGAGACATTGTCAATGAGCAACCCAAAGATCGGGTATCAAGAGTAGACGCGTGAAAGAGAAAAGAAGACAAGGAAGACTCTCTCTTGAGATAGACGATGTTGCGTTATGAAAGCAAACAGTGGCAGCCCAAACCCAAGACTTGTGAGCTCAGGTGGCAATAGCTTGAGCTGAAGCTCCCTAAGCTTGACGTCGACGGTGCAGGGATAGGGCGCTGTTGATTTGCGCCCAGGAACAAAAGCGGGAAAAGATGTACGCCAATGATGCCGCCAAAGTCAACTGTATGTAATTCGAATTGGAGAACAGTGGTGACAATTGGGTGGATGGGTGGATGGGTGGATGGATGAATGAGGAGTGAGGAGGAGGGGGATAATTGACGATGAAGTAACGGGGAGGTGGGAAGCAATTGTTATTTATTTAATTAGGTAGGTAGTTTGTTATGCGTACCGCCAGTATTACCTACACCACCAGGAGTTCGTAAAAGGAACTAGACCACCAGACAAGACTTTGCTGATGTTACTTACCTACCACCTACCTATGCTGAGCCTCCTGTTGCGTTTCCCAAAATTTTGAGGTCTCGTGCAGCGCTCGTTGCTCATCCCGCCTGGCCTCCACTCCATGGGCCCGAGTAACGGGAGAGCTCCCCACCAAGAAAGCCTCTAAAGTCCACTAGAAACCTGGCCCCCCACCCCCTGGTTCGGCCGGCTCTCATCTCAATGGATCCATCTCAACGATGGACGTCTGATGGGTTATAAATCCACAATTATATCTCGAATCCATGATGCAGCAACGGGGATCATATGCGCGGATCCCTTTCCAAGGTTCTAATTTGGCAACGCATATTACCATTGACGGTCTAGAATTCCCCATCCATCTCATCTTTCATCCCTTTGCTTTGCTTTCCCCTTATTTGCCCATCATTACCAAGACATTGTTACAGTCGGTCGGGCTACTACTACCTAGGTACCCTGGGTACGCTCTCAGATATTGTGTAGACTGACTGGATGACTGGATGGGAACCCCGCCCCAGGCACCAGTCTATGGAGAATGACCCAAGCAAGAGCCTGGCCTAACTTCATCTCCCTCAAGTAGCCTTTGGGCTATACTAAGAACATCCATACCGGAACCTATCATACCATCGATGGCTTAAGCGAGATGGAGACTCACAGGCAGCAGCTATTCAACGGACTCGAGCCTCGAGGGCCCAAAATTATAGAAGCCCGATCGCGGTAGTGCACTACGGAGCACCTAACTAACTAACCCCTCTACCCCTGACCCTTGAACTGTCCCGGATTTCCATTTATGGATCTGGAGGTGGAGGCTAGAAACATCCATCCATCCCCACAATGTTAACACTCGCCTAACCAAGGAGCTCTCCTGGTGAGAGCATGGGGTATCGATACCCAGGCGTACCCAGGGAACAATCCCCAAAGCCAATGTTTCCTCTCTTCCAATTATCTCTACAATCCCTGCCCGTGGCCGCATAGCTCCGCTCTACGGCATCAAAGCCGGCCTTCTAAACGTTCTAGACAAGCAAATCATCACTCGTGTCCAGCTGGGTGTTTCAGAGCCTCAACATGCAGGCTGCAATAGCATAGGAGGGGAGGACAGAAAACTCACGACTTCGATCCTAAATTACAAAAAGACTTAGGTAATATAGCCTAAGGTTTAGGATAACTTTTACCAAGTTTATTTTGATATCCTACAGGAAGGTTCACTGTTCTCTTGGTCCCGCTCCCGAGGAACAGCCTAACTTAGGATCCCGGTGGTACCAGTAGAGTGACTTGAGACGAAAGGAAAAGCAAAGAAATCTGCACACGGCATGAAGCCAAGAATGGTCAGGGCCACCACCACTTCAACATGTCGGTGGCGGGGCTATTACATATGCTCGGTGTGTAGGTGAGGTGTGTTGGCACCCCTTCACCGTTTCGGCATACCAAAGTCAGAAGTTCGTACAAACAGTAGTCACATTTTGATCGATCGGAATTTCTCATGTCTCATCCCTTTCAGGAGAGAGAAGAGGGAACTACCAGTACATACTGGTAGGGAGAAGAAAACCATAGAAATTGGCCGACCTGTTTGGATCGGATCATCCTGTCACGAGGCCCTCGGCAAATCAACCAAACCAGCCATCAAAATCAAAATCAACCAGGGCTTTTTTATTCGACTTCTGCGCCGGGCGGTATTGTTGGAGCATTGGAAACAAATGGAAACTTGTCATGACAAGAGCCTGATAGGGAATGTCATCTTGGTGGGGGTGACCGCCAGCAACTCAACACCACCAGACAAAATATCACGATCTTTATAATCCAGTGCTCGACCGCTGAATTCCTGATCAATGCTTTAATTTGCTATAAACTCTGTCGGTAAACGAGAGGGTCCGAATTGTCCAATGGCAACCAAGACATGCCTGTTAGAGGTTGGGGACTTAATTGAGCCTCCATTAACTAACGTTAGTCCTCCTACGTTGCGTGGGGGTTGTCGCTTGGTGCATCGTGAGATTCACAAACTGTCGTCAGACTTGATACTCTCATGGATTTTACTTTTTATTTTATTTTATTTTTTTAATCTTCTTGTTTGTTAGTTCCTGCGCTTCACTGTTTATTCAATCCATCCAATTCCAGCCAATATCTTGATGGGCAATTCTTGCATCATAGCATGCTTAATCAAGATCGGATCGCTCTCGTCTAAGAACTGACTATGCGAGAGTCAACGAACGATAGCTACACCTTTGGAGCTAATCTACTAGCTCGGGGCCTTTTTTCTATCATTCCATGCCTCATGCATTGATCCTGGCGCGTGTTTTCATAGGTGAACCCACGCATCATGCTGTATTGTTATGCTTTCTCTTCAAGCCTGCGCATACTCCTTGTTGAAAGCCCTACCGATAACCATTCTTCGAATCTCAGAAGTACCGGCTCCAATCTCGTATAACTTGGCACTAAAAATGTGGTTAGTGAACGGTTCAGAAACAGTTGTGTGCCCAAGGCCCTCGATGTTTTGAAAATTGATACCCGAGAGACAAAAAGGGGTTCAAACTTACTCTCGAAGCAATCGTGATGCGGGCATTTCCTCAACATAACCCATTCCACCAAGAAGCTGAATACAGTCGAGTGTGCACTCCGTCGCCCGCTCAGCCGCATACAGGATGGCTCCCGCGCAGTCCTGTGTGCGGATCAAACCGTTCTCGTCGACCGCCTTCGCGGTTGTGTAGGTGTAGGCACGAGAAGCCTGGAGCTTCGTGTACATATCGGCCAGCTTGCCCTGGAGAAACTGGTTGTGAGCGATAGGCTGACCGAACTGCTTGCGCTGGTGTGTGAAGGGTAGGGCAACATCTAGTGAAGCCTGCATGATGCCCAGAGGTCCAGCGCTCAACACCAAGCGCTCCAGATCGAGACCTTCCATCAGGACTCGTACACCTCCGTTGACCTTGCCAAGGATGTTCTCTGTAGGTACGAAAACACCGTCAAACATCAGTTCGCCGGTGTTGCTGCCACGCATGCCCATCTTGTCGAGTTTGCGAGCACAGCTGAAGCCCTCGCTTTTGGTATCCACGATGAAGGCTGTGATACCCTTGGAGGCCTTCTCGGGCTCTGTCTTGGCGTAAACCACAATAACATCGGCGTCAGGGCCGTTAGTGATCCACATCTTGGATCCGTTTAGCACATAGCCACCGTCAACGGCCTTTGCTGTTGTTCGCATGCTGACGACGTCACTGCCAGCACCAGACTCAGACATGGCCAGCGCGCCAACACTTGTGCCAGCAATGAGGCCAGGTAGGTACTTTTGCTTCTGCTCTGGAGATCCATTGAGTTGCAACTGGTTGACGCAGAGTTGTGAGTGTGCTGCGTAACTGAGACCGATAGAACCAGAGGCTCGTGACAGCTCCTCCATAACAATGATGTGCGCCTGGTAACCCATAGCGAGACCGCCAACATCCTCGTCAGCTGTGATGCCTAGAAAGCCAGCTTCACCAAGCTTTTGCCACATCTCTGCTGGGAAGGCATTTGTCTTGTCTGTCTTTGCGGCGACCTCTTTTGTGATCTCACGGCGTGTAAATTCCTGCACACGCTCCCTCAACTCATCGAGCTCCTCATTTGAAGGTGCTTCGAAGCCCTTGGGGTGTTTAGAAGAGTGCAGGCGAGACTGAATGACAGGGAGAGTGACAGCTGGACGGAACCGACGTGCCACGACAGGTCGTGCCAGTGATCTGAATGTTCGTACACTTGTTGCCATTGTGAAGGCGTCCACGGCTGAGATGAATGAAGTGAACGAAGTGAATGAATGAATAAATGAATGAATGATAGAGCAACGAGATGATGAGAGTATTTCTCTGCTTATCTTTTTTGTTTGCTTGTTTCCTTCTTCCTGTCTTTTCTTAGATGGACTTGAAAATGACACGACCGAGGGAGTGAAAAGCGGCCGGAAAACACGGGCTTCGATAGCCGTGCTCGTCGCGGCTTCTATCGGCCGGCCCGCTTACCCCAGGTTTTCGACGTCACAAGCCTCGGCCTTAGGCGTAGCCCGCGCTTCGGCATTAGAGATCGTTGATGCTTTAGGAGAATTGAGAAGAGCCTCCTTATTTTCCGTCCTCCTTCCTTGAAAGAGCCTCTTATTCTCGTCGCAGACTTTTTCCAAAGCGAACTGAGAATCCTAGAATCACCAATAGCAGAGTCTTCAGATCAGTCATGACGCTATCACGTTCATCGCGCCAGGCGATACTGCTCGGTCGCCAGTTCAGTCGGCGCACACAGATCTCTTCACAGAAACGCGCTGTCGCAAACCTCACTCCTCCACACCAGGCCAATGCTATCTCACGGATTCAGACAAACGTCGATCCGTCATCAGACGAGTTCAAGGAGAACGAGAAGCAGATGAGCGAGGTCATGAGCCGAATGCAGGAGCTCGCTCGCAAGATTCAGCAAGGAGGACCCGAGAAGGCCAGACAGAAGCACATCGCACGCAAGAAGATGCTCCCCAGAGATCGAGTTACGGCTCTGATTGATCCTGGAACTACATTCATGGAACTCTCGCCTATGGCTGGTCATGAGCTTTATCCAGAGGCTGAAGTGCCTGCAGGCGGTATCATCACTGGCGTGGGCGTTGTCGAGGGAGTGACATGCGTGATCGTCGCCAATGACAGCACAGTCAAGGGCGGCACATACTATCCCATTACAGTCAAGAAGCACTTGCGAGCGCAAGCTGTCGCAAGAGAAAACAAATTACCGTATGTAGCCAAGCATTCTCACACAAAATGGTGCACAAATTGACAGCTGCCAGATGCATCTACCTTGTCGACAGCGGCGGTGCCAACCTCCCCCATCAAGCCGACGTTTTTCCCGATCAGAACCACTTTGGTCGCATCTTCTATAACCAAGCCCGCATGAGCTCCGAGGGTATTCCCCAGATCGCTGTGGTCATGGGTCCTTGCACAGCAGGTGGCGCCTACGTCCCAGCAATGAGTGACGAGAGCATTATCGTCCAAGAGCAGGGTCACATCTTCCTCGCCGGTCCTCCCCTTGTCAAGGCTGCTACAGGAGAGGTTGTCAGCCACGAAGACTTGGGAGGTGGCAAGATGCACTCTTCTGTGTCTGGTGTTACAGACTACCTGGCTGTGGACGACGCACATGCTGTCGTATTGGCTCGTCGCTGCATTAGTAACCTCAACTGGCCCAAGAAGTCACCAGAGACTCAAGCCCCCAAGCCTACCTTCTTAGAACCTCTCCACGATCCCGAGGAGCTCCTTGGCATTGCTACCACCAACCTTCGAAAGCCTCTGCCTATTCGCGAGGTCATTGCTCGTGTTGTGGATGGCTCTGAGTTCTCCGAGTTCAAGCGCGACTTCGGCACTACTCTCGTGACCGGCTTTGCCGAGATCTACGGCCACAAGGTTGGCATCGTAGCCAATGACGGTATTCTCTTTGCCTCATCCGCTGTCAAGGGCGCTCACTTCATTGAGCTCTGCTCTCAGCGCGGCATCCCATTGGTATTCCTACAGAACATTTCCGGATTCATGGTAGGATCACAGTCCGAGCGGGACGGTATCGCAAAGCACGGTGCCAAGCTAGTCACAGCTGTTGCATGTGCTGATGTACCCAAATTCACCGTCGTCGTTGGTGGCAGCTACGGCGCCGGGAACTACGGAATGTGCGGGCGAGCTTACAGCCCACGATTCTTGTGGATGTGGCCCAACGCCAAGGTTGGTGTTATGGGTAGCGAGCAATTGGCTGCTGTAATGGAGACTGTCGGTAAGACTGTCGACGGCGGGCTAAAGGAGCGTATTGAGAAGGAGAGCGATGCCACATTCTCCTCTGCTCGATTATGGGTAAGTCACATCTTCATGACTCTTTGCGAATGAATCAAGGCTAACACTTCTGTAGGACGATGGCATTATCCCTCCTCAACATACAAGACGATACCTGGGTCTGGGTCTGCAGGCTGCTATGGGAGGTAGAAACGAGGTCAAGGCCGGTGATACCAAATTTGGCGTCTTCCGAATGTAATGACTTGTATGCAGTAAAATATGTTAATTTATTACAAACGCCTAATTAAGTTCATGTTGACATGTGAGTTGTCAAAGAGTTGGGAAAGGCGGGCATTGCATAGTGTTTTGTGAACAAATTAATAGCTCATTATGTCTTGTCCAATGCATCCCTGTCACAGTCCACGGGGCTTTACGCATAAGCTTACACGACATACGTACACGTAAGTTATATATATATATCTCTCTCTCTTCCAAGCTCGTATACTCGAGTGTACACTCCAACTCTGAATGGAACTGATAGCTACTGGCTAACACATGCACAACTGTTGGACATTAGAATACAGATGCTCACCGTGTTCAGAGGTTAATCTATGATTCTCGCTCCTTTATGTGGCTTGACAAGTTATATGAATCCAATCCCTTTGTCAACCGGGCTCACTGGGGGCATGGCCACATTTTATACTAGGTTGCAATGAGGTATCATGATGGTGAATGTCATAACCGTAGAGCGCCAAAACTAGGAAAAAAGAAGCCTTTAGATGTAATATAGGTAATAAGAGATTGTATGTTATGTGTACTGAATATGCTAAGATCTTATTATTAGGTACTTATGAACAAATAAGTAGGTAGGTTTTACTTCATGACAATAATATTAGCTTACCCTATAGATACATCCACCGAATTCGCGGGTTATGGAAGATTAAAAAAATGATCGACACTCGACAAAGATCCATCCCACCTAGCCACCCCTGGCAAACTGATGACGTTGAAGGGCCCTCCACCGATAAACATGAAACACGCCAAGGAAGGACGATGGAACCCAACTAAAGTGATAACTTGCAGGTCTGATTTGTCTGGACCCGACGCCTGGACATTGATGAATCGTGTATGAACGTACTGCCATTCATGGCTGTTTGCTTTTGATCATTTGAAGCTTCATGTCCAAACAAACAGTGAGTACCCATGTTTATTTAATAAATGCCATCTTGCTTGCCAAAAGCAACTGTCACACAGGGAGAAATGCTTTCCTTCATTTGCGCCTGGGCACGGAATCGATCGAATCCAGATCTTGGAGGGTGAAACACCACCTCGACTCAAATGTAGCCGACACAAGTCAACTTCCAGGGCCCCTTGTGAGTTATCGTAAGATGCGGACACGATAACAGTTGAAGCGTCGCATATGCATAACACCAGTAACTCTGTTAGATACCCCGACGGTTCCGAGCCAATTCTGTATCAGAGTTAAGAAGAAGCGCAGGCTAAACTCACAAAATGTTATGTGATTCAGGCTCAAGTTGGCGGACGGACTGTTGGTAATATGAAGAAATTAAAGGCCATGAACTCAATTGATATGAAATCGCGCATGACCGTAGCTAGTGCATCAAACAAATTGAATCTCATCAAGCACCAAACGACGGACGCTACTCAATGTGATCGTCTAAAGTCCGAGGCAGAAGCCTTACCGTGCACTAACTAATGGGGTAGTCTATCTAATCGAGCCCACGCGACGGGAGTTAGCTTGATCTGTAGGGTGACTTGGGCTGTTTATTTCGGGTGGTGTCAATTGACATTGATCAAATCATCGTCAACATTTGTTCAGCTTCTTGGTGCAAGGCTGAGCGCAAAAAGCTTGGCCTGTCAAGGCGGAGGAAACAAATAAGATTACCTCCGAACTGATGCAGTCAAATTAAATTGCTCTCGACGGAACGAAAGAAAATAAAGATTGATAAAATATGGAGCACATCTAAGACATCTATCTGAGGGTGAGGGCACCAGATTCAGAAGAGGAGCGAAAACCCTGGAAATTATCTGACAAAAGATGGATCTTGTCTCGTGTTGGTCTTGGTGTTGAGAGAGCCCAGACAGACAGACACTGGCTGACTGACTGTGACAGAGCTCAAAAAGTCAAAAAAAAAAAAAAAAAAAGGTTCATGAGGTGGCTTGCACTCTGTGACTAGGGCCCGAGCTGCAGGAACAGAGCACGCTAGTGTTTCTGCTAAACTTGAGAGCTGTTGCAAGGGACCCCCCCCCCCCCCCCCCCCCCCCCCCCCCCTCTCTAACTTACCTCAGGTTAGCAGCTTGGCTGGGCTTGGCTTCTAGGGGTTTTCGACAGACGACACTCTAGCATGATTGGTGGGACTCACACTTCAGACGGACGAGCAGCCAGTGGGAGAACAGTGGCTTGTCTCCCGTGCATTTATGGGGAAAAACGGCCAACGGCCAGATGCGCCCCTTTGAGAGGTCATGACCGCTGCCCCTTCATCTCTGATTCTCTCCATATCGTCTCTGTTCGTATTGCGCTCCGTGTGAGTGAATCTGATTCTTGAATGGCGTTTGTGAAAGTGAGCAGGGTGGTCCCATGTTGGAATAACGACGATCCTGCAGCAAGATGCTACTGCTACCAGTAAGTATCGTGATGGGGCTTGCTCACCCGTAATAACTGGATCAGTCGAGTGAGTGTTTGTGCTGTCTCTGTGCCTCTCCCGTGCTCCCGTCTGGGTGTTCCATTGTGGAATAGCCCTGTTTCGCAGGTGAGTGAAGTTCGGGTGCTTGCTCATCAACTCCAACCTAGGGTCCCCCGAAAGCCTCACCAATCTACTAATGTACCCGGGGCTTGGGTCGTCCTTTCAGTTCCATTTCCTCCCGTCTCTTCTCCCCTCGCTTCGCCTCGCTTTTCTTCCTCCTCTCCAACCTCTCACCCGCACTCTTTGTGCCTATTGTACTGTACTGGTACCTACAAGCCTGCTTCGACCCAAGCTGTCGTAGTCTGCGCCTCGTTACATTCATTCGTTACTACTTTGATTTTTCTGTAACTGTGCTTCTATTGTGCACCTTTTTTTTCTTCTCTTTTACTATTCCTTTTTTTAACGGGTCTGTCTAGAAGATAATCAGACCGACTTATTATTTTTTTGACAATTAAATAAGGGGCCACAAAGAGATAAACAGGTTCAAGAAAAGAAGCAAGAGCAAGAGCCAGAGCAAGAGCAAGAGCAAGAGCTGGGAAATCAAACGCCTCACCACGCCTTCCTCCTCAACAAACAATTGGTGCCTCATCGATCTGGCCTTAGCTTCTATCCTTCTATGAGATCTCCCTTCACCAGTCACAACAATTATCGTCTCATCACCTGGAGCATCCTCAAACCATCGAGACGCAACTTTGAAACGCGATTCGTCCAGAGCCATCTCCTCGGTGACACGCCGCCTCGTCTCACGACGTCGGCATCGACTTTGGCCTTTGCCCACTGGTTCTCGATTCCGACTCGAATTTCGTCCCCATCTGCTGTGCTGCTCTACTCCGGAACCGATCCCTTCCATCCTTTTAGTCGTTGATTGCGAGCCCCTGTGACGTTGACTTGATTTGTCGCGCCCAAATGATCTCATGAAGTCGTGACCTTCTTTCGCTTCTTCGGTATGTTTTCCCTTTCGTTGTTACCAAATATTGGGATGGCCTGGACGTCATCTTGATTGTTTCACTTGAATCTTTCGCATCTTCCTCCACCCATATCCCCTTGTAATACTAACACTTTCTCTTCAGACTATTTGTCTTTTGCATTGCTTGCAGCGCCTGCGAGGTCTGGATTACCGTGCAACAATCTCTCATTTTTGGGTCGATCCGTCTTATTTTCTCTCACATTCTCTTCTGTCCAAGTTTTCATCTTGTCTATTTTTACTTCGCTTCTCACATTTCTCGTAACCTCGACGTAGCCTGTGGCTGTACGACCCGATCGAGTCCAAAAAGAGGTCAGCTTTTCATGTTGCAGCACCACAAACAATTCGCACACAGACTGCTTTGTCCATATACGAACGCCGTATCAGTGATTCCCCACAAGGTCGATTCAAGCGCTGCAGGCCATCGGATACTCGCATCACTTCATCACTTCGGTTCTTCGCAACTTCTCGGCTTCCTACATACAGTTGAACTGCATATAGGGGCTCGCTACCGGATTCCTAACAGTGTTACGCTGTTGGCTTGGATGAACTCTTGACTTGGCATAAAGGAGCCAAATGAGTCAGATGTATGATGGAAGAGGGATGGACTCAGCACCTGCATCTGGATCTGTAAGGAGAGCACGCGAGATGGCCCAAGGTGGACATCCGCGACAGCAGCCTCTATACCCAGACAACATGGACGACAGCCCGCCTGGCGAGCTGAGGGCTCCTCCTCGTCGACCCATGGGAGGACACCCCTCCGCGCAGTCAAGGCTCCCGAAACCCAAGGCTGCGCCTGCCATTGATTATAGAAGTGGAAATCCTGGTGTTGCCATATCTCGACCACAGCAAGTTCCACAATGGCCTCTACCCGGCCCTCCGATGGCCGCTATGAATTCGCCCGACCCCGAGCCATATCGACCACCACCCGGTCGACCGACCCAGGCCCCTCAACGACCACCCAGACCCAGCCAAGTTCCTTCTTTGCTGGATCAGTCTCGACTCCAAGAACCGACCCCAGTGTTTCTCACACCCGAGTCTGACGACTATCACTCTTCCGTTCCGCCTTCCCCATCCTCCCGAATGACAACCTCTAGTCTTGGGTCGCTCCCTGACTTCCCCGAGCCCAATCAATCGACAGCTGCAGATTCTAATAGAAGAAGTGTCAATCTGGGCCCCCCCAGAGCGAGTGCTAATCTAGGACCTCCCCCGTCATCTCGCAGGGGCGCATCATCCTTCTACTCACACGCTTCTTTTGTCTCGCCGATTCCGGAAGAGAGTCTGAATTCGAGATCGCACGGCTCTTACGCCTCAAGCGCGGCTATGCCAGAAAGCTGGCCAGCAGGTTCCCGGGCAGTCAGTCCCTCGTATTACGACGAGACAGACAACAAGAGTCAGGATTCCGTGTATGATGAGTTCCATGATGAAAGCAAACTGGTCCGCAGTGCAAGCATCGGCAAGAGAGGAAAGCCCTCAATTGTTACTACCAAATCATTCATTATGGAGCCCAATCACCGCCCTGCACCATCGCCGGTTCAGCCTTTCGACTCAGGAACTGGCTATATTGATGCTTCAACAAGCTCTTCTAACACCCTTCCTCTGGCGAAGACGTCAGCACCTTCGCAAAACCCTCATGACAGCCTTAGCCCCGACGCCATCTTGGGTGCATATGCTGCTGCCAGCGCCACCAACTTGTCAGAAGTACCAGTGCCGGCGCCAACACCTTCCCCTCAGCCTTATAGTCGACTTTCGGCTATTCGACGACCCCCAAAGCTGGACATTGAAGCAGTGAGAAGGGCTGAGGAGAGAGGCAGTATCACCAGCTTGCCTGATCTGATTCGACGTGCAACTCGCCTTGCGACCATGATTGATTCTGGCAAAAGACCAGCGAGCCGATTCGACAACTTGAATGATTTCTTTGACGACAAGGGGCCGACTCGAGGGGGTGAAAAGGAAAACTCAGGTAAGAAGATCTGCTTTAGGATATGATGTTTTGATGAACTTACCTGTCCTAGGACTATCGGATATGCTGGCAGCATTCCCGCCTCCCGCACAACAATCAGAGCGACAGAACCGTGGATCCTGGTTTCGGACGACATCCTGGCCCCTGGCCCCCACCCGCCAGGGTGATGCTCCTTCACGATCTGGCCTTCGCGAGATGACGCCTTCGGACGAAGGCCAGGGCAAGCGACGTCGGCGCTGCTGCGGTCTGCCTGTGTGGGCGTTTGTCCTCTTACTACTGCTACTTGTTGGTATAATTCTGGCCGCTGTCCTTGTCCCGTTGGAATTTTTCGTCTTTAAGAACTTGGGCAATGATGAGAAGCCGAAGTCTGCCCTTGCTCAATGCCAAGAATCATTAAAGTGCCAGAACGGTGGAACGAATATCATGTCGCAGGGTACATGCTCTTGCATTTGCACAAATGGTTTTACAGGCTCCGACTGTAGCGCAGGTGGCTCCGATGGTTGCACGACTACAGACTTGGGCAACGACCTGAACAACGTGACGCTTGGTAAAAGTATTCCACGCCTTATCGAGAACAGCCAGAAAAACTTTTCTGTTCCTCTATCTGGCACTGCCATCATGGCGAAGATCAATGTTGCAGAGCTGTCCTGTATTGCCCAGAACTCCCTGGTGACTTTTGATGGCGCTGCAGCACGCAAAAGGACTTTGCTCGACAGCCTGGCTCTCCAGTTCAAGCGAGAGGCCGCTGCGTCGACTCTCATTGCCCGTGCACCTGAAACTGCCCCTGCCGTCGTCGTATCGTCCGAAACCGCCGCGCCAACTACACTGGTGGTTGACGATGGAAGCCCCGAAAACGCGCCAACCTCAACAAGTGAGGCTGGCAATGCTGCACAGACCTCAGAGGCAGCAGACCCATCGCAGACACAGGACCCGATGACCAAGTTCAAGATCACAAACGAGGTCCTCGATTTTGCGCGTATTGCCGTCCTCTATGTGTTGCAGGAGGAGGACGTGGAGAGTGCCGAAGACGCTCAATCTAGCCTTGCACAATTCTTTGCCAAGGCTCGTAAAGAAGCAGGTGTTTTGGTAAAAGAGGCAGCCAATGTCAGTATTGGCGACAAGGAATCGGTTGACTTGTTGAGGTACAAGATCAGTATCGGATCCAAGACGATAGGAGGAAACGTAAAGCGCCATGTGTTATCTCCAATGGCTGCTCTCACACACCCGTCTCTTCGACATAGAGCAGTTCATGGACCAAGGTGACGCAGAGCAGCGGGGTTCAGATGATCCAGGAGTCAAGAGTAGACACTGTATATAAGGCATGAACATAGGTAAATATGCATTTCGCAATGATGGCGTCGGTCTAATGCTTTCATTTCGTTATTTGCTTCAGTTCAGCATCGCCAGGGCCGGGCCATGGATGGTAATGAGTGCGGAATAAGTAACGGGACAGATGAAGAAGACGGAGAGAGAAAAGAAGGAAAGGAGGAAGAATTTTGCATAGGCATTTCGGAGGCGCCCTTTCATTTTATCCTTCTATTCTAACCCCCCCTTTTACAACATGTAACACTCGCGAGCGAGATTAGCAAGGGCGTTGTACCAAAAGATAGAGGCCTCAGGACTTGATGCTTGATGCCATGAATCGTAAGAGATTTAGAACATTGGCTCTTTATGAATATGGGTGGCCTGTGACATTTCTTTGTACCATTCCTGAATTTTATGTTGCATCAAGGTATTCACCCTGCCTTACCTAGGTACCTAACTAAGGTTGGTAAAAGACCTCCTCAACTGGCTTCCACCAAGAAGGCTCGCCGGCCTCAGAGCTCACTGCACCAGGCACGAGACTCTCCTGCCAGGCATCTGTCATCTTCCACCATTCTCTTACACGAGGGTTCTTTGCCATCTTTTCCATGTCGCCACTGTAATCCGAGCCGATGTATTTGAACGAGGCGAAGAGAATATGGCTCTGATCGTCGTAGAAAATGCTGTCTATACAAGCAATCAGTCTCTATTACAATTGCCTTGTAGAAACACCCCGGGATAGGCCATACAGTCTCGAATATTGCACTCTTGGATCTGCTTGAGGACATCGGGCCAGACTCTGGCGTGGACTTGCTTGTACTCAGCAAGGTGCTGAGGCCTCAGTTTGACGATCTGGGCGAATCGGCGAGCTGTTTGTGACATGTTGTGTTTGATAA
This sequence comes from Fusarium sacchari, assembly GCA_017165645.1. Classification (NCBI taxonomy): domain Eukaryota; kingdom Fungi; phylum Ascomycota; class Sordariomycetes; order Hypocreales; family Nectriaceae; genus Fusarium; species Fusarium sacchari. Next base: position 1,281,584 of record JADANP010000006.1, read on the forward strand.
GTGGCGGACTGTACTGTGCTGTGCTGTGCGTATTGTTGGTGAGAGTGACAGTAGGTCTAGTAAAGCGAGACAGAATAGGATCGAAGTAGTCTAACAGCGACAGACTTTTAGAGCTGACTTCAGATTGGATGGATGGGATTGGGAACAAGTAGTTAGTTATATACTTACCTGGTAGCCATACTCGGCCATCGGGCTAGAATATAGCGAGTCGAAACCCCGCATAACTACGACATGGCCTTTCTATCCACACTTGATGGCTTTGGATCGCGACATGCTCCCCCATAGTGGAAGCTAACTTAGGTACCTTAGTAGTTAGAGTGTGAGCGGATAGTGCAGTGCCCATTCAGGGTTCCACAGCCTGTGTGGGAGATGTATGTACATAGGTACATACTGTTAGACTTTGGGTGGCACTACTATAGCCTATTTTAGAATTGGCGATCTTGGTCTCATATAATGAGTGCATCAAATACCTACAGGGTTTATCCGAAACGAGTTTATGAAGTTTATGAAGTTCATGTAATTTATCGGTGTATTTCAAGTTTAGCCAACCGTGCCTAGACCATCCATAGCCTGATAGATACCGCTGAATCTTTAAAGAAAGGACAGTAACAATTTCAGATCGTTACCAATGAAAGCCACGCCAAGTCTGATGCGTACGTAGCCATCCAGTTCATAAAACATAATCCCATCCACCATACTCATAAACGCCTATCCCGAGCCCGAATCCTTTAAAAACATACAATCTTTGGTATCAATAACACGCCTGTCTTGGAAGGCTGTGCTGGTAGTGTGCGTTCCCCTTTTCTATCAACCACGGCTAAAATGCGCGCAAGCACAGAGTCCAAGAAATCAACTTCTAGTTGCGTGGCTCGTACTGGGGGAGAGCCTCCTCGTCGACCATTAGACCAGACTTTTCGTCTTCAACAAGCATTTCGGCGATGGCAGCCTTGTGAGTAGCACCAGGGGCAAGCTCAGGCTCGGACTCGGCAGATTCGCCCTTGAACATGCGGATCACGCGGAGAACCATGGCACAAAGGAACATGGTGAAACTGAATATGTTAGTATGATGCAAATCGAAGAGTAGCAGGGAATAAACTTACAATGCAACTCCGACACCGGCAGCAACACCCATAAGGACAGGGATGATAATATATGCCGTGACGTGTGTAAAAACATCGCTCCACGACTGCTCGGGGCCCTTGTTGACGAGAGGACCGTGCTTGAAGTTGTCGGTAGGCTTGTTCTCACCCTTACCATGGCCGTGATGGGGCTTGCGACCGTGACCATGGCCCTTACCCTTACCCTTCATTCCGTGACAGCCCTTGCCCTTGAACTTGCCCTTGACATCCTTCCAGGTATCGTGGACCATACCCTTGGCGCGGCACCACATATCACAGTCCTCTGGAGCCTTCTCGCCGTCACCCTTGACCTCGATGCTTCCGATGATGATCTCGCCGATAGGAGCCTTGATGAGCTTTACTGTGACAGGAGGGACGCCGTCGACAAAACGGTCGCCGACTTCGATGATCCTGACTTCGACGTTGACAACCTCGAGATGTTGATCCTTGTCGACTCCTTCAGGGCGAATAGCCAAACCATATCCCAGTCGACGCATATCGCTCTTGCCGTTGGCTTTGATAACAGCTGCGGACAGGTCTCCATTCCAGGGGTCGGCGTGAGGATAGAGTTCGAAACCGTTTAATACCAGACGACGGTCTTGAATGCCGAAATTGAGTTCGAGTTGGCTGTCATGGCCGCGGCACTGGAGGCAAGGGACGTCTACGACTTGACCATAGGCGGTCTCGGGGATCTCAAAAGTGTCGACCTCGATGGGAAGAGTGCGGAAGATGCTGTCGTCCTTGTCGGAAGTCTCTGGAACGATGAGGACAGCAGCGGCGGTCGCTGCAAGGGCGAGCGGCTTGAAAAGCATGGTGTGATGGAGTATTCGGTATATGGTATATGTGACTTGTGTATTGCGAAGCTTGAATTGATGGGTTTGGTGATGATAAGGATGTTTTCGTTGTCGTCGTTGGTATCGTTTGTGTGGAATAAAGAAAGGATTAATGAAAGAGGGAAAGAATCAAGCGCGGCTGATGGTAACGTGCTTTACTCTTGAGGCGTCGGATGTCTCGGTGGCAAGGGATCCGCTTTGGGTAAAGTCCAAGTGTAAGAGGCACGAAATCTGGGGCCGGAAGGAACGACCCCTCCTGCCGATGACGACGATTTTAACTTCGGGTTTTCTTTCTTGCGCTGACGTGATTGGCTCAGCTATTTCATGCACGGGCTGTCCTGCCTCTTGCCCACTTACCGTTCACCGTTGGTCAGAAAGAGGCAATCGCAGGTCCTAGGTACCTATCCGTACCTACCTACCTTAAGTAACGTACACTCATACTAGGTAGGTAGGGCACCTCAGTAAGATATAGTACCTACACTTTCATGAGCTGAATCAATAGACTTGATGTCCTTTATCACGTTTTTATTGAGGTGCTTACCTACCTCGTATGTACCTATCTCTTGGCAATACGCGTACATGTTCGATCCATAGTATCAGCCAAGAATACCTACCAATGATCAACTCACATGTCTCACATTCACTCACATCCATGACTATCTGTTCCAAAGCAAAGCAAGCGACCAAATGGCCTATACCAGATGAGTTCGTCAACGAAAAAACGATACCTATTATAATCTCGACATGATTAATAGCATGAACTATATAAGTCTTGTACACACATCCGCAACGTCTGTGTTTTCAACCAACTCATACCAGTAGCAAGTCTCGCAATACATAGTAAACCAAGGCTCCCTGCCCTGGCCCCCTGCCCTCACCGGCCTGGTCTGACCATTGTGATCCCTGACCGGACCCTAAAGTTGCCCGAAATACCGATATCGAAATCGAAGCCGACAAACAACAGGGCTGAATTAGAGTAGAAATAAAGTCCAGACAAGGAAACATAGAAAGAAATGAACCCCCGATTTGCCATGCTTCATAATCAGGGAATGTTTTAGAAACACAATCCGAATCGTGCCTTATTCCTCCTGAGACTTAGTCCTCTGACTTCGAGGCCTGTCCACGCCAGAGACCTTCCAGTTTGTCTCTGACATTCTCCCACCGGGGGCGCCAGTGAATTCTCTTGCTCAGACCTCCACCGACTTCGCCGTCATTTTCACCTGGGCCAAGCTCAGACGAGTTCTGATGGCGATGGATTGGGGAGTCATTGCCCCATGGAAAGTTGGGATCTTCAGGTACCCTGCCTGTAGGCGCGGGATAGTCATCCCCAGCCGAGCCCGATTCTCCTCCAGTCTGCGCTTTTGTGACAGTCCGCAATGTTGTAAGCGGCTGGTAGGTGCTTGTTTCTGTATCTGACCCTCGTTAGTTTGGTGATTTCACCCATCAAGGATATCACAAACCTTTTACACCAAATGTGTGAGTCATGTTCGACCAATGCGCCGTGCTGCTTGTTGTGTTGCAGGTCGATGAGACGTCTTCAGTGGCTGTTACTGCCGACACGTACGATGATGACAAGTCTGGTCCATTCGTTGCAGTCAAGCAATCGGCGCTAGCTGGAATCGCTGTATGGGTCGGGGTGTCGTACACTGATTCCGTGCAGGTCGATAAGCTAGTATATGTAGATTCATATGGGGTAGCTGTTCCCGCCGAGCCAGTCAACAAGTGTGTGCCCGTCAAAGTATCGATCCCCCAAGATGTTCTACCAGAAGCCTGTGATAGAGTTGAGTTACCCACTGGGATTGGTGCCAAGGCGGAACTCTCGAGGCTGGTTGATACCCCTTTTGCGCTACCAGTTGTCAAGAAAGTCATCAGTGTTCCCGAGAGCGACGATGTGACGGTGGCCAATGAGATAGTCTCTGTGCTCGTGAAGCCATTGGCCCCGGAGGTTGCGTTAGCCCATGTGGAAATAGATGCTGCAGCCCCAGATACTCGAGATGTTGGGGGTTCTGCCAAAGTAGTTGTAAGAGTCAATGTTGTAGTACGAGTGTATGAGGTTGACAACGAAGCATCACCGCTTGAGCTGTTGAGGACAGGCGAGGATGTTCCTGGCCCTCTCATAGTCGTAGTGCGGAATATGGTTGTTGTACGAGTATATGAAATGGACTCTGAGGTTGCACTACTCCTGTTGCCGCTGGTGGATGGGGAAGTGCTGGGGCCCTCCAAAGTGGTTGTGAGGGTCAGAGTCGTGGTACGAGTATAAGAGGTTGACCCCGAGGTTGCACTGCTGAGGTTGTGAATAGAAGACTGAGACATGCTTGGCTCTCCTAAAGTAGAAGTCAAAGACTTGGTGGTAGTTCGAGTGTATGATGTCCACTGTGAAATGTCGCTATGTACAGTCCACGTCGAGACACCTGGCTCATTCGTGAGGCTCAAAGTTGGCCAGCTCGTCCATGGCTCAGGATCTGGCCTCCATGAAGCGATGGTCGAGAGACTGGTGATGCCCAGACTAGTTGAGTTGGAGACCGGGAAGAGCGGCTCATTTGTGCCCGAAGCAGACGCCGAAGTACCAGCCGTGGTGCCAGCCGTGGTGCCAGCCACTGTGGTGTTCACAGTAAAATAGGTTGTCCTGACCGATGGTGAGATGAACGCACTGGATGTTGAAAAGTCTCCCAAGGTTTCGGTAACGGTGAAACGAGGCCCTGTACCACTTGGTGGAAAGGAAGTGCCAGTTCCCGTCAATGTGGTGTTTGATGGAAGAGGGAAGGGGGCCGTGCTGGTCGATACCGTTGGGAGTGAAATGCTCTCAGATGTCGTCAAGAAAGTCGGCATAATGATAGTAATGTTCACGTCGGTAAACATCTTACTCCAGGTACTGCCTGATGTAGTGGTGAGCGTAACGTTCAGCGAAGCGGGCGGCTGAGGAGTGACGGCAGGTGTCTCACTCAAAGTTTGAGTTCCAGACACCAAACCAGAGCCAGTGCGGGTAGCGGTAACTGTTGTCTGGACAGTCGAGTTGGTGAACCGCGGAGCGCTGCTAGTCGTGTTCCACGACCCGGAGGCCCCTGCAGTAGTTAGGGACAGCGTCCGGTCCGTATTACTTGAAGGATATGTTTCACTGGCCGTAACGGTAGTGGAGTTTGTATAAGGAGTAGTGCTATTGAATCCAGCTGTGGTCAGAGAGAATGTAACATCACTGGCTTTGGGGCCGATGGTTTTGTCAGATCCGGAGCGTGACACTGAAGATGTTTCTGACTTCCAAACTAAGCTTGTGTTGGTTGGAAAGGGGAAGTTGGTAGGCTGCTTGGATATGATGACGGTACTGATACCGAGAGAGGTTGACCGGGAACTGAAGGTGCTCTTGATGGATCCCACACTTTTAGAAAAGTTGTACCCACTAGTGGTATGGGCTACCGTGACATTGCCAGACGAGAATAGGCTTGTCGGTGCGAGACTGCTAGTGATGGTAGAAGTCATTGTTGTCTTAATCACCGTTACGTTACCAAGTGCTGAGCCATCAGATGGGCCTCGAGTTGACGTGGTAGACACACTGGGAGGCGTCATTAGGGTGGTAATGATGGAAAGCCAAGATGTTGGGAAAGAAAGTGACGGGACCTCCAAAGTTGCTTCCAAAGTATGGGAAGTCGTCAGCGTCGAAGTCGGCCAGTCAAGCCAGGAGTCTGTCTGAGAAGACAACCAAGTCCGTCTGATGGACAATGACGAATTGAAGCGCGAAGGGGTAGATGTGGAATACTGTGTAGAAACGGAGTTGTTCATCATACTTGTAGCGCTCCCAGTTGGATTGATACCCCCGGGGAAGATAGTAATAACCGAGCCTTCTGACACAGTAGTCACAAGTAAGGGCTCGGTGACTGAGTGAGAGGTCGCATTTATAGGCAGAGCTGTTGATGCAAAGAGAGTCTCTGAAGATGTTTGGTCAGAGGTTGTAGCAATATTCGACTCGGAAACCTCAACGCTCGCGCTAGCCACGGGGGTCGGAACTGAAGAGAAAGAGAAACCTGTTGCTGGTGAGGTGGCGTTGAGTGCAGTGTATGTCTTGCTCGTGGTAACTGTGGTGGAAAAGGCAACAGTATTAGATGCCATGATCGCCGACGAGTCTCCTGTCCCAGCCCCCGACGAGTCATCAGAAACAACAATAGTAGGGCTTGAAATGCCAGATGAATTTGACAGATCAGAAGATGAGACGGGAACTCCAATTGTTGTAGTAAAGTAGGCAGTAGTTGTAGTAGTGAAGCTCACTGTTCCATTGACAGGAACGCTCGAAGCACGGCTAGACTTTCGAGTCGATTCCGAGATAGCAACATTGGTCGGAGTGCTTTGAATTGTGACAGATTTGGTCGATTCAGTGGCCAGACTGCCCAGTGTTGAGTGCCCCGCGGAATCAGTATCAGTAGCGAGACCCTCAGTAGAAAGTTCAGATGAGTTCTGTTGTGGGATGACTGTGATGGTCGTGGTTTCTTCTGCAGTCATGGGAACAGTTAAAGATGAAAGGCTTGATGAAATACCACTTGAAGAACTCGAGGCGACTGTCACTGTAACATTAAGCATTCTTGTTGTCGTTGTTGTCAACCTAGCCTTCGTTACGCTACTCTCGAGACGAGAAGCAAGCTCCGTTGTAGTGAATTCACCTGAAGCTTCAGTACTCAACACTGCTTGTGTGTGAGAGACGCTCTCAGTGATCGTCTTTGTCTCATTAAAGGAAACAGAGACTGTGGCAGATGAGACAGAACCTGAAGGAAATTTAGTTGCCGTCCCGGGTGATGGGGTACCCGTGGACGTATAAGTGCCAGTCAACGAAGAATTAGTGCCCGGAATAGTAGAAACTTGACCAAATGAAATCGAGGAAGCTTTAACACCCGAAGTTTCAGCCCCAAGGAAAGAGCCCGAAGCTGTTAGGCGAACACTCGACGATGCCTCGGAGCTGGATGTACTACCAGCCTTGGCGCTTGAGCCAACAGTTATCATGGCAGTGCCGGTCTCGAGTGCTGAGGATACAGAGAGAGAGGAGCTGCCATGAGAGACAGTATCATAGTGAGAAGAAACATTTGACTTGGATGGCACACTAGCTTGGGAAGCTCCGGTCTGAGTTTCTGTTGTTGTGGACTCCTCGAGAGAGTGATCTGACAACGTTAGATTTAAGCAAGACCGTAAGTCGGAGGGGAATACTTACGAGAAGTCAAATCAGTTGGAGCAGCTGGTTCCCCAGTATAATAGGGAGGAGGTGGACCATAGCCATCAGCGAGAGCATTACCCAAGGGATTGCGGGCTTCGATGAGATTATTGCCGCGCACAACTTTGCAAGCACCCCGGTACTGCTGGGGACCAAGCCCGGTTGCACTGCTCAGAAGACAAGAGAGGAGTAGAAGCACCGATAGGACGGTGATCAAAGGAATGTTAGGTGGTCTCATGATGAAGATGTTGTAGTGCTGTTGATCCTTTGGGTCAGCGAATACTGTTCGCTCTTGAGCAAATACAGAGATTGCTCTCTGAACTCACCAAACCGATTCAGCGAACGGAGTTTATTGCAGAAGTGTTTGAACGAGCGGACGGGTCGATAGTAGAATAAGAGATACACGTAAACGAGTGATTGTCGACTCCTAGGATATTATTTCCTATGCTTCCTCGAGCTGATGAGGAGAACACGAGAGCGAGATTTGCGAAGCGGAAGAAAAGAAGTGCAGAAGAAGTGAGAAAAATGAGGAAGAAAAGTATTCAAGCAGTTCAAGGCGTGCGTAGAAGTGAGTGAATCATGAAGAGCGCAAAAGATAGAAGATACGAAGTGTGCAACTGGCAGCAGCTGTCACAAGAACTTTGCCGGTGACAGGAAAAGGGGCACATACCCTCTAAAGCCAGATATTTAATCCACCCCTGAAAGCCTGCCACAACATGAGCGTACAAGCTGTATTTTCAGGTCCCATGGGTTACAAGTGCTTGGCTCAGTGTTATTGCTGCGGCGACTCCTGGACGTGTTTTGCTAGATTGGACCGTCGTCCGCGATGCTCCGGTCGTTGGTGGCAGTATATAGCCTTCCTGGTACCCCATAGAACATATGTCCGGGCCGGTTGCTTGCCTTCCCCCCGATGGAAGCGATCCCGGGTTCCTGGGCAGGCCTCATAGTTCCGTTTTCTTATGACACCGAGGCAGACACAATTGGAACGAGCTTGCACAGCTGTTGTCGATGTTTGTTCAGTTTCCTCCCCTCTTTCAGGTCATTGAACTTGAGTTTGGGGTCGTATTATCGCTTGATTGCATGTATGGAGTGTCCTTGCTACCGCCTCTGCTTCATCAGCCGGTGATTGTTTCCATGAACCATGTCACAGGCCGCCCTTCATCTCCCATCATGTTTCTTCAAGGAAACAACATAAAAGCGATGGCTTCCAGAATTGCTCTCACTTGAGTATGAGCCAGCCTATTCCTGCCGATGTCGAGTGATATTCTGTACATCATATTCCAAGACATGTTGAGAATAAGTAGGTGATCATATGTTTGAGAGCCGTCTCTTTCACTCGAGTGAAGACACTTGCTGGTCTCTCCAGGTCACACATGACCTGTATCAGATCAATCCTCGTACCGCCGTATCTCGCTCTGACTCGCATTGCGGGATCTAACTTGCATTGGCAAACTGTAGGTAAACGAGATCTTGGCCGTGTTAAGCGGTGGAACACAAACCACGCCGGGCCTTTGGCCGTTGGGGATCAACGGCCTGGTTGTTGGAGGTTTCACAGCCCGGTGTCCAAGATCCCAGGCTTTACATGCCACCCGTGGAGATGTGGCACCTGTAACGAGCCTCGGCAACGAGGCGAGATGCAGCTTGCCGTCGGGTCGCATCAGGGGTGAAGTGTTCGGTGATGCACTTAGTTTGTCCCTGTTGAGCGTCCAAGCGTATAGAAAGGCGGCAATCCTTCTTCGTTTTCTTAGACGACTAGGTATGGGTGACTATGAAAGACTTAGAAGAAGTCGTCTCGTAGCATTATCAGCCAAACCAAGAACAACGACAAGGGTTAAGTAAGGCTCACAGTTGAAATCTTCTCGAAAGGGAATCAACGTTTCAAAAGTTGAGAGGGTTCCAGTTCTGAACCTGATTGCTCTCAAGAGCAGCTCTTAAGCGAAGACTCAGACAGTGACGCGTTTTCATCTCGAACAGCGAGGACTCAGAGATTCAAATAGGGGGATAGTTGCGAGGCTCACGTTGCCGTGTAAAGAATGAGACAAATCGAGACGATGAAAGTTTTGCGAAAGGAAACTTGTACCTGAACCTAGACCTACCTACTAACCTAGTACCTAAGACATAACTAGGTACTAGGTAGGCACCTATCTTTTACCTAGAGCCTTCCTTCCTTCCTTCATGACTGAAGAGACTAATGAATGGGCATTCCTTCTTGTATAAGGCTTGCGAAAGCGCTCGCCCGTCTTCTTAGGTTAGGTACCTAGCTTAGATATGCAGCAACTCGTGATAGCCTCATGCATCCCCCGATTCTCACAAACTCCCACCCCTCAGAATATCAAAATTTACATTTTCATTTTTTGGACACAATGTCTCGCAGATCATGGATGTTGCGTGGCTTTGAGGCTTAGCCTGTTGTACGAAGACGAATGCGCTTATTCGGCCTTTTTTGCGGTTTCACGCAGAGTAGGGGCAGTTCCATCAGTCATTGAGGCATTCTTATCCTCGATATCAGCAGCCCAGAGGGCAGCTCCAACTTTTTGACGTTAGCTTTACACATCGCGAGCTCGCTTCAGACTTACCTGTGTTACTGAATGTGAAAAACATGGAAGCAACGGGAATCATCTCGAGAAGAGTGGCGACTAGTCCGAACCTTTAACACATTTCAGTTAGCTAAATTTGGCTCATCTGTGCTGCCAGGCGTCAGCCAGGAAGCAGATGAATAAATACGCACGCAGTGTAGGGGCCAACATTCTTGGTAAGCCAATCCTCCCTCTTGGGTTGCGACCATTTCTTCAGTTGGAAATACTAGAACGAGCACTGTTAGCTCTGATCGAATTCTGATTCATAAGCAACTTACCCGACCGTGAACTCCCTTGCCTCGAGTACGACCTGTGTGTCGTCAGTGGGGTGATATAGTTATTGACGCTGTATTTTCACCTTGAATGAGGATGAAGATGACCGTACCAACAACTGGGATGGCGTTGAGGGGCAGGTACATCACGTAGCGGACAATAGCCTTGGGGCTGAACTTCTCAAAGGGGCTCTTGATGATCTTGCCAAGTTTCTGCATCGGATCTGCTCCAGACTTGACCTCTCGTCCCTCGCTCACGATTTGGGTATCTCCACGGGCAAGGAGCGTACCATCAAACACATCGAGAAGGGCATCTTGAAGGAGGTAGTTGCGGGACACAAGGTTGATGATGGTGGTGCTCTCATTGAGAACCAACAGAACCGCAGAGAAGGGCGCAATAGGGCCATTCACGAAGAATAGTACGGCGAGCTGTGGCAAGTATGTAAAGAAGAACATGCCACCAATGACGCCGGTAGAGAGGAGGACCAGCGGACCGAGCTTGGAGATGAATGGCTTCCAAAGTGAGCGATGGGAGATGAAGTAGAAAATTCCCTGTTCAGTACGTGATGCATTAGCAAGTGACTTCTCGGGGGCTCAAGAGGGGAGACCCTGTACCTTGATCGGGTAGAGGTAGGATCGGCTCTTGGCAGCGCTGGCGACATGCTCTCGAGCCTGGGCATAGTCCTCCTTACTAGTAAGCCATATTATTAGCTTCGAGACGAAGAACGAAAAGAGAATCGGAGCAATCTATGCGTACAAGACCTCTTGAGCTTTCTCTCCTACAGAGTCAACCACTCTGTTGCGCTTGGCGGGCTCCTGCTGGCGATCAGCTCCCGAAGCTTCAGCTGTGTCGGCCATGGTCGTTTGCTGAATGCGAAAGTCGGAGCAAGTTTGCGATTTTGGAAACGAATCGTTGTAAGAGCACTTTGATGTTGCCGAGTGAAAAAGAGGTGATGACCTGCTTCGCTTTGTTTATATCACAGTGAGGTTGACAATCACAAGCTTGACATTTCCACCCTAAAAACCATGGAAGCTCAAGGGAGAGAAGAAGCTCTAATCGATGTCGTCATTGGCACCTCAAGGCCCTACGAGTGGGGCTAGCTTAAATCGTCACAGGCTTCTTTCTATTGACGATGATGTGTATATTACGCTTTTTGACAACTTCTCATACAAGAGTTTCATGCTAAGTAGGTATATATCATCATATGGATGGCATGCAGCACTTCTATCAAGTGATTCTTTCTTTCTCCTCCTCTCAAGAACGATCTACTGACCCTGTATTTCCCCCCTCCAAAGTTGCATCAACGTCAACTTGCAGATCGTCGGAAGAAAGACCCACCTCCGCCGGAAGCCCGTGACCCACCATCGGCCCCAAGTTTCCGGAGCTTCACTGTAGGGCTCCGGCTACCGCTGACGTCTGTTTGTCAATCGACCTTGGAACAAAGCAGGCCTGTTTCAACCTTGACCTTTAAGCCTATTATAATCTCTTTTGTCGTGTCTGGAGAGCCTGTTATTTTGTACATTGGTGGTATGTTTTTGTCGCGTGAGCCTCGTCTTTTGCCCCTCCTCCAATTACATGGTAACGTGTTGCTGATCATCCCTGAAAGACGAAAGGTATGCGTCACTAGGAGCGCGCGTATAACATCATGTCGAGCCCAACATTGATGACGACCTCATCCAGATAATGATAACGCGAACCGCTCTCGATCACTTTACACGAGATTCGCGAATGCATATGCATATGCTATCGCCGCCAGCATGGCCCAACGATATATCTCCAACAACCTTCCTCCCCAGAAACTCGGCTCGGATCCCAAAGAGCTCCTCACATATGCTCTTGAACTCGTCGTGCGACATACGCCGCCTCGTCAAGTCTACCATGAACGCCATCTTGGCGGTCTCTTCACCGGGTACACTGGTCTTGCTTACCTGTTCCTTCAACTGTCCGAGCTATACCCAGATCTAAAAATCTCTGGCAAAGACCTGATATCTTGGGCGAAACGCTACCTGGAAGGAGACCGTGGGAAGTTGATCCTAGAAAAGGGCAACTGCGGCATCTCGTCCGAGAAGCTATCCTTCGAAGCAGTGAGAGTGTGCATAACCAAGGAGGATGATCACTTGATAGACTTCCTGAGCAATATGCCAATACTTCTTGGTCCCTATACGAGCCCCCATGAAGATGCCTTTCCATCAGAGATACCCTATGGGCGGGCAGGTGCATTATACATGCTGCGTATGGTGAAACACTGGGTTCCTAGGAGTGAGAGTCTTGTTGAATCTCCGATCAAGAGACTTGCAGAGCGTATCATGGCCACTGATGACGATGGCAGGGGCAATTGGGAGTGGCATGGCAAGAGGTACTTTGGAGCAGCTCATGGTGACATAGGTATCATCACACAGCTCGTTCTTTCAAACCCATCGCTCGCTCCACAACTTACCCGACGCGTGGAAAAGCTTCTTGAGCTTCAGGGTCCTGACGGGAATTGGCCGTCGAGCCTGCGGAGCCTCAAGGAGGGCAAAGGCACAAGTCTCATCCAGTGGTGCCATGGTGCCCCTGGCTTCTTGTATTCCCTGACGTCCTTACGCCCGTATTTTCCTGACTTGCAGGATCGTATCGACTCAGCCATCGAGAAAGGTCAGAGCATAACCTGGAGGCATGGCCTTCTCACCAAGGAACCATGCTTGTGCCATGGGATTTTCGGAAACGCATTGTACGTTTCCCCCGTATTCAACCCTCTCTACCCCTTTCCCTTCTCTGCACCGTGATATTCTAGACCTCGGCTGCGACTGACCTCGGAGTAGGGTGCTTCCCCGTGGACCTAATCGACAACACTTCCTTGCACTGGCCACCGCTGATGCAGTGGAGAAAGTGCGTCGACACGATCCAGATTTATTCGAATCTGCATCTTATGGCCACAAAGCCGCAGTCCTCATGAATTATCTGCCGAGTGCCGCGTGGACATGGGCTGTTTGCGAACAAGAGCACCCCCGGCTTATCATGTATAATGATGTGTAGTGCATGAAGTAGGTAGTCTGGCGGTTTGATACTTCTTCCTAGGTACATGGCTGTTATTGAAGCTTGATGATCCTAGAGCGAGATTGTGTGGATAGCGATGTCCTTTTCCCTGTTGCATCCATTCACTTTTCCGTAATCAATTCATGATCGATATCTTTGCTCCGAAAGGGACGTGGGATGTAACTGTCAGTCCTGATCAAGGTGGGTGCTTAACCGGGGATATAAAAGGGCTCTAGGATACCACCAGACTTTCACAAGCTCGGCCGTTAGGATCCTGATTTACAAGCCCCATAATTTCAAGCGAGAGGCAATATTTTAGCTCAACCAATCTCTTGGCCAGATGAGGATGCAGGCGATCTCGAAGACGAGAGACAAGAAGTCAGACATAGTCTTGCGTGACAAGGCTTCTGGGGGTGGTTCGTAAGGAGGATCCGTACTCACGTTGCGATACGTCGACAGCATCGGACCCATAGCTCGGACGTTACTGGGGAATGATCGGAGTTGGAAGCCTCTCAGGGATGAGGCTTGCTTGTTTGAAGTTGTTCCATGGGGGTTCTACTGGGTATGTATCTTGTGCGAAACGTCTTGCTCTTGGTAGACACATCAAATCTGCGGCTGAATCAACTTGGGGCTTATCTTACAGACAAGGAAAACATCAACACCGAATTCCGTAGGACATGAACTGAGAATCATGCCAAGCTTCGATGAACCATTGAGTCCCAATTTTTTTCTTTTTTCAGGAGAGTCATCGAAAGACCCGGTTTATAAGCCGACAAACTCTGCGATCTCAAGGCCATGGCCATGTAAATTTGCTTGTGATTCCTTGTGAAAGTGAAAGTGAAAGTGGTAGAACACAGAGATTCTCTGGTGATCAAGCATTCCATCAGGGTGCAATGCCAAGCTCAGCTCAGATCATAGGTAGGGCTTGAGGCTCCGGCAAGGTGGGGCCGATGAACCGAGACGAAAAGACGCCAGACCAAAGGGGCTCTGGAGCCTCTTGGGAGCCTCTTGGGAGCCTCTTGGGAGCCTCTTATGGGGCGTCCAGGAAGAGGTTAGTGAGGCAAAAAGAAGTGTCAAAGGGAGAGGCTAGGAAGGATGACAACTTGGAAACGTGAATAGATTGGTAATATGGATGTGAAGTAATGATGGGCCCGGACTTTTGTGAAGCATAACGTTACGTCCTCCCCATCTGTGGGAGATCGCCAGGCATTGATCGTGTCTGATAATCGGAACATGAAAACGAAAATGGAGAAGGGGGGTGTAAGTGTAGGCGGGCTCTCGCACTCAGAGATGCACAGGCTCAGTTACATGCATTTGATGCGATGCGATGCCATCCATGGCCCATGGGTGCTGAGGCATTTCTCGACATGCCGACTTTGGTCCATAGGTAGGTATGTATGCCGATGTTTCTTCAATTTCAAAGCGAACATGGATATGACGTCCCAGCTTCCTTACTCCTCCAAGGGTGTAACTTGAGGGTTGCTTCACCTCCCAGGTGACCGAAAGCGGCCCAAGGAAATAGAACGCACATAACTCAAGACTTGCAATCCCGAATCGTTTACGGAATACATACATATGTACATAAGTTGGTGCGTTGCATGCATAGCACAGAAAAAACCCGACGGGCTCTTCATCGGCGCCGACTGGAAAGCGGGCCATACCTCGGCACGGAGATCGGGGAGTTAATTCTCCAACAGCCCTGAATATCCCAGAGAAGCCGCTGACCTCATTTCACGCCCATGGGCCTTTTGGTGTTGATAGATATGATGGAAACTTTCTCTGGATAAGGATAAGCACGCAGTAGTGACACTGTTGGCCGGCCTTATTGAACAAAAGAAACCCCCACTTCGGCACCGAAGAGCTGTTCAAGTCCGTGCGCCAGTTCAGGATGGATGGTGCTGGTGATGGTGATGGCGATTAGATGAATGGGGAACGTCTAGTGGCTAGCCTACTGGTAACTCGTGAAATTTCGGGCGAGCCCGACAGTTCTTACAGGTCGATTTACTGCTTCCAAGATATCTTCAACCCGATAGATCCACCATTGCCGTTCCGGTGCCGATGGGGGTCCCATGCACTGGTCAAAAGGAGAAGCCAGGGGACGCGGCTGAGAAAGACAAGATCCCATAGGACCATCACTGGTCCCCAGGGTGACGTACAGCAACATCATCATCCCGCATCGCGAAAAATAAAACATGGCTCGGCTTCAAGTTGCCGAGTTGGCCAACCGCTTTGGCACCTCAATCAAAAAAGTCTTTGGTCAAGGTGAGATCTATGTAGATAGGCTTGCTGCAGGCTACTCAACCAACAACATCGGGAAACACAGTCGCCTTGTTATCATCATGACATGACATCAGGTCAGCACGTTACGCCCGTTTTAGGTCACGTTTGCTGCACGAGGTCTTTATCTCCGGTGTCTGTTTATCAAGGTTGAATATCAGTTTAGATGTGAGAATACTGATCAAATGATGTAACTGTCTTGCGCGTATCCATTGCAAAACCCTACGACGGTTGCATCAAAAAATCGATGAGATATGTCTTGGCTAGTTCTGATGCGGTTGTGAACAAGGCACTTACACAGACAACAGACAGAACTGGCATGCATCTCTCCAGTCAAAGACGAGTCATGGACTCGATTTGCGTATTCAGCCATTGACAGGGACAGGGACGGACAGTATGTATTATCCCCGGCACGTGTGATCTATTTCCGGGTCACTTTAGCAGCAGCAGGTGCAGACACAGGCGTACTAGGCAGGGCTACAGTAGCGCTCGTTTCTGGAGATCAGGGTTTTTCGCTTTCTACCTATGGATGGATCCCATGTTACTGTAGGTGTCTTGGTGTCTTGGTGTCATCGACTGAGGTGCCCGCCCCGAGGATGCATCACCACCATCATGCACTAAAACTCCACTGTCCCTGCACCTGAAGAACACGCCCTGGGTCCATTGACTTTTTTTCTTTCTTTTTACCAACAATTAACAGAGTTTGACTAGAGCAAGTGCCGGACGGTGAAACTGGCGTTCACTGAGCAAGTTAAAACGCCAACGTGGTACTGAATTTGCTAAGCGGGCGGACTTTTGTCGATGATCAAGACCGCATGACGTCGACGGTTTAGATGCTGTAACTAGCAGTGCCGTGTGCGACAGTGAGTTCCATTGTGGGGAGGAAGTGGATAAGCGAGGATTGGATTATTGGAAAGAAGAATGCGAAAAAAAAAGAGAGGGAAAAGAGAGAGACAGAGAGACAGAGAGAGAGACAAGAATGAAAAAGAATGGGACACCAGCTGTAGTTGGAGAAATTTCGCGGACGCATTTCCGCTATCCGGGAGCTTTACCGCTAGACTACAGCCATCACATCCATTTTATGATCGATCGATGGGTTCGGGGTTTGTGTTTGTGGTGGCCTGATTCACAGCAACAACTTGCATGTCACAAATATGGACATCTACGAAACGAAGCTCTCGTCGTATCCAAGATCCATAATTAGGCATGGAATTCGCTGAGTTGACAGGGAGGCAAGTGGTCTCTTTGGCAGAATCTCAAAGAAGGTTTCATTTCAAAAGAGCGGGCGGGATGATTCCAGACCGCAAAGAGCGCACAGCAACAACGGTAATGAAACCATCATATCATTTTATGTACATACACAGTGAGTGAAGTGAATAGGCTTCTTGTCTATTTACCGATAGCTCGGGTTCAAATCGCGGAGGTTTTCGTCCATTCGGCAGTTGCACAACTGATCAAATGATCGACTGCTACCTCATCAGCCTTCATCTCACTTACGCAACATCTACATGCACGTGCCCAGTTCCATGTCCATGGCTTCAATTGCATTGCATCAAAGAACGGACTGTCTCCCAGCCGCGGACTCCGATCGGTTTCGGCACCATGAACAAGTCCGGCTATCGATCTTGTTTCCAAAACCTGAGACGTCCTTACATACGTCCTGTGACTGTGACTTGTACACACTGGAGATGAAGCTGGCTTGCTCTTCTCATACCCCACCCCTTTTGGCTCTTTTGTCTTTGTTCATCACGAAACTGCGGTAGCGGTAAGACGCCTGCCAAAGACGGTTGATATATCCGACGCCCAAAGAAGGTATCATCGTGGCAGTCTAACGGTGCAGCGGTACGTGGCTTTGAGTTTATAAGCATGTCTGATCACCACTGCCGTCCCTCCCTATGGGGATCAACGGTTGCTCAACCGTCCGTCCGTAAACATACATTCAGTAGTACTGTAATCTGAGTTCCCAGCCCCAGCCCTATACTGGTACGGTCAAGAAAAGCCTCCACGCCCACGGAGGGCGGCACTTCAAAGTTCAAACTTCAATGCCTGGCCCTGGGCGGCTTTCGTAGAGGTGCCGTGAAAGCGAAATTCGGAGTCGGGGCTGATAGATAATCTTCGCTTCACTTAAAGTTGGACTTAACTCTGTACTGTAGCCTGTAGGTAACTCACGGTCCCCTGGTATGTGGGACCTTTGATGAAGCGCTGGCGCTGGCGCTCACGCATCATTCATCATTCATCACCAGAAGCTAAACAGCCCGCCTGGCGCTAGATTCAACCGCATCCCGCCCGCTTACACAATCAACTTTGAGGCCCTTAATCAGCGCCTGCAAACCCTTAATCTACGAATTGAGTATAGCACTTATTATACTTAGGTATATACGCCCTGGAGCCGCAACTATGCACAAGCATCCATTGTATCCGTATCATGGATGGCATGGTATAGTTAAGGCGTGTCCTCTGCTCGTGTCTTGACACGAGAGGCAGAAAATGGATATCAGAGCATCATTCTAAAGAGCTTGGCATTGCATCCATGGATCCAATGCAAAGTTGATGGGATACCTAGACCGAGGCAGACCCGTTATAATTAGACTCCAAAAAGAGGACGATCGTTGTCTACCTTGGCTACTTGAACGTGCTTTGCGATTTCTCCTCGTACCTGATGAGTATCTGTCATCGGCGCCGGTGGTTGGAATCGGCGCCGAGAAATCGAGACCCCTGAAAAGACCCAGGACCATAGCGCTGGAATATCGCAGCTTACAAAACAGCGACAACTACCTACCTACCTAGGTACGGAGTACCGTGACTAGCTTCGCTGAAGGTTGCAATTAGGAACCGGAATTAAATAACGGCCCGCCAGGTAGGTATGTATGCCTACAGGCTTATGGCTGGTGAGTTGTTGCTTTCCATTTGGTTGTGCAACGGCCGCACAGCGTGGCCATGAGAACCTTAACAAGGTCGCGGGATCATAACATCCTTGCCTGTCAGTGGGAGACTGGAGTCTAGGAGCCCGAGAAAGCCCTTGTTACGGGGTCGCGGGTGCACATCTCATTTCTTGAAAGATGGAGATGGATGACCCCCCCCCCCCTTAGGTACTGTAAGGAGAGAAGACACAATCGCCATTTGTCATTGGGTTCCAGGAGAAAGTTCTTCTGCTCTTGGCAACCCCGAGCTAAACTAGCGACCATCCGCTGTATTGGTAATGTGGATATTCACAAGAGAGGATGTGAGCAATAAAAAAAAGAAGGAAAAAAAAAAGAGATGAGACGGAATCACCCATTCGTAAAGCGGCCCCGAAAATGACGGAGATCGGTCGCACGGAATGCCGACAAGACTCGAGCCTAACTCGTTCTAATCAATCAAAGGGCCCAAGGCTCATTCTCAAGTTCACCTTACCCTTCTAGAAGCACCAAAATTCGGTCAGTGGCGACAACAGCGGTGGAAGTACGGCAATAAGTGGACAGGACAGGATAGGTAGAATAGGGAGATGGGATCCATCCATGGATCTTTGTACCTCCACCTATCTATGTACTGTAACTGATCAAGATGCCCGGGCAGTTTCTGGGCACCGTAGCGAGCGATATGGCCTACAGACCTTGCTTGGATACAGTATACACAATAAGGATGATGCATCGGCAACTTGTCTGTTAGTAGTGATCGAGAACGATGACGAGATCGGCCTGGGGAGTACCTAGACCATGTAAGAAGAGGACAAGAATCATCCATATAACCTATACACGTATCTAGAAATAGCCGCATTATTCCCTGTGGGGTTCAGTCTTACACACACATTCAATATCTTACAATTTTCTAGTGATGGTGTTGGAATTGTTGTTCAAAGTAATCAAGTCCGAGATTGTAGGAGCTCTACTGAGCCAGCTGTACCTCCAGACAATAAGCATCAATCCGCCGTCTTACTGTACATTGCAGTGTAATAAGTGCAGCGTTATGCGGCGCAATTGATAAGTACCGTTTGCCGTTCTGAAATCAGGAACAAAGCTTCAAAAGTTCACAGCATGGTCAAAGCCAAAGCCAGAGCCACAGCTAACTTGTACGGCAGTCAGCGATGCATTTAGATCCTTGCGAGTGATTTGATATTATACGCAAAATACGCGCTCTCATCAGTGACAGTCTCGGTATGTATGTATGTATGTACTGTAATTGTTGTATAGCCACAGGGGAAGGGGATCGCCAAAGACACCCCGGACCCCCTAGCAGCTACTGTATGTATGTAGCTACCTAGCTAGCTCGCTCGCTCAATGCTCGTTCTCGGTCTCGCACCCTGATGCTGATCAAGGGCATGGCTTGGCAGAGAGAGACTCATCATACAGTACCTTACCTACCTTACACTCATCAGCCTCGCTCTTATGCTTTGAGTTTTGGGTACAATTTGCTTGCGCCCTGAGAACGCGTTGTCCCTCATTTTGATGGGCGCCCAATCAATCTGTATTTTTCAACGGTTTACCCAAACTGACATACCCTTGGGTTCAATGTAAGCACCAGCAGTTGGGGAAGCATTGGATCCAAGCCTCCCGTCAGCCATCAACCGCCATCAACCACCCTCCTCATCATCATCATCATCACCACAATCAATCAATCAATCAATCAATCAGTACGGAGTACGTACCTAACATTCATCCTTCTCTTAAGTCCGCCGCCGTCAACGCGGGCGGACTTTTAGGTCGCTCCAGTGCCTCAAACTTCCAGAGGATCCACACCATCACCATCAACAGAGCATCAACATCCATCATCTGCGGGTCCATCTCAACCCCTGCTAGCCTCGACTCCCTGGACGATCCCTGTAACATGGAGCACTCTAGCACTTCTCTCGCCTTCTCGGACATAATGACCACGCCGACCGTTAGCTACACGCCCTCCACTCCCAGTAACTCGCTCGAGTATGTACCGTACTCATCATCCTCACGGGCACTCATTCACTCGTAACTCATGCCGCAGCGCGCGGGCGGGAACTTCCTTTGCACTCTCTCTCTGATACCTGATGTACATACCTACCAGTACCTACCATTCATACCTGCTGGTTGTTTATACACCCTGCGAAAACCTTCCGACCGCCGTCGACCGGGATCGCTCGTTCTCACATAATCTACATACATAACTCAAAATCCATAATAATTCAAGGCTCTCTCTTCTCTCTCTAGGCTCTGGGCTCTACGCGTAAGTCACTTATTACTGTCCTGTCGCCAAGTCACCTCCAGTCACACAAGATCCAACCCAACCTTGCTTTGCTTGACTTGACTTGACTTGACTTGACCTGCCTTGGCCTCGCATACATCTATTATTAAGCTGCCCGAACCCTTCTTTTCTTTCTTCCCCTCCTCTTCCACTTCAGCTTTCATATATATCATATATATCATATACATACATCACCACCCAAGTGCTTGGTGCGCTACCTTACTACTGCTGCTACTACTACTACCACCACCACTACTGGCTTACACCACTCAACATTCACCCAATCCAAACACAACCCACAATCTGGAATTGTATATCGCCTCTATCAACTTTGCTTGGCATATCATAGTCATATTAGCTATAACTACAGCAGCAATGGGATCAGGTAGCTTACCATCTCCCCCTGCCGAGGATCATAAGTCGACCCTCTCTCGAAAGAGCACATCATCAAGTTCCAAATCTGTCAAGCCTGTGCACCGCACTTCCAAGCGAGCCAGCTCCAGTGCCGCCACAATTCACCACCACGACCATGTCACACATACAGCTGGTATGGACGGCCGACATAAGCGTGTGTGGAAGGCTTGTGAAAGATGCCGAATGAAGAAGACCAAGGCACGTTTCCAGTACTACAGCTCTTTAACCCCACCTCTCACTAACACGAACTCAAGTGCGACGGTGAATTCCCATGCAAGCGATGCAAAGACGACGGTCTGGTCTGCACAGCTGGTGTACGAAAGAAGATGGAATACAAGCAATTGCCTAGAGGGTACGTGCTCGGATTTCCCAACTTCCAATGGTCTGCATCTCACTTACACGCAATAGTTACGCCGAGGTTCTCGAGAACACACAATTCGCCCTCATTGCTACAGTCCACAAGCTCTACTCAATGGTTCGAAACAACCAGTCTTGGGATTTGGGAGAGCCCGAACTCAACGACCGTGGCCAGCCCGTGATCCACAACATCGCCCAGAAGCTTGGCTGCATCCGCCCCAACAGCGATATCGACCTCCCTGTTCACTCGGTATTCCCTGAAGACGAAGCTGGCATGGCTGAGCTGGCTCGACAGCTCGAGGATCAACAGAAGGAGCACGAGCCTGCAAAGGAAACCATCAAGGACACTGATTCATCCGTGTGCAACCGAACCGAGCGAGCGTCATCATCGGAGCTTGATCACTCCGATTTTGAGCACGACTATCGAAGGGCCGCCTTTGGTAACACCAATGCCATGACCCTCTCACCGCAGAGCTTCACAGGCAGCGCCGACTTCGACTTTGCCCCTCCACCGCCCGAGATTGATGCTTCCAGCCTGTTCCCCTCGCAATCTCCCGCCATGAGCAGCTTTCCCGCCTGGACAATGAGCAAGCCCCAGCCCAGCGACCTTACCATGCAATTCCTACAACAGCAGCAACAGAATGGCATGATGGCAAACATGGACTTGTTGAATCAGGGCCTCGTCGAGTCAGAGTTTGGGACAATCAAGCCTCACGTTCTGTCATGTCCCAACCCCGAAGTCATGCTGGGTATGGGCGACCCCATGATATATTCTGGCTACGACGGTGAACCGATGCGACTATAAACAAACACTTGACTGTACAGTACCTATAGACTTGTTTACGGCCATCTTTGTTACGTCAAAATTTGTCACGCGGCACGGTGTTCATTGGGATTCGGTTTCTTTCTGGGCTTTCATTTCTTGTTTGGGTCTATACCCTTGGGGGTTTGGTGTTAAAAGGCACGGTTTCACCTCACATGTATGTGTGTGAGGTTCGGTGCGGCGTTGTATGTTTTCCGACTGCCGACGGGATATGGGACTACTTGTACAAAGCACCCCCAGCTCCGACGCCACGACAGGACAGGATAGGACAGGGCAACGTGGTGATTTGGAGATTGCATGATACAAAGAAGAGATGGATGTGGAATGACAACCACGAGCACGACCATGGCACAAGCCTCTGTCAGAAGCACAGAGAGCCAAAGTTGAGATAAAAATCACGCCATTCGAGGGAGGATAGGAATAGGGTTTTTGAGGGATGCATATTTTGGATAGAACTGTACATATCATATGGATACATACCTAATCCGACTCCCTAAAGTATCAGATCAGATCAGATTGCCCGCCCCATCGCTGCCTACCTAACCTACCTTTACCACAGTGCTGAATTGCACATGTCCATTGCTGTCTCGATCACATATCTCATATAGTCAGTCACTGTGGGGATGCAGTCACATCAATGGATCCCACCATGCCCTTTAAGCCACCCGCAAAAGCATATCGTTAATCCTTTAATACTCTATTACTGCATGCATCCATTGCATCCATCTAATAAGTAAGCTACAGGCACATCAGCCAACCCCCCTCCATCAGATCATGGAGCACTTGACCGACCACACGTCACTTTGAGATGGTCGAGACCAACTCTTCGCTTGACAGTCCCTGGTCCCCTTTCTTCTATCTAGTTCCTTGATTCAGGGCCCTCTTTAAGATCCATAGCGCAAATCACCGAGCTGTCAAATTCCGGTTCCGTGCAAATGCCGTGGACACACACACACACACACATTTGCCCGAATTTGGCACGGACCATTCATTTGTGATGGATCGAATTGGTAACTAAACGATGTTATTCTTAACAGTTATGGTTAAGCTAATCAATGAATCAGCTGTACTAGGGTGATTGCAAATCAAGCTCGACCTTGATGAGAAACAAAGACTAAACACTAGAAGAAGAAAAAGGCCGAATGCATGATAATAAAAAATCACTCTGTTATCTACCTATGGTAGACAGTCAGTCTTATTAGCAGACTGCAGCTAATAAGCTCTAAAAACTCGGCCGTCAACCGCAGATTCTAAACACACACCTCTATCTCTCTGCTCCTTTGGTGCTAGCACGGAAACCCGGAGCTAAGGTGCAGAGCCTACAGACTACAGTAGAGAGCCTTGAGAATCTCTAATGAGCAACATGCACGTTGAGCCGTAAATCCGGCAGAGGAGCTGCAATATGTCGATGACCAAACGGCCAACGGCCAATGACCTGTAGATTCGCATTCCCCTTTCGTGCTAGATATTAACGTTAGTCCCCATGGGCATAAGAGTCATCATCCATCATCTGCAGTCCCACGAGGGAAGGCTCTGCGTGATTGGCTGCTTTGGTGTACCCTATTGAGGCTGTTGGGTACGGTAGACGATGAGGGTGGATATGATTGGAAATTTGAAGGCACTGCTTACAATAGCAGAGCCCACGTCTGGAGATTCGACCGACTGTGTGTAGCATGTATGTACCAGTATGAATGGATGGATGGATCATGGATGGATGGATGGAGGTACAGCGTGGGATAGGCAGTACGTATACGGATAGGTAGTGTCGAAAAGACTGCCAGTCTGGGTATAAGATCCATTGGGTTAAGGGGCGGCCGAATTGATGACTTATTAGCTACGGGTTGAGTAATACACGCGCGAGACGGGCTGATATGAATTCCGCTGGCGCCCTTTTCTGAACTAATAATAAAAGACTAATATGTAAAAGCCACTACGTATGTACTGTACGGATAACCGCTGCGAGTATTTGGCTGGTTACAGAGCGACAAAAACGCCATTCGAACAAGGTTGGGAATGTGTGTCACCCAGTGTCAGCCCTAAGTTTAAAGCTGCTTCCCATGGATGCTTTGGTTTGCTTTGCTGTTGAGCGGGCGACCAAAAGATCCGCGTCGGACCAAACAACGGACGAAACAGACAGACAGACATTGGAAGTAGAAGCTGACGCTTACTGATGATGCCGCCCTCTAGTGGCATTTATTACAAGACGAGCTCATCCTGCACTGAGCGAGTGACTGCAAGCGAGTGACCCAACATACTGGTACGACTGTAGGTATGTATCATCATGATTACACATCACCATCATATCCATTGATTTGATTGCAAGCAGTGAGTGGGACTGTATCCATCGGGTACATCAGCAAACAGTGAACAAACTCTATCATTTCATGAGAGGAGCAAGATCGATCAATGACAGACAGTCAACTCAAAGTCTCAATACCCAGTTGGTCAACAAGGTTATTCATGGCGTTAAGAATCCTTGTTAAGAGCGAGAATAGTCAGGAGGTGCCTTTGTTGGCTCTTGAATCTTGTTCATGTTTGTTGTGTGTTTTGCGGTGCGGACTGATTTGATTGTCCGCGGGGCACTTGGGGCTCCGCGGACGCGGACGCGGACTAGGACTAGGACTGCGGAGTTGGAGATCAAACCTTGCATTCATTCCCTCATCAGACTCAGAGTCTGAGATTCAGAAAATCAGAAACAGACGGGACCCAAAAGAACCTAAAGAATGGGGTTTCGGGCTTTGTTACGCCCCGGCTGATGTGGGGTGAACGGACGGTGACGGCCTCGGCCAACGCCTAAGGGCCCTAGGCGGGTTATGGATGGAGAAAAGGGAGCTGGATAACAAGGGGTAACTAAGAGACATTCGATTCGCATCATACCAGGCAGGCATGGTATATAGATCAGATCAGATCAAATCAGGCCAGGCCAGGCCAGGTGTATCGCATTGCTAGAGCCTACTCCGTAGAGAGTTGAGACTGTTTGCCGTTTGGGGATAATACTGGTCCAAAGAGTCTGCGTGGTACCAGTAGATTCAGGGTTTGACCTCTTTCGTTCTGTTCGGCCATGACCCTTTGGAGAAGTCTTTGCGCGATCTCGATAAAGTACGGAGTAGATCAGATTGCGCTACGCCTTGCATCGTCGCCTTTGCCTTTGCCTCTGTTCGTCTTGGACTTGGGCATTGAGTTTCAACCATCATCAGGTAACGTTTATGAACTAAGCGAATTGCGTGGGATGAATCAGGTGTCGATCGATAAAGCTGCATTCTTCGCAAAGCCCGTCTATCAAACAAAGTATGAGATGTACTTGATAAAAGTTAGTCTTTACTGCATTGGGTTCTACTCGACAAGTCAATCATGATATCCATCACGCCCAATGCAGAACGATTGCCCAAAGCGTCTCAATGTTCTGAGGCTGAGGGAATACTCATAATGATACGGATATTCGAGTTTCGCCTTTGAGATACGCGTTTTCGCATAGTCGCATAGTCGCATTGTGACATTGGGGATTCGATGCATGCGATGCGATGCGATGCAAAAGTCACACAAAAGGTCACATGTGGGCCTCCCTCGGACATAGGTACACACGGCCACGCGGTGTACATGTGGGGCCGGGATGCGGGAGCGGAAAGTGATGCGATGCGATTTCAATGATGGATATACAAGATGCATTGCATTATATGTATGCCACCATCAACATGTTTGACTCTCAACACGTTTATCCCTCAAGACCAGATCAACCCCCAGCATCACGAAGTAGGTACTCACGGAGTAGTAATCATGCCGACTGCGGTGGGCTCAACCTTGATGATTCACGACCAGGGTTTCACACAGATCGGCACCTCAAACCCTCATTTTCAAGCTTCATTTTCGTATGTACGCAAGACATGTTCGTTCTTCATCAACGCCGAGTCCAAGGCCAAGCCACGTATACATCCATACAATAATTGCCGGTACTCACCCTCACCTCACGTTACACCCGCCAAGGTCCCTGTCATAGTGAACCACACTCGTTCATCTCTTCCAATGATTCCCACCAGTTTCCGAACACACCCCGCAGTTAGCTAAGCTCGTCCTCAGACATGGCAAGGCATAGCATCCATCGTCTAACGTTAACTTAACTCAAGCCAAGTCTCTCATTTCCCTGAAAGAGAGGCTCAGACCGCTCGTCCACGTATCACCACCACAGCCAAGGCACTTGGGGGGAAACTCTACCAAGAAAATACGCCGTACTACGCAGGTAGAGGCCGTCCGTATATGACCCCCCCCCCCCGATGAATCAGCGGGTGCGCGCTACATGCAACCCGTTTTGGGCAAATCCATTCGACCAGTCAGGGTTCGTCGTCCTGATCCCCTGTCTGAAGTAAGTAAGCTCCGGTCAAGGTCAAGGTCAAGGTCAAGGTCGAGCTGTGTTGTGTTGTGTTGTGTTGTGTCGAGAGGGCGCACCCACGCACGTGCATGGAATTTGGGCTCAAGGACCCGAGATATACGAAATCCCCTCCCCAAACTCTGTTTACGTGGAACAATCCGAGAATGAGAGGCAGCCAAGCCTTGGAAACATGTCTTGTCTTTTTGGCGGCCCTGGCTTTGGCTTTGGCTTTGGCCTTGGCTCGCTCAATGTTCCCCCCTCGGTCTTGGCTGTGGCTATGGAGGTTGCTGAACCCTTGAGCGACAAAATAACAACGACAGCTTGTTAGACGGACGCCTTTTTGACCAGATATCGGGTCCCGGCGTTTGAAAGTCAGTGTCGCACAGTTGATTTGCCCGTAAAGGCGCATTGCGTATGCGGGTCGGGCTTTGCTATTCCCCGCGTAAAAAAACATTTTGCATCCTCTGAAACTCTCTCGGGGATCATCATGGATGAAATGAGTACGCGTATTGGTTTTAGTGACCGGACCGGGCTTCAAATTGTGGCCGAGCAGTATTCAACTCCGAACCATCTGATGTTTACTGACTGCAGCTACCAGTATTATTATGCCTTGCTCATCAAAGCACTAATCAAGCAGAATTGCACCTAACGTAGTTTCCAATGTTTCTTACCACCATATTCGCTCAGTCGGCATTGTAGATTGGATATAAAAAGATACCCTCAATAACCTAAGTTGCTTCATAAACCCCGTAGATCTAGTGCTGACTTGATCTGCTGGCAAAGTCTGGAACCCAATCAGAAAATAGGATCTACACTACGTTTATTTATTACTACATGATATCAATGTCACGCTTGTAAGCCCTCATGTCAGCCAGGTTGAGCTGGCGCCAACACTGCATTTGTATTACTTTCCCTGCCGTCCCATGTTAGTAAAGTCGGCCGACAGATAGGAGATTTATTGACAATCAACACCGAGTGGAGCCCGAGCGAGCATATGTATCCGAGATATGTCCCAACAAGGAATGCATTTCGAGTCGTCAGGAGTAGAAGCATGAAATTCGCCTATTCTGCTGCTGTGGTTCCAGGCCATTAGACGGGATACTCCCTTGTCTTATGAAAGGGCACAGTCAGGAACATATCCATCACGTCAACAGTGGGATCAGGAACTCCCTAGCATGGAACAATATGTTGCGTGTAAGCCTTATACAGAGAGACGTTGGTTTAGTGGTGTTTCCTCGCTCGTGCACGATTTGATGATCTCGTTGAGATTTCACTGCGAGTAAGTGTATATAGCCCATGGGACAGTCGATGATAGCACGATACCATACTTAATCCAGGGCTAGAAGTCAAATGAAAACTCCAAGAGATAAATCTAATTGATGGGGCATAATAGAAGGGGGTTGCTGGAACAGTTTGTCTCCTGCTGGTGACTTTACTTTGACGCTTCACTACCGCTTAACATATCTTTTCTTTTATATTCAGTACTCTATATACTACGACTACTATTGAGAGGGGACATGAAATCCTTTGAAGGTTACTCAAAGTCTTTAATCCTATTGATGCTTTCCTGATAATGGATAGATTATTCGTTTACTGGCTGAGGAACTCTTACAAGTCTAGTTACCAGGACTCTAATCACTCGAAGTAGGGTAACCGCCTATGTTCATGGATCTAAGCCCAGTTTCATTGATACACAACTCACAGTAAGTTGTTCTGTATCACTGCTACAGACCAGTATCATTTGTCCCTGCCTGAAGCATGATACCGCTATACCATTTGACATTGCCCACTTGGTGACAAAGAGACTATTTACCTATTTTAAAGATATTTATGGTCAATATAAAGTTAGAAGCTACCCGTGTATAAATGTGTCCTGGGTGACTGCATTTGACTGTTATAGACAGGGACGAGACTGCCACGATTGAGAAGGGGTTGAGTTTAAGTTATCATCAGCATTTCTACAACTGCTGAGTCAAAACATGTATCCCTCCAAGACTGTTTCTCGATCGACATACAACTATAGCTCTGCCGGTATCAAATGGGAAAATCATTTTATAGAGTTAAAGGCCACCTCTGTAACTCGCACACTCAGTAGGAAGACGCCAATACTCGACATTCTCGGCCAGAGGAAGACTGTTCCATGTATAAATCCTTGGCCGGCAATATTTTATACGTTTTCAAGGACGGGCATAGCCATATTTGTTGTCCTGCAGTCGAAACTGTGGTTATTAACCACTCATACGTCAGACCGCTATTGGTGTATGTCTTTACAAATTAAGCAACGCTGTTAGTATTGCTCTGGCATTTTTTAGGCAGAAGAAAGTCGAAATCCAATATTCAAATCTTCAAGGAACCATTATCAATATTATATATATCGTCCAGCATTGTGTCTGGGGCTGACAACCCGCACTATCATCTATGGTTATATGCAGGTCTCAGGAGTATAAGAACCAATATTTAGATCCTACGAAGCCTACTAGGCCTATAGAAGAAACTTTAACGGCAAACCAGGGAGTTATGGATAGTGTAAGGTCTCTAGCATATTTAAACTGTGAAGGGGTAATACCAGCGCATACGACTGAACTCTGAAGGCGAAGGGTATTTATCCGTGTTCAAGGATAAATCTGGAGAACACATCCGACGCACCATATTGAAGAATACACCAGAGTTCTCAGGAAATCATCTTGATGTCGTACAGGAGAACAGTTTTGGTATAGTGGACTACATAGTGCTGCAAACAGGTCGAGGGTTCACGCAAAAGGCCCCTATTTGTATCGATACAATTGCAGATAACATGCCGTGAGATTTTCAACATCAAGCAATTAACAGAAATATCCTGCCAAAGCTGTAACAAAGGCCAGGTAGCATTACCTATCCTGAACGCCCCTACCCCTATTCCATGTCCCGTGTCCCGTGTCCCGTGTCCTCACAACGCCGATCCTATCGTGATATCTCATCTCATCCTTCCTGTTCGCATGCCTTAATTCTTGATATCCAGAACCTGTGTCAACACACCCTCGCTCGCTCTCCACCAGCGAGCTCTCTCCTCCAGGTCGTCCGCTGCACCACCCAAAGCGGCCTCCTTTCTCCTCCTCGCCTCACGCGCAGCAGCCGCGCTATTTTGTCGCTTGTTCTCAAGAGGCTGCAGCTCAATGCGAAGTCTTTCAGCCTCCTTTCTTTTCCGAGGGACCTTGGCTTGTAAGGACTCCAGCTCTCGTGCGAGCTCCTGCTGTTCCAGCTTGCGTTGGTTGACGAGATCCTGAGTTTTGGCCAAAGGGAGATTCATGCTGGGGGCGGATCCATCTGGTGTTTCTAGTTCTGTGCGTAGTTGTTGAATTCTCATTTCCAAATCCTCGATCTTTGTGGGCATCTCACGCAGCTTTGCCGTTTCAAGTTGCACACTCTCGTACTTCTGGCTAAGCTCGATACCTCTCCTCTCAAGATCTGCCACCATATCCGCCACTTCTGTTTTGAGTTCTTTGAGTTGCTTCTTTGCAACCGCGTTTTCCTTTTCAAGTTCCAGATTCTCTTCCATCGTGACAATCATTGGTGGGTCGCCGACAATGGCTCGTATGAACTTTTCCTTTGTGACTTGTTGAACATATGAGAAGCGCAGTTTGGCGAAGAGTTCTTTGTAGTGCGCTAGATCGGCTGTCAAGCCTGAGGGAGTTGGCGCGTCAAAGGCTGAATTTGATGCATCTGATGTTCGTTGCCGGGCATCTTGAGGCCTTGAGCTCGAGATGGGCTCACTGAGCTTGATGATTGAGATTTCTTGCGATGACTGAAGTTTGTTCAAGGCTTCGAGAACCTTTTCTGGATTTGGTTGACTCATGGTAGTCTTGGAAACGGCGATATTGTGACAAAATAAGACCAATGATTAGGCTCGTGATATAGAGTTGATTGTGTTTACCTCCACTAGTACCTTACTCGTAGAACGCGGATATCGTGTATTTACTTTGAAACCTAACTTGGGTTAGCGAGGTGCCGTTTGAGCCACAGGCGGTGTGGAGGGGCAGAAGACTGCTGACATCAATGCATGCACCCAATAACACTTCTAACCAAGCACAAGTGCTGCAACCTAGACTTACAACATTTTCTTTTCTATTTTTCTTTTCTTTTTTGGAGCGCGATCTCTGGGCAATATACATATTTTACGACTGGCGCGTATCCTGGACTCTCGAGCAGGGTCAATTATGTCCAAAAACGACGAACTCTTAACCGACGATTATGTCGCTGACCTCTTGTCGCAAGAGGCAAGCGACTGCTCTCTCAAATACTCAGCCATGGGCATGGAAGCATATCGCACGAATAAGAAGTAATGCATGCACCCACCAATTCTGGCAAGTCTGTCGCTGACATGGCTTCAGACCTGCGAATATGATGAAACCCAACACCCGATTTTTACGGCATATTATAAAGGATACCGACAATCACAATAAGGCGCTCTTAGCCAAAGAGGCCGCCGAGTCCAAGGCACGGCTCAAGGATCTCGAGCGCACAGAAGAAATCAAGCGGCGCAAGACAAACCCGAGTGTTCATGATATTCGACGGCGGCAGATGGGCGATATTCATGCCATTCTAGGCGGCAAGAAACGGCCGAGAGACGAAGATGGGGCTGGCCCTTCTTCAAGGAGAGATTCGCGACGCGCCGACAAGGATCGAGGGCAGGAACAAAAACACGACAATAGATCAGACGACCTTTTCACAGATAAACGCAGCGAGCAGCGACAACACGGTCGACTGTCGCGCCACGATCGTCGTAGTAAGACTGACGATGAATCGAGGCGGTCGGATAGGTCACGAAGAGATCACAGACAGCGCGATAGAACGCGGAGCAGAGACAGAGAGTCCGAGGAAGAAGGTCATCATCGCCGTAGTCATAAACGGAGAGACAGGTCTAGATCACCTGCAAGCCGACGACGGTCTCGATCACCCAGGGAATCTAGGAGTAAGCATCGGCATCGATCGCCTCTGGATAAGAACGAAAACCGCAAGCAGAAGGAAGTGGAAGAGGAGGGATCGGATGCCATGGAAGATCTGATCGGACCCGCACCGCCCCCGAAATACCGGGGTCGAGGAACAGTGGGAGGGTCTTCGGGTATCGATCGACGGTTTTCAGACACATACGATCCCAAGACTGACATACAAATGGATGAAGATGAGGTTGGTAATGACTGGGATGATGCTGTTGAGGCGTTTAGAGACCGCCAAAAGCTACGACAAAACCAGGAGCAGCGTCTAAAAGAGGCCGGTTTTGCAGACGAGCAAATACAGCGTGCTAGTGGTGCAGATGAAAAGTCTACGGAAAGTGTGCAATGGTCCAAGGCTGGGGAGAAGAGGGCTTGGGATGTTGGCAAGGTGATCGGGTCAGACGGAGTGGCCCAGCCAGAAGTTTAGTTGAGCATCGGTACGACCGACCCACGGATTGGATCGAGGTTATGAGCCGAGACAATGATTCACAGATGATGATTGGATATAGCGTAACATTTGTTCACTGCCTTGTTTCGAGGGATTGCTTTGGGCGGGTTGATCAGGGAGAAATCGGCCTTTAGGATAAATATGGACGTACAGCGGAGTTCAAATAGACGCATTGGAAATAGGACACGCGCGTACTAATGAAAAGGCTTGACGAATGTCACAACGCAGCCTCCACTATCGCCCGAACCGGTGCTATTAAGGCAGAATCACAGGTCACTGAAGACTGAAGCCAGGACCTTGGTATGCACAGGCGCACGGATAGAATTACGATCACCTTCAATACTGGATTCGGTGCCTGGATCCGGGCAAGCCAGAAGCATGGATCAAAAACGCCATGTTTGACCAGATCGCGGTGGTGGCACAATAACACGGCCGATTCTGGCAATCCCTAACTTTGAGGCTGGATAGCGGTAAAGCCGATTGAGCGATACTCAAGCCGGGCAATCGCGAGTCGTAGATTTAACTTGAATGTAAGCTTAAACTTGACTCAAAGATGCAATCGAGTAGTCTACGGAGTATAGTGTGAGGTTATGTTATCCCTTTTGGCCAAGGGATTGTTGATCTTGGCCTCGAGCAGCCCTTTCAGTCCTTCGGAGAGGGACAAGTGACCGACAGACAAGGCCGAAAAGCTTGGTCGACGCACGTCCAAGGGAATCAATCAATCAATCAATCAATCGACAATGGATCAATCTATTTTAAGGTCAAACCAAACGAAACGTGGACCTGCATCTGCAGACCCGTTACGTTGCCGAGGCAGGGTACGGCAGGGCACGGCAGGGTTAGATTTAGATCAGGTATGAGAGGAGAGGGGGATCTTTGTTCAAGCTGTCTTTATACGAGCTTGATTGGTGAATTCGTATGTTGTATTGCGCAAGCACTTTGAGGGTCGATCATTGGAGGTAGCGTAATTTGGATGGATGAAAGGTTTCATGGTTCCGCGGGTCTCCGCAGCCCGCCGTTAGAGCCTTAGAGCCTTAGAGCCTTGGATAGGTAGGTAGGTATGTACCTAAAGTAGCTGAAGGCTTAGACATGATCACTTTGTCTGTTTCTGATTGAAGGGACTCACCTGACACTCTCACGTGTCAGAAGCTAACAAAGGTTGTTAGCATTGGTGGTCAAGAAGAGAAAAGAGGCTCCGAGAAACAACCACATCATCTCGTCTCATGCACGGAGCATAGAGAATGGAGAATGGCCGTAGCCGACCGTTTCACCGACAGCAAAACAAAACACGCGATTTTGTCAACACACTACGACGTTGAACCTGTACCTAGGTAGGTAGGTAGGTAGGTAGGTAGCAGAGTCAATGGGCCAAACAATTGTTTGGTTTGTTGCACAGCGACTCGCCCAAGGCGGCTCTGCAGCCTCGAGTCACGAGTTTACGGTTGCGGTAGACGCTCAGGAACAAGATTGATTGACTTTGAGGCGTCAAGTTTA
The DNA here is from genome assembly GCA_017165645.1 of Fusarium sacchari. Lineage (NCBI taxonomy): Eukaryota > Fungi > Ascomycota > Sordariomycetes > Hypocreales > Nectriaceae > Fusarium > Fusarium sacchari. The sequence goes on from JADANP010000006.1 coordinate 1,314,923, forward strand.
CCCCGAATATCTACTAGGTACTAACTAACTTGGAGCTTACCTACAGTAAGGTAGCTCTCGATATCCATGAGTGGAGTAGCCTGCGCTAGAGAGTGGAGGCTGTTTCGTGACGTGACGTGACCACCAGAAAGAACAGAACAGAACAGACGGAGCCAAAGAGACCCTGGTTTTGAAGGGCGCCTGATCATGACAGGGACCCACGGGAGTTGTCCAGCTGAGTTGCGTTGGGTTGGACTCTGTTCATGGCTTTGCTTGAACCGAGTCGAGTTGAGAAGAGCCCGACTCATGTGTAACCGAAGCAAGAAAGACAAGCTCTTATCTCTCTCCCGTCTTAAGAAAAAAAAGAGGTGATCAACTGATTCTGAGACGTTGTTGGGTTGGCCAAGGAAAGCTCCCGTCTCTTAGTTACCTAGAGTCTAGAAGCCAAAGATAGGTACCTACCTACCTTACCTAGGGATGGACCTCCATTGAAATGACAGGGGTTGAGGTGCCGGTTACAGCGCTCACAGCTCTAGCCTCCAGGTCACCCCCGCCCGGAACCCTCCACTTACGGCACCATGCCGCGTGCGTCTCTTTGTCCCCTCCCCCTCTCATCAGCCATTGCCCATTGCCATGCCATGCCATGTCATTGATTCGGATGCATTGTCCTTTTTGTCGTCACTAACAACACACACGGAGAGGATTGATAACCTTTGTAACTTTTATGATCTGCCCTTTTCCCACTCCCATCGCCAAGAAGAGAGTTTAGAGCTTATTATTCCTTTTCCTTTTGCTTTTCCTTTGTGAGATCAGATCTATCACTGAACCTAAGCGATATCCGATTTGACTTTGCAGTCAGCCACACTGACATCAACTTCCTTTCCTTACCTTATACTCACTCGCTCACTCGCTCACTCGCTCACTCACGTCGTTTGCCTGGCAACTGATACTGACCTCCACTGCCTACCTACTTCTGGCTCTTCTTGTTACTCGGGTCTCTCATAAAGCAAAGCCTCGACCTAGGCCATGCCATAACTTTCTCCCACTCACCTTTCCCCCGTCTCTGAGTGTTCCCATCGGAGCTTCACTTCCTTTTCTCTTCCTTTCCTCCATCCTCTTCTCCAAAAACAAAAAAGAGAGTGACCAACCAACCAACCAACCAACCAACGGATGATCGGCCTAGACCAGAGGTGACGTCTTTGGTTTATGTGACTTGTATATCTCCGAGTGACCCCAAGCCCAAGCCCAAACCGAAACCCCAAGGTCACCTCACTCACACCTCAGCTCACCAACCAACACCAACCTCTCGTTCTCTCTCTTTTATCCTCTTCCTCTTCCTTCTCCTTCTTCCTTTCTCTCTCCCTTTCCCCCTATCGTCTTCTCCATTCATCGATTTTGGAGAGTTTTGTTTTTACAGTCGCTCAAAATGCGTCCCCCGCGCGTTTTTGTTCTTATACTCTTTATCGCAGCCTCTCTCCTCCTCTTCTGTCGCGCTATATCATCCTCGCTTCGTACCGCCTACGCCGATTACCCCGCTGGTAACTTCAGGTCCAGACAAAAGACTGACTCCAAGTCGTCTCAGTCTCGGTCGCATAGTGATGATTCAGAAAAGTCGTCTCCAAAGTCCGTCTGGAATTCCATGTACTACAACACCCCATTCTCATTGTTCCCACCAAATGCTGCCATCAGCTTGACCGACGACAACAGCACTTCCTTTGCCGCCCGTCCCGCCGCTTTTGGTCCCAAGCTCGCTATGCGAGGTCTAAGTGGTCAGTTATGGGTCGGCAGTGGTTTCGCAGAGGATGCTCTTATACACGGTACCGGCGAATTGGGCTGCAGCGACACACCAGGCTGGAATGAGAGAGCGGAGGCCATTGCTCTGCACAAGGCCTTGAGGGCTGCTGTCCCTTCTATTTCGACTTCCAGGTCCAGCACTTCTGTCCGTGCTAAGCGAAGCCGAGTCGTTATCCCCAACGCCGGTAATGGTCACACCACCTCCAGCCATGTCTCTGTCATGCATGACCATTCCGAAATCGACGGCAAAGTGGCGCTACTAATGCGAGGCGGTTGCGGTTTTCTCGACAAAGTAATGTGGGCGCAACGAAGAGGCGCTCTCGCCGTCATTGTTGGCGATAACCAGAAAGGCGGCCCTCTTATCCAGATGTTTGCGCATGGTCCTGAGGTCGATAATGTCACCATTCCATCCGTTTTCACTGCTCGCACGACCGCGCAGCTGCTGTCTGCGCTAACGCAACCAGGGAGCTTCATCGAAGACACATTAGACAACCAAGGCAATCCTGTTCTTAGAGTTCAGAGAGGTTCCAAATCCAGGAAGCACAGCAGTAAACAAGGTGTCAAGTCCACGATTAGCGCCTCGACCCACGATAGACGATCTGCCGACGACAGCCACAGCCAAATTGAAGAGCAATCTACAAAACAAAACAATAAAAAGCGAAAGACGGCGCTTAGATATTCCAGGAAAACTTTCACCAAAAAAACCAAGGTTGTCAGAGGGTCACCCAAGGAAATTCGAAGTCCCCTGTTATCTGAGGATAATTACGACGACTGGAGGCATCCTGGATCCAGAAGGTTTAAGCCCGTCATTCCATCCAAGGCTTCCCTGGTTCGCGATCGCACAAGTGACGATGATCTTGAACCCGATGAGGAAGAAATTCTGGTTGAGTTCCTGACAGAGGATGAGGATAACGTCCTCGACTTTTCTCACGAACGCAGCGAAGAGGGACATGACGAGCCCGATGAAGCCGACGATGACGCACACGATGGACTTTGGGTCACCATCACTCCCACGAGTAATGCTAGCCCGTTTTTCGATACGCTTCTCGTACTGGTCGTTAGCCCGCTAGTCACTCTGAGTTTCGTATACGCCCTTTTGATTCTTCGCGCTAGAATCCGCCGAAGACGCTGGAGAGCTCCGAAGTCAGTCGTTGAACGCCTACCCGTGCGCACGTTCCATACAGTCGCTCCCTCGCCGCCTTTGACACCGAGAACTCCTTCACCGCCCGCTCCGACACCAACCACTCCTCTACTACAGGAATCTCCCTCACGACCAAGACCTCGGTCGAGGGGCTCAGCGGGTACTCCCGAAGAGGAAACGCGATCTAGCGACGCCATACCAACACCTTCAAACCCAACCAGGAACAATGCTCGATCTGAGCGCGAGAAGGGCTCTAGTGGATTTTCTGCTGAGTGGAAAAAGTACATGGGACGTCAAGTCGAATGTGTGGTGTGTCTTGAGGAATACGTCGATGGCGTGAGCCAGGTCATGAGCCTCCCATGCGGTCACGAGTTTCACGTAGAGTGCATGTAAGTTCTTAAAATTCATGCTTTCATGCAAGTCTCAATTACTAATAGTCTATAGAACTCCGTGGTTGACGACTCGCCGACGGACTTGCCCCATCTGCAAGGGCGACGTAGTTCGATCTCTCGCTCATGGCTCATCATCTGAGCCGCACTACGAACCATATCGCGATGATGCAAGTGATGACGATGATGAAGATGACGACGGGACTATTGCGGAGGGCTCTGGCTCTCGTTCTGATGACCGCGAATCCGATCTTGAACAGGGTTTGCTTACCAACGAATCCCGAACTTCACGATGGAGTCGACACGACGGTTGGCTCAGTATTTTCTCCAGTGGCATTGGCAGGGCAAGGTCTCCTTCTCCCGAGGACCGCAATCGATGATGCTACAGATACCCTGCTTGTTATGGGCGGCGAGCCATATGACATGGCGTTTTGTTTGTATACGTTCGGAGTTATCCGGTTATTATTTGGCGCAATGGATGGATAGCTAGCGCACTGGGATACAGAGCACAGCATGGATTGCCAGGACTTTAGAACATCACATATTTGAGTTTGGTTATAGTCAATGGGTTGCGCATGATTGGTATCAAGACACTTGCGCTGGGATAGGAATAGATATGGAATACCCTCATGGTCGGCTGTTGCATGCACTTTACGGCCCATCATGAATAATTAGCAATTCACCTGGATTCTTAACTAGTTTCCCTATTATTCTGTGAAATTACAGATTTGCAGGGGTTGAGATTATGCTGAACGCCGAAAAAATACCATTGTCTATTTTTATCTTTACATGACCGAATTGATTCTTTAAAATAACCCTTACCCTGTACTCTTAGATGTAACCCTTGAGAATGGCGGCCTCCGCGTTCAATATCGATGAACCAGCGGCACCGATAACGGCTGAAACGGTAAGTGTGAGATAAGTCCTCGGAGGGGAAGATGGGAGACTCACTGTTGTGGCTCAGGGCTGTAAACTTGATGTCAAAAATGCCAGCCTCATCCTCGCGAACACGGCCAACGCTGACAGTGTATCCACGGCCAAGGTCGCGGTCCAGGCGGGGCTGAGGACGGTCAGGCTCATCGTCTCCAAAGACCTTGATAGCGGGCTCGGGTGCAGAAGGGCATCCGAGAGCCTGAGCCTCACTCTTGTAATCCCGAAGAGCCTTGCGTACCTCCTCGGCTGAAGGAGCAGGCTTGCGCTCGAAACTCAAACTAACACAGGCAGTGTGGCCGTCCATGACTGGAACACGGTTACAAGTGGCGGAGACACGAAGACCCTCTTGCTCAATGAAGGCAGTACCATTGTCATCAAGGCGACCGAGAATCTTGCGGGCTTCGGTCTCGAGCTTGTCCTCCTCGCCAGAGATGAAGGGGACAATGTTGTCGATGATGTCCATGCTGGAGACTCCAGGGTAACCGGCGCCAGAAACGGCCTGCAAAGTAACAATGGAGACGGTAGAGATGGGTCCGAAAGCGGCTTGGAGAGCGGCGAAGGGAATAACAAGACCAATGACAGCGCAGTTGGAGTTGCACACGAGGAAGCCCTTGTTGAGAGAGCGAACAGAGCGCTGATGAGGAATGAGGTCGAGATGGGGGAGGTTGACGGTGGGAACGACGAGAGGCACGAGAGGATCGCGACGGTAGTTCTTTGCGTTGGAGAAGACAGGAATGTCGGCCTTGATGAACTCGAGCTCTGTAGTAGACACATAAAGTTAGTGATGCCAGTTGTTACTGATACACGATAGAGAGGGATATACCAATATCACCAGCGACGTCAGAGTCAAGACCACTGAAGACAACATCACAGTCCTTGAACTCCTCAGCCTTGCATTCTCTCACAACCATCTCGGCAATATCGCCCATGGGCGCAGCCTGCTTCCATCGTACAGCATCCTTGTACTTCTTGCCGGCAGAACGAGATGAGGCGCCGATGGCATGGAGGGTGAGGTATGGGTGCTGAGCGAGGAGGAGGATGAAGCGTTGGCCTACAGAGCCAGTGGCACCGAGGACACCTGTAAATGGATCAGTATTGATGCTAAATGCGTGTCTAGACGTTGGCATGGAAGTTATAGTGGTGCGAAGTCGGATGGAGGGGGAGTGTTGAGGACGACACGTACCGCACTTCTTGGTAGGGAATTGAGAGGCCATTGCAGGTGTGTGTCTGTGACAGACAGAATCAATGAGAGACTCTCGACGGCGAAGAGGTCAAGAGAAACAGTCAAAGAAAGATTCGTTGGGAGGCTGCTGATGCTTAAATTTTGGCGTTGAGGCGAGTGAGTCTTATTGAAAGTACCGAGTAGTATAGGTATATAACCCCGCCAACCTTCCGACCCCGTCATCGGAGCTGAGTCGCCGAATTTCAATCAGTGTAACCCCACTATGGCATGAGAGTGCTCTCATGGGTCGAGTTTATCGTCGAATTAAAGGCTTCGGGTTTTCAATTGGTCGCATCTAGAACGTTTAATGACTGGTAAAACACATGTTAAAAAGACTCATTGAATTGACAAGTAGGAAAAACCCTCCGAAGAGTTATAATTCGACCCGAAGCATTATGTCATGCACCTCTATCCCGAGGATGTCCCAGTAACCATTGATTGAGTGTGAGCTTGTTCAAGCTTCACCCTTCTTCCTTCATGTAACAAATTTCTCATGCGATGTATATGAGTGAATGAAACGCCAATTCATGCACATTAGAACCTCCAATATCCTCCCTTGGTCCATTTCAAAATTTAATTGCCATATCTTGTCTTGTCTTGTCGATCGCGATCTAGGGCTCAATTGCGCTCTCTCGTTCATCGTTGGAGTAAATTCGGAACTGAACGAAAATGATGAGATCCTCAGCAATGGTGCCCAGAGAGCCAAGCAACCAAGGAAGCGCGTTCAGCAAGTACTTCTTGTCCTGCGAGTAAGCTACCAGGCTGATGCCGTAAGTGAGGTTTCCGCTCATTGAGAGCATAAAGAAGAGCAATGCGAGGCCTGCCGAGTATTAGTCTCATCCATTGATTACAAGCATGGATCAACATACCCTCGCATGACTTTTCCCGGTAGTTTTTGAGGATTTGGGGAATTCGAGCACAGAGATAGAGCGCTGCGCTGATGTAACCCAGAATAAGCCCAGCAAGCTCCATTGGGCTCTGGGCCTCATCAGGCGCATCGGGGGTTCCAGGGTCACCGCTCTCCCAAGCACCGACCTTGTACGAGACAAACCAGCCAGCGAATCCAATGACGTATACAGCGAGCAGGCTCAGGGTGTTGTGAAGCCAAGGCCTGCTGTCGGGGGTTTCGTCTTCGCCTGTCACAATCTTCCTCAATGGGTCCATAGAGGACTCGGTATGTGTCGCGTGGCGGCGCTGAGACCCAGGGAGGCCAAAGGAAGAGCTTCGTCTACGGGACCCATTGATCAGAGGAGAATCTTCTGTAGGGCCGCTTGATCGACGTTCCCCGGCGCGACTCGCTCGGCGGGCATTGAGGGCATTGTAGTAGACGGCCTGGCCGATGAGGACAATATCGGCAATGCAGAAGTATCCTGCTAGGGCAATTGCAGTGGGAGCTAGGTGGGTGAACAAGGCTCCTAGAAAGCAGTTAGCCAAACTGAAAGTTGGCGTGGTGGCAAGCCACTTCTAGCCGACATCAAATTTTCTGACCAGGGCACCCGACAATGGCGTAGCTATGGTATTTGTCTCTGTGCCGAAGACAGAAATTTGATTCTGGGGGATTCAGGTAGGAATGACAACTAACCGATGAGGTTTGTGATGTCGCCCAAGAGCCAGACGACCAGAAAGGCCATGCTGAGGCCATCGGCGCTCTTGGCCTTGTAATTGGCGAACAACTGGGGTAGCTGCAGAGGAACGTTAGTCAAGATGGGGGAGAATTAAGGGTCGCGCATGCAATTGAAATGGCGACTATGAATGCGAATGCAAGACAAGGACGCGCGAATGAGAGAGGAGAGAGAGACGCACGAGGAGGCATATCCAAGAGGTCAAGCTGATGCTACCAAAAATGCCCGACAGAGCCAACGTGACCGGTAACGCATGCGCCGCGGCGGCGATTGAGGTTGAAGCCAGTAGCGGCATCGTCGTCGTCGTCGTCGTTTTCGAAGGGGTTGAAGAGGGTAAAGTCAAGAAGGAGAAGGAGAAAAAGAAAGAGAAGAGGTTTAGATAAGGTAGATCGGATTCAGATCAAGTACCTAGGTTAGTAGGTAGAAGAGGAAGAGGGTGGTGCGACAAAGGTGGGTATCACGAGGGCAGCCAGCTACAAAGAACGATCGAGTGTAGGAAGCCAGTGAATGAATGTAATGTAGATCCAATTCCAGAAAGAGAGGCTCTGTTCTGATTCAGAGTTTACTCGAAACCTGGGCAAGGATCCAGAGTTTGTTCTGAAGACCAGAAAGAGTAAGATAGAGCAAAAAAATACTACTTCAATACCTACCTAAGTAAGCAGCAAAGTTTGATATTCCACGATCAACGGTTCACCATACCAAACCCAGGCAACGCAAAGCACTCCAGACGCAGACTCAGATAAGAGATCCCCATGGGAGGTCGGCCCCGTTGTCGGGTTCAACAGTGGAGGTCTTATCGATCCGTTTGGTAACTGGTCACTGTGTATTGGCCAGTTGAGGAGCGCTTATCGTCCAAAGTGACGCACTGGGCTGGGAGATCTTGTGAGCTAAAATATGGAGAACTCGCAGGCATTCCAAGGCGCGTGAGTGTTTTTGTGTGAGCCTGTGAGGTGAGTTTGTGAGATGCAGGGTCTATCTCCTCCGATAAGTGGCCGATTGATCCTTATCATGGATGATAGCCATCCAGTGCAAGCTACCTAGGTACTAAGCTAGGGGTGGTCAGAAAACGTCTGACGTGAAGATCTGATTTTGTATGGTGAATGTGGATTCCGCGTCAGACGTTTTTTGACACCCCGAGGCTAAGGTAGGGACCAAACTTGTGGTATTGGGAACTTACTCATGCATAACTCTACTGCTTTTATGTTAAACTATCGACCTCAGCTCTTCAAACTAGAGCAAACCTCAGCGGCCTCAGCTCCATTCTTCCCAGCCACTTTCACTGTTTCACCGTAGGGCGGCACATGCCCACCATGATTCGCCATAAGCTTGCCTATGCCGCCTCCAGCAGCTAGACCCCTGACAACTCATGAGCAAACTATCGATCATGCTCCAGGAACTAACGTAAACATAGGCGGCCTTGGCCAACCGCTTCGCGCTCAGCTCTCCAGCTTCAAACGCTTTGGTCCAATCTAGAATTCGCCTCTTTCTACTCGGTAACCTTGAGCTTAAGCGTGCACATCTTTTTAACGTCTTCATTTCCCTCTTAAAGCTTTGATTCTGTTTCCTTCATTTCGTGACTGATAAATCCGCTGCATTCCGTACCTAGCGACCGCCCTCATTCTGTTATAATGAAGCTCCTCTCAGCTGGCGCGCTGGCTCTTGGCCTCGCTAACTTGCCTAGCACTTTTGCTTGGGGCAGTGAGTTCATTAACTCATCATATAACGATTAATTACTTATGAAGCTCACGTATCACAGGTCTCGGTCATATCACCACCGCTTACCTCGCCAGTCACTTCGTCGCAAACACCACCGAGGCTCACCTCAAGTATATTCTCTATAATGACGAGGAAGACTATTTGGCCAAAATAGCATCATGGGCCGACTCAATTCGCTACACAGACTGGGGTCGATACACCAAGACCTTTCACTTCATCGACGCTCATGACAGCCCTCCTAACAAGTGTGACGTCGACTTTGAGCGCGATTGCAAGGACGATGGTTGTGTCCTCACCGCCCTCAAGAACTACACCCAGCAGTCAGTCGAGCCTCAGCTGCCCTTCTGGCAGCGCAACCAGGCCGCCAAGTTTGTCGTTCACTTTATCGGGGATCTGCACCAGCCTCTGCATAACGAAAATGTCGAAAAGGGAGGCAACGGCCTTGCAGTGACATTTGACGGCCGCACATTCAACCTCCACCACGTCTGGGACAGTTCTATCGCTGAGAAGCTGCTGGGTGGTCTGCACGGCGACCCCTTCCAGCTCGCCAACAGCTGGGCCAACCAGCTTGCAGTCGAGATCACGGACGGCAAGTTCACAGAGGCAAAAGACGCGTGGTTGAAGGATCTAGACTTCAGTGACCCCATCAGCACGGCACTTGCTTGGTCCCGAGAGGCCAATGCGCTCGTCTGCACTCACGGTAAGTCGATTACCCCAGCAACAGCTGCTGTATTTGCGACTCGTCTCTAACATGGATCTACAGTTCTGCCCGAGGGTGCCGATGCCATTGTCGGTCAGGAACTTGGAGGCGAGTACTTTGAGAAGGCTGCCCCTGTCATTGAGGAGCAGGTTGCCAAGGCCGGTTACAGAATGGCTGCCTGGCTGGACAAGATCGTTGAGGCTTACAAGGATGTCGAGCAGAAGCAGATGTCTGAGGAGCTCTGATTTATTTACTGTGTATGTAGGTAGGTATATTAGAATGTTCTGGATATTTTTGCAACTGGTAGCTTCTTATGAATAAGTGTGTTATGATCTTTGCTTTGAGATTGTAACTTTTGCGATGATATATATGCTTGGGCTATTTGATGCTCCACGCGCGATATCTGCACGATCCCAGTATCTTTTCAACAGAGAATGCCAAGACCACGAAATGCCATGTGGAATCAATGCATGTGCCTTGGTCCTAAACTTCAAAACATGACATCATTTCAATTAGGAGAATTGAATGATTCAGGCTCGCTTCGTGATCATGATTCATCCAGTGTCACTCCAAGCCTGAGACGAGTGATCAGTCAACAATTGCTGAAGGATTTTGCAAAAAATGCGGATGAAACAGGAACCTTGGGGAAACTGCAAATGTCTTATCGATATTGTAAGCTTAAAATACAATCGTGATACCGAGTGAGAGATTGTTACAGGTTCGGTTACAGGGCACTGTTTGGATGCTACCTCGTGGTTGCAACGCCAATGTAGGGCATTGATGCTATTGCTAGTCTGCGACGTACCTGCAACACGCCTGGGCTCCAACTTGTCTGTCTCTCGTGAGAGCTGGTTGGATAGAGCTTAGATCTGAATGAAGAGTCTGGATGAGATTAGACTGAACTTAATACATAGTTATGCCTGAGTGCAGTGAGTGCAGTGAGAAAGAATCTTTCTGAATCTCCGACGACCTGTTGACGGTAATTCGTGATGATATATCGTGATATGATATAGCAAGTATAGCTAGGGTTGGTAGTTTTTCTCTCTTGGCACTATCAGCTACCTTGACGTTAGAAACAGAACGAATACATACATAGCCACGCAGAAGAAGAAGAGTTGACGGTGGACAAGCGAGGTCGACAATTACAAAAATCCCCATCCCAGAGAGGACATCGTCTATTATTCATCAGATTCTCTCAATCTGGTTGATGAGTTTTCCGTTACAGGGCGGCCACTCTCCGACACTGGCGTTTAACAATGGTAGTTTCGAGCTTCAGTGGACGAAACGTGCTGTGCTTGGAGTTATAGGCACCCCTGGCGACTAGCTGCAGGTACAGGTCAGGGCATACTCTGATTGGCTGCGCAACCAGTTACACAATACCAATTGGGAAGGAGGGGGCACGGGCTGAGACGTCAACAGCCGCATCCCATCTCCAACGTCAACTCCTAACTTGGATCTCTACTATTACATACTCACTCAATCGCCTCTCGGAGATATGGCCCTCCGCCAAGATTAGCCAAGCGCTAAGGAAATACACGGCACTCGCTCACAGTTGACTAACATTCTCCAACGTCCCTGTTACACCACCTGAGAACAATCATCTCAACCTGCCCTGACTAACCAAGAGCCCAGCCGGAACAGGCATCTTAACTCTGGAGTCTGGAGTCTGGAGTCTGGACCCCTTGGCCAAGCCAAGCCGTCAGGTCGCTTCTGCCGCTGTCTCATGTTTTCGTTTCTCGGTCTCAGAAGTCCTAAGCAGCTAGTGCTGTCACTGTGTTCCACGATGTTCTGTCTTGGTGTTTCTCATCAAGTTTGATCGCTGCCCCCTCGCCTCTCAAGCGAGAGATGGATCTTGGGTATGTACTATTGCTCGCTCCAGCCGTCTAGCCGTCTAGCCGTCGTCCATGGAGTTGTGACCCTGAACCGGGCCCCTTCGACCGCCCAGATGCCATCCGGTCTGATGTGCAAGCCCGAGACGTTGAATTGTCTGGGATTGTCATAATGGAAGCCAGCCTCTTTTCTCGGCAACTTCGTTTCCGATCATCATCTCCAGTTTTCCCCGATGCTTTAAACCCTCGTCCCTTCGTCCCAAAATCGTACCATCTTCTCTTCTCCTCAGCTCTGGTAGTGTCTCTTTCTTTCATTCGTTCCTTTGAGACCAAGTTGACTTTACTGTGACCATTCTTTTTTCTTCATTTCGAATTGGTCTGGCACCGTTCGAAAACTTTTATACAACATTGTATTTGCCCTCGGCTTCATTTCCCTTTTCACTTTCTCTCGACAAGATCAACATAAAGTCATCACAATGCAGGTCAAAGGCGTAATTATTGCTCTTCTGGGCATCTCTGCCATTACAGAAGCTGCTGTCGTCCAAAAACGACACCCCCTGGCTCGCGCTCTCCAACGACGACAATTCGGCGGCGGTCGATTTGGAGGTGGTGGCCGTGGAGGAGGCGGTGGCGGCAACAACGGCGGCCAGGGCAACAACGGCGGAAACAACAACGGCCAGGCCAATAACGGCGGTAACAACGGCGGCAACAATAATGGAGGCAACAACGGCGGTAATAACGGAGGCGGCGGCGGCGGCGGCGGCAACACTCTAGACGCCAACGCCGTGCAAACTGGTTCGCAGCAAGATGGCAACAACCCCGGATCGGATGAGCAAGCTGCCTCTGCAACGTGTGTTACACCTATCTTTACCTGATGGAGAAGAAAAAAAGACAACTAACAAGACTTAGGGATAACAACAACTTCATCAACTTCTGTGCTGGCCAGACACTCACCAATGGAGAGCAAAACCGGGACGGCTCATGTAACGGTATTCGTAAGTTTCACGATCCTCTCTTTTCCCTCTTAATATACTGACTCCTACAGCTATGGGGAAGATTCCCGGAGCCAATAACATGGTTTCTTCGGTCTTTACATCGCCTCAAAACGGCGACAACGTTGAAGCCAATCAAGACTTTGATATCTCAGTGCAGTTCATCAACTTTGCACCTGGCTCGTTCACTAATGCAACAACCACCTACTATTCTGCTCCCCAGGACCTTGACGGTGGTGGTAACATCATCGGTCATACCCACGTCACTGTCCAGGACACAGGCGATAGTCTGAACCCTACTCAGCCTTTGGACCCTCAGCAGTTTGCCTTCTTCAAGGGTATCAACGATGCTGGTAATGGTCAAGGTCTCCTCACTGCCAAGGTCGACGGCGGTCTGCCTGCCGGTAACTACCGTATCTGCAGTATGTCTGCCGCGTCCAACCATCAGCCAGTCCTCATGCCTGTTGCTCAGAGAGGAGCACAGGATGACTGCATCCGTATCACCGTTGGAGGTGGCAACGGCGGCGGCGGCGGCGGCAACAACAACGGCGGAAATAACGGAGGCAACAACGGCGGTAACAACGGAGGCCAGGGTGGCCAGGGCGGTAACAATGGAGGTAACAACGGAGGTCAAGGTGGTGGCCAGAACGGAGGCCAGAACGGCGGCAACCAAGGTGGCCAGAACGGAGGCCAGAACGGAGGCCAGAACGGCGGTGACCAAGCAGCTGATGCCGGTGGTGACCAGAACGCTGGCGGCCAAGGTGGTGATCAGAATGGAGGCCAGAACGGTGGTGACCAAAACGGAGGCCAGGGAGGAGACCAAAATGGAGGCCAGAACGGTGGTGACCAAAACGGAGGCCAGGGAGGAGACCAAAATGGAGGCCAGAACGGTGGTGACCAAAACGGAGGCCAGGGAGGAGACCAAAATGGAGGCCAGAACGGTGGTGACCAAAACGGAGGCCAGGGAGGAGACCAAAATGGAGGCCAGAACGGTGGTGACCAAAACGGAGGCCAGAACGGCGGTGACCAAGCAGCTGATGCCGGTGGTGACCAGAACGCTGGCGGCCAAGGTGGTAATCAGAATGGAGGCCAGGGAGGAGACCAAAATGGAGGCCAGAACGGTGGTGACCAAGCAGCTGATGCCGGTGGTGATCAGAATGCTGGTGGCCAAGGCGGCGACCAAAACGGAGGTCAGGGAGGAGACCAAGGCGGTCAAGGTGGTGACCAGAATGGCGGCGGTGGTCAGGGCGGCCAAGGCGGTAACGGAGGTGGCGGTTTTGGCCGCGGCCGCTTCGGTGGTTTCCAAGCGGCTTCAGCAGGTGGTGAGTCTGGCAACAAGACGGCCTCAGCAGCATGAAGACTATGACTGGTTATCAAAGAGGGATAGACAGAGCCATTCGACTTGGCCGTGGCCCTGGCGGTTTTCGGTGTGAGTACCAGTGGTGGTCCCTAATTCGAGAATACTATTTCGCTCGAACACGGACAGTAATCAGGGTGGAGTTTGGGTGTCTGCCTAGTTAGAATGGTTTTGGGTTTACATACATCTATGGACAATAGATGATGGATGGAAATGAGCTGGAGGTGAATGTACGTCAAGATATGTTGTTTATTAGTTGAATAAGATTTGGTCACTTAACTACGATGGTCCTGGGAGTTGTGATTATCTCTTCTGGTAGCTGTTTGCTCTGTGTATACACTGAAAAGCGCAAGACAATGGTGTTGAGACATGGATTGACACGATACTTAGTGAGGGCCATGCAGTTGTCACAGAGTTGCTGTATGAAACGGGCCTATCAGAGCTCAAACAACAACTGTTTCGTTGCGAGTATACCTGACAAAGGATGAAGTGGATGTTCAAAGTTATAGAATGGCGGTTATATGTCACAGTCATCAATCAGCACGAACAGTGCAACCGTTGCACAGCCTGCCCCTCTTAATTTAGGTACGTAAGTCTGAGGACTCAAAATACTAGTTAGGTAGTTTCTTTTTATAGTACTTGGTTGTACTGGTATGTTAAAGTGGCACACATGATATTCTTACCGCCGAACTCTTGTGTAACAACCATGAGCACTTGGGACAGAGAATGATCACATGTCAACATAAAGATGTAATGGGAGAGGTCACCCATGGTAGAGGGAGATAGTATCACTCAGGATCTGACTTGCCATTTTCATGCCAGTGATAATATCACTGATCTTGTGAGACACCGCTTGCTCTCTCTCCCTCCAGCCAACACCAAGCATCCCACACACATTAAGGCAGCATGAGGTCTTGGTACTTGAGACAGAAATCCAGCCTTGCTTAGCCAGTTCATTGATACTATTGCTGTAAGTCTGATATCCAGACCGAGAAGACTGAGAGGGGGGTACTGGCTTTGTTCTATAGGCGCAGTGTCTAGCAAGCACCTTACCTGCGCATACCTGGGATGCGTGCTCCCCTCCCTCAAATACTCTGTATGTGTATTCACCTCGCATCATCTACCTCTATCTCGGCCAATCCTTTTCTATGGTACCGTACACCGCAGATTCCATCAAAGTTGGCCGGCAGAGCTGTGTGATTGGTGTTGGAGTTGTTCTGGGCCAAGCAAAGTCAGGTCTCGCTATTGCCTATGCTCCTCGCCTCAAGATCCGCTGTAAATGCTCTGCTGCTCTTGTTGGGCTTCCCTCGCGTCGATGTGTTTCCTATCCACTGACCGGTGGCCAAATACAATCCCACTCGGGTTGGTTGCGTGCACTGCTGTTGGGTATATTGAGAATGTTGCACTCACCTGCGTGACTCTACTATGGAAACCCCAAAGATATTGGCCTAGCATCTGGCACTCTCGGATCGATCCATTGCCCAGGCTTTGTATGTCTCTCTATTCATATCCTCTACTGAAGTTACCGGCGTTGCGGTTCAGGCCATCAATGATAGTCATCCAGATGAGGCTAAAGTGGCTTCGCGAGCATAGACATTCTAGCAATTTTCTTTCTTCAGACGGGTGCGATGTTCCGAACCGTATACAAGGACGGGAACTGATTAGCGGTCACTCGGTGACTGAATCTATAAAATTGATCAAGACGTCCAGTAAGTGAATTCTTTGATCTGGCATGGAGGGTTTATTAAGTAAGACATGCCCGGAAAAGAACATTTAACCTGGTGAGTGACATGTCCAGTCCAAGTTTGGATTCAACGATATTTAATACTACTCAAGGAGGATGGCCACGCTTACATATTATGAACTCCTTGTCTGCTCAAGCTGAGCTCAACACATACAAATAGAAGAGCCTTTAGAACTGTCTGAAAACACCAAAACCAAACCACAATGACTGAATCAACCGCCCGCTGAAGAGCTCAGTACCTAACCGCGCTGAGGACTATTGAAATATTAGTGAGTATCCATGACTCCAACTACTCAGCCCTTCGAAAGGCCAAACTTACGCGCAACCTTGAGGAGTAACTACGCCAAAAGGACAGTCGCCAGAGAGCTTCTCAACGATCTGGTTAAAGAAAACAGGCGTGACGACGATGCCGGCGCTGACGAGCGAAGCAGCCGCAGAGAGAAGCGTGACAAAGACTGTAGTCTTCATGTTGCTGATGGAGATGGTGATGGTGGCGTGATATTGAGCGATGAGAAGAGAGTGGCACTTGAAGTTACAGAACCAGCTGAAACGACAAGAAATTAACTAGACAGGGGAGAAGAGAAATGAAAGAAAAGCGTAGTGCACAGAATTAATATGTAGTTATATTTGAATGTGTCGGAGGGAAGAAAAGAACCAGAGAGGAGGGGGGGCAAGGGAGACAGACAGGAAAACCCCTCCAGAAATAAACGAAAATAGGTAGGGTGCTACTGTTACAGGGGCGAGACGGTCGAGGTTTCAGGTTGTGAAACGAAACGAGTCCGTTACTGGCTCGCGAGAGGGAGACTATTAACAAATATGGATATATCATCCGATCCAAAATATTTGAATACCTACTTTATACAACAGGGAAAACATATAGTTAGAATTAGTACGGAGTATCACGAGCTACAATACAGAGTGGGAGACATTCAATCAATTTTGAAGCTTGCTTTGACTTGGTCTTCTATTGTCCACTTAACCCCCCCCCCTCCTAGTCCAGCCTCCTCATCTATACCTAGCATTACAACACACAGACTTATCCGAGTAGCAACTATAGGACAACCCGTATCATATAGACATGGCAAATCATAGGTATAAATATCAGAACTTTAAGAAGAAGAAGAAGAAAAGTCAAACCAAGCGAAAAGCCTGACCACTAAAACAAAAACTCCCCAGCGTTAGGTGTGCACGCGTCAGGAATGTATTGAAACTATAGCAACAGTCGACTATCCTCCAAGTCATCAAGTCCCTTAGTAAACTCCCCCGCTTTGATAGTAACCGTCGGGTGCAGGAGCCGAAGGACCATCGCCGGGTGGCACATAAGGCTTGTATTGAGTCTGACCACCAGCACCACCTTGGCTGGGCAGGCCATGACGCGCATCATATCCGCCGGCATTCCCAGGGTTCAGAGGGGGAGGTGTCATGACACTCTGAGGAGGAGGGGGAGCTGACCCCGTGGGCATGGGAGGGACTTGGGAAGAAGGGTTGTAGCTCTGGTATTGTTGAGGCTGCTGCTGCTGCTGCTGATGCGTTGCGTAAGGGCCGGGGGGTGGTGCGCTGGCGTTATCGTTGGGCTCTTCGGGAGAATACACTGAGCTTGAGAATGTGGCAGCCGAGGTCGGCTGGTGTGGGTTGTTGGTTGCTATAGGGGAGTCATAGACAGATGTAGCCAACTCTTGGGCTCCGTATGTGCTGCCCGGTCGTCCTCCCGTAGGCGCTTGCGTGTAAGGGTTGTTGTTCTGAGATTGGTTGTAGGGGTTGAAGTTCGGGCCCGGTGTCGAGGTATTGATAGGGGCCGGTTGTTTACCATTGGAAGGAGACTCGTTCCGGGGAGGGTAGGGTTGTGAGCCAGCGGGCACTTCAGCTCCTGCTACATAGAAAGGCGCCGGTTGACCTTGAGGCTGGTTCTGGAAGTTAGGGGGAGGAGACGATGCTTGATAAGGAGGTTGCTCTGTCAAAGGTCAGAAGGAGGTTCTCCCACTGCAAGGGCAAAGGACTATCATACCTTGTGGGCCAGGAGTATAATATCTGGAGGGGTCCTGAGGAGGATACCCGCCAGCTTGAGGATAGCCCTGGCCGGGACCCGGTCGCATTGCGTATTGCTGGTAGTTGTGCTGAGGAGGATGGGCCATGGAAGACTCCAACAGAGCCTCGTAGTCCCGTCTGGCTTTGATGAACTTTTCGTTCAGCTGTGTAAAGTCATCTGAGAGATGTATGTTAGTGTCATATCCGATCCTGGGGGGCGTCCAATGCGTACCCTTCTTCTGAGAGTACTTCTCGATCAGCTTGATAAGCTTGGGCCGAATCGCAAGAGTCTGGTGGTAAAGCTTCTGCAGGACCTGTTAGCATACCGGTGATATTTTCCACCACACTGGGTGCTTACGGAAATCTCCTCATTATCTTCCTCTCGGGGCGCTGTGTTGGAAGTGCTCAATAACGTGAGGAGCTTCTCAACGTTCTTGATCTCGGCGAACACCTCAGCCTCCATCTGAGCCTCCCGTTGTAACTCATCCGGTGTGGGATCGGTAAGCTTTTCGACATAGTTGAGTGGGAAGATGCCAGTCTTGCCCCTGAGAGAGCCTCGCCACCAGTCCTTGTACACACTCTCGAGAACAGCAATCACATCGCCCTTCTTGAATTCCAGCTCTCCGGGCTCAGAAGGAGCAAAGTCGAAGAGCGCACGTACGCGGCTCACCGTGGCCGCTGTAGTTCCAGCTGGCGCAGCAGGAGCAGGGCTCTCTGTCTGGCCACTAGGACCGGCTTGTGCGCCTGGACTGGTTGCAGCAGTCTTCTTGCGCTCCTCCTCTTGCAGACTCAACTTGAGAGCCATCTGCAATTCGTCCTCTTCCTTCTGGCGATCGAGCTCGGTAAGGCCCTGCTTCTGAGGAGCACTTGGGGGCTGGATGTTCGGGTTGCTTCGTGTGGCACGGTTATAGGCATCGTTCATGATGCCCAACTCGGGATCGCTGCTGAACATCTCGGACCAGCTCTTCATGTGCTCGATGATTTTAGACTTGACTTGTGTGTGGGTATTACGGTCGTTGGTGAGGCGGAGGAGGGCATCTGTAAAGGCACGGCTGGAAAGTTCGCGGTGCATGTTCTTCCCACAGTTCTGGGCGAGCGCATGCGCAAGCTGACTGAGTCAGTAAAACAAGGCTTCGCATGACGGCGACGTGGTACTCAACATACCTCAAGGGTGTAGAGCTGGACATTGGCGTTGCGATGGGCAAGCCGTCTGATGATGCTTTGGACAGCCTCCTTGGGGCCATTTGCGTCGTTGCCTACTTTGTCGCAGACCTCGATAATGGCGCCCCAATCCTCAGACGTGAGGTTCTCGTCGGTGGCCTTGGCTATACTGGTGTTAGTCGCAAGAAAGCAGGAATCGAGACGAGAGCGATTTATCGAGATGCTCTTGTCCGGACCAAACAAGGCGGAGGGTACTACATACTGACGACCTCATCGTAAGGGCCTGCTGCTGAGGCTCGGAACATGGTGGTTGGTGATTTGACTCGGGGTATCAGTTATTGGCGGGGATGTAGTGGATGCGAGAGAGAGAGGCGCGGGATGAGAATTAGACGGCTGAGAGCCTTGGGTATGTGATGCGAATATCCACCGTATATAAAAGAAACGTCTCGACGAAAGCGACGATGTTGCTGTTTAGAGGTGGTGGAAGAAGAAGAAGGCTGGTGATAATGATGCGAGATGCGAGATGCGAGATGAAGGTCCCGTACCAAGACCCTGGGTTACGTCGTCGGCGGTCGCACTCTCCACACAGGCACGTCACTTCACTTTGTGGTTTTGCTCGATTACTGTACCTTGGTAGTGGAGGTAGAAAGCGTCGTAGGCGTTTGGCGTCGTCTTGAGGACGAGAATATAGTGAATGAGTCAAGTGTGAAGGACAAAACGAACAACCTGAGCAGGTGCCTAACTAGGTAACTAATAAATAAAGTAAAGTAAAGTAGGCAGGCTCGTGAAGAGAGTTTGTAGGTAGGTGTTTAAACAGAACAGGCTTCCAGCTTCGCCTTAGGTTTCTTTACCTTTGGCTCGCTCTGATGACGAACGAGCGGCGAGTGAACCCAAGTAGCGGGGCTGAGCTACCTACTACCCCGACCCCGGGCAGAGACACCTAGGTATAGCTCCCTGGTTCATGTGGCTTGAAGGCCACGCGTGCGCCACACCAAACTTTAGGTAGGTTGTCCCTTTCCAGGTAATACCCAAGGTATCATCTGACTGTCTTGACATTGGCGAGCTTCTAGCGAGATCTGCCATTCATCCAACTACTTCCTGGGCTAAAGCATGCTACTTATATTTTCATTGGGAAAAACTAATACGAAATATGCTGCTTCTATCCGCCTTTTACGCAAAATTTACTTTCAAAGCGGAGTCTTTGATTTAGCACACACTCATCTTCACCTTCGTGACATTGAAGTTTGCGCGTCCCTTATCCCTTTGGTGACGTCCTTACGTGGCGTGGTCCTCAGATTGGGTATCATCGGACAGAATCCCAATCTTGACACCAAGAGCAAACAAGCCTTGGGATATATAGCCCATAGATAGTGTAACTAAGTATGCGGTGGCTCGCCTTGGAAGAAGGATGCCGCTTGCTAACGCTACATACAGTCAACGCTGCACTGAATCGTATCAACCTATGAATAATGTATACAAGTTCCATATACGCCGCTTCCGTCATTCCACCCAAACATACATACATACATACATACATACATACATGCATACATGCATACATTAATAACCTGGCAATCTACTGTATTACGCATCCAATGCGCCATCCTGCCTGCAACTCCACTGCCGTTGAGAAACATAAATCATGGCTCTAATGAAGCTGTTGCGTCGTTGCTCTCGCTTTGCTGTTAGTAGATGTTGCATGTAGGGTAATTTGTGTCCAGATCCCATATTCAGATATGTCATGCTCACCAACCACGTCTTGAGGCACCACGGCTTTCGTACCCTCCCTTATCTGATGTAGCATTTGTTGCCCCATGAGCGACGCTACGGGCCTCTTCGATGCTTCGCCGACCCTGTGGATCCATTTCTGACAGGTCAAAAACCAGAGGCTCCTCGTTGATCGAGTCATCATCACCCCGGACCTGTCTGGTGATAGATCCGGTAAAGCTTCCACGCGATGATTGCGGCGGTGTCTGCTTATGTGAAGCCATACCCATATATCGCCTTCTACCAAATGGTGAGCTAGACGCTGCTGTCGGTATCAGTCCCTCGGGAGGGTTCTCTTCTGACAAATTGCGCTGCATTAGCCCTGGCGCGTCAGAGGTCTCGATCTCAGCAGCTGGTTTGAGTTCATCCGATCCCCTTTGAGTTGACCCTCCCTCGAGCTGCATCTGCCTTCCCAGCAAGATGCTTAGAGTGGGTGGCTCTCTATCATCAGCACCTAAGCTGATAGATCGGTGTGCAAAAGCAGAGTCCGGCTCATCCTCATCCGCCATCGATCGATTATGGAGTGCAACAGAGCTCGCCCTTCGTTCATACGTGGCTAGCCGAGGTGACAAGGGAATGTCGATGGCTGTCGTTCCATCTTGTGTAACCGTATTCTCTCTGATCGTCCCCGGTGCAGGGTTATTATCAGATGTTCGCCCCTGGCGCGAAGTAATTCGTCCTTGGCCAGTGTAATCAATAATCGAGTTCTCGCTCAGTCTTGACGGGATTGCTGGCGTGTGGGGTGTATGGGGGGACAGTGGCTTCCCAGGAGACGACGAAGCAGACACAGAAGCTGGTGCAGTCATCCCAGGCACACTCGTCAACTGTCGACTGGATGAGCTCGATGACCTTTGCATTTGTACAGACGATGTCATCGAATCCGTG
Organism: Fusarium sacchari; assembly: GCA_017165645.1. Classification (NCBI taxonomy): domain Eukaryota; kingdom Fungi; phylum Ascomycota; class Sordariomycetes; order Hypocreales; family Nectriaceae; genus Fusarium; species Fusarium sacchari. The sequence continues at coordinate 1,336,179 of JADANP010000006.1, forward strand.
AGCGCGTTATTAGAGTCCCTCATTTGACGGAAGCGCGATAGTTGCGCCACAGTCTTGTTAGTTGCTGATTCACCTTTCTTTGAGGGACCAAAGCTCTTCAGGGTCTTTTTACTGTCCAGTGCGCTGATAAAGTCTGAGAGATGTTTATGGTCGTTCTGGAGCGAGTCTGAGCTGGTTCCTGCAATCTCATCCAGGAGGTCAGATCCTGGCTGTGCAACCGACGAGGCCAGACTCTGCCTGCCACTGCTGCCCTGCTCGTCATCGCCGGCCCTGCTGGCTCCTCCAAAGGATAGACGACCACGGCGATGCGTGAAACTGCTACTATAGCGACTAGTCGATGCTGGTCGCGGGGAGCTGGCAACAGCAGGGTCTGTAGATGCCGAAGGAGGAGGACCCCCGCGTAGGGAAGCTGGCATACCAGCAGTAAGAGATGTTCGGTTTCCTGCTTGCTTAAGGGAAGGAATACCTGGACGAGTCAACGTTTGAGGAGAGGCCGGCTCGGGATCAATCTGCCTGGGAACAGGCGAGCCCGAGAGCGAGCCCGCCTTGAAAGGCTGGAAAGATACTGAGGGACGTCGACTTGAGCCCTCTGTCGTTCGCAAAGGGGGCCGTGTTGCACTTTGACGTACTGGCAAAGAGCTTGGACCACCCACACCATTCTGTGCTGGCAGAGACTCTGGGGGTGAGCTTGTGTCGGAGCCTGGTGGTCGCACCGATCTCAGAGCTGAGATCGGGCTGGTCCCCATTGGGACATTGGTGTGAAACGTCGAAAGACTTCCATATGCCTGCTGCATATCACTCAAGTTTGGACGGAAGCGGTTGTCACGCAGTGACCCTGCCTCCGTCATCTGCGCTCTTGACTGCTCATTCAGCGGTGGAATGGAGGGCCGGAAAAAGTTCTCGTCCACTCCCATGAAACGAGAACTCAGTAGAGCCTCAGAGTCATCCACGCGGAAGTTGCAATCATTGCGATAGGTGACAGTAGTGCTTAGTCGTCCAACGGGCACCTCTAAATCGCCAAACATGTACTCCGTCACGGGGTCTGGTCTGCCATCGATGGGAAGACGCAGCTGATCACTATGTGAGCGATCAGACTGAGATAAACGTACTCGGCATCGTGGGATAAGCGCCGGGTGAGAGTTCTTGGCGGGACCCTGGCTGGCAAACTTCCATGCTGGAAGAAGGCGAGTCGTGATGAAAAGAGACCGGAAAAAGACAATGGCCTTCTTGTAGATGGTGGGTAGGATCGGGCCAAAGTCCGTGGATATTACGCCTGAGTACTTGAGCTCGACTCGCCACCTCTCAATGATGACCTCGCTGTTTCTCCGGGATGCGCCAGACGAGCTATCGGTAGAGGAACCAGACGAGTTCAGCTGTTCCATCACATCCCATCTCTTGCCAGCCTCATCAACGATGACTAGACTCTGGCTGTCTTTTAATCGAGAGGTATCCAGATAGACCTCGATAATCATTGGAGGAGGGGGGTTGTCGAAGCTGCCGCAAGTCTTCCAGATCTTGAGTTCATCTCGAAAGTCGTCAATCTCATCCGTCTCGATTTGGAACTGCCCCAAGATTAGCGACTGGGGGTGCAAACAGGCTGCAAACCTACCCATTTGTTGGGTTTCCGTCCACCGTTGGCCCCGCGCGCAGGCTTGGATTTGATGCGAGAGTCGAGGACGAGTACGGCTGCCTTTGCATAGAAGTTCTGCAGGGGGAGAAATTGTTAGCGACGGACCTTGGCTAGTGTATTCATGTATCCCGGGCATTCATACCTGGACTATTTGATCGAGCTTCTTGATGGAATCGGCTGGAGGTGCCGGTGTCGGCACATCTCCAATAGTTGGTGAGCTGGGTGTGTCTCTACCAGCAACATTAGAGCCGGCTCGAGGCCGGGATCCCAATGCAGCTTCTCTGGTGCTGTTGGATCGAGATGGAATGGTTGGATGGTGCGTTGCACCTGGGGATGACACCCGGGCTGGGCCACGGGGTTGTTGATGCATTGTTATCGGTTATCGTATATCGTATCGTGTCGTTTGCGCAAAAGAAGAGGGCACGGTCGTAATTGTTGGTTGACGGATGAATTGATCACGAACGTATAGGGATCTTGATCGGCCACGAGACCTGCTCATCCATGGTTCATATCGTTTGAAGCAGGCAGTTCAGGTCCATAAGGGGAATGGAGAACGGAGGAGTTAAGATGGATCGGTAGTCGGCGGTGCTTGAGTGTGGAGGTAGAAGTGCAGGCAACAGTGTAAAAAAGAAGAAAGAAAGAAAGACAGAAAGACAGAAAGACAGAAAGACAGAAAGACAGAAAGACAGAAAGACAGAAAGACAGAAAGACAGAAAGACAGAAAGACAGAAAGACAGAAAGACAGAAAGACAGAAAGACAGAAAGACAGAAAAGCAAAAGGCAGAAAGCCTGTGTCCAAGTCCAAGTCCAAGTCCAAGTATCTTCTTGCTGTCGCTGTCGGTGAGATGCAGATGCAGATGCAGATGCAGATACAGAGCTATGCAGGCAGCCAAACACAACTCGGTCCAGGGTCGTTGTCGTTGTAATAGGTCTGAAGGGGAGGTGTGAGAGAAGAGGGCCTAACACTGTACAGGACAGGCCAATCCGGTCGCACCAACAACCTAGAGTGCAGAGATGGTACAGGTACCGCGGTTTGCTTGTGTAAGGCAAGGCACGGTAGGTCCTTGTTTGTGTCCACGAATAGAGATAAAACAAGACGATAGGTCGCGGATTGCTGCAGCAGGCCCAACTCTGAAATAGAAAGCAAGGCTGGTTGTGTTTTGTCAAAGCCGAAACAAAATGCAATCGCAACGGCGGCGACGGGATGAGAAGTTAGGTGCTAGACAGAGACAGAGACAGAGACAGAGACAGAGACCGAGACCGAGAACGGAAGAGGTCACCACCAACGACCTCGTGATGGGACGGGCGACAGGGACTGGATTGGATAACAATGGGCTGTCGTCATCGGCTAGAGCCTCGCGTCACAGTCACAGGGCTCATGGGCACGTCTTGCGCCTGGGTCGAGTCAGCTATTAAGTCAACTTAATTAGTTGATCAATGCAAGATGAGAATAATAAAATAAATGTTAGTCTTACCGCAACTCGTCCATAGGTATCCAAACATCCAATGCATGAGCGAGTTTTCCAATCTAATCTATCTCGCTCATGTCTTGTGACCTACCTACCCGTAGACTACCTACCTACATACACACACAGATAACGATCCATCCATATTCATATCAATGCATCCCGTCGGCCCATGCATGGACCTCAATCAAAACACCGGCACCTCAAAGGCTCAAACAGCCCTCCACTGAATGGGGGAGGTCAGTGCTTTTCAGTGGATGCTTTCGATAATCCCGGGGGCTTTAAGCGCCTACATGATCCCATCCCCCGGTGGAAACCCACCTCCATTCATTTGCCCGGCCTGGCTGGCTACTCCAACCCCAGAGTTTCCATCACAAGTCCTAGAATACAGCTATCACGCTGTTCAAGAGCCTTCAAGGGGACAACGTATACAATGCATTGACCCTGTCTATTCACTATTATTCAAGAACTTCTGCCATTAGCCAGGCAGAAACATCCTTCATAACCCCGTTCGTCTCTTCTGGTTGGCTCATGGTGGTTGTCACATCTAAGCACCAGTCATAGATGCGATGTTGACTCCTGACATTCCCCTCCTCTCCCCAACTCTTTTCCTCGAACGAGATAAGCTGAATGGCTTATCTTCAAGCTGAGAGGCGTTGCCTGCTTGGCCGCAATGCTACTCTCCGTTATCGTAATGTTTCTGCTTCTGCCTCTGGTATGTACATATCTGTAGCCTTCTCCATGCAGTCTAGCTTTGTAGATCCGGGAACGTTTCACGCCTTTCATCAGACGATCCCCACATCTCCGCCCGAGCTCGATAAAGACTCTTCTCTCTCTGTCTCATTGTGGGTGGAGAGACGTCCGTGGCAGCATGGCACTCTCACGGCAACCTTGAGAGTCACTCATGGCGAATTAGAGACTCACCTTGATGGAGTTACATAACATACCATGTGTTACACTCACATATTGAGCTAAACTCTTCATGTCATACAGTAAAAAGAAGAAAGAAGAAAAAAAGTCCCAATTGATCGAGTTGCTTCTCAAGGTTATCGCCATGCACCCTGCTGAATCACACCATCCAACTAACATGTTTCACAGTTCAGCAATATCTCTACAATTCTTCTATTCAATGCTGGAGAGGGTCACATGTACGTTGTTCTTAGCATTTACAGCCAAGAAGATCAAGTCAATAAGTACAACGAAACAAGTCCACCGATCATACACTCTATACCGTACACCGTATACCGTGTGCCCAATGTCCCTTTGAGTCCTATGCTCCTCAAGGTCAACACTCACGCTGCCGTATTCATCATGCAGCCTGGGACTTATTGCCACGTCCCTTTCCTCCCCTGCCCCGGCCACCCCCGACTCCACCTCCACCTCGTCCGCCTCCCGATCCCCGAGTGTTTGTGTTGCTTGAGCCAGCAGTGCCTCCGCCTCTACTTCCGCTTGCGCCGCTTTGCCCGCTGTTTGTAGCCGCTTCACCGGTGCCTTTGGCCTTACCACCTCGCCCTCGCCGACCACCCCTTTTAGTTCCCTTGTTGTCCTTGTCCTTTTCTCGGCCTTCTTTCTGCTTTCGCCTGGCCTCCTCCTCTTGTGTCCTTCTGCTCTCTTGGTCCCACCACTCTTGGAACGCTTGCTCCTGTTGAATCTCTTGTAGTGAACGCTTCGCAACCGCTTCCTTGACGGCCTCCTGCTCGCGCTTCTGCTGGCCAATAATATCAGCCATACTGAATCCGAGCGTGGGCTCCGCTTTTGGTGCTGGTGTAATGTACGACTTGGAATGTGGTACCAACGGCTTCTTAGGCTGCTTCTCTGTCGAGGGTCCTGCGACATTTGCGGGGGAGCTGTTGGTTCGACCCTGACCCGGGAACCTTGTGTCGGGTGACGCAGTACGCCGTGTCGCCGTCCTTGCTCTCGTCTCTGAAGCGACGAGAGGTTTTGCGTTAGCAGGTACCCCCTTTGGCATGTTGGATTCCGTGGACATGGCCTCTTTCAGCGACGTCTTGGGTGCCGGACTTGCTGCCTTCCAAGGCGCTGGTCGCCCTCCTTCTGGAACACTCTCCCAAGGTACATGGTTCGTCGACTCGTCCTTCGCTGCTGCTTCTGCTGCTGCCATGGCCTGAAGCTGCCTCTTCCGTTCTTTTTGTGACACTTTGGTCTGTGGCTTGTTTGCTGCAGCATCTTGCTTTCTCTGCGCTTGGAGCCCGGCAGTTAGAGCAGACGTAGACGCCTCGGACATGATATCTTTCAGATCCAACTTCGAAGTGGCTAACTTGGACGCTGACCAAGGAGCACCGGGCCTTGACATTTCACCGCCCGGTGTCTTCAAACTGCCCAATTCGGATGGTTGAGACTCGGGGGACATGGAAAACCCGTGAGGAGCTGGGCTGAGCGCAGAGCCTGCAAGCTCCTTGCCCTTTGATTCCCGCCACGCTTGGGGAAGCTGCGGCATCTCGTCCATCTCCGGAGGCGAACGAAGATCTACGGCTTCATTCATGGGTGACCGTGGTTTAGCAGGTAAAGACCCGTCTTCGTCCTCCATGTCAAAGATCATATCTGCTTGCGACTGCTTGGGCCGAAGACTGGGACTGAAAGGCTCATTTCGCCCACCTCTGGACTTGCGCCGAGTTGTCTCCGGGGTTTGGAGCGGACTGCCTTCATCTAGGCTTCCCATTCGAGCCTTGAAGGATGATGACAATTTCTTCTCGTCATCCCGCTGAGATGCCTTGTAGGCCATCTCTTTGATCCTGGCCTGACGCTCCTCGTCGATATCAGCAGCCAGCTCGGGATGACTTTCATGGAGTAGTAGCTCTGCTCTTCCGCTCCGTACAAATGGGAGCCGGGCAAGTTGATTGTCTCGGACCACTTCATCGAGTTCCAGCAAAAGGTCTTCATCCAAGTCGTCAAGAAGGTGGTTCTCGAGCATGGATTCCAGCTGAAGGCAGATGTATTCAAGACCAGTATCTTTGAACTCTGTAATGGAGCAAGGACTTATCTCGTTGAGCAAATTCGATATATTCCTCGTTGTCACAAACTTGCCAATGAGGCCTTGACAGACTTGGGACAATCTATCGAGCATCAGCTCATTTGCAGCACTCATCACGTCAAGCACAAGCTCTGACAGCTCGTCTAAATTAGACACAGAGACAGTATCAAAGAGCTCCCGTCCGATATCTGCATAGATAAAGGACATGACGTATTTGAATGTTTCAGGGTCGATGTGACTGAGGTCCACCCTGATCTTTTCCGCGGCGCCCATGCCATCACGGCGCCCAGCGAGCCACTGGCCTTGAGACCGCCCGTTGAACAAAGCCTCAAAGAAAGGGCACCTTTGACACAATAGTTGGCTGTGTACCACGACATCCTCTCCATCCAACTCAATAATGATGTCGCCGTCATCGAAGAACGAAGGATCGAGGATTGCTTGTTTGAAATCACCGTCTAGGGACTCTTCAACGCCGGTCTGTAGGCGAACTGCCGCCTCCAGTTTCGGAAGGGCAAGATTTGTTGAAACTTTCATAAGCTCTGTCCTAACTTGCCGGAAACGGAACGCAAGTGATGGTGCTTCGCGCGTGTACTTCCATACTGGAACGAATCTGTCCTGATAGGCATGGACAACAACATTCAGCACAGTGTAAATGTCGACTTCAAATAACGTCAACAGGGCCCTGTCATCCACAACCTCGAGGCCGAAAGAGTCCGTGCTGAACACTGCTCCTCGCTCGCGTAACTCCGATAGTGCATGTCGCAACACCGGGCTTCTGCCAGCAAGAGCCCAACTGTGGACGGGGATCTTGATATCAGGCAAAGAGGAGGAACATATTGCCATGTTCATGTCATTGTATTGGAAGGAGTTGATTTCCAGCCAGCGACCCAAGTCTGTTTCGATATCGGCTGACCGAAGAATTTCGTAGGGAACGGGGTCTCGTTTCTCTCTAACAATGGCAGCTTCCCATGTTTTCCGAGTGCCTTTTGCTTCTGAGTGAAGTTGTGGAGCCTCAAAATCATTGAGACAGAGAAGAGAGCCAATATCGTCGCGAAGAGATTGCTCTCCAATCTCAATCTCCTCCGCCATAACTTTGCTATCCTTTCTGATAGCCGCAAAGGCGCCAAATATGGAGCTCCTGACAGCAACACAGTTGGTGATGTATGGTACTCGCTGGAATTTGAAGTCTTTGCGCTTCGTGCCGCTTGATCCAGAAAACCCAGTTAGTTTGCCTTTTGTACGCTTTACACGATTCCATACAGCCCCTGATTCTGTGCAGATGATGACAGAGCCATGTTCCCCAACCCCGACAGATGCGACTCCGTCTTTACGAGAGTCCCAGATGCATTGCGGCTGTGTTAGGGCATTCTTGATCTTGACTGGATTAGTAGTTGACGCAGCAGACTGACTTGGATCCCCCTTATCGTTCAAATGAAATGTGAAGAGATCACCGCGGGCAGTCACAGCAGCTATTGTCTCACCACCCGCAGTGATATGGTTGATCTCCCTCCGGCCGCCTGATTCATATCGTGTCATGGAGATGTTATTCGCGAAGACATCGGGGAATGGGAACTTGACCAGATTATAACCATAGTGACTGAAGACCCAGACAGTATGGTTGGAGAGCAGACAAATGGTGGCTTTGTCAATCGCTGAAACCATTTCGATTGGAGCGGCGAGAAGAGAAGCAGCCACTTTTCTGGGGGTATGCTGAATATCAAGTGACCTCGAATCAGCATCCATTAGAGCCAGTTGTCCGACATTACGACCCCAAGTAAATAGTGAGTTTCCTGTATGGGCAACAGAATGGTTTGCAGACGCAGCAACCCCTAGAACGACTTCTTTCTTGAGAGATCCAAAGACCTGGCGAGGAGTAAGGCTCATGGGTTCTTCGTCTGCCTTCATCGGTGGAGGCAGAGCATATCCCAGCTGTGAGGCAGAATTCAAGCCCCAGGTCCAGAGTTCTCCATTATCGACAACGGCCATGGTATGATTCTGCCCAAGTGCCACTTGGTGAATCTTTTTGTCTATGAATGGGCCTTCAACAGGAACGAATCTGAATTGTGTATTTTCGTCTCCTAATCCAAGTCGGCCTCCACGGCCAACACCACAAACGTACAGATTTGAGACGGGGTCGGTTGTCAAGATAGCACTATGCAGTTTGGACATAGAGACGTCTTGAATAACGAGCGGCCGGTTTCGAAACAGGGTCGGAATCTCATCCAGTTTCAACGAAGAAGGTGCTTCCTCATCCTGCTCGTCCAAGTGTGAGTGGTATAATCGATGCACGAGAAGTTCGGGCCTGGACAGATGGATGCGATCAGGATACTGGCGATCGTCCTCATCGCCAACTCCAAGAGAAACGTTCTTGTTGCTGCCAAAAACAAAGAGTTCATCACCATCAATCGAGCTCCGCAATCCATGCGACGTTTTTACCATACTGTAGCAAGAATCAGCCAAGTTCCGTCTGTTTTCCAAACCACCTACTGATGTAAACCATCACCTCCGCTATCGACACTATCAGCGTCACTATCAGAATTGGTCCCATTTTCCATGCTCTTCAGAGATCTTGCAGCGATTGTTGAGTTGTAGACGTCAAAGGGACTGTTGCCCTCGTGGTCTTTCGTCTTGATCAAGAGCCCGACTTTATTAACGGCATTAAGATTATGGCTTGTCGAATCCACTCGTTCCTTTTCCAACAACAGTCGCGCAATCGAAACATTTCCAGCGTATAAGGATCGATGGAGGGCATTCCAGCCACTCTCGGGATCTTGGACGTAGAGATCTATGGCAGGGTGTTCGATAAGAGCCTGGACAAACTGGTGGGCGTTCGGGTCGGTCGATGAGGCAGCGCGAAGTAGAACTGTCAATCCAGCATGGTCGCGGCTGTTGACTTCGGTTCGACCAAGATTTGTATTGCCGTCTTTCGATTTTCCAGGTGTCTGCGGATGGCCGGAAACTCGTCGTTGCTTGTTCGCCGGTCGTGGAGAAGTCCCCGGAAGACCAGGGCTTCCACCGAAGAGTGCACCGGTTCCTCCTATCGCAGGGCTCTTCGATAGCGACTGGGCGTTGTAGCTGGTTGGGGCCAGCAGACGCCGAAACCGGTCGACATCATTTTCCCAGTAGGATTTCCACAATAAGTGACTCATGGGCAGGGGGCGAGAGAACTCTCCTGGGCGCGAAAGGCACCTCGCTGTGACGCTCGTTGGGTCACGGCCTGTTTAAAGGTGCAATTTGAAGCGCAGGAGAGCTTGAGATAGTGGAAAGCTCAAGTGAAGTTGCGCAGAAGTTGACGTTGCTAGCGCAAAGATTGCGACGGTTTCTTGTGATCGGTATAGGTTGCCACCCAGCGCGTGTTCGGTCGATCAATAGGGAGAGTGTGAAGGGGCGCTCGTCGTTTTGGGTCTTCGGATGGAGGGGAACCTTTGTTAAAATTTGTCTTCTGTAGTGTAATAGATGCAGGAACACCTTTCTTTAATCAGAAGACGAAAGGGACGGGATTTGTCAGATCGGGATGGTGAAGAGGCGATGTCATTAATGACCTTGAGATTCGATACCGAGCTGGAGGGGCCACGGCAGCCAATTGTGCGCGTCAGTAAGTTCATTCAGCATAGTGCCCCCAAAAACGTGCCCCAATCGCAACCCTGGTTAGGAGCTAGGGAACCTCAGACAGGGCCCGGGGCGTCAATAAATACCTCCACTACCTTAGTGAAAGCCTCCCGTCCACTGGTATTTGATTCTTGTAGGTTGTAAGTATACATAGGTTGTCAATTAGAATATGATCCTATATGTCAGAACGTTACATATTACTAATATTGGTGCTATTTACCACATCTTGTACTGTTATCACAGCATTTTGTGATCTTATCGTCTTCTAAAATCACAAACGCATTCCGTCTTTTCTGTCACCGTTGTATCCACGATGGAGAACCTACCCCGCCATCCAGAAACTCCCCTCCGTGGATAGGTACCTAGGTAGTGGAGGTTGCGGATTGAGGTTGATGAACCAATAAAGTATCTCGTTTCCTAGGTGTGCAACTCTGAAGCTCTGAAACTTGGTCTTGCGCTTCACCACATGCTTCCAACTGGAGTTTCTCATTTGTCGCTTTCGAGAATTGTGGACGGCTGTATTCGGGCAAGTATCTGATTCCTGTGGCGTTGTCGAGGCACCATGAAAAAGCATTCGAATCCTGTGGAATGCTCTTATATTGCCCGGATGATGCACTGTTTACAGGACCAGATTTGCTTACTCGTGAACGTGGATGAACACTTTCTCCCTGTTGGAAGTTAGAAGGACTAGGAGTAGGTAGGGAACCGTATACTAAACACTAGCAACACCACAGGATTTCAGTAACTTGCAATGTTCTTACACCTCTGAGGATTGCAGAGCGTCTGTTTGTTGCGGTTTCCAAAATACCTTGAGGTTAATGTAAGCCTATGTTTTTCCAGGTCAGCCAATCGAGTTTATAATGATTTATCCTAAATCTTTCATTACTCAAGATCAAGTCAAGTTCCTGTATATACCTTACATCACGGTCCACTCGGCCGACGGGATGGAGACGGTCGCCCGTGCACGGGGATCAACATCGCGGGGGGCGGGTTCGGGTTCGAGTATTCTCCTAGAATCGCTTGATGGCATTCAGGTCTGGTTCGGAGTATCTCGAGTTGGGTCTCTGAAGTATATAATCCAAGTGTATACCTATAATTGGTAAGCTGCCGCGAGACTTCTCGTATTTTGTGCTCTCAACATCTCCGAATACTTTCCTTATTGGATTTAGACCCATCCTCTTGTTTATCATGGTGATATGATTGACATGGATATGGACGTGGTAACTCATAAGGCCATGCCTGACTTTCACCCACATCACAAGTGCCGCTATTTATGAAGAAGCTTCCCTAACCTTGTCCGAAGGTTCTGTCGGGAGTTCCCAGCAAATGTATGAAGCTTCAGCAATTAAGACCCTGGCTCCGTGGAGCTATATCTTCCTTATTGCGGACTCTTGTCACAACAGAGCCTATCATGTAGTCTATGTAGAGTTAGGACAAGGGTCCCCAATACCATTATTCACACATCTCGCAGGCGCATCAATTCAAGTTGTGGTATTGGAATCTTACATCCTTACCCTGGAGACGTTGTCCGTATTAGATTATGGTAATAGAGGCACGCTGTATTGTAGGGAATGGGTAGAACTTTATCAATGTCTATCAATATGTCAGAATATCCATGTCTGCTTGTGACATCCAAATGGCTTGATGAGAGGTGACGGCAGGTTATAATCACTTTGGCATACGCAATATACTGAATAGAGCCCGAGCCGAGCCAGTCGATATCAAGAACCATATAAATTTCAAAAGTCTTTCTCAAGGACATACTGAATGAAAAGTATGGTCTTTTGCCTGGCGTTACAATCTTGCAACAAGTGTCGAATTAGCATCCGCGAGTTTCGGTGAAGTATATCAGTTGCTGCAATGAAGCGTGCGGCCTTGGGGCATCAACTTTCGTCGTGAGCGTCCCTTTTTCGTCCGTTGCGTATAGCTTTAGCCTGGCTTTCGTCTCTCCGAATTTGCCGACTTACACGGAGGATTACAAGTCAGCCCCCTTTCAACTCCACCTCTATCATCTGAACAGCACCACAACGCCTCTGCCTCTCCCTACCACAAAACTTCCTCTCACTTCTCTTTTCCTCTTAGTTACTTATTATGTTTCTTCATTCCTTTATTTCTTGAGCTTCATAAAACAGCTTCAGCATCTCCTTCTCTTCTTCATCTGCAACCTCAACTTCTCCCTTCTGCCACGCCGTAACTTCGACAGTTCACTTCAACTCCTCAAGCTTCCCTCTTATAACCTCTGATAACCTCTCCCAAGACTCTCAATCTTCTCTGAAGTCTTCCGTGATTCATCCTCTCTTGCAGTCTTGTCCATAAAAGGCTTCTCTTCCTCCTTCAATCCACGTCTTCTTCTCTTCCTTCATCATAATATTCAGTTCCCTTTCTTCCCTAGTCTTAAGTCACATAGAGTCAATCTCCCATCTCATTCGGCCTTGCAGGTCACCCCGCATCAACATGTCAGACGGGAGCTTGAGTGACTCCAATGCGGAGCATATCGACCTCACAGAAGATGATAATTCTCATCCAGACATTGATGGGCATTTCAATGATGCCCCTGACCAAGAAGAGATCTACCTTGGGCTAGATATTCACGGGGAGTCGATCCCACATATCATATACCGGCCTGGTGGCCCTATGGACGTCGACAACGAAGAGGAAACCAGCGACGAAGACCAACACACTCCCGAAGTGGAAGGAAGCCTTTTCTTTGGCGGCGGCGACGATGACGATGACGACGAAATCAGCAATGGTGATGGCGATGACGGCGGACACGGAGTACCCTCATCACCACCATCATCTGATGACCCGGGAAGCGAATCCGACGGGTCAGAAGATACCGACAACAATGATGACGATGAGGACAATGAGGACGGTGAAGACGATGAAGACGATGAGGAAGACGATCAGATTCAGACGAACCAGCATAGCCAAGGGCCTTCTGACGGAGGAAGTCCTGATAATGAAGAAGACTGGGACGACGAAGATGTCGACCATAATCCCATCAATCGTGATGATGAAGAAGGCAACGTGGAGCATGGGCATAAAAACCCGGATGCTGATTTACCTGAGGTCCTAGAAGAAGAAAATATCGAATGGCCAGAATGGAATGACGACTGTATCGATACATGCCAGCCCACATGGGATAGTCTTGCTCGCGAATTCGCCAAATACCGGAACCGATTCCTCCACAAGAGAGCAGAATTAAGAGAGTGCAAGAGGGTCAACAAGGGCCGGGTCACCGACCGGAATCGTCAAATCAGGGGCCTAAACGAACAGGTGGAAGTAATGACAGAAGCAGTGAGAGAGTTCTTTGCAGCCAATGAAGTAAACATTCAGGAGAATGAAAGACTTGTTGCGGAAAACGAGGCTCTCCGGGATCTTGTGCCTGAAGCAGAATTGGAGGATTTCCCTGACCCCGTTCGTTTAAGAATTGACGATATGGAGGCATCTCTGCCTCAAGATATTCGAAACCGCCTGCCACATGATGTCAAGAATTATTTCCGCGTGTGGCGACGCAGGCCAGTGAAGCCCCGAAAGACCGAACGTGTAAGTTCTTGTTGTCAATAACACAGGCTTATATATTGAACTTGCTAATCATCCATAGTTGTGGCCAAAGGCCTACACACGCTGGGTTAGACGTGGTCATCATCCTGACTACAAAAACTGGGGAGACATCTACAAGCTCTGCTGCCAGGAGGAGAACATGTCTTGGGCATTCGGGAAGAATACGCCACCCAAGACACATCCTCATCTTGTACTGTGTGCCCCAACCGCCGAACAGGAACAAAGTGCTATCATGGATGAGGGTGAGAGTGAGAGTGAGTGTGGAGGCTGTACTCCGCAGCCATATCGCCGATCCGAATGTGGACAGGACGACGATGAAGAAGAAGAGGAAGTTGGCCCATCCCCCTTCGACAAGCTTGACAATCTTGAACCTAAAGATCGAAACAAGATCATGATCAAGATCCTTCGGTATGCCCTGGTCTTTGATGATCAGGTTGTTCACGCCATCTCTCGTTTGGACCCTTACTTCGAGCCAAAAAGGGTAGTTCGGAATTGTAACAATAAAGTCTCGCTGCTGCATCGCTTTCACATTGGGCGAGAGAGAGTTTCTCTCACATTTGAGACCATCAATCCTCAGAAACTCCTCGCCCCTCTTATGGTAAGCAAGGAATGGCACTTAATAGGATCGAGCCTGTTCTATGGAGCAAACAAATTCGCATTCTCTTCGATTGGCGAGTAGGGTCGCTTTGCGAACAGAATCGGATGCAAGCTCCAGCATTTGCAGCACATCGAGCTGTTGTGGATGGGCTCACAGAGGCTCACGTACAGGATCGACTCAAAGGGCAAATACACCTCCCGTCGTACCCATGATTTAGCCTATCTGCCCGAGGCCTGCCGACTAAAGACGGTTGCTATTCATCTGCCCGAGTCCTCCAAGCAATATATGCGGAGAAAACACGAGCCGCCACAAATCGTGGAGTTCCTTGCGCGGAAGACAGCATGTCAGCCAAACTTCCGCCGATTTCGCGCGTTGCGCACGTTGCAGGGTGCTGATTATCTATACTGCCTTCGTGGAGTCCGGGAGGTAACATTCTTCAACTACGACATGTGGCGAGGTGATGGCGTGAAGATGCCAGTCCGTGACTGGACCTTTGTCCGTGATATCAACGAGTCTGTGCGCAGGGAGAAGTCTGTCTATGACGAACACTTCTCTCAGCTTCGGTACTTAGCTCCCTTATTGGGTGAACAGCCTTCTGTCCAACTCGCTGCGCAGCTTGAGGGAGTCCTCAACCCGGAGCCTCAGCAAATGGGTCTCTTATCACCGCCTCCTGATATGTACCCCCAGCTACATGCCGCTTTGGATCAGGCTGATAACTCTGGTAATGAATCCGATAGCGATGCCAGCGACGGAGATTCTGATGAAGAGATGGGGGGAGACACTGACGATGATGGTAGTGACGGCGATGACAATGATGGCGGCGCAGATGCGCTCTTCGATTATCAACATCTTGCTGCAGACGATCACGGTCATGAGCGAGATGAGAGCCCGAGCGATCTCGATGAGCTGTTAGCGGGACTGTCCGATACATCATCTGATGATGAGTCTGATTCCGACTCTGAACAAGAGGAGAAGGAAGAGGTATGGTCAGTTAATGGGCAAACAATCGACTTGATAAGCGGCGATGAGGACGGTGATGGACCCCAGGATGGAAGAGACCGGTCCACCTCTCTGTTCGTTCGAAGCCCCCCACGGGAACATCGACCTGTGTTCACCACCAAGGTTGAAACACCGTCTCCTCCCAGGGCAACCCCTCCAGCTCTCGCTGACCAGGCTGAAATAACGCCGGCCAGGGAGACACGCGCTGACAGTAGCTTATTTGTGAGCCCTACCCCCTATGCGGATCTGAACCCTCAAGCAGGAGATCGCTCATCGCCAATTGACCTCACTGAAGATATGGAGGTGTCATTCTCTTCTCCTGCCCCGTCCTCAAGCTCGAGCTCAAGCTCGTGCTCAAGCAGCTGTTCTTCAGGTTTCAAACGAGAATGGAGCTATATCAGCGTGCATGACGATGACGAGAATGATGGCGACGATGAGGATGAAGGCTTCCAATTAATAGGAAGCCTTCCCAAGCGGCCACGCCGCCTTAACGGCGAACACGACGACGACGACGACGACGGTGCTGAAAAGATGGACCTGGAGGAGGGGCCACGGGAGGAGCTTCAGTAGGAGTTTGTCCTGGCTTAGATTTTGCTATTTGCGGGCTAAAGGAAGCGTAAAATCTCGGGAATCATTTGCTTTTGAACTGGGAGAGGCCAACGGGACTGAAAAAAGGTTGCATTGATATGCTTTGGCAGCGGAGTTAAGTTCAGGGTCCGGGCGAGAGGAGGAGACATATTCGGGAATCGAGACGCAAGATAGGTACTCAGATTGACACTATGCGTATCTCATGTTGAGTGGATAGTTTACCCTCACAGATAATTGCTAATAAATACCCCAAAATTGCCCCAAAACATGACTTGCAATGTCTATATAATCATGAGCGACCAATTTCTACGGGGTAAGGATACGAATATCACAACTTGAATTGATGCATGTCGTCCGCAACTTATCTAATCGCTGCATGGTGCGGCCTGGTATCTCTTTTTAGTGTTCTTTTAATCCCATGATCATTTGATGACTTAGTTCTTGAGCTCAGCAGTGGCAGGGTAGTGCCAGCTGCGGAAGGTGTCCATAACAGTTGTGAACACGACCAGGAGGATACCACCGCCGGGACCCAAACGGAGAACCTGAATGCTTGTCAGTTGACTACACCTCCAGTTCCAAAATGACTACTCACCTTGGGCAAGAAACCCTTGTAGAGAGCACCAAAACCCTCCTCCTTGAAAACAGTTCCTACGGCAGGGAAGGCCCAGTTGTACTTGGGAACCTGGCCAGGGACCTTGGGGGTGTTCTGAATTCGACTCTTGACAACGTCCAGGGGAGTATTGAGAACAGTTCCGATGGTACCACCAATGGCACCAGAGATGAGATCGTTGGTGATCTGAGCCCTCTTGGTCTCAGCCTTGGGGAGGAGTTGTCGAACCTGGAAAATGCAACCGAAGTAACCGGCGTTCCAGAGGATGTGACGCCACATAGTACTCTCAAGACCCTGGTAAAGAGTAAGGGGACCCTCGTTCTTGACAGTCTTGACGACACAATCGACCATGCCGTTGTACTTTCCAGCGGAAGCCTTGTCCTGGAGACGAATCTTGACGAGCTCGAAGGGAACGACGACGAAAGCCTCGGTAGCACCAGCAGAGGCACCGGTGAGGATGGAGAGCTGCTGGTTCATCTTATCGACGCCAAACATCTTTCGGTAAACCTTGCCCCATTCATCGTTGGCAGCAAACTTGGTAGCACGCTTGGGGGCCTCCATGAGGATTGGAGCGGAAATACCGCGGTAGAGTCGTGAGAAACTGGCGCATGTCATTAGCTGTGGGCGCAACAGAGTCGCGAGCGCAGATACCGTACCCCTCCTGCTTGATGATCTTGCGGAAACAGTCAAGCATGCCATTGTACTCAGCGGTAGCACCGGAACCAGTTTGCAATTGGCTGGTTATCAAGTCAGCAACTGGGCTATTATTTCGAGATGCGCACGCATGGTTCGTCCTACACTCGGGTCTTGACAACATCAAGAGGGTACCTGGGACTGGGTTAGCTAAAATGTCTCGAGCACGCGACAAATGCTGTCATACATCACCAGAATCTACAGCCCGTACAAAATTAGCAATGGCCACCAAATAAGTCGAACTGGCGCGAGCATACCTCCGAGACACCAGCGATGGCGCCTAAAATATAAAACATTAGCCATTGGATCTGGAGAGTGGTAGAGTTGAATAAGTTGAACTGCCGTACCTGCGGCGAACTGGTAGACGAAGGGGAGGGGCTTGTCATTAGGGTTGGACATTGTGACGACTGTACAGGCGACCGAACAAAAATGAGGGAGAAACGGAAGAACCAAAAAAAAGAGGTTGAGCGAAGAGTTGTCGCAAGTTGACGAGAAAGAGAGAAAGCTAAGCTGAGGTAGTCAACGGAAGGGAAGATGGCGACCTCCGAGCGAAGACCGGGCCGGGGAGTGGAGGGAATTTCTTTGGTGGTGCGTCTTTGTAGGACGGGTACCTATGGATCTTATCGCGCTACCTTATGGTTAATAAGTGATAAGCTCACTGCGACAGACGGCGAGAATTAGGTCGATGCCGAATGGACGGAACCTTTTGTTCTAAACAAGCGCCTTGTATCCGTGGGATTGTGGGGATTATACAGTAATTGGATGGTAGCAAGCGACAGCGAGATGAGACCCGGGGGAGGGGTCCATTGATGCTCGGTGAGACGGCAAGCAACCGATCCATGAGGCCCTACCAGTAACGTCTTCCGATTCTTCTCCGACGACGGGATGCTCTTTCTGTGATGGCTGTTTTAGGCAAGTTTTTGGTATATTCTTGGCAGTTTATGTAAATGGATGTCTTGCGAACAGTCTCAAGCGTATTAATATCTACACAGAATCCCAAACTATTGTGAGTTCCTTACATTCGTTTCGAATGTACAGAGTAGTCAAACTAAATTATTGATAATAACCTAGATCAACATATACCCGGACGCCCGATGTCTGCCGCTAGCCCTGAAGCTCCTGGGAGCCCCTAGAGCCTGTACCCGACTCTTTACCTTTGAGCCGCTTGTACCTGAACTTGAAGCGGTTGACATGGGCAACGGCCGGTCATGTGTAGACTTGAATTGAATAAAGAAGATCCTGTGCGGTGTCAAAAGTCTTTAACATTTTGTTTTGTGTTTTTATGCTTCCTTTTACCTGAGTTTATATAGGTAAGCATTGATAATAGCTCCAAACCGCACAATTCGTGTGTTACACACCAACTGCGGCTAGGGTCCTTCAGGACCGTGACGTATGGATTTCCTATTGTAAAAGACGCGCTGACACCCTGTGTAAGCCGAATTTCAGCCACAGTTGATGAAGGTGCTTAAAGGGTTGGAGAGTCCTCAACAGAAGAACAAATTTGGGGGATATTACCTCAAAGTGGATTAAAAAGAAGCTCCAAAGTGTACACACGCAAAGTTCCAACACCATCAACCCAACTCAAATACATACGCACACGCAAACCCCCAAGAACCCCGCAAATCTTGGCACAGCTTGTATAGGCTCATCTGAGCTGGCAAGTTAAAATGTATACGTAATCAGCTTGCAGAGCCACAATGTGCCATGCTGCCATGCCATGCCCGTCTAGGTAGCCTGTCCCATTAGTTGGGCTGGCCTTGGTTCCATGCTCGCCGCTCCCAATCCCGCATAGAGAGAGAGAGCGCCAATTCATTCATCTTCCTGTCCTGCACTCACTCTTTTTCCCTCTACAGCTCTGCGAGTCGCGCAAAGAGCGGTGCAATTTTGTGCCTCTAATCGCTACGTACTGTGCTCTACTCCTAAACCGCAGAATCAGAACTCTCCTCAATTTTGAATTCGCCGCCTCCAAACTTTGTCACTTCGCCTCCCTCCTCCCACTCGCTCCTCATCTTATAACGTCGTGTCCGATCGGTCTCCCCGACCTCTTCCAATCCAGACTTATTCACTCCACGATTGTGTCCCGTCCTTCAACCACCCTCCACAGACGATCCTCCTCCTCTTGATCGCCAAATCTCAGGCAAACGGCGACTGATTCTTGTTCTTTTGGCTGGGATTTGTCGCAAGGGCTACGCAATTACCAGACCGGATATCTCGTGATCCTAGGAGCTTGCTCAACCCCCTCAGCCCCCCCCTCCCTGCACTACTTCCGTGGACTCCGTCTCACTGGGCGCGTGTCGGATTTGTGTCGCAGAGGTTGTCGCTTGTAGTTTGATCAGGCCAATCCTTTTTCCGAGCTGCATCGAATCACACCGGGAAATCCTACCTCGGCCGATCCATTGGCGCTCACAACGCATCCGGTTCACCAAAAAAATCATACAGTCAACATCACAGATCGCCCATCATGTCCAAGGTAATGCGAAGTGTCAAGAATGTGACCAAGGGTTACTCCAGCGCCCAGGTCAAGGTCCGAGAAGGTCAGAACTCCCTGCGTTCTCGATTGCGTCGCTGGGACATCACCGCTGACAGAGACATGTAGCTACCAGTAATGACCCATGGGGCCCGACCGGCACTCAAATGAGCGAGATTGCTCAGATGACATACAACACGTATGTAATACCCTGCACATCGCTCAACTACCTCGTGTACGATGAGAAGTACTGACTTGGCATGACGCGATTAGATCCACCGAGTTCTACGAAATTATGGACATGATCGATAAGCGTCTCAACGACAAGGGAAAGAATTGGCGCCACGTACTCAAAGCCCTCAAGGTTCTGGATTATTGTCTTCACGAGGGCTCAGAACTTGTCGTTACATGGGCTCGACAGAGTATTTATATAATCAAGACTCTGCGAGAGTTCCAATATATTGACGAAGACGGCCGCGATGTCGGACAAAACGGTCAGTGTTTGTATATGTGCCGTTTGAAGCTGCCGCTAACACCCAGCTAGTCCGAGTTGCTGCCAAGGAGTTAACTTCACTCATTTTGGACGAAGAGAGGCTCCGGGCTGAGCGAAGCGACCGAAGATCCTGGAAGTCGCGCGTCACTGGCCTTGAGGAGTTCGCTCCTCAGCATGCTGAGCCCGTGAACCATGGAACCCGACGACAGCAGCCGAGACGACAAATGAACGACGAGGAAGATGCTGAGTACCGGCTAGCTCTGGAGGCAAGCAAGTATCAGGAGGAGGAAGACAGGAAGAAGCGCGAAAGCCGACAGAACGGACCAGATGACGATGACGATTTGGCAAAGGCAATCAAGCTTAGTGAGGAAGAGGAAGAACGAAGGCGCAGGGAACTCGAGAACAGCAACGCTGCCTCTCTTTTCGACGACGACCCTACTCCTCAGCAGCAGACCAGTCAGCCACAGTACACTGGCTTCAACCAAGGATACCAGCAAGGAAACCCCGTTGACTTCTTTGCCAACCCTATCGAGCAGAACCAACCTCAGCCTACTGGCTACATGAACAACGCATATACTGGATTCCAGCAGACCCAACCCACTGGCTTCCAGCCAAACTACAACACCAGTTTCAACGGTCAGCAGACAGGCATGGGCTTCGATCTCTATGGTCAGCAACAACAGCAAAACCAGCAAGGTTTTCAACCTCAGCCTACAGGCTTCAATCCTTACTTGCAACAGCAGCAGCAGCCCCAGCAGCAGTCGTTCTCTTCGCCTACTTCTCCTGAACCTACTCTCCAGCCTGGTAGCAACAACCCCTGGGCAACCAACAATAGTCAGCAGCAATTGCAGCCAACTCCCACTGGTTCCAACAACCCTTTCGCCCAGTTCAGCCGCCCTCAGTCCGCCCGACCAAACCCAATTTCGTCCCTCGGTGCGCTTCCTGAACAGAAGAGCCTCAACTCCTTCGGCAACCAACCTCAGACTCAGCCCCAGCTACAGCAGCAGAACAGCTTCCCGTTACAATCACAAAATAGCTTCCCTCAGTCGCAACCTTCATTCGTCGCTCCCCAAAAGGAGATGAATGAGCACGAGACACGACTCAACACCCTGCTTGCCAGCGGTGACGGCATGGACACCTTTGGCAACACAGGCAACCTTCGTATTCCCGCCCAGCACACAGCCCCTGGCACGTTCGTCAACAGTGCCGGCGCAGGAGTTGCTCGCATCAACGCTGAGGCTACTGGCAACAATCCCTTCCTTCGACAGCAGTTCACGGGTATGCCCACAGTCAACTATGGCGCTCAGATGCCTGCTGCGACTGGACCTGCTGGCATGAATGGACAGACGAACAATCCCTTCGCCCATCAGCAGGCACCACAGCAACAACAGCAGAACCACGACTTGATCCAGTTCTAAGTTGAGTTCCTAAATCGAATTTTATGCTCATGTATCGGTGACCAGCTAGTTGTGTGATGGTTTGATTGATTACCCCTGACTTTTCTTTGTTGTACTTTCATCTTCATATCCCGGCTTGAACCCGATTCCCGTTTTTTGCGCAGGCGAAGGATGGTATTCCCCTGTTCTCGGTACATTTTTATGGTATTGGACCATCGTTGAGTCTGATATTTGGGTGGCTTAGTTGTGATGGGAGAATGGGAAAGCTTTTGTGATGGATTCTGGGATTTTAGACAGCGCACCTGGCGCATTCGAGAAAAAAAAAACAATTCTTAGATGTTATTGAAATCTACCCATTGACTCCGTTGTAGCCATATTACGCCATTCCTGGTTTTCTCTTTCAATGCTTAATGCGCCTAGTAGCTAACTAATGTACCCAAAACGCTTCAGAGGTCGCGGTCTGAATCATTCTCTGTCTGACAGTATGGCTTGACTCGGCTAGCCAAGCCTCGTGTATTCGGGGCAATTCTGTGCTCGCGAGGACGATCCTGAGACAGCCATGTGCCTCGCTCGATCTGTTGCAACAAGCGACCTTATCGGCTCAGGATGGAGATTCTTTGTTGCAAGCCCACATATCGACCACGAAGCGCGACAGGCGTGGATAATATGCGAACCCCGAGCGATGCCGCTTGTACCGGACTTTTTTACTGTCATGTTCTGGCACGGCTGGTATTTTGCCATTCTTTGAACGAACTCCTGTGGTTGGGCTTAACCAGCCTCCTCCATCATCTGTATGAATTCTTCCAAGTTTACACCGCCTTTGCCCTCGTGATCCAGATGCTCGATCATGCTCTGAATTTCCTCGTCTGTCATGGTCCTCTCATCCTTGATATCGGAAGCTAGCCGTCGCATGTCCTCAAAGGAAATAACACCATCTCCATCGTAATCAAACATGTTGAACACCTTTGTCGCTTCTTGTCTGGGGTCGCGATTGGCGAGTAACTTGGCAGCGCATAATCGGAATTGGTCGAGGTAAACATAGAGGCGGTTGACAGGACAGCTGTGAGGATCTTGCCATTCGGGAGGAACAGAACCGTATGACTGTAGTTCTCTGAAGTAATCAGGCTTTGACATATCAAAGCCTAGGGCTGCTAGCGAGTGTCTGAATTCGTAACTGTTGAGCCATCCCTTCTTCTTCATGTCCATCAAATCAAACTGGCAGAAGTAACTGTGAGCGGAGAGTTGCTCAAGGCGGCTCAGAATCAACCTACAACTTCATCAATATGTTCGCGGTCCTCCTCCGGAATCGTACTATAGTCTTCATTTGAGGACACTTGAGGAGCAACTGGCTGCCTCGACTGCGGAGGAAGTCCCGAACCACCTAAAGAGCGCCCTTGAAAGGCAGTGCGTGGCGTTGCATGAGAATTCATTGTTTTGATTTCTCAATGTGGCTGGAGGAGAGCGGCAGTCGAGCAAGCAAGGCGGTGGGTGCGATGGTCTCCAGACAACCGGTATAATAACAAAATTTGAGGATAGTTATGATCGCAGAGGTTGACAATTGTAAAGGCACCTGATGCGACAGGGCGAATACGTTGGAGGAGCGTGGCGCAAGGTAGTGTTTTGTATCCAAAGAGCTGAAAGAGATGGATGGATGCTTAGAGCCCAGGTATGGAGCCAGGTTATGTGACGCGACCTGACGCGGCGGTAGAAAAAATTAGTGCACCTCCAGCTTGTTGCAGGAAATTGGCAATGGCTACGGAGTACATGGGTTATAGTCAGGGTCTCTCAACATACAACACTTGGATTTAAATTAGTTTGAAATGAAGTCTTTTGTCATCTGTACGCCTTGCATGTCTGAGCGCTCATACCAGTAAATCTGTATTGTGCCTTTCATCTCCAGGCTCAAGATATTCTAGTCGGGTCCAGTAGGTTGGCCAGCTTCATTGTCATCCATTGCTGTGGATGGCTCAGGTGGGTCCGAACTTAATAAGGTACAGCGATTGTGGTTGTGTTGTCAGACGCAGAACAAAGGGAACAGCTACTAAAAGTTGCTCCGTATTGGATAATACCTTTTGGGATCCATCGTGATCAAAGCCTCCATGGTAGCTTGGGAGAAACTGTAAAGTAAAATTTAGGTGGCCAACGTTGAAACGAGGAAGCATTTGCAAGCAATTGATTAGAAAGCACTCGCCTGAAGATGCACAGATCAGCTGTTCAATATCAGGAATGATTGAGGCAGTGAAGCAAAATTATTAAGTCAAGATGTCATTTGTTTTCTTAGGCTCCCAGGCGCGTACAGAGCTGGCCAACCGAACGCGGTTTTGGCTGACGTCGAGTCTGCCTTGGCCCTCAGGGGGCAAGAAAACACCGAACCTCGATATAGGGTGTCAAAATAAACTTATCTGAGAGTCTCCTAAGTTTAGGCTAGACTTACCTAAGTATTTTTTATCGCTTAGGGTCAAGGTCCTGGGTTTTCTTTCCTCCCCTAACTTGGGTACCTTTGATGCAGGTAGACCTTAGGCCTACCATAGGCATCAGTGACTCAACCAGTATGTAGCTCTGGCGCAGCGCCTGATTGGCTGCTCAAGCTCAAGAACCAATCAAGCTGCAAAATTCTTGTCTGAGGCAGCAACGCACTGGGGCCTACGAGTAGGTGCGACAGACCTTAAGCTACTACTAAAGCCACTGAGGTACCTCACCCTAGCTCAATCAACTTCTCTTCTCCACATGCACGCTCATACGCGTGCTCGCCCTGAAAAATCGCAGGAGCGCAGACTGACATCCACTCCTTAACAACTTCATCATCGGCGACCATCATGTCTTTCGGCGGCGGCTTCGGCGGCTTTGGCCAAAACAACAACACTTCTGGTGGCCTCTTTGGTGCCGGAAATAATAATAATAATAACAACACTACAGGCGGCTTTGGCTCAACAACCGGTACGCAAATTTTACTTCATCGCATCGCTGTCATCTACCATTGAGAGACGAATCCAGTGCGCGAAGCTCTCTATCGACATCGACATACTAACAATCAATATCTTAGGCGGCTTTGGATCGACAAATACTGCTGGCGGCTTTGGAGCTAAACCTGCATTCGGTTCTACCTCTACCAGCACAGGAGGTGGCCTCTTCGGCTCCTCAACCACCAACAATAACACCAGCACCAGCACGGGGTTTGGAGGTTTTGGAAGCAATACAAACAACACCACATCGGCGTTCGGTAGCAACACAGGAGGTGGTATGTTTGGGGGCAACACTGCCAACAAGACTGGCTTTGGCACTACGACCAACACCGGCGGATCGCTCTTCGGCGGCGGAGGCAATAACAACACTACCACCCCCGCAACGACTGGCTTCGGCTCTGGGTTCGGCTCTGGCACAGGATTTGGCGCCTCAAGCACCAATACTCTTGGTGGTGCTGCGGCCGACCCTCCTGGCACTGCTGTTGCGGCCTTCCAAGCATGGAGCGAAAAGGAAGCCAACAGTACCTCGACCAACTCTTACCAAAACATTCTTTTCCAAGATCCTTACAAAAAGTGGTCGGCTGACGAACTCCGACTTGCCGATTACGTCCAAGGAAGACGACATGGCAATGCTACTGGTGGTGGTGCGTTTGGCGTGAGCTCAGGTTTTGGCGGAGGGTTTGGAACTAACACAAATACCACCGCAGCTTCAGGCTTTGGGGCGAACACGACGGCCAACACTGGTGGTGGTCTTTTCGGATCCAACACGAACAACACCTCAACACCCAGCACTGGCTTTGGCTCGACTGGTTTTGGGGCTACCAACAACAACACCACCAGCGGAGGCTTGTTTGGCAGCACTGCGAACAAACCTGCTGGGGGTCTGTTCGGCAGCACCACCACGCAGACGAACCAGACTGGCGGCGGTCTTTTTGGAGGAGGAAATACCAACACTACAGGTGGCTTTGGTAGCACGAACACAACCGGAACTGGCTTCGGTCAGACGAACACGAACACCGGTGGTGGACTGTTCGGAGCAGCTCAGAACAAGCCTGCCGGTACCGGTTTCAGTTTCGGAAACACGAATACCAGCACGACGGGTGGTTTTGGAGCCAGCACCACAAATAACGCGTTTGGCGCAAACAACAACACTGCAAGCAGCGGCGGAGGTCTCTTCGGCGGCAACAACACCCAAGCCGCCGGCACTGGTGGTGGCCTCTTTGGACAGAACAACAACCAGACACAGCAAAACACCGGTGGTGGCCTCTTTGGCCAAAGCAACCAAACACAACAGTCTGGTGGACTGTTTGGCGGCAACAACCAACAGAAGCCTGCTGGTACTGGCTTATTTGGCAACACAAACACTGGCACTACTGGTACTAGTGGTGGCCTGTTTGGCAACAATCAACAGCAGACGAATACAGCTGGCTTTGGAGCCGCCAACAACAATGCGGCTGGTGGTCTGTTCGGTAGCAAGCCTGCCCCAACTGGTGGCCTTTTCGGAAACAGCACCACAGCTCAAACGAACACAGCTGGAACTGGGTTTGGCGGCGGCTTGACCTCAAATACTCAGATGAACCAAAATACCGGCGGCCTCTTCGGTGCCGCCAACAACCAGCAGCAAAAGCCCGGTCTGTTTGGCGGCAGCACTAACAATGCTGGAAGCAGTCTCTTTGGCGGCCAAAACAACCAGAACGCTGGATCTTCCCTGTTCGGCGGCAGCACAAACCAGCAACAGCAACAGAATGGAGCTTCAATCCTAGGTAACAGCCAGTCCGTCAATGCTCCTCAGGGTCTGACTGCCAACCTAAACGACGTTTCGGCATTCGGTTCTCCTGGTCTGTTTGCTGGCCTCGGTGGAAACGAAGTCCAGAACCCCGGTCCCCTGGCTACTCCACTGAGTGGTGGTTCAAAGCCAAGAAGAAGCTCCATTCTGCCTATGTATAAGTTGGCACCGGCCTCTGCTTCTCGATATGCTACTCCCCAAAAGCGAGGCTTCGGCTTTTCTTACAGCAACTACGGTACCCCCTCGGGCAGCCCCGCCAGTAGCATTTCTAGCACACCTGGAAACCTCGGCCACAGTTTGCTAGGCTCTAGCCGATCTGGAAATCTCAGTAAAAGCTTGTCGACTAACAACCTGCGCCGCAGCTTCAACACCGAAGACAGCATTCTCGCCCCCGGAGCTTTCTCTAATGGATCTCAGCCCAGGTGGTATGGAAGCACTGGCTCCAAGAAGCTCGTTATCAACAGAGACATCAGGAGTGATCTCTTTTCAACACCGCAGAAGGACAGAACCTCAGATGCTGGAACTGGTTCCCGAAAGCTCTCCAAGCGTGTTAGCTTTGACACAAGCAACGTTGACATGGATGACAGCACACCTGTTCGCGGTGCTCTTCCTGCTGCTGGTGATGTTGAAAGCCCAGCAGCCAACGACGAGACCCCTCGCCAGGTCCGCACAGCTAATGGCTCGAACGGTTCAGCCGGCTCCAAGACCCCTGAGATGGAGGAAGTTAAAGGCAACGAGCTGGCTATCGTTCATGAGGAGGATCACACTGCCACTCCCGAGGCTTCATCTACCAGCACCGCCGACAATGCTCCCGGACAATACTGGATGTCACCGCCCTTGGAGGATCTCGAAAACTTAAACCGCATGCAGCGCCAGAAGGTTGATGGCTTCACTGTTGGCCGTGACAATGTTGGCTATGTTTCTTTCAAGGTCCCTGTAGACATCAGCAACATTGATCTGGCTGAGATCTGCGGTACTCTTATTGTGCTTGAGCCTCGATCTGCTACAGTCTATCCGATCTCAGCCAAGAAACCGCCTGTCGGCAAGGGCCTTAATGTTCCCGCCAGGATTGCTCTCGAGCAGTCTTGGCCTCGGGGTGGTAAGCGTATCGCCAATGACCCTAAACGGTTTAATAAACACGTTGAGCGTCTCAAGCGAATCGAGAACACAACTTTTGAAAGCTACGACAAGGAGACTGGTGTCTGGGTCTTCTCAGTAGAGCACTTTACCACCTATGGCCTTGATGACGATGATTCCGACGACGAGGAGATGGCACAGAACGAGCCAGCCGCCCCCGAGGAGGTGGCGCTCGATGCTTCCATCAACTCCGTCAACTCCCCCATGGAAGATGACACATTCGAGTTTCGAAGACATCGAGGTCTTCCTGGTGGTTTCGACGACGAAGCTCAAGCCCTGCAGCCCCACTTCTCTGGCGAGCAGTCTTTTTTAGGGGTTAGCTCCGCGGATTCCGCACCCAACGATGTCAGGCTGTCCCTCGAGGAGGAATACGCCGATGATATGGGTGATGAATATGACGTGTCCGAGGATGAAGACATGGCGAGGTCTTCTCTCGAACCGCATCTGGCCGCGGAGCTCGACGATAACTCGTCCGAGGGTGTTCCGGAAGCCGTGAAAGCAACTCCCGGAGGCATCCTCAGAGCTAGAATGCGAGCTGTTAAGGACTCTGCTGGTCCTGTGCAGCTGGAGGTTGCTGATGGGGACGATTGGATGGAGATGTTACGAAAGACTGTCAGCCCAGTCAAGCGAGACCGACAGCTTTTGAGAGAGCTGAATGACTCTCCCTCACGACAGACGGGTGTACTGATTGACCTCGACAAGAGTGGATCTGACACTTTACGGAAATCATCCATTTGGAGGAAGAGTATTGCAAAGAACGATAGGCTGGACAATTTCGCAACAAGCACCATTGGCATGGATAAAGGCCGTGGGTTTGCGACTAGCATCGACCTCATGAACTCATTGTTTGAGAAGCCCAAGCCAGCGCCCCAGAAACTTCGAGCCTCAGTCTCTGGCAAAGGCTTTCCCAAGGTCGGTTCCCTAGTTGTTACCTGAGTGGCCCCAGAATGTAATTCCTGGAGGTTTATGTATCAATTGACTTATAGTATATGAATTGACGCTAAAATTGATTTTGATTAGTGGCCCTACGAGCGACAAGACAAGACAGTGACTTTAGACGGTTACGAAAAGACTTTCCACGACGCTGGCCGACCTACTTGGGGTCCTGACGAGACACTTGTTGTTCCTCGACCACTGGCTTTAGAAGGCAGCCGACGATCTCTCACCCATAATACCGACCTTGTTTCTTTCCAACGCTGTTCAATTCAGACTGATAAGCAAGAGCTCCGCCTGGCCTCATTCACAATGGAGGTTAGTCATTGAGCATCGGTCTTCGGACATTTGCTGACTCGTCATGTAGCAATCCAAGCGATACCTGGGCAACCAGGATAAGCTCACTGAGATCCGAATAGTTGATGATGTTCCTTTCGCCTCCCTCAACGTTACTCACTTGCAGGATGTTTTCCACCAACAGGACATGAATGACCCCGCAAGCATGCAGGAGAAGCATGTCTGGGAGCTGGCCAGTATCCTCTTCGACTCGGTCAACAACAATAGTCAACCGGAGCATCTTCTCCGCAGGAACAAGCTGTCACATTTCTGGTCTCTCCTTGTAGACTCAGCCTCGGCTACGACTATCGGCCTGGCAGGATCGAGCGAAGAGAAGGCTGTTGCGTGCCTCGCTGGGCATCGGATCATCGACGCTTGTAAGCACCTTCTTGACGGGAAGAATTTCCATCTGGCCACCTTGGTGCCTCTTATTGGTACCAGTGATGCTGCAAAGAAGGACATGCGAGAACAGCTCAAGGCATGGCACGATTCAAAGATGCTGTCGGAATTTTCAGAATCGATCCGTACCATCTACGAGCTCCTTTCGGGTAATGCATGTGTCTGCGAAGGTATGAAGGGAGTGCCTGTTGAGGACCGTCTGGACTCATTTGTTATTTCGAAAAAGTTTGGACTCGACTGGAAGCAGGCGTTTGGTCTCCGACTGTGGTACTCGATCGCTCAGCAGGACGACCTAGCAGCTGCAGTGCATAGCTTCAAGAACGACGTTGATCAGGAGAAGGAGTACCTTCCATTGCCTTGGTATATTGATCAGGGTATCAAGCCCTTGTGGGATGATGCCGACTCGGACCGCCGGCAAGATCTTCTCTGGGGTCTTTTACAGTTGTACGCCAATGACAGCACCGACCTGGAGGCTGTGTTGCGACCTGAAAACTCGCAGCTCTCCCCACTTGATATGCGGCTGACTTGGCAACTCGGCCTTGCCCTTGCATCTAGTGGCAAGGTTTCTTTTGGCCAGGATGGCGCTGAAAAGGCCGACGCTGCTACTCTTGCTTTCGCCTCGCAACTAACAAGCGCCGGTGAGTGGCTCGAGGCAGTGTTCGTTTTGCTGCATCTGAGCAAGCCCCTCGCCCGCAAGATGGCTATCCAGGAACATCTTGCCCGGCATGCCGGCCTCGTAGGCGATGAAAACTCTTCCGCTTTCCAGTTGCTTACCGAAAAATTCCAAATTCCTTCGTTGTGGATCTGGGAGGCCCTGGCTCTGTACATGCGCAGCGTTAAGAAGGATGCGTACTCAGAAGTGCAATGCCTCCTGCGCGCCGGCTCTTTTGTGGAAGCTCACCGTGTTCTGGTTAAGGAAGTTGCACCGCTAGCCATTGTTGAACGCGACTACGCGGACCTCTCTGCTCTTCTCTCCCAGTTTGAGGGCCGACAGGAGGTCATCTCGGACTGGCCGCTCGGAGGAGAGATATACAGCTTCTTCCTGCAGCTCGTTCAGTATCGCGCGAGGCATGAGATTGCACCACAGGCAGTTTTGGAGAAGCTCCTTAGTGGTCTGCACGCGA
Organism: Fusarium sacchari; assembly: GCA_017165645.1. Classification (NCBI taxonomy): domain Eukaryota; kingdom Fungi; phylum Ascomycota; class Sordariomycetes; order Hypocreales; family Nectriaceae; genus Fusarium; species Fusarium sacchari. The sequence continues at coordinate 1,365,960 of JADANP010000006.1, forward strand.
TGGACAAGGAAACAGAAGATTCTGGAGTCCTGCGGTACGCTGCTGTGTCAGACATGGCAGATGAGACAGCTAAGGAGATTGTTAAAGCCAGCAAGAAGAAACAGGTATGATTTTTAGCGGATGGAACGCAAGGATGAAACAAGTACTAACTATGCATTGCAGGATATGGAATTGAGGTCGAGGATTCTCAACCTGCCCTTGACACAAGATCGCCTCTTGGCTTACTCAGTGGACTTGAGCATGGACCGATACCGGGAAGTTATGTCCCACTAGAAGGACGTGGACGTCAGCAGTATAGGATTAATGCCATATTGGAGTGGTTATACGATAGTCTAGTAATGCAGGTGGAAGTACTAAAAAGGAGCAAGCGTGCACGTTTTGAGGGCGTGAGAGTAGGGCGGGTATTCAGTTATGGTCTCATGAGATCTACTTGTAGGAATAGTCTAGATAGTCTGCATGGAGCATTGGTAATCAGGAAACAATTGCATTTTGGGAAGACTTCTTGGTGTTGGCTGTGTGATGTTGTTAGTGACTGGCTGAGTTGTATGTATGTGCAGACGACGTAGATTTATTGATACGTGGGGGTCGGTCGGTCTGTGGATCATCAACCTCCCTCATTGCGGGTTTCTTCTTGGGGGCCACTGCAAAGCAAAGCAAAGCAAAGCTGATGGTGACAATCATTCATTCATTCATTCATTCTTTCTTTCTTTCTTTCAGATTCCATCTTGTATCACGTGTTCATAGGCCTCCTCATGTCTAAGCCAAAGAATTGGCCGGGTGGCTTCCCGTATCTCAAGGCGCCTCTTCATGACAAGAGTCTAACTCCAACGCACATACAAGCTCTTAGAAAGAAACCCTCTGCTTCAAGTGGCATCCCAATCATCCCATCGCTGGCGACAACAACGCCGTGCAATCTGGTCAAGATCCAGCCCATTTCTGAGCCGTCACACCCAGCAAACGGTCAAAGTGGCCTCTTTGCAGCCCAGAATCTTGCGCCTGGTAGCTTCGTCCTCGCGTATCTCGGCCGGGTGCACTCAGGTTCAGCATCGTCAACAGAGAGCGACTACGACTTATGGCTGGACCGGGAGCTTGATGCAGCTGTTGATGCAGCGAATGAGGGAAACGAAGGACGTTTCGTGAACGACTTTAGAGGCGTGGGAGAGAGGGCGAATGCGGAGTTTAGGACGGTTTGGTGTGAGCGATGGGGAGAGTTTTGCGTGGGAGTTTGGGTGCTTGGAGGCGGGAAGAAGAGTAAGAAGAAGGGAGCAGGGATCAAGAAGGGGGAAGAGATCCTTGTCAGTTACGGTAAAGGCTTTTGGGGAGAGAGGAAAGCGGAGGAAGATGAGGATGCCTACTGTGATGAGGGAGACAATGGGGAGGGAGTTGGCAGTGAAGCCGCATCATGATGTGCACTTGGAGATGGAGATGGCTTAGAATATAGGATTGACAAAAGAAGAGAGGATGGTGATATTTAAGAGTGAGGGGAGCCAGCAGAAGAACGGGGAGAGAAGCACCGTGTTTGCTCTCTTCAGCTTGAAGCCTAATCACACACAAAGCTTGCTACTGAGGGCCCCTTTCAGCGTCTTCTTATGGGACTGTTGTTGAATTCAAGTAGAGATTAAAAGCTCTATCTTTGCTGGATCAAATAGAAACTCATCCTGGCTACTTCTTGGAGTATAATATCAGCATAACAAGTTTTATACTCTTCGAGTTGATCCTATGATTGGGCCTCCTTCGCCGAGTCTTTCGCCACTGTCCGACACTTGGATACGTGGTATTCTCTGGCACGAGTCTTTAGATGACTCGAAGTCAATTCACTGATGGTATCTCTTTCGTTTGTAGTACCTCGGTCACGATTGGTAGAGAGTAGTGTCTTCTTGATATCGTGCACACAAACTATAACCCATGAGAGGCCGACTATAAACTTTCCAGTCTGTGCCAGCACAAACTCTTGTGAACTTTGTGATGAAAGCATATAGATGTGCATGTCAAATATGAGGATCTTTCTCTTTTTCTCCCTTTTGTCGAATCTCAGGCCTAACGTGAGCAGTATTTACAGCCAGTCTTGTCTATCGCGAGCAATCATCCACCATAGCCACCACCAACATGTCTGTCACTGGGGAAAAACAGCGTCTTACAATATGTTGGTATCTCAAACTGGGTGCTGATTCGTAACTTGTACTGACTCTTCCAGGTTATGGCTATATTTTAGTAGCCGTGGCTCAATTATCCCTGGTCATCGTCGCATCGCTCCTCCACCACGACACAACGCCATGTAAGAAATACTCAATGATATAGCTAACGAGTAGCGTGGTTGGACTTGGGCTGACTGACTCTTTCGCCTCAGATACAAGAGCCGCGTATAAGAGCTCCCAAAGAGCAACACGTACCACCAGCGGATTGGCCTTTCTCCTCGTGGTAGTCCAAGTCTACCTCTCCGCCATCATCACCCTCCTCGGCTGCCCCATCATTTACATTGCGTGGTTTGTTATCGCTCAAGTAGTATCTACGGTGTACTTTTGCTACATCCCCTTCAGGTACCCTAAGAGTGTCGCACCGCCCGTGGAAGATGAATGGTTCCTGGCTGATCAAGATGACTCGGAGCTGAGGATTCTTTCGTCCAAGACAGACCCGGCATCGTTGAATAACTAAGCTTGGGGATGGAAGTCCTGTGTAAAATGTTATCAATGGACTGAGAATGGCGGGAGGATCTCTCGGGGATGTGCGTAGATCAAGGTCTCCCGTCTCAACGGGCTCCAAAGTGAGCTTGATTATCTCTTAGCGAGATAGATGCCCAGGTTATGAGGCATTCTATGTAACATTGGCTGTCTATTGGTCTATCATCGCTTGAAGAGCTTTGAGTGTCTATCAGGTATCTATTTATATGGCTACAAGTCAATCAATAGTCGCATGCTTGCCCAAGCACCTAAGCTAGGTAGTTGAAAAGACCTGATGTCACTGTCATGGGCTTCTATATGGCTCTTTAGTGGCTTGCTTACCTAGGTAGGTACCCATCCATGGATACCGTATCTACTCAGCAAATTCATCACGGCTAGCCTGTAACTACTGCAGGTCTTCCAGGGAGTTATCCCTTATTTAGGCCTGATCTTCAGAGTGGCGTAAGGAGGCTTTACAGAGCTTCTTTTATCTAATCCCGATTATTTGCCTAATTATATTCCGTCATCTAACTCACCTAACCTATGACAGCCATTTTGCACGCTAGCCGTGATGAATTTGCTGAGTAGATACGGTATTATAACCAATTGTTTCTGCCCCTCCACTTCATTGCATCCACTAACGTGAGTTACCATCTTCACTGTTGCATCGCCAGTCGTGGGTGTTTCCTAATTGGGAAAGCGGCGCGAGGAACCTTGTAACTCTAGTTGAGGTTGAGGCTGACGATCACTAACGACCAAAGAAAGGATCAAGCAAGATACGGCTGGAGCTCGCGCTCTCTAAAGGCCGAACATACCTACAGAACAAGTATAAGTATGTCTGTTGCTCTCTTCAGTCTTCCAGTCTTTTCCATCTGTTCTACTCTACATCTTCATCTCCCCCATTCCAACCCATACATACATATATTCTTCACTTACACGGAATATACATACAAACAAAGCCCTACCTACTACCTATATCATCAACCATGGCCTCTCAAATCTCAAACTCTTCTCCTCGTCTTGTACGAACTACTCACGATGAGAACGGAACCTCCATCTTCGTCCCCGACACAAATGTCACACCCTTCGAGCCCTTTGGCCCTCAAGGCAGTGGCTTCAACGTCTTCGATGTCCGTCAAAGTGTCCCCGTCAACAACACAGACTCTGTCCCATCGTTTGGGAACTCTCTTCCGAGATGCCCCCCCAAAGGCTCTATCTTCTGCATGACTCAGATCCAGCCCGGTGGTAAAGTACCTACGCATCGTACCAAAAGCCTTGACTACGCCGTGGTTCTGTCGGGTGAGATTGTGCTGGGGCTCGACGGTGGAGAGGAAAAGACCGTCAAGCAAGGAGAGGTCATTGTTCAACAGGGCGTGAATCACAGCTGGGAGAATAGAGGCCACGTTACGTGCCAGATCATCTTTGTCATGGTTGGTGCTGAAACCATCACTCTCAAGGATGGAACGGAATTGGGGGAGACTGTGATCTGATGGCATAGTCCAAGGGAGTGTGAACTATGGCGAACTTTGTGTCTTTGTGTATTTTTGTCTTTGTATGATTTAGATCTCGGATAGAACACCCAAGCTTGACTTGATGCCCGTGCACTCTCTGATCCGTTCAAACACCCTCCGTGCATCCTCTTTCTGCGACCTCGTAGCCAAGGCGCTCTGGCTTTTGATAATCTTTATCGGCCAAAGCAAAAGGTATGCGCCGACGGCCTGCCGACGAGCCGTTTTTGTCCCCGCATGCCACCGACCGAGGTGATCAATATCGCCAAAAGATTGGGGAACAGTTGCCAGGACCTCGCCAGCCAAAGACTGGACAGTGCTGACTGATTCCATAACTCGAGTTTCAACTCTCGCGTCCAATGGCAAAACATTTTGTACCATTTCCAAGCAAGTTACCAGTTTCTGATGAAGAATTATGCGTGCAGTACGGTGGTAATTCCACTCATAGGCCATCCATAAGTCTGGATGAAGCTGGATAGACTCTGGCAACCAAAAGTTGGACTCTCTGTTCTCGAGTACTTCCTCACGAGCCCTAGTCTGAAAGCTCCATTCGGGTTTCTTTCGCCAGTTAGTAGCCTCTTGATCAAGGCGTAGCATCTCATCTATCAGGCCTAACAAATGGTGTGCTGCAATGTCTCCAGCATCGATAGAGTCCAGTAAATGGTTTGCCTTCTGACACACCTGATTGATTGCTAGACCATCTTTTTCTAGCTTTACCGAAGCCATATCGTCGTTCAACTTGTCAAGCCAGCTTTGCGATTCAGGGAGTGGCCTTAATTGCTTAGCCAAGTGTTGTTTTTGCTTCTAGTTGTAAGCCCAGTGTTAACTTGCGCAGAGAGTGAGGGTTGCTTACCAGTCTATGGTGAGCGAGACGGAACAGGCCCCAGCCACGGGGATCATGGAATTGCTCGTGGCCACGGAGTCGCAAAATATGTGCCATGCCCTGGGCGTGCGCACCAGTTGTTGATGAGTCAGGCATAAAGATTGTCTGTGGGAGCGTAAGCTTGGCAGCTTGAGTGTAGTGGTGTAGTGTTCACCTCAAATATGTCTAGCATGACGACTGTCATCAAATCGTAATCATCTGGTGTCTTGTTCTCCTCAGCTAACGATTGTCCAAGGGCAATAAGAGCATAACCATAGTGCTCTAGCGACCTCTTGACTAATTCTTCTGAGCTTTGTTCACGAGAAAGGTCTGCAAAGGCACATGCTTGAACAGCGAATCTCAATGCGTAGCGGCCCTCGATATTGACTTCTTTGAACAAACAAGGGAGATGCTCAAGAAAGCCAGGGGAGGATGACTCGTTACAAGGAAGCAACACGTATTTATCCATGAACATGTTCGCTATATGTTCATCATTGGAAATGGACGCTGTTTTGGGCTGGTCTTTTAACCATGGAAATGCTGCTGGAAGATTGACAGGAGTAGTCGAAGAGAATGAGTTCTCAGAGGCACGCTCAACCGATCTACTCCTCGTGCGGCTTTCTCGAGGACATTTTGAGCCGCTGGAACTAGACGAGTTGGAAGGAGTAGAAGCTTGACTCTTGAGGACAACTTTTGCAGTTTCGTGTTGGAACATGAGGTCGCCTTCATCTCGATACCCTACACACAGCTCATTGCGGGCGATACAACGCTGACACGAAGGGCGACTGCGGTCGCACTACGATGATCAGGTCAGCTCTCACTTGGAAATAATAATAATAATAATGCAATTGCTGAATAATGTACCTTGACTCGTCGTTGGCGGCAGCGAAGACAGCCTCTACTTCGATGTGACATTGTTGATGCTGTTGCTGTTGCTTACATGTAGTTTTGTTGAAAGGTCCAAGTTACCCCACGGCACTAATCAACTTAAGCCTCCCTCTACAAGAGCTAGGGCCGTCAAACAATAGCAAGATCATGAACAACAAGAGACCAAATGAACAAACCTCGAAAGTGTGACCATGCATTGGAATTATCGGAAGGACTCAGACTATCAACATGACTACTCTGAGGCTTGCGTCGACTTGGAGCAAATAAAGCATCAGTGTTCACCCTCAAGCCCAAGACACAACACACAACACACAATACACAATACACCACCAGAAATACTGTTTCCTAAGAATCAATGCATATTCTAGGCAAGCATCTGTTCAGGGCTTCTGAATGAGCACTTCGCCTTCCTTCCACACAAAGCGATGTTCGGTGTAGGTAACTCGACTCTTGTTCATAAACACCGTGTCGAACAAGATATCTCAGACATCTCCTGTCCAACTGAACAACTCGACACTTGCCCGTAACTCGATAAAGGATACCTCGAAAGATTACACAGTCAGTCAACTATATAACCATAGCATCTCTTCGTTGAGATTGTCATTATGTCGACTATCAAATCACATGCACTTTTGCAACTTCAGCTTCAATAACCGGTTTTAATCATCAAACATTCATTCCCCGAGATATACATCAAAGAAACCCATCAAAATGCCTTCATTCAACGATCACCGCATTCGAAAGCCCTATCCTCGTAGTAGGGGTCTCATCCGCAACAGAAACTTGCAACACGCTTTGAACATCAACACCAGCCAACGTGCTAATAAATTCAAGACTAACATCTTTGCTCACAGACACTTCTCGCCGTCCCAAACGAGCCAACCAACCAGGAGACAGGAAGACACATGGCTTCACGTTGAGCAGAAGGACTCTGTTTCTTTTCTCATGTCTTCGCTTCACTCTGCGGCCGACGACTGGGAGTGCAAGGACTGTAGCTGGCAGCTTCGTAACCTGGCAGCCAAGTTCTACACTCAATTCCACTCAATCAACAAAGGGCTGCCGACTTCCTGCCCTGCCGAAATGGCTACCCGAGAGCCCGTATCTCGCCGGCCAAGCCGTCGTCGTGGTCGTGGTCGTCGAGATTCAGACGCCAGGTCAATGCGCTCTGCTTCCTCTGTAAGAAGCTCGGCTTCTTCTAACCTCGGAGGCCATGTTGCGTATCTTAGACGCTGCACTCTAACAAGAGACCTCGGACAAGACGGGCAATCCTTCTACGGAGTCCACCAAGCCCATCTTGATCTTAGCCTCGGAGAGACTGTCAGCGTGCACATGCGTCCGACCGACCAGAGGCTAAAGCTCAGCGAACTCGGGCCTGGGACCATCATCTCGGCTCCTTTCCATAGCCAGAATCGCGACGAAAAGGTGTCGACGACTAACTATCACACAGCAGTCTCTGGCTTCGGCCCCATCTACTCCAAGTACCGCAAGATGATCACCATCGAGATCTGGGGAGATCATGCCGTTTGCCTGCCCATCTACAGTTACAACGGCAAAGGTCTCGAGAACCGTGGAGGCATGGCAGACGAGTACATGGATATCCGTGATGTCGATGACGACGAGCCTCAAGATGGCGATACCCATCACAAACCGCTTATGGCTATCCGCAGTGAAGGGTGGCCTGGTAAGAACACCTTCATCTGTGGCAAGTCAGTTGTCAAACTGACTGAGAAAGTCACCCACCACGCGTTCCAAAAGTGCTCCATCGAAGGGTCTCTCACAGACTCGGACTTCCAACGTATGTATAAAACATATCTCGGGCTGCTACAGTCCAAGGCGCTGGAGGTCTTTGGCAAACCTGTCGAGGCCACCATTATACCAAGCAAAAACATAAACTAACAATAGGTAAGTCACATAGTTCTTCTCTCTTGCTGAGCATTCATTCATAGACACTCGCTAATACAAATTCCCTTTGTTAAAAATCATGTTCCTATTCCTATTCCTATTCCTATTCCCGGTCCTGGTCCTGGTCCTGCTGCTCCTCATGCCTTTAATAACCCCCAAGAAGCATCGTTCCGTTCCGTGACCTGTCTTGTCTAGTATCTCAATAACAACAATACGCTTGCTACAAATAACGACCCCTATCTCTGGCGAGATCAAGCCAGTAAAGCAACCCACGCCGATCCTACCAAGGTATATAGTACATCCGTAACCCCAACCCTTCCCATAATTCACCGATTTCAATAAAATTTAGATATCCTCTCCCTCGGCATCCACGTCCTCTCCTTTAGCAGCCTCTTCCGTTGATCCCGATCCCACATTATTTGCAGTAATCCCATTGACTTTGGCACCATTAGTCTTCGTCGAGACAACGACCGAGTCTTCTGCTGCTGAGTCGACAACTGCCACATCCTGTTCGGGGCCCTTGCCTTCTGTGACACCTTGCAATTTGGCTTGGCGATCGATCCAGCCGGGCGGTAGACCAGGGCCACTGGTGGCGTTACCGTAATCTGATTTCTTGGTTCCCTTTGGCCATCTACCTGGTCCCCGACCGGTCCCTCCAGTCTTTTTCTTCGAACTCTTGGGTCGAGACGAGGATGGCCGATGGCTGTTGCTGGGACGCTTCGGTCTAGGAGCACTGGCTGGGCGAGGGGCTGTCGGTCGACTGACACTTGGTCGAGCTCTTTCTCGTCGGCCTCCAGGTACGGCAGGGAAGACTTCAAAGCGGGTGAAGGGAATGTTCTGGTACGGTAGTAGCCAAGCTGGAGGGCCCACGGCCTTTGCATCTTCCATTTCAACATCCTTATCTTTCTCTTGCCCGGGCGCCACATCTTCGATAGACTGAACTGGCACTGGCTCCGCACTGTGGTTCTCGACTGGGGACTCCTGGGGTTGTTCTCCATTGACGTTCATTGGAGCATCACCGTCTGCATCTGCGACTGCTTGAGGGGCAGACGCATCGTGCTTCTCCCCATTGACCATTGGCTGACGATCCTCGATGACAGCCGTGCCATTGCCCTCGTCAATCTTGGCCTCGTCGTCTTCCCCTGGCGCGATGGTATTGATCGGTGGGCCGAGTTCAAAGTTGACGGCATTAGTTCGACCCATCACATACGGAGTCCAAACGAGAGCTTCGGATTTTAACTGAACGTAACCCTTGGCTTCCCACTTGCCCACGTATTCTCGACAGTAATCCAAATCGACTCTGAAGGCATACAGCTTGGTCTGCGGATCTCTGACAAGGGCCCTAAGACCTTCCAGTGCAGAAATGACATCGTCCGGGGTCATGCCGGTATTGGCGGATATCTGTTTTATGCTAAGCCCTTCCGTCGCGTGTTTCTCATTTTCCATCACCTTCAAAAAGTATCGACAGAGAACCAGTCGCCAGTAGTTGCGATATGAGACCAGGCCCATATCAGAGAGAGGCTTCTCGGGAGAGCCCGTCTTCTCCTCCACCTTGGTGAGCAAGTAGGAAAAGTCTATAAGCAAGTTGCCGTAACCTTTTCGTTGGTGTATTGGTAATGTCAGAATACATGAGACATTGTTCTGGCTGCTAGCTCTCTTTTCTTTGGAAAAGTACCCCACAAAGTGATAACCTGTCTCGTTGTATTCGCATAAAACATAGAAAAGGAAGGGTTCGACGTCGTAATACAGAGTTTTCGAGCCCAGGAACAGCTTGGCAAGAAGGCACAGATTCTGGCAGTACACCGGATTCTTGCGACCGTCGACCTCGAAAACGGAGACTGATCCATGACGATAGATCTCGTCTCCTGGTGGGTGCTTGGCTGGGCATTTGAGTTTGTGCCTCCAAGCAACGTAGTCAGAGTTCATGTACTTCAGACAGAACTCACAAATGTACAGCACTCGATTTATGCTGTATTCGGCGGGATACGGCGCAGCATACCAAGTATCGATCTCCCAGCCGCCAAAATCGATGCATTCGATCTCACTGCCGTTGTTGCCGGCTTTTTTCGATTTTCGAACTGGGGGGTTTGGGTCTTCTTGCATGGCCTGCAGAAGACGGGCTCTCCAGTCATCTTCGGCCTTCTTCAGAGTAGAAGTGAACTTGTTTCGATCATCCTCGTCAGGGAGAGTCTTGGATGTGTCGGCCTCGACTTCGGTCAATATGCCGCCGTAAGGCTTGCTCTTCATCTCATCGGCCTCGCGATCATAAAAGGAATAAAATGGCTGTGAGTAGTTGTCCGACGTAAAAGGCGTGGGAAGGTTAGATATAGTTGCAGCAGTAAGGTTGGCTCTGGCAACTGGAGCGTGAGTCGCAGCTAGGGCTTGTCGTTGAGGGGTCGGGCGCGTGGCACTGCCTGGCTGCCTTCTCTTTTCTCGCTTTTTGCGAGATAAGATTTCCTTGAGATTGCCAGGCTTGACATGAAGTTTAAGTACAAGTGAGGTACGAGTACGTTTCTCTATTGAGACGGGTGGGGGTCGTGGAACCTTGAGACGCACAGTTCTAGGAGGGTGGTGTCGCCCTGGTTCAGCGCTTCCATTTCGTGCTGTGCTGTCTGACCCTGCGTCTTGGGACTGGTTTCGTCGTCGTTTCCTCAGCGAAAGCCCGTTTGCTTCATCTTCTAAGGACGAAGATTTGCGTTTTCTCAAGCTGCGAGGGGCGTCAATAGGTTCCTCGTCAAGCTCACTGTCATTGTCGCTTTGAGAGCTGGCATCTTCGTCATCGTTCACGTGCTGACCAGATTCATGCTCTCCTGGTACCTCCGGTACATCAGACTGTTGGGAGTGTATCTCGGCATTGTGGTCAACATCGTGATGCTCCATCTCCTCATCTTCACTCCCCACGTCGGATTCTTTACTCGAGCATTCAGGGCATTTCCAACTCTCGGGTGCTGGTATTGTCAGCATTTGCCAACTTGTGCTTACACATGGAAACGTACTATTCTCCGCACTCATTGCAGCCGCATCGCGCGCACATTGTTGGTGAGCTGTACTTGATCAGTTTCCAAAAAACAAAAGAAGAAGAATGTGTACTGATGTGGTATGTGAACTTACCATTACCACCACAACGCACACAGGCCAAATAAACCTCAAACTCCTCGCTGGGGTCTTCGTCTTCATTATGGCCACAGAAGATGCAGTTACTCGAGGCAGCCGTCTCATCATCTTCATGATCTTCCTCGGCCTCTGCAGCATCATCCCATGCGGCCTCCTCGTCTGACTCGTCGTCGTTTGCGCTCGGTGATTCGGATTTATCGCTTTCACTATCATCTTCGTCGCTTCTTGTCCCTGGTTGAAACTTGACGGCACCAACACCTTCGTCTTCCTCATAGTCTTCCCCTTCAGCATCAACATCTTCATCCTCCTCGGCATCCGCGTCGTCTTCTTCATGTTCCTGATCTGCCTCAACATTTTGCTCATTTTCCTCATCACCGCCTTGGGGAGGTCCAACATTGTCGGGAGAAGATGCCTGCGGAGCTACCGTATAGTCGTTGTCCTCCTCTCCAGATGCGTCTACATCCTCGCCAGATGCATCGTGGTCGCCGAACTCGGCATCGCCATTCTCTGCAGGAGCTTGATTCGTATCATAGCTCCCATTGCCTCCGCTTGGCCTGGATGCGATTGTTTTTGTTGTTTCGCCTCCTGTTTCGCCTGCCGTCTCATATTCAGCATCCTCGTCGGAAACCATGACGATGTGTGGAAGCTCTTCAGCCATAGTTTGTGCGCCTGTCATGGTTACCCCCGCGTCCCAAAAGAAAATGTCCGGAAACAAGAGCCTCGAGTTTGCATATCGGTCGCTTTCGGTAGGTTGCGAAAGGTTTCTCGCAGTGTGGTCACGTCTGCTTCATCGCGGTACGCGGGCTTGCATCGAGGGACGGCCGAGAGCGAATACGCAGTACAGGTTGCTAAAACGAAAACTCGAGGGTGGATTGACACGCCTAATTTGATTTAGACTACGCGTTTGTAGAGAGTCTAAAGATCGTAGAGATGCGATAGGAAAGCCGCTGAATCACGTCGCGTCAACTTGTGTGATATCAAACAGCAGTCGCGGGAGCTAGTTGCCACAGTGCGTGCGACAGCTTCATAGGGAGCCCCTCCAGGGGAGAAAAGAAAAAAGTCCGGAATGGTAAAAGCGAAAGTGTCTATCGACGGATTCTTGAAGAACTGGCAGTTCTAGTATAGTATACAAGTGTAGAGAGAAGTAAAATAGGTGTTTCCTTTACTCCAATTCAGATTTCAAAAGTCTTGAGAGTGTTGAATCACTATCAACAGATAACCGGGAGTTTACTCCTCCTTTTCCTTCTGTTCTCCTGCTATGCTTCTACTGCTAATGGATGGAGCTTGGTAGCACACTGTGCGACAAGTCCCCTCAGTTACTGTACTACGACGCAGGGATAAGTTATGGAGCTTCTGGCCTCAGGCACCAAAATTCGCATCACCAATCGCTGAGTCGTCAATGGCTCGGCTGGACGTGAGCTTCAATTCAAGGCCCGTTTGCTCGGTAGACTCACGACCACCGCGACGAACCCGGAAGACAGGTCAGGCCTGGTCAATTCAGACTCTCGTTCTCCGATACATACGCCCAATACTTCGAGTCTGCTCAGGCAGCGCCGCCGTCACGATGCCCGTCCCTTTTGAGGCTCTTCTTCCCTATGCCATCATGATTGGTGTATGTCACCGTCCGATCCCGCTACCGCCCGATACCGAAGCTCATTGATGATTGATAGATGTTTGGTATCTCTGGTACTGGTCTTGCCGTCGTCAAGAACTGGCAGAACGAGGGCAAACGACCCCGTTACTCCGTGGATCAATGGGATAGAGTAAGTTATGGGCATTCAACAGTATCGTCAATACTAATTAGTTTATAGCAAAGTACAATATATCCAGCCGGATGATAGCTCGAGGATACTAACGAATTGAACAGTGATGGACCGTGACCGCCGACTTACAGGAACTCTACGAGGACAAACAGACAAACCGGAAGCGCCTTTAGGCTTCGAGCTGAACAACCCTTGGAAGGTTTGTTTTTCTGTTCAACCGACGATTCAAGCATTAATTCGATTAAACAGTTGGAAACACGCTTTTCTTAAACAGCAATATGAAACTGGGGGCAAATAACCAGAGAAGACAGCCCAAAATTGCAATTGTAATTACACATATTCGGGGTGCTAGTAGCAAGGCATCGAAGCCTATGAGACGGACGGACAATGTTTAAGAAAAAGATTATAACATTTTCAAACAAAGTACTTTTTTCAAGTTACAGTGCAATGAGTCAACAGAAGAATTGGTCTTGACAGCAGGGTATCCATTATATCGCTATCTCTGCTCTATTCTTATTTAGTCCCTCCAACAATGTGCAAGCCTGGCACATGGTCTGACTCGACATGTAACCACACTTAACACATTTCCCTAGGTTTTGTTTTGGTGCAGGTGTCTCCTTTTGCTTCTTGGTCCTCATTGGCAAGGCAACTAGGTCGTCCTTGGGTGCTCCATTGGATGTGATCTCTGTCTCGAGAGCTGCAGACTCGTGCTTTTTCTTCAGGCTGGCCTCGACCTGGGCCATCTCATTACCAGAAGTCCGCCCGTTGGCTGATCCGCAACCTCCGAGCCCCTCGCCTTCGTCGCAGCCACACGCAGCTTGGCCTTTGTCTGGTGTAAGTCGAGCCATGTCCTCTCCACTTCGTACAATGTCGAGAATTGCACTTGGCCGCACTTTCTCCAGATTCTTTATAAGTCCACGCGCGGTTCCCCTGAAAGCCTCGGGGCTGTAAATACACTCTGTGCTGAAGTAGTCCAGCTTCTTGTGATGTGCGTATAGCACAATCTCCTTCTCGTATGCATACTTGAGGGGCTTGCTTCTCTTGACCTCACTGCTTGCGTCTCCGGTAACAATGCTGGTACTTCTGGATAAGCGTGGCATGTCGCCTCTTAGCAAGTTCATGAGAACGGTCTCGGCAACATCGTCAGCGTTGTGACCAGTGATGACATGTTGAATGGCCAGCTTCTTAGCTCCTCGGTCGAGGGCCTGTCGCCTGAAAACACCGCAATATGTGCAGTTCCCCTTCTTTCCGATAGTCTCGACAACTTGGTCCATGGTCCATCCGTACAGTTCATCGTAACCAACAATTTCCAGGGGCATGTCGTATTGAACAGCATTTCGCTTCACTGTCTCTAGGGAGTCGTCCCGATATCCCTTGATGCCCTCGTCGACACTCAAAAGTACTAGGTCAAGTCCATAGTTGTGTCGTTCGTTCAAAGTCTTCATTACAGAAGCCAGCACTGTCGAATCCTTGCCACCTGAAGCACCAATAGCAACTCGTTCACCCGGAAAGAAGAGGTCTGATGATGTGATTGTGTGGTGGACTTCGTCCTCGAACACTCTGATGAAGCAGTCTCGGCATAGCTTGTGATGGTTCTTGGGTCGCTTTACAACAGCCCGGTTGTTCTGACACCGAACACAAGGTGTAGGTGCCATTTTGCTGTTGGTGGGGTTGAAATTCTCTCTCGACTGAGTCTCGACTGAGTCTCAACCGGCTGGTCTTTGACGAAGTAAGTGGACGACTTATTGTCCAAGCCCGGGAGCTTTTATGTCGAGCGATTTCAGTTGGTTTGTCGGGGAAGTCTTTTGAAATTTACGTTGACTTTACAGATTCTAGCTTTCTTTTTCCTTTATCAAGATGTTGCCTCCCAACCATTGACTCAAGCAGTGAGCAATGTATGGATGGTTGCCTGACTCTAAGAGTCACAGTCACGTGCGCTACATTAGTCGTGAAAAAACATTGATCAGCTCTATGTACCTAGCCCCTCTCGGGCTCTCCCAGGTTGTTTCTCCCACCCCAACCACCAACCAGTGGAGTCGAGTTTTTTTCTCAATGTGGGTACAGATTTCAAAGAAGCCCTAATTATTTTTCACCAAAAAAGGCACTCGCTTTTCTTCTTCTTGAACTTGTTCTCTATCCACCATCGTGTCCTGGACTTTTGCTCTTCAACCCACGAGCAACTACTAACCCCAACTATTCAAGATGGTGAGTGAATGAAGCAATCGACTCGACTCTAATGGCCACAGTTTTGTGAGTCAAATGCGCTTTATTGTGCAATTGAGCCACAGCGTCGTCCACTTACTTTGTGGGCGACTATATGCTGTTGGTATTCCGCCAGTATTCGATCACTGTAACAGGTATCGAGCTGGTGAAGACTTGGCTGGAGATGCGGCGTGTGCAGAAATGCCACGGCCTATTCTCGTTAGAGTTCAGAGAAGACCTTTTGTTGGCTTGAACGCCTTGCTGATGTCTTCTTTTCTCAATGACAGCCTCCCAAGTCCGGCAAGAAGGTCGCTCCCGCCCCTTTCCCTCAGGGTAAGGCTGGCAAGAAGGCCGCCAAGGTTAGTAATTCTCTTCTCTTGTCCCTCGTGATGGGATGATCGCTGACATTCATAGAACCCTCTTCTCGAGAAGCGACCTCGCAACTTCGGCATTGGCCAGGACATCCAGCCCAAGCGAAATGTCTCTCGCATGGTCAAGTGGCCCGAGTATGTCCGCCTCCAGCGACAGAAGAAGATCCTTCAGATGCGCCTGAAGGTTCCCCCGGCTCTCGCTCAGTTCCAGCACGTCCTCGACCGCAACACTGCTGCCCAGGCCTTCAAGCTCCTCAACAAGTACCGACCTGAGACCAAGGCCGAGAAGAAGGAGCGTCTCCTCCAGGAGGCTACCGCCGTCAAGGAGGGTAAGAAGAAGGAGGATGTTTCCAAGAAGCCCTACACTGTCAAGTACGGTCTCAACCACGTCGTTGGCCTCATTGAGAACAAGAAGGCTTCTCTCGTCCTCATCCCCAACGATGTCGAGCCCATCGAGCTCGTCGTCTTCCTCCCTTCTCTTTGCAAGAAGATGGGTATCCCTTACGCCATTGTCAAGGGCAAGGCCCGTCTCGGAACGGTCGTCCACAAGAAGGTATGCTTATTGAAATCATGAGCTTAAGTTCGTGTCTAACAAGTCGCAGACCGCTGCTGTCCTCGCCATCACCGAGGTCCGCTCCGAGGACAAGAACGAGCTCTCCAAGCTCATCTCCGCTGTCAAGGACGGTTACCTTGAGAAGCACGACCAGGCCCGCCGACAATGGGGTGGTGGTATCATGGGTCCCAAGGCTCAGATGAAGATCATCAAGAAGCAGAAGGCTCTGGAGGCTGCTACCAAGATCTAAGGCTATTTGTTTATACCCCTCACAATGCATTGCGATTTCGGGATCAAACGGTGTTGCACGGTTCAGGGCATGGAAAATGAATGATTTTTCTCGGGTTACGTTTCGTCCCATCCCACTTCGCAGTGACCAGTGAGGCCAGTCTCCTGACCCTCCTAAAAATAGATGATGAGCTTGCTTCTTGGACAAGACTTCAGCGTAAAGTGAATGCTTCGCCTGTCAAATGTCCTGTTAAGGGGATACCCAGCTCTGGCCTCCATAAGTGCCTTCTGCGTGCCCACACAAGCGGATTAGCGGCCTTGTATTGATTTTGACGGAGCTGGCACGCAAAATATGTTACATCTTGCCATGTCTACTGCTGAAGGATTATATAGTAGTCAGAGCCGCGTCTGCTGAAGCAGTTTATTCCTAAAGATACAACGCCAATCACGGTCCTTGACCACACTCGGGTATACGTGACGTATGTCGTTGCACCGTTTGCATTCACACTGATCAATCTTGGATGGCTTTATGCCTTTCTAGACCCTAGTTGCCATGTCATCAAGCTGAGGTTGGGTACTGACAGCTTTGGGAACCAATGAGTCAGCTTCATTGGCGAGAGAATATCCAAGATAATCACAGCCGACTTAAGCAATTGCGTTCCGTTCAAGCCATGCTCTAAATTCATCTTATCGTCAAAAAGAAGCTATTCCGTTGCCATTGCCGCTTTAATTTCCCCTCGTCTGTCGCCCCACTTGGTGTGTTTGTGTGTTTATAAACATCGCTCAACTCATTCAAACAACAAAAGGCGCCAGCCGGCAGTGTAACTGCTTTCGTTTAACCGAAGACAAGCTTGAAGATGTCGTTGTAGACGAAGTACTGTCCATTCGCATCGCGGGCGAGCTGGAAAGACTGGCTGAAGTTCATGGGGCGCTGCTCCTCATCGACCTAATATTTGTCAGTGGGCATATTTCAGGAGGCTGTGGGATGGTCGGAAACATACAAGGAGAGCACCAGTAATTAGGATAATGACACCTCCCTGGTCGTTGGAGGGCTGGGCATCCAAGGTAGAGACTTGGTGCTTGACCTTCTCAAAGGGGAGGCCCTGTTGGAGAGACTGTTAACAACGCCGACTCGAAGTCGCTGGTGACGAAGGGGTGCATACAGCAAGCTTCTCGGTAATAGCCTGGGTGCCGAGGACGGAAGCAGACTCAAAAGTCAGCATAGAGTGGTCTCGCTATTACCAGAGTTAGCGGGTTGTTCTACTAGAGTTCTCGTCGTTGAGCTGGAGGGCCACTTACGTAGAGAGCAGCGAGACCCTTGCGATCACTGTCGAAGGTGTTGTAGTAGAACTCAACAAACTGCTCTGTTTATTACTTTTCGTTAGGCTTCTCTTCACGACCGTGTGGGTTGGACTCATAAATCAGTCCAAGGGATCTCCAAACATACTGGCAACTTCCTCAAAGTCTAGAAGTGTGCGCGGTTAGATTCTCTCGTCGTACAGCCATTCCAGAACAGTATAGACTCACTTCCGGCCATTTTGAAGTCTGGGGACCTGTCCTGGTCGTTTTAATCGCTAAATGCGTCGATAAAGGGGGATCCGAAGGGTTTTGATTAGGGTAGAGAACCGTTGGGTTGTCGCAAAGTCTGCCCGAGGGGAAAAGCAGTGGAAGCGAGCAAGGAAGAGAGAGATGAGATCGAATGGATGGTGGGGTTGAGGGGGCACAGTGCAGATTAGGCACACACGTCAGCGATGATGGGCTGCTCCAAGCCTGGTGCCCACTGAAATACACTGCAGATTGGGTACAGGGCTGTGCTCATACAGTGCGGCTTCGCTATAAGCATAAATGGCGGGATGGAGCTTGGATATGCCGATAATTGTCCATACCCCGGTCCGCCGACTGAATAAAATTGCGCTGGAGCTGCTTTTGAAAAACTTTCTCTGTCCTCCATTATTAACAACAATTCAGTTTCCAACAACAATTGGTTCCCGCAGACATTTTCAGGCGGCAAGCTCCTGAGAATATGCAGACGCGCTCTGCAGCATCAGAATAACATAACTGCGGGTTCTTTCAAACCAATAACAGTAAGGTACGTTTACATGACACGACACAAATATACACGTCTCGATGCCTCCAGCGCACACCTCTGGACGCGTTTAGCACCAGCACCTCCTTTTGCATGATGACAAACTCTTCCATTAAGAACGGCCAACTGAATCTCTATGTTGATTTCAAAATTATCAAGCTCAACAGTCTGACATGTCTCCCTCTCATTCATTCTTTACGCAAACAAACGTGTTAGAAGCACTGCGCTAACATGGCAAAAGTTTAGTAGACGATTAGCACGAACCTGGTCAGGATACACTTTCATTGCCAGCCTTTTGCTCGTCGAGTAGGCTTATTCTATGGCGGCTATATAATAGAATGATATCAATTGATTATTACTATGATCTTGACTTCATTACTGGGTCCAATCCTGAATCGATGACATGCATACTTGGTGAATGTACTGATTATGGCCTGTCATATATTCTTCCTTCCATGATCCTAAAGCTCCTGGCTACCCTCTCATCTAAGGCTAGAGCCAAAGCAGAGTTCCTCATATCCCAAGCCTTTTCCTCTTCATAGCTACGATTCTGGCTTGAGGGGTGAAGGCAAACAATGTAGCAGAATGCCATACTAGACGATAGCAGTACTATAGCCTTCAGAGCCTATCTGTCTGGTGCATATAGCCATCTAATTCCAGTTGGCAAGGACGAAGTAAAACAATGCCCTTCTATTGTTCAAGCAACGATATGTCACATACAGTTAATCGATTCGCCCAACACTGATTCCTTCAGCTGGCTCAGACTACTCGATTGTAGAGCCTTCTAACCTCTAGTAAGTAACCCACCCATGCCTCCTCAAGACCAAGAGTTGCTTGTTTCCCTGCACCAAGAAATGACAGGCCGCCTCGATACAACATGAGCCACTTGGTTCCCAAATCTTAGAAACACCCAATACTTCCTTAACCTTCGCCTATGCCTATACACCACATGAACTTCATAGTGAAAAGTTTATATCTTGTGCTGTCAATACTCGTGCCGGTCAAGGAGTAAACCCTTCGACGGAAGAACTGGTCCATCAGTCTATGTCCAAGCTGCTAAGGCTGTCCATGTCGACACCCAACGGTTGCTCTATGTTTGAAGCAAACCCGTCATTTTTTTGTCGTTTTCTTTCGTAATTCAATGAATAGACTTCTCCGCTTAAGTCTGCAAGATCGATCAAAAATCGAGGATTCCGTCATCATCATAGCTCCTCCTCATCCTCAACCTTTGTTTTTTGGCTTTCGATATTGGAGGGTGTTCCTGACCCCGACCCAGATCCCCCAGAAACAGCTGAATCTACCTCTGATTTCAAGCCAGATCCTGTTGAGAGGTTCAGACCTCCCGGTCCGTAATCCACACTGGGTCGGTATTTCTTGAGTGGACTCTGAAAAATTGACTTGCTAGGTTGATCAAGGCCTGCAGCATTTGAGAGGAGATTGTTGGCGGGAGAGCCCCCTGTGGTAGGCACTTGTGACGTGGATTCGCTGGCTGCGGTCGGGGTTTGTGACATTTCCGGTGTGGCCAAGCTGTCTGGGTCGGCAGAATGCGCCCTCTTAAGCTGCATCATATTGTCAGTTCAAATATCCTGGAAGATGTAACCCCAGAACTTACGTGAATACGATCCACGCCCTCAGCAAGTTCGCCCTGGAATTTGACGTCTTCTGGTGCAAGTTTTGCGTTCACATCTTTTGCGTACACTTCCTCCATCTTGCCGAGGTTCTCATCGTCCTCTTCATCATCATCGTCGCTATCGTCGGCGATGTTTCCATTGCTCTTCTTTCTAGCCTTGCGTCGTCTCGAGGCTTCGGTAGCCTGATCGCGGAAAGCCGAGAAGCCGACAGTGCCACCAGCCTTGAGAGGTCCGAGGCTGGAGAAGTCTAGTTGACCTGACCTCCGTTTGGCTGATCCAGGAGTTGTCTGAGGGTTCTTTGAGGACTGCAGAACACCGATCTTTTGCAATTGTCCTGCAATGTGGGTTAGTCTACGATCCTCAAAACGCCCAGTGATACTTACGCTCTCCTCGGTAAAAGAAGGTAAAGACAGCGTAGGGCTTGTCTGGTCCGTCAATGCCCGTGACTGTCTGTGTACTGATGGTCTTCGGGTCAAGAGTCTTTGGCTTCGCGAAGCTTGTCGTGTGTTCAACGTCGGCGTCGATGCCATTTCCTTCCTTAGAGCCCATATCATCTTCGTCGCCGTCGTGAGCACCGAACTGTGGTGAGTATTCACCCTTCTTGATTTCGCCAGAGGCAAGCACGCGGAACATGGCCACCTTGATCTGCCCAGTCGCCTCAGGGGGTTCGTCGTCGTCGTCGGACCATGAATCAGAGTCGTCCACGACAGCCTCAATAGGAGACTTGTCATCAGCGCCATAGCGTAGTGTGTCCCTGCGTCCTGTAGATCCCTGTTCCACGTCGGCACTGGCGTTTCCTTCCATGGCCCGTTGTCGTCGGCGGCGTTTCTCAAACTTTTGGCGACGCTTCTCTAGCTTCTCGGCGGCATCATGGCCTTGTAGGTCCAAGCCGTTGAGCCAGCGCTCGAGGCCAACCTCGCGGAAGAGAAATTCTCGCTCAGCCAGACCGCCGCCTTCAGAGTCTGGCACCTGGACCCAGCGACTGTTGACCCATGTTTCCTCACCTGGTCGCAGGAGAGTAGCAACTTCTTCCTTGGCTCGACCGTCAAAGTAGATATAAGCAGCGATGGTCTCATTTTCGGAGTTGGTCATGGGGATGTAGGGGTTCACAACGCCAGAGGACTTATTCCGATCGCCGGTGTTCAGACCGCCGACGAACTGAGGCTTCGGGTAGGGGTTATCATCACTTGGCTTCGGGGTCGAGTATGGGATAGGCAAGCCGGGAGTGAGAAGGGTGATGGAGATGGCGAATTTTGCAGGCTCGGGTTTGTTTGACTCAGCGAGCTGAGGTTGGGGTACAGGAATGTAGGTACTGATTCTTGAGAGACGAGATTGCTTCTGCATGCCATACTCTGGCAGCGGGGCAGAGTTCGCATGAATGCTGACCGCAATGCCCTTGAAGCAGGGCATCGTGACGGTATGTGGTGTGCGAGGGTTGGTGGCTGGTGTATGTATATAGATTCGAGAAGAGGGGAGGCAGAGAGAAGTTGATCAGGGCGGTAGTGGTGTAAGACTTGACTGTGACGTCTCGTCCCGTCTGCGTCTAGGCTCGTTCAAGGCTGGGCAAAGGCGACGGCGAGGGTTCAAGCTAAGGAGTCGCAAAGAGTGAACAGCAGAAGCGGTCGGTTGCTCGCTCGCGGGTGCTAAACACAGCACATGCGGTCAGGTCGGTGTACTCAGCTCAGGTCTGGCCCTCTTGGTGATTATCGGGTTCAGAGTTGATTCGGGAGACGTCGAGAGGAACAAGCGGGCGGGCGGTGGAGGGAATCGCAGTAGTTGGCCCGCAATGAGTCCAGGTAAATCGAGCTAGTAATAGCGGTCGGTACGTAGCGGTAGCGGTAGCGGCACGATTGCTGTCAGGTACCTTACCTTACCAGGTAACTTGAGGGTGGTCGGGGATGGCTAGGTGAGGTGGGATGTGGATTGTGGTGGAGACGGTCGAGTTGTTCGTTCAGTTCAGTGAATGAGAACCATGTTTCTCTAGTGTGAGTGTGAGTGTGTGAGTGTGAACGGATGTGAAAAAGATCAGAATTTAGTTCCACAGAAGAGAACGAACAGTCGATGAATGCTAGGGACGCCAGGCGGTGTTGTTGTTGAGTTACACTACTTACACTAACCCAGGTACCTCTAGGAGTGAAGAATGATGGATGGATGCTCAATGCGTTTGATTGTTGGCAACAGAATTCTGGTGGAGGGGCCTGAGGGGCTCTGAGAGACCTAGGTAGGTAGGTACCTATGGATCAGCCAGGCCTCAGGGAGCAAGAAAACACCGGACCTCGATATAGGGTGTAAAAATAAACCCAGCAAAAGGTATCCTAAACTTCAGCTAGCTTACCTAAGTCTTTTTGTCATTTAGGACTCAGGTCCTGAGTTTTCTTTCCTCCCCTAGCCAGGGCATGGGTGAGTCTTCCCCTAAGCTACAGCACCTCAAGATGCTCAGGTACAATGGGGGGGTCACGACAGCCTGGGCCCGGGCAGGCCCAGCCAGAGGAGAGCGAGTTGTGGATGAGGATGGAGGGGTTGAAAACATGCATGTGCACTGAAGAATTAGTTTAGTTAGTACCTACCTAGGTAGGTACTAGAGTCAGTGAATTCCGGGACAGGAAGACTTCCATCCATTTGATTACCACTTCAATGTGTCCTTAGTAGGTAGGTACTGGTCAGGCGACTAGAAAGTTTTATGCTCTTCAAGCAGTATGAGATAAATGCTCTATTTTCAAACAATGAATACTGTCGTATCCTTGGATTGACATCACAAAATTTTCAGCCATTGTATTGACAATGGTGGGTGGCCAAAGATACAGCCAAACAAACGGTGAAAATGAATCGCCCGCTTTATTAGATACCTAACTAGGTAGGTATGTATGTACCTACCCATTAACGCCCTGTGACCATTGACCGTCGATAGGTAGCCAGGCAAACAGCTTGTAAATGAAAATCAAACCCATGGATCCCTCGTTGTGAAGCGGAAGCGCACGCTGCTATTCTTTAACAAAGCGTTCGTTCTTTGACTACTAAGGTAGCCAGCCGAAAATAATCAAACGCCAAACTCTACCTGTCATGAGCTCGTCATCGAATTACAGTCAACTTGGCATGCATATCGGATCAGCATAGTCTAACTTCCCAGGCGGTTTCCCCTGCATAATAAACATCAAATCCTCAGCTGACAACACATTCTTATTCTAGTACTGCATATCATAAGCCACGGGTATCTGCTTCCACTCATTACACTCAGTCTCTCTCTATATTAAGGCCTCGCAAAACTTCCCTCCTCTACAATTTATTACGTGACGTTCGCCTTCGAATGCTTGAAATTCCCTCCTCACTATAACTCGTTCCAATACCCGAATCCTTGTGTTGCACATCGTCGTCGTCATCGTCAAAACTTCCCTCATCTTCGTCATCAGCGTCGGCCCCTGCTCGAGGAATTTCAGATAAAGGCTGTTCAGGGTCCGCCTCTGGCTTGATGTCGGGCTCGTACTTGAGCGGCTGCTGTCTTCCATATGTTGGAAAGGTCTCTGCGCGATCTGTGTCCTCGTCTTCATAGTCATATCGTTCTGCCTCAAGCCTCCTGGTCTTGGCATCGGCATCTCCAGGCGGTGACCCTGAGGCCATGCTCCAAAGTCCCCAGGCAACACCCATAAAAATAACTTCAAAAGCCCAAAAGGTAAGGGTCAGGGCGATGAATGTTGAGATGCGATAATGAACCATCATCCACCGGAGACCACGAAGCTGAGCTGTGAGCTGAAGGTAGGCATGGTAAATCTGAATGGTCTGGCCTGCTTCAACCTCTACGTACGCTGACTTGGGGAGATCCGAGGCTTTTGAGAACAAGACTCGCTCGGCCAACGGGATGACCATTGAGTTCGTGCTTGAACCTGGTGTGAATAAATGGTAAAGCAGAAATAGCACTCGAGACGCAACCGATACTAACGGGTCAACGTATGGAAATAAAGCAGGCCTGCGTGAGGTGAATAGTACATCGGCCCCTTCCAGTCCTTGGTGTAGCGATGCGTGACGTTCCGCCGCAGCATGCAACCCAGCATCAGCTCGCGAGTCGACCATGTGCAGGGTAATCATGAAGTTACCGCGCTCCACGTTTGGATTCGAGCGAGGCATCGCTAAAATTAACGACACATCATACTCCTGCTGCGTCTTCATTGGCGGCGTTTGAAGGGAGGCGATTCCATACGGGTTGACGCCAGAGCTGTAACAATTCTATCAGTCAGGCGAGCAACAACATAGCGACATATACAGCATCATAACCCACCCATATTGGAGATGCAATGGCAAAGTTACGACCTCGTGAGGAAGGAAATTCTGGAAAAAGAGCAATGACGCAATAGCAGCCGTGCAAAAGAGGGTTGCTGCTGTCGAAACGAGGAGTACGGTGTTAACGACAGCTCGCTGAACAGGTTTAGACGTGATAGCACGGGCGGCTTCTTGTAGGGTTTCCTTGTCAGGCAAAGTCAGTCGCGTATGGATAATAAACAACAGAACTACTGACCATGCTATGACACTTCAGATTACCCAGGTCATGAAAGCATACGACATGAGTATGAGTACGAGCTAGGGAGTCACAGGTTGTGAAACTCAAGGGAGCAAAGGTCAAAGGGAGTGAGTGAGTGAGTGTGTGGGTGGCATGTGAAGGCGGCAAGCTCAGGTATAAGAGGTAGGTAACTGGGCAGCTTTGGAGCTCCAGCGGCCTTAACGTCATAATTCGGTACGTACCATCCACCTTAGGTACCTCTAGGAGGTACCTACCTTATTAGTAGGTCGTAGGAGGATATTCAACGGGCTCACGGGGCGGACAGCTCAACCTAAGCAGTTGTAAAGTAATTTCGACACAGTAATTCAGAATATCTAATGTTTCCATAACATCTACAGACGATGGTTCTCATTTCCATGAGGTGATATAGAAAAACAATCGTTTCAATCTTTCCCAATAATCGTGACACAAGTTGGAAAAAATCAAAATAGTCTGAAGCAACAACAACAACAACAACAACAACAAGAAGGGCAGCGCTTCCTTGCCTAAGGTAATATTTGCTGTACAAGATAACAAAGTAACGAAAGGTATAAATCAAGTCGTGAACCAATTTCGTCGGGGCCCTTTTCCTGCCGTAATCCTAACCTACAATTCAATCATTTCGCACGAAACATCTCAAAAATTCGTCCATCAAGTCACTCATATCATAAGAGTCTAGCACGCCGCAAGGTAATTGCTTGGGACCAGCCCGACACTTCCGTCTCCGCCGTGGACTTCAGCCTCCCACCATCCGTCGTCTTGGTGACGGAGCACCGCAAGATAGTCACCCTTGCTAAAGCTCAACTCCTCGGGAATGGCTGCTTGATACATATACAATGCGCGTGCTGTAAAAAGGTCATGTTAGTCTCTTCCACTCTTCGATACTGGATAATCAAAGACTTACCATAATGCAGGATTGCTCTGCCATCTCCCGTATACAGCCGAGACGGATCAGCAACGCTCTGACTACGTTGACGGGTACTACCATCGTCGTAGTAGCTCATGGCTCTCGAAGCAGGGCGGCTGCCTCGACTTCTCTGAGAGCCATAGGGATCATCGACCGGTGCGAGCTGAATTGCCATGTCGCTGCCTGCATAGCTGCTTCCGGGGCGATTCTGCTGGGCATAGGGTGAAGGAGAAGGCCCGCGGCTAGCGGCCTGCTGAGGTGACTGGGGATAATAACCCTGGGCAGAGCCATGCTTCTGTGGTGAGCTCATGACAGACGGAGAGCGTTGGCTAGCAGCGTAAGGGTTGGGCGAAACCGATCTGTAGCTCATGTTGTCGTTTATAGGTGGCTGTGGAGACACGCTACGAGCTGGTGCTGGCGAAGTTGCTCTGGGCATATCAGAGCCTCTGGTGCCTGGTCGGGAACCAGGCGACGATCCGTAAATACCAGATCCGCCACGAGACATGTCACTTCCCCTTGTGCCTGGTCGCGAAATAGGAATTCCGCGAGTGTCCGATCGGGGCATCTCGCTTACTTTGGTTCCCGAACGTGCCACAGGTGGTGTACTGTAGCCGCCAGTATCTCCTCTACCCATGTCAGTGCCCCGAGTGCCTGGTCGAGGCATCGATGCCGAGCTATAGCCTCCAGGCTCGCCGCGTCCGTTCTCGGTGGCTCTAGTAGGCTGTCGTGACACAGGGGACGCGCTGTAACTACCAGACTCGCCCCTGCCATGGTTAGTGGTTCGAGTTGCCGGTCGTGAAGCACTTGGTGGAACGCTCTGGCTTGGGGATGGCTCAGATCGCCTTGTTTCGGTTGCTCGAGTGTTGGTCCTGGAAGCAGTACTATTGAATCCTCCTGGAGAACCGCCTCCACTCTCAAACATGCTTCGTGTTTGTGTGGTAGCCTTCTTGGTCGCTTCCTTCATTGCCCTGGAAGTCACTGCGGGTGGTGGGACACCCAGACGTGAAACTGGGGTTTGGTATGATGGCGGCGGTGTTCCTCTCTTTGCCGCCGCAACATCCGGGTTCACAGGAGTCGGAGCTGTGCGAGAGGCTGAGGCTTGTCTTGAAGCAGCCTCTGATGCTGGCGCCGGAGTGGCGAGCCCGGAATAGTGATCAGCGGACATTCTCATTGATGACTGCTTGCCTAACGTGACACCTTTCAGCTCCGCAAGGGCCAGAGCGATTGGGTCTGTTTCCTCGGGTGTCTGTTCAGTGGCAGCTCCTGGCTTCTTCTTTGTGTCAGGGGTAGATACAGGGAAGACATTCTGTCCCACTCCTAGAGCCAGACTGGCATTGGCATCGATGGGCTCGGGACTCTGAGTACGTTCTTTGGTGACAACATTGCTGGATTCTTGTGTTTGCAACTGTGGCCGGCGAACGGGACTACCCGAGTTTTGAGTGCTCGGTGCGTGCCATGTGTTCCTGTTTGATGACTGAAGATCCTTGTTGCTCTTGCGTCTGAATGGGCTGTGATTTTTTAAGAAACCACCGCTCTTCTTCTTAGCAACTAATTTGACTGGGCTTGGACCATTGCTGACAGCGGGTGCGGGCGCCGGAGCAGGAGCCGGAGCCGGAACCGGAGCTGTGACTGTCGCCGGAGCAGGGGCTGGTGCCGGCGCAGGTGCCGATACTGTTGCTGGCGCTTGAGTTGGCACTGGGTTTGGCTTTATAGGATCCTGCTTGACAGGTGAAGTTTTGCCGCTCGGCGGTTCCACACTAGAAAACGAGTTGGGGTTTGAATAATCACTATGGGAGTCTCTGCTCGAAGGTCGAGCAGATGTCACCTGCGAACTCTGGTCCGAGATGGGGCTGGGCCCAGTCCTGCACAGCATCGTCATGCCGTCCAGGGGGTAAGGGTCGTGTGGTACGGCTGCAACAGCACCATGCTGGTTGGCATCATACGATGCATGACCTGCAGGTTGTTGGCGGCGGTACGGATCCTCCATTGGTCGCCTTACTTCCAGAGATGTTCTTGCATCCATTGATTGTCTTGCATCAGCACTGGGTCGAGACTGCATGGAAGGCCGAACTTCACCAGAGTGGCGCATCTCCAAAGACGGTCTTGCATCGTGCTGTCGCATGTTCGAGTGTCTCATATCTCCAAATCTACCATCAGCGGGTCTCATCTCCAGAGGCCTCATTTGCTGCTGCATGTGGTGCCCTGTGTGATGGGCAACCTGCTGGGGTGGTTGCTGACGTTGAGGAGAGTATTGCTGCTGGGGGTGGTGCTGCAGCTGTGAAGGGTGCTGAAGCTGAGAGTGGTGCTGCAATTGGGAGGGATGCTGATGCTGGGGAGCATATTGCAGTTGAGCGGGTTGCTGCATCTGAGAAGGGCGTGGTATCTGCTGTTGACGCGGTTGAGGAGGCGCCTGGATCTGCTGGGGTTGAGGCTTCTGAGTGCCGATTTGGAGTATCTCGTCAGGGGGCAGCGTTGCTGGCTTCTGGCTTGGAAGGTCGCGTTTGCTTGAAGCAACTTTTCTGTGCGCCAGGTCGTTGGCCAGAGCAGAATTTGGGTCATGATGCGACTCGAACGTCGAAGGTTGAGGGGACGACGAACGGAAAGCAGGGTTGATGCTACGAGGAAATTGAGCGACAGAATAGTTGTCGTCTTCTGACGTCTCAGATTGGTTATCCGTCACATCGCCGCGACAAAAGTTGATATACTTGGGAGCGTCTGGGATCTCCTGGCCGGTCCCCTTTTCTGTAATGAAAGTGATGATGTCCTTTTCCACATCCATAACCTCCAATGAGAGTCGGATCTTTTCGCACGACGAATCGTCGCTAACGCAAACCGTGGAGGCGATATTGGCAAACGTCCACAGGCTACTCTTGGTGAAGTCGAGTCGTTCTTCCTCCAAATCTTGGAATTTATCGGCGGCTGACTTCCACTCTCTGTTCCATCTTGTTGTCGTGTCTTCGAGTGCTTTAACCGCATTCTCGTACTCTGTATTGGAAGTTGCAAGGCTGATCTGTGTCTTTTCGAGTTTGGCTTTATTGCGTCGCTCCTCTTGGCCCATTACCATGTGGCCTTGAGCGAGATAACCCTTGATCTTCAAGCACTCTTGCTCATACTTGTCTCGTGTCTAGAACCAAAGTCAGCTTCAGTGATGATGGAAAGTCGAGAAGAGTAGTCTAACCTTGTTAACCTGCTGTGTCTGCTGCATCTTGACCTTCAGTAGCTTTTCGACGGTGTTCTGAATAATTTTTCGTCGCTCCTTCATTCCGCCAGCAAAGGCAGCGAGTGGTTCCTCAAGCTCTGACTTCATTTCTGCGCCAATGAGCTGATGCTGCTTGGCCATCTGTTCGACTTCGCCTCGGACGGTATCCAACGATGTCTTCAATGTACCAGACTCCTGCGATCCTAAGGCTTTGCGACTCAGGTTCAATAATTTGCGGGAGTATTCCTCTTCAATCGACGCTCGAGCTGCAGCGCATTCAGTCAGATGGGTTTCTTTCAATAACTTCACTTGTACGCACCACCATAGAATGCTCGTAGTTCATCGCATGTAGTCTTGGCCGCAGTCATGCGACTCAGCAGCGGCGCTACGCCGGCATCTTCTTTGCCCCAAAAGTTGTTTGCGACTGCAGTATCAGGTATCAGTCATGTAAGCATCAAGACATCTTCAAAGTTTGCTCACAAGACAGCGCAACGGCTGGAGTTTCAACCGTTGATGCGGGCATGATGCCCAAGGGTATTCAATTTCAGGTGTCAAGACAGATGGACGTTGTGTTGTTTCCAACGGATATGGATGATTAAGGACCAGCCTGGGTCGCACTACTCTCCACACTAAGCACAGAGGAAGCGAGACAAAAAGGATATCTGGTATGTAGCCCTTTCAATGGTGATAAAGGGAGTAATGTACGGTGAAAGGAGAGCTAGCTGTATTGTTTTGGTGGCGTGTAGGTGTTGGCACAGCAACAAAGGGAGCACTGACCACCGGCGTTGGTAACAAGGAAACCTTGGAACGGCTCACGTGATGCGGGTATAGGCAGTGTGGATCCACTCGACGTATCGGGATTTGCCGTTCTCAAGGGCCTTGTCATTTTCAGTTACAGTACCTTGTCCTCCAAACCCAACATCGACCACCACCACCTTGTGTACAGACGTTCTTGACGATATCGATACTTGCATCACCACGCGCCATAAATATTTCGGGTCTCGTTGGCTTATTTGACGCCGAATCGCTACGGACCTCCCCCCACCCTGTCAGTTTGTAGCGTTTTCGGCGCCCTCCCTACGACGAACGCCGAGTACGACACGTACCTCCAACTCCACCTTCAAGTCGAGTCAGGCTCACGAGTTCCTTTCTGTTCGACTACCGTTGCACGATCGCGCAGTCTCTGCAACGTCTCGACGACCGCTGTTCGCAGCTTCATCGTGCCGCTCCCCCATGTAGGCATCTTATACACGGAATCTTCCTCCTTCACACTTCCCCGCTCGCTCGTCTTCTGAACCCTCCGGCCTGCCACCACAACGAAAGCAGGCGCTCATTCATCTCATCTCCCTCCGCCGCGAATACAACTCCATGGTCCCACCACCTCGAGCGGGATCATTTTCGCCCAATCCTGCGCAGATACTACAGACGGGTGCGAGCCATTCTCCTCACCCATCGCAGGCCGCCATTCTCAGTGCTGGCGCAAGCCCAAGCGCCAGCAGTCCAACGGGCACTAATTCCCTGACAAAGATCGTCGTGGCACAGGTCTATCTTCTGCTCAGTACTATCAAGGAGGACAAGGACCGTGCTAAGTGGGAGCTGCAAGTTGACCAATTGAACAAGGTTTGGCTACACTATCGCTACTGGACATATTATCCCAAGTTTACTGACAATGCACCAACTCAACAGCTCATCGATGAACACGGAATGGAAGTGTTTACCAAGTACTTCACCCGGCTTGTTGCCGGCAATGCGCCCCAGATATTCCCTGGCCTCAACAGACCCGGCACAAGCCCGAACAACTATCACATTCTTGTTGCCGAGATGCAGAAGATCTCGCACGATCCCAATCAAGCAAGCAAGATTGCTGAGTCAATTGAGAGTGCCACGGAGGACATCTTCCGTGACTTTGATCTTTCTACCTTCATGGAGCATTTCAAGCTCGATGCGTTAGAAAAGACCATATTAGCTCTAGCCTTTAAGCTCACTTCTCGAGCAGATTTAAAGACAAAAGGTTGGTTCATGCCATTAGGAAGTTTGTCCCGGGAGTATTCTAATATCAAGGCAGCTGACGCTATATTGTCTACTAACTTCCCCTCCTTTATCGATATCCTCTCTCGATTTGATCTCGAAGCCCATACCGATTTAACCCCATCTTTCATCGCCCTGATTCTGGACCGGTTTCTTCAATATCATCCTCCGAGCTTCAATGCTTCTTCTATGCGCGAATTGGAAGCACGTGTCATCAGCCGATGGATAGACCAGTCTCCCGAGCGTACACCGCCTTCCGAAATCCTCGCGGCTCTCGATCTCAGTCGAGTGCTCGCTGATAGGCCTTTCAATGGGCTAGTTCGATATATCCAAAAGACGGGCATCGATTTTACCAGAGACGAGGAAACATGTGTCTCTTATTTACAGAACCGCCCCAGTGGTTTGCAGTTGGGTCCCGAACAAGTTTCAGCTGCGATGACCTTCACTGCCATTAGTCAAAGCCCACAGCATGATACTGGTGTTCTGGTTGCTGCTCTCAGGAGAGTCCTACCGAAATCATTCGACTGGATGGAGGTCATCATTCTGTTCGACCAACCATCGGCTCGTGTCTCTTCTCAGCAGTTCCTTCGACTTTACCAAGCTTTCTTGCCAATTGCACAGGACTCCAAGTCTGGCTTGATAGTGGACATTCAGAGGCTATGGGGCGGCGTTTGGAGGAATCCAGAGGCTCAGCTCTCTTTTGTTAGTGCCTATGCCTCTTTGACTCCCGATCAGCTAGACGCGACGACAATTCCCGGGCTCCAGCGCAGTATTACTATTGAGGAATACGCAAACTCCCCTGAGAACGTACAAGAGCGAGCAATTGTCGCCGTCAAGCATCCGTTAATATCCGTTGCCGCGCTTTCGTCGATCTTCAATGTTGCGCTCAGTTCCATGATGGCGTCGACGAGTATCGAGGCTAAGAGGCTCTTCCAAGAAGTGGTAGTCCCTAATCTGGACATCTTCCTGGTCTCCGCCTTCGAAGTACCTCGGCAGCATTGGGCCCCAATGGCTGTAGAAACACTCAGTTCTTTGTTCGAAAATTTCCTCTATAAGCGTTCGCCCCAATACGACTTTGTTCTGGATAGTGTCTGGAGGAAAGACAAGAACTGGGTCATTCAGCGCTTGGTAGACACTCATGCTGTTAAGCCGATGGACCTCCCGGTTATTCTTGAGCACGCTGTAAAACATAACTGGCTTGACACACTGGTGTACCAATCGAATGGATTTGGAGTCGATTTAGCTGCTCTGGCCCATGCTGAAGGATATTTGGATTTGTCCAAGTGGGCACGGTTCAATGCTGAGCGGAGTGAAGAGATGTATAGTACTCTGCTTCAGTTCTTGATGATAAAGGCCAACTTGGAGAGCCAGTTCCAGCGAGGAACTTCTGAGGACTCTTCTGTTAAGAACACAACGACTCTCCAAGTTCGTACCGTATCAGCGTTACTGCGAATCCTCGAAGACTTTTCGCCCAGTCCTCCTAGGCCAGAATTGATCCTGGTTCAACGCGCTTGCATTATTGCGTACCCCCGACTTATCAACTACGGCGAGGGTTACGACGATGTCATCGATGCCAATGGAAGGGATGGGAATCTCCTCTCTCCGACCGCCAACACCAGGATGGAGGAACATTACAAGAAGATGTATAGTGATGAAGTGCAGGTTCGCAACATAGTCGAGGTCTTAGATCGCTATAAACATTCCAGGGATCCTTTGGATCAGGATGTTTTCGCATGTATGATCCATGGGCTCTTCGATGAGTATTCTCACTATGCCGACTATCCTCTGGAGGCTCTTGCAACAACCGCAGTTCTATTCGGTGGCATCATTTCTCATAAGCTCGTTTCAAACTTGCCTCTCCAAATCGGACTGGGCATGATTTTGGAAGCTGTGAGGGATCATTCTCCTGATGAACCTATGTACAAGTTTGGCCTCCAGGCACTGATGCAGCTGTTCATTCGCTTCCGAGAATGGCCTGCCTTCTGCAGGCAGCTCTGCCAGATTCCTGGACTCCACAATACTGAGGTTTTCAAAAAGGCAGAGGAGGTCGTCCGTGAGCACGAAGAAGAGTTGGCCCGTGGGCGTAACGGCGCCGGAACACCTCGTGGTCTAGGATTTCAAGGCGATGGTTTCCCTAATGGAAACTCAGATGAACTGAATAATATTGAGCGTCAAGCGCCTGCGTTTGCTGCTTTGAACGTCGATCCGCCGGCTATGGACGTTGAGTTTGAAGATCCTGACGAGGGTGCCCAAGACAAGGTCCAGTTCGTTCTCAACAATATCACCGAAGGTACACTGCAGGCCATGTGTCAAGAACTCCGTGAGACCGTGGAGCGCCGACATCAACAGTGGTTTGCTAGCCACCTTGTTGAGGAGCGCGCCAAGATGCAGCCTAACTATCACCATGTTTATCTCGAACTGGTTAAGCTTTTTGAGGACAAGGCTCTCTGGAGTGAGGTCCTGAGGGAGACTTATATCAGTGTGTGTCGAATGCTGAACTCAGAGTCGACCATGCAGAACTCAACGGAAAGGACTCACCTCAAAAATCTCGGAGGCTGGCTAGGTCTTCTGACCCTGGCACGAGATCGTCCCATCAAACACAAGAACATCGCCTTCAAGCAGCTTTTGATTGAGGCTCATGACACGAAGCGACTCATCGTTGTTATCCCGTTCGTGTGCAAAGTTCTGACTCAAGGCGCCACATCGGCCGTTTTCAGGCCCCCGAATCCATGGCTTATGGATATTATCCATTTGCTCATTGAGCTTTATCACCATGCCGAGCTGAAACTGAATCTCAAGTTTGAGATCGAGGTCTTGTGCAAGGGTTTGAACCTTGATCACAGGATCATCGAACCTTCGGGCGAAATTCTGAACCGGCCCATCATTGAAGAACCGGCAGAGACACTTCCCCCTGAACAACTGGACGCGTTTGAGAACCTATCGCTCAATGGCATCGGCTCAGGTGTGGGTGCTGGACTCTCACCTCAAGCTCTTGCGCCAACCATTCCTGATCTTGGTCCTCTGGTTACTATCCCCCCGACCAATGAGATGGTGGTTAGCCCTACTCGTCTTCACGAGATTGTTCGTACGGCCCTCAGCCGTGCTCTACAAGATATAATTCAGCCTGTGGTTGATCGCTCTGTTACAATTGCCGCCATATCTACGCAACAGATGATACACAAGGACTTCGCTATAGAGCCTGACGAGAACCGTGTACGTAACTCTGCTATTAGCATGGTGAAAGCCACTGCCGGTAGCCTTGCCCTCGTTACGTCCAAGGAACCTCTTCGCGCCAACTTCACCAACTACATGCGAAACCTCTCGACCGATCTCTCTCAAGGACTCCCCGAGGGCATAATTATTATGTGTGTTAACTCCAACCTGGACCTAGCTTGCAATATCATTGAGAAGCAGGCTGAGGAAAGGGCTGTTCCTGAAATTGAGGAGATGATTGAACCAGAGCTAGAGGCTCGTCGACGACATCGCCTTCAGAGACCCAACGATCCTTACTTCGACTCAAGCCTCAGCCGGTGGGCCATGGCTATTCCTAATCCTTTCAAGTTATCACCGAATGTTAATGGCCTCAACCCTGAGCAGATGGCCATTTATGAAGACTTCGCCAGGCAACCACGAAGCACCACGCTTCCCACACCCTCACATGGCCCGTCAGCATCCGATGCGACCAGATCTTTGGCCAACGAGGTGCTACAGGATCAATTTAGCTCCATCCCTAGTATTCCCACTCCTGCAGAGACTCCATCAATTCAGCAGCATTTGGGTGCTCAGATGCAGCCCTATGCGCCTCCTCATACCGCTGCTAATGCAATGACTAACGGTAGATCACCCGGCTTCCAGATGGATGTTCGTAATCTAGCCGAGCGAGTCAATAAGCTACTCCAGGAACTCATGAGGGTGGCCACCGAGTCTGCCCATGAACATTTCCTGGATCTACCGCGCCCATCTCCTCTTGTGGACGTTGTTGACGCGCTCGTCCAGCACATCATCAAGACTTCGCAGAGCCATGAAGATTTTTCCATTTACGCTGCGGAACAAATCATTCAGCTCATCTTCTCGCAGGTTGACGACAACCTGGCTCTCGAGAGCTTGGTTCATGTTTTGGAAACACTTAGAAAGATCGCTGGTCCTGTTCTCAACAGCCGCGTTCGAACTCTCTTCAGCCAGCAGCCTGGCTCCACCTTCTTGAGTCTACCTCTGCTCGCGGCCTTGGTTCGGACGGACCTTTTGGATTGGAGAAACATCGATCTGGCTATGTCGAAAGCACTGCAGGCCCGCAAAGAGGGATCTCTTGACTTTTTGGAGCACCTGCTCGACCTCACGCTGCTCGACTCCCGCCCGATTGCTTTGTATGCCGACTTTGCCCTGACGCTGGACGCAGCTTGGTCATGGATATCGGATGACCCCGATTCCGCCGCTGGGCAACGCATCAAGTCAAAGCTCAGCAACTCCGGTCTGACACGGCCGACTCACGGTGACAGTCAGGCTCTCCAACACGAACAGAGAGAATATGTTTTCGATGAATGGATCCATCTTTGCCGCAACCACAACGCCTCTGAGAAGGCTGTCACGGCGTTCGTGCAGCAGCTCCACGCTAAAGGGGTAATGCAGAACAGAGATGACCTCTTTGTCTTCATCCGCGTCACCATCGATCTGTCGGTTGAGCGCTTCGACTACATTGTCCACAGCGGTTCCCTTGCCGATGCCTATGTCATGGTAGATGCCCTTGCGAAGCTCATTGCAACGTTCATTGGGATGGGCTTTGAGCCAACATCTCTTCGCCCTGCATTTATCGATTCAGTGCTTTCACTTATTGAGCTCATTCTCATCAACCACCATGTCAAGCGTGGAGAGCAGCTGAGCCAGCGCGTTTTCTTCAGATTGCTGTCCATGCTCTTTTACGAAATCCAGGGCATTTCAGAGAGCCTGGCTGAGGATGAGCGTCGTGAAGTTCTTCTGAGGATCGCCCGGCGACTGTTCAAAATCAACCCCTTGTATGTTCCAGGCTTTGTTTACGGCTGGATGTCTCTTGTTCAGCACCGCGCTTTCATGCCAGCAATTCTGCAGTTGCCTAACGGTGTTGGCTGGGGCCCCTTTTCCGACCTGCTCTGCCAGTTACTCGACACTCTCGGGGATCAGTTGAAGGTTTTCGAGGTTTCTAACGTTGCGAAAGACATCTACCGGGCCTGCTTCAAGCTGCTCGTCATTCTACAACACGATTTCCCCGAATTTGTCGTGGCCAATCACGCTAAGCTTTGCTCTAGCATTCCACCTCATTGCACGCAGCTCCTCAATGCTGTCCTGGCTGCAAATCCTCAGCAGAGCCCTAGGTTCAACGAGCTTGGTGGTAAGATCCAGTTCGACGATATGCGCCTTTTTGCCGGTCTCATGAATGAGGCCAGCGTGACCCTTCAGTCTCGCAGTCTTCTCAAGGTCCTAGACCAAGCACTTCAAAATGGACCAAATGAAGATATCGTTGCCAACATCACACACGCCATGACACATGACACTCCAAAGGCATCTACTTACGGTCATGTGCCTGTGGTCGCCAACACCAGCGTCATTGACGCTGTCGTTCTATATATCGGACACCGTGCTGTTGAGAAGGCAACACAAACTGTCGCAGACCTGTCCCTGACTGGGGACGAGAATGAAGTGTCACTTCTTTCTCTGATCATTCATGAACTCCCAGCCGAGGCCAGGTATTATATCCTTGTAAGCCTAGTCAACCAACTTCGGTATCCCAGCGCCCACACTGCCTTCTTCAGTCAGGCGCTCCTTTCCATCTTTGCCAAGGATCTCGGCGATCCCGAGGAAGATGAATTCCGCGAGGACATCACCCGAGTGCTGCTTGAGCGACTGGTTAGTTTCTGGCCTCAGCCATGGGGTCTGCTGTACACTGTTGTGGAGCTTGTGAAGAACGAAGACAAGTATGGATTCTTTAAACTCCCTTTCATCGATGACGAGAGTCATGAGGTCAGTCAGATGTCTTCTTGCTGTTACACGGGACGGATACTAACGTTATCTCTAGGTTGCCAAAAAGTTTGCAGAGGTGCTTCAACGAGCATAGGTCATGGGTCATATAGTCACACCGCGATGGAATGAATAGGACTGGGTAAAGCGTCACAAGGAGGAATCTATAGGAGAAACTTATTTTATTATCGGCGGAGCTCTTGGTTTTTGACGATGCATCATTATGAGAGAGGCACGGGGCGTTGGGTCCAAAAAGAATTCAGATTATAGAGGCGCAAGTGTTATTACGGCCCTGGGTCAGACTCGTCTGGGGGGGCGAGTATGTCTTCAGGCCGATACCACATTGCAGTAATACTGTATCACTGTACGATAGTCGTTACGATGTTGTCGGAAGAACATACCAGGCGCATGATTGGTTTCGGAATACTGCCCTTTTGGTTAAATACGTGATAAGATTTGGGTCCTGGGTTTATAGAGCGGTTGGGAACAGGCAGTGTGTCTTCTCTCTCAATTAGATGGTGACATGACCACGCATTACGGGAGTAGCTGTTCCTGAGAGCTTGACCGTGGCGATCTTGGACTCTTTTACATCAACGTCAACTACAATATTACTCTCCCTGCCCATCTCAACACCCTGGTCAATCTCATATCTGAAGCCATGATCAACTAGGCTCGACTGTTGAAGCGAAAGATAGCTAGAGAGAGCGCTCGCAGCACTGCCTGTCGCAGGATCTTCCATGGACGCTTCCATCATTCTCGAGCGGATGGAATAAACAGTTATGCCGTCGTCTTCATGCTGGCTATTGATAACATAGTAGTACTTTAGTAAGAGGCCGTTTTGCCAGCCGTCGTCAAGAAGTTCGTCCACAGACAAGTTTACCCCGCTCATCTCAACTTTGGCTAGATGCTCGAGATCCGGGAGTTTGATGAGCGCAAAGGTCATGCCATTGACGATACTGAATAGCGGGGCCTGGAGCTCGGATTCGCGTATCGCAGGGTCCTGGGATATTTGGGCAGCTACCGGGGCAGACAGATCGGCAAGAGTCTTCCTGTGACGACGAACATTGTGCGGGATAGCAGCTTGGATATAACCAGGGCGGGTCTGGGTGAGAGAAATTGGGCCTGCCTTGGTAACGACGGTATCGACACCGTAGGGGATGAGGGTAACAGCGGCGCCGATAGTTGGGTGCCCGGCAAAGGGGATCTCTGTGCCGACTGTAAAAATGTCGATCACTCGGCGGGTGACATCACTGTCGACATCGGTATCAGGACGGGGTTCGTGGATAAAAACGGTTTCTGATAGATTGAATTCGAGGGCAATTCTTTGTTTTTGCTCTTGCGTAGGCTCCGGTACATTTCTATCTGCGGGAATCGTGACAACGGCAAGGGGATTTCCTCGATATCGAGTGTTTGTGAAGACGTCGAGAGTAACAAAGGGAAGCTCCATGGTTGTTAAGCTTTGGTGGCTTTCAGCTGTAAAGTAGCTTTCAGTACGGAGTAGGACCAGGCAGATCTGATAGATTAGGTACGGGGCGGCGGGCGGACACAGGAACAGTAGACGGCCTGGGCCTGAACTTGGGAATCTCGGTAGCAGGAGCTTGCTTTGGTGGTTGGTAAAAGTATGACGATGATGGAGGGGGAAGATTGTGGTGGGGTGGGGTCAATTGACAGGATG
Source organism: Fusarium sacchari (assembly GCA_017165645.1). NCBI lineage: Eukaryota > Fungi > Ascomycota > Sordariomycetes > Hypocreales > Nectriaceae > Fusarium > Fusarium sacchari. The sequence goes on from JADANP010000006.1 coordinate 1,404,050, forward strand.
GAAAAGTAAAAAATGACTCGAGGGTCCCTTGGGCTTACGGGGCTTGGTATAGGGTAGGACAATATCTCCCACTTCATGGTGGCTAGGGTGGATAGCTACCAGTAGATAGGAGGGCAGAGGGCAGGTAGCAGGGAGACTGCCGCACACCCATTGCACTTAGGTAAGGCACAAGTCTAAGGAAGCGTGAAGCGGAGCAAAGACGGTGATCTTCAATTGACCAATCATATAATAAGGATTTCTTAGCATTGTCCTCGACCTGCCCGACAAGACGGCTGTGGCGGCCTGAGGCAAGGAGTTAGGGAGTACGAGGTCTGCAAGGCGCCAAGAGACGAAGAGTTCGACGAACGACGGGACTTGCAAGGAAATTGGAGGGAGGCTTTTCGTAGGTTGGTTTTCGAGCGATCTACGGCCCAAGTCTTCCGATGACTTCATGCCGGTGAGGACTTGAGCAGGGTACACCAAGGAATATAGAGGCAGATTCTGGCTTTGAGAGACGACGTTTACTTGACTTGCAACATAACGTGACCGGCAATTACATACAGTATCCAATGTATGTACTCCGTAGCACGGGTCAATAAGCAAGCCCATCGAACGATGTTGAACAGGGAATTAACCCGGTCACGGCTGTGATCAAGACAAGAATAATCTTGGGCAAGTAGGTACTTCAAGGTCTAGGCGTAAGTGGAGAGCATCCATGTTAGCGGCAGACGCTTGTCGCAGCTGGCGCCGCAAGGGGCAGAGCTAGAGATGCATCATTGGATGATCCACCTCGTGGCATGCACCTCTGAAGTGACATTCAACCGCAAACCCGTTCTCAATACTCTCTGTTATCGGTAGGCTCTCTAGCTCTCTCTTCAGTCAGGTCAGTGTAGGGTAGATCCACCTGGTGATCCTCGAAAGGTTGGATCAGCAGGAGGCGATTCGTGCATTCGAGAGATGACGCAGCATCTGCACACCGAGTTACTGGAACTGTTAGTGGTAAGAAACGGGATGCTCTGTCGTCTGTAAGTCGTGTAAGAGAATTGGATGGAGGCTGGCGGTGAGATCTGACCAGATCTAGGTAGGTAGTTCAGGGGGTTCAGTAGGCTGGAAGACATTGAGCGAGGTGAGGTGGTCAAAGTTCCATTTGCCAGGGCAGGAAATCGCAATCGAATTGTCGGCAATCAAGATCAATGGTACGGAGTATAAGTAGGGTAGTGAACATGGGATCATGACAAACAAAGCAAAAATCGGACATCGTACTGTATTGCTGCGTGACATTGATTATATGTTCTCATTACATACACAAAAGACGAGACTACCCTATACAGAGCACGGCTAACTGCAAGTCATGGGAGAAAGAAAGCCTCGGCCGGCGACAGCGGACTGAAACCCACCGCATGTATCATGAGCAAAAGAGAGATGATGATGAAATAGAAATGTCGCTATTGGCTGCCGAGTCCAACAACAGTCTGTACCTCATTGAAGAGTGCAGTGTCACGTAACTTACACATCGCTTGCTACTTAGCTAGCCTTGAACTCGGCTCCAGGCACCGTTATTACCGTCAATTTTAGGAAATAGGTCACTCGTTGAATTGCCATGGGCGACGGGTGAATGGAGTCGTTTGAAGGCTCCAGACCAGGGGTTCGAGATTCAAAAGAGGGCCTCGCCACGGTCTTGGGGAGACTCTTTGATGATTTGGCCCACTCGTCATCTCCATCGTGGCATCGACTTTCAATATGGGTACGTAACTTGTTCACTGTATTCTGCATGTATGTAGGTATGTACATACCGAGGACGAGATCAGAAATTACACCGGGCCTCTTTTCCCGATTATTCCACGCTTGTTGTGCATTGATTGATTATCTCGTACAGCATAAGCGTGTCGAGAGAGAATGCGGTGTAAGAATATGGCTGCACGGGGTAAACGTGTATGCAGTCTTGATGCAGTCTTGATGCAGTCTGATGCAGTTGCAGATGCGGTGTGATCTGTAGGGAAAAAAAGTCACGTCCAGGGTATGTACCTACCTAATACCGTGACACGCAGCTCAATAACGTATGTACCAATTAGCCATCCAATGCAATGCCTGTATCGACCTGAGCTCAAATCCACGGTCATTCTCGGGCGTTCCCCAAAAAAAGATTTCAGGGTCCTCCGAGAACGCACTAACCAACTAGGTACCTAACAAACATCGACCCGAAGTGGCCCGGGTCCAAAAAACCGCGGATGAGGCGGAAAAACAAGAGTCCATCATCATTCCATCATCAACGAGGCGAGGCTATTAGTGAGAGGCTAAGAGGCTATCACAGTGGCCCAATTACAGTCGCCGCAGTGCAGCTAGACCAAAAGCAGAAAAGAAACAGAAGACGTTGACGAGTCAAGATGGCTAAACTGTACAGAGTAAGTTGGATGATTAAGGTCTCCGAGCCGATGCTCTTTGCCTGCTTGGTTGCGTAAGTTCCGTTGCCTCTTGGTGTAGGACATCATCGACAATGTACTGTACCTAGTAGAGTAGGTACCTGTCTAGCACTGTAGGCCTGGGAATAATGTTTGATTATTGGTACAGAAAGGCTGAAATGGCTGCTTGTTGCCTGCTAAAAGAGTCATATTTCTCTCCAGTTGCACACCGTCCAACACTTTATGCTTACCTACAGAGCCCCTCCCTCACACCTACATAGAATATGAACACCAATACCACCCAAGCAAAAGCAATGAGGAAAAAAAAAGGTGTTGCCAGTTGGGGTCGGTCGTTTTTCACATTTGGGTCTTGCGGCTGGAGACATGAATTACAAGGATACTCCCAGGTCTGACCCACCGATCTTTAGCGCGATCCACTTCTCGGCAGCCATGCACGCCAGTCTTGACCAATCGAGTTTGGCTGAAACGAGAAAAAAAAGGGAAAAAAAGTTCAAGCTCTCGTGCTCTTTCCGCTGCGACTGCAAAAAAAAAAAAAAAAAAAGTGTGGCAGACCCAGCCAACACCAAGCGCCATTCTTTCCCGTCATCCTAAGGATAATCGCTCCTTCTTTTGTAAGTGAAGTCAGTTGATGGAGACAAGCATCTTGTCTCCGGACCTATCAGCTTACAAGAATTGAATCATGGAAAGGTCCCTTCTGAGCTAGCTCCCCGTTTCTGAGGTGCCTTCCCCAGCACCTGCAGTCCCTAGAGTCCCTCTTCGCCCACCTTTTGCCCCCCATCTAATCCCCTTCCTCGTGGTTGCCATCGTTGCTCCCTTGCTCTTGCCTGCGTCTTGTCGTCTTTTGCTCCTTCCTGCTCTGTCTGTGTCGTCAACATCCGTAGACCGCCTCCACCCTCGGCTTCAACTCTCCAGTCTAATAAATCTAAACCCACTCGTCTCAATAACAAACCAAACCCTCCCACCCCCTTCGACTACCTATCTATCTATCTCTCCCCTCCTCCTTCATCCATCCATCCATCCATCCATCCATCCATCTATCTCCCATACCTTGCCTTGCCTTGCTGCCTGTGCACATAAACTGCATCCCCAGTCTGTCTGTTGCCGTGTCCTCGCTAGATCAATCAATACAGTAGACCCTTATAGATAGATCTCTCGGATCTGTTTCAACACTTGAGGCTACTACTACGTACAATTGCTCAGCGAAGTTCTGGTGACCTTGACCTTTCTCCCCAAGTCGACAGCCCATCATCTTGTAGACATCTACTCTTGTCCCCCGTCTCGCTTCAACACAGTCGCCATGCCTTACAACACGCGCCGAAAGTCGCTTTCTTTACCTAGCCTTGGGATTCATGTCCCAATGACACATGCTGCTCGAGCTGCTGCTGCTGCTTCCAAGAACGCTTCAAGATCGTCTTCATCGTCTTCATCAAGTGCTGCTTCCTCCGCCTTGTCACCATCCTCGTCTGGCTCCGAGGCCCCCGAAGCGCATCCCAATAAGCGACAGAAGCGATCGCATTCCGACGACATTGCCATCGAGCAGACACCTCCTCCTTCGCCTACACCAGGCCTAAGCCTCGACCTTGATACAAATCAGTCCGCCATTGACTTCGAGACCATCAACGACGACATTGTCGAGGCAGTCATTGTTCAATTACAGTCAACTGGAAACCGTCCTCACCTCGTCAAGGAGCTCGCTACCGTTCTGGCACAGCGTCTTACCTCTGTTCAACAGTAAGTTTGAGCCACCCGCTATCCCCTCCAACCCCTCAGCTCTCGTGCGCTAACATTCCAATCCCAGTTCTGCCAACCCTTGCGCAATCATCTCTTCAAGGCTGGCCTCATATGCTAAGCGACAATGCTGGAGTGACACAAAACCATGCCCTCTCGCCAAGGAACTTGAGAGCGTCCACCCTCGAAGAACATATTATTTCCTCACCACCTGTCCTCGTCAGCCCATTCCCGAATCCAACTCCACAGTGTCTGCTCATATCGCCCTCGAAACTCCTTCGGTGTCTCTGACGGATGATTCCGGCTCCGATGACGATGCTCGCCGGCGGGAACTCAGCCCATCGCCTGAGGTTGACCTTTCGGACCATGGATTCGAGGAAGGTGACGATGATGTTATCATGCCTCTCACACCCATCGGATCTCTTCCCTCTCATCACCGTTACGTGCCAAACCGTCGCAACAGCCGTCACAACTCACCGCCTCTGGAAAAAGATGAGCGGGAGTTTACACAAACGGCCGACTTCTTGCAGAAACGCAAGTTCGCCGAGGACATCCCTGTTGCTGAGTCCGCTGATCGCACCACCCACACTTCAGAGTATGGGTACCGCGACGACTTCTGGTTCGGCGACCATCGCATCTTCACCTCAAATGCCCTCCTTACCAGCCCCGCGGTTAAGCCTAGCTCCATGTCAAACACGGCATCCAGTTTGCGAAAAGAAGACGATGGTGAGAGTTGGCTCAAATTTAGCAAGCTCATGGAGTGGGATCGCGGCGCTGAGAGCATCGAAATTGATGAGCTTGATTGCTTACTCGATACGTGCTAAGCAATTGTGACTTCTCTGGGCAGGCGCAAGGAGAGACGATTTATATGATTTGATTCCGTCATGTCTGCGACGACGGATATATGACACACTTACATACTAATTGCATGGAGGGGCGCCTGTGGAAGTATCTGTATACTTAGACAAGTTCGGTGTTTTGGTTTGATTGGGTTTGGGCCGGGATTGGGATACCTGGAAAAGGGATCATAGTATCCCATGGTTTTGATCATTTGGCGTTACAAAGGATGCGGAAGGTTCTAAAAATGCAATGCCGCTCATAGTGCTTCGACTTTCTGAATATTGTACATATGTGGTGCACTCTATATTCTACAACCCATCTCATTCCTTTCATATCAATCATTTGCACTATTTGGTATGTTAAGTCGTCATGAGGTTTTGTCGTTGACCTTCAACTCAACCCATACCAATGTGCCCATTTGCATTATGTTCGGTCGCTCGACCTTGACGATTTCAAGGCCTGGTGTTTTAGCGACGGCCTCTTCGATTAAGCCTTCGATGTCGCGGTTCCACCAGCATCCATACTTTTCGAAATGTTTGCCGGCATTCTTATCGAGAAGTCCATTGACAATACCGTACCAACCCTTGCCGTGTTCGAGCAGAATGATACGGCCTGACCCTGGCTTTACCACCCTGGCCAAATTATTGACTACAGCGACGGGGTCCGACACTGAACATAAACCGAAGGTCTGTATGACTGTATCGTATTTCGTCGTCTTTGGAGTCGCGGGACCGGGAATTGGGTGGTGAGCGTCGGAATGAATTAATCGGAGCTGGGAATCGAGATACGAGAGTTGGCCCCCGGTGTGATCGGCCATGGTAGATGCGCGGACGATGGGAGCAGAGTTCTCCATGGGCGGAACAGTCTTGATGAGTCGCTTTCGAGCAACATCCATCATATCAACCGAGATATCGAGACCGGTAAACGATACCACGCCCTTTGATAGTTTGGCACCAGCCTTGCCCTCTGCACGCAGGGTCAATGGCTCCCAGTTGAAGTACTCCAAGTTCCGCCCTGTGCCCATTGCTAACTCCAGCACATGTCCGTTTGCACGCTCCGCTATGCGCTTTCGTAGCTTCGTGATGCCCATCCACCATTCAGGAAGAGCCAGCTCCCTGTCGAACTGTTCTGCATTATCGCCATCGAGAGCCGGGGGCCGGCCGGTCGGTGTGGAATGTTCGCCGGTGCAACTGCATGGTGTCGCTTTGAATGATGCAGCAGCTGTGCCGAAGATGTAGAAGCCAAGGGCACCGGCGAGAAGAGCTGCGCCGGTCAGAGGGAGCCATGTCGATGCCCAGAGATCGCGGAGGGTTTCGGCTTGTGGAGGGGTTGCCGAGGTCGACGAACTCGAGGGAGAAGTTGGAGACTGAGGCTTTCTGGGCGTGCTGTATCAGTATGATCGATCTGGCATCGCATGTGTTAAGGAGTCGTTACGGTCTGTAAGTTTTTGAGATCTTGGGTGGAGGGCGAGACGTTGGTGTTTTGATATTGGGGCGCGGAGGTCGAGGGGTAGAGCTCGCGAAACGGCACTGGAGGCGACAGGCTCTCAAGACGAGGCCTCGACTCGGAGATACCATAATGACGAATCTTCCATGGAATTGGAGCGGTTCTTGGTGTCCTGAGGGAATCTGAATTGTCTGATTTTACATATGGAAGCAGATGAAAAACACCTAAAGCTAAGACAAGGGTTTCGTGGAGCGGAGCGGATCCAAAGACCACTCACTACCCTAGGTACATAAGGTAGCTAGGTACTTTACTTAGCTAAGTTAGTGGGTCCGATCTACGGAGTAGGCACTCATTCATTCGGGCATCCTCTGAGTGTTAACGGTTCCGTGAAAGAGGATTTGCGACTTACAACAACATTGTCACGGTACTTGAATATTCCAGACAAGAGCCATAGAATCACAAATCACAGAACTCTTGTTTGATTCTCATCCGCCTCTCATTCCCTTTTCCTGTAATTCTAAAGAAAAAGAAATATGGCGACGCAAAATGACCTCCAGGAACTTATACGTCTCCTCACGGCGCGTAAAATGTCCATGATGGCAGCAATGGGACAGGTGAAGGCTCTACAGTCAAAGAATCTGCGAAGGTATATATGATTCTGTGTAACGAACTAGTATCCCGATGCTAACGCGTATGAAATAGTATAGCACAAATCGCAGATGCGCCCTTGGCCACAGTCGAGGAAGCACTCAGCGGCGATGCAAAGGCAGCAAAGAGTCTTCACACAGCATGCAAGAACCATGAGAAGAAATCAGGAACGAAGCGTGGAGCAGACGATGGTGCGGCTCCCGCTGAAGTAAAGAAACCGAAACTGGAGACGCATAGACGTGATCTAGATTATGGCTCCATGTCCGGGGATGATCTCGAGGCTTCCCTCGAATTGCCACTAGAAGAGGACGAAGACATCATTCGAAACACAAAAATTTTGACAAACAGAGCGCCCTTGTTTTTGGCCTTTGCTGTTGAGCTGTTGAGATATACTATGCCAGAGCAGCCCCTGAGTAGCCGATTGAGTCTGGCACAAGCAGTGGTGAGTGCGAACTCTCGGACAAAAGCCATCAGCATAGGTATCGAAAAGGCACCCCCAGGAGGCGAAGAGAAAGCCCCCGAAGGTCAGCCGAAGATCAGTATCATGAACCGACCGATTCCAGTTTTGAAGAGAAGCGGCTACACTTGGTCAGGATCCTCTCAACCGGCATCATCCAATGCCTCGTCAGTTACCCTTCAGGGGGGTCAACCAAATGCAAGAGGCTGGACTGCAAGTCAGAGGTTGACATCAAGGGGGTCGGTATTTATAGCTCATGCTATACCTATAACATCACCGGCGACGCGTCCGGCAGTTTTCAAATCATTGATGGCTGAGAAGCCGGAGCTAGAAACCGCAACTCACAATGCTTGGGCGATCCGGACTAGCTTTGGTAGTTCGCCTCTGAAGCAAGAAGCATCGTTTGACGATGGTGAGTCTGGTTGTGGAAGCTTCTTGCTGCAGCAACTACGCGATCTCGACATCAGCAATACGTTGGTTGTGCTTACGAGATGGTATGGCGGCGTCATGCTTGGTCCGGATCGTTGGCGTCTCATGAAAGAATGTCTCAACGACGCCTTGTCGTCTCAAAAGCGTACATCTAGCTTGAATGGCGAGCCAGTTTGGGCTCTGAATCTCGAAGACAAGAGCCCTTCAACATCGACGGTTGGCATGCCCATACATCGACCAGAAGGTGCACGAAATTACATCCTTCGAGCTTTCGCACCAGCGGATGACAGCGGAAAGAAGACTGTTACAGCAGCCAACGAGGAGAAGCAAGAGAATCTGGGCCGTGTGCTAGGTGCACTGCGCTCGTTATTTGCCAGTTGGGCTGGCATTCTTAGCCGTGATGAGTTGGATAAACGAGCTTGGACGTGGTACACGAATCTTCGACCCGATGTGGATGCTGGACCGGCAGGTTGGGGAGCGAAGGGGACGCTAAACCTGGGAAGAATATTAGACCTGAAGAGAAGGGAGACTTGATGATGATGATGATGATGTACATCTAAGGTTGCCAAGACACGGTACCGTGAAGGTGAAATCAAGGGTAAGATTTCGGAAGATCGATATTCTTGGGCCACCTCGTTCAAGTTTCTACTTTGATGAGCATTGAGGGTATCAATTGAGTGTTGTTGCTGTGCTCCATACTTCGGGTTGCTCTAGAGATGTAGCAAACTTCAAGTCTAAGTAGATATGCTGGGCACTTATGTTTGCGAGGTTGGGGAATCTCGTGTTCAGCATGTCATTTTATCAATCCCTGTACATCATCGCATTCTAGTCCTTTTTGTATTCACTTCTTGGCCGGTGTAATCGATGGGCATCTGTTCATGATGTCGACGGTAAGTTCACAACAACAGTAACTGCTAGTTGTCATAAGTAGGTAGGCATGCACCATGAGCTACCGGGGTATATGGCATCGAAACAAAGGCTCATATTCTATCATCCATCTTACCACACGCAGATACATATTTTTCGACACTACCGAGATTCTAATGTGTTGAATCTAAGACGATTCCCTTACCCCGGAGTCGCCCCAGCCACGTCTTTCGACTCTAATATCGATGCGAAAGCGATATTTCTCCTGCAGCAGCCTATAGTAGGTAATCTAGGTATGCCTACTTATGTTCTGCACCGTTCTAAGATTCTTGACGAGAGTAGATCTCGACAGGAGGAGAGATGAGTTAAATTCCATGAGCTGCTGAGAAGTGATTCACATTGCATCATCATGGCTCTCCTGACAATTCCTCTCACCCTCTGGTATCGGCCTGTTGTATACTGACAATTATCAAATCACCAGAATTAAATGTTAGCCAAACAGACGGGCATCTAAATTTCTTGCCTGCAGTGCCAGTGCCATGTAAAGCCCCCGTGCTTGAGGCGAAAGTTTTAATGCAGCAACTCAATGAATGCATGGTGCATCCCAATTGGCTCAGCAACTGGACATAGGTAGTTAGGTAGGTACCTTAAGGTATGTATAAACACGGCGATTTTAAACTTGAATGAACTTGGGCATGTGCTCCGCACATATACAACTTCCTCCAGAGTTACGAATTGTATCGTATACCTCGACCGTCGTCCATGCCCGAGTGTTGGTCTACTTCTTGTATCCCTGTTATCGCCAATCTCTGCTTGAATCGGCTGTATAATTGCAATCAGTTTGTTGGCCAATATCAATTCGCTAAGGCGCAGTGGCAGAGTGGTCTAATGCGATAGACTAGAAATCTATTCTCTTCGGAGGCGTCTGTTCGAATCAGGCCTGCGTCGAATTGACTTTTTTGCTCTTCGTATTTAGATGTAAGTCTGCTAGAGACAGATATTGAAGGAATTTCGTGTGACGGGCTACGTTTCCTCAACGGCGGTGTAGTAGATTCTTTTGCTGTTTAGCTGAAGACACAATTAATTAATTCGGGCAACCAAGTTAAGCTAGGTGCTGAGAGGTACTGATTGTTGCTGGGTGAATGTACACTATCCGAGACTTTGACTTTCATAAGCCTTGTAGGTAATTAGTAGGTAAGAAGTAAGTCAACTTGAGTCACGACTTGTGCAATTAATATATCTATGACCTTGCGAAATTCCTCGCCGATCGGCTGGTATTCATTTAATGAAAAGTAAGTGAGAGTTATGCTCCATGATGAACACCTCCACTCCTTACCTATGGCCATTCCGAACAACGTCACTCTTTGAACACTCCCGAGACAGAGACAGAGACAGAAACAGAGACAAAGAAGAGACAAAGGAATCGGAACGCGACCAAGACGCGTATATCATCAGTCAGCCTCAAATCGCCAGCCTCCCCGAGACAACCACAAGAGGAAGGATATTTATTAGACGTGATTGGGCTCGTGAATCACTTACCAATGGCTGATCAGAAGTCAAACTTGAGCAATCGAGCTATCGTTAGTCCCATGTAAGGGATGGATGCGCTGCCTACTGGATGACTCCAGCTGCTGTCGTTGCTACAGGGGGGACGCCCTCTGAAGGTTCCTGGTTTTTAGTGACTTGACTTCCATTGTGAGGATCGAGCTGCCACTGGCACTGAATGACCTATACCTTAGTTAGTACGTGAATAGGTAGGTTAGTAGGTAGGTTGGATCCGTACCTATTGTACCTGCCTAGGTAGGTTCCATCCAATCCAATGGATGCATTGTTGACGCGCCAAACTACCAAACTAAACAAGTCCAGTCCCTTCTCGTCCAAAGTAAACACAAGACAGTGTCATTTCATTTCATCCTCCATCGCGAGAGAGAGAGAGAGAGAGAGAGAGAGAGAGAGAGAGAGAGAGAGACAGAGAGAGACAGAGAGAGAGATCTCATCATTTCAGGGAGCTTCAGGAACATTGTCCACAACGCCCGCCACAAACCCAAATCTCGGCAAACCAGCATCACCATTATTTTCAGGTGATTCTCACTACCAAGAATACGAATATTCTTTAATACGCCATTCAAAAATCCCTTGCATTCCATGCTGGCTTTGAATCGTTTGCTGTACCTGTTCATTTCCATGAAGCCCGCCGGTGTTGGTTCACAGTTACGTTGAGTTTAACTGGTAGGTAGTTCGTAGCTGGACCCTTTTTCTTCGTCTAGGTACTAACTATAGTAAGGTAGGTAGATACCTACCTACCTATACATCCCCCGCCTTGCTGACTTCCCTCCTCCCCCACCATCAATCAGTAGAGCCTCTTTTTCAAAAGGCCACCAACGAGCAAGGAGACAAAGGACGGGAAGATAAGACATTTTCTCTGCTTGTCGGAGCAACTCCAGTCTGGACTTGTTCCACGCATCTATCAATCTCGTAACGATCACATAACGAAACAAGACACACTCACACACATACACACACACACCGATCTTTGTCGTACCTCGCCTTCCTCTGATCTGTCCCACCGCATCTCGAGCTTGAACCTTCAGCTAGCACCGTCAACGCCGCCGACGCAGTGTCTCTCGCTTAATTCTTCTGGAGGCGACTCGCGCGTTTCATCCATTCTTCAATCCGACTTTCGATCTGCCTTTCCTTCTTCGCAAAACAGGTACAGGGACATATCACCGACCATGGAGAACTACCAAAAGTTGGAAAAGATTGGTGAAGGTGCGTGTACAGACAGACACAGACAAGCCCTGTGATGCTTGCCCTGTAATCTTCACGCCACCGGCTTCGCCCTCCCGAAAATCCAACGCTGACATTTTACAGGTACCTACGGTGTCGTCTACAAAGCTCGCGACCTTAACAATGGCGGCCGAATTGTCGCCCTGAAGAAGATCCGCCTCGAAGCTGAAGATGAAGGCGTCCCCAGTACTGCCATCCGCGAAATCTCTCTCCTGAAGGAGATGCGAGATCCCAACATTGTTCGACTGTTCAACATCGTCCATGCCGATGGCCACAAGCTGTACCTTGTCTTTGAGTTTCTCGATCTCGATCTCAAGAAGTACATGGAGTCTCTCCCCGTAAGCGATGGCGGTCGAGGCAAGGCCCTGCCCGAAGGTTCATCCCCTCACTTGCAGCATCTTGGCCTGGGCGACATGGTCGTTCGAAAGTTCATGTTCCAACTTTGCGACGGTATCAAGTACTGCCACTCCCACCGTGTCCTCCACCGCGATCTCAAGCCCCAGAATCTCCTGATCGACAAGGAGGGTAACCTCAAGCTCGCGGATTTTGGTCTTGCCCGTGCCTTTGGCGTGCCTCTGCGCACCTACACTCACGAAGTCGTTACTCTTTGGTACCGGGCCCCTGAAATTCTCCTGGGAGGGCGTCAATACTCGACCGGTGTCGACATGTGGTCCGTTGGCTGTATCTTTGCCGAAATGTGTACAAGAAAGCCCCTTTTCCCCGGTGACTCTGAAATCGATGAGATCTTCAAGATCTTCCGGTAAGTATCAAGATTGTATGGAGCCTCGAATTTCCTCCCACTAACAATCAAATAGCATCCTCGGAACCCCAACTGAAGAGAACTGGCCTGGCGTAACTTCCTACCCTGACTTCAAGGCATCCTTCCCCAAGTGGCAGCGCGACTACAGCAAGGTCCTCTGTAAGGACCTCGACGCCCATGGGCTTGAATTGCTCGAGATGCTGTTGGTGTACGACCCTGCTGGGCGCATCTCAGCAAAGGCAGCCTACAACCACCCCTACTTCGAGCCTCTCCTGGCACAAGAGCAAGCACAGGCTCAGACAAATGGCTACTATCACTAGATGGAATATGTAGCTCCATACCAGATGATGCAGATGCAGGGGCACTAGAATTCCACCGCCGAATGATGAGCGGGATCAAGGTGTTCTCTCTTTCCGAGATACTGTTGGCGCTTCTCCTAGGCCAAAGAGAAGATGTCATTGATATGGCAACATCAGCAATGCCTAAACAAAATCGTGCAGTGATTGTCCATTTGGGCGACAAACAAACAGACATTGACTCGCCTGGCCTAGCTTGATCTCGTTCATTGATTGGTCACCCACGATGCTCGCCAGTAATGTTTATGATGACCAACAATGAGCGTGGCTAACTTGGCCGTTGGGTTGAAAGCCGTTGGAGGTCCGGCCAAATCACGAGAAACGGCGAACAGTATGAAATTGATATGGCAGAGCAGGTGAAAAGCAACGGGTAAGCAACAGCCTGACTTTCAGGCGTTTGGGAGGCGAACGGAAAACATGATAAAATAGGTTCTCTTTCAGCAAGGGTGGCAGACTTGTTATTCGCAATGGTTTGCTTTTGGGATGTGCTTTGTAGACATATGGCTCAGCGTGCGGTTTGATATCCGGATATGGACACCCAAGGCAGAATAATTGATAAACAACAACCATGACTGACCGTGGTGCTGGGGCCGTGCTGTGAGACCTTGTCGGATCATGTACGTGTTGGACACAGACTAGAAGACGAACAACGGTCATTTGGCCGTGAGACAAGAAATGGAGACAATGGTTGGAAGGATTCACGAGGGCCAATTTGGTAGCCCATCGTGACATACCCCATTCCATTCATCGGAAGAGTTTGAGGATATTTACCGACGACTCGGGACGAAAGGGGCCCGATATTAGCAGCCGGCCATTACAATAGACCACGATAACAATGGCATTGTATGTCTCTGATTAATTTATTGGTCTGGATCATCTTGGAATTCCTGCACTGCCACGCAAGAGATGAAAGGGTCACAATCTTGACGAGATTCTACGGGCGTCTATTCAATAAAGAAGCATGACGTAGCATACCTGACCTAACAGATAGACGCCCGTAGCTCGTCCGGCAAGTGAATTTAAAGAGCCGCCGGTACTACGATATACAGTTCTATTCTGGTGCCTTGTTTATTTCTGCAGGATCATGTAAGCTCCATGGCATGGATGCTTGGGTGATTAGCCGCCAGACAAGAATAGCGAGCAAGGGTAAGTAAGTTATGTACGAAGTACAAGTAGTGAAATGGGCGCTTGCAGTGTATGTAAGCGCCTGAGCAGCGATGAAGGAGAGATCCAATGTCGGAGTATCGTGTTTCAGCTGCAGTGAAGGACGTGTCGAGAATTTATGAAACGGCTGACGATAGTCGCTGGGGCTGTGTTGTATTCGTATACTGCCTAATTTCTAATAATGTGGTTTGAGTACGTTGAAGTTGTTTTTGTTGGCATCAGATGGGTAAGGTAGGTGTGGATGGGAGGCAGCCAAGAGAACAGAGGCTCTAGAGCCAATACATTGATGGCCTTGGTGTTCGAGGGCCAAGGAGGTAGTTACTATGTAGTTAGTAAACTCGGCAGTGAAAACGCCGTGACTCTTGAGAAGCCTCTTCAAGCTACCTATGTCATAATACATCAAGCTCGAATCCCTACACTGCTGAGATCCATACTAGTTAGGTCTGGCTTACTGGCAAGATACCTACCACTCACCCTATATCCAGGCGATCGTCAGCGGCAGCGGCAGCGGCAGTGCGCAGCGCAGTGCAGCAGCTGGACCAGGGGCCAGCCGTTCAATAGCGGGAAGCGCCAATCCCGCGGGTTGAGCCGAGGCTCGAAAACTGGGGACCAGAGGCAGAGGCAGCCCGGAACTCCGCTCCGTTCGAGATTCGCCCGGACCGGCCGATCGATCAACCAACCGGGGCCGAAGAGGGCGAGAGCGAGAGCGAGAAAAGCTTCGGACGCGACCACGGAAGAAGAATCTCAAAGAGGATGAACATTAACATACAGCGATTTATCTGGTGTGGTTTGGATTGACTGATCGGTTAAGTGTAGATCCAGCTTGCATTGAATACGAGTTGGACATTGCCTCTGGTCTTCACCGCAATATGAGGAGTCACCCTAACTTAATGCCCCCGATCACGGATGGATTCAAGGCAGTATTTTTTAGTTTAGCATGGCATGGCTCTAGTCCATCTTCCCCGCATCGTCACGAGCAATACTGTGTGTTGATGTTGGGCATGAGCATGAGCATGAGCATGCGGGAGGCTAGACAAACTAAGGTACCTTACCTTACTTTGCTAAACCAATTAGCCCAACCACGCGGACAGAGTGGCCCAGGCCCAGGTCATGAGATGGATGGCATTGACCCCTCAGCAGCCACTTTTTACTGGGAGAGACCTTGGGAATAGGGCATGAAAGAGCCGAGACAGTGGCTGACATCATGATGCTTGGGAGTTTGTGGGTTAGTTGGGGCCTTGAGATCAAATGATGATGTCTGTCTTGAATGTCAGGTTTCTAAGGTGAGGATGGATGGACATCCATGGTTCCTAGGTAGTATGAGCGGAGGTAACCAACTAACGTTGGGTAATTAATAGAATCCTCAACCACGAAACATACCGCGAATAGCTGCAGAAACCGAAACCAGCCAAACGATAATACGGTTTGACCTTGACTGCCTGCCTGGGCCCTGCAGGGAGGAACTTGGGAGACGGGGAACTGCAGGCCCCGAAAGCGGTCGGTCGGCCGGCCGGTCTCGTACATACCTACGTGTCGGCGTCGCCACGGTCTACATCCGGAGCATGAGCCACAGTTGCTCTGCGTAGACTCAGTACCTAGACTACTAGACTACCTAGTTACGGAGTATGTAGGTACGCAAACCGGCCTCAGCCACATCTACACGGAGCAAACTCTTTCGCAGCAGCGAGTCAGAGCCACGCGTTTTTGACATGCAGGCGTCAGGGATACATATGCGGGGCTGGCCAATCAGCTGAGCCAAATATGAGAGGATCTTGAGGGGGCGTGCGACTGTGGCCTCAGTGCGTTTGCCATCCATGGATGGATGGCGATGGTCCATGAATGGCTCAGGGGTCAGGGGCCAGGGGTTAGGTCGTGGACAGCTACTGTACCTGTGGATGACTATCGTGAGAGGATGGATGGACGGATGACTCCCTGTGAACTGTCAGTGGTTGCAGCAGATTTCATGGCTCCGACCAAGATCAACAGCGGTGAGAAAGAGTTTTTCTCCTCTAATGTACATACAGTACGATGCGTCCGATGAGATGAGTACATAGATTAATAGTGACATATGTGACTTCCAGGAACAAGTGAATGCAAACGGTCATGCTAGAGACCTCGTCACTTGGGACAAATAAACTCAATCAGCCCACCAGATCTCGCGATATACTCAGATGATCACTGCACATCCCGATCCTCGATGCCCTCATGGCAGGAGAGACGTACAGCACTGTATGTACATATCGACCAAGCTAACTCAATCTCGACTTGGCTGAAGAATCTACGGCGGGCCGACAATTGTATGTATGTAGTCACGTAGTGTAGGGCTGCTGTGAGCTGTGAGTGAGTGAGTCTTGGTGAGGAAAGGCTAAAAATGGGAATAGGGACGAAGATCCTGGTCGAGCTCGATGGGGATCTTGAAGGTCAAGGGGGGCGTTTGCTTTTAGTGCAGGGGCCTCTTGGTTGGTATGCAGAATTGACCATCGATGCCTTCTTTTTCGTGTGGCTTCAGTTGATAGGCCTAATCACCCTGAATGGGTTTATTGATCAGCCCTTCTTCCTTTGCAAGTAATAGACAGCAGTAGGTACACACATACACACACACACACACACAGGAAGGGCCGTAATCATCAGATCAGGTGTTGCTCTGTAAGGATAAAAAGTCTCCCTCGCGTGAGCCACTGGCGGTGATGCCCACCCTTTTCTTACCTGTGCATTCCTCAAACGGGCTGCTCCCGAGCCAAGCTAGTGGCGTCTGCCGACCGACGGGATCAGTCAGTGTGTGAAGCCTGGTGGTTGCATCTCGCAGCACTCACAGGAGAGATGTTGCGCAGGGGGTGCTCTAGTGCTTCTCCTTCAGGCCTAGAGCCTGGGGACTATTTGCATGGACTGAGACAGATGGCAGTTTGATCTTCAAGGACGGACGGACATTCTGCATACATACATACAAACGGACAATGAACAAAGACAAGGGATGAAACGGTTGATTTGATGGGCTGTTGATAGCGTCAGGTGAAGGAGGTCGGTGATTGACGACTATCACCACACGCATCTGTATGTAGGGAGAGCATTTAGAGCATGTCCCATGGAGCCCGGAATGCATATGCACGAAATGGGAGGTCCTTCTTGGCCCCAGTAGATGTTAACCGATAGGACTCGATGAGTCTATTGCGGGATGGCCGCTGTGGATAGTGCCATCCACGGACCATAGATAGAACGGACAGGTTTGAACCCGTGGTTTGATATTATGGATCGCCAAGTCCTCGTTCTTGAGGCATTGTTATGCTGGCAATGATTAGTTTTTAGCCAGCCAAACGATTACTGCATCTTATGTGTTGGGCTCTGTGGCTGTCCTCCGAACGCCGTCGGCCTCTAGACGAAGCCATCACGACAGGGAAAACAATAAGGCACAGCCGGAAGCAGAGAAGAAGAAACGGTCGGTGACGAGGGGAAGAGGAAGAGGAATGTGACTCGGTGGTGAACGACGCCCCGTCAATCCGCCATCCTTTCCTTTCCTTTCCGCTCCGCTAGTTACAGGTCTCGCTCGCTTGGATCTGAACCCAAGGGTTTGGGTCTGAGTGAAGCGCCACCAAGTCAATTTGAGTCTCACGATTGAAATATGGCTGCGCTTATTTGAAATAGTGAAAAGAAAAGGGAAGAGAAAAGTGGTCTGATAAGCAAACTCCATCGTGAAGAAGGTGTACTATACAGTAGTAGTCTTTATTAGGTGCGATAAGTTAACTTACACCGCACACAGACCAGTTCAACAACAACGTGGAATTGAACGCATTGGCCTCCACTCTCTTTTTGTTCCGGGCACCTCAGCTGGGGTTAGATCAAGATAGGGAGGTATAGTACGGAGTACAACATGGATCATACAAACAACAATGCCGGGTACCTTCCATTAAGGTAGTTAATAATAAAGGTTAGCCGACGGGTGTTTGAAGTGTGCTGAGCTGGCTGTTCGTTTGTGTTTCTGTCTGCGTTACAAGGCAATTACCCTGAAGCGAAGCCAGAGGAAACACAGACGAACGAGAGAGGCTAATACATGAAGAGGAGCCAAAAGTGTCGCAATTTAGCTCTCTCTTGGCGTCTCACATTGTTTGCTTCTGCCGTTGATTTGCGTAAGGTAGCGTACCTGGGCCTAGATAGTGGCGCAGAGAATGAATCATGTCAGCCAGTGATTTAATGTTTTGGGGCTTGTTTTTTGACATTTCACCTAATGCAGGGCTTGAATGGCTTGAAATGGGTTGTTTGTACTTGCAGACAGCCACAGGTACAGTGCAGCGTAGTAGTATTTACCTCCACTATCAAGCAGCGCAGGACTCTTATCACCGAGGTACTTACAGTACAAGACTGGCAGACTGACATAGCCTTTCTGACCGAAACACGTGTGCGATCAACATGCAAGATACAGCATCTTTCGGAGCGAGATTGACCTGTCGTGGCCGCGCTATGTGTGTACGAGTGCTGCACGAGGCGGGACGAGAGAGCCGAAACACTGCAACCTCCTTCAACCGCCACGATTGTACAGTACCTAACGTCAAAGTCGTTGAGCTGTTCAAGCGGCCCGCTCGCTGTACATATGTAGGTGCATGCATTGGATGCATCCATGGGTTCATCCATCCATTCATGCTTTATTATTAAACGGCGGTGCATTTGGTTTACCAGTAGGTAATGCCTGATGAGGGAACATATTTGAGCGCTTATATATGGATGTTCAGGATAAACATATCTATAACCATGTTTGTAACGTGAGTGAGGGGTCTCTCACTCGGAGCCCTGTAGACCATCCAACTCGTGGTACGCGTTCTCACGAGTTGGATGAATGAAGAAATGCAGGGTCCTCGACTAATAACTCTAGTAGCGTTGATCTTGATTTTTTGTGTCGTCTTCAAGGCCTCTCCTGTCCTGTCTTGTCTTGTCTTTGCCTCCCCCTCACCAACCCAGCCTGCCAGACTCGAGTCTAGTATGGAGTTCTAGCCAGCCAGCCCCAGTTTTGCATCAGATAGCCCGGTTTCAAGTCAAGTTGCACGTCGACCAATCGCGGGATGCAGAGCCGCCCAAAGAAATGCCCGCAGCCAGTTTCGCGTTGTTTGATGTTTCTTGTGCGGCCAATCACGCACGGACAAGGCAGCCCGGGCCCCTGGCTCCTCCAGCGTTTACATAGTAGAGAGATGCAGAGCCTGGAGATTCTACTGGCCGGAGGAATTCGACGTTTCTAAAAACTCATACACGGTCCTGCTGGGCGGTTCTGAGTTCATGGGCCCTCGAGATTCCCATGCTGCTTGGTTGGAGGAGGATTCTTCTGCCTCTGAAAGGGCTTAGCTGTGCTTCTATTCGTAGGTAGGTAGGTAGGTAGGTAGCCCAGCCCAGCCCAGCGCATCGACAGAGAGAGGCAGTAATCCATCCATATCCATCGTAATTAAGCAAAGTGAGCCAATGAATTTCACAATCTCGAGACTCTCGCGTAGACAAGGCAGGACCAGGTATTACTATTAAGATGCCCATTACTTCCGTTTCATGTCTCGACTTCTTTTTTCCCGATTATTATTATTATTACTATCACTCTTCATCCCATCCCATCCCATCCCATCCTAATCCGACTCCGACTCCACCACTTCACCTCCTCTCTCTCTCTCTCTTTCTCTCTCTCCCCCCCGTTGCGTCTGGAATTCTCGGGGCCGATCATATATTGAAAAAAGAAGTGTTTGTTTCTCGTTTGCCTCGTCTTGCCACGCCCGTTTCGACCATCCATTCCCGCATACCTCTGGCAGGTACAGCACATCCCATCCCTTGGACAACAATAATTACATACGTACCTGAGGTGCCTTGCTCGACAGGACCAGGACGGGAGTCTTGACGATTCTCGCATCATTAATCCCCCACCTAAGGTACCTACCTATAGTACCTAGTACCTAGTATCTATCGATAGGTCGGTTCTCGTTTGGTGCAGGCTCGCCAACTTCCCTTCCCTTCCCTTCAATACTCTGCGGAGGTGCAAGCTCTCTCCCTTTGTATGCAATCTTAAAATTCCAGTCCAACCTCACCCTCTGGATTAATCAAGAACCGAATAACCAATATTCCTTCCCTTGTCAAGCCGGTCTTGATACCATCATTTGGTTATATAACTCTTTGAACTCTTCTTTCCTTTCCAGAGTATCTCATCTCATCTCATCTCATCAGATCTCATCACCATCAAACATCTGTCTACACCAAATAAACCGATCTTGATCTATCGGCCAACCTTGGACATCATCCACTCACGTCACCTATTTCAAATAACTCGGTCATCTCGAGTATTCGTTCATCATTCACTTTAACCACCATTCCTCCGGTTCACTCCAGAGCACTCAGAGCCTCCCGAGTCCCCCCCCCCACACAGCTCCAGCTGTCAACTTAGACTCGCATCTCGCCCAGATCGAGCTTCACTCAAGCCACAGCGACATAAAGTTCAAAATCGCTTCATCTTATTCCCGTCCGCGCAGTTCCTGAACGGCTTTGGAAAGGTGTCGATCTTCTTTTTTCCGCTATTCGCTCATCGCCGTGCCAAACACAGGGCCTCGAACGCCTTATCCCGTACCCGGCAGAAGCAAACAGCCCTCAGCGACATTCACCTATCTTCTAGTTAGATTCGCGGCTACCGAATCTGGACCTGGACCTTGTTGCTTGCTTTAATTGTTTCTGGCATTTTAATTAATATCAGAATCAATCGAAACAAAGGACCCACGGCACGTTTCTGAAAACAACCGCCTACAATCTCGTTGTTCGGTAAAACGAACAAGAAACTACTGAGACACAGCCAATACCGAGACGGACGCAGCACAGCAACCGGCGAGACATTGTGATATTTGCTACCTGCTACGCCGCATTCTGCAACGCAACGCAACGCAACGATACGCAGTACAGGGATCATCATTCTGTTACTGTTGAGGTTCCTTTCCCTCCCAAGCCACGGTCTGCTCTCGCTCTCTTTCGCCACCCGCGAGTACCTATTCAGGTTTCTGAGTGGCATCTTGCTCTATCACCAGTGAACGAACCAAAGAAACCCCAAGCCAACCAAGCATTTATCCACCCTCCCGGCCAGACCGCCCCAGCAGCTTGTTAGTTGCATTGCTCGCTGCAGTCCACTGAATAACTGGACCTGACCTAGTCTTGAGACATCTCTCCGACTAAAGTCTTCCCCTACGACCCAGTGAGTGACCCCCCCTGTACCCTGCACGCCCCAACCCGACCCAGCCCAGCCCAGCTGCCAGCCCAGCCCAGCCCGCTTGTGGCACTGGGCTCGCTTTCGCTGTGAACCCCTGTCGGGCTTGGAGTTTTTTCAGCGAGCCTTAGCATTAGCATTAGAGACAGAGACGCGGCGCTCAGCCTCCAAAGGACACGCCCCTGCCCCCCCCCCCCTTCCATGATCCATCCTCCACATTCACACCCAAAACGTCACCCTTGGCTCCATTACTTACGAAGCCAGTTTCTTAGGGTCCTCACATGAGCCTCTGATCTCTTGATATATCTATCCTCACGCACCTTCATCTGGCTTGACCCCTGGTTCCTCTCTCCAGTCACATTCAATCAAGATATTAATCATCTGCCTCTTGCTTTTGCTTTTGCTTCTGCTTTGCTTTGCTCTGCTTTTGCAATAGGTCAAGGTTCACAGCCTATCGATTCTTTATAGGCCTATCAACCTCAACCTCACCCCACCTTCTTCACTTACACACGGTCCGCCCTCCCGTGTAGTATATCTCTATCAACCTCTCCCATCCACTCATACAACCTCTCTTCCTCCTCAAACATACACATTCACACCACAATGGCTTCTGCAACATTATTACGATACCTCACCATGGAGGAACTCAACAAGACCGCCTTGGACCAATTCGTTTACCAACCTGTGGGTCGCGATATGATCGCATACCTCGCCCAAGCCGCCCACAACGTCATTGCCTGCGACTCGACTCTCATGCCTCCCGCTCCCGCCGAGCCTCGCCAGAACCTCCCAACTCCTCCCAGGAGCCCCGAGCCCCGAACCGTTCGATCCGAAGACGGAGCTCTCCCCACCCTTGAGGAGTTCATCACACAGCTCGTCGTCTCTTCCAACGTCCAGGTCCCTACTCTCATGTCGACACTGGTCTACCTCGGTCGCCTAAAGTCGAAGCTCCAGCCCATGGCTCGCGGTCTGCGATGCACCGCCCACCGCATCTTCCTTGCTGCCTTGATTCTCTCTGCCAAGTACCTCAACGATAGCTCACCCAAGAACAAGCACTGGGCCAACTACAGCCACATCACCACCGAGTGCTACAGCTTTGGCTTCAGCCGCACCGAGGTCAACCTCATGGAGAAGCAGCTTCTTTTCCTTCTTGAGTGGGATCTTCGAATTACTGAGGAGGACCTTTACCGTGATCTCGACGACTTCCTTGAGCCCCTCCGCCACAAGATTGCCGAGCGACATGCCAGGAAGATCCGACACCGTGAGGAGAAGCGACGACAGAAGGAGCTCTATGCCGCCTCCACCCGGTACCCCAGCCCTGCCTCTTCTCGCGGCCACTCTCGCTCTCGAGGATCAACACCCGAGCACGCACGAAACCTTTCTGGAAACTTTACTCCTCCCGGTCTCAGCTACAGCAGCTCTTCTAGCTCTTACGCCTCATCTGTCTCCTCTGGCCGCGCTTACTCACAAGCTACCACCCCTCTCGAGCCCTCCGAGCCTGAGCCCTACTACTACGACTCTCAACAGGGCAGCCTCTACGACTCACCTGTCCAGATCGTTCCTGATGTTGACTACCCCAAGGCTCATATGCCTGCTGGCCGCATGCTTCCTTATGAGATCACTGCCGATGAGTACCAACAGTACCAGCAACTGCATGAGACCTCATCATCCAAGAAGCAGCAACAACATGAACACCAGCATCAGCAGCAGCGCCCAAGGCGCGGCATGTGGGGTCGTCTCCTCGGTGGTAGCGTCGCTGTGCGATAAATAGCTACCCATGATCTGGCACGCGCTCGATATCTATCTAATGCATAGTCTTGGCGTTACACGGACCGCTGTTTTGCATCACTATATCGATCTTTGCATCCGTTACTTTTCGCATCGAAAAGGAAACCTTGGCATGGCGTTGGTTGTTGATTTTTCATTTTTAAAAAACTTCTCCATCTGTTTTCTTAGAGAACCAGATACATCATGAGTTGGCCGACGAGCCGCTCAGCATTATTCCCTTTGTTCTATTACAGGCACTTTGTTTATTTTTTCTACTCTACAGTCTTTCCACTGAAAGACCGGCGTTTATTGTGGCTTGCATGAGATACAGAAGCCTCCCCGGGGATAAGGGGGCGTGTGCATTATTACTATTGGGTCACTGTCATGGGATTAGGTTGGATGGTTTCGGGATTACGCAGTATCAACGTTGTTTGACGGCCTCTACAAAGTATTACGCCCCACGATTGGTATCGGGGATATATGATGGGGGAATGGGAATAGGAGTAGGCATCATACACTGCCACATCTTGGTAGGATTTGGATCATGGAGTTATTTAATGGGGTATACATCATCGGGGGCCTAACAACAAACAACTACAACATCTAAGAACAATACAGATACCAAATTACTTAGTATTATTAGTCCCTTCAATACAAATCGGGCAACATGCCACGAACTGTCTCCAATTCAGTGTTGAGTCATCAATAGTAGTCCATGTCATGTCCATGGATTCATCCTTGCGAGGTTAACTAACTGCAAGCCATTTTCTTACAGTGAATGCCCGTGTATAAGTCAGTCCATGTTGGTAGTGCCTTGAAATAAGCCCTTCCTTATGCCTGATGATGCGCCTTTACAGGGTCCTCCCCTACAGTTTGGGGCCGTTACCAAATTTGGTAGGCTTACTTGGTACTTTGACCAATCACGTAAACGTTTCTAGTTACCGCAAACAGTCAAATCCTTCGATGTCGGATTTTGACGAGTCTGATGATGGAGGATCAGAGACGTAAGCAAACAAAAAAAGATTCCATTTGCGTGCACTGCCGAATGCAATTAATTAATAAGTTACTACAAAGAGAGAGAGTGTGTGTGTGTGGAAATTACACTACATTGCATTTTTATTGAATGACTCAAGTGAAAATACTTGATTGCGCACTCAGAGCCCCCCCAGCCCAGGGGGTGTCTACTATGCATACATCCATAATGGAGACGGTTGCGTATGCGGGTGGCGGACAAATACGAGTAGAGCTTGTTTTATGGACTTTGCCTTTGTACTGTACCTGTTTGATACGAGGTTGATTAGTGCATGATATGATGAACCTCATCATGTTTCATTCGCAATGAAACGTGTTTTGAACTCTTATCTCTACTCTACTACCTAGTATGTCCTCAACCTCAACGTGTTGTATTTTTAGCCTGCTCAATTAAGCCATGTTTTAATCATTTATACATAACATATGTACATGTTGTGTATTCTGTAGGTCGGCAATCGCAATGCTCCATAATGCAACAGCACAGACTCAATTCAGTCAGGACAGATTTAATCGATCGTGGCTGTGAGGCCATCACGGCTTGCACGGATCCCTCGGACGAGCAACGACTCACAGCTCACACCAACGATAATCAAAATGGTGTGAATGACATATTCTTTGTAACCTCCGTCGGGACCGAAGGAGAATCACATTGGGTAAAGTTTTCGAGACGGGGTGATTGCGAGAATTCGTCTATTGGTTCACAACATGAGATCTACAACATGGCATATGCATGGCACGAGGTGCGTGAGAGTCCAAGAGTAAGCTGTGCATATCCAAGAGAACCCTGAATTTCAGATTCTTGAGGCTGAGCTCGTACTATCTAAACGATGGCATAATACGCACCTACGCCATTAGGTACTGCCAACACTACCGCTGTTCCTAATACTACTCCTCCATTTCAACCTTGCGAGAGCGAAATCCCACTCCAGGAACCCGAATCCGAAGGCTCAGGCTGCTCAACACTACACTGATGCTTGATAGAGCCATCGCGAGAGCCGCCCACACCGGATCCAGCCTTACGTGTTCTCCACTTGAAGTCTTCACCGCATAGAAGCACCCAGCCGCAACGGGCACGGCAAGCATGTTGTACACAAGTGCCCACGCAAAGTTGACACGAATCCGTCGAAAGACGGCGCGGCTGAGATCCAAGAGCGTGACTACAGCCGTAAGCTGTGACGTTGCAAGCACGAATGCCGCACTGCTAATGGCTACGTCGCTTCCCGTTCCTATGGCGATGCCCACATCGGCCGTCGTGAGCGCGGGGGAGTCGTTGATCCCGTCGCCGACCATGGCGATAGTAGCGCGTTTGGTCGTTGAGCCGCGTGCGTGTAGAGAGGCTTGGAGAGATGAGATCTTAGCTGCCTTGTCCGATGGGAGAACCTCAGCCAGGACATTAGACGACGGTATGCCGACGCGCTGCGCCACCGCGCGGGCGGTGGTGACGTTGTCACCAGACAACATCCATACCTCAAGACCACGAGAAATTAACGCTCGGATCACAGGAATGGTCTCACGACGGATCGGATCCGAGATG
This sequence comes from Fusarium sacchari, assembly GCA_017165645.1. Classification (NCBI taxonomy): domain Eukaryota; kingdom Fungi; phylum Ascomycota; class Sordariomycetes; order Hypocreales; family Nectriaceae; genus Fusarium; species Fusarium sacchari. The sequence goes on from JADANP010000006.1 coordinate 1,429,468, forward strand.
GACAACGCTGCGGCAAGTGTCCAGGCATCGGCAGATGATGCTTTCGTGGCGATTACAGCAACTGACTTGGCTTCGGATTTCCAGGTATCGAGAAGTGAACTGATGTGAGGCGATAAATTTACTGAAGATTCTTGCATGAGAAGTTCGTTGCCGATAATAATGTCCATCTCTTGGTTGTCAAAGCCATCGAAGGAGGCTTTCATACCCCTTCCAGCCAACTCCTCGAGATTATGAACATTACTAGCCGGAGCGTCACCGCAGAAGGAGACGATCGCTTTGGCTATTGGATGGCTGCTGCTCTCTTCCACAGCCTTGAGTGCTGACAGAAAAGCGCTGCGTTCCTCTTCACTTGACGAAGTGTCAGGGAAGAGTACAGAATCGGTGATTTTCGGCTGTCCTCCCTCGGTGAGAGTACCCGTCTTGTCAAAGACGACGCAATCAATCTTGCTCGCCTTTTCAAACGCTTCACCACCACCCTTGGCAAGAATGCCGTGCTTAGCCGCGAGACCTCCGCCTACAAAGATGGCTGTGGGTGCTGCCAGTGCGAGGCCACACGGGCAAGCAACAACAAAAACGGCAATGGCAAACTGGAGGGCAAACACTACCGAGTCGCCATCAGAGGACTCCTCGCGTTCTGAGACCTTGCCGGAAAGGCCAAGCACCATCCAGATGATCCAGGTGAGGATTGCTATAAGAGTGATGACGGGAACGAAATAGGCGGTCAGAAGGTCGGCGATCTGTTCAATTGGTGCTCGTTTTGTCTGACCTTCTCGCACAACTTGAACGATCTGGTCTAGCATCGATTTCCCAGAGGCGCCTGTGACACGCATGGTAACGGCTGCTGCCTTATTGATTGTCCCAGCAAAGATTTGGTCTCCTTCTATCTTCTTGATGAGTCGAGATTCTCCAGTGAGGCTCGATTCGTCAAAGTTGGTTTCTCCACTGACAAGAATGCCATCGGCAGCAGGGGATGCGCCATGAGGCACACGAATTATGTCTCCAGAGTCAAGTTGATCAACAGGCACGGTGCTAGTGATCTGGCCCTCAGCCTTGTCCTTTTCAAGGAGGAGAGCTGTCGTTGGACGAAGCTTGCCTAGCATTTCGACTGCATCACCGGTCTTGGATTTACTGTACGCTTCGATGAGCCTTCCTATGAGAAGGAACAGCGTCAGGAAAACGACAGAGTCAAAATACATTTCGGCTTTAGATTCATGATGCTCTCTCCGAGATGCCCCTGCGGCAATCAACTGTGCGACCGAGGAGAAATAGGCTATGCTTGTTCCCAGTGAAACAAGCATATTCATGCTACCAAATCTGTAAAAGCGCTGAATCAAAGGCATGCGGCTTCCCCTTCGCCACATTGTTCGAACTTCTTTGATTGCTCGTACGTGAAACACATCAGCGGCGAAGAAGTACACCGGCGTAGCAAGCGCGAAAAGACTAATATCAAGGCGGCTGAGCCCTGAAACCCAAGGTGCCATGAGATACATCTTTTTGTGGTTGGAATCTGGCAGTAGGCTCATGTAAACTATGCCGAGAACAAAGGTTGGGATAGCAAAAATGAGGGTAAGGATTACACGATACAACAGAGCTTGCTGATGCTTGGCTCTGATAATTCGAGATCGTTCCTCGAGTGTGGGGGGATGATAGATCGAGGCTTTGAGGGAGTCGTCGGCTGCTTCAATGGCTTGCAAGATCTGCCTGATTGTAAATCTAGGAGCATTGGGTGTATATCGGAGTCTTAGAATAGGATTCTGGACAGTAGGCTCCTGGAAAATTTGGAGTCGACCTGGGGCAAGAGCCTTGAGGGTTGTGACGATTCGCTCTGGACATCGCTGGCAAAATATGCCGTCGACACTCACTTCGACCTCACGGTCATCGGCCTGAACCTTTTTCTCTTGTAGATTGACAACCTCGTCGATTGCAGCATCGTATCCGAGGTCCTCAACTGCATCAACAATCTCTTGAGCTCGATCACCACCTGTATATTCGATGGTTGCGCTGTTGGAAACGAGGTTGACAGCGACCTTTGTGACCCAGGGAAACTTGTCCATCTCCTGCGTGATTGTGTTGACACAAACAGCACATGTCATGCCGCCAACAGAGAGTGTAACTCGCCATGATGGAGTGGGCGACGTTCCTGTAACCACCTTTTGGAGGGGATATGGCAGAGAAGAACGTCTGGTAGGGGTATCGGAAACGACAGAAGAAACCCGAATCAGTTCTCTTTTATCATCGGATGGTGACTTTCCGGGGATTTTCTCGGATTGACATGCTTCACAATTTTCGAGGTGAGCAGCACGAGCGGCCTCTATCGCCAGAGGTGATACTTGTGGGCGCCAAAAGTGAAAGAAGGAATCCAACCAGCCATCGGAATGCTCGGCGACACGGCTACTCTCCCCTTCAACCTCGGACGTTCGATAGAGATCATTCGCAGTTTTGGCGGTTGTATTGAGGCCGCAGACTTCGAAGCCAGCGTCTTGAAGTACCGTTTGCATGCTGGCAACCGAAGCCGAGGAGTTCTCTTTGTGCTCGACTGTAACGACGGAGGTAACGAGATTTGGGGAAACCCAGAGTACATTGTCGCCAAAGGCATCGTGTAAGAGGGAGCGAATCAAAGTGACACAAGTCGGGCAGTGCAGGTTCCCGAGGAGATAGGAGGTTGTCACAACAGTTTCTGTGGAAGCCATTTTCCCCCTGGAGTGTTTCACAGTTGAGCGTTGTGTGTTGTGATGCGATACAATATAGGATGACAAGTGCTTGGTGAAGAAAGTTTCAGTTCTGTATTCACCTCGAGTGATTGAGCAGCACGCACGGGCGTTTGACAGGTGTTTTTTTGTTTTGAGCTAAAAAAGAGAATAAGCAATGATGTTAAGTCCTGTGAGTACAAAGTTGATGATTTCTAGCTGTATCGAGTTGCTTCCACGGGCAGTATTTAATTGCATTGTGTCGTGGCCAAAAACCGCACAAATGTCGCAAATGATGACTCTCTCGTCATGATGCTTTGTCACTAGTGCAATTTAATGTTGGCGATGACTTTTCTTGTTGTTCCTCGTGTTTCGGTCATACAAAAGCCATATTGACTGCTGTGATATAAATAGTGTGATGCTAGAGAAGAAAAGCTCGTGTCTGTGTGAGTTTGTGCTTCTTTTCTTTATTCAGAAACTGCCCAATGTTGACCGACCGACTGCACCTTCTCCTCGGTCAGCGCAAGGTGAATATGGTACATACCTGCCGGCAGAGCAACGGGAGCTAATCCTAGAACAGTCAAGCGCGCCATGCGCCGTTTGTGCCGTTTGTGCCGTCAGCCCGTGCCTTGGGTAGGTACCTAGGTACCTTACCTTAGTGATTGTGCGTCGTTGCCCGTCAATGGAAACCTTGAAAACAATGGGGACAATTCCAGCTCAAGATAGTAGAGATGATTAGCCCTGCGTAATTAATTGTCTAGGCAACCCTTATTAACGTCCATAACATAACTACTCCGTACATACCTATCATTATATTCGCAGCTGTGTATCGCCGAGATAGAGTCTATGCCAGGGATATACTCATCACCTGAAGCTTCTTTCATCTTCTTCCCTCAAAAAAACGTGATCTAGAGATATATCCCAATGGATATCTTGGCAAACGAGACCATGCCTCCCCTAATCATGCCACCTGAACATGACTGACAATGGGCAAAAAAGCCCTCAATAGGTAGGTAGGGACTCATTATGACCTACCTAGGGGATACGAACAAAAACAGCAGAAGCCAAACTACCTTAATTTAGCCAAGACATTTTCGCAAATCTTTTAGTCAAATAATCGTGACAAAGGATGGTCCGACTAGATCTCCCAGGCCCAGGTTGAAAAGAGCGCAGTTATGGATGGGCCTCAGTCATGGATACGGAGGAGTAGACAGTTAGTACCTGGCCAAAGCTCATGTCAGCTCGCGTGATCTGGGTATGGATTCACCAGAGGGAATTCGACAGAAATTGGTAGTTGTTGAGTTCTGGTGACAAGTCGGGAGCAACCTACTAAGCCGGGGCATCAAAAGTCCTATTCGTTGGGCAAATCATGACGGGGAAGCAGTATCAGGACTGCCGCGCTGCCCATGTCCCTCCTCCTTCGAGCCGCTCATGGATGGTTGGTTGATTCTCGGGGGGCATGGTCTGCCGCTACCTACCCTACGTAGGTAAGGTAGTTATGCACTAACAAACGTGGGCTTGTCGTAAACCTGAACCTGAACCTTATAAACGACAACCAACAAACATTCGTCTTACACGACAAGACGCTCTTCATAACTTGATAAGCTTTCTCCTCCACATACATATCCGAGCTTGTCTCAACTCCAGGAAATTGCGGAGAAGCTGCTGATTGTTGGTATTCCATTACGTACAGACCCAGCTTGCCATCTCAGAAGGAACAAGAAACCTCCCTGCGTTGCGGGGGATCCAATCAGCAGCATATTATCTTCTTGGCCCTCGTCTGGGGGAGGGGCAAAAGACATCCTTTATGTCCCGTTAGTTAGGCCAGAGACGGCTATGAGCGGATTGGCGTTGCAATTTGAACGCCTGCGATTATGACCCCAATACCAAGCTTTCCAACTCCCCAACCATCCTCCTCCAGGCCCCAAGCCTTTCCATCTATCTCCCAAGACTTTTCCAAGACTTTCCCACATGCCCTTCGTGGAATGATCAGTTCCCAATCTCACTCCTCGCCAAGCGCACTGACGCCCGCAGATGAGATACTGGCCTTCAAGGTTGTTCTCTGTGCTATCGCATCGGATGCCCTCACGCTGCCTTTCTCCATCGCCTCTGTCGGTGCCCTGGTGTAGGCATCTTCTGCGGAGAGAAACAGGATGCACTGATGCGCCATTTGGTAGCTTTAGATCAAGCCATCCTTTTTCACGTATTTTATTCAGTGGGCTCAAGTGGATATTAAAACGTAATAAGTCGATGCTCTGCGGGGTGAAGGCATATTCGCTTTGGTTGCCTGGAATAATACGCTACCCAGTATGTCTCCAACGTGAAGAGGCCCGTGTCGAGCGTTGACCGTAGCATCGGCCGGCGGACTTTCAGCTATAGAGGGATAGGCTCCAACACCCATGGCCATTCGCAAATATCCCTCGTTGCGATGAATATAGCGCTGAGCTGGAGCAAGACGAAACGAGGGAATCTTGAGGTTGGCGCGTACCGCTAAAGGGGGGGGGACTGCTCATTGTCGTATTGTCCGAAATACAGGCGACCCCCAAAATGTCGACATAAGGCGTCGTCGACTCTTCTGAGTAAGTTTCCAGAACCTTTTCTTTTTTGGGGTACGTAGCAGGCGTTTGCACGGAAGCTAGTGAGGTGCTCTAAACCGGCTACTTAGCGCTTGGGATACAGGCAGATTGCCTGTTTCTGCCTCTGCCTCTGCGCTGATTGATTCGCTCGGAACCCGAGTCCGGTTATGCTTAATCGCTTCATGCGGCAATTGTAAGGATGCCATGCCCGGTTATCTCCTGACGCTGCCCTCCAAAAAGTCCCTATATTAGTACCTACTCTGTACAATCGCGGCGTTACCTGACGGCGTACGACCTGGAACCAGAATAAGGAGTTGGAAGTCTTTCTTTTGCATGAGATCGTTCCGAGGCAATGGGTGGCATGGATCCTTGATGGAACGTAGCAATCGTCCGCGTGATGATCCAAGACACGGTCAGCCAAGAGAACGGGGCAAAATATATCCACATGAAAGCCATCTCGGCAATTTATGTATGTACTATGGCACTCTGATGCTGAGAGACATTCGATAGCTGGTGAGGATGTCTGACACAAAATTAGAGGCCAGGAGAATCAGGGACTTCCTGAACAATCTCCCCCCAATGGCCCACGGAATAGGAGCGCGGTTGGAGTTGGAGCAAAAGCTATTAACGGAGGACAACCCCCAAATTTGGTTGCAAGGAAAACAGTGCCAGGGTTTAGTTCAGAGTTCCACCCCCAGGGCAGACATGAACAGGCACACCGAGACCCTTGCTTCAACTCCTGATGATGAGGTGGAGATGCGAATACACTTTCTCGGGCTTGTTGGAGACCGCTGATTCAGAATTGGTGAGCTGGTGTTCATATCATTGAACCTACGGAGCACCGACCCTAAGTAGGTACCTTCTCATTCGTCCCATGCCTCCCCGGCTCCTATCGCGGTGTGCTCTTGTCCGAGGAGTGCATGATGGCGAGACAACTCATTTGCCGCTTCAGGTACGAGAACTGAGTTAAAATCCACCAGGTAATGCCGTTAGTCATCCTGCGTTTATAGTATCTGTACCGCTAGTCGAGTAGCTAGGTAAGCACGCCACATCGCCCATTCGCTTCTGGTGGGTTGTTGATTGACGTGATGCTGCTTCACGAAATAATGTAAGCTATCATCGCTGGATGATTGCTATCTCCAGCATCAACACAGCGAGCCAGATCCCTGACACCTTATCTCTCGTCGAGATACGCGGGGACTTGAGCAAGTCTCGGCACTGCGTTATCACTCTTGGTATTTCGTAAAACATGCAACAACTTAGAACGTACGGCGTGCTTGGCTAGATAACACCAGCACTCATGCCCCGCCTGTGCAATCCCCATCTCTGCGGCATGGAGCTCATCCTAGTAACTAATGCATGGTACTCTGTCATGTGTGGCGGCTTGGCTTGGGGAGAATGTACAACATGTTACGGGCTGGAATAGTGCCTCGACTTCTTGGCTCTCTTGGCTCTTCGTTCGCGCGACCAGAGCGACTCGTCCGCTTGCACTTTCTCTTGGCATCGTCGCCTCCTCGGGCAAATCCTGACTCTCAATCAACCAGTACTCCTTGGTCTTCTCCACAACAATGTCTGCCAACAATTGACTCTGAGTCGGCTTACCCGAGCTAACAGGCTACCAGGTCATCAAGACCAAGGAGTTGATGCTTGCCGTCTTGGCGAGGGAGAAAGAATTTCGTAATTCTCACCTTCTGTTCTTAGCCAGGCCAAGCTCGAGTGTTTCTTTCCATGTGTCGCATCTTTGCTGGTTTCGGCACGCGATTCTCTGGGCACTTCATCCATGCCCTGGTGTCGCTCTCTTGACAGAATCTCTTGATGCTCCGTAACATCTGCTCCCACATAGTCAGCTTGGCTTGGCGATAGCGAGTGCCATGAGGTATATAAAGCTGAGGTGTGCTCTTGACCTTTGACCAGGAATTGTAGTGACACTCCTCTTCTCCATTGAGTCTTTTGCCAAAGCCTCTCCACGGTCCTGCCTTGCCTTTAGTCTTGGAAACTCAAGCCAAGCTTGCTGTTCTTGCAATGGCCACCAAAGATGAGTTCAAGGATGTGTCCGAGGCACACCCGGTACAGGTGCCTACCAACGCCAGCAGCGACATTCCTCACGACCATGTCGAGGAGCAGATTGTAAAGAAGCCATGGTGGCATAGTTTCAAAGAACCCGGCTCGGCTCTTCAAATCATCGTAGCCGCCCTGCTCGCTATCGCCATCGGCGTGGTCGTCGCTACCCAGGTCGACGATATTCCGGAGGCTGCTCCCATCCTGGTTGGTATTATCGGCAACATGTGGCTAAGAGCCCTCAAGGCAGTTGGTAAGTTCCCCGTTGACTTGAAGCCAGCAGCAGCAGCTTCTTGTTCTTGTTCTTCTTCGACCAGAGTCGGTCGCTGACCAGTTGCAGTCCTTCCCTTGATTGTCTGCTCCATGTTGCTTGCTGTGACCAGACTCCGAGAGATGAGCAACGGGGGTTCTCTTCTCGCGAGATGGACTGTCGGATACTACATCATCACCACTCTCATATCCATCACACTGTCTTGTATCATGATGGGCCTCGTCTGGACCAAACAGTACTCGGTGGTCGGCACTACCCCGCTTGATCAGGAAGAAGAGGAAAAGCTCAAAGAAAATGATCGCAGCATCCCCGTGGTAGTGCAGGATATGTTCTTCTCTTTGATCCCCTCGAACGTGGTCAAGGCGTTGGCCGAAGACGAATTACTGGCAGTCATTATCACTGCCATCATCGTCGGATACCTCATTGAATCCCCTCGCTCGCCCATCGTTCGCGTTACCGAGGAGATTGAACGTATGATCACCAAGATCATCAAATTCCTCATCGCGGTGGCCCCTATCGGTGTCTTCTTCCTGATTTTGCCCAACCTGATGAAGCTTGACATTGGTGAGATCGGCAAGAATCTGGGTCTCCTCATCGGTGCCACCCTGTCCACCATGCTCATCCACATCCTGATCATCGTGCCTATCATATTCTTCGCCTTCACCAGGATGAATGCCTACTCGTACTGGCTCAAGATCTCGCCTGCCTGGATCACTGCATGGGGAACTGCTTCGTCTGCTGCCACTTTGTCGGTCACTCTTCGATGCGCCAAGGACCGGGGTATTCCGTCCACCATCTACAAATTCACTTGTCCTCTGGGCTGCCTGATTAACATGGACGGGTAAGTTGCTGCCTTGTGATCTTTACAGCGCAAGACTGACCTGATAACAGCACCGCCATCTATCTCCCTGCGGCCGTTGTCTTCATGGCTGCGACGCAAGGCATTACCCTGGGCCCTGCCGACTATGTCATTGTTGCACTGCTGTCAACGCTGGCCTCTATTGGTGTATCTCCGATCCCCTCGGCCTCGCTGGTTCTTTCAATCATGATTGCTCGCTCGGTCAACGTCGACCTGACCAACATGTATGCTGTCATTGTGGCTATTGATTGGTTCCTCGACCGCTTCCGTACCGCTGTCAACGTTTCCGGCGATCTGTTCGCGTCTATGATCATCTACAAGATGACCAAGATCGAGGATCCGCCTGAGGTTGTGGAGCAGAACGCCCGAGAGGCTGATGAGAGCGAGAAGGATGCTTCCAACAAGGTTTAGGAATAAGCCATGGATGAAGTCTTTTATAGCCGGCGTTGTAGCGATGTGAATTTGAAGCTCGTTAGTTGAATAACGTAGTTGAGATGAAGAATTGATCAAGGTCTTTGAATTCAGTGACTCTTTCGTTGGACGGCGATGTGTGAGTGATAAATGTCATGACTCAGGCCAAGACCTTGTGCCGATGAGCAAAAGGCTTAGCCTCTGTGATGCTTGGCATGAGGTAGACATAGAGAAAATTAAGTGCTTCGGAACTTCGGGGCTCAGGATAAAGTCTCATAGAGAAATGTCAATAATTGTGAGGCATACATATACGCCCTCTTGTAGCGATGCATCATGGGAGAGGACCAAGGACATGAAACAAAAATGCAAGGAACAGAAGCAAAAAGAACAAATTTACTCAAAACCAGGCCATGGCTAAATACCCTCAATAAATAGGGACACGAGAGATACACAATTGAGGCGGAGGCTTGAAGAGCCTAGTCTTATCTAGGTAGGTAGGTAATAAAGCTGACCTCCCCGTTTCCCTCTTCTGTTGCTTCTGTTGCTTCTAGACCCTCTAGACTCCCAACGAATGCGAGCCGCGGTATTGTAAAGATACCTGAGTTAAAGGGGCGTGTACGTGAGCACTTAATGCGGTACTTAGTAGACAAATGTAACAAGGCGTTTCGCGACACCACTGCAAAAGTGGATTCTTGGTGTTGCTCAGAAACAAACCACTGAGCTGGGGTTTGAAATGTTAGTATGAACTTCTCCTCTCAAAATAGGTAGGCATCCCCTTTGTGTTTTGATTCGGGATGATAGGTTTTCTTATCAACAGCCGAAATCAAGATATAACTAGTTACTTGTATTGCCTGGGGCATGCCTTAGCATATCTTCACCAAATAAGATTAGCTCAAGAACAACTGCACTATACATACAACACTGGGTACTCAGCGACAACCGATACAAAGCTTCATCTGCAGGGTCGTTTCTGTCATAGCCGTTACGTGTCCACTGCCGAACAACCCTACATCGTCGCAAATATATGTCATTGCTCATACAACCTCTGGAACGCTACATTTTCCAGTATCCTCGAACCGTTGATACTGGAGATGTCGTTTCCCCCAGCCCCCAACAGCTTGTCATACTTGCCCATCGCCATATTCATGAGAAAAGGCCCAAGTTTCTCCGTTGGGCTATGCAACGATTGAAGTACGGTTCTCATGAGGGGACCCATGAGCAAATACATAGCATTGTAGAGCACACCAGGGTTGGGAATATATGGTTTGATAGCCTCATGATTTGTGGCATCTACCCCAGCGGGCCGTACAGACTCGACGTGGAATTTTGTCGGCGCATGTAGCTCAGAAAGTGCCCTCTCAGTCTCGCCCTTCACACGACCAAAGATGGGTGTAAATGAAGTCGGCTCATGGGTGGCTCCATGCCCAGAAACGTATATGAATCGGAAAGGTTCCTTGGTAGGTGATATCTTGGAAAAGGCTTTCGCAGCAGCAATCGGAAAGTCTTTGGTGATGGTGACATATTCGCTTTGCCGCACCTTGTCAGCTTATACAAATTTGGACAATGAGCAATTGGATGCAAACCTACTCTTTTGTCACCTTGGTCTGGCTGATTCCCAATGCCCAAACTACGCCGCTTGCGCCTTGAAGCTGATCAAGGACTTCTGAATTGTATCTCGTAAAGTCATTGTGAGTGATGACATTGACTCTATGATCACCTGCTGCCATCGGCACTGGTCTGCGGCTCAGTATTGAGATCTTGGTGATGTCTTTTGACTTGAGCATAGCGTCAAGCACGCCAGAGCCAACGAGGCCAGTGGCTCCAGTAAGGATGAGATGCATGATATTCGGGAGTCGTTGATTATTTCAGGCTGTAAGTGGAAAGTTGAAGAAACCCAGGGGTCAACACTTTGAAACGGAATCGAGGTAAGAATGTGAGCAGTCACCTGAAGTACAATGCTGCGGTTGATTCTTTGGCAAGGCCCGACAGAGCTATGAGATAGCGTTATTTTCAAATGGCGATCCGACGAGTTTTGTAATACTTTCAACCAAGGTACATACCTAGTAGTGTCGGAACTCGTGATGTAACTCCATGGCAGGCCACGGATTTAGGATCTAGTGCTAAATCCGTGTTTCGCCAACCTCATCAATATTTCTAGGTACCATTGCAAATATCAAGACCCCATTTAAGATTCACAGATCGCAGAGGCAATAGAGGTAGATATATTTGCCTTAGTATATGTTGGTGCTAGTAGAGCTGAAACTTTTACTGCGGCTTTCCCCAAAAAGAATATCATTTGAGCATCCTCCATCTTTCGAGGTACATAGGTACCTACCTATTCAAGATCCATCCAAGCAGGGGGGTTCGATTAACCGTGCAGGTCTGGGGGCTGCTCTAACGCGAATTAGTATAGTGCCCGTTCTGCCCACTTTTCCGTGTAAGCTGCTGGATACTCCAGCGATTTTGACACTGCAGTTTCCATCTTCAAGATTATCTTATATCTCTGATCTCCGGCGCGGGCGAAATTCAGTTCATAACAGTCTCTCATAATTCGAGATTCTTACAAAGAATCTGTCCACTATTCACTCTCTAAAACCGACCTTACTCGTGCTTCTCTCAGGCTTGGAAGAGATCAACATATACACATCGTCAATATACTTCCAGGAGTTACTTAAACCCCAAGAACTAGATACATATAATTGAAAGGAAACGTTTATCTCAATCAACATGGACTTCATCACCGTTTACATCCATCCATGCTCAAGTGCGGTGGATATTGGGCGGACCATAAACAGAGGGGCAAAGGCTGACACCACTACTACTTTGAGCCTCACTTTATTTGCAGATTATAAGAGACATGTCTGAGCGCAGAATGAAAACTTTCTGAAGGTTGAGAACGAGGAGCAGTTAACTCAACACGAGAATAAGACGGTCCAAGACCGATCACTGGTTTCTAGTCATAAAAGAATTTAAACCCTTTCAAGTTTTCAATAACATGTCTCGTGAAGTGAAGTACCACAGGGGAAATGTTCATAAAGACTCCCAGGTCAAAAGATTTGGTGTTGATATGCATTGGTAAAGATCGAATCAATTCTATGTAAAAACAAAACAGTCTCTATCCCATGTATGCTTATTCTCAATCCCAAAACGCCTTGCTTGATCATGCCTCCTGTCCACAGTTTCTTATTTTAGTCGAACTCGGGCTAAAAGAATCGAGAATCATCTGCTTTGAGCAAAGTTGTTGTTGTTGGCGATCAGGTTTGGCGAGCCTCGGCGGCTACCAACGACCTTGTTACTGGTAGCGTACTTCTTGATGTATTTGGTTGTGGTATCAACGCCGGTAATGCCGTACACCGACTGCGCGTACAGTACAAGACCAGAAACATGAGGAGTGGCCATTGAGGTGCCGCTCTCAATATACGTGCCGTTGTCGCTGAGCCACGAGGCAGAAACTACATCAACACCCGGAGCCATCATATCAACAGAGCTGCCGTAGTTGGACCAGCTGGGAATGCTCCAGTTCTTGTCAATGGCCCCAACAGTAATGGCCTGAGGGGCTGAAGCAGGAGATTTAGTATTGGCGTTTGTTCCCTGGTTTCCGGCGGCGACCACAAAGATGACTCCGGACTTGGCGGCGTTCTTGATAATGTCGTTGAGCGCCCCCGATACACCATCGATACCAAGCGAGAGGTTGATCACAGAGAACTCTTGTCTTTTCTTCTTGATGATATCGTTGACGGCCCACTCGATACCGTTGAGAATTACGGAGAGATCTGCAGAGTCGCCCTGAAAGACTTTGACGGAGATGATCTTGGCCTTCTTAGCGACTCCGAAGGTCTTTCCCGCAATGGTTCCAGCAACATGAGTACCATGACCCAGTCGATCAACATAATCTTTTCGGAAGGCTGTCCAGCCATTCTTGGCCCGGCCTTGGAACTCCTTGTGCGTGGTACGGACACCGCTATCAACAAGGTAGGCAAACGAGTCAGAACCGCTTTGCTTGTGGTAGAGATAGTTCTGGAAGCCCTTGTTGCGGTGTGAGATGGTTCCGAGGCCCCATGTGCTTGACTTTTGGTTGATTTCGCTTCTCTTCTCAAGCTGATCATCCTCATCCTCTTCTTCAGTGTCCTCGCCTCCTTGAGTTGTGGTTTCTGCTGGTGGTGCTGGTTCCACGGGTTGTTCTTGACGCTTGGAAGCGCCCCATGTTAACTTGACTCTACGGTCAGGCTCAACACGGACGACCTATTTCGGTGGTTAGACATCAAGCACGTTGATAAGGTTTGGATATCTTACCTCGGGACTCTTCTTAATCTGCTTTACCGTCTCATCGTCGAATGTACCAGAGTATCCGTGAAAACCAGCCTCGGTCTCAAATGTCTTCTCAATGCCATTGCCGCCATCACGCTTCTCGAGACTTCGCTTGTGGACGCCGTCAACCCATTTCATATGAGCCTCAACTGCAGGAGCCTTGATCTCAGACTTGAGGGTAATGATGTAGCTGCCAGGGATTGTACTGTCGACACCAGAAGGAGTTGTAGGTGCTGTTAGACAACAGCCAAGGAGGGTGGTAGCAATAACTGCGAAACTCTTAAGTTGAACCATGGTTCAAATGATGGTGTGAAGATTAATGGAAGGAGGGACAAGGGGTGGGAAGAGAGCGTATCTTGATAATGAATGAGAGTGTTGGTTATGAAAGAAGGTCAGGTTCTCTTCGGAAGTTCTTGTTTCAGGCTTAAGTACGAATCAGGGATTGTACTAGAAGCCTCTTCTCGGGTGAGCCATGATTCTATGCCATCATACCAGGTTTCTGGGGCGAAACGGACGAGACCCTGAAGAGGCATCATTGCCATGACCAGCTCCACGATTAAGCAAGCGCCTCATCGTAGCCAAATACCGGATATGCCGCCACCCAGACCCAATTTGACGCAGGAACAATGATTTCAGAAGCCAGAGAATGGAGGCGCCGCGTGGCCATAGCTCTAGCCAGACATTAACGGGCAGATGGCCGCCCGTATAGGCAAGGAAGCGATGGAAAACCACGCGATGGCTTCGCAGTGGCCACCTAGTCAAGCTCAGAGAGTGCTAGCTGGCCCATGCCTCAATAAACGGATCTGGAGATGTGATGACGATCCATCCCATGAGTCGTGCCTTGACCTATATGAAGGAATTTCGGTAGTGGCCAATTATGTCTGAGGATATAGCCCGGAAATGGTCTAAGTTCCCGGTAGTCTGGTCCAGACATATAAGCCGCATTCCTCTACCCAAACCACGACGCACACAGGGCCCAGAGCATTGGATCAAAACTCTCCGGTTACTCCACAATTCGAAGCTGGATTGTCCTGTCTGACGCGGTTCGACGCTGCTGATAATCATCGAAGGTTCAAATATGAGTGTTTTGGCACCTAAACTGGTGTTCGAGCTATCGGCAAACTCCATCTGCCAAACGACGTATTTGAGTAAGTATTGAAGCTAGAGTGCGTAGCTCTCTAGCAACATGAAAAACCGCCTCTTGCGTAATGCAAATAGCTATTGTTTGCCAAGATTGAGTTCATGGCAGACATTTGCATACCTTGATCGTGTGAGGCATCAATGATCAGGCCTCTAGCACCAGTCTTTAGTATTTTTTGTATTGCCGACTCGGGTCCTGTTCTTGTAGGAGTTCAAGATCTATTTCTTGAACAAACCGAGACATTCCTTTTTCTCTTACCTCCATGACAGACGTCATGAGCGGTTGCCATTTGAAGATCATTCATTACCAGGTCATTCAGAAGCCCTAAATAATGGATGTCAGATGGCATCACACGCTCACCACAGGTACACTATAGTATGTGTGCTTCCCACCAAGATACCAAGCATACACGATTTGTAAGTGACAAAATATGAAACCGGCCATCATAATGAACAGCAGCTGCTGCAGAATGTGTGCCAAGTCATACGATGGAATTCGGTGGCAAATGCCCTTTGATCTAGATCATGACTCGGAATTTGGCCAAGCGCGCTGTTGCATGAATACTTCATAGTTGATCACTGGCATTTACAAAGGTGCGGGCGTCAGTTCACGATGTGGCACAAGTCGTAAGCATATATGGCTTGGCAAGTTCCTCTTGGCTGAATCACGGACATATTTCAAAAGACACAATGATAGACGCGATAACTCTATCCTATATCGTGGCCAAGAGTGTTCCACTCAGCCAGTGACAAGTAAAGAATGTACGACAATCGCTGATCTGTGTATTGGTAATAATGGTGTTTGATATTTATAGAGGAGTATTGGCAGATTCGCGGACCCCATACTATCCCATGTGCGATGAAACATGTGCCTGATAGGAGAGATAATATATAGCTTTGATATAACCTTTTCCGTTTCTCCTTTCTCGCTTTCAGAAAAGCCAAGTCACTGTCACGATGACAAGGCACTCTGATTGTGTTCGACTTCATAAATAGACAACTTTTGAATAGCTATATCTCCCAGAAATGCCTATGTCTCTACAATGATGCACAATCCAGTCTTTTACTTATATTGATATATAACAATCAATGATCTACTATCTATATTACTCATGTAAGGACCAGCACTTGGACCGCTATCATCGATGTGAGACACAGGTTTATCGCAACTCATTCTGTCATCACCGAACAAAATCAAGCTTGCATGAATCACACAGTCATCATATGTTATTAACCTACTGGAAATCACGAAGATTTCGAGTGATGGATGAGATATGTCTGTCGAAGGAGTTTAGAAACAGACCCCTAGAAACATGTTATCAAGCTGACTCATCAAGTTGACGAATATCACTTCCTGCCACGCTCTCGTCAACTAACTAAAAGATTGTATGCGAATACATATGAGATAGTATAAGCAATACTAAACACTGTTGATTGATTGGATCTTGAGACTCAGAAGAGTCTCGGTGTTGCCTCCGAAGCTTACTAAGATTGATGGTCAAGCAAAGAACGGCAACCGATAGCGAGACCGCCGACTGCCGGTCGGACCATCGGGGGCGCTAGAAAGAAAAAAAGTTGCCCCCGGCAGGAGGGATCGGAATTTCGGGGTCTCCATTGGGAACCAGTCTGTCATGTGGGGTAGCAAATAAATTGACGACCACTCAGGAGCGGAAATCGCCCTATAAGCTGCTGCTTCTGTTTTTGTCATCCGACTTTCCCATCTTGCGACATCAAAGTCCTTTCCGAAGTCGGCCTAGTTCAATTGCGTGATTCTGTCGAAGCATCAACAATTCTCAAGACCGAGCAAGATCCGTCCATTTCAAGGGCAGAGACAGGGGAAAATAGAGCAAATCGGCGCCATGGCTTTCCTTACGGTTACTCCGTTGAGTCGCCTCTTGAAGGGTTCTTTTGCTTCTCTTATGACTCCGCCCTCTTCTCTTTCTCCTCTCTCTCTTATTCAGTCCTTCATCACCCTGAAAGTATCTCATCTCGCTTCAGAGCCAGCGACTTGAGCTTCAGTTGGTAGACCATCTCTTTTGACTTTCAAGTCAATAGTCAACCGCGGGGTTTTGTTCTTTTCCCTCATCGGCTTTGAAGAACTCTGAAGAACCTCAAGATGCCCCATCAAGAATCCGCCCCTGTGGCCAAGACCAACTCGGCAGACTTCAACAAGTTGTCGTCCAGTCTCCCTTTCGGCCAGCAGGTTCCTCTATCATCAATCTCTGGTCCGACTTATGTGACCGCCCAACTCCTCGTTCAGCAGATCGCCTACAAGCTTTCCGATAAGATCTTCTCTTACTCTCCCGAGACCTTCGACCTCGATATCGCACTCAAGGAGTGGGCTTCCAAGAACGAGAAGAACATCCATGGATACTCCACCGAGGTTCTGCCTCTCCAGACTCGAATTGGCGCTGGTTCTCTCGCTCTGGGCTACATCTTCTCTCCCGACTTCGATGTCTCCAAGCGTCACATCCCCCAATCCCTGGTTGCGCCCTCAGGCAGCCTCCAGCAACTGCGCGGAACCCTCGACCAGCTCTCTCTCCTCTACGGCGTTTCCAGCCCCTTCGTCGCCCACGTCGCCGCTCTCGACTATTCTGATAGCAAGGGTCTGATCTCCAACTACGACTCCGCTCTACGCCTTGCCGAGGACATTGGTCTTGGACTTGTTGCTAGCACCTCCACCTATGAAGCTCAGCACATGTCCATCTTTGCCACTCTCTTGGCTACTCTCCTTCCTACTCTCCATATCTATGATGGTGTCCGCGTCGCTCGCGAGACTCTCCGTGTCGTTGATGCTCTGAGCGAAAACGGTGTTGCCGATCTGTACAGCAAGCTGTCTGCTGAGGCTGGCAAGCTCAACACTCGTCTTGACACCGCCGGCAAGGTTGTTGAGCTTCTCAAGCTCTTCAACGATGAGCTCGGCACCGTCTATGAGCCTTTTGAGTACCACGGCCATGAGTCCCCTGACGTCGTCCTCGTTGCTTTCGGCAGCGTCGAGTCACAGGTGGCCAAGGAAGTTCTGGCTAAGCTCTCTGCAGATGGCGCCAAGGTTGGTGTCATCAATGTGCGAATCTACCGCCCCTTCATTGAGGAGGCTTTCATCAAGGCCATCCCTGCTTCTGCTCGTACAATCGCCGTCCTTGGTCAGGTCAGCAACGAACTCGCTGTGGAGGATGAGGCTACCCAATCTGCTCTTTACAGTGATGTCCTGACTGCTGTCACTTTCTCTGGTAAATTTGACACCGAGCCTGCGGTTCTTGACATTAAGTACACTCCTGCTCAGACTTTCACTCCTCAGGGTCTGGTCAACACTCTCCACAAGATCTTTGGCAACGAGGGCGAGGCCAAGAAATTGCCTTCTCTCGTCCAGGCTCAGCAGTTCACCTTCTGGGACCTCGATAACTCATCTGCTCTTAACTCTCCCAGTGTTATTGGCAACCTGCTCTCCAAAGAATCCACCTCCAACGTTTATGTTAACGAGATCTTCGACAACCTCACCCAAGGCGGTCTCGTTCGAAGTGACATCCGAGCCTCCAAGAAGGCCCTCGAGGCTCCTTACGACATTGGCGACGCCAATACCATTGTCGTCGGTGACGAGAAGATTCTCCAGGAGGTTGATGTCCTCAAGGGCCTCGTCGAGGGTGGCAATGTCATTGTGAAGCTCTCCAACTTCAAGGATGATGAGGTCGAGAAGCGTCTCCCTCTCGCATTCCGAAAGGGACTTCGGGAGAAGGCGGCTGAGCTCTTCATCCTCGACTCTTCCTATTCCCCTGCCTTCGAGAAGGACCCTCTCTTCTCCAAACTGCTACTCGAGCTGTCCTTTCTGAAGGTTGCTCTTCCTGACTATACCCCCGAAAGCATTGCAAAGCATATCCTCGCCGAGGGTCACCCTCCTACCCTGGAGGAGTCCATGGATGCCGTTGGCCTTTGCCTCCGTCATTTCGAGGTCCCCTCCACCTGGGCCGAGGTAGGCGCCGACTTTGTTGACCCCAATCTTCCTGCTACCATCCAGAGCAACAGCTTCGTTGTCCACGACAAGGAGGAAGCTGAGGAGACTTTCGAGCTACGTGACTGGCAGGCTGCTGCCAAGTCCCTTGCTTTCAAGGAAGCTTATGGCACCAAGAACGTTCTGCGACCCGAGTTGTCTGTCAAGACCTCCACCATCACTGTCAAGGAGAATCGCCGACTTACTCCTCAAGACTACGACCGCAACATCTTCCACATCGAATTTGATCTTGGTGACTCTGGTCTGACCTACAAGATCGGTGAGGCTCTAGGGATTCACGCCGAGAACGATGAGGAAGAGGTCAACCAGTTCATCGAGTTTTACGGCCTCAACCCTGCCGAGCTCGTTCAGGTTCCTGCCCGCGAGGATCCTGCGCTCCTCGAGACCCGTACTGTCTTCCAGGCCCTCGTCCAGAATGTCGATATTCTTGGCAAGCCTCCCAAGCGCTTCTATGAGGCCCTTGCTGAGTTTGCTACTGATGAGGCTGAGAAGCAGAAGCTTGAGGCTCTTGCCAGCCCCGCTGGTGCTGAGGATCTGAAGCGCCGCGCCGAGGTCGATACCGCTACCTATGTTGACATTCTTGAGGAGTTCAAATCAGCTCGCCCAAGCTTCCACGACCTCATCAAGATTGTCAGCCCAGCCAAGCGCCGAGAGTACTCTATCGCCTCTGCTCAGGCTGTTACCCCCAACTCAGTTTCTCTCATGATTGTCGTCGTTGACTGGGTTGATCCTCGTGGCCGTACTCGTTATGGACACGCTACCCGCTACCTCAGCCGTCTCCCAGTTGGTGCCAAGGTCACTGCTTCAGTCAAGCCTTCGGTCATGAAGCTTCCTACCAAGGACACTGCGCCCCTCATTATGGCTGGTCTCGGAACGGGTCTTGCTCCTTTCCGTGCCTTTGTTCAGTACCGTGCTATGCAGAAGGCTCAGGGTAAGGAGATTGGCTCCATCCTCTTGTACCTTGGATCCCGCCACCAGCGTGAGGAATACCTCTATGGTGAGGAATGGGAGGCCTATCTGGCCGCTGGTGTTGTCACTCTTATCGGATCTGCCTTCTCTCGTGACCAGCCTCAGAAGATTTACATTCAGGACCGCATGCGTCAGACCCTTAAGGAGATCGCAAAGGCCTACATCCAGGACGAGGGTAGCTTCTACCTATGCGGTCCTACGTGGCCCGTGCCTGATGTGACCAAGGTGCTCGAGGAAGCTATCGCTCATGAGGCCAAGGCTGCTGGCAAGAAGATTGATCCTCGCAAGGAGATTGAGAAGCTCAAGGAGGAGGGACGATATGTCCTTGAAGTTTACTAGCCGATCAACGTCTTTCATGACTTGTTCTCAAAATGGTGCTTGGGATAGTATAGAAAGCATTGAAGCGTTTGAATTTTAACTATACGAGTCTATGTTTACATCAAGTCTTGTGCATTGTGACGCTTGTTATCAACCCAGATACAGGCCTGACATTGTCAACCCACAGATCCAAATCCAAGGCTTCTGGATTACTTATTAACCAACATTGGCAAGCTTTCGTCGGGGCCTGGTGAATGTGCTCCAGGTACGTCCCTCTGCAAGGCGTCGCCCTCGGTCCCTCGACACCCTCTCACAGCCCAACGAGAGCCACGTCTAGGACGATCTGTCCTCGTCACCTCCTCATCTGGTGACCTCTCATGCCCTCTCAGCACATCAACCTGTGCATTGGTGGCTTACGCGCGCGACTACCGGCAAATCTAAGAGAGATGTGAAATTGTTACCCGCCTTAACAATAATCCCAAGTTGTTGCCCAACCTCGAGATGATCTCGAGTGGGATAAGTGTTCTAGACCACGAGCGAAAAGCAAATATCACGGGTGGTGAAACCTACTAGCGACCAAACAAGACAGGATACCCGCCGCGGTGAGAACGAATATGGAAATCCGAAGGGCTTCGTTTCTTTTTGTCTCTGGAACCGAAAGGCCCTGCAGATCCTTTTGGGCATCAACCGCAGTTATTGGCGCTCAGCCCAACCGGTGAATGCTCAATGCCCAATATTTGCTCACACGAAGGGAGGAGCCTAGGGAGCCTACCTAGGAGGAGGGGGGGGGGGATCATGGATGATGGATGCGCCGCGGAGATGATATCGAGATTGCTTGCATGGATGTGTCGCTGAAAAGAGTATTCCGTGGTGATGGAGGCTGACGGAAGATCCTGTGAGCCTGTGAGGGCTTTTGAGTTTTGAGCGACCGGTGAAGGTCTAAGCGAACCGATGATAGCCATCCGGCATGGTTGGAATTGCAGATATTGTTTCTACATACCCAGTACCTACAGTACAGTGTTTGGAAATACCTACTCTACTCTACTCGCTCTAGTCTACTCTACTACCTACGTCCATGTCCATGTCCCATAGAGTTTCAATGCCGTGCGTGGTTTCTGCCAACAGCTGGAGACATAGGTAGCTAATGGATCGTTCAGCAGACGAGATAATTAATGCACGTATCGTGTCAGCATCAGAGATTAAGTATGTGATTTATCAACTCGATCTCTTGGGAGTCGTAAAGTAGCCTATCGCTTTTTTTTGGGGGGGGGGGGGGGGGGGGGGGGGTCACCGATGTCTCAACTCCATGTCGTGCAGCTGAGCTCCCAAGGCAAAGACATTCAGAACCAAGTATTACATACTCCTCCGTAACTAGCTCAAGTCTGGTCTGGTTATCACGTCCCAATCGATATGGTCTAGTTGCGTCATGCAGCCTCTTTAAGCATCGAGGCCAAAAATAAAAATTGATTGCCCCGTACTGGAATCGAACCAGTGATCTTATCATTTTGTGTTGATTTTACTAGTGATACGCTTTACCACTGAGCCAACGGGGCTTGACAATTGTTAAAAGCTTGGAATCTGTACGATCTATACGCACGAATAGAATAGGAACAGGAAATTCACCTTACCAAACGAGCAGACAGGCGGCTTGTCAATTAACTAAAATAAGGCTAGTTAGTTAGTAGTAAGAAATAGTTCTATGTGTCTATGTTGAATTCAGTCTTGAAAGGGACTCTGATTACTCTCTGCTAGTGGAATAGTACATATACGTCGTTAGCCTACCCTATTCCTGTATGTACGTAATTGCACGTACAGTATGGATCCAATGGTGGGTGATGTTCTCTTCCAAGGATGGGCAGTCTTCACGATCCAGACACAAGTCTTGGAATTCCGAGATCTGAAGAATTTGATCTGATCTGATCTGGTCTGGTCTGATCCGATCCGATTCGATCTGTTTGCCAATTCCGCCGGTTTCGGCACCTCCTTCAACACGCATGAACTCACCGTTAGAATGCGGTGACGAACTGGAAAAAGCAAACAATCTTGGCTACAAGCCTACAAGAGTCACGTTCAAGCGTGAGGGCCAATTATATAAACGGGAACCCTTGATAGAGGGGGAAAAAAAAGACAAGAAAAAAAAAAAGCAAAGCTTTCAGACACTGCGCCCCTTCAAAGTGTCTGTTCAGGGAGTGATCGTCAGGTGAGGCTACAGTATTTCGTGCGCGACAAGCTGAAAATAGAAGCCACAAAATGACCTGGCAAGGCAAGGCAAAAGCAACACCTCAACAGGGCCATGAAAATGCGATGCAATGCAATGCGTGTGTTTTGTGCGCGCACTGTACGTGTACTTCACTGACAGAACCGACAGAACTGACTTATCGACTGGCTCCTCGACTGCCTATAGGTTGTATCCGTATGTGTCCGTACCTGACATATGTATCCTGTCAGCGAGAGATCGACAACATGGATGGGTTCTCTCCTGAACCGAAAGCGATATCTCATACGAGGCTGTCAAGAGAGATCGACAGGACGGTTCGAGAATGCCCTTTTATGTACCAGTCTGAGGCCGTGGCCATCACCTGGCCTGGCCTGGCCTGGCCGTTGTGTTCAGTTCAGAGTGTGTATCATGTTACAACTCTTGCTGTGAGTTGCTGGAACTAATTAGTTATTGCTTCTGTTTGTTACGTATGCCATGTTCTTGTCTCGCCATATTCACGCCGAGATGGCAAAGAATGTAGTGTAATCAAGGTAACGTCGCCATATTTTCCGCTCCCAAGGACTACATACATACTGGTACGCACATACTGGTACGATCATGCATCCAATACAATACAATCATAGCGACAACACGCCCCAATGCCACTCGCTCACTATTAATGACAGATGAGAGAGTTAGAGAAGAGTCCAGACTTGAACCAACCTGCAGGGAGACAATAACAGGTCATGTGCACCGATACGAAAAGAAAGAAACGATTCATGCCTGGGTGCTTCCATGCATGTCTCGTCTTTTCTTTCATCACCGGTCTCAGCCTATCGAGGTGCCTTACAGTATGTATGTATGCACATGACCTCTAATATACTTACAGTAATAGCCTGCCAAAGTCAGTGCAGTACAGTTCAGCCCCTGTATTTTTATTAGCTCGATACAGAGCCGGGGCCCCCTGTAACCCCCCTAAAGGCCACTATAGCCTACTAATAATTACAGGGCACTATATAATCTAGCTAATCTTTAGCAGTAATAGCTATATTAACTGCTAATTAATTTAAAAACTAAACTAAGAAAATAAACCTTATTTTAAAATAATTATATAGCCTTTTAAATAAAATCTATTAAAAATATTATAAAATAAATATAATATTTAATATTATAAAAATTAAAAATACTTATAAATTAACTCTTTTTTTAATTTAACTTTTTAATTTAATTAAATCTCTTAAAATTATTATTTTAATTTATTTATTACTAATTATTTAATTAAATTACTTTTAATTTTACCTAAGTCTTATTTTTAAAATAAATTATATTAAGCCTTAAGTCTATAAATTTAAATTAATTAAAAAGTTTAAAACCCTTAACTAGCTAATTACCTTATTTATAAAGGCTTTTTTTAATATTATAGCTTTTATATCTCTTATAACTAATAATCTTAATAATAATAACTTTAATACTATATTTAATAAGAAATATAATTATAATAATAATAATTTTAGTATTATTAAAATTCTTTAATTTTAGGCTATTAATTAGAGATATTTTTATTTATTTTAGTTTATTTTTAGCTATTAATTTCCTTTTATAATTAACTTTACCTTATAAACTAGCTTTAAGCTATAATAATTACTTTATAGACCCTTTAGCTTTAACTAAAGCCTCTTTTTCTTACTTTTTTATTTAAAATGTTATCTCTTTAAGCTATTATAAAGAATAAGGCTATAATTAAAGAGAAATATATTATTATAAAGATTTTATAAAAATATATAAGCCTAACTTTAAGTAAGATAGTTACTTAGCTATTTTTTTTTAAAGATAAGTTTAATATATAATTTTAGCTTTAAATAAGCCTTTTTTTATTATATTAATAGGCCTTTTTTAATATTTAATTATATTATTAATTACCTAAAGGCAATTATTATAACTCTTTTAAGCTTTTATTATATAATACCTTAATTTTAATTTCAAAAAAAACTACTTTAATTTAAAAAATACTTTAATTAAGCCTTAACTTAAATAATATTTTTAATAAAGGCTATATATTTACCTTAACTTATAAAAATCTTTTTAATTAATTATTATTATTATTAATACCTTAACTTTACTTTTTAATAATAATAATTCCTTTTTAGTAATTAAAAAAAGTAAATTTAAATTAATAAAACTTAAGTTAATAGTATTTATAATAGTAAAAAGTAAGTTATAGTCTTTAAAAGTAAAAATCTTATTACCTTTATAAGGCCTTATATAAAGAAAGTCTTAAAATAAAATCAATAATATTATTTATTATAAAAGAATTTTATTTTTATTATAAAATTTTTAAATTATTAATTAAAAATTAATTTTTTAATAAAATAATATTTTTATATATATTTTAAAAAATGTAAAAAAATTATTTAATAACTCTTTTTTAATATTTATTAAATACTTTAATTACTTTATAGCTTTAATTTTAATTTTATTAAATATATATAAAATTAAATAAAAAATTAAATTAAAAAAACTTATTATATTAAGCCTATAAGTAAGAAGTTATATAAAGCTATTATAAAGGCTTAAAAGGTAGTTTTTAAAAAGATATTATTATAAATAGTATATTTAATACTTTATAAATTAGCTATTACTATTAAAATATAAGGCAGTTTAATTAGTTATTAGGCTAAAAAATTAATACTTAAAAACCTTTATATTTAGCTAATAATTAAAATATCTTTCTTTTTTTATAATCTCTACTA
Organism: Fusarium sacchari; assembly: GCA_017165645.1. Taxonomy (NCBI): domain Eukaryota; kingdom Fungi; phylum Ascomycota; class Sordariomycetes; order Hypocreales; family Nectriaceae; genus Fusarium; species Fusarium sacchari. The sequence continues at coordinate 1,454,018 of JADANP010000006.1, forward strand.
TAACCTCTTTTAAACCTATTAATTAGTTATTAATCCTTGCCAATTTATACCTAATATTATAAGCTAATGAAAAAACAGGGGTTAGAGTGTAGGTAGCCTAGTAGCCTACAGTATCTAGACCTCTATATACATATATACAGACCGGTACGGAGATCTCACGATGCATGTCCTATATACATAGCACATATGTATGTATATATGCATGCAGGATTACAGAGTACTCCGTACATACGTACCGGTACAACTTGTACCAAAACACGTCAGACCTCTCGGGAATAAATACATATACATACATACATACATACATACATACATACATACATACATACATACATACATACATACATACATACATACATACATACATACATACATACATACATACATACATACATACATACATACCCAGACTCCCCGGGACCCAACCAACCAATCTCCTGAAATCGGAATTACAGAGACAAGTCAAAAAGAAATATGCGAGGGCTTGGCTTCAACTCGAGCTGACGTATCCGTACTATGTACCTATCAAAAAGGACACGGCAATTCTGAGTTTTGCACGATAGCCTGCTTCTATTATAGCTGCAACTCTTGCGGATATTAGTGTCTCCTTTCCTTTCCTTTCCTTTCCTTTCCTGCCCCCCTGAAGAATGTTATCTCTTTACTCCGTACTCTCCTCTTCGCCAGGAACTCATCCCCCGTCCGCCTCGTCCGCCCCCCGGGGGCCCTCGTTCCTTGGGTCCAGGGATCTATCTAATGAATGTCGTACCTACTCCGTGCTCTTTGCATGTACTGTATGTATGTAGCTGTCGTAATCGCTCTACCTGGACCAGGGCCAGGTTCCCGACAAGAGGTCAAAGCGAGAGAGATCTGCAGCACCCCCCTGGCTCATCATCTGCTCCCGGCCACGAGTGACGAACCTAACCCACAATGCCATCTGCTTAAAACTCGTTATCTAGATACGATCATACGATTCAGATGAAGGATCCCAGCAGACCGCCCTATCTCCGAGGGGCTTGCAGTTGCAGTTACATAGTAGCATATGCAATGCAGCTCCATGCATGAAGGATCATGGGGAGAGAGGGAGGGATGAGGGAGAGACGAAAACATGACGAAGAAACGGGCTCTGATTCCAGCCCATGATTGATTTTAGTCTAACCAGAGCTTTGGATCGGTATGTACACATCCAATGTATGTATCATGCCTCCCGCTAACCGAACGGAACCAGCCCAGTCTTGCAGGGATCATCAACTACCGATACAAGGGGTTTGACCACTAGACCACCAGTCCACCACTGTCAAAGTGGCAGGGATTGTGCCTCGTATGTCAACCCTGAACTTTTTGCATTTGCACTTCCTCGTGATCTAGTCCCACGTACATATGTGTAGGTATGTATGTATGTATGAATTTATGAGATGAGGACCAAGACGAGAAACGTCAAAGTGCCTACCTCTGCATCTGTAATTGTAATTAATTCCACAACTCGCGAGGTGGTGCTGTTCTCTCAACTGATCCTAATATGCCAAGGTTATTATTATGTGCCGTAGTGGACCGTAATTACCGCCCACCACCTCCTCGAGTCCTCTGACTTTTAGTCTAGTCTCACCCTTTTGCGATTCTGTCAGATATCACCGACGCATATTAATATTCTCCGGTCAGAGATAACATACTGTAGGGGCTGCATGTACTGTACAGTCCATACACACATACATCCATACCTGAAAACTCTGGAAAGGGGATCCGGAAGGCCAGCCGAGACGGGGAGACGGGGAGACGGGGAGACGGGGAGACGGGGAGAGGAAGACAGGAGCGAAATGCTTGCTTGTGTCATGCATGTGGTGTTGAAAACTTTAAAAACTTCTTCATGCTAATAATAATGCTCATCGATACGGATACATCTCCTGCTTCAGTTCTTGGCACCGTTTTTGAATATCCATGCGTTTGAGAATGCTGACTGTGAATGACCATGCTACTAACGACATAACACTTAACACTTGAATTGACTAGGAGAGCAATGAATAAAGTGTGAAATGGACTGAGGACAAAATCTCTCATACTCAAACTTGAGTGTCACAACAGATACTGAAAAAAAGGAATCTGAGAGGAAATGAAAAAGAAAGAAAAGAAATGCAAAATATGATACGTTATGATACCTCTCTAGTCAGTTCCAATATGATAAAAAAAAAAAAAAAGAAACCAGATTCAAAACGAGGTGATATATGTAACATTCAGGGAGAAAAGATCAGAAAAAGGAAAAGAAACAGTCAAGAACCACATACTCCATCTCTCCTCAGAGATTTTCGTCCTTCATGTTCATGCTCATGCTCATGCTGATGCTGTAGCCGAAAAAAGCAACGCCAAAATACCTAGTGAGAACCAGGAAGCCCCCACATAACAAGGGGGGGTTGTTCATGCCCATGCCCGTCGCTGCTGAGAGGAGAGAACAAGCTCTCAAACTTTTAGTGCTCATCATCATTAACCGTCATTTCCAGGTTGGTGGTTCAGCTTGGACCATCCATTCATCGTGCGTCGTAGCGGAGCAGAGTGATAGCGATAGTGATATCGTTGCGCTGCCCGCCGTGTCGTTGGTACTGGTAGGTGAACAATGAAGCCTGGTCTGGGGTTTCAGAGTTTGGCGCCGATCCAATGCTAGACATGGGGTATTCCATCGCTCGTCTCACCCATGTTGTGACAGTGACCGACCTCTAACCCTTAGCCAACACCCCTAACCCTGCCCGAACCCCTGTCAATGGCGCTGTCACTGACCCCGTTGGTTGGGTTGGCTTGATCTTGGTCTCGATCTTGCCACACTTCTTCGGAGGAGTTCCACGCCATAGCCTTGGCTGTCGTTTCTCAGTTCCTGTCAGGCAGGACAGGGACAAAGAGGAGGAGGAGGAAGAGGAGGGGATACTGGTAGCTATCTCGTCTCCTAGTTTGCCCAGCCACGGGTCCAGTCTTGCAAGTCCCCGACGATTTGGTATGTTGGGTTCGCCGAATGGCCATCGCCGCCCTTCTTATCCCAGGCCCATCGATCGGCCAAGTCGCTGTCAAGGGTTCCCTGCATCATGTCGACGACGTAGTCGCCAATGACAGGGAGAAACTTCCATCCGTGGAAGGAACCCCCTGTTGCGATGTAGAGTCTGTCGCTCTGCGGGTGCGGTGATATGAGGAAGTCATGTGTCGGTGTTGATGCGTCCCTGTGGCAGAGACCAGTCAGCTCAGATAACTATACACATACACATACAGGCAGGCTCATGAGAGTGGGTGGCCTTGCTTACCAACACATTCGGTAGGCCTCAATCTTGATGTTTTCGACTTCCTTGCCATATAGGCCATTGAACGTCTTCCGCGCCCGGTCCTCAAAGAACTTGAGAAATCGAGGACCTGTCCACGTGTTATACATGGACTGGCTAGGCGCAACTGACATGGCCTCACCGGTTGGAGGGAACACTTGGTAGTTGGTGAAGCATAGGTCGCAGTTGAACTTGATAGTTCCGTCGCTGAGGATTGACATGCCTTCGCCTGCAGATAACTCGTTAGCTCAGCCCAGTCAAGTACCGATAATACCCGCCCCGGTTGCAACATCAAACAAGCATGCAAGCAATACAGACAGTACGTACCCTTGACCTGAGGTAAGCAATTCTTGAGCACCGGAATTGCTGAGAACTTGTCTTTTTGTGCGCCATGCAGCTTCGCATAGAAGCTCACAGCTCCCGTAGCCAGCAGTCTCTCACCAGCATGGAGTAGTGGCTTTTCAGGCGCGCTTTGCGCGAGTAGAGACGCCGTCCGAGCTCCAGCAGCAAGAAGAACCTTGTCAGCTCGCAGCGTCGTGCCGTCCTTGAGTGTAACACCAATACACTGGCCCTCTGACCCAAAGTCGAGTTTCGTCACTTCTCCAACGACATACTCGGCTCCGAGGTCGACCGCAGCCTGGACTACCGCGCCGAGAGCCTTGTCCGCCTCCGCGAACCCTACGTCAGGGTTCCAGAGAACCCTATCCACGCCCTTGAAGTCAGCTGTCTCAAAGGCACCGTTCCAACGACGGCGCACTTCGTCGACAGGCAGAAGCTCCGACCTGTTGGGGATCCCCATGTCGCGGTAAGAGTTGATGCTCTCTTCGCCAAACGAGGTAGAGTCAGCACGAAGCATGCCGACTTCGTGATACCAAGTCTTGTATAACTCGTCACGCCTCCACAGGGGCATAGCCTTCTTCAGCAGGCGCATGTAGAGTCTGTCCGGATAGTCATCGCGGACGATCTTGTTGATGTCGTGAGAAGCGGCCCTGGGATTGGGGAAGTAGGCCGTGTCGACAATGGTCACTTGAACCTTGCCCTTTCTACGGAGTGAGAGCGCAGTCGCAGCACCAAAGTTGCCGGCCCCTATGATGAGGACAGAAGGGATAACCATGATTGAGTTCCACTGTGGTCAATTGAAGTCTGAGAAACAAATTCGCATCAAGATGAGTGTAAAAGATAGGCTCTTATACTGGTTCTTGGAGTATAGGAAAGTGAGACTTGTTGGCGCCATATCGTCTCCCTCGGGTGCGAACAACAACTTTATATTGCAAACTCCAGCTCCTGAGCCTGCTAGCCGGGCCGGGAATTGCAGGCCAATACCAAATAGCGGTCGACTGAGAGACGCCAGAGAGCCGAGACTAGTAACCGTTGAGAAAAGACGATTGCCGGTCAATGTAGTCTTGTGCTATGTGGTGTAGTGTAGTATACATAGAATATTGACCGTCCTGTAGGTATGCGAGCGCGCGAGTAAGGCTAGGACAAGGCGCCCAAACAGCCAATGGGTACATGGCATACAGCCCTGTTGTGCAGTGCAATATAGGTAGTGCACTCCGTACAGGGAGCGAAGTCCAAAGATCAGCTACAGTATGTAAGGTATCAATGGCCCCAGCGCCAACAATTTAGTTGCACACTCCTTGGAGAATACTGTATGTACGTACACACACATTGACGGATTGGCGTGGGCTCATGCCAAGGGGACTGTCTCATTTTGACGGCTCCGGCAAGGGGGGCGTTGACCGAGAAAAAGAAACGACGGGAAAGGGAACGACGGAAAGATGCCCAAAAAACAAAACAAAAACACAGATTCACAGACTGAGAAACCAGGTAACTCAGTTAGTCGAGAATCCCTGGACGACTCACTATTGGCTGAACGGGGGTGTGCCTAAAGCGTCTCAAGGAGAGAGCGAGAAAACCCAGGCGAGCGATACATATCAACAGAGCGACAATGTCGTCCGTCCAGTATGTATGTACATACTATGTTGTCTCGTAGAGCAACTAACGTTAGCCCGGTTCGACCCCTGTTACTTGATGAATTGGGAGGTGAGAGAAGAAGAAAAGCGACTCTTTTCTCTCATCGCATTCTCCACTCACCCCCCAAAAAGCGAGAGCCAAAAAGTAAAACAACCCAGCAAAGGTGCTGGAAACTAACTAACTAAGCAGCAAGCTTCGCCTGGCTCACCTCAGTCATGGCTGAGAATGGTTTTGGTTGGCTGCGGGGTGTTTCTTGGCTGTTCCGCACCAAGGTACCACAAGCCTCGCTGTGTAATGATGATGACACCAATCGACGCCAAGTGCTGTGTACTGTATGTAGATGGATAATAAACTCAAGACACGACCGACTGAGACCTGAGTTACCGTAGTCGTCGTTTGCTCCGCTTAACCTGAGGCTAGATGCAGTTATGCAACTCGTCCGCAGGCCATCGATGCTGTACAGCACAGTGCTCTGGAACTCATCGACGCCATGCATTAGGCCAGTTGCCTTGTAAGGATCCCCACGAGATCTGCTCTACTGGCATGGCACGATGTGATGTACCATACATATCCATTTCGCCCAAGCATTGGGTAACGCTTAATCCCAGATCTGACATTCCAGCACGGCGCGGCCTGCGACTCAGCTCAATTTGACCAGGCCAGACCAGACCAGACCAGACCAGCGTAAGAAATGGCACGACACTGCATAGTCCTTGTTGCGTGGTACATGGTTGACCAAGGATGGACAAAGTAAAGTTGAAGAGCTGAGGTTGACGCTATGACAGGAGCATCTTTCAGTCATCTCCGGAACACACCGCTCATCTGACTTTCTTTTGTTTCCTCTCGTCTCTTCTCTTTCCTTTTCTCCCCCCTCCTCCTATTTTTGTTCCGTCCCTCCTCGTCCCATCTCGTTCGTCTCCTGGTCCATAAACCCTGGTCTGGTATGGAAACTCCCCTTACACAACCCATGCAAGTTCCCAGCTGCTAGCGCCCTAGTCCCGCACCGTTAAGAAGCCACGTGCGCCACTAAGGGTTGCACCAAGTCTGTTTCCCTTTGCCTGGAGTCGAGAAGTCAATGGGAAATGTTTGTGGGGAAAATGTAGATTGGTCGGTGAGATCGGATCGTTTTGCCGAGTCCAAAATTCATGATGCCATTGTGTAGGTACTGTAGTGCTTGAGATGCTACTATCTGCCTGCCCACGGTCTCGAATCACAGTGCTGCTGCTACATGAGTGTTGGTCCAGACTCTGGTCACCGTACATACTGATATACGATTTTCTCACAATTGCTGTTTCCAACTGGTTGGTCTGTATGTTGATCGCAAGGGTGCATGTCCGACAAATGGCCCTAGTGCCGGGATCATCGTCTAGGGCCGCCCCGGAGAAGAATGATAGAATTTCACCAGTCCCTAGAAGCTCTCAAAGCACCCTGAAAATGAAGTGTCACATTGCTGCAGCATGAGATCGTATATCTGCAAGTCATCCGTGGCCAGCTTCCCACGAGTTTGGGAAAGCCACCCGCTTCTCGCAGTCGGTAGCCCAGCCTAGTACTATATTTGTACGTACTCTAGTAAACCTCTTTGCCTGATCAAGTGCCTCTTGCGCGGGAGCGGACAGCTTGTACCAGTGCTCTTGTGAGACCTTGGCCTGTTTCATTCTCATACGTGGCTGCACCTATTTTTCTCGAACGTTCTGGGCGCGTGTTCCTGTCGTACGACTTACAGACAGCCAGCACACCCGTATAATCAAACTGACAATGCATTTCTGAAATTTCCCATGCTGCCATCCGCTTTGGCCCTGTAGGGACGGGTAGATCTGTAACTGAGATGCCGCGTCGGTGGGGTTTCCCACCCTTTCTTGGTCGTTGAGGCCTACCACGTCCATCTCAACTGCTAACTGTGGTACCTGTGAGCCGGCTGCTTCTCTTTTGAGAAGGATGTCCTAAAATTATTGTGAAAAGGTATCATGCATCTTGCCCGAAGGCTAACTGCATATGTAACGATTGTTTGTTTGGTGACTCTGACCGGTGATGTGCCAGCTTACAGGTAGGTGGTTGCATCATTCCTTTCAGATACAAGACTAGTTCAACTCCACAAAAGGTTTGGCGGTCGCTTATTGACCAGCAATTATGCCGTGATAAGAAGAATTCCGACTATCTTTCCTGTGTTCATGCGAGGGATGCGCCATTAGGCATGCTAGGCTCGTATTGTAACTGGCACGCAACTGAGGCCATGTAGATCCGAATCAATTTCCATGATTTCGTGCAACGTTCAGCTGCTGGCGGATTGACCAGTGAGTGGCAGAAACCCTTGGCGAATCATCATTGGCTCATGCTTCTCGGGTTTGCATGAGCCGCATGATTTATTTTCACCGGCCATACCTCCCCCAATCAAAGACAAGTCTCTGAATGTAAGGGAATTGACCGGTCAAGGTCACGCAGCCCATCAAAGAACAGGATGGAACTCGTGACTAGGGCCTCAAGATGTCATAACGCGATGCTTGACCGTCAGTTTATGTCTTTCAAGTCCGTCCCGACGGGCAAATTTGCGTTTCTTAGGTGGATTCGGGCACCCAGGAACATCGCACCGCCAAGGTTTCCGATGCTTGTTACAGTGTTGTCTATGACAGGGGTTAGTTTAAACCAGCAACTCGGGGTCACAAGCATAAGCATACGCAAAAGAAGAATTTCGATCGAAGACCACAAGTCTCCCCTCCTTATCAACGCCGCCCTTGTCGCAGCGATGTCCCAAAGGACAGTAGTACGAGCCTTTGCCCCTCTGTTTAAGAGCGTCCATGTCGATTTTGCTGAATTGCTCATCTTCATCATCTCCTGAGTCTTCTGAAATGGATAGGTTCCCACCAGGTGATGGAGCGTCATCAGTGCTTCGAGATGCTAGCATAGCTCTCTGGTTTTCGCGAGTTCCGGCATCCATATTATTGCCTCCGGAGAATGACCGGCTCCAGCCCGAGGGTTCAGATTTAATGGTAGGGAAGGAAGAAACTGTATGGTAGGTTGGTGCAGACAAGACTCCTCCAGGCTCAGGTGTCCGTCGCCAGACTTCTTGAACGTCTTCAGAGAACTTTGCTGCCAGATCACGGATCTTACTGCCAGAATGGGTGAGCCATGGTATAACACGATTGGTTCAGAGACTTACCCAAGCTTGCTGATGTTCATGTCCATTGTAGCCATGGGCTGCAAGTCCGCCATGTGCGTCTTATTGTAGGACAGCTCGTGCGCCTCCTCTGCAGCTGATGCTACATGAGGTCCTGTCACCAATTTATCTGTCAAAGAAAGCCACATCTGGGCGGTCTGAGTAAGATATTCTCCAACATCATTGATGATATTTTGACGTTGTTCGGGCGATGAAATATTTGCAGTAAACTTTGCCTTTGCTGCCAACTCCCTGGAAACAGTCTCTAACTGGACCCGGACAAGGGCATCCAAAGAATTGGGCTCCATTGTGTTGCTGGGGATTGTATTGATCCCCGATTCAAAGACGAGTGCAGATGATGGAATTGACATGATGGTACAGTAGTATCTGTACCTCTCTTTCTGTACTATTGAGATCGCTGGCAATAGGCGCTGATATGTGAGTATACACCTATAGTACTGTATGGAGGAATGTACTCTGTACTATGCTTAGAGCTTCGACCAACCACGCGGGACCTAGCAGTAGCGTGTTGCAAATTGTTGTGGCACGGAAGCTAACGAAGGGCTCCGGACCGGCGCGGCGCGGCGGCGGCGGGAAGGCAAAATTTTGGGGCGACCGAGGGAGCGAGGGAGAGGGGAAATGGCTGTTAGGAACTGTCTATCCGTCTACCTGGGGTTCGCGGTCGCGATTCTAAGGCAGAAGAAAAGAAAAAGATACGCATGCGTCGGTCAGAGGAGGGCAGCATGTAGCGTAACCGTCGGAGAATAACATGCGCGGGTTTTTGTGGTATTCAGGCCTAGAAGCCGGTGCTGAGAGGCGAAAGACAAAGTCACAAGACAATCTGTTTGGTGAGTGTCCTACGTCTTTGGTCCGCAAAAGAGGACGACGGCAACACCCAACGTCGGGTCGACAAAATGAATGTTGTGGTCTCTTCGGCCAGTCTCTTGGAACTTGCTCCTTATGAGGCCGGTAGAGAGGCAAGACACGCGGTGCCGGGCACAAGCACAGCTTTTTCGCGTGAGCAATAAGTGACGAGACAAGAGACAACAAGCTTGGGGGGAAAGAGACAACTGAGTCAAGGTAACGCTAATGTGTATGGGGGCTGTCGCTGTCCGTATCACAGGATGTACCGAGCACCGTTTGTAGTATTGTTGGCACTGGACTCTGGCCCCGTTGTTTGTGTCTCCTCTCTCCTGTCAAGGATCATCTTCAATGTGCCCTCGCTATACCGGCTGGCCCTGTTAACCCCGAAGAAGCAAGGGCGGGTGATTAAGCTGTGAGGTGCGCCATGGCGTTTTTATCCCTGCCGCTAAAATCCATCTTGGTCCTCGTAAGTAAACACCCTGGTCCTTGACCCTGGAAGGCCAGGTCCCATCACATCGATGGGCCGCCACACCTGCTCAGTCCTTTCATCCCCCTCTCTGGCTCTATCTTGACGGCGGCAGCAGGCGCGTAAGGCGCGTGAGGCAACGGTGAGTGAGATTCGCCTTCAGGTTGCCCGCCCTACCGATCGTGACTAGGCGGTACTGCTTCTAATATCGTGAGGCGGCGTCCTGATAGCTATTGGAGAAGCATTTTCCCTTGTGTTAAGGGCTCTAAGCTCGTCAGGTTCCAAGTGGGGAGGCCTGCAATCCAACCATTGACCTTAATGTTTCTAACAGCTCCTAGACATCTCTTAGTTAAAAGTCCAAACTGCTTCTACTAGAGAGGCAGAGAGTAGCACCTGGCCAACGTCCCTTTTAATGCAGGTACTCTCCCCAGACTTACCTCACGCCATGACCTTCCGGTCTTCTTGACTTTGCTTTAACACCCTCCGCTGGCCCCTTGGTTGAACTGTTTCCTCTTCGCTTCTTGTTGTCTCCTTTCGCCCCGGCTATCCCGGCGGTTTGCACTCCAAAAACCCACTCTCGGTAGGCGTGGTTCTTTGCCTTGAAGCGAACCACTCTGCTGGTATCTCATCAATAGGCTCTCAGTTCGACGCGCCGCAACGGTTGTGCGTCGCCCCTGGGGTCCGGCGGCTCTGATCATCAAACGTCTGGCATCGCTACTTGTTACCGCTGCCCGCTGCCGCTGCCGCTGCCGCTGGCCTTCCGTGGTGTTCTGACCCGGCCGACTCCGAAACTGTCGTACTGTAAGGTTTTGTTCTCTCATCTCTCCCATTAATCATAGCACGGCCCATCGGGCTTGTCCCCGGCTTTCCCTGCCACGAGCCGTCCAAATGGAGAGTTCACCAGAATCAGTCCGTCCGGTGAAGCGCGTCAAATACGCGCGACAAGACGATACGATCACACTGAACATAGCCACATCCAGCATCAGGGCCTCCAACAGCGTCGACGGATCCCTGGATACTGATGTCCCTTTATTCGAAAATACATGGCCTACGACAACGGGAGTGTCGTCTCCCTCAGAGATTCTGTTCGACCTCCCCGAGGACCTTGGCAATTCGTGGGCCCCAGCTTTTACAGGTAAGGAAGTGCACCTGTCGTCACTCACTCCATGTATCCAACTCACCTCACCCACCTTTCCTCATGGCCCTGCCTTCTCGGAAACTCTTCAGATCGTAACTCTGACCCGTTCTCCCTGTCAAATCCCTGTGGAGGATCTCGAAGTCAGATGGGTCTCCGATGAGAGAGGTGTAAACTTGGGCAGAAAGGAGATGAGAGAGAACATGTTGCACCCACCCACCCCGCTCTTACTCCCACCCTCACCCCGTTGCACAATCCGACTGAGAATCCATCTTTCATCCATCATGTTCCCGACTTTGTTCCAATTCCTGCCGAGAAGATCAAAACTACCCGTCGACCCGATCATGCCATGGTAGACTATCAAGTCCGTGAGCTGACGTTCCATGCAGCACCCCAGCCTGCGTTAAATCTTCAGGTAGCCACAGCACCTCAACCTGAACCTGCGCCTGCACCTCAACCTCAACCTCAACCTCAACCTCAACCTCAACCACCTCGCTCTCAGGCACAGCGACTGCCTCGCCTCTTGCCTGCGGTGCACGATGCTCTTCCAGAGCGGGCTGTCGAATTGCAAGACTCGAAGAAAAGAGGCCTGGCACCAGTAGAAGGGCTCGTTGTAAGTCCGTTCACAGCGAATGAGGACCGGCTGATTGTGTCTGCCTATCCGCGCTATGCTCGCCCAGAGAATGGACAGGTGAATGGGTATGTTAAATTCAACTGGCCTTCGCGAGCTCCATCGAGACGGCCGTCTGGCCCTGTACCACTCCCGTCAGAGGATGACGTTGAGGACATAACGCCCAACGTGACGCGATCACACAGTGCCAGTCGCCCTCCAACCATAATAACTCTGGTTAATCCTGGGCCTGCCGTGTCTTCCGCGCCAAATGGGACTGTTTCGCCCATGGACCTAGAGGGAGGATGGGGAAATACTTCATCGCCGGTATTGATGGCAGGCTCTCCGGTTTCCTTTCCAGACACTTCACAAATCCTGATAGCTGGTGACCCGAAAATGCTGCCTCCCCAGTTCGGATTCCAAGCAAAGATGGATCATATTGACAGACGATTGTTTGAGTTCTGTAAGTTATGAAACTTGCTTATCGGCGCTTTGTGCCTTGAACAAGCGCTTGCTCACAACTCGGTAGACATTAAGAACTGGTGTCCGGGAAGGAGTGTGCTCAACAACACAAACCTATGGCTGAAGGATCTGGCGCCGATGCATAAGAACGAAGGTATCCTCCACGCTATTCAAAGTCTTGCCGGGGTGTATATCTATGATTATATTCCGGATGAGCGCATCCGCCAGCGGATCAACCAGCGATATATCACGGCAGATCAATATTTCAGCACACTCCTAAATTCGCCTGAAAGCAGGGAAAACGGTAAAGGGCAGGAGGTCATCACCATGGCCGTGCTTCTTTCAATGCAAGATGTACGTATGATGTCGCTACAGGATTGTTGACCGCGCGCCTTCGATATCGTGAACTGACCTGACTGGTATTTAGATTGTCCTAACGGAACGACGACTCAAAAAGCCATACAATCCGCGATGGCTGGAAGGGTTCAGGCAAGGCGAATACTTTCTGCAGATAACTGACCCTGGCGCTCGCTACTGGAAAAACAATAATGTCCAGTACAACGAACTTCGCATCTCTCAATCAATCATCGTTGGTCGGGCAGTGATTCTCGCTCAACCTATGATGGCCCTTCCATCACCGCAGACTTTTAACCCCGAGGCTGAAGCAGGCAGGTTCAGCTGGCTGCTCTATGGAACAGAGAAGGATATGTTTGAGATCCATGGAGGTTGTGGCTTTTCGAAGAAATTGCTGCATCTTATGAGCCAAGTAACGTATTGTGCAGGTCGATTGCAGCAAGAGCCCGAATCCACCATCGTTCCAATCACGGCAAAGTTTCTCTTGCGCGAACTATCAGAAATGCGCCAATGGAGCCGGGAGGGCAAAGACTGGGAGCTGGCTCGAAAGTACCCACCAACGATAGACTGGGTGCGCGACAAAGCAGACGAAGTGATAATCGATTCCAACCAAATCATGACTGAGGTTACAGCTGAGGCATGGAGGATCGCCGCAATTATTTATTATCAATGTCGTCTTCTGAGGTACGAACATGCGATGAAGGGGAAGAAAAGGCCCTAGGAGGGAGAGAAGTGGACAATCTGAAGGAAGTTGGAGATCCATTGGGATAATGGCCGTTGATTTTGCAACGGCTCGACTCACTCCTTCTCCCTCTACCGGCTCAACACTCACTAACACAATGCCTGCTTTCCCTGCCACACCACCTACCTACCTTACTATACCTTACTATATCATGCCTACCTACCTTAACTTGCGTCAACAACAATAGTCGCAAGAGCGCTCGCTAACTGAACCTTCCATTAGGCTGCCTCGAAACCACCCGGAAGTTCTTGCCAATCTTAACGATCTTGCCCGTTGCATACGAATTATGCCTACATCGGGGTCTCACTTTACAGCTCAAGCACCCCTATTGCCAGTGTTTTTCCTAGGATTACTCGCCACCGAAACTGTACACAAGGATGTTTCGATGGATTGGTTCGAACAAGTGGTTCAAACGCCAGTCCGCAGTGTAAGTGCAAAGAAAAGAAACGCAAACCTCCCATTTTTTAGTAATCTATGGCAAAACGCAGGCTGGTTCTGCCTTTGCCCAGGTCTACTGCACCCAACATTACCCACTCTAGTTGCAGAATTAGGGGCTAATTATCTGTCACCTCAGAGCGTCCCCCCCTTGTACGAAGCACTCTTACGCATCTGGGGGTGGATTGACAAAGAAGTACAAATCCCGCGAGATCCAACTGCTCTCTCCAAAGATATCGGTAAGAGGTACCCTTGGTGGGAACACCTTGTTGCAAGGGTCCTCGAAGCAGAAGAGGAAACCCTGTGTCTAACCTGACGAAACGCAACGAACAAAACTTTGATCTGTCCATCCATTTTGGGATTACAATACCTTCTATCACTCGTAAAAAGGTACTGTCCGCAGATATCCTCAGCAATAGTTGCCCGCCTTTTGGTGAAAATTCTTTTAGGAATTAGATGTGATAGTAGCGGCCAGCTCGGAGCCAGATTAATAACTGACTCCTGAGACGGCACTGTCGGCGTCGTCTCGCTGGTCCTTGCTGTCTTTACGGCGAACGAGATATTGCCCTGAAGACAAGTCAGTATGAAACACGTAAAAGAAGAAAGAGAAGAAAGAAAGAGATGAAAGAAAGAAAAAGACCAAAGAGAGAGAAGAGGAAAAAGAAAAAAAGAAAAAAAGAAAAAGGAACAAATCGCCAGAGAGTATTAATAGGAGGGAACTTACGGAACTCCGATCCTGGGGCCTGCCACACATCGATTACGCTCAGTCCTGCCTTATAGCACATAAGGCGCACGTTATCTTCGCCGTACTTGTGAGAATCGAACCAGTCGAACTCTTCGCCTTTCTGGATGATACGGCCCATCTTCTTAAGCTTCACATCTTTCTTGGCCCGGAAGAAGAAGCGATGACGAGTAGTGGGCTCATCCTCCAATTGCGCGAGGAGCTCCCAATCCTCCTCACGAAACCATTCCTCACCTGCCAGACGGTTGGCATGCTTGAAGCCGTTCAAGAAGAACTTGTGGTAGAGGTCATCGCAAGAGTGGTAGGCGTTCCAGATCTTCTCCTTGTTACTGGGAAGAGTGTGACCGTCCATTCCAATTAGAAGCAGGTCATCAGGTCGCAAGGCATCGGCCCAGAACTTTAGGTGAGCAAGTGCTTCAGGCCAAGGATCGTTGCAGAGCACCGATCCTAGCGACAAAAAGAGGCGGGGTGTCGAGATCTTTTGGATATAGCTCATGCCGTCGCCAAAAGTACCCCATATACCAGCACAAGTCACTGAAGACTCAGGCCTCGGGTGCTGCTCCACGAGGTATCTGACATTGTGATTCAGCGACGATCTGGAAATGTCCAATGCCAGGTACTTGGCGGGAACTTTGCCCTTTTCAAAGGCTGCGAGAAGGTGGCCAACCTTGCGAGTGTCACTGGATGGGGTCGTGTTAGCATGGAGAGGGTAAGCTTACAGCCGCCACTCGTCGAGGGTGGGCGGAGTGCGGGGCAATAGAGGATAAACTAACCCAGCTCCTAGATCGATAATTGTGACACCAGCTGGGCATCGCGCAGCAACGTCGGCGCCATGCTCATCAAACAAAGCAATCTCGTCATGAGTCTGATAGAATTCAGGGGTGAAGATGATTTGATTCCAGATCGGCAACCCGACATCATCGTACAGTAATTCGTCAGGCAGCGTGGGTTTGGAGGTTGGAGAGTATGGGGCCGTGAGGGCCTCTTGCAATCGCTTGCCAACGCCGTCATACATGTTGCTGCCACCGATGTCGACTACGGCTCCATGCGTGGGAGCATCATTCTTTGGATCCATCATGGCAATCGAAGGACATCAATCGATCCAAGTATTCGTTTTCCAAATGTCGTTATGCAAAATCGGAGGAGTGTGTGACTGTACTTCCAAGGTTAACGGGGTCAAGCACGCACAAAGCAATTCCACGACTCTGGGTCAACTTTACCAATTAGGAAGATTCAAAAAAAGAAGTGCGCGCTGTGGAACGATATGTTACGGCACGATACGATATGGCAGTGTTATATTCAAAAGCAGGTTTGTGGAAAGGTATTTGCGGTTGAGATCGTCTATAACAAACCTCGATGCTAGCGAGTGAAGGAAGAAGAGATTGCGATTCAAGGCACACTCCTCCCGATTTTATACCCGGCAAGCAGATGCGAGAAGGCGGTTACTGTGATTACTACCGCTGTCAAGTTACTGGTAGACACCGGCCAGTGCTACCGGCTGTCACTGCTCAATGGAGACGACCGCCCAGGGATGAGTCGATCAAGGGCCGCAGACGATAGGAATGGGTGAGGGCGGACGAGAGAGGCAGGCAGGCAGGCAAGGGCGGTGATCTGATTCGAGACGATTCAAGAGAAAAGGAGAGAGAATTGCTGCTGTGGCAGCGTGGATCCTGTTTGTTGTAACGAAGCAGTGCAATGTCTGACTGTTTTTTTTTTTTTGTTTTTTTTTTTGTTTTTCGCCCTTGTGGTGCCGTTTTGACAGCTCAACGTCAGTCCCAGTGCAGTGCGTGCTAGGCAATGCAGCTTGGTCTGCTGCTGCTGGATAACACGCCCGTACCCACAGCTATACCCCAGTCCTTGGAGTGTGTTCGGGTGCATAAGGTGGTAGAATTAAATGGGATGGATCTTGGCCATGTCCCAGACCTGACCAGAAGTGGTTCATCCTACATTAGGGCGAGAGCGTGGAGGGTGACATTCTCATGCCTCGACATTGACATCCCCACCATAATGAGACATGGGGTTCCGGTACGTGCTGGGGAAGTTATCAAGACCCTTGTTTTCGCTCTTTGGAGCTGCGTGCTTTCCTTTTTCTTCTTCCTGTCAGCACTGGAAATCAATTTATAGTGCTGTCTACCTTGTTTCATGTGTCTCGCTCCCGTGTTAGTCTTATAAGTGCCATGCGTCGACTGATATGAGACTCAGCTAGCTCATCTTTTGCAGTCTCATAGATATCCAATGTACTTCAGCTTCGGCTTTAACCACATGTTGCTACTGTACCTAGGCGGCGGACCATGCCCCTGCAGAGCGCGCTAATGAGGCTCCAGGATGTGGTGAGAAACAAGAGCCCATTTAGGCATTTGGGGCCTCTGGCCTGTGTCTAGGTCCCCTCCACAATTGCTCGAGGTTGTGTTGCAAAACTCGTAAAACACAGCACAAGCCAACCTGCGGCAGGCTTCAAGGCACCAGCGCGTCTCGACTGCCTCAATGTGGTGATACCAGTATGGTATGAACTTAACCCAATGATGATGGCTCTCAGGTAATCTCAATGACCCATCTTTATCCCCACGGGGCCCGCCTTCGCCCGTTCTAGCCGTGCCGGGCGCTATTTTCCCCTTCCATATGTACCTCTTTTGCTGTGGTCTGTGGAAAGCCGGGTGAAGTTGGCGGACGGGTTTTGAGCAGGTGACTGGTCACCTTGGCACAGAGAAGAGAGAGCCTTGAAGTTGTTTTCAGACAAGGTGGCGGGTGGCTGCACTAAAGCGCAAGGTCAGGTAGGGCACTTTATTCACACCAACCTGACCAGCCCTGGACGGTGAGAGGCAAGCAGATGCACGTCATGGTTTGAGACGGATCCCGCTCGAGCTAGAGAGCAAGCAGCATGAGCGTGACAGATGGGAAGATAGCGTGGTTCAGATCGGACTCGATTGGTTGCAAAGCTTTGAGTCATTTCCCTTCTTGGACTGAAAGCGTGATGGTTTCATTCTGTGGGTAGTACAATGGCGTTATTGATCCCCAGTGCTATCTCGACGGCGGTCCCTGACACCCTCAGCTGTTCTGTTCAGAACCCTTGGTGCAAATCGTCTGGGGTCCTGCTGCGAATATCGAGCAACGAAGACGAGTCTTTCCGAAGATGGAGCATCCCATTGTCGTTGTCCCACGGTTAAATCTCAACACCTTGACCGCCTGTTGATTCATCGTTGGAAAGAGCATGCTCTCCGGCTGCTTGACCAGGCTCGGCCCCAATTATGCCCCCGTCCTACCGCGGCACAGGTCATTGTTGCATCTCACGACGGCCTGTGATATGTAGGCGGTGGGGAAGATTGCGTACCTGTCCAGCTGCTGCAGTTGCTACTGGACGTATCCGTACTGCATACGTGTAACGAAGCAGTGCGGTTGAAAAGTCTGACAGAGTTGGAGTTCAGATGGATTCCACAAGAGATCCCTGTGCAAGAAGAATGGATGTTTGTTTCGGAGTACCCAGTCAAGATTTGTCAAAAAGTGCCCACTCCTCCCTCTGATCCAATGTGGTTCGTCTTGAAGCGGAGGTGTGCTGCAAGAGTGAGATGCAGAAAAATAGCCCGCCGCTATCGCTAGGGTTCGATTGCACTAAACTGACACTAAACTAGACTAAACTAAACCCATGAGCTGGGAGCCTTCCAGTACCTGGCAGTATAACCCCGGGCTTCTATAACACGGTATGTGAACTCGGAAGCTCACTCTTCAACACGGCGAACTCGGGACCCTGTGGCCTCCTGGAGCATCGAACTTAAGCTTCAACGTTCTCTACGGGACTCGCTCGTTTGCCTGTACGTAAGTCTCGGTCAAGGTAGACATCGACTAGGAGCAAGGAAGGGAACTCCCGTGGTGCTAAAATGGTTTCCTTTTCTTCCCGCGGTCCGCCGAGACTTAACTGGGGCCTCTGCATTGATTGATTCTCACTGGCAAGGTATTTCCTATAGCAAGAAGATATTAATTTATCAACAGGCTCTTTGTGAGACAGGTAGTAAGTATCTGGCAACGCGGCGTGAGTGGCCTGTGATACTCGTTGGCCATCAGCTGCCCGCTTCACAACAGACTTGTATCCTCCCAACTCCGGTTTTCGTCACCTTGTTTCTATTCCCGTCGCTGTCTGTTCCAACAATTCATATCGATTCGGCTTCGACTCACAGGGTTAATAGCGTGAGGCTACACAATAGAATAATAGAATGTTCAACCACCACCGTGGGTTCCGGTTAGTGACGTTGTAGGCATGCCACCCCTCTACAATCTTAGCCGCCGACCGACAAACTCAATTCAGACACCTTCGCCTTTCAGACCCAGGTCATGGTGAAAAGGCCCAACTGCCTTGTTATCAACCGGGTGTAGTTGCCGCCTAACACGGCAAGATAGCGTAAATTGGTCACTATGCACTGCCTCTGACGAGAGCTCGATCATGTCCGATGACAGGATAGAGCCTTGCATGATGATGAACGCTAGAGAGCACCTCCCTACCTACTATGGAAGCGGGCTAGGCGGGGTGGACTGACTAACTGATAGATTTCGATCGACAGGTTTCCCCATGGATGCACACACCCTTCTGTAGCAATGGAGGGTCGCTGACAATCATAACACCGCTTTATGTACAGCCTTACCTACACCAGGACCATATTCCGTCAGATCATAAGAAACACGGTGCTCTCCGACTCGGGCGCCGAGACTGAGGCTAAAAGTTTAGGAATATAAAATTCGCTTAGTAGTGCTTGCTGGCCTTTGAAAGTGACAAAACCGATGCCGTCTATAAATGCAAGGCAGATATGTAGGTTCTGGATAGAAGACAGCATATGTTAGATGCTCACCCACATCACATCCTGGGCTGTGTCTAGCCAGCAAGTAGCCCGACAGATCGCGATTGGGGTTTGTCACCCTGTCTTGGGGTAGGTGAGGTGTGGTAACACAACAGGATCCCTCTCTCTATTGGTGTTGTCTACCTGTGCACAGGTGTTGTCTCTAGACTCCACCGGACGTCAGGGCCGAAAGGCTGTGGGTGTCCCCAGGCCTTGACTGATTTGCCACTCCCAAGATACTGGTTAGGGCTATCTATAGTTAGTTTCTTCTTGTTCGCTACTTTATCACCAACAATACGGATACCATCTCATGTGATGCCCTCCGGGACGCTATTTCGAGCTGTCACGTCGATAGTTGCCTTTTGAATGCGGACGAGGTCTTTGTTGGGCGGTAACGCAATGTCAAGCGAGAAACCAGGGCATGGGCAGGGGGAATAGCAGTGACACAACACACAACACACACGCACACACAACACACAACGTGAACCAACACGCTATGAAATCACCGATAGCCAAAGAGATGGGTGTGCTACTTAGAGTGCTCAATAGGTATTTACCGACCAATTTCATGCATTTTGGGACATGCAGCTTAATAAAGCACTTACTTTGGTTTGGGCTGACCATTTCTCTTCACCACAGAGAGCTCACGTCGTCCAAACAAGTTGAAGCTGTCAAGTCGAGAGAGCCTCAAAAAAGCAAAACAAGCATGGAGAGAACCACAATTCATGCCACGGCATGTGGAGTAGCGAGCAATTAACCTTTCCTTTTCTCGGTTACCGCTGAAAATCAGTTTTGATATGTAGTGGTGATGCTGATCATGTCAGGTGATCCTTGTCCTTGTCCTTGTCCTTGGTCCTTGGTCCTTGTTCTTGAGCTCTTTAACTGCTCAATAAACGAGACCAGACGGTACTGTACAAGACACGGCACGGTTAATGTCCAATATACGGAGTTATATCCAATCCAATCCAATCCAATGCAAGGTAATGTCATGTCATGATACTCTTCATGTATACCTCCATACTAATGTGATATGTTGGGCGCCAAGACCTCAATTCACAGTCACCTAGGTATCCTACTAAGGTATGGCCCCAAAAGGACCTAACACGGAAACAGCAGGAGCAGTTGATCGTGCCTGCTGGATCGCTAGCCGAGGCCAATTACGAGGCCGCGGTTCACTTAAGCGTGATCCGAGATCCAAGACATCCATATCCATATCCATGAACATCCTCCATCCTCCATCCATCCATCCACCCATCCACCCATCCACCCATCCTTGCGCAACCTTAGACAACTACCAGGTGTAACACTACATACTGTACCTATTGCCGGCTCGCTTACGCTGCCATTCGACCGGAAAACAATCCGCCGGCCTTTGTTGAGCCTCGGGGCTTTAGCGATGCAGTTCTGTCAGTTATGATGGGCAAATGAGAAGCCAGCATCGTCACAGTGCAATGGTTTTTTCAGTACTCGACGATACCTGACAAGCAAGCCACGGCACTATCGCTTATTAGCCTTGCAAGTTCCCTGCACGTTGGTTTCCCAGATGTCCAGAGAGTGAGACGCTGTCGGTATTGTTTCCAAATGCTCCGCTGCACCCTGGCTAGTCTTATGTGCAACCGGCAACGTCTTGCGTGTTTTCTGTCTTGATTGCTTGTTGATGAGAATTGCTATTCCTTCTCCTTGCTTCTCTCAGTCTGTCACATGCCACGTGGGACTAACATCCATCCATAGTACTGATACCCACTCAGGAAGAAACGCATATTGACACCCGTCGATCATTAACTCAGCTGCTATTCCATGCGTTGTATGTTGTACGACAGAGCTCAGAGTTGTCGAGGTCTCGGATGCTTCACACAACACACCGCGTTTTGCCTGAGGAGAAGAGAGCACGAATGCCGGATCTTCATAGAAATCCAGCCGTTGGCAGAAACAAGACTTGCATTCCCTGGTGTCGCAGCTACTGCAATACACGTCAACCTCATGTTCTCCTGCGAGACCGGTAGATGGAAATCCACACAAGAGCAGAATCTCTGCGGGCCCATACTTTGACAGCGCTTGGTAACGCAGCTCTAAGGCGTGGGTGAGTAACGACGTATTAATTAGTCAGTGATGGCCAAGCTGGAGCCAAGAATTGGACGCATAATAGTGCAGTATTGTATGTGCACGCGAGTCAAGGAATAGTCGTTGGCTCCGCCGCCATTCTGCTTTTCACAAAATCACTTCTCTCCTATCAAGTCATCGTCCTGTATGGGGTCACAACAACAGTAAAGTCGACAGACTATAGAGCTTTTCACTGGACAACGCTGTTCGTGCCTAGGAACTTGAGGTCGGGCTAAGGGGTCGGTTGAGCGATAACACTCGACACAGCAGCTGAAAGAAGAAGAAGAAAGAAAAAAAGGTACATGAAACAAAAGCAAATATGCCATGCCGTTGTGATTTCTATGGATAAACATAGGGTGTTGGCTCATTTCAGCTATCCTTCTACATATTACGGATAGTCTCTATTATGCTGTGGATTCTAACTCTATCTGGTAGTGCCTCAAAAATGACTTGATAGATATTACCATGAGCCACCCATCAGTCAACACCCAGTCCATAGCTAGTGTGCTAAGTCTTTTACAGCTCTCAAGCATTGCCGAACTCGGATCTCTAGTTTCAAGTGCGCCGCCATCCCGCGCCGAATGCCTGTACTTGCACCGTGACCACGGAGTCGACGGACGGAATCTGTCACACCCCGGACCTGTCAACACGGGGAACCGGCGTGTTTCGGTCGGCCTGCAAGTCCAGTTGGTCTTCTTCATTAACGCCGCCCTTAGGGGATGACTTGTTCCACACTCCTCTCAGCCAACTTTTCGAGATTGCTGGTAGCTCCGCCTACCATGAATAGATAGATGTCAGGAGGTGGTGGCTGGGCAGTGAGTGTCTCACTGGGACCGCCTATCATAGAGTTCAACATATCTTAGGCATTCGAATCCTCAACGAACAGAGGCAGAGCGTGTGTACAATGGTCAAGTACAAAAGAGAAAACAACTGAGACAACAGGAGCACAGGGATCGCGGAGTCGGAATCAGCATTGCATGCGCTGCCACAGAAATGTGTTAGGATCCCGGCCGAGAAGAATCTTGGTGATCGAACGAACCTCTCTCACAATGCAGCCGAGCGGCGTTTACGTTTAAAGTACGCGCATCTAAGAGGGTGTGGTGACAGCTACGCCCCTGTCGCTGTGCAAAGTCCATGGATTCGGCCATATCTGCACACGACAGCACCCAGGTAAGACGATTGAATTATCATTCAAGTGACACACCTAATTGTTGCATCACTAAGTACAAGGGATGTCGTCAACACTCAAGAGGCAAGAGGTGCTTAGGGGTTGAGAGTGTTACTGGTGAGAAGATCTTCCGTCATAACTAACAAGACATCTTCAGGGACGTTCGTTGTACAGCGACCACCCGTGCTGCGAGACTAATGTGAGCTGCAAGAAATGTCAGGTAGCATTTGACCAGGGCCCTGGCAGAATCTGCCTTTAGGGCGGGCCGTTGCCGATATATTACCTAGTTGTTCACGAACATGGATACATGGCACAGGAACGACGCTTGAAAAGCTAGTACTGCTAGTACTGTAATTGTGGCCCAGAGAACTTTACAGCTCATATTAAGCTGAACTGTTCTTACGGTACGGTACTGCATACCAATGCTCGGGCGTCAATGCTTCACGGCAAAAACGCCAGACATGAGAAGTATCAATGCAATGGATGCGACGTAGTGGGCCGGTAGGCCGGGCAGACGACGTATGTAAGAGCCGCTTTTGCCACATCAACAGGCATATGCAGGGCCTGAGAAAACAAAAAGAGAAAACACGACATCAAAGCGTGACACCAGAAATCGACTGCCACAAAAAAAAGCCTTCTTCAGCCATGAGCCTCGGGTGTGGACGATGCAGCAACGAACCCTTGTCAGGGACCAGGGGTCATTCAACACCATTGACTATTGTGTCGTGGCCTGGTGACGTCGTGAGCGTACTTTGCTGCCCTATCAAAAAAAAGGTCTGATCACCAGCAATTGGGCCTGTGCTCTCACCAGCTCACATTATTCTGACCTCAATTGGGTCTTTGTGCCAGTTGGCGAGTGCATGATTCGAAATAACCCATCGACGAGGAAGCAGACGCACGGAATTCGAGCTCATATCGATGACCGATGATTGTTCCGCCGCTTTACAACAACGCCTCTATCACAGTAAAAGCCTATCTATGTTTGTGTACGTATGTGCATACGTACTTAGGTTTACCCTCGGATATCCGTCTCTTTCTGCTTCTGACTAACTTGGGTTTATTCCTCCCAGAAGCCAGGGAAAAGGTACTCGACCTTCTTCATGGCCTCGGGATCACGGCCAGCTGGCTTGGTCATGAACTTGACGGCTCCTTGAGAGGCACCAGCCCAGTGCTTCGCCTGGACCAGGTCGCTGTTCTCGAGCTCAGCAAGTCGATCCAAGACACCCGCTACAAGTCGCTTGGCATTTTCATTGTTAGCCTTCATGTACTTGATGACCAGCTCTACATTGACATCCTCAAATGAATGCCAGCAATCATAGTCGGTGGCCATGGCAATGACCTGGTAGGCCAGCTCAGCCTCGCGGGCAAGCTTGGCCTCAGGAAGGGTCGACATGTTGATAACAGATCCTCCCCAAGATCGGTACATGTTGGACTCGGCACGAGTTGAGAACTGCGGCCCTTCTAGATTGTTTTGTCAGAGGATGATTAGGTGATTGGCGCTGCTTCAACGGGTCTCTTACCCATGACAATGACCGTGCCCTTTTCGTGCAAGACGACGCCGTCGCCCTCCATATGAGCTGCACAAGCCTTGACCACCTTAGCAAGGCCGACATCGAAAGGGTCGGCAAAGCCAACATGTCCAACTACACCACCCTCAAAGAAGGTAAAGGGGCGGATACCCTTTGTGCGATCAATGACCTGGTCCGGGACGACAAAGTCCATGGGCTTGATCTCCTCTTGTAAGGAACCGACGGCGGAGAACGCAATGACGGATCTAACACCAATATGTCGTAGAGCAGCGATGTTTGCGCGGTTCGGGACTTCGTGAGGAGCAAACTGATGGTGAACACCATGGCGAGCAAGGAAAGCGACGTAGCCACCTTTGTGGGAGAGGATCTGGATCGGCGAGGCCGGGGGTCCCCAAGGTGTAATAGGGTTGAGAGCAGCGACGGGCTCGAAGCCTTCGAGCTGACCGAGACCAGTACCGCCAATCACGGCGATATGGACAGGCTCTGTGAGAATGATGCGAGAATCAGCATTGCGTCTATATTGATGGACACGGACGGATAAGATAGTCTACACACTGTCGAACGTAGTGGGGAGGTCACCCATCTTGACGAATTGAAGCCGAGACTAGTTGGAGCAAGGACTTGGAACGTTGGTGAGAATGAGAGGTTATCGTCGTCGCGAGGAAATATCTGCCGTGGTTGGTCCTCAGTAACTACCTACCTTAGGTAGTAGTTAGGTTGCCTTATTACCCAGCCTAGCTACCCCGCCTCCATGACCAAGCTTACGTGCTTGGACAGATGGAGGGGCTCGTGAACCCATGTGAGCGCTACTATTGGCTGGCGCATTTGAAGATACCAAATCTTTGGCATGAGAGTGCATTGTTCTATTATAAAGATTATAAGTACCTATAGTACGCAACCAGTTACGGTACGGAATGCTTACCGTACTGTGTTTGTAGACTTGCGATAAGCTATTACTGTTATCATAAGAACCTCTCAAGGCTCGCCGTTCGTGACACACCATCTCGAAATGATTGGATGTGTTATCATTTTATAGTGCTCTGTAGATATTTGGTCATATACGGACGGCATTGTCTTGGAAGTATCTATGAAAGGTATTCTAGAAACATATCTCAGGTACTTTAATAGAATTTCCACGCCTTTGTTTCTATATCGACGTTTTGTTCTATCAAGACAGCTTGTGTTACTTACTATTTGTTTGGCGGGGCTGAGTTCTTTTACGCCTAGTGAACATTTCACTCTATCAATATTGACCCAAAGAAGGTATTGATAATTTAGTGGCAGAGCTGAACCAGGTTTGATTAAATTTGATGTTTTGTGAATATTGTAATCTCATATGTAGCATCAAAATTCACAGTCTTTCACTCATTTGCCTTCTCTCGGTCTCTCTTTCTGTCTCTCTCTCTCTCTTATGCTGACCAAGCCGGCCAAAATTTTCCGACCTAACCTGCCCGGTCACCTAACTAGCTCCGCCAAAATTTAGCCCATCACAACCTCACCCATCAAATAGTCTGGCAGCCACAACTTGTCAGCGACTGTGTATGGATGCCATGACGAGAAATGATAAAATGACCCGACTTCCCGACAACGCCAATTTGCTGGACGAGGCTCACGATAATGGGCCTGATGAAACCATCGAGGAGCGATGCTTCGCTGCCGCCCTCGTCTGTCTTGAAGGCCACTACACTCAGTCTCCTCCCATGGGCCCTCAGACAGCAGCTAAAGTGAGCTCTATGATCACAAAAACATTAGAGAAAACACACACAATACGCAAGGCCCGGTAAGCCCCAGCCTCGCTTTCTATGCGGGCCTCATCACTGACCAGCGTGCAGCGAGGCCATCTCAAGAAATGTGGCGATTTGGATCTGGCTCACAAGAATTTTTGCTGCTGCCATACCGAGCCTCACCACACGATCTGTAGGGCCGCTGTCGAGTCTCAACGACCCAGAGAAGGGCGTCACTCCTCAGGAGAGCACTGCCTTGATTGTTATGAACCATGCGACGATTAAGGAGGATATAGCGACTCTCATCAAGCTTATGCATATTGCCAGGAATCTCCTCGTGAATGCTGAGCCCGAGGTGCCGCAAGACATCTGCGCGGCGGTTCACTTTGATCAAATGGTATACCAGACCATCATTCTCTGTGTCAACGTAACGAGTAAGGGCTACGATGGAGAGATCCTCGATGAGAACCAGAGATTAAAGCTCGGTGATGTCACAGAGCTATGTATGTATCCGTGGCGTCGAGACACATACTCCCCCACTAACAATGGCATCTAGACAAAAAGCTGCTGGTTACTTCCTTACAGCAAGCCCACAACTGGACTGCGAAACACGACAGGAACAAAATGTCTTTTTGGTTTGACGTCCTATTTGATGATGACGGCGCGCTGTCGGGTCCCGAGGAGAGTCTAGGCGATGGCCCATGCTTCCGGCCAGACGTGGCGAAACGACAGGTCCAGCACTGGCTCGATAGGAACTCCAAGCTATGCGACACTGCCAGGAAGCTGCTCAAAGATTACGCCCAGAACCAAGCCTCGAAACCACCCGGCAACCTCGCCCCGATTAGACCTCTGGCTTGGAACTGGCTCCCGGATGGCTCTGTGGATGTTCCTGGAGATGTCACCAACACTGAGGATAAGATCAACCCGGTGTGGAAGCCCGATGAGACGGACAAGTTCGAACAAGATCGTGCATATGGGCGCGTCTCGAGAGAAGTTGACACCTGGTGGCTGAACGCCCGCGACCCTAATTACGAAGAATGGCTAGTCCTGATGCCATCTGTGGAGTTTGCCCAGAGCCGCCTGGAACATAGCCGCAATAACCTCGTGCATCGATATGCTCACTCTTGTGGAACAGACCACTCTCCGCCGCCAGGTATTGTTGAAGATGAAGAGCTCTCGGAACACGAGCATTGCCATCACTGTGAGCACGATGATCATGAGCACCATCATGATCATCACCACGACCATCTCCACGAGTGTGACCATAACCATGACGACCACGATCATCACCACGATCATGACCATGACCACGAGGATGATCAGGAGTGCGTATGCCAATGTGATCACGACCATGACCATGAACATGATCACCACCATCACCATCATGATCACGATCATGAGTATGCTCACGACTATGTGGAGGATATCATGGACGAAGAAGACGCTGACGACGACGAGTCTTATGGAGAGGGGCCACTGACTGGTCTGCTAACTGAAGTGCCCAACATTTTGGATCCCAAACAGATCGAGGCCCTGCACATGATTGTCAAGTCGTGCATTCTGGACAACGCCGGCTCAGGGTTGACTCGAGCAGGCGAGAACCTCCAGAAGACCCGTTGTCGCATGTTCCTGGCCCTTGACTGCGGAAAGAGTCTCCTCCGAGAGATGCTAGTCTTCATTGCTGTCTGGGAGAAGGATGAGCAGTCTCTCATCTTCCAGGTCACTACTCAGATTGTGGAGGCCCTTCATCACAGCGCCTTGATTCCATATGCCTGGAACTCGCTGCGTATTCCCAAGGATATCATCTCGCCCGCTCAGACAGTCCTCCTACGACTTGTCAACCATATGTTCAGAGCTCGGATAAACAACTCGGCTTCTCAGGAGACAAAGGACAATTCCCGTGACATCAAGCTTGTTCACTTCTTCTTGAGTTTCTTTCGAAGCCGTATCGTCCCCGAATGTGCCGCTCTCATGCATCTTCAAGCTCAAATCCGGGAAGAGAACTGCGATCCTTCCGAGTTTCCAGTGGATAGTTGGGATATGGAGCGTGCCAAGGATGGTTTGGCTCAGTACCTCGATTTTCTCACGACCGTTGCCGAGATGTTGGACACTCGAGCCAAGCTGATCGAGTGGGAGGCCATCTACGACCTTATCACAATCTTGACTGGGCTGGAGGCTGGAGTGCCCAAGAAGCCTCTTATTGAGCTCCCCAAGCGGTCACCTCGGAATGACAGTGACGGCAACCCCATGGTTGAGCGCCCATACGCCGCTACGGAGGATGGACGTCCCCCATCGCCGCCGCCTCCTCCTCTGCAGGAGCCAGCGCATAAGTTCCCCTGGTCCGGGATTAAAGCACAAATCTTTACCATCATCGCCACTCTCTTACAGCCACCTCAAGGTCAGAGCAGCCCTGGAAACCCTGATGTGCAGATGCAGATGGTCAAGTATAACGGAATTGTGCCTCTTCTCAACTGCTGCGCCTACGACGACCACAACCCGTATGCCAAGGAGCGGGTGACGATTTGCCTCAAGTGGCTGCTGGACGGCTGCGAGGCTGCCAACAACTTCTTTCGTGAACTCGTGAACCTCTCGCCACCGCCTAATCTTCGGCCTGCCCCTGGCGGTACCACCGTGTCAACGATAAGGGTTGATGGTATCCAAGGCGAAGTCAAGGTGCAGGTCCGCTCGGGTACGTCTGCACCAGGCGAACAGGAGACTAGTGACATTGTGGACGGGGCTGGCAGGATTGATCTCAACCAACCCAGTGGACGAGGCAGCCTTGAAGATGATTTTATGGCATAAGTAAGTGCCTGTATACTTGTCATGGGAAATATGAGAGACAAGCCACGTGGTATGGAGGTCAGCATGGCGTAGGGCGTCTAGGTACTACTGCGGAAATGGTTGGACTTTGGTATTTGTGAAACTTGTCAATCAGAGGAGTTTGACTCGAGGGATGAGCTGTTGGACCGAGTTTCGGTTTTCTACATACGGCTGGAGTCTGGACAAGTACGGAAAAGTTGTGCTTATTAGGGATATCTGGGTTTGGGCTTGCATAGAATCATCGTCAGTAAAAGTCAAGCTCTCGGGGCGTCATCGTTAAATCTTGCCATGAAGCCTGTAGTGGAGACTTATTGCAAGGCGTGCTTTGATTATGTACAGGTAGAAATAAACAAGTGCTCAGCATTGAAAACATCCATGTTATTTGTATGAGTGTCCCTCAAGCAAGTGTGGATTCACGGCACTTACACAACGGGCTCTCTGTCAGTCTCTGAAAGAGATTCCTTGGTACCTATGCTTAGACCATCGACACCACGTGCATTAGCAGTATCCACTGACAGGAGTTTGCGTTGTATAAACACGTTACTATGTACATAGGTAGTTAAACCATCAAGTTCCCTGCTGAGCTGAATAGCTCTGACCCCCCTGCAGTAATAACTTGCTGAAGCAATCGCCAAGTTCTGACACAAAACTTTATTTGCGCCTTTACCAAGTTTGGCAGTGACAGGAAACGTCGGGGACCCATTTTACTATCCCTTGGACTCGTTTTTGGGGGTTTTGGGCATCAGTGTACAGTGAGAGTACAGTATTGGTTGGACCTGTTAAGCCCTTGGCTCGATCTCGTGGCATGACAGGGAGGCCTGGAGATCGAGACAAGGGTCTTCGGTTGATACGGGACAATCACAGACAAATGCCGGCTGATGAACAAGAAATGCTGTTGGTTCAGAATGTTTCTTGTATGTACGTATGTATGTATGTATGTACATATGAATCTCCATGATCTGACAGCAGCGGTCAGATCGTCCACAGCATTTCCAGATACTGTATCCCATCGTGTTTTGTCGTGATTCCACGCAATTCTGACTCAGGTCCTCGTGACCATCTTGCTTCACCCATCAGATCAACAACACGCAATGCCAACCAAGCAAATCAAATCGAACCAAATCGAATGCATGTATGTATGTATGTATGTACTCCTCCTGCGCCCAACATAGTATGCTCGTGCCTGACAGCGACGTCTATGATAAACCGAAGAAAAAGAAAAGGAAAGAGGAAAAAAGCAAAAGTCTTTTCCCAACCCACGTTGCTGTACTATGCAAGCCCGAGCTTGATTTCCAGCTAATAAAATCTAAAAATCCAAAAGTCTCACATGAGAGCGTAAATCATCAGACTATGATAAGAAAAGACCAAACCAGTAAAAACTGAATAACAACGCTTAACCATTTGTTCTAGTAAATAGAAAAGACCTGAACACCTTGAAGTGCTTCTCCTGTTAGGGGCCGTGAATGTGTTGAATGAGAAAGTAATATGTCAATGCAAAGGGTATCGTAAATATTCATAAATGCCTTAAAGCAAAGAGATACCGAAACTGGGTGAGCACCTCCAAAATCCACAAGGTGGAGTGAGTGAGTGCAAGTCGGATAAGGATCTCGAAGAATGCTGGTAGACCAGGTTTGTATGTCGATAAGTGTAAGAAGTTGGTGTCGTTATGGAATTTCGTCAAAGAGTGTCCCTGTTTCGTTGTGAGGTGCTGTATGATGACGTCGTTGGCGGTTCAATATTGAGACTATCACTGTTGTCAAATCGTCGTCGGCAGTGTTACCGAACACTACAAGATCGCGGTTGGCTTGACTACTCAGTCCATCTCGCTCAGAAAGCCGATACAGTAACGACAGCCGGTTTCATCGACAGGAACGGGGATTATGGTGAGAAGGTTGTTGAACGGCTGGCCATACTTCTTGTAGTTGGTGACGGGGATCTGAATCTCTCTTCCAGCACAGACGGCCTGACGCATGCGGTGTGAAGCGACCTTGTCCGTTCCCTTCCTGTCGAGAGACCGTTCATGACCTGGTGGTGCTTGGAGGAAGCGGCAATTTCGCCCAAGAACCTCAGGGGCCGTGTATCCAGTGAGTTCGGAGAACGACTCAGAAACATATATGACGGGGGCATCGGCCTGGCCCATGTCGCACACGACAAGGGCGACCGAACAGTCCACTGGACCAAGAACAACTTGAGGGTTTGGTCGGCCCATGACACGGAACTGTTGCGTTGTTAGTGGCCTGTGGGCAGATTAGTGATGGTGTAAGTCGGCTCACCAAGATGGACATGATGTCGATCCCACTGGGAGCATAGAGCCCGGGATAGATGACGGGGTCTTGAACTCGACGCCAAGTGCCTGCAGAATTTACTGTGCCGTCAACATTGAGAGAGCCCTCTTGGGGAAACTCATACTATGGAAAAGTCAATGGGCGCCACTTTGGACGAAGATCACATTCGAAACCTACGTTGAGAGCATTGACCTCCCACGGATTCATAGCTGGAACGGTCTTGGACGCCATGGCTGAGCAGTGAGGAGAGGGCGAGCGTGAGGATGGAAAGCCCAGAGGTAGTGTTGAAGAGATGGCACGCATGGAAGCTGTCATGTCGAGGACGACGGGAGATAGGAGTGAGGTGATATATAGGCCCGGGCCCCTGTGTCCTCAGCTGAGGTAGCACCAGAATAAACGCGGTCAGGTATGACGGAGTCAATCAGCAGCGTTGCAGGATGTTGGAGTCGTCAGGTATCAGTCGGATAGAAAAGCTGGAAGCGGATAGGTTGCACGTTTGAGGGATGAATGAACTGGCAGGTAAGCGAAGAGGAACTCGTGGATCGTCCAGGATGCGGCTGGATAGTTATCCCAGATGAGGCCCCAGAAGACAGTCAGACTTGTCAGGGAATAACTGTGTGGGCGGAGCTTTGAATGATTTCCAAATGCGAATGCAAATCGTGATGGACCCTGAAAGGGAACTGACAGAGATGGCGGATGCTTTGGGGGTGTGGGTGATGACGATCTGGTGTGAGTATATATGATCTCTGGTATGTATGGTCCAAGTGGTGCTCTCTTGTTGATGGTGATGGATGAACTGCAGCGCTGCTGATGTTGGGGGTGTCAAGTAATGCGCATTTCACTGAGAATGAGGAAGGAGAGGAGCATTTTCGTGGATGAGTGGTTGTATTTTGAGCTGAGCATGATTTGCACCTTTTCCTGAGTCCAGCCGTCCGTTTGCTTCATCAAACAAACAAGCCAACAGTGGTCAGACGGCATTGAGGCAGGGGGTCTGGATACCACAGCGAGGTGTATGCGTAATACGTATGGGTAGTGGCAAAGAACCCCAATTCGTAGGGTCTCGTTCGATTGGTCCAAAGGGCTCGATTCTCATGGTCCCCGAGCAGTTGAAGAGATCGCCAGCAACAGCCTCGAGACACAAGATCGGTACTCATCGACCAGGATCTCCACTTTAGTCAGTCAAGGAACGACCTGTCAGGTTGGTGAGACGTAAAGGTACGTACTGCTGAGATCGCTGAGTACTTCGAACTAGGCCTCTGGATCGGTGCAATGGACTGTATCTTGTATCTTGTCGTCGGCAGTTTTTCTTGGTCAACCAAGCCAAATATACGGAATACAGTGGCCTCCCTCACCAACACCAAATATCTATCGATTGTCATTTGGTTTGTTTCTTCTTGGCGTTTCGAATTCGATTGTCATATGCAAGAGATATTGATCGCTCCCGGGTTGTTGTTTTTTTTGTTGTTGTTGCTTTTGTCTACCTCACCCGCCATCACGATGGCTTCTTAATAGCATCGACGATGCGCCAATATCAATTCGTTTGTCGGCCTTGGACTCGATTGAATCTGGAACCCTCCTCGCTAATGTAAGCAACACACATTTGCGTATGCGTATGTATGTGTGCGCATACGCATGCGTTGTTGGCCAGCCTTGGCCCATTTCACAAGCGACCGTCTTTTGCATGATCGATGCTGTAGCCGATGCGCGATGCACAGGTCCAGGGCGAGAGAGAGTTTGTTTGGTGTTGAGGCGCGATGGCTTGCTAAGGCTTCGATGCGTGGAACCAAGTCTTGGTTGCCGTGATCAAACACAAGCTCACATTGGAGGCTTCCGTCTCCCCGCTCGCCCTATTTTCTTTTGTCTCCGATTCAAGACAAACGCCTGAGACAGGGATTTCACTGGTTGGTTATCGCCAACGACTGCAGACATCGGAAAGTGCATCGAGATGTTGGAGAAGGTCAAAGGTCCATGGCCAAGTCCATGGCTATGACCAGACTAGGTATGACTATGACACCGTGCCTGGTCCTTATAGAGTCTAGACCTTCCCATCGTCACCGGTGACGCTGAGTGGGTAGGTAGGTAGGTAGTTAGGTTGTGAGCCGAGCCGGGGCTGGGCTGAGTTGAGCTGCTGGGATAACCCGTCCTCGCTTCTGATGAAGCTCCAGTTGGCGTCGATGCATTGCCCTGGCTTTGTCAATTGGTCGCTATTCTTGCGATTTCGTACTTGATGACTGCTGTGCATCTTTTGACGGTTTATTATACTCGCTCCAGATTTCAGAGAGTTGATTCTCATTAATTATCCCCTTCATTCTGTCATGGTGATATGGATCAATGACGCTGCGATTTCGGGTTTCAGAGGGAGGGACCCTGATTGACGTCGATTCCAGCCATTCTTCAGATCGACAGGCTTGGTTTGAGCCCCCTGCTCTTTTCGGTTCGTTCGCAAAACATGTCATATCGTCGTCTCCGACTTTGTGACACTCAATTCATCGAGATGTCTCTCCGATCCATGTTGGTGAAATATTACAGTACTGTACATACCGTCTAGGCACCTGCCAATGACAGCCACAGCACAACAAAATGTGGCTACAAGCATTAGGCTGGGTGGAGGTCTAGGGTAGCCGACACAGTACCTAGGCCCACCCATGTGAAAATGTCCTGTCGCGTCTCTCTTTCAATTAACGCGCGTGTCGCGTCCCCAACAGAGACTACTATGTACGCTCCACCAACTGCTCAAACATCAATACCATCCCCCAATTTATGATCATACCGCTGCCACAGCAAGATCTCAACATGTCTCGGAGAGGCATCAACCGCCCTGGTAATTCATCTACAGAGCTGCCTGAGTACGAACCACCAGCATGTCCCCTCGCCGACACCGCTCGCCGCAAGCTGCACGACTTGTCAACCACTGGCTCAACAGCCGCATATCAACAGCAGATCAACGAGTCTGTCCGATTACTTGGCTTCAGTGTCAGTGATATACACGAGCGATTGCGCGTGCAACGCGAAGAGTTGTCCCGCCTAAAACACCGGAGAGAGGGGAAGGGGACAGAGAAATCCGAGGACGAGCAACGCCTCGAAGCTCATCTCCCCGAATTGGAGGAGCGTATTAACACACTGACAGCGGCATCGGAACAGGCCATTCGTGATATGATCGATCGCAGAGCAGAACTGGAAGACGAAGATGCCATGTTCAGCGAGCTGTATGACACGGCCAGTGCAGA
Source organism: Fusarium sacchari (assembly GCA_017165645.1). Lineage (NCBI taxonomy): Eukaryota > Fungi > Ascomycota > Sordariomycetes > Hypocreales > Nectriaceae > Fusarium > Fusarium sacchari. Next base: position 1,487,919 of record JADANP010000006.1, read on the forward strand.
AGCTGCCCAACAAAGACAAGTGGACGCCCAACAAGGCGAGCAGGACGACGAACAGGAGCCGCTGGCTGCAACAAGCCTACTCGAACTATACAAAGAACTGCGCCTTAAGAAAGACACTGAATATGCCAAAATGTCTGCCCACCAGCGTTATGCTCTCAATAACGACTACGCCGGCTTCAAAAAGCTGTGGCACGATGCTATGGCTGGCGATGAGGGGCCTCCACTGCCCGATGCCTCACGCTGGTTCACTGCCGATGGCGAGCCTATCATGACCGGTGATGTCAAAGGAGCGGGTGCTGGGGCAGGCGACGACGACGACGATATTGCTGTTGAACGCGAGGTCAAGAGCATTAACTGCCCCTTGACATTACAACCCATGAAGGATCCTTACACCAGCCGGAACTGCAAACATACATTCGAGAAGGCCGCCCTGCTCGAGTATCTACCCATGCGAGGAGAGTCTCAATGTCCACAAGCAGGATGCTCACAGGTCCGATCACTCTCCATCATCCAAGTACTAATGACTGAAATGAGGTACAGAAATTCACGCGTGCGCGATTCGACCACGAGTTCTTCCAAGACCAAGCAATGGCCCGTCGTATCAAGCGTGTTCGTCTGGCACAGCAGCAGCAGGAAATGATGGATGAAGATGATGAAGGCGAAGGCGACGACGAACTTCGAGTTAGAGGCTCACAGGCTGTCCCCGGAAGGCCGCTCAAGAGGGAGAGGAGAGGAGAATGACCACTGTTCTAGGTCAAATTCACGATTTTGTTCAGTACGAAGACACGATGAAATGATACCCCACCAGTGTTAGACCTGATAGAAACCAAGCTAGCAATCGACAGCAGTCTCTAGATGCTGCACGTAGGTATGTAATCGAATGAAAATTGAAGAATAGAACGGCCCAAGAGAATCACAGGACTCGAATAGACAGACATTAAGAGCGCATTCCAGAATGTGCCATATTTTACTCTATATATATTATATATACGACAACGTAGGGTATCTTGAGTGTTTCAGTACCCCCCTATGCTATTTGGCTCAACGCGCCTCATCCGAATAAGAAGCATCCAATGCAATGCTTTTCCAACCGGTGCTGATTACCATTACCCATGAAACCTTGGGGGATAACGCCGTGATTTTTCTATAACAATATTCTCTGCACCTGCTGCGCAGGTGCAACGAACAATACAGTGTTCCCTCATACTTGGGGAGCTCATGCAACAGCCTGCAATACCAACATGCCAGCAATGGCAACCACTAGCCCTGAATTGGGCGGGTTCCATGCTGCAGCATCAGGTGTTTCAGTTGCTGTATATACACCGGTCATATCCGATGTTGAGCTGGGATCTGAAGTTGATGTTGTTGGTGTCTCCGTCGTCTCTGCTTGCAGCGGCCAATCTTCCTTCGAGGTATACAGTATGCCATTGACCACAATCCCTTTGTCATCCTTAACTAGTTCCTGGGCGCCCTCATCGCAAGTGCCTTGGAAGTTCCGAACGTAGCACGTAGGATTCAGTTGCTTGGGAAGGTCTTCAGTATGTGTCGCATTGGCATCACCTGTGGTATTGTACGTGGCGGCATCAATGTCCTTGCCAGTAGAAATCGACGTGCCCAGGATGATACGAGCAAAAATCTGGAAGGCAGTCTCAGGCTGATAAGCAGGCACGGCGTGGCCTGCTTGGTAAACACGACTGAAGGATAGGTTGCCGAACTGACGAACAACACCACCAATGTACGAATCATTGACAATGATGGGTGCGTATCCAGCGTCAGGAAACCGAATGCTGTATTCACCGCCTGCTTCGGTGGCCAGGCTTTTCGAAACAGCTTCTCCACCGAGCCAATTGCATATATAGTCACGATCTCCGTATATCAGGGCAATCCGTACTCCTGAATTGAGGAGAGAAGCTAGACGGGCGATGTTGCCGCCACGCGCCTGATCGCCCGTGGATTGGAACTCGAGATTGACATTTATGTTGGTCATGGTAAAGTTGATAGGAGAACCGATAGCTTGTTGCACAGTGTCTTGGTTGAGGTATTCCAAGAATGTCGTAGGTGGGAAAGGGTCGGCTAGGGGCGCAGCAAGATCGTACCAGCCACGACCTGAACTAGAGTAGGCGTTTTGAATGTCATTGCAGCTACTTTGAGCCTCAAAGCAGATCTGATTGATGGATTCCTCGTTCCCCTCGCCCTCGGGATCACTAACTGATGCATCGGTGGCGCATTTCTGAAGAAGATCGCGACAGCCGCCCTCAGCAGAGAACTTGTCGAGATTGAACTTGGCGTCGCTATTGGATAAAGCCTTGTAGCCATATGTATTGTCACTGGCGAATGTTGGATAGTAAGGTACTTGAATCTCCATATCAACGCAACCATTGACGATGCCGAGAGAACTGAGATGGACATCAATGGTTGAATTGCGTGGTAACTCCCCACTCTCTCGGCGAGCGTTTTGCTGTACAAAGGTTTCCGCGAAGATAGGGCCGTAGCGACCACCATAACTTTCGGCAAAGAGGTTAATGCCAAGTGAGCTGTTGCGAGAACGCGAGGCAGGTTGATATTGTGGGAACGTGGTCAAGAAGCCCTGGACCATATGCCAAACGGCCATGGCAGCGGTCTCAGTAGTATTGGCAGTGAAATTTCCATTGTTGGAACTGAAAGTGCCATTGGGAACGAGCCATTCTGGAAGCTCCGGGTAGGACACTGGAGGCTCAGTAACATTTTGACTGAGAAAGTTTATTGTGCCGTCGGTAGGCGTATCGTATGAAAAGCCGACTTGGTTGGGCTAGAAAAGTGCATATGAGCTCTTGTGAGTTGGCGAGGATACTCGAGGTTTACCTACCTGATCGATGAAGAGCATGTTAGAGGCTCGATCCCAGCCCCATTCTCGCACAAGCGTCTCATATTCATTAAACCCCTTTTCGACAACTTCACAAGGCCCGTTGCCGGTGAAGAAACCATAGAGTGAACTGGATCCCGGTCCTCCATTGAGCCAGATGGTGAGACTGTCAGTCCGCTCACGAGCCTCAACAAACCAAAAGAAGAGATTGGTTGGATAATCCCCGGGGACAGACACCCACCCTGTGTACTGCTTTTGAGAGTCGAATGCTGTAGAACAGACGCCTTCGGGAGTTTTATAAGAGACAGTCACATCCCGATTTGCTGGTGAACGAACGACTGTGAGGTTACGCGCCTTAGCATCAGAGCTAGGGATGAATTGTGCGAAGGATAGAGAGATCAAGGTAGAAACAACAAAAAACCGTATAGAAAGAGGCGAATGAAAGAGGCGACGAACCGCCATAGCGGCGGAGGGAGAGGTGAGGTTTCGTAGCAATGCAACGATCTGGTACTTCAAGAGTGGTGAGAGGGTACGGTAGGAGTCGTCGTCATCCAACAAATAATCAAACCCATAGCAAGACAAGAACTAAAGGGCGAGACAGGTCAAGTCAAGCAAGACACCAGCGAGCGATTGATTGAGACAAGACCTGCCGAGACAAAAACAAAAAAACAAAACGAAACGAAAAGACGGGCTGATTTGGAAATAAACGACTGATAGACAATGAAATAGAGACGCTGGAATAGTTGTCAACGAACGACAGTCATCATTAGAATCAGTACCTTGAATTTGATGTAGGTAGTTAGTGGTAGTAGCTAGGAGAAAGAGGAAAAGGCTGAGGTGATCAATCCAGGAGGAGCCCAGGTAAAGTGGGTTCCATTGAGTGGAGGAACCGTTGCAGCTGCAGTTACGGGGCAGCCACTGACTCCTCGTTGGTGCCCTAGCAGCCTAGGTCGTGCCATGAACCAGGTCTTGCACTGTATTGGAGGTTGATCATAGGGCGTTTTGGACTCTGTCAGCCCTCTTAATTAGCGGAGTCTGCCTGGCGCTCTCGGCTAAGGCATTGGATCTTAGTGGGCGGGGTTGTCTCGGGTGGCTGTATGGACGTACAGTACCTCCCGTCGTAAGGTAATTGTCCGGTTAAGAATCCATATCAAAACATGTGAAAGACCTTCTGATGGATTGGATGTCTTTTGTTAGATTCGAATCGCGGTTGCTCGGAACAAAATCACCAAATAGATTCCAGATGTTCAAAGAGAGGTACTTTTTGTTCTGTACGAGTTGATGTGCAACGCGAAAACCTGTTACGCCAAGGATGATATACCCAGTAAGCTGTAAATCCTAGGTTATTAGTGGTAGGGTGATCCAGGAGCATGGAGCTGTATCAGCTCGCACAGCCGCAACCTGCTTTAAGATGTTACTGGTTCGGTGGTGCACATTCCGACATTAGAAACTGCTAGTTCTGACGTGCTACGAAGTACCTCTGGTAGGTGACTATGCAAACGACAACAACTCCCCAGCCTTATAGCAAGGACGCTCTTTTCTACAACAGGTAAGCTGAGCGAAGAGAATAGTCTCGCCAACCAACATATCCAGTGGTAGACTCTAGTAGGAGCGAGTTTGCTCCTCCCATAACGCATGCCCTGTTACAGGAGCTTCACAGATCCTCCTCAGAATCATCCATGCCAATTTGATAGTTAACAAATCCCCGATCGAATTATACTTTACATAGGTAGTAGTAAGAGCCTTTCGGCTGGCGAACTACCTAATCATCTCACACTATATTACAATCGACTGTCATTTGATCATTTGCGACCTCTTAACTTTTGTGTAACCGTATAGCAACATGAATCATACACATCTGAACCAAGCCTGCGTATCAGGCTTCGGATTTACGCACAGCAAAGAAGTAGTTGCCTACCTTTTCACTGCCGTCGACCTGCTTCCAGCCGAGCCCAGGGACATATATTACACCCTGCACCATTGGGTGACTCCAGCCTCGACCGGCAAGGAAAGTTCGCAACTCCTCCTCGTTGAGATACTTGTTCCAGTCGTGTGTTCCCTTGGGAACAATACCTAGAACGTCCTCGGCCATGAAGTTGGTGGTAAACCAACTCATCCACGTTCGCGCGATGGTGCTCATCACAAGCCACCCCCCAGGTTTGACGAAGGGGCGCACCTTTTCCAGGAATGCGCCTGGAGCATCGATATGCTCGATAACCTCGAACAACGAGACCACATCATAGGCCTCTTGCGGTGTCGCAGGGATAGGAAGATTTTCTATTGAAGTCTGCCGATATTCGAGCTTGAAGCGAAGACCAGGATCTTTGCGAGCGTGTGAACGTGCTACAGCGAGTACTTCAGGGGTGGGATCGATAGCAGTGACATGTCTGGTAGTCGGTAAACGAGCTGCACTTTCGGCAAAGATACCACCGCCGCAGCCAATATCGAGGAATGTCAGGTCTCGAGTGGGAGAATCGGGGTCGGTGCGGTGACAAGTGCGGATGAAGTCATGACGTAAAGGATTCATGAGATGAAGTAGCCGGGAGGAGCCATGAGGATCCCACCAGTCGGCGGCGAGCGCATTGAAGTGTGAGACCTCATCGGGGTTGACAGATGAGAAATTCGGCGACGAGTTGGACGAGGACGTGGAGTGCCATCGAGGTGTTGGCAATGTCGTAATAGAGGCTGGGATGGTATGGCCCGCCGGCAATGGGAGGGCGAAACGCTGCCGACCTGATCGGACGAGGTTGCGGAAGAGGGCACCCGCCGGCCGGGACGGAGCCGGCATATTTGGGAGGCTCGGAGTCGGAGGTGAAGTGAGAGTGGTCACGGTTTGGTTGGTAGGTGGTTATGGAATGGGTAAGGTGTGGATGATGCGAGGATCGATGAGCGGATGACAAAGCTGCAAGCCAAGCAGGATAAGATAGTCTCGATGGACCCTGAAAAAAAGTCAACGATGACAAGATTCATTCAATTCGATTGCAGGGTGCACTCGGACGGTTCCGCCATCGGATCCACTACTGAGTGCCAAACTGCCAAAGTCCAAGAATTTCTATCGTCTTTCGCTGACTGATGCTTCGCAATTCCTTAGTCCAACAACGTCTTTAACAAAGCTGACGTAATGAGGGAGCTAGAACCGACCAATCACAACCCGACTAATACGACCCGAACTGCCCGATCAAGTAAAGACCCTTTTCAAATCACCATCACCAATGAATGCATTGACATGTGAGCTCATCAGTGTCAACGATGCACCGCGGGTTCACAATAAGTGGCTCCGAGGGTGAAGTACATAACTCGGTATTCGAGTAGGTCCCTCATGGGATTTGGGCTTACTTAGACCGGATAAGCCGGGGCTCGATCGTAAGGAAGTGAGCGGGAAATTCACCGCGCGGCTGTGATTAAGACCGGACTGCGGAGCGGGGCTTGGCTTGCTTTGGAGAAAAAGGTTCTGTCTGAATCATGCGATGCGAGAATCAAATGCCGTATCCGAGCATATTTGATAGTTGCAGTTCGCTCTCCATCGCCCGAATCATTACTCACCCTCTCACTCACTCACTCACTCACTCAATCAATCAATCAATCAATTATTTGCTTACTCAACCTATACTTGGTGCTTAACAATCACCTAATCGGCTTCCATATCAAAGTCCCCAGTAAAAAAAAAACAGCAAAAGCAGTTCCGTTCCCCTCCTTGACCCTTCATCAACCCCCGCGTGCCGCTGCCCGCTTCCGTCTCCGCCTCCGAACCCGCTCTCCTCGTGCGTCCCGTCGCAACCGTCGCATTCACAGTCGCAAGCCGAGGTCGAGAAGCCAAGCATCCTCTTTGGAAACCCAATTGTTGCTCAACACTCAATACCTTGCACTGTCCAATTCCTCTACCATCATTCCCCATCACACCTCCAAGATGCCCGCAACGATTCCCCAGGACAAGTTTGACTCAATCCCCGAGTCGATCGAGGCTTTCCGTACGTGGTTTCTGTCCCTGCCTCATGTGTCACTACGCTAACATTGGTTGTGGCAGGAAATGGAGAATTCCTCGTCGTGCTCGATGACCCTTCACGAGAAAACGAAGCCGACTTGATCATTGCTGCTGAAGATGTGACAACCGAGAAGATGGGTTTCCTCATCCACCACTCCTCCGGCTACGTCTGCGCTCCTCTCTCCCCCACTATCATTGCTTCTCTCGACCTCCCTCAGATGGTCCCCAACAGCCAGGACCTGCGAGGCACCGCCTACACCGTCTCAGTTGACTCAGCCGACCCCTCCGTCTCAACCGGAATCAGTGCTCGCGACCGCGCTCTAGCCTGCCGCACACTCGCCGACCCAAACGCACGCCCTGATAGCTTCCGCCGTCCAGGCCATGTCCTTCCTCTGCGATCCCGCCCTGGTGGTGTCAGACAGCGACCGGGTCATACCGAGGCTGCTATTGACTTCTGCCGACTAGCTGGCAAGGCCCACGCCGCGGCTATTTGTGAAATCGTTGACGTCGGCGAGGAAACTCCTGGCCAGGCCCTTCGTCATAACCACGGCATGTTGAGAGGCGAGGATTGTATCACTTTCGCCCGAAAGTGGGGTTTGAAGGTCTGCACCATTGCTGATTTGGTTGCCTACATCGAGAAGACTGAGGGAAAGCTCGAGGCCAATGGCGCTGAGTCCAATGGCAACTAAGCCGGCATTATCATGGGAAATGGCTATTAGGAGAATTTGTTGGGGACATGGCGGGCGAGTGGCTGGTTGTTCTACTTGATTCATGTTCACACATATCCACAGGGCGGTTGATGGTTGGCGATACCACGTTCAGTTGGTTCCTGTATTCTTGCATCTGTTTCTGGATTCCTAGGAGGTATTTTGGCATAGACTGGGTTTCATGGCGTCCCGAAAAGTGGCGGTTGAAAAGACAACGAAAAAGATATCCCTCCTCTCACCCATGCTTGTTCCTGGCTTGTAAGCTGGCGTTGTTAACTACTAGGTAATTTGTGGCAGCTTCAGGTCTAGATAATATCTGAGTTTTGTCATTAGTTTATGCAGTTCCAGGTCGTGTTAATGGAATCTCATGCTCCTCAAGAGTTTGGGTGGCTCGGTCGACTCTCCTCCTATGTCTACCCTGCGCCAGGCCCCATCTTTGTAAGACTTCAGCATGTGGTGTGAAAATAAGCATCCAATGGTGAGACTTATCACGATTGAACTTGCAATGAGCATTTGCTTGGGATGAAATGATACCTGGTTATATCAAGTTGGGTACGCAACTAACCAGAGAAGTGTGAGAAGGAGAACCCAATGCAAACAAACATTTAAAAACTCCGCGCTCTTGTAATATTTTGGAATTGGACCTGGACTGGCTGCGCAACAACCAAGGTACGCACTACAAGAACACAAAGTTTTCAATGGCCCAAACTCCTAAGCGAAGCCAGGACAGACCAGCTCGACCATTTAGCTATTCATCCTTTGCGTCCTTCAAGTCAAGACTAGGCATCTACTTCCTTAGGCGGCTGGATCTTCTTCGTCCAAGGTCTCGCTGGGTTTCCTCGGCAGCGTCTTCTGTCTTTACGGCGTCTCCATTTGTCTCCTTCTTGGTAGCCTTTGTGCGCTTCTTCTTTGGAGGTTGAACGTTCTCTTCCGCTGCCTCTGGTGACTTCTTCCTTGACTTCTTGGGAGGTTTGATTTCGGCCTTTTCTTCGAGGGGCTCCTCTTTGATGCCGGGAGCTGTATTTCCTGTCTTCTTCTGTACAGCGGGCGCATAACAACTTGTCCGTCCGCCAACTGTGATAAAAGCCAACTTTTCGCCATTGGGCAGCTTGGTCGCTGCACCCTTTGCACCCTTGCCCCATCTATAGTTGAAGAGCCAGTGTTCGGGGAATTCGTCTGAGTCTCCCAGTTTATCGACGGCTGTTTGACACACATAGCGGATCATTTGATAGAGGGTGGCGATTTGAGCGTCGCTGAACTCGTTAGAATACTGCTCGGGATGAAGTTTAGCTTGATACAGTGTTTCGTCGGCCACCCAATTGCCAATTCCGCTGATCATCGCTTGGTCTAGCAAGAGGGCTTTGATAGGGACATGGCGGGCTCGCATCTTGGAGCGCAAGTAATCCTCGGTGAAACGATCAAGATCGACAACTGGATCCGGTCCGTTCTCTACCAGAGGCGAATACTTCCTTATCTGGTCCCCGGGGCAGTCGACAAGTCGCACCCGACCAAACCTACGTGCGTCCGTGAAGGCTACTTCTGAACCCTCGGTCTTAAACTGGAACTTCCAGAACTTGGGCGGCCATTGCTCATGCTCACCCTCCTTCATCTTCTTATAGTAGTTGGTATATGCTGTCTGTTCATCCTTGATGTGCATCCAGCCTGTCCCCTCTGATTTAGCATTATTCCGTTATTTTCGTTTCTTGCGAGGCGTGCTTACCTGTCATTCCAAAATGCATTACTAGATGCGGAGGTTTGTCGAAGGTTATCCTAGTTGGTAAATTAGATTGTTCCTGGAATAACGCTGTAAGTTGGCTCACCAGAAGTATTTCCCCTGGCTTCCTGCAGAAACAATCTATAATGTTGAGCATGATGAACGCGAGTTGTAGTTGGGAATCCCTAACCTTCTTCCCCTTCAGAGCAGTTTCTACTTCTTCACCACTTGTACCAACTTTGCCAAACACATTCTTGTCATCTATTGCAGAAGCAGATACGATGCGTTTCCCTACTACATGAAGGCGTAGGAAATGGACGATACGGGCGACTGTTTAAGGCTCAGCATTGGGATCTTCATCTCGAAATTCAAATCTCAAACGGACCTTCTGCGATCTCAGGCATCTTTCTATACGATAAAAGGTTGGTATATTGTGTCTACGGGCAGCATGAAGGAAGTAATAGCGTCACAGACTCGATTTCGCGAAAGGCGCGTGAGGATGAACGCGATATCACGTGATGGCATTCGAGGGATCAGGGTCAGTCCTCAATTGGTTCACCAGCCTCCCTAGATTTCAAAGCACAGCTGTTGTTACTCCACAGAAATCCATACAGCTTAAGAGCTGCAATCTTAAGTCAAGTTAAAAAGATCCATATTTCACTGAGTTTTTCTTGATATAGACCGTTTCTTAATCGACGTTCGTCGCCGAACATTATACTTCTGCTCTGCTAGGGAGATGCGGCAGCGGAAGAATAAGGGCCCGTGCTCCCCACATTGCAACTTTTGTCCGAGCTTTTTCTCTACAAAAACTTTCTCTCTTCCAAGCTTCTTCAGTTTTTTCTCAACAACACAAAAACAAACAAACAAGCAAGCAAGCAAGCTGAGGTATGTTCTAGATGGCGCAATATCTCGCGCGGCCAATCCTTTCTTCCTGATGACACCTTACACCGCAAACTAGAGTCTTTGACCTAAATGGAATGAAACCTCTTTTTTACACGTCAGTCTGAAAAGACTTCGATCTCGCTTTCGCTTTTGCAGTTTGCAATTTCTGAACACGCGCTGACCTTTGAACAGCTCTTTCATCACCAAGCGGTGGATCATTGCGAGAATGCTCAAGCTTTCCCCTACGCCTGACATGGGCTGAAATGGTACGTTCATCTACAGTGTCTCCCGTCGCATCCCACACCATCTCTTGTGATGATCATTTCTTTTACAATATACGCTGGAAATTACCGGCTGAGTTCTTCTTTGACGATATAAAATGGCTATTTCTGATTGAGACTCCTCCTGCACACTTGTTGTCATGCATGTAGTAGCTTGCGCTGACCTGAAAAAAAAAGACTTGACTAGCAAGGTATGCGATATCTCATCTCGACCCGCACTCGACCTTTCATGATGAAGCGGCACTGGGCTCCGAATCATACCACATGAGCACGAAAAGCCACTTTGCGGCAGGCCTAGAAAACCTCGCCCACTGACTCGTCACCATCTACGTTCACTTGCTAGATGTTTTCGGGCCATTGAGGCTAACCTACCTCAAGTGCTAGTACCTTGCCATTCAATCCACACATTCGGATTTCTCTGGTTTTATCTGACCGTAAGTAAACTTTCACACATTTCAGCAGCATCCTCGCTTCCTGATGAACACCTTAGATGACGAGTCTTATACGAGTTTTCGATGCAGACACAATCTTACTTTACCATTCATGCATTTCCTGACACGCGATTCTTTTGCAAATTTGCTCGCAAGCACTAGGCGACTTGTGCTAACCAATTCTCAGATAATCAAGACGTGAGTAGCCGACTTGCCCCTGCATTCGCATTTCACATCATCTCTATGATGATCCAAAATGAAAACGACAAGCATATGTCTGAGCTCACGCTACGACGACAATTCATTTATCCCCTGATCGAGATGCTTCACGACACGTCAATGCAGTCTTTTCAGCGATAGCGACTGACATTTCGAAAGCATGCTCAACTTTTCTTCTCACTTACTCCGCTATGGGCTTCATCGCAGCATCAGGTTAGTTTTGTCTTGTGTTTCCTCAACCGCTCTTTAAATGATGTTACAATATCACGACGGTCAACGTAGCCATATTGCTTTGACGATAACGCCTGTGACAAGGCACCTTACCCTGAATTTTCTATTGCATTCCTCTTTCGATGTTTAACAACGCAGTTCTGGACAAGTCGCTAACATGACTTCCAAGGGTTACAGTCAAAGCATTTTCAAAGAGTGCTATCGTAGATGGTACGGCTAGTTGCCTTGCCGCACCTTGGATGACCAACTTGTCAAGCGACAAGCTGTAGGCATGCCTTGTCTCGTACCTCTATCCTAAGGATAGAGGCCAGTTTGATCACTTGACGCTTTATCACCAGCCAAGAACGAAAATAATGAAATCAATTGAGAATAGCGGTAAGTGGAAGCAGGCTAGAATAAATATCCATGACAGGATAACGTATATATTTAATATGAGACACTGCAAGATAACCTGTTTGTCCCAGCTGCTGAAGCAACGTTTTTGAAAGGAGTGTGACCCAACGATGTTTCCCTCTATCATTGAACAAGTCCCGTCCCCAGAAAGATCGTGTTAGTCGAATTCGTCCTTACTGTCAGTCGTCCACACGTGTTCTACCCCTGCGCTACGCCGTGATAGCCAACCATGTGGTGGAGTAGGTCCCCTGGGTTTGGTCTGCCCACAGACAAGTCTGGAGCTCGCAAGCCAGACCGGAGTCCAGCGTCACGAGGGTACAGCGGCTGGTCAGGTACATACCGCGGGACCATGCTCTCAAAGTGTGGTCGGTCAAAGGACTGGGGATGACTGTTGAGATAGGATGACGAGCCTCGGGGCACTGGCCAGCTCGAAGCCTCACTATAAGACTGGATTGGCATGATTCTGCACACCCCGTGTTAGTGATTCGGTTCAGGGCACTAGGCAGAGGGATATACGCACGATGGCAACATGGCTTGAGCGGTCTGGGAACCGCGAAGCGAGTCTATGTCCAGGCCCTCCCATAAGGGCGCTCGGGGAGCATCAATCTTTGCCTGCGCATCGTCTTGAGACCGCATCTGGTCCTGGAAAAAGCTTGGGTAGAGGATGGGCTGCTTCAGCACAGGCAGAGGTTTCTGCTCTGAGGAGCGTCGGCTTACAGAGCTGGAGCCTGACGAAGAAGTCGGCGAGCTCGCATCTTCTTGTTTTATGAAGACGTCTGCGAGAGACTGTGACGGGGAGAGAGACAGACCCTTGTTTATGGATCGGCGACGGCGCTCTTCTCGTTTCTTGCAAGTATACTTGCCTACTCCCCAGATATCAAAATGCTGTCGATATGAGCGGATTCTGTGACGGCAGTCAGCAAGACAGTCTCTAGCTAGCTGTGCCTCGGGGGAAAGAGTAAGTAAACTCACGAAGCGTCAAAGTTGTACTTCAACTTCATAATGTCGCGGACGTCCTTGAGTGTTCTACCCTCCTTGATGTACAACTTGGTGATAGTCCCTTGGAACTCGTTCCACGGCTTGGCCATCATTTTGGCTGCGAGTTGGATTGTTTTGATGCTTTGTTGATGGGTGTTGAAGTGGTGAGTCTGGCCTTTGTTTGTGTCCGATGTCTCTTGCTCCTAGCCCGGGACAATCAAGGCTTTGGCAGCAGGAACAGGGTTGACGAGCATCGAGGTATACAAATCAGTGAGTGGCAGACGAGTTTTCCAAGTAAAATGGGTCTTTGTGATGTTGCTGTATGTTGGAGGTTCTGAGGATGGCTCAAGCTGAACGAGACGGGAAGTTCTGTATAACCTTCCCGGGATATGGAGACGAATCTAATGGAGGAGGACAAGAAAAGTCACTGAATAGGAGGGAGACCAAGCCAATCTACAGGTCTTCTATCATCTTTTTTAGTTGGTTGCCAGAGCCTGATTCGGTACTTGTGTTGCAGTACTCTTTTCACAGCAAGTCTGTCAGAGCCCGCACAATCAAGAGGCGTTTAAGGCGTCCGCGCGAGGCAGACACTCACTTTGGTGATGAATAGAAATGATGTGAAAGGGGCGGGTTGAACTCGTAACTACTGTTGGTGTACATATAAAGCAGGGCGGACTTGTGCAAGTCCTTTTTCAACTGTGCCTTGTTTGTCTGGATGACGAGACAGACCAGGAGATGATGAATGAATGAATGAATGTCCTTGGGGCTTGTGCTACACTTGCTCTGAAACGACTGCCTCCTTGGATTTGCCCGATGAGAGAGCAGGAGAGGGACGCAGGGACGCAGGGAGGGAGGGAGGGAGTTTGGAAGAGGGTGTGAGGAATTAGGCAGATAGATAGTTGGCCCTTCAGCCTCATCTGTGGTTATTCCGCCCGCATACACACCCAACCAACACAGACACACACAGTTGTGATGGACTATCAACTTCTTAATGACTCAACTGTTTAAAAAGAGAAGAGGAAGAAAAAGAAGAAGAAGAAAAAAGTAGAACTAGTCATGCACATCCTGTAATATCCAATGCTTACAGGAACCAACCATACCCTCCACTTGAATGAATGGATGACAACTCATATATAAGTAAGGTACGTACTAGTCCATCAAACTGGGTATGATATTCACTTCTCTGAGCCCTATAGCTAAGGTACATACCTACTAAGCTATAGCTCCAATCGAATCCCTGCATCAGATCGATCGCCTCGGCTGCCCACCCACTCTGCATGCATCTTCGTCTCGGAGCTTCGAGGCACCCAAGCGCGTGGCTTCCAGACCGACCGAGCTCGCCCTGTTTAAACTGTACAACCAACCAAGTGGCTTTATGACCAGCCTCGAATAGCCGAAACGATTCCATGGCAACCAAGATATGATAGGTGTAACATGCTAGTTAGCATGCCTAGCGGAAGGATAAGACTGGACTGTGTGTGTGTCTGTATGTGTGTGTGTGTATACATACGATGTTGTGCATTGTTCGCCTCATTTCTGTCATCGATCCCGTCGGTCTCTTATATCAGTCAGTACACAGACAGGTACGCGTATATGGACATCCTCGCGTCAGTTGCACTTGTTCTACCCTGTCGTCGTCACGTACAGTAGTTTCTCACAGCCACTGGTTCGCATCTCCACGATAATGCATTGATACCGTCGTGTTCTGTGATGATACTGCCAAGAATACACCTTGTCAGCCATGCTTACTCTCGCACAGAGGAACATGCGTACTAACCCATTCAGCTGGGCTTTCACGAAATGGCATATATACGTACATGCCGTGCCTTGTGATTGGTAATGCACGGTGATATCTGCCGCATCTGAATCACGGCATCACAGCCAAGAATAGTCTTTTCAATCCTATTGATACATATGAGCGCATTAGAATATCGTCCAGGTGACGAGGAATGGGAAACACAGCTGACGACGTCCCACTATGCCCGTAGGGACGGTATCCTTGGGTAGATTATCACATTGATCACGGCAAAGACAAAGTGTAGAAATGAAACTGTATAATATGATTCCAACACAGACTTAGTAGGTAGGTATAGAGACATAAGCCAACTTCATAACGACTCACAACGCACATCCGCATTAATTTCTTCCTTCCGCAATCCAAGCCACTGATAATAATCAAGGCAACAAGGGATAGAATCCAAACATCAAAATCATGAGCCGGGATACTTGCTCTTTTCAACCATCTTCGTCACAAACCACCAAAAGCCACGTCAACAGCATCCTCCCCAAACGATATAACGTCCTTGCCGCTGCCAGCCTCACTTTGGACCACAGTCAGATCAAGAGATGAAAGAAACAATTGTTGCCTGTGCATGCAGGACTGGGTATAGAGAACTCCGCCCGTTAAAATCACTTGTGCAGGGCCTCCGACGCAATGTCTGTCACCCTTCGTCCGCCTCATTTAGGCCTCTCTCTAAATTGCCGTCTCCTTCTTTTCGGCTGCCGCTGGAGCAGCTACGGGAGCCGGCGCAGCAGCGGCAGCAGGAGCCTCGCCGCCGACAATGCCAGCCTCTTGAGCGCCGTGCTCAGTAGCAGGAGTCACTGGGGTGACGGGAGACTGGACCTTTGCGTCAATGGGGTCAGCTGTGGCCTGAGGGTTGGGCGACGTGGGTGTAGATCCAGCAGGGCTGGACCCGGTGCTCAAAGGAGCTGTACTCTTTCCACATTCTGCGAGAACCTGGAACCACTTCTGAGCATCGGCAGCTGTGTGCGCCTTGAAGTTGAGCTCGGTTGAGCCGGTGAGCTTGCTGCTCATGGTCTTGGACTTGTCCTTGCCCTTGACGCTGAACTTCTCGCCCTGGACAGTGCCAATGACGGCGTCGGGGAGGTAGATGGAAAGCTCCGGCTTAGGGTCCTGGCGGTTGTTATCCGAATCCTTGAACTCGTGGAGGAACTTGGAGGGCGTGACCACGTAGTAACCTGTAGAGTAGCCCCAAGATAGCTTGTTGCGCGACTTGCGCTCCAGAGAACCTTCGATCAGGGCCTTGGTCGCAACGTGATCCATGTTGGGGAACTGGATCGCGTCAACAGAGCGGGCGGGCTCGTTGGGGTCGACGAGGCGGTCGGCGCTGCGGGCCTTGAAGGCATTCCACTCAAAGTCAGGAGTGACACGCTGGATGACCGAGAGCTGGTCGTTATAAAGAGCGCGTGTCTTGTCAGCCTGGCCGCCAGCAAGTTGTGTGAAGGCCTCCATGGCCTGCTGGACAACCTCGATGATGTGGGCCTCGAAGCTCTGGAAGTTGTTCTGGACAGCAATCAGGTCATTTCGATGGTTGTTCTCGGCAATGACCTGACTGTTGAGACGGTGCAGGACACCGCGGTAGACGACATAGGGGTCGTCGTGGCTGTTGAGATGGCCTCCAGCAGAGTCGAAAGAAGCCGCATGTTGCCCAAGCAGCTCTATCTGCTTCTGGGTGGTGTTGCGAGCCTTGTCAACCTCCTTTGCGCCCTTCTCAGCGCCATGTGCGAGCTCCTTGGCCTTGTGCTTGATCTCCTTATGCAAGCGTTCGAGGACGGGGAGGACAGAGCCCTTGATGCTCTTTTCGGTTTCGATGTTGGTGTTGATGAGTGACTGCGTGTTGGACCGCATGTTCTCGAAGAATCCGGCAACGCCACCCAGGCTCTGGTCGAAGTGGTGGCCCTCCTTGAGGGGGTTGTTGATGGCCTGTTTTTGCCTCGAGTTAGTGACCAAGGTCTACTGGAGTGATGGGACGTTAGAATCGGAATTGAATTAAGCTCACCTTGAGCGCCCGCTCATATTCTTTGGCGTGGTGGCCGTGGATCTTCTCCATGGCCTTCATATACTCCTCTATGTAGCCAACAGCATGTTTCCATGCCTGGAGTCGCTCAGCAAGCAAACCGGCAGTCTATTCATCATAAAGTGGTCAGCTCGGATCTCTTCCAAAGTTGCGCGCTCGTTCTGCAGCGCATGTTGTACAGGGAGACCCCAGGTGACATACGCTTGAGGGATCAACTTCGGGAATGGCATCTTCGCTGACGGTGCTAAAGCCAGTAGTAGCCCTCGAGGGCAGATCGGTTGTTGTAGGTGAAGCCATGTTGGGTGATGAGATATTAAGAGTTTTTGTTATAGCTGGGGGGTGTCCAAGGGGGGGGGCCGACGGACGATGTGTAGGATTATATGGATTTGAATTGGAGAGTTGAGATTAGATTGGATTTCACTGTCCAAGCTTGGCAGACAGGGAGGGAGGGAGGGAGGGAGGGAGGGAGGGAGGGAGGGAGGGAGGGGAAGGGTATCACAGTCAAGGGTTATTAGCTTCTTTTCTGATGCTCTTTGCAGGGGTCGAAATGGGGACGATCACAGGGCTATTTGTATGGAATAGAAAGAGGTTGAATACTAATCAGTTCCTGGTTTTCTTGGCGGGAGACAATCAACTAAAAGTTAGATCATCAGGCTAATGTTGACGTCGTGGATAAATATCCATTGGATGGATGTAATGCGCTGTACAGTATCCGTATGTATGTGATAGCCAGGAGAGCTCATATGACGTCGAGATTCAGGCCACTTTAGTTGGGAGGGAGGGGTTGTTGAGACAAGCCTTGAAGAGCTGAAGGGCCCAGCGCTAATAAACAGAGCCTAAGGTACCTACCTAGGTAGCCTAGGCCAACCAACACAGGTGGTCTACCGTGCTAAGTCGGTGAGAATAGGCACCTCACGATCGAAATGTGTTTTAGCACGACTTAGCCCTTTCAATATCCTGTTTTATTAAAGGCCTCAAATATAAGATGCCAATTTGAAGTCTCAAAAATATGTCCTCTTGATGTAGCGCAGCTGAGTCCTCCAAGTGGTACGGAGTACATAGCACAACAGATCATGCAATACTTACTTACACTCTGTATACCCTCAAAAGTCCCAGTTTCAGCTATCCAAGGATCACCACCATCGCTATCCGTAGCAGATGCTCATTCTCCTCCTCTCCAAGCTGATCACTCTATGTACATCAAATCTCCGACAATCCAATCACTAAACTTAGTTAGCGGCAAGTCAATCTATGTATCCCTTGAGCCCCCACAGTCACAGTACTGTAGGTAGGTTGGTCGAGATTACCATGGATGAACACCAAGTTGAAGTTGAACTATCATCACCAGACCCTCGTTGATATGGATCTCAGGTTATGACGTCAATCCCCCTTCAACTACCGCAAACTCTGGACGCGGTCCCTTGGACTTGTGTCGCACCGACACCACGACTAGCACAAGCTTGGTATAGATGCAACGAATTGCGTGTCCATCTCAAAGCTTGGCCTCGGCTCCCTCTCTCGAGGTATCGATCAGTACCTTGATCATGATACAGCTACTATTTGATTTGCCTTTCCTGGAAATAACTCTATCAAGTGAAGTACGAAATAGAATCTCCTATAGGCACAAAGTGTCCACAGCAAGCCTCCACCACCAAAACTCCCTCCTCTTCACCAAACCCATCCATATAAGTTCTTGCAATCCCTCTCGATACAGTTACACCAACACACCACCACCATCCCCGGTAGATCGAGCTAATCATACGCACTAAACAGTCCAACAAGCTTTTGCTCGGATGTCACCGAGTGCCGAAGAATTTCGTTCACTCGCCACCAAGTCGCAAGCGCCCCCTATGTCATTGTCGACAAAGAGTACCTAACCATTTGCCATCTCAAGATATCAGTTTCTGTAATTCCATGTCAACTTCACGCTCAGGGATTCACTGGTCACTAGCCAGTCTGCATATGCCTTGAACACATTGTTCATCATTCTTCTTTGCTGTCATATCCTTCAAGGGTATTAATTATACAAGTGTCATCCTTCATCCATCGTTTTCCCTGTGCATTGTTCTGGGCCCAGTATTGTGTAGATATCATCCGAGCAAAGAGCTCGTCCCCAAAAGTACGCCGTGTCTATAATTCCCATGATTCGAAGCCTCCCGCAATTGATAACACATAAACGCCGGCAAGCCCTACGAGGCTTATGAAGCATATCCAATCAAGTGATGGTCATATCAAAACAAAGAAACAGAAAGTGAGTCAAGCTGCCCATCTAGACTAGGCAACTTGATTTCGGGTCTGCGAGGGATGCATCCTTCGGTAGGTTGAAGCATCGTCCGTGTAAGCGCGACCATTACCAATCCAACTGGAAGGGCGCGATATATGCAGGGTATGATCTTCACCGTCCTGGTCCTCGGATATTGTGCCCAGAGGATCTGCTGGGTAATCCGTAGCAGGGGGTGTCCTGGGAGCGCTAAGTGCCGTCTGATAATCTGGCAGAAGCAGGTCTCCAGTACCAGCACGCGAGCGAGCTGGGGTTTTGACGGCTGTCTGGTAGCTAGGGACCTTGTTGAGTTCAGTCAAATCGGAGACATCAAGATCGATGTGTTCTGCAGAGTTGCGTGATGAGTCTTCGGAACTGTTGCTTCTTGTGAGTGCTGCAGTCGCAGGTTCCGATCTCGGAGCTGGGCCTTGGGGTGCAGACGTGGGGGACATAAAACCAGGCGTGCCTAGCGAGCGCAAAGACGTGGAAGATGTCGTTCTTCGAGAAGGGTCCAGCGATACATCGGCCAATCGAGATGAAAGTGCCGCAGGTGCGACAGGTAGGCTGTGGGCTAGCGCTGCGAGGTTTTCATTCGAGCCTGCTCGCGACTGTGCATAGAAGGGACTGCTGACACCTGACTGAAAGCCGGGCGTCTGGAAACCGCTAACGTCAACGTCCTCATACAACTGATCAAGAACATGCTCTCCATAACCAGGGGGGGCAATCGTCGAAAGTTCTCGCTCGTTGCTAGGTGTGGTTGGTGACTGATCTACGAGATTGCCCTCCTCATCCAGAGGCATGTTGGGTGAAATAAAAATTGACACAGGAAGTGTGGCTCGAAGCTGCGAGAAATGTTAGTGTACCAGAAATCATTGTGCTTTCGAACATCATCTTACCTCAGAAATATGACCATCGGGGTTGCAAAGAGCAACGGTCAGCTTAATTTTGTGACGGACCTTGATACCATGATGGTTCAGATCTTGAACGCACTGGCGAAGTCTCTTGGGCAGGTTCAGCTTCTTGGTGACCGCCCAGCCTTCTTGGCCAGTATCCTCAATCATGTCTTGCCAGTGCTCTTCTCTCGAAACCTCGAACTTCCACATCGAGACCTCACGCTCTGTTCGGTGCTCCTTAGTGCCATAAGCAGAGCCAGTTCCTTGGACATAGCACTCGCGAACTTCCATCAACCGTGCTGTGATATCGCCCAGCTCGAGCCCTTTGAGTAAGGGTGTGAATCGCATCTCCATTGTGACCAAGCCGCCAAATACTACGGCCTTTTGGGGGATGATGATTGAGTAGTCAACCTTGTTGGGCCAGATGTTCTCAACACTCATAGCATGGAGGAATTCCAGGGCGCCTGGCTCTAATGTTCGGATGATTCGAAGGTGTTTGTTGGCGTGCAGATCGTAGGCAAGTTTTCCGCGTCCGACGGTTGCCCTGAGTCTGTATGTGATGGATGCTTCGGGAATGCCCTCGACACTCTCAGCCATGTTGCCGGGAAGCATGTATTCGAACGGCCATTCGTAGTTCCCGGCGGGGAGCGTCATGCTCTTGCCGTGCGTGCCGACGAAAGGTGCCCATCGGTGCTCGAGTATCGTTTGCGTCTTGTCAACCTTTTGGCCCGAAACACCGGGAGCGCTTCCTCTGGGATCAGCCCAGCTGCAGAGAGTCAGTTGCTTTCCTCTAGAGAAATTGGTCTTCAGGTCGAGTCGTAGAACTTACGTATGGCGCAGAGTTCCTACAAGTCGCAGTCTAACATCTTCGATTTTCAGGGATGTTTGTAGACACAAGACTAATGTGCCTTTGAGAACTTGACCAGATGATTCGTGGTCACTTCCACGGAAGACAATAAAATCGCTGTCTAGGCTGAACAATAGGCGCAGTTAGTAAGTTGTATGAGTCAAGTTAGTTGAGGATCACCATACCGAATATCGAAAAGACTATATGAGTTACGCCCCGTCACTGAAGCGAAGGGCTTAAAGGACGGCATGATAACGTATTGCGTCGTATAAGTGGTTCTGATTTGCTGCAAAGCAGCATGGGAAGGGGGGGGCAGAAAGGGGAGTTGACTGATGATATGCCAAGAAGGGGAACTAGAAGGAAAAGAAGAATAAATTGGAGGAGACGGAACGCTTTTATTTGGGATCACGGCTAAGTTAAGTCGAGCGAATGCGCAAGGTGACGAGCTACAACAGCGCAAGCCACGCACGAGTCGGCGGGATGTGTGGATACGGTATCCGTACAGCCTCTAGAAAAGTTGAGTGGGGCTGTGAGATCAGGAAAAGTCCAAACCCACGAGGGTCAGGTTAAACAAGGGTTAGGTATGGAAGTTCCATTCAATGGGAGGCGACAAGACGATAGCGCGAAGCAGAGCAGATCAAGCGGCGCGGCGTTTGGTGGAGTCAGGATTGCGATTTGATGCGATATGTAAAAGTTGAAAAAGAGGGTCCTGTTCTGATAAGACGCCCGCCGTGTCGGTCTCATTAAAGATTTCTCATTCAGATGAACCTGGGCTTGTATGGGAAAAAGATATGGGTATGATGAAGAGGCGGCGGGCAACAAGGAGACGGAACAAGTTAGATGGGACAGCAGTAATCGGGGGCGACAATGATCCTTCTTTTACAGCTGTAGGGGTGTGGAGCTTGAAATGCGCGTGAATCCTGAAAAAAGATCATGGGAAAATGGAAAGGAGTTGGAGAGAATAGAAAAGAGTAGCATGACATTCGATGTATGCATGCATCTCTCTGGCTCTGCGCCCTGATCGATCATGGCCAGCCGGATATCCTCTCCCAGAGACAGAGACAGGCTGGACCCGTCACCCAGGCAGATCAAGCAGTCACTCCGCTCAGTGATACCACCCCTGCGATGCCGTCGTTTAGGGCATGGTCCAAGCCTCTTTGAGGTAGTGATGACCGATAACAAGGCCTATTCTGCCCTGCCGACAGCTTCAGCACAGTTACCGTACACAAAGCCGACATGGCGCGGTTGACGCAGCAAAGGCGCTGTGCTGTAACGGTAATTACGGTGCAGGACAGGTCCGCCCTGCTGATCTGGCTGCAAGTGTCATGTATCAACTCTTCGTACATCGTACGTGCCGGAAGGTTGCGATGGTGAACGGGCGTCGGATGTTGGCGGGCCGGAGGAAACGGGAAACGACGAAACGTTAACAAGCCGCCTTGGACATCAAATTTGAGATAGGTAATGTATCGCGGTCTTTCATCGCCGATAAGAGGGTCCCAGAAGACCAGGCTGCTTGTTGTAAATTGTCTCGGCCTCGTTTGTCTTACTAGCGAGAACCACTGTGGTTAGGCCAGAGCACGCAAGACACTCAAACAACGATGCTGAGCAAGGCCAAGACGTTTGAGGCCCTGTAACGGACAAGGGATAGTGGGGCGGAGACGCCGCCGAAGAGCATGAGGCTGGTTTGTTGCATGAGTCGGGACGATTCGTGCTATCGAAGCCTGATGGAAGCTTTTTGCCCTGCAGGTTCAACGCTGTGCCGAGCGTCTGTGCTGCGTGGCGTCGTAACGCCGAGAATTCATGACAGTGGTACTGGTAGATAGATAAATATCCGCAAGTACCTGAGCATCTCCATCAAAAAGGTGACCATGGTTGGAATTGCTTCATTTCACGGAATCATTAACTGGTATGGCATGGCCCCCCAAGAAATCTTTGTGTTGGCCACGGCTGGGTAAGCATGGGTACCTGCCAGATGGTGTCATCGTTGAGCACCTTCTACGGAGTATGCGTACCTAGGAGGTACCTACCTAGGTAGGATACGAACTAGGTGGGAGGCACAGCCAATTCACGACAAAACCGTGACACCTCAATTATGTACCTAAGGTAGGTACCTACGCGGGAGGGGGGGGGTTTTGAACATGACCTGCAACACGATATAAGGTGCCCAACATGGTGCCCGGGCCAACTTATAACATCATGTCAGGCCAAAGAGGGCATTTTATAGGTCTTGAACAGTATGTCAGGCCTCTAAACACTGTAATCTCTGTTCAAAATCCACCTGCACCCTATGTTCAAAAACCCCCCCCTCCCGCGTAGGTAGTAATTACCTGTACATGACAGGTGTCGTTAGGTGTCTTTGAGAATAAGTAAATCCATTATCTCTTTCCGACATCGCCAGTCACTGGATATCACGCTGCCTCGAGTCAGAGACATTAAAGCCGGTCTATTATCGTGGAAGGGGCTCAAATCTACTGTACGTACCTCATCGAAGACCAGGCGGGCATCGAGCTATGTACGTACCTACCGACAGCCTCTGCGACCCCCACGCCGAAACCCCCGATACCATTCGATACCAAACCCAGATTTGCAGGACAAACTACTACTGGTAGGTACCTTACTCCTTGGTTCATCCTTCGAGCTGTTCGACCTTGATTCAAGGACAAGAATAAGTTCTGCAAACGGCGGGATCAAAGACTAGGGAGTCATGCCAGGAATGCATCGAATTTGGCAATGGCTTGCGATCTCGAAACTCTAATGTCTATTCTTCTTGCGGCTCCGCTAATCTCTAATCGTTTTCTGAGGCCGGATACCTTAAGTACGGAGTACGGGTACATATATAACCCGCCAGGCACGTTATTGTGGCGCTCGGTCATAGCACGGGATGTTTTCTGTCGTGAGGTGGTTAAATATTCGCTATCGGGTTGTTGCTTATCACTAAACGAGGCGCTCAGCCAACCATATTTGTCACATTATCCCATCGTGGGCACTGAAATTACGCCTTTGTTGCCATGCAAGCTGTTTGATAAAACTAACTTGCTATTCTGGTGATCTCTCGCACGTATGGCAGTAATTGCTACTTATCATATGATTCTCAGCCATAGCACAATGATTGGCACATGCACTAGACATGTACTGTACAGAACATGCAGTTCTAGAATTGGGGGCACGGCACGAGACCACTCCAACGACACCCTTCTGCCTCCAGTAATTCATGATACCCAACCGAGATGGACTGAGCATCTGAAAGCTCGCAATACCAGTAGTCAGGCCTGGACTGGGAGGCCCCAGACTTTGAACGGAACGGCCCCTGTCCCGGAATCTCTTCGAGGTTAATTTATACCCAGCACTATTGGGGTAAACATGTCGACAACATCTCCGTACGGTGATTCGATCTAGATCACAATAATCACGCCAGGGAGGGCAGAATCCAGACTCACCTTTATTAGCCGAACAAACGAGACCAGTCTGAACTGTGTAAGTATGCATATGGTGAGGGTCCATCCTCCTGACAGTCCTTGCCTTACTGACTATCGGTTACTGGGACCGGGAACAAATACGAACTCGCTTTTTACAAGTGCGGTTACAGACACCATTGACTGTGTCTTCCAGTCAAGCAGCGTAACCTGGCTGTCTGGCTGCATCATGATTATGCACTACACTTTGACTGCATCCATGCTCACGCCTAATGGGCTAGCCTTCAGCTTGGCTCGTCTCCATTGAACAAGCGCCCGTCGACGGCCCCTATACCCGTTGATAAAGCACCGAGACGACGGGTCACCGACAAGAAGATCTACTGGTAGCTCATTAGGACCACTCAGGAGTTCGGTTGTGTCTCTTTGGGCTAATCACTTTGTGCGTGGCGGTGCCACATCAGTTCAGCCTCAGGTACTCAAACTTTATCTCATCCTCGAGGCAACTCATTTCCAGATTTCGGTGTCGACACGCACGTTCCGGGGATACAACGGCTCTGCATCGGCGTGCCATCGAGAAAGCCGCCTCAGTTAATTATGCCTCGGTAGCCCGGGTTACCTCTTATGTCATGGCATATCACATAGGGTTTCAAGGCTCTAGGGCTCCAACAACACATTTTCGCCAAAGCCTAGCGGAAATATTCGATGGGGTCCTTTGTTGCGGTTTTTATTCTCGAAAATTGGGCCTTTGATTCGGGAGCCCCAAGTACCGTACCGGACCCGTTATATGAATGGATAGCAATCAGCCTTGTAAAGTACGCAAGCTCTGTGATCACCATGCCAGGCGTAAAAGTTTTGCAGCTCAGCTTTTGGTTGGTTGGTTGCTGCAGACAGGGCCCGGAAATTCATGACCGATAGACGCCAAACCGCCCATCGGGCACGATACAGATGTACAATTTGTTTCCCGAGCCAATCAACCTACTGGCCTAAGTACCCAAGTACAGTAATGATTCCTCACTGTTCAACGAGTCACCGCAAGTTCAAAGATCAAAGCAACCTCCGTGCAACAAATCTCATCATGACTTCTCATAAGAAGCTTATGACAACGCAAGAAGTTCATGATACATGCTCCATAACCAGTTCCGGCAATAATTAACTGAAGCCTCCTGGAGTACTGTGACTTCGTGGCCCTTACAATACACTGATATCATCAGCTTATATATGCACCTCTCTGCTCTGTTGCTGGTGTCCAACGATGACCACACGCCATCAGGCGAGCCAGCCACCACATGATGGTCTGTCCTGGCGGCTGGCCCTTGTCCATCAGGTTTGGTTCGGCAACGGCCGTGTTAGTGGGCTGAGTAGCCCCCCTCCCTTTTCCCGATTTGCAAGGATGATTTTCAATGCTTGTCCCTACCAGGAGTCCAGCCAGCCACGTCGAAACGCGATAACCAGCTATTAATTATTGCTAGTGAGCGATTCAACCCTCTGCGTTTGAGGTTCAAGTTGCGCTTTCACCAGACCTGGTCCTTGCTTCGATGCACGGGCGCCGTCGACTCGGTAGATGAGCAACGGGCGTATGTACATACATACATATGTACAATAAGCTCGCATTAGTGGGCGTGCACAATGTGTACCTACCTTATGTACAAATAATCGATTGGTTCCTCAGGTTGGGAAATTGTTGAAGATCGTCGACTGAGATCAAAAAATCAAGATCTGATAACATCCATAACATACCTACATAACATGAGATGGCACTATTTCGCATCATCATGGTTACGCAACTGGGTGCGCGTCTCTCGACGTTGTCTCTTATGGAACATGCACTCGGTTGCTTCAGCACAATGCAATCTCTCGTCATTGGCATTCTCGCAAACCCAACAGCTCTCACTAACACGAGAGAGATGTCTCAGCCTCCTGCTTATCTATCGCGAAACGTGCAGCAATTGGATGTATGTAATCGTTACGTGCGCTAGTCTAGTGTCTGGGGATCCACTGGTATCTCTCGGAGGGATAAAAATCTAACACTCTAAAATCAGGGTCCTGCAGCCATTGTGGACCTCAAACACGGCAACTCGTTGTATCACCGAAGAGCCTCCATCGCCATGTGGGCTTGACGGAGACGTCTGATTGATAGGACCGACTCATTACTCCTGCAAGACAGCCCAAAACGGTTTCCCAACAGCTATATGACTCTTTGACTACCTATCCCGGCCAGTGCCCAAGCAATCTCCATAGCTGCCAAGGGCATATAATCTGTTGACCTTGGATCCTGGGCTGAAAACTTGCAGTCAAAAACAAGATCCGAGGTGGATTTCCGGTCTCAGTATCCGTACGCCTACATCAGATTCAAACTATCGAACCCTGGAATCAACCAATGACTCAAATGACAACAACCACTCCCCCTTGCGATTAGCAGTTATTGGATCTGGCTTTACAGGCTCATCACAAAACAAGGAGGCCAACAAACCCATCATGAAACTCTATTCGCCAGCGCCCTCTTTACGAAGCCCATCAAGGCTTTTATCGCTCAGCATGCAAGGGTATCCGTTTATCATCATGTCGCTCCCGGGGCTTCTGCTCCCTAGGTCTGTGCCGTAAGCTCCGATCCAGGTCGCAGCCACGTTCTCATGTGTCCTATTTTAGGAGATTCACATGTCAGCTTGTCACTTGGATTGTGTGTACGCCAGGGACAAGCGATCGTTGATCTCAATAGTCCAATCGGACCGGAAGATCGAGTCGAAGCTTGGCTTGGTGTTGCTTACCTGACTTGCAGCTCGTCATGATAGCGTTCTCTGTGAAATCCAGCCAACACACTGGGTGGGTATCAATTGATTTGTTCTGTTTGTCTCACCGTTAGTTTTACAACACCTTGAAACCTGAAGCTACCTCATATCAGCCCTCGCATCGAGACTTACAAGTACGGGAGGGAGCATAGGAATTCTGGCCCGCGGCTCCACAGGGTGTGCGATGGCCATTTCTTCGTCTTCGGTATCTAGGTTCGAGTTCGATCGCAACCTTGAGTTGGACGTGGTGGACGTCTCAGCCCGCTGCAAAGCCGTATAGCGCGATGAAACAGATCCACGATGTCGTACAGATTGCTATAATAGTCAGATACTGTTAGCGGTCGAGTCGTGTAAACGACGTGGCGTAGAATAAAGATATCACAGTACAATGTCGTGGAGCGTCACGTCTCCCGCCATTGGAGATGTTGGTGTTAGCACATACCGCTTTGGGTCGGTGAAGCATGCCGACACTGAAGTCCCACAGACAAAGACGCCCGTCTTCTCCCACGCTACCGAAACGATAGTTTCGCTCATCGCATCTCCAAGGGTCAAAGGCAACGGCTGATACCCAAGACTGGTGTCCCTGGCATCTAGCTACCAGAGCCGAGTCCGACAGTGACCATATTGATATCAAGTCGTCTTGCCCGCCAGTCAATACGTATTGGCCGTCTGGGGACCAACAAACGCATGTTAGTCCTCCATAATAGGAATAGAACACGTCGAGTAGCCTTGCAGCCCAGTCAGATAAGCTTCTCAACAAGATAAGGTGCCAGGAACTTCAACTCACTCTTCCTTCAAATAGTCAATAATTCTTAGCGTGCCGTCCTCTGACACAACAGCCAAGTGTCGGTTATCAGGCGAGAAGGAGAAGGCGTTGATTCGATGGTTGGATAGCTTCCAGGCGGCAACAGGATTGACCTTTTGATTTTTGGAATGTACTGACTTGTTGATTCGGATAGAATTGTGATGAGCTCCGCCATTGCTGGCATCTAACGACTCACCACTCGTCCCATTCACGTTCCCATTAATCGCTTCCTCTTCGGGGTTGAACTGAGCGTCCTCTTTTTCCTTGTCATATACGACCAGCGAGCCATCCATATGGGCAGCTAGGAACAGGTTTTCTGATCCAGGAATCCATCGAATTGCCGCAACTGGTGTTCCATTAATTGCGCCCTAAGATATGGTGTCAGCGGGTTGCTTGTCGAATACTAGATCTCGAGCACTATCCTACATTTTTGTTCAGTCGTGTATATCGCTGCGAGATCGGCTCCCACCAGATGACCTCTCCAGTTGAGAAGCCCATTATAACATCCAGATGCGAGACACTCTTGGTATGGACATTAACATCGTGACATAGACAATGCGCTTTCGTGAAAAGAATCTTGGTCAAATAGTCTTGCTACTCGTGATGTCAGTCAAGATGTCAGAGGATGGCCTCGTTACGTAGCGACACGAACCTTTGATGACGACGACATGTCAAGCCACTGAAAGGCGCGGTTGATATTTGCAAAAGCAAAGAGGCCATCATTGGATCGCTCCGTAAGTTTCTTGGATAGGCTTTCGTTCACAATAACGCGAGAGATGAAAGACGAGTTGCTTTTTGTCATGTTGTTCTTGGGCTTTCTCTTCTTGTTCACATCCTTGGTTGGCACCTGGGTAAGTAAAGCATTGCCTTCGCCAAAAGCAGGTGCAGAACCAATGGTAATGGAGGTAGCCTGGGCATCACTTGTCGAACCGGCACGGCCCTCCTCACTCGTCTTGCCACCTTCGGCAGAGTAGCGGCCCTCGTTGGGATGTTCCTGAATACTAGATGGTGCGCCACTCAGGGCGGTCGAAGAGAGTCCTCTATACAGAAAGTTTGGAGCCGGACGACTCTCAAGCGCGATGAGAGAGACGGAGGTACCGGCGCTGGCAGGCTGCGGAAGAGTCGATAGCGGGTTCGGGTTCGGGACAGTGGCTTCGGAAGGATGGGGCGGAGGTGTCGCAAGATGTAAGTCTTCTTTAAGTGTATACGTGCCTGGTGGGTTTCAATGCGTAAGTCGAGATACAGCCAGAGCATACAGGGTGGTTGTCTACCTTCTCCGACCAGGAATTGCCATTCGGGACCCGTCGGATTCGACAACGTATTGTTTGTCTCTATCATGGGAACAGGATGTATACCACCGGCGCCATAAGGCCCCATGGTGGGATATCGTGGCGGGGGAGGTAGCACACTGGAATTCCATTGTGTCAGTTTGTGTCGGGTGCAGAGCAGCTGATGCGCAAACGCCGGCGCATGAGGGAAGGGAGTGGACGTACAACATGATGGCGGTTTACGAAAGATGCTTGTATATTCCCAATGAGCTCTACAATTGACAGATCGACTGAATGTATCGCGATATTTAGTCGCTACTGGATGGGAGGCGGAGGCGGAGACGGAAGGGATTAAACGGCGAGAGGCACAGCAGTCGACGTTAGGAATCGAAAGGTGCTATACGTCACTGGAGAGCGAGGGAATGGCCGTGGGATAGCGACACTCGGTGAGTCCTATCTCTAGCGATCGATCGACTCGCGGGTACCGCAGCAGGTAGAAGAGGTTGACTTGTGAGGCTGGGAGAATATAGCCGAGGACTGGTCGAGATGAGACGGGAGAGAGGATTGGGGTCGGGTTGGATCAACGGACTCGGAAGCCGCAGGCGCAGCTGCAGACTCCAGAGGATAGTGTGGGGTAAACTGGGGAAAACGCCATCCATTGCAACGGCCAGGGGGGTTCCAATTGAATTGGATGGAGGGCTAAAAATGATAGGCACATAAGGTACCATTGAATTGGATGCGACTTAGAAATTGGGGGTATTTAGCCATTATACAAGCTAAGTACATAGTAGCTAGGGAAGAAAAGAAAAGTCGGGACCTTGATCCTAAAAGGCAAAAAGACTTAAAGTAGTTTTGCATAAATTTAGGAGATATTTATCAAGTTTAGAATATCTTTTGCTGTATTTATCTTGACACCCTATATCAAGGTCCGGTGTTTTCTTGCTCCCCGAGGCACCCTGCGTGGCGCAACGGCTGCACGGCTCCCGTTCAGAGTCAAAGTACATACTGGTACAGCACAGTGACATCCATCCTTGATGCCCTTTACAGGTTCCATACAAACTGTATCGATGTTTCCAAACATTTGATGGCACCAGTATATAAACGTATTCAGATCTGTTCCATAGCAATTGCCATGGCATTGGCGGCGCCACTCTGTCGCCCACTGAATCCTTCGATCCCGTCAGTTCAACATGCATTTGGATCCATGTTCGGAATACTGGTAAGACTTATCATACGGGTCAGTGACAGATATATCCAGTCGATTGCATTATGGATCTTTGTCCAATTTACCGCAAGTGCTAGGCTCGCCCTATCACATTGAAAGAAGGTTTCTGTTCATTTCCTAGATATTCGACCAATATTACTCTGCTCGAACCGAACACCTACCTAGTAGCAGGTCGGGCGTCAAGTGACGAGATGGATGAGTTGTACAGGAACTGAGAGTGCCTAGGCGCCAACTTACGGGCGGTATCAGCCTACCATTGTCTCCCAGAACCTGGAATGTGGGGTCATTTATTCCCTGAAAGCTCAGGCTCGTACGGTGGCGGCGGTTCATGACAACACACTCACTGAAAGCGGGACGCATCTTTAATTGATCGTCCCTCAAACCACCCAATCCTTGCTCGTCGCATCACTTGTTTGTCTGCCATCAAACTCCAATTTGAGGTCTGGCACTTGGGTTCTGAATTAGCTGCATATTGGCTGCTGTACCTAATTTATTCCCTTCTCTGCATCGATCTGCTGTGCTGTGCCGTGCCGTGCCGTGCTGTGCTTTGCTCTGCACCGCTCTTTCTGTCTCGTCTTGTTTCTCATATAAGACCCGACTGAGGCATGGCCTGAGGTGATGGGTGATCTTCTCTGCAAGACTCTTTTCTTTCGTGGCTCGCTCCAACTTGGTTATCCCTTGAGGCTCTCGAAATAATCGCCATATCCTCCAATTTGACCAATTCAACTACTGTCACCCGGGCTGTTGCCGCCGATACGATTCATTCATTCCCCACGACCGACCTAGCCAAACCCACGATATCAGCAGACCACCGCCGTCCCCATCCCGTTCCCTCTTGGGCATGGAACCTTAATGACGACATACTTTCACCAAAGACTCCGATAATACCTCCATCATGGCCACCGGTACGAACAACCTCCAACTAACTTGGCTCCAACTCCACTGCGAGCTCCTCAATTCCAACAACAACTTCTTGCTCAAATGACTAACCTTCCTTGCGCAGTGCGCATCTGCGTCTGCGGTGATGAAAGCACCGGCAAATCGAGCCTCATCGCTTCCCTCGTAAAGGATCAATTTGTCAACAACAAAATCCAGCCCGTCCTTCCTCAAATCACCATCCCTCCAAGTATTGGTACGCCCGAGAATGTCTCAACAACGATCGTCGATACCTCAGCTCGCCCACAAGACCGAACTACCCTGCGCAAAGAGATCCGAAAGTGCAATGTCATCCTTCTCGTCTATGCCGATCATTACAGCTACGAAAGAGTAGCACTGTTCTGGATGCCATACTTCCGATCCCTCGGCGTCAACGTCCCTGTCGTATTATGCGCCAACAAATCCGATCTGGCTGGTCAAGGCACCACCCCTCAGGTAGTCGAGGAGGAATTGTTGCCTGTAATGGCCGAATTTCGCGAAATCGATTCCTGCATCCGCACCAGCGCTCGAGACCATCGAAACGTAAACGAAGTCTTCTTCCTTTGTCAAAAGGCCGTAACTCATCCGATTGCCCCTCTATTTGACTACAAGGAGGGGCATCTCAAGCCTCTGTGCGTTGATGCTCTGAGGCGCATTTTCTATCTCTGCGACAAAGATCAGGACGGGTATCTCAATGAACAAGAAATGAGAAACTTCCAAGCACGTTGTTTCGATAAACCTCTGACAGCGGACGACCTAGATAATATCAAACTCAGTATCTCGAAATCGTTGCCCACGTCCGAGTTAGAGAAAGGCATTGACCTGCCGGGATTCCTGCAATTAAATAAGCTTTATGCTGAGAAGGGTCGCCATGAGACTATCTGGATTATCCTTCGAAAATATCACTATACCGATAGTCTCAGTCTCGAGGATAAGTTTATTAGACCCAAGTTCGATGTCCCAGAGTACTCGTCGGCCGAGTTGAGCCCTGCCGGCTATAGATTCTTTGTGGATCTCTTCTTGCTATTTGACAAGGACAATGACGGTGGTCTCAATGATCAAGAACTCGAGGCTCTGTTTGCCCCAGCTCCAGGCCTTCCCAGTTCGTGGACCGACTCGTCGTTCCCCTCGTCGACTGTGAGGAATGAAGCTGGACACGTCACTTTGCAGGGCTGGCTGGCTCAGTGGAGTATGACAACATTTATCGAACCCAAG
This sequence comes from Fusarium sacchari, assembly GCA_017165645.1. Taxonomy (NCBI): domain Eukaryota; kingdom Fungi; phylum Ascomycota; class Sordariomycetes; order Hypocreales; family Nectriaceae; genus Fusarium; species Fusarium sacchari. The sequence goes on from JADANP010000006.1 coordinate 1,520,024, forward strand.
ACAACTATTGAATATCTTGCGTATCTGGGGTTTGAGCCTCCGAATCCCAAAGAACCCATCACCGCGGCACTCAAGATAACCAAGCCTCGCAAGAGAAGAAGACGTCCTGGTCGGGTTGAGCGTAACGTGGTCCTCTGTTATGTCCTTGGTGCATCAGGAGCAGGCAAATCCGCTCTCCTCGACTCATTCCTCAACCGCCCGTTTGATGGTCTTTATCATCCGACCATCAAGCCACGCCGCGCCGTCAACAGTGTCGAGCTGCCCGGCGGAAAGCAAGTGTACCTCATTCTGGAGGAGCTTGGAGAGCTGGAGCCTGCAATCCTTGAAAACCCGGCCAAGTTAGATGCTTGCGATCTTATTTGCTACGCCTATGACTCGTCCGACCCCGACTCGTTCTCGCATATCGTCGATCTGCGGAGCAAATACGCGCACCTTGATGAGCTCCCCTCGATTTATACTGCTCTCAAGGCTGATAAAGACAAGACCAATCAACGCTGTGAGCTTCAGCCGGATCAATATACTGCCTCACTCAACATGAGCCTGCCGTTACATGTGAGTGTCACCTGGGGTAGCATCAGTGAGCTTTTTGTAGGTTTTGCAGATGCCGCTACAAATCCTAGTACGGCTTTCCCCAGGAGCAATGAGGAGGGGCCTGATCGGACCAGTTTGTATATTGCATTAGGCGCCACGGCCTGCGCAGGAATTGCCGCTTTGACGATATGGCGGCGGGCAACGAATGCTCTTTAATCAGTGTTACAGTTGAGTAGATGTTCACCGGACTTCGGCAAGTTTAGAGGAAGTGTTCGTTGCGTGGGAAGATAACAGGTATTGCATAGGAAGGAGTTGAAACTCACCATTCAGAAAGAAACATGATACCCAGCTCCATTGACGACACATTTTTATCACATAGACATATAATCAACAAGCATCGTCTTTTCTTGTTTTAATCGACTTGCCCTAGTAATAGTCGCGTCGTTTCTCCTATATATGAGCCAAACTCCTTAACACCAAGCCCATGATACCTCCCCCGATGTCTTATGCCGATACAGAAATGATTAGACCTTATAGAAGCAGAACCCGACGTAGAAACTAGCAGCTTCCATCTCCTCATCAGATACCAGGAGAGAGCCTCCACCACGCTCCCGTACGCCCATACGCTCGCTCAGGGGACCAAGCTCGCGGTCATCCTTCTCCGCCTCCCAGATTTCAGGAAAAGTGCGGTGAAACTGCAACTCAAGGTTGTAGTCCTCGGCGAGAGCACGGAAGGCCTCCCAGGGTACGACATACTCAGGCACCTCCTCCACAGCTTCGTCTAGAAAGAAGTTATATTTCCAGCCAAATGCAGGTCGAAAGACACCGTCATCGGGTGTTTTTCCCGGGAAGCGCACACGGTAAATCGAGTTGCCCCATTCAGCGGTGGGCTCCTCCTCACCCTCTTCCAGCTCGCCATCCTCGGGCTCTGTTTGTTGCGGTGTTGTAGAGCCATCGCCATTCTTTTCTTCGCTTTGCTTAGCTGCACGCTTGGCAGCCGCCTCCTCGTTGAACTTGCGGACTCGCTCGCCCAGAACATCGGAATTAGGGATGCAACCGATGAAACGTCCTCCTTTCTTGAGTGCTCCAGCGACGTTGCGGAGCATGTTACGCGCGTTCTTTTCCGACTCGAAGGCATAGTGCATAGAGAACATCATGCTCACAACGTCGAAACCTCGGCGGTTCATGGGCGAAGGGTCGAAGCCGACTTGTTGGATGATGTCGAGGTTCTCAATGGACTCGCCGAAACAATCTTTAACATGGAAACGAGCGTCGAATAAGCGCGGTGGCGGTCGTCGGTGTCCGCCTCGCCCGCCTCGCCCGCCACGGCTGCCCAGTGTACGGTAGCGGTCGCGAGCTTGCTCAATACTCACGTCAGCGGGATCGAGCCCAACGTAAAGCTGAATTGGCTGAGGAGCCTGCTGCCATTTGTTGAGATCGCCGCCCTTTCCACACCCCATGTCCAGGACAAGTAAGTCCTTGCCACTGGAGCGTCCAGCTTCGCGCGAACCAGGGGTGTGGTCTTCATCGGGTGAGTATCGCTGGATGATGCAGCTCTTAATCCAATTGTTGAAAACACGAAGTCCCTTGATCTTGCTGTCCCTGGTTCTCCAGTCGCGACCACGCTCTGGTACGTTGTTGTAGTGGTGTCGCACAAGATCACTGTTGTTTCGGATCCTCTCCTGTTCAGCTTCGGCAGCTTCCTCAGCAGCGGCTTCGCGTTCTCGTTCGAGCTGGCGCTGTCGAATGGCTTCACGCTCGGCCTCTGATATACGCGCGCGCGCACCGGGGCGCTTCAGCTTTCGAGGCTGTTCTGATGGCGAGAGGGCGCGCCGCTTTGCTGGCTGGAGTGACTTGGCGTTGTATGGTTGGGGTAGGTCATCTTGAGGTTCGTCGTTGGCAGGACGTTTGCGGCGGTTTCGCTCATCGCCGTCGTCGCGATCAGAGTCTCTGCCCATTTCTGACAGGTTCACTTGTTCTTTGCGTTGAATATGTGTCGATTGATGTTTCAATGGCAGATGCGAAGTTGGATGTTAAAGTTATTGAAATGAGAGGGAAATGGAACATGATGCAAGTTCTGTATCTAATCTCAGCGTTGCACTGATGTAAGGGCGCTCGGCCCATGCGGTCCAGCTGCACCGGCCTACCCTGCACCCAATGATTTGCTGCCGTTGCAACTCAATGGAACGATGGCTTGGACTAAGTACTCTGTGTTTGCAGAGAATACTATTTACTTCTTATATTTAAAGCAATCTGAATAACGTCAGTTATGCCAAGTTAAATCAATGGGGGAAATAATAATGTCTTGACAGTGTCGTATACCTACTATAGGTCGATGATTGACTGCCAGATAATCACTACGTGCTAAGCACTGCAAGATATATCACAGAAATTGAGGAATTATTGAACTCTTCTATTCCATTGGCTACCAAGGATCGGGCGAGGCTGAAGCACGATCTGAGAATTATCCACTGTGCAACTAACTCATTATTTACCAATTCCTTCGCTCGCTGGCGTGAGCTTCCAGGTTGGTAAAAGTTGACCTAGGTAGGTGAGCGCTCAGGGTACGTACCTGTCCATCAGTGCGTGTCCCGCTGGAGCCTTGCAGCACAAAGCCGCCTAGAAGACCCCCCACTGTCGCCTCGCCATCCAACCATTGGATCCAACTGTCATTGGATCCATTGGTGTATCTGCTCAACACCAAGCTCTACCGACCTATCTCTGAGCTTCTCTCGTCATCCATCCGCCAAACCACAACATCAACAACAACATCAACGACAAGGCTCAACAGCGAATAACGCCATCGTCTTCGGTTCCTCTGGGCAGCTACCGATATCGCACCCTGCGCTTAAAACAATCACAAACGCTCGACGACAGCGACCGCCTCCATCATGGGTTCCGACCCCCAGTACGCGAAGTGGCCATTGCTGCCTCTGTCGCAGCACGTTTTCACCCTCACAAACGGTTATGCCACTAAAAATGCGCAACAAGCTGCTGTAAAGGCTCTCCAAGATGCTATCGCACAGGACAAGATGGCTCCTTTCTACCGATATCTCGCCCACCCACTCGACGGCGTCCTCAACACCCTTGGCGAGGGCGGCTCTTCTGCTCCCGGGCGACCTCTCAGCAGAAAGTCCAGTCTTGTTGGAATGATTGCTACTAAGCCTGCCGCTACCATCGTCAGTCTTCCCTGGGACGAGGGCCTTTACAATCAGTTGAAGGAAGATAATGACCGGGAGCTGCAAGAGTCCCAGAAAGAGGAGGATGATGCTGTTGAGCAAGCTGGTGACACCGAGGTCATGGCTGCCCAGGGGAAGCGAGCTGAGTTCTGGGCTCGTGTGGGAGATAAGGTATGTTCTCACATAGACCCTCAGGTCCCAGCCGCAAAATTGACTTCGGCTGCTAACACTCACCAAGGACAAGGCCATTGCCGCCTACGAGAGCCTCTCCGAAAAGACGGGAATCCTCGGTACCAAGATCGACGTCGTCCTCGCCATAATACGCATGGGTCTCTTCTACGGCGACAAGCCTCTGGTCAAGAAGCACGTCGAACGCGCGAAGACACTTGTCGAATCAGGCGGTGACTGGGACCGCCGCAACCGTCTCAAGGCCTACGAGGGTCTGCACCTACTCACACTTCGCTCCTACAACCTCGCCGCGCCTCTACTGCTCGACTCTCTCTCAACGTTCACCAGTTACGAACTCTGCACCTATTCCAACCTCGTCGTGTACTCCGTTCTGGCTGGCTCAGTGTCTCTCAAGCGAGTCGATTTCAAGTCAAAAGTTGTAGACGCACCTGAAATCAAGGCTATTCTGGGCGACGGTGAGGACAAGCTTCTTGCTCTCAGTGGTGCCCTCAGTGCTGGCCCTGGTGCCGATGACACTGCCGGTGCGAAGGCTCCTAAGACGGCCACTGCTGCTGTCAACCTGACCACGTTGGGTACCAGCACGGAGCAACCTGAAGCCGAGATGGCCATTGACTTCAGCCCTCTAGCGCTGCTCGTTAGTAGTCTGTACAACGGAAACTATAAGACCTTCTTCAAGTCTCTCGCCGAGGTCGAGGAGCAGTTCCTAAACCAGGATCGCTATCTTCATGAGCACAAGAACTGGTTTATTCGGGAGATGCGACTTCGCGCCTATCAGCAGCTTCTTCAAAGCTACAGAGTTGTTGGCCTGGAGAGCATGGCCAATGACTTTGGAGTCACTGTTGACTTCCTCGATCGGTATGTCACACGTTACGCAATATCGTGAATGAACACGACCTGACTGATTCTCTACCAGTGACCTCGCCCGCTTCATCGCTGCTGGGCGTATCCCCTGCACCATCGATCGCGTGACAGGCAAGGGTGTGATCGAGACAAACCGCCCCGATGACAAGAACAAGCAGTATCAGGATGTTGTGCGACAGGGTGATCAGCTCATCACAAAACTACAAAAGTACGGCCAGGCTGTGCGACTGAGGGGTAGCGAGAGGGCATAAATGGGGTGATTTGTAGACGAGGAAGCCGGTGCTTGACTTTGTCATGCCGTAGTGGGGGGATAAAGCGAAGAGACAGAGAATGAGCCCATGCCTTGACCTATTTCCTTGACTGTACAGATATGATACGATATGTTATGTTATGGATTAGACAAGCCATTTGCGGTAGTAGTCTAGATTGGCTCGGTCCCGGTGAGGAGAGCCAGAAAAATGGGCTGATGTGATATCACCCCCCTTCCACACCGAGGTGACAACTGCACTGCGGAGTTAGCTGCACGTGTCTGAATGATATGATGTTAAGCATACAGCTAAGAATCGATCTACCCCAGCCTTCTTCTCTGGTACCTGCGCATGCAAGCAAGGGTCAGAATCGAAAGATCAACAGCACCCGTCTACCCCGTCTACCCCGTCTACCCCGGATTTTCCTGTTGTGTCCCGGTAGGCTCACAGTCCTTATTGGCATTCAAGATAAATGCTAAATTGGTGAACTTCTGTCTATCCAATACCTATCAAGGCGCTAAAATATGCAAAACTATTTCCTGTTTGATAATCCTAAATTTCCATTTCTTTCTCCTTCGCACGCCACATCGTCGCTCCATGCCGAATCCTCGGCCCCTGGACGGACCGCTGAACCCCTGGGGCCCCGCTCCAAGAAGTCCAGCTCCGACTCACAATGTCAATACTGCACAACTGCGACTGCTGCTTCATCGGTACTTCTCGAGGAAATCCTTGTGGAACTTGACGATGCTGCCAACCCACTCGGTGCCAGGCGCAAGGAAGGTTGTTCTGAAATGCAGGGTGCCCTCTTTCTGGCCAAAGCCTGAGCCGGGAACGACACAGATACCAGTAGCCTCGAGGAGACGCATGCAGTAGAACTCATCTGGGCTTCGACCCTCTGCCTTGGCAGCCTCGGCGGCCTTCTCGGGCAGGTTGATGGTGGGGAAGAGGTACATGGAACCTTGGGGCTCGGCGCACTCAACTCCCTCCATCTGAGAGAAAGCCTTGTGAAGGGCTGTGGCACGCTCTTGAAGACCGGCGAAGATGCCATCGTACTCCTTCTTGTAAAGCTCGTGTGAGGGCTCGCCCGGCTTGGGAGGGTTAACCATCAGCTCAACGATGCACTGACCAATGACAGGGGCGCAGAGCATGATGGAAATGAACTTGTAGATGTTGGCCTCGACCTCGGCATCGAAGTTGACAAGCTCGAAGTAGCCTCCTCGGTGACCACACTCGCCAACCATGCCCTTGGAAACACTGTGAAGAGAGGCGAGCTCGAGGCCGTCAAACTTGCCAGGGTTCTCCTTCTCAAGGGTGCGGAGGACAGCCTTGAAACTGTGGAACTTGCCAACAAAGACATTTGTCTGGTAGACCTCGTCGGCCATAACAACTAGGTTCTCCTTGTTGGCGAACTCAAGGACAGCACGAATGTCCTCCTCGGGAAGAGAGGCACCGGTAGGGTTACCAGGGTTGATAATGACGATGCATCGAACGTCAATGCCGTCAGCCTTGGCCTTTTCGTATGAGGCACGGATGGTGTCGACGTCGGTACCCCAGTTCTTATGCTCGTCCAGGAGATAAGGAACAGCGGTGGCGTCCAAGAGGGAGAGAGTAGCAGTGTAGAGAGGGTACTGAGGAATTGGAATAAGGATACCGGTCTTAGGGGAGGCGCAGATGACATTGAGAAGGGTGTTGACGCCGGAGGAGGCACCGGCGGACAGGTAGATGTGATCGGGATCTGCAGGGAAGCCATCGCGACCTGAGACAAGTCAGTAACACAGGAGAAACAGGAGCGACGGCAGAACCCACGCTCAATAAACTTGGCGATGCTATCGCGGATCGCAGGAACACCGGTGCTGGCACTGTAGGCACCAACGGAGCCGATCTTACTCAGGAGGAACTTGGCGCGGTCGATGACATCGGTCTGGTAGCCAAAGTGCTTGGTGAGGGCCTCCTCGTTCTGGAGAAGCACAGGGTTCTCGAGAAGACTGGCGACCTGGCGGAAGAAGGTGATGGGCTTCTGGTCGAGCTGCTGAGGGTTGCCAATGTTTGCAGAAATAACCTGTTTGAAGGGGAGATCGCCGGTATCGCCCTTTGCGATCTTGGCTCGGTATTCCTCGGACTTGACAGCAAGTTCACCACGAACGGCGTACTTGGCAGCGACGACTCGCTGGTTGATGTTCTCCGAAGTCAATCTCATTTTGGCGGGATAAGTAGAGAAGAATGAGGTAGAGGAAGAGGAAGAGGAAGAGGAAGAGGAAGAGGAAGAGGAAGAAGTCGAGGTATAAGGATAAAGGTGACGATGGTAGTGGGGAGTAGTCGTAGAAGCAGAACTTTTTGGCGGGGTGAGTAAGGGTCGCGGGGTAGATGTGGCAGTAATAGATTTACTCCAAGTGCAAGCACGGGGGCCAATCTTATAAACTGTGTAGATACCAAAAAAAGTCGAACGAGTTAGCAATTGAATCATCCAATGTTTTATAAAGTAAATCAAGCAGATTGTCAGTGCTTTTACAGGCCTGAGTTTTGCGTCAAGGGGAGAGAGCAAGGTGAGAAGTGAGATGAGGTGAGGTAGGTATCAGACAAGGATGATATAGATACCTGGTGAGAGAAAAGGAGGAGGAGGAGGAGGAGGAGAGAGGGGAGCATACAATGAGAGACTATTACACCAGAACAACACTATTGTCGGTGTAAGAGGGTATCGTGAACTAGGTAAAGATCAGAGAAAGAGGAAACTCAACTGAGTCAGGGAGAGGGGATAGAGCCTGATACAAATATACCAGGCAGAGGAGACGAGACAAGACAAGACAAGGCAAGGCAAGGCAAGGCAAGGCAAGAAAAAGACTCGGCTCAGAAGCAATGTCTGGGTAATAGAAATGCCCTTTTAGACAAAAGCACTGTTAGTAATAAAAAGCAGAGCAGAGCATAGCACAGCAGAGCAGAGCACAGGCAGCATAGCAAAGCAGAGAGAAGAAAAAGACCAAAACCCCTTCACTAAGGGTAACTAACAATCCACTCTCACCCACTCACCCACTCACACACATCGACATCGCCATCGCCATCGCCATCGTAACCTTGGGCCGTAGCGCAATCCACGTCTGGGGACGGATGGAGACCCGGAGTGGATGTGTTGCAGATTGTGCCGTTGTATGTAGACAAATAAAATAAACACCTCAAGGAAGATCAAATCAAATCATGGGGGTCCTCAAAATCAGCGCATTTTGCTTGTGATTGCATGACTTGAGCGCGCATTGTCCATGACGAGGTTGACAAAATTGAATGGCTTCAACCCAATCCGATCAACGGACGACATCCGGGGGTGCTTTGGGGGAGAGCGTGGAGAGAGCGTGGGCGATGGATGACCTGGAGACAACCTGCAAGGGTGCTCCAAATTGGACATTGGACATTGGGGTTCATTCTATCCATGTAAGCCCAGAGCCGGGACCCCGGAAGTACAGACGCAACTGGCGCCCGATTTTGGTTGCTGCACATGACCACGACTGAAATTCATGATACCCTCTCTCTCCCGGTCTCCGGGCACTTTGTCCGAAGCCATCGGAAGACTCCGAATACCTGTTGATAACAACAAAAGGAAAAAAAAAAAAAAGATATACACGGCAGCAGAACAGGTACTCGATGGCCCGAGACCAGCCGGACTCTATCTCGGATACAACGCCGCTCTTCGGCACTCGCTCTCATATCAAAAGAGAGGAAAAAAAGAAGCGGCTGAAAAAGGACATGATAAAACGTAATAGGTTGAAATAGGTAGGACATGGATAACAAGGTGCAGGGGTAATGTCAGTCAAAAGAGATCCAACAGAACGCAGTGTCTTGCGCCATAGTTATCTCTTGGCTGCCGTTCTTTTTGCCTTGTCTCCTAAGTAGATCATCTTCCAAGAGCATCTCGCTCCGGTTTCACTGAGACCGGACCGGCCCTGCAGAATAGGGCGCGGATGTAGGTATATAAAGCAAAACCACGCAATTGGACGAGACGATCAAGAAAAAACCCAGAGAAATCTTCCATAGAAGTTCTCAGAAAAACGTACCTGAAGTAGCTGTAGCAGTAGTGAGGGGGCGCAAGTTGCTCGCACATCGTTGACTGAGCTCGTTGACCTCGGGGCTAGCAGCCAACCTCGAAGACTTTATCAAAGGCGGCTGGCATCGCAGCGTTTGGCCGAAGCGGACCGATGCCACGGGACTTGGACGGGCTAGCATTAGATCTCGACGCCAGGAAATACTAAGTGCAAGTGCACTATTCTGTGGTGTCATGTCTCTGTGCTGGCAGCTGGCCAGAAGCTGTGGAGGCGTGCGTGGAGCTTTGATACGGCAGAACGATACAAGGGTCCTAGCCGCTGAGACGGTAGTTGAAAGATCTGCCGTTCAAAACATGAGTAGGTAGGTACGTGCAAGAGGGGGAAAAGAAAATAGAATGCCCAAGACCTACAAGGTTGGAGAGCCAGAGACTGATTGTGAAGCGAAAGTTACTCTGTTGTCTGGCCAGATAAGCTAGCTAGATACTCACTCACCACTAACCTCTGGAGCTAAGTTAGATCATATATAATAAGATCCCGTCAAATCGCTATCACCTCGCCGCCGCTGTTTGGTCTCGCTTATTCCCGTGGCGCGTAATACTATCCGTAGGGCGCAGATATATCTGGGAGTCACCGCAGATCCGATGCCGCACTGGTGATAGATTGTTGACGAGAAATAGAGAAAACAGAGCGAGATAATTAATGTGTTGGAATCAAAGAGGGGCAATGTCCTTGTTGGGGGTTGTAAGAGCCAAGATTGAGATGGTCACGCTTGTGTGATCAAACGTAGGTACACTACCTGCCTTGGTAGATAATCTCTGTGCAACATTCACCTCTGAGATTAGAAGCTCAGTATGAGTGAGTACGTTCTGACTTTTTATACCGCTCGTTGAGGTTGTCTCTTTAAAAATTTGCCCGATATCGTGGTTAGTGACATTGTGTGCAAGGGTTTTAAATAGTAGAGAGCAACCACCGGTCTCGGATCAAGTATCCTTTCCCCAAATGTCTTGCTTAGGTTAGGTAGTAGTGATACCATGCATCATTTTAGCCATTCATGCCATGATAACTACCGGTACCGTGGTACCTAAGCTTGTGTGAAAATACCCGACAGCTAATAGAATATGGAAAGCCAGATAAGGTGCAACACCTTAAACACACAGCTTCTCATTGGTCAACCATGTTTTTAACTCAAGCTCTCGGTGAACATTACAGCGCTCCTACCTAGGTTACTCACCGACAAGATTAGTGGGGTTAACCGACCATTGCGGCGCTACGTTTTGCCGACAGCCGCCCAACGTCGCCAGTCCCAGTATCCGTAAATTCTCTACTATCACGGCGACTGACGTACAGCAAGATCAAGCCATCTGATCCACGTCAATCAAAATGGCAAAGAAGGGTAGGCATATCCCCTCAAGACGACCCAATCAGGCTGTTGCTGACTCTATTCTCTTACAGCCAAGGCTCGCCTGGTGCATGCGCGCCTCGTCTCCATGGCCATGACTGGCTTCTTCTATACGTTCAAACGTCCCAGAACCGCACCCATGATGAGCATGTTGAAATACGATCCCATCGGTACGGCCTGACATATTCAAAATACTTGGAGCCATCTGCTAATTCTGTCAATGGCAGTGCGTAAGAAGGTGCTGTTCCTCGAAACCAAAAAGAGGAAGTGAAAGCCGCACAACCTCGCTCCGTCATACCTTGTTCGATACAGGAACCCCATAATCGAGTTTCTTGCGTGAGCTAGAATTGGCTCCTTAACTGCAAGCCATCACATACGCGCCATGTAACACTACACTAAAGAGCATCACTGGAGTTTTGGGCATTAGGATCCTCCCTCTTCGAAATGCGACTATACATGTACAACATAGACCACAACATTATCCTTATGGATATGGCACTGAATTTAACGACCAGACTATCATGATACTGTGCGTGCCTTGTACGTGAGCGCTGCCTACTAACCTAGGTATTTGGGTACAAATGATAAGTTGCAAATCATTATTCTATCTACCATTCACGCATTATCTTCTTCAAATCACCAAATGCCCACCATGATTGTCTCACAAAGTTCAATTCTAAGTATCTATGCTCCCCGAGAATTAAAACATCTAGGAATTAGAGAAACCTTGAGTTTCCCAGGCCCACAATATTACTACACCATGGCGGTTACCTGCAGTCTTTTCGTTAGGAAGCATATTAGTTCGACTGCTTTGAGTACGTCTTTCGGATCACATGGCGCGTTCGAAGCAACAAAGGCCTGTCTGAACTCTCAGGTTGCGAGTCGGCTGGCACTTCCTCCGACTTGACTCGTTTGTTAGGAGAGGCGATATTGTCTTCCTCGCCCACAAAGGAGATACCGTGCTTTTCCCCGATCCCACCGTCGTCCTTGCCATTTGGCAGAATTTCTTTGGCAAAATCCTCCATAGTAGGGAAGTCCCAATTAGGACGTGCAGGCTTTGGCTGGATCAAACCCGACCGAATCTGTTCAACCATCTCGGGGTTGCTACAGTCTATAGTCGAATTGACTTTAGCCATAACAGGCCTGTTGTATTGACTGTGATTTGCAGGTGGTCTGACAGTTTCGGTTTCTTGCGTCGAGGCCGTCGAAAGTCGTAGGATTGATCGCGGGGCAGAGCCTTCTCGGCGCCTCGCTTGCTCCTGTATTACCGAGGGGGCGGGTGCTGGTGAACATGCTTCCAATGCCGGACTGGCTACGACGACTTTACGACGGTATCTTTCTCCCTGGTAATGTAAATCGAGAGTAGTGAGGTCACTGAGACTGGCCGAACCCTCCGTGTCAGTACTCTTCTCTTGACCAGACGAGTTAGACTCTTCCGACCGGTGCTCATTGAAGTATGCGGACTGGGTTCCAGTCTCGCCTCGCGAGCCGACAAGTTGCGGTATAACTCCCAGTTTCTCATTAACCCAGTGGCGCTCCTTACTCAGGTAAAAAGCGGTAGACTGCATTGCCTGATTAAGATCAACCATCTTGTTGAATGTGGTGTTCAGACTTTCCACTCTGGGAACCTGTCCGGTCATCCCTTCTAGCTGGTTCCTCAAGGTTTCGATTGCTTTGAGATCTTGGAGTTGTCTCTGGAACAGTTCTGCATTTACACCAGAGTCACACTCCAGAGCAGCAAGCTGTTGTTGTAGATAGTGGGTTTTCTTACGTTCTTCGGCCAATGTCTCCTGCAATAACTGAGATTCTGGACCACTCGATGACATCCCTTCGAGTTGAATCTTGACTTGTTGAAGATGAGCCTCTACTGCTGCCTGCATAGTTTCAGACTTGGAAATCTCTTTCTCCGAGGCAACCCTTTCCTCCTCAAGCTTCGTCGTGAGTGTAGTTTTGATCTCACAGATAGTTGCTTGCAAGTATTCCTTGGCCTGCTCGTCGCTCTCAAGCATGGCAGTTTTCATGAGATCGAGCTTCTTAGACCATTCTTGAGAGATCCGGTGCAGAGTTTCTTCCAGATTCCCGATCTTTGATTCACGGTCTTGAAGCTGTTTGGCTAACTTGTTGTCAAGATGAGTCTGAAACCCTTCTTGCCAAACCGAATGGCCAGTAGCAAGTCTGGCCAAACTTTTATTTGTTTCGTCGCAGGTATTCTGAGTAGCGAGAGTTTGGGCAGAAATATCGCCTAGATGCTCGACAAGAGCCTGGTGTGTCTTCTCATGCCACTGCTGACCTTTCGATTGAGTCTCCTGCTGTTCGGCTATATTTTGATGCAGCTTCTGGAAGTGCCCCTGGATGATGTTCTGAAGAGACCCGGCGGACTCTTTTGCATCGATTTGAGACGAGATTATCCTCTGTATCTCAGACATCAAACTGGAAGCTTGATTAGTGCGAGAGGAAAATGAAGCAAGAGATAAGGATCACATACCGGGAGACAATGTTCGTTTCTAACCTATCCGCCATCACCTTGACCTCTTCATTCGTCATTTGGCCACCACTGCGCGACTCCAAATGGTTGTTCACCAGTTCGAGTCTACACGTTGGTTGTTAGAAAGATTCGTTTAGGAGACTTGTTGACTTACTTCTCCAAAAGGGTGTTTGTTAGCCTTCCCTGTTTCTCACTCCACTCACTGTACTTCTCGTTACTTTCTCTTATTGAGGACATATCAGAGCGGAACGTTTTGACCTCATCCAGCAAGATTGATTCCTTTTTGAGACGGTTCTGGAGTTCAGCGGCTGCTTCCCTTTCTCGATTTATTTCCTTCTCCTGATTTTCAAGCCTCAGTTGCAGCTCAGAAATTGTGTGGTTCTCTAAGAAATACAGTCAGTCTCTGGCTGTGATACAGCATAATTAGTGATCTTACGTTTCTGTGCTTCTTGTTCAGACTTAGATCGATACTTTTCAATGCAAGATTTGAGTTCTTCACGCTTCCTGCGACTGTCCTCCAATGCTAGCTCAACTGCTTTGGCCTCTTTCTCGCGCCTGTCCCTCTCCTTTTGCAGCTCATCGTTTGCTTCTCTGTGAAGATTACGAGCCCTTGAAAAGAGATCCTGTTGTTCTTTAATAGCTTCATTAAGCTTTGCCCGGTGTTTGCGATACTTTTCATGAGTGGCTGCCTCGTGATCCCGAGATTTGGTCAAGTCGGAGCGAAGAGATTCAATCTCACCCTGCAATCTTTGAGTTTTCTTTTCCGCCAATGATCCTTCTTCTTGTAACTTGCCAAGGCGGCACTTCGAATCTCCAATCGCGGAATCCTTTTCCGATATGAGCTGCAAAGACTTGTCCAAAGCCTTCTGTGTGTGCTGCAATTTATCCTCAAGAACTGTAATTTCCTGAAGGGCCTCCTGACGCTCAGCTTCGGCGATCTGTATGCACTCGTTCCAGTATTCAGCTACGTTCTGCATTGCAATCTTCTTTCGGTCAGGCTCAAATGTTGGTCGAGGGTAGACTCTCTGTTGAGCAGCGCGTTTTCTCGATATATTGCTACTCCTGGAAGCCGGGCGATCATTGTTTCTGTCGGACACTCTATGGTATTTAGATGTCGATGGGGGCTGAGTCGGCCAGTGACCACGGGATACACGATTTCGAGACTTGGTAGTGGTCATGGGAGTCCGGGGAACAGGTGCCTCCAGGTCACCACAAATACTGGAAGTGGGCGCTTGATGTGAGGCTCGGTCAACACGCGTAATATGTGGAAGGGGAAGTTTTAGATCTTCAAGTTGGCGCCCTAGATTTGAGCTTTAGCGGGAATGAACATTGGCTTCTTGATCCGCAACTTACCATGGCATTTGATGTGAGGGAGAGAAATATTCGCCTGTTTTCCCAGCCGTTGAGAAACTTGAGCTTTGGCAGTCTCTTCACCGAAGCGAGAAGCATCAAAGATGGATCCAGTTTCTGTAGGAGGTGGCGCGTTTATATCAGAAGCCTCCGATGTATTTTCATTAGAGAGCCCAGAGCTATCGATACAGATGACTGATGCTTCACCAGGGCTTTCTCGTGTAGAAGGTTGCTCCAAAGGAATAACGGAGTCACTTGAAGAATTATCCGACTGACCAGTGAAGTTTCCTTCCTTAACATGAGAGGAAATCTCGGATAGAACTTTGCGCCCCGTTAGGCCAAGCTCAGGGAGATCCAAAGGTATCGCGGGCCTATGGATATGGACAGGGGCGTGTAGTGGACTGAGTGGGGAGTGTTTAGCAGGAACGTTTGTTGGCATAGGGAAGAACTGGGAAGTATCAGCTGCTTGAGGCTGCTCGGGTTTAGGTCTCTCTGAGAACTGTCCAGGGCGAGGCGGTTTCTTTTCGGCAAAGCAGAAACCTTCGGCCATTGTTGACGTGGAAACCTCTTCTCTTGGCACCGAGAACCTCCTGAGGTGAAGCTGATTCAAAAGTGTGTTAGGGGCGGCCTGGGAATCCGGGATGACCGATCCGAGGTTATCGAAATCTCTTTCATCTTCAATAGGCCCATAAGAGATCTGGCTGCTGCCTCGACTGAATGATGCTCTGGGTCTCGGGTCTGGTGAGGCGGTCATCTGCGCCTGAGTAGCTGGTAGGCCAGCCAGACCTCACGGTTTACAAAGAAAGATTGATCTGTATTACGAGATTTAAGAAGGGTATCGTTGAATCTCGGGAGAGGGGTGATTTGAACAAGTTGAAAATGACAACGTGAGTTGACAAAGAAGAGAAGAAATTCCCCGATCCTTAGGTAGGTAGGCTTGTGCCCTCCTTCTCCTCTCAGTCGTCCCTCTACTATAATGCTGGCAGGTGTTTATGATGCGGCTTCCAGTTAGAAGTTCCACTGAATGGTTTTGGGAAGCTTCGCCTGCCTAGATTGTATGGGTGCAGTGATTCAATGCCCATTCTAACCCATGGTGCCTGCCGTGGGTTGACTTCGAGCGGAAGCAGGCACATCCCAAAGAGCTCGAAGTAGGAGGGACTTTGAGAATAGTGCCTTCCAGACGGGAAGAGGCAATACCCAAGTAGGTAGATACCTTAGGTACCTACCTGACGAAGGGAGTTCCTCGAGTTTACTAAACTGTTACTGGCTGCGCTCCTTCTTCCGGCCTCTAAAGTATAGGAGTTCAACTGCCGTACGGATCCATTCTTAAGATTTTACCTTACACTTTGGGGCTTGGTTGGTAATTGAAGACACGAAGTGCCTTAGGAATATGTTTATACTCGAAACCACGTACATGATGAAGGTTGAAGGAGTAAACTGATAACCCCCCTGGAAAGCAGTTCCTCTAGTCACTGCCTACTATCACCTGTGGCCTTCTAGAGTAACTAACCTCCTAGAACTGTATAAATCAAACTTACCATATGTCTTCATTTGTATGAGATTACTCAAGGGAGAATCAGTGATGTTTCTGTTTCGCGCCTTTTGTCAACTTGCACCTCGACTAAATTACAAGTCGCATTTGGAGATATTTTAAGCAATTTGTGAATGTGACTATATTTGGTGGTGCTTTAAACTGACTCAAAGAAGCTAGGGTCATATACGATCTCCGGCTATTATACAAGCATCTAGTATATACCAAATCGAAAGAAGGGACTGTAAAGGAGGCCTCGTTTTTGTATCACACAGGATGGTTGTATCACACTGAGCAGGGTCATGAATATATTTCGACTGCGAAAGGCGCTTATACCAGATCTAACATGATGTAACATCGCATCGCCAAGTTTTTCGCTTAGAAGTATAATCTAGAACGGCGGTTATCTGGAGTTCAACGTCTTCTCTTCCTGCCAAGATCAATCTCAAACGCTGTCAAAAACATGACAACGGCTGCAGGTCAACTTACACGATAAGCATCCATTATGAAGAACCAACAACGACCCCTGGCGCTTCGGTTCAGAAATGGACGCCAACAATGCATGGGCCACCGCTAGTTGATCATTGTCAACCGCTGTTATCACCGGCCCAACATCACATACCTCCTACCCGGGTGAGGGGGGGTCTGGGTCAGCTGTGCCTTCTGGCATAATAATATTGCACTTCAAAAGAAGGCACCATTACTTCAAATAACAGATCTTAGGATTAACAGAATAACAGCAGAAATAATAGACTGATAACAGACTAACAGATTTAAAATCTATCTCTCTTAAAAATCCTACATCTCTTAGCATAATAGCTTTATAATATATATAGCAGGCCTTACAGAGGTCAAATTTCCTATCAACAGGCTCCAGACAGTATGACCCAGACCCCCCCTCACCCGGCTAGGTAGTGAAACGAATACCCAACACCCACATGCACTACGACTTAATCCCCAAACTAAGGCTTTGCAGAACCAATTCGGCGGCTCATCACTGTGAAAAATATGAATATTTCCCTTGGGCACAATAACGGCCCTGCATTAATCACCCTTTGGCGCGTGACGAAGTACAGGCATTGAGGTTGATAAAGTTCAGATCTCAAGTCTTATTGGCTGGACCCCTGTTTGAGGCTTCGCCGCTCAGCGCTTCGAGCTGGATTGTCACCAATCACAGATGTGCGTGTTACTATATCGCGGTTCCTGATGCTGTGCTCGAGTCTCGGCCCCGTGATGGAAATCCAATGATAATTCGTCTTGAATACTCGGGACTTGAGAGTCAAGTCGGTATCAAGGATGCCAGGGTCTGAGGACTAAGCTTGTGGAGGATGAGGAACCAAAGACTTGGGGATGTATATACAAGTGGCTGCCCTCGCCAAAGAGGCGGCATTCTTGAGAATTCCTAACCCTTCTTTCTTAATTACATGGTATTTTTACTTTTCTTCTTCTTCATAATCCATAGGTTCTGTGAACCCCCCCAGTGCAGCTTCTCGAGCAGCCATATCCTTACACTAGTTTACATAAACTTAAAGACAATGTCTTCGACAAGTAACCCTTTTCCACTTGCGTCGGAGAGCTATGATGATAGTGCTCCAAGTGCCGACTCTGGCACTGAGGCGGGTGCTGCTGGTGACAGCTCAGGCAACTCCATTTCCATTTCTCAAGGCGGCATGATTGCTATCATCGTTGTCGTTGTTGTCGTCAGTTTGATTGGCAGTATGTACTCTCTCCCCCACTAATCGTTTACATGCACTGACTTTGTTATAGTCTCCACAGCCGCTCTCTTCTTCATAGCAAAGAGGCGTGAATGGACAATGAGAGAGACAATCAGAAAGTCCGCCCGCAAAGTTGTTACAGCTCTCACACCGCGGAGAACAGAGTTTCCTTCATCAGTCAAAGACGGGCCTGTTCCATCTCATCGTAACCGTACACGGATTGCTGATGATGATGTCCCTCCGACACCGAGAATTCGACCTGAGGATCTTGAAAAGGGTCTAGCTCAAGCCAAGGCGAAGCGTAAGGAGAAGAAGTGGTTAAAGAAGTGAGGAGCAGCAGCAGCAGCAGCAGCAGCAGTAGAGGGAGATCTTCACTATGGTGTGAAACTGGCAGTCACGGCGGTAGGAGTAGCCATAGAAGTTGTCAGCCACGTATTTGATGGTTATGGTCTCAAATTGGTGTTTCCAACGGACAGGATCCGGGTATCATCCATGTATAAATAGTAACCTTCCACGCATGGGCTGTCTCATCTTTACTCCACGAACTGAGCATTAACGCCTTTGCTATTTTGGTAATGAAATCCAAGCGCCTGTTTTGTCTTTCTCGTTTCTTAGATCCGTCTAAATGTGTTGCCACTGGCACTGCGTCGAGCAGCTCCCGTTCGTTTGTCCCGGGGTTCAGCAGGCAGCTCCTCCTCTCTCTTCTTTTGCTTTCTCCTTGACTCTGGAATGAAGGACACTTGGCGCTCGCCAACAACTTCTCCTCGGGCCTGGTGAGTGCGCCCCGACTTCTGCTGTCTCGAGCCAAGCGCCGTGTCCTTGACGGCCCGTCCCTGGTTGCTCGTTGACGACACACGCATGACAACGTCTTCGTCCTTGGTCTTTCGCCTCGGTGCTGGGACTTTCTTCTCCATATCTTCATCACTGGACGCATCATCGTCAGAGTCCTTGCCCTGATAACGGGCCGGGGCCTTGGAATCGACCTGCTGTCCCACCGCAGTGCTTGGGTTGAGAGCACGGAACTCTCCAGTAGTCTCATCCACCTGGAAGGCTTCATCCTCGAACATCTTGCTGAAACGGGAATCGCCAAGAACACCGACATTGGTGTCAACCTCATCTCTGTTCTCCTGCTTCTTGAGAATCTTATCCACCATCTTCTGGTTGACCTTGACCTTCTTAGTACCTCTGATTCTACTTGCGCGTTCCTTCTCGACCTTATCCTTGATACGCTTCGTCCTCTCCTCTTCCCAAACGTATGGGTTGGCAATCAATCTAGCCTGCTCGTACAGCTTGGAAGCCACAAAGTATCCGTGCATGTAAGGTCGAAGTAGGTTGGTCTTTCCAACCAGGTGGGACAAGCTCAGCTGCTTCAGTTCGGGTAATGTCAAGAACTTGTAGTTGTCGTATGTTTCGGTGTGCACCTCTTCCGCCATTTCTTCGACCATGTTGTCCAAGAATGAGCACCATTTAGGAGCGGGACCTAGTTGGGGAACGAAAAACGCATGTTGCTGCTTGCCTTCGTTGGCTGTCATGATCATACCGGTATTCTTGCACCATGCAACGTCGTTGATGTCCACGATAGGCTCTACTGACGTCCAAGGATCTCCTGTCTCCTCATCCCATAGCTTGATGATGCGCTTGTCCGCTGACAGAATTTTCTTTTCTTGCGATGCCGTCGTCAGATGCATGAGCTTATGCACAGGGAAACCGTATCCTTGATCCTTCTTCATGAGGGGCACGGGTCGTCGCAGATCGAAAATCTGCATCATGCCACTCGAAGCACCCGTAGCGATAGAAAGGCCTGAAGGGCTGAAGTCCAATGCTGTAACTTCGCCTTCGTGGCCTCCTAGCAAGGCGACCCTGGACTTGGATCGGGGGTCCCAAAACTCAACTGTTCCTATTGAAGTCCCAAAAGCGAGCAAGTTGTGAGTGTTCTCAGCGATAGCAGCCGTGTTGACGCTACCAACCCCAATACCTCCCTGTAAACCCCCTCCAGTAAGTTCATCGTCGCCACCAACATCAACCTGATATGACTTCATGAAGCGTCCTAGCTCAAGGTTGAGGCGGAACACCTCGCCCTTACCATCGCTATCCAAGCCTACCGCTGGCACAAGAGCCTCGGTAGATTGCCGGTCGTAGACAAGAGCTCGCCCATATCTGGGAAGACGGACTTCGTAATGGCAGCCCATGGGAGTGTGGAATTCGAGGCGGCGATCGGTTTGAAGGTGAAGGGATTTGGAGTAATCAGTTGATAGGAGCTCAAATGAGTGGTTGAGGGAGTTGGTATGACGAGCGAAAGACAGCGATAGCTGAGGTAGGTTATGAACATGAATCTGCGGCTTGTATGTGCCCGTACTCATGATCCAATCGCCATCCTCACTGACCCGGATACAGTTACTAGCCTCTTCGAACTCGAAATCCTGTAGAAGTTCGACACGATTCTGGTATTCGGCATCGTCCTTCAAACTTCGCTTTCTGCGTCGCGCAAGCCAGTCGGGCAGAGGTCGGGCACTAGATGCGCCGGAAATTGTGTATACGGGAACGGTTCCTGGATTTGAAAGCTTCATGATGGCGGTGTTACAGCAGAGCCGCACTGACGAAACTTGGTTGTCGTGTTGAGAGGAATAATGCAAGTCTTGCGATTAACCAGACGATGCGCCTTGGACTTGGAAAAAAATCAAGGTGAAGAAAAACAACGCCCCACTATCTTCGGTGTACTCGGTGACTCTCGGTAAGGGACCACAGTGGATATCTCAAGCAGCGGGTAATTTCTGACGGTCTCTTCATAAATTTTATTTACAAAACAACTTGGTTATTTGAAACCAAGCAGTAATATAGATGACTTACTTTGATAGTTTGTGGCATTGCTTGCATCAAGTTGTATACGTAACAAACGTCGAGATTCCAAAGACCAACTCTCCCGTCTGTTGCTGCTGATCTTCTCTTTCCCTAGGTAGCCTAGCCTAATTCGCTCCTATTCAGTCACTCAGTCCCTTGAAATTGGTTGCCCGTTCCTTTACTCCCCTGTTAAACCCGGCCAACAAACCACCACTTGATTGACCCCGATTAAAAGTACTCCCCGTCCCAGCTGAGGCCCAACGCCTAATTTGTCGCGACCGACATCATCAAATATCGGACTGGCCCAGACCTCATCACATCGTTCCCTTATGTCCAGAGAACACAACATAACGTCAATAACTTAGCTGTTACTTCTTTCAATAATATTTTCGAAGAATCAACTTACCGTCCGAGCCATTTCAGCTCTCCGTGGCACCATCCCCGAGTTGTGAGCCTGCGACTAAGCACAAGTGTCTGAGCCCGTTGAGATGGAGTCTGGGGAGTCGACTGCCCCTACCAGTACCATCCAGACAACCATATCTCGACAACTTCTATTATCCTAAAGCTCGACTGCAAAGAAGAAACGACGCAGAGTGTCGAGCCCTTTCAGGCTTGGGCCTCGCCGTCGTTCCTAAGGCCGCATTTACGGTTGCGACTTCGGAACGGCGAGGAAGTTGTCGCAATGGAGACCAGTGAATATGAGACGAATACATTGTCGATAGTATGTTTTATTTACCCTTATACTTCTAGTCTTGCTCCAAAAGCATTTCCTTATCTAACTTTGAACCTTTCAGAACAACATCGCGTCGGTAGCCTTTCGCATCTACGAGCCTCCTCCTGACCAATCGCATGGCTTCCAATCATCCGCTCTCGAGATTCAGAGTTCCCTTCGCGACCAAGGAAAGCTTGTTTCGTACGACGCAGAACGAGTAGGACTATGGATCTTCCAAATCGTCAGCAAAGACGGGACGAGCAGTCTCGTCAATTCTGCCCCAGGATCTAGCCTGGAAGCTTCAGGCTACACATTAGGGTTGGTTGAAGAGGGTACCCTTGAACCAGTAGCTTTGCAGAAGAGCCGCATCCCGGGAAACACCACACAGAATGCCCCGAATAACGCAGCGTCGACCTCATCTCCGGCCGAGACAAATAACCGTAACCCTTTGATTTCACCAACTCAGGTCGCTGGAGGGGCTTTGCCAGACGGAGGGTCTCAATCTTCAGCTCAGGCTACCGACATGAGGACGCCGCGGATGGTGCCAAAGATTATCTACGAACAGTTCATAGTCGCAGTCATTTCCTCGATAGCGTTTGCTTTCTGTAGTCGGTCTATGGCCATACCGCTGAACTACAGGACAATGTTGATTCCACCTTTGCAAGCCGATGCGAACGACCGGGAAAGGGGCTCATTGCAAGCCGATCCCGTCGTTGGCACATTCAAAACATATCTCACCACTACTGGCTCTCTTGTCGTCAGTCTCACTTTCTCTTACTGCAAGAACCTGGCGACAGTGGAAGATGTTCTCACAGGTGATTCCTCTTCGCCAAGTAGCTCAGTGCTGGCTGCCCCTTACGGAGTTTTTGCAACAAAACAGAACTTTGCGAATGGAGATGGTCCGGATCGAAGCCTAGCACAGACACCTAATACGCAAGCTTTGAGCGTGAGAAGTGTTCCAGATACAAATGATTCGCAATGGAAGCACTCATGCCTCAAAGCACTCGAATACTGTGGACTCAACCCATCTCAATTCAAGTCGAGCCCCTGGGTCAACCTCCTTATCTCCAAGCCGACTTCGCAAGATGCAGACGGGGAATCTAAGCGATCACGGGCAACCGTTCCCTGGCCAGGATCGCTCTGCTTTCGAAAGAAGCCACTGGAAGTGTCAACAACTCATCGTGTTGGCGACACAATGCTCAGTGGCCACGAGGAATGCCACGATCCTTTAGGAGATGCTCGTGGATGGTTCGCTGGTGCGTCTGAAAGGGAAGAGAGAATCTCCAAACGCAGAGCTGAGCGAATGTATGCTGCCCCTAAAGAAGTTAATGGTGCGAACCCCGTAGCTCAAAATCTTAATGGGCAGTCTCCTTTGACCATGAGGCGACCTAGCACCGCTGCTGCTGGTGTCATGTATCCAACACCCCCCGATGCTATTCAACAACACAACGGCATTGCCCCTCCCTTGGATGGAGCGATCTCAAGTCCCAACAACGCGCCCCCAACCCTTGCAGTTGTCGATGCTGATATCACGATGCCAACAGCGACACCGATGCCTGATGCTGAGAATGATGCCTGGGGAGGCCATCACGAACAAAAGAGAGAACGAAGCGACAGCAACGCTATGGGCGATTCTGATGATGTAATGAACGACTTGGGTGAGGATGTGTTCGGGGACCACGATGTAACAGAGGATGACTTTAATTTCTTTGACGGCCCTGACGGCAACGATCTGGACATGGACATGCCAGATTTGCAACAAGCTCCTACTGCAGTTGCGCCCCAGGTGATGCCTCCGCCGTTGTTATCGCATCCACATCCGCATCCGCAGCCTCACAAAGCCATAGAGCCGCAGTCTGAAGTCAAACCAAAGCCAAAGACCAATGATTCTGTCTTTGCTAAGCCAGAACTGAAGCATGCCAGGAGCTCGCTCAATGAGGAGCTTAATCACAGAATCAAAGTGGAGCGACCAGATACTGCCAAGCGAGGGTCTAGTCCATTTGACCCTGCTACCGTGTTCAAGCGAGTACGGGCCTCGTTGTCCAGCCCTACCAAGGATGATTTTGCTGTCCAGCCACCTCGGAGAAAGAGTAGTGTCTTTGAAAAGGTCGAGTTTGATCCTAAGATCCCTCTGATCAACAAAAAGTATGAGCACGGCGGTGCATTCGACTTTTCAAAGGACCAGCCTAATGGAGATTCGAGGCCAAGTGCCCATAATCTTTCTCGAGATGAGTACCTCGAAGGGCAAGGAAAGCTGAAGCAGACATCCAAGTCACTTCTTGGGAACTCTCTTATCAGAAGTTTGACTGGTATTGACACATCTACTACCCATGCAAGCCCACAGAGACTGAACGGGCATGATTGGATCTCTGAGGAGAGTGATCTCGAGTCAGACGGAGATGATGTAAGTTCGCTCTCTGGTGGTCCAGTTTCTCCCGTCAAGTCCAGTATTAAACGAACCGTCGTGGATGATGATGCTCTTTCACAAGCTACAACTTCTAGAGAGACAGAACTGCTAGATGATTTCACTGATGAGCAACTTGCGATCGAGCTCCCAAAACTTTCCAAAACAGAATCGCCAGAAATGCTGCTACACCGTTTCTTTTTGGACCCAGAGCCACTGAACGTGGACGTAGGCCTTTCCAACCACGACTATGTTGAGATTGCGCAAATAATCACCGAACAGGCTGCTACCGGGCGACTTGAAATCGGTCTTGAAAATAAGGCTGAGTCGTCTGTCTCCCTTGCGACTATGAGGAACCATGAGCTCAATGTCGCTCGGAACTCCTTACAACTTCTTCACGATGTTATGCCTTCGAATTTGGGTACCCCCACGGCTGTGCGTTTGAAAGGGCTTCTGGAAATTCAAGACCTCCCCCTTGTAGGACAACCGAGCCGTCTCCAGCCCAGACCGATTCCGGGCAGAGATCCTAACGCTGAGCAATTGCGCGCAAACAATCTATACCAGATTCCTGTACCTCATCTGGAGGTGCGCAGATCAGAAACGAAACTCTCAGTACTTCCATCATCAATGTCTTTCTGGGAAGGTCTCGGGCTGTCACCTTCGTGGGGGCCAAAGGACATCTCCGCTCTTTGCATCTTCCCAGGCTGGAAGGGAATGTCAGACCATGTTGAAAGTTTCCTCGGCCGCGTAAAGAGTGTATATGAATCGTTGAAACTTGGCACTCTCAACAACCTGCCATTGTCTGGAGACTGGGACGATGGCGTCTTGCCATATGAGGTCGATAGGATCTCGACTTCGCCTGACGCAACCGTAACTGGTCATGGCTCTGCTCTTGTGGAAAGCATGGAAGTGATCCGAAGCTCTCTGTCAGAGTTGAAGTCCAAAGACAAGAATCTGGTCATTTATTTTGTTTACTCACCAGATAATCCGGCTTCCATCATCGAGGCTTGCACGGCTTTTTACCGTTGCTTTGATGAGTACAGCGACCTTCTAGCAGCTCGTCGAGAATCTCCGCAGAATGAGCTGGTGCTGCAGCTTGTTTCATTAGATATGATCTCTTCCACGACGTCGCTAGTCGTCCCGACTCCCGCGGAAATGATCAAGCTCTGCATAGAGACATATGATAGGTGCACCTTGTTTTTGGATACCGAATTTGGTGGTCCTACACCTGCACCGGCAGTTATGCTCGAACAGCCTCCACCTCGAATGATTGACTTCAAGCTTACAACGTCGCCCTCTCAGTCCCTTATGCATGAGAATTCCTGTTTACATGTCGGCTATGCTGAAAGTCTTGACGGCCGATGGATTACAGCTGCGTGGACCGACAATCGCGGACAACGACAAGCAACCACGTCCTATTCAATCACTCGGAGCAGAACACCGGATCGTTCCGTCTCCCAACACAAGGCCGCCATCATAGCCGAGATCTGGGCGACTACGTTGACCATGACATCGATCTGGAAAGTTCATTGGCGAGTGATCATCACCAAGTCTGGAGTAATGGACCAAAGAGAGGTGGAGTGGTGGCAAGCAGCCTCAACGCTAGACGACAAACATTCATTCACCATGATTATCATGTCCGTCGATACCAATCCATCTTTGCAGCTGGTCCCGCCGATCGTGAAGATCCCTCATGCGGCAACCTCGGCGTTCTACTCGACACCAGTATCCACGCCCCAGGCTAATATTGTTTCGCCGGAGCAAACCACAACGCCGGCAACGCCTATGCGCGATGCTAGCGCATTAGCTGCTACACCGACAGCCGAGGGTGCTGCAGAAGCAGAGGCCGATTCGTTCCTGATTGATGCCACTGACCAGACATGGGGTGCCATCGTCGGACATCGACTCTGCAACTCTACTACGTTACTGGAAGTGAGACCGGCACTTGCCAGTGGGTATTTGATTAAAAGAACAGGAACAAAGATTGAAGACCCCCCAATCGTGATGGAGGTCAATCTTGTTCACACAGAAGCTACGCCTAGGGCGTACGAGCCTCTTCTAAGAGAAATGTTGTGCTATTTTAGGGGTCTCGGAACCCTGGCCAGAGCACGAGGTGTTGTAGATCGCGAGATGGATGTTCGACCCTGGCATATTGCAGCGGCGGAGAAGGGCGTGCGGGCGCTGCATCTACTACTATGATGATACAGGCATTGGGAGGCGTCGTTATTGGTAGTTGGCGTGTAGATTGTTGGTGTATGGCGTTTTTGCTATGTGGTGCATATTTGCGATTGGATAAGCTGCTTATGATTCGAATACATACCGGCATTCTGTTGCCACCTTGAAGCTCACCTCTCGATTTGTCGGGGTGGATGGCCATCTAGTAGGCTTTTGATACCAACGATAGTCGAGTAGCCAAGCAGACACAAGTAAATTAAGAACAAAACGCTACCTATATATTCAACTGTCTAGCAATAATTGCGGGTGCAAACTAGAGATCAGAAAACAAAACGAAAAAAGATAAATAAATAAAAAAACCAGCATATTATTAAAGCTATGTGGTTTTAGCTTCTAGTGCTCAAGGAACTCCTTGGACTGGGTATCTTACGAGCAAGCCATTGTTATTGAGGTATTTCAAACCAGTCTCTCTCGTCCGACCCGTCCTGACCCTTTCGGCGCCAAAGTTGCCTCTCAACGTCCCATTCCCAGAATTGATGACCCGGGTGTGTGGCGAAATCGTAGTTCTGAGACTCATGGGTAGTGTTCTGGTCTTCCGCCAATTCAGGGGTACTCGGATGGGTATCTGCTGAGGCTGTGTCTACCAGAGACCAGCCATGGAATTGCAAACTGTGAGAAGGAACTTGAGATGCTTCTGTTGATAAATCCCAGGCGATATTTTCACCGGGGTCGACCATACCGGCAGAGTCCGAAGGCTGCAGCGAGGAAGTCCTCTCTCTGTGCAATTTGTCGTTGGCCGGCATGATCCATCTCCCATCTGAATGAGACGTGTCGGAGGAGATATCAAAAGATCCGCACAAGGAAGCAGTGCCAATCTTTGACAGTCCTTCCGGCTGTTCTGGCTCTGAAGCTACGGTTTTGAGGTGGAGGAGAGGGCCTTGGGCTCTTGTGCGGCAGCGAGCCAATAGCCGCTGGAGAGTTTCTTGAGATTGTTGATTCTTGGGGACTATGCCTTGACTCTTAAAGTCTTGGCAGGTGTTGAATTGGAAGGGCAAGGTTTCCTCTGGACTGGAGGCACTTGACCCTTGCCCTTCTGGTTCAGATCCCTGGAAATGTGCTGGGGGAGGGAGGTGGACACTCTGGTATAGTTCATCGGGGTCATCACCGAGGACGAGGTCTTGCTCTAGCCCAGGAATGATATGAACCTGGCTCGTCTCCAAGTCCTGTTCAGAGCCAGATAGAGCCCAGGAGATTTCCACCACAGAGGGGAGTCCGGAAGTAGGCTTCTCGCTTGGCCCCAAAAGCTTCTCTGCTATGCTTTTGGAGACGAGGCCATAGGCTCTGCCGTAGATTATGGCACTGATTTGGAGAGGGTTCTGGGACTTGCTTCGTTGTTTGGAGAGGTTGGAATCGTTGGCAGAAACTGGCCAGCAGTTAATGATGACTAGTTGAGTGACAACATCGGACATTTCTTCGACTTAGCGGGGAGGAGAGTATATTCAGTGTCCTGTTCTGAAACGAGTGAGTAGCCCCAGAGGGGATATAAGGATGGAAGAGGCCCAGGACTTGTAGGAAGATATCGAGTGAGGCTCCAATGTCAGACACATCACGGCAGTCAGCGGGGGCCGAGGTTAGCAAAAGGGAGTTGAAAGGACCTTTTTAACATTTGTGAAAGATAGGATTAACAATGATGACCGGTCAATGACCAGTTCTAGCCAAGCCCAGTATACCAACGCCCGGCAACATAATGAAGGATGCATAGCGTGAAGCATTTTTGATCAGCATTGTTGTCTTGGAACAAATCAGGCTGAGAGGGAATGGAGAATGGGAAATGGGAAATTGGGGGGGGGGTTTCCGAATGAGAAAGCCACGTAGTCACCCACCTGTGAGTTGTCACATTCAAGGATATCACATTGCATAAATCACATCAGAATGCGGAGCTAATGCAGAAGAACCAATTGTGAAATACAAAGCGAGGTGCTCGGGGAGTCTCGTCTGGGCCTCGAGACGTCACTGGTGATATAAACACCATCAGCCCTCAGCTTCAACAGTTACAATTCCCTAAATAGGAACAACCCTTACAGTTTCCTGACCTATAGAACCCTTGTATGTCGCCGTGTCTGCCCTGCTGCTGCTATCTTCACTTTGTAATTGTTCAATCAATACTTTACTTGGCCAACCACGGCTCGATATCACTCACTGAAGTTTGAACCAGTTGACTGCATGATAGCATGGTTCCTTGATTCTGCAGCCAGGGTGGGTTGAAAGAGAAGAGGTAGCCTTCTATAGGTGAGCATGGCCCTCCTAGCTACGGTATATCACAGCTGTGCAGTGGCTCTTCTGGCTGAGGGAGCGCTGTGTCTTTGTGGTTTTTCTCTGCCACGTATCGGACATGCAAATTCCCATCATGGTAAGCCATCCATGTTCGTGCCGGTACTTGATGAGGCTCAACTGATCTAGTCCATAATAAGACCAGCATATAGAGCCTAATGTGAGGCCCGAGTTGTATACTCGGCTGCTTCTCTTCCTTCATTTTCCTCGCCAGCGGTTGCTTGGAGTCTTTGGTGACCTGGGCCTTCTCCCTTTTCTGCTTGCTTGATATTCTTCCAAGTGTGGTCTGAACTCCGACTTTCTGTGTATACTGAAACCTCATTACGGCCAGGACAGGTATCGATGCTGTCATGATCGTGCGATCACATCACCCTAAAAAGAAAACGTTGAGAAAGGGTTTTTGGAATCTCCTGCCTGGACCTCTGGACAGACTTGTGAAGCAGAAGCAGAAGGAGAAGGAGAAGGGAAAGTCACGTCCCCAAGCATCCGTATCATCGTCATCGTCATCGGCACCGGCACCGGCACCGGCACCGGCAGCAAAGCCTTCGACATCCTCCCAAGTACAAGGACTCCCAGCCTTGGATACAGAAACATTCCTGTTGCCAGAAGCACCGAACCCTCTCTTAGAGAGCAACGTCGAAGGCCCCGTGGTTCAGAAGCAGATCTTCATCGCAGCAAACAACAGCAACATCGACGAGTCCAACATTGCTACCGTCGACCCTCAGGGTCAACCTCGGACAGGAACCCTTTATCCTTTGGAATACAACACTCTCGTTACATCAGCTCTCTATTCTGAGCCATATTCATTGCCAATATCAAAACAGGACATCCAGTATACTACTCTCAGTTTTACCTCTCCTATCACCCAAGCATCGGACTTGGACTTTGATATCAATGACAGCTTTCCCCTGCCAGAGTCAACACAATTTGGGTTAGTTATTCAATACCTGTTGCATCCTTTCAACTTGACTAACATAGTTTCTAGTGCTCCCTCTATTCAGAGCCCTCTAGTACCAGACTACATCCAAGACTTTGGTAATCCTTCTGGCCTCGCTTGGCCTTCAGACATGGGACACGACATGCAACAAGAACTACCGCCACCCGGCCCCAGTTTCTCTTCCTCTTCTTCTGCCGGACAGGATTTGAATCTAGTCAAAGCAACATATGATGACGGCTATTCAACCCGCCAAGTGGTCACATTCGATGACAGTTTGGACTTGAGCTTCATAGCCCAAAGTTCTGTCGAAATGCTTCATCGTTCGTCTCTTATACAAGTTATAAGTGTCCCACCAGGAGTCGGCAGAAAGACTAAATGTCCCAGTGGTGCATTAATCGACATAGAACAGATCCTGTTCGCCTGGGTAGAGTTCGAGTCTCATCACCTCACATTCCCTCCAACTCGACTATTCTTCGTCGTATACAATGACTTTATGGGCGACGATGGTATTCATATAACCTTGGGCCGTGATTGGGTCAGCAAGATCGAACAGGCCGGTCCTCAAATTGGCTACCAAGGTCAACCATAGATTCCTAACGTTTACACAAGCTCCACGTTGCTGCCCCTTGGAATGGGTGTAGCTCCTGTGCAGCACCAGTTGAATTGTGCATGCAATTCGACCCTTTTGATACGTTCAGCTCCCACGGAGTCATAGTGACTCCCAGAGCCGCTCTCTCTCATGTAGCATCCGTTCATTACCTGCATATGGTTTCTTTTCTTTTACCTGGTCCTTTCTGATCGCAGTCGAGACGTTGCACTTTTTGGCCTTGCCATGTCTAACTCAAAGGCTTGTGCCTTACAGAACTTCGTGTTGAAGGATGACGACAGCGCTGTTTGGATGTGTTTTCTCCTGTACACAACATGTGTATGTACGCTCTCTGTATCTGCTGCTTGGCCAGCAGCTCGTTTCTTTCTTTCTTTCTTTCTGTTGCTTGTTAACGGCGGGGAATGTTTTGGCGTTTTTTATGATTTTGGGCCGTTTATCGATTACTTGTATGGTTTGAGGCACAGAATGAAACATCACCATACAAATGAATTCGCTCGCAATTGCAATCATGGGCCTTATGTCTAGTAGGTCAGTAACAGGGGAAATGAAGTTGAAGCGTGTTGAATGGGTACCTACCTTAGAGACTGATAGGTCTATAAGGTTAGTAGGGGAGTATTAGAGGGGAGTACGTACCTGCTCCCTAGACCCGCTATGACGCTCTATTTCCACGACGTGAAACTAATACTAGGCAGGCAGGCACCACCAGTAAGCAATGGCTGACTCACTATTAGAGTCGTATAAGTTTTTTTTTTCCCTCTCTTCATCAGTCAAAATCCTTCATATAATAAAATCGTGTTAGAAAAGATCCAAGATCTTTTGATCTCCTAACATCAGCATTAAAGACAACCCCCAAGACTCGATACACCCACACCCGAAATACTGCTACAAGCCAGATCGGGGGGGGGGGGGAAACTGCCTGCATCACTTCATAACCACCACCTCAAAAGTCTCAGGCGAAATGAAACTATGATGGATAGGACATCTCTGGCAAGTCTTCCAGATGATATTGTTCTCGATATTGTCGAGCATCTCGACACAGCTCGTGACGTTGCTCACGTTTCCGCCTTGACGAAGCATCTCCAAAGTCTCATACGCCAAGATGGCTGGCGTACCTTCGTCAAGACTCGGTTCCCATCCCTCCAGATAGGTACAAATTCAGAGACTCTCTGGAGTTCTGTTGCTGATCGTGCAACGTACTTGGATCGCTGCTGGGAGAAGCGCGGTTTCTGGGTCAATGTGTTGCATGAAAAGAGGAACCAGCCAGAAAGATTCCAGCGTCGAGTTGCTGGAAGCCAGTCGGTGCTGTTCCATTCTGTCATCGATGCGCGTCTTATGTCGTCACCGAACGACGAGGTTATTGCTGCCGGCGTGGGTGAGAATCTCATGGTCCGCATAAAACCTGTTGATGGACAGCAAGATGCCTGGTATCAGATTGGAGGCCATGATCACGGCTATCGAGCTGGCACTGGAGATGTTACAGCAACTTCTGTCACAGAGAATGACGGAGTACCCAACATTGTTGTTGGGAGGGCCAACGGTGACATTGGCATACACTCTGGCAGAGACGAGTTTGCAACAGTCGCAAGACGCTTGAATCCAACGGACGAGGCACTTCTGAGCCATGCTTCCGATCCTATGCGGAAATCCCCTGGTCAAGTGGCAGTCTCATCTCTACAGTGGCATCCCGAGATGAATCTCCTGGCAAGCGGCAAAGGCTCGCTTTTGGCTCTATACAATCTCAGTGTGTCTGATGACCAAGCACTGAGCCCTTCGGATTACCATGAATTCTCCAAAGCCAGTCCTGCAGATGAGGCGTCACTCCTACGCAGCACCAAGTTCATGGGCAAAGATATCATGGCTTGCGCTTTAGGCGGCACTCGAAATCCTCTGCGTTGGGGGCAGCTCACCCCGGCTGGCTTACAATTTTTCAACGCTCATAGTAACTCTATGCACGTAGACGATGCTTCGAGGTTGATAAGTTGGGGAGTCGGTGATAAGACCACAGTTCGAGCAATCGAGCCAGTCAGAGGCGGAAGTGAAAATCTTCTTTTGAGTGCATGGGACGATGGCACATATAGGCAAGTTTATCTCACAAAACTTGCGGTCGGCCATTAACCCCTTATTCAGACTTGTAGATATCCGAACACCTTCACCACAAGACGCAGTATATCGTGATCGCTTCCAACCCTACCAAGCAGGTAGTTCTCTCCTTGTGTATGGTACAGAGCGGTTCGTGTCCGGCAGTAACACAGCACCGGATATCCGTCTATTTGACTTCAGGTACCCAAAGCCATATCATCACACAACTGCTCTTCCATGCTCGCCGCAATGGCCCTTTCCCAGCCAGAAGGATGATCACATTATGAAGCAAGGATGGGCGCCAGAGCATCAACCTCAGAAATGCGATCCTCAAAACGGGGTATTGTGTTACTGGCATGGAGCTTCAAGACGAAACTACTGGCGTCCCGATGCTACCATTCATATTGGCAGTCCCACATATGACAGGATCTATTGTCTGGCAAAGGCGTCTGATCTTTCAGATACCATATACTGTGGCGTTCGCGGTGCCATTCTCGAGATGAACCTCCATCTCACGGAGGACATGGTGCATAACCACAGCCATAGCCAACGAACGACCCCTACAGATTGGAGCATGGGGAGACCCGGAGGCAAAATCTCGCTGATCGAGACAGGCGTGAGCCTTACCCAGACGAAGGAATGGTCGCTTGATAATCGCGGTGTTCCAGAGCTCGTCGTTCAGCAGCCTCGGCCTCGTAAACGGATAGAATTATCAGACGAGGAAAAGAGACACCGTTTGGACTATGCGTTTCATAGATCATAGGATTTCGACGACGCGGGTGCATAGAATTGATTAGAAAGAGCATACTCATTCATAGACAAGACACGTTTTAAAAAGTCGCTTGCAATTGATTCTTTCTTCTAGAAACACAAGTTAAACAGCACATCTTCGTACAAGCTCTAAGCAAAATCTCGCGAGTCTAGTATCTTGAAGCTCTATAACTTTGACTCGGGCACCAGAAGCGCGAGTCTCTCTTTCAATGCCGTCTCCGCCTCCTTCTCAATTCTGTGAACAAGGACATCGCATGTGGGAATATCATTAATCAGGCCGATGACCTGGCCAGTTGTCCAAACCTGCGAAATTGTGTTAGTCATTGCATCCTCACTTCAACTCTCAACTCAAAGTGCAAACTTACGCCATATTCAGTATCACCGTTCACAAAGACCTCCTTTCCTCGCTTGCCGCTCACAAACGGCGCAATCTCGGCAAACTCGCCCTTCTCACTCTTCTTCTCGACCTCGAGAGCCTCCAGGGCAACCTTGTTCTTGAAGAGTCGGGTAGTGTTTCTCCATCTGCGCATGAGGAGCGTTGTGTCGGTCTCATCGGCGCGCACAATCTCCTCCTTGACCTTGTGGTGAACTGGAGCCTCGACCGTGCACATGAATCGCGTTCCCATGTTGACTCCGGAAGCGCCGAGGCACAGCGCGGCTGCGAGTCCGTAACCATCTGCGAAGCCACCGCTGGCGATGAAGGGGACACCGAGAGTTTGACGGGCCTTGCTGAGCAGGATAAAGTTGGTAATGTCGCTCTCGCCAACGTGTCCACCGCACTCAAAGCCGTCGATACTGAGGAAGTCGACGCCAAGCTTGACGGCGCTCTGAGCATGGCGAATCGTGGTGCACTTGTGGAGGACAATGATGCCGGCCTTCTTCAACTGCGAAATAACAGGCCCGGGAGAGTTTCCAGCAGTCTCGACGACCTTGATTCCCTCGTCTATGATGGCCTGAGCGTATGCGGCGTAGTTCGGGGGCACCATGGCGGGAAGAAGGGTGATGTTGACACCGAAAGGGTTCTTGGTGAGGGTGCGGCAGCGCTGGATCTCCTTGCGCAGTTCCTCGGGCGTGGGGAAGATGAGGGCGGTGATGATACCCAGGCCGCCGGCATTGGAGACGGCTGAGGCGAGGTCGGCGGTGCCTACGTGCATCATGCCGCCTTGGACGACGGGCACTGGAGATGGTCAGTCAGTAGGAGAGTGGAGGATATGGGATATGGGATTGGGTGTACAAACCTCTGATGCCGAGTTGCTTGGTGAGTTCTGTCGCAAAAGGCATGGTTGCTGAGGCTGAAGGCAGATGGCTTAATGGTTCTTGGTGGTGAAGAAATGACTACCTAAGAGATGAGAGAAAGGAAGAGTAGTAGAGATTCTAAGTCCAAGGTAGGTATGTATGGTAATGGTGTCTATGTCTAGGTATGATATATATCATCAAGCTCACCTAAGAAACAAGTCAAAAGAAAGAAAATGGCCCGAGGCTGCCAAGGTACCTAGTTAATTACCTGCGTGACCATTCTCGGTCGGTATCGTCCCTTAAAAAGGTGCCGAGGTATGATGCACGTCGGTCTCCACTCACTTCCCCACACTCTTATTAGCTCGAAACGAGTCGGCTCGGCCCAAGTTCGCATGTGGATGTGGATGTGGATGTGGATCTTGCCTTGCAGCATTCATCAGTCAACTCAGTCAATCCATCCCAAAGATGGGATGGATCTTGCGGGGAATAGTCAATCCAAATCCCAACCGTTGCAAGACTCAACATTCAATCAAACAGGATCCCCATGTTTCATTCTCGTCTTCTCTCACGCTTTGCTTTACTCTGCTCTGCTTCAAATCTCGTGTTGCATGGAAAACGAGTGATCTCTACCGAGTACAAGATTCACATATTTACAAAGACTCTCTCTCTCTCTCTCTCTGTCTCATATAATCACTACTAATGCTACTAATGCTGGCATCGAAGCCACTAGACCCTCTTCTGTCCTTCATACCAAACGCCAACTTCATCAAAATATGCCTTCCTTTCCAATCAACTCACACAACAAGTCATCCATAAAACGCCATATGTATACGATATCCCATATCGTGGTCCATCATGATATCCCTCATTTTCCCAGCCAGGACCAGCAGCTTTTAACAGATGACGTGTTAACTAACATCTTGCCGGTTGCCCATATTCCCTCAAACCATACGCCTGAAACCCCCAAGATTGTCGCTTCCTTCACTACCATTGCTGGTCTTCATATCATCCTACTGTCCTCCCCTTCTAGTCGATGCCCTCCCTTTCAGTTGATGTTTGGCTCCAGCAACCGGACCGGTGGACTTCTGTCTCTCGGCTTCTCGATTAGATCAGCGTATGCATCGAGACTCTGGCCCATAACCTTGACAATCTCAAAGATATGAGTTCCTTTGAAAGTCTCTGCCCAAAGTCGCACAACTGCAACCGCCAGTTGTCGCAACTTGGCACTGTCGCTTGATGGCACCTCGTTCTGCCCTGAAAGAGAGGGGTCGATTGGCGGAACCGCAAACTCAGTCTCATCGAGCATCCGTCCAACCATATCCAACAGGTTTTTCTCCTCGGGAGAAGCGGGAGCCTCGTGCGGCCCAATAGCCGCAATCGTGAGTAGCCACTTTGATACTAAAATGGCACACTCAAAATTGCACACTATGACAATGAGTTAGCGATCAAGTCAAGTCAAGTCAAGATCAAGACATCTCCAAGGCGCCAAAGCATGCAATGAATGACTTACGCGAATGCTGAATGCTCCATTCGGCCGACTTGGTCCTGGCTACATAGTTGACGCCAGCCTTAACCAGCATCGACAGGGCGTGGAATGCTTGGAACACTGCCCGGTGCAGTCTAAGACTCCGTACTAGCAAGGGGGTCCTGCTCAGCGCCGACGCCACCAAAAGCGGATCCCGGGTCTCGAGCGCGGTTGACGGCGTGACATCGGTATAGAGTCGGATGTAGGCTTGTCGCAGTAGCGCTGTGGCCGTGTAATCCAAGGTTCCTCCCACATTCGAATCCAGTGCGTTGTAATGCCCGGCTTCCGCTGCCCTCAGCTGATGCTGATCCTCAAAACTCGTCTGCCATACACGCAGTGCTTGCGTAACCTCCTCGACATCTTCGGGTTTCATGGTTCGGTGGATGTTGTATGGCAGACCAGTTGCGAAAGAGGTCTGCTTCAGAAGATAGATATGCTGGATAAGGGCGTGGATGAGAACATAGCTTCCCAGTGACGACAGATGTTGGGGAAGTCCTTGGTTTGTTCTGCCAAAAAGTCGTGAGAAGGCGTCATGCAGGGTGAGCTCCATCATTGGCGTCGACTGTCGCATTTCCTGCCATTGCCAAGCTGTCTCAGCCCTCCAAAGCTTACCTCTTTGAGGGAGCAAGAGGTTCAACTCGGATGTCAATAACAATGGCGGCATGTTATAGGCGATGCTGCAAAGATTGAAAAAACAGTAAGCAACCAGCTTCGTCCTCGTGGCTGTTTCCAGTCGAATCCAGGTTTCCCAGTCGTTAACAGCACTCTGGTTGACTTCCGCTACAAGGCCTTCTTCTCGGATGAGAATTGCCAAATTGCTCTGCAGTGACAGCGCTTCATGAAGGATGGTTGGCACGCCCCAAAGACCGACAGCGAATAGAAGTAGAACAGCTTGGATGGTCTCAATCCGAGCCTGGGGAGTATTCGGAGAACTAAACACAGTTAAAATTGACCTTCAGTTGAACACAGAACGTGACTTACTATGGCTCTCGGTGAGTATCCTGTGTTGCAGGTCGCTCCGACTGTGCAGATGCAAACGAGTGGCGATATGTGGCACTTGGTGAGGGCCTCGTGGAATGAGGACTATAAGCGGAAGCAGTCGGTAATAAAGCGTGAACCTCCGAAATGCGCCTTCTTCGAATCTGCTCCATCGCGACAGCCTTGGCAGCATACCAAAGGGCATAGCCTCTGTTCTTCTCAAAGCGATATTGGGCCCCCACGGCAAGGATAGCAAGCAACAACTCGGGAGCGGCCTCGGCAGGCGAGAATGTTGGAAGATGAAGGAAGGGCAGATGCTCGTGGAGTCCGCTGATATATCCCTCCAAGAATCTGGTCAATGTGTGCCTGGACGGGAACACGAAGTCATTGGGTAGAACAGCCGAGAACTCATCCAGTCTGTTCTTAATCACAGTGTGGTCGGATACTGAGATGCGAAGGGCTGACTGCCGTGCTGCTTCGTCGATACCCCGAGCGGCAGGGTCTGCAGGATCTCGTGCCTCAGTTTGCATCGGAGGGAAGCGGCCTGGCACAAAGGACGATTTTGATGATCTTCTCCCCGAAGGTCCTCCTTGGCTCCGAGAATACATCATCTGCTGTTCGATTTCAAAATTGGGAGGTAAGAAATGTGACGAAGAGGTCAGCTCGTCAAGGAAAGGGTTATAATCATCATAAGAGCCAGTAGGGAGCTGTTGAGGCACATATCCGGATCCCAGAGGCTGATCTTCCCGGGGTCGCTCCGTGGTGTATGCGACGATGGACTCTCCATAGCTACTCTTCCTTCGGGAATCTGGTGAGTGTGGTGGAAGAGGCGCTGCATTGACATTTCTCTGGACAGGTGTCACTGAGCTTGCGAGGGCTGCATCAGATAGCAGGTCGAGATTGCAAGCTGCGGTTCGAGGCTGAGTCCGGGGATCCTGAGGGCCTTGTTGAGTATGTGGTGGAGGGCCATGGTGAAACTGTTGTGGCTGCGGGAGTGGTTGTTGAGGTGGCGGAGGTCGCGATATATTTAGATGTTGCTGTCCAAGAGCCTCATTGCTCATCTGACCCTCAGAGATGGAACTCTTATGTGAAGCTGAGGATGTATTTGACGACAGCTTCCTAGGTCGGCTGTTGTCCTTGCTACCTTCATTTAAATGCACGAGCTTCTCGTGTCTAACAAGGAGGTCTCTAATATCCATGTAAGCATGAGTATTTGATGACCAAACTAGAGTGACAGGAGAACCCCCAACTGAGATGATACATTAAAGGAAAGACAGGAGGAAGAGGACGAGCGGAGATGACAAGATTTGGAAAAGAAAATGTGTGGATGAGTGAGTGGTGAGTACTGTTTATGAGTGCCAGGTGGGACGGCCTGAGAGACGGGGTATATAGCGTAACTAGAGTAAACGTACCTTCGTCCAAATGTCTTCCCGCAGCGATCCCAACCACATGAGAATGGCTTCTCCTTGGTATGGGTGCGCTCATGGCGTTGGACATGTTCGACACGTCTACACATTAGAAGATCTTATCAGTATACTGCTCTAATTCTTGTTCAACAACAGATGACGAACCTGAACCGCTTGCTACAGTACTTGCAGGGTAGAGTCTTGGGCTTTGGTTGGCGAACTTCAGTAGGCTCTGGCCCGACGAGGGGAGGAGGAGGACCAGGAAGTGGACGAGGAGGGCCCTCCATAGACTGAATGGCAAGCATTGTGAATATGAATGCTGTCAAGAGCAAGTCCTTGATTCAGTTTCACGTCTGATGCTTGATATCCAAGTGTGGGGATGGGAGAAGTAGAGTAGAAAGAGACAGAGCAGATATGTAGCTAGATAGATGGAGATGGAGAGAAAGATTAGGATTTGGACCTGGATTTGGAGCTGGGGAAAGATAGATGCAGGCAGATTGCGGGGTGCGTTAAGGGTAGAGCATGGCATGTGGAGGAGGAGAAAATAGACGGTGGCCCGTGGACTGCTACTGTAGAAGGAGGGTTGCTTCTTGGTTTGCCTTCCGCGGGAGAGACGGGGTGGATGAGAAGATGGGGGGATGGGGTGGGCGGGAAGAACGGGGGGAGGAGAAACGAAGTCCAGTATGTAGGAGTTGACTGGGGGTACAGTACAGTACAACGACGCCTAGGTACCTTAGCAAGGCCAAGCCTAAGCCAAGGAGAGTGAATGAAATCCAAGGAGCTGGATGGGATGAGATGGAGTGGACAAGGACTCAAGGTCAAGCCTCAAAAAGACGAAAACACCCCTTTCTCTCTAACGCTTCCCCTCTCGTGCACTACCAGCACATACATACACTCACTCACTCACTCAGTGCTGTACAACACTGCACAATATCTCGGCTGTTTCCCCCACTCGAGCCGATAACCAAGGCAAGGTCGGTACTGGGGGTTGTTGGTGTTGAGAGTGCGTATGTATGTACACACGGAGTACGCTTTGAGATATGTATGTATTGTGATTTTGGTGTGCTAGGCTGTGCTGTGCTCTGCTTGTTGCACATTTACCGTCCTTCCAGATCTTATCAAGTTTGTCGTTCTTGTGGTGGTTGCAGTATAAAGGTGAGCAGCAATGCTGAGCGGTGTTCTCGGAAGACTGCTCCGAGACTTGGATATGGATATTGCATGTGTCTATCACTTTCAAATCCTCCAAGCGTTGTTCAAGTGTTGAAGATCGTTCTTTTATTGCCCAGATCAATTGATGTATAATTTTTCAATCGGGGAACCTGCCCATGTATGTATGTAAGCGTGAACGGTGAATGTGAAAGAGGAGAAAACGGGAACAACAAGTGTCTAACTAGGCAAAACGTCAAAACCACGGGGAAGTACCGCTCATCAAGCGAGGAGGGGTTGGCCCCGGACATGGAGAAGATGGAGAACCCAGAATGGCTGGTGTGTGTGTCAAGTTTACGGTCTAAGTCATCGCATCGGCGAGACACCCGAGGAACTGGCACTGGCACCGGGATCAGCCAAGATGGAGTAAATGCGGGTTCATGACGAGATAGTGCATTCGTATGGCCTTCTGTACCTCCTATACCGTGTTGGAGCGACAATTCCCATCATCAACTGCATTTTCCTGTTGGTTGGGGGTTGGTAACAGCCCAAATGCCCGAGGACATTCGCAAAGGACCTCGATCCAAGTCAACCAAGAGCTTGTCGTGCAATCATGTCCCTGGTGGACGACTCAACTCGGCGGTGGGCGGAGTACACCGAGTAAGGTGTAGCGCTGAGCGCCTGGGTTTTGTGCCTGCTGTAGGACAGCTTCAGCATTCGGTGCCACGTAGTTGCGCCCAGAGCAAGACAAGAGGGGGCGTGTAAGCAGAAAAGAGCGACAAGACGTGGCGAAACAGGGTGAAGAGGGGAGAGAGGAGACAACCCAACAGGAATGGTGTGGCAAGGTACGTATCCGCAAGTGAGAGTTGCAGTACGGATTGTGCGTAACTAAGGCAATAGGCATAGCACCTAAGACTGTCCTAGGTGCTGTATCGGTTCGGATAACGCTTGAGGATAGGTGTAGGAAAACCCTCGGGCTGCTACTGCGACCTTCAGGTCGGACAGGGTATGACAGCGTAGCGCGGGCGCAAGGGCCAGGGCGGGGAAATTGGAGGTGATAAGCTACTAAGAGATACCTGTAGGACTTTGTGAAGACATCCCTGGGCGCGGCGGAGCTGTCTGTCTACCTTGGAGCTTGGTTTAGCAGACCTAGCGTTCCTGATCGCGCCAAGCCTGACTGTAAGAATCAGGAGTCTGGACTTGAGAGTCGGGCGATGTTAGACCGAAATTGATACTGGTATAATTATCGTGCCTTCTCCATACTCAAAGATGGGACAGATACTAAGCTGCCTTGTACGTAAAATGAATGCAACACTTCAACAGACCTGACAGCCGACACTATTCCCTACTCCCAACTCAAAGCAGTGTGAGGAGTGTGAGTGGACAGCATCAGTCTGTGGGAATGGATCTTTCAGGAGCCACTGAATCTGCCCAAAATGCAAGCCACAAAGCGGCAGAGAAACAAAGAGCATAGGAAAAGGAAAGGAAAGTCAGCCGCGAGGGCATAAAAAGCACTGTCAAAAGCTGATCATGATAGAACCGTCCAGTTATACTTCGTGATGGCGAACGGACAGAGGCGGCAGATATACAGTAGCTGGGTGATTCAGGTGAATCCCCTGCGTTCATAGGCGCGCACATATGGAATAAACGGAGTGTCTTGTCATCCATCCCTAGGCCATCGTCTCCTGACTGACGCCAGACCAGCTTGATGATTGGCAACCTTGAAGAGAAACGGTTGGGCCAAGCTCAAGTCTGTGAGGCTGTCAGGTCTTTGTTCAAATAACCTCAGTAGGTAGCCAAGGCTACGGCGTGTTGAGGCGTACGCAGGGCTTGGTGAACCTCGTCCTCACCATCTGAACAGTCTCACTATTGTCTCGTCTGTGCCAATTCAGCTTGGGCAGCCAAGTCAATTCTCACCCACTCAGTGCTGCTAAGCCATCCTGGGCATGTGTCAGAGCTGTGAGGCGTGGAAGTGAAGTCTTGAAGGTGATTTATCATTGTCAGCCACAAGCGAGTAAGGGCGGTTATCGACAGCCCAAGCACATGTTAAAACAGGACGGAAGTCAGGAGGGTTCGACTGGTTGCAAACGTGTGATGATGATTCATCTCAGCCATCATGGCAGCACCATCTCCGGTGCAACCGTCAGTAAGAGGCTACTCAATACAACAGACATTGATGTGTGAAAAACATCCATCGAAGAAAAAGTTCAACAGCCTTCAAGTCAGTCACTGTCACTGACTGCCCTACCTATAGTAGGTACTGCCCTGGATATTTCCCATCTCCAGGGCAGGGCAGCTCTCCA
Source organism: Fusarium sacchari (assembly GCA_017165645.1). Lineage (NCBI taxonomy): Eukaryota > Fungi > Ascomycota > Sordariomycetes > Hypocreales > Nectriaceae > Fusarium > Fusarium sacchari. Next base: position 1,560,988 of record JADANP010000006.1, read on the forward strand.
CGGCTCCCACCCGAACGTATCGTCCAAGTACCGCCCGGTACATGCGGGGGGAGCACTCGCCCCATGGGGGGGTTTGGGGCAAAGGACCTGCCTGTCCATCCTGACCCCAGCAACCAGGACCAGGATGCTCTAGTTCCCTTCCGGGCCAATCGTAAGAGCCCTAAAGACAGGCTATCTACCTAGTTACGGCAGGTCTATCCTTGGTGGTTGAGATCCGTGTCAGTTTGTGGCCCAGTTTCTGTTTTTCAGGCGGATACACATACCATGACGACGCTGTAAATTCGGCGGAAAATCGCGTTTCCCGCCGCCGCCGACTTACACAATTGGATCCAATGTTGGTTGACTGTCCATTTTGGCACTGAAAGCTTCTGGCTACTGATTGAGTGCACAAAACTCAGTCGGTCCGTCAACTGTCATGGGAGGTTAATCCTCAACAGACATGTCCCGAATCTAGCCTAGTTTGACACAGTCCTAGGAATTTCTAGCGAGATAACTCGATATCGGAGTTGATTCGGTCAATATTGGATTCTACACGGATGTGCTCATGTTTAATACCTAGGTACCTAGGTACAGAGTAGCCCTGGAGGCTTCATGATCTAAGGCTTCTGAGCTACCTAGGTAAGTTAATACCTTCCTTACACAACTAACTTGAAGGTACTATACAGGGCACCTGCCTTGGTGTGATTTTCTTCAAGCCGCCTTCCTTATCTGAAGTGCTTCGTTTACACGTGATAGGATCCGTCATCTTCAGCTTCCATGAGTTAGCTACCTACCTACCTCGTAAAATTACTTTCCACTGACATCGACAACCTCTTCAACTCGCCCATGTGCATTTCAGCGTAGCTTATCCAATCAAAGCCGCACCTCCTGTCATCCTCACTGCCGCATTTCGCGCCGTTACTTTGGAGATCAAAAGCGCTATGAGAAAACGTTACGGAAAGAAAATCACTTCTAACTAAGTTCAGGGTGGGAAGCGGAGACAGGGCTGATGCGGAGCAAAGGAACTTGAGCAACACCAGATCAGCCCTCTCTAATGAGCACACTGTTTTACCGGGACGATCGAATTTTTGATACCATCAACAAAATCCTGCTGTTTCACTCACAACATGTCGCAGCCTGTGACAGTAAAAATATAGAACCGGAACTTGCAGCATTAACAGAACCGACCGCCAGAAATCCGGTCTTGGTGTGCGAGTTTTTGCAGATCTACAAGAAACACGCTTGGAGATCCGGGATCCAAGGAAGTCGTCCGCCCTATTGCGCAATGACTAACACAATCCAACTGCATTGCAGGCGGCGTTGCAAGCGAGAAGAAAATTCACAACTCTTCCCAAACTCTCCTTCTCCGTCGGCTCCGCTTCCGTCCTAGACCTGCCTTTACGTAGCTGCAACGATGCTGTCTACAACACCCCCAAGAATTTGGTGATCAGCTTACAGGCAAGGTCCAGGGTCCTTGCTATGTAAAACCGACGTGTTGAGTGCTTTCTCTCGCGCTTTGTTGGGATAGGAGTATGATGGCGTCTCCCCATTGGCTGTTCAACGTCAACCAGCCTCGCGTTGTCTGTCACCCAGCATAGGCTCGAATAGCTCATGTCTCGCATGCCTAGACACAATAGAATCACCGAGTTCGAGAGCGGAACCGATTTCGCTTCCCCTCGGATACGCTTAAATCGTCCCTTTGAGAAATTCTCCCGGGGACATTTGCCAAGTTCGGATACACAGTATAGGTTCGGTAGGTGGTTTTGGTATTTGCTAATAGTAACTAATAGATAGGTAGTGGAGGTTTTGAGATCAGACAAGCGAGTGCTGGGATCTGTGGAGGTGCGGGGATTGATGGTCGGTGCGTGTGGGGTAGTCTAGACTTTGGATCTTGCACCAAGGCCCAGGCTCAGAAGACATGGCAATGCTCATCTACAGTACTCATCAAGCTCAACTGGAGTCAGTAGTTCACTGGGCCAGCATGGGCAAACGGGCCTCTTTGTATCGTCGGAACTTGAGCTCATGGAGACACCGACCTCAGTCTGCCACATAACCTGGGCACCCTGTGCCCCATGAACATTGTCTGCCCCCAATCATGCAAGCATTCAGTCAGTCAGTCTGTCTGCACTGAGCCCCCCTGCAGGTGCAGACCGCTAGAGTAGATGATTGATGCTGGCATTCGAATTGTCCTTGGCTACTTTTTACCCCCGCGTTATAGACAATTTCCCCGTGGGGTTGACTCTTCGTTACACACCGCGTATGAGCCGAGCCCATCATTTTCATTCCGCCGGGATGTTACCGAGTCCGGGAAAAGAAGGTTTGATTATAAGACTACTGTGCAGTACATATACTAACTTGGCACTTATTGAATAGATCCAAGCCTATTTGAACATATGCGTACCTGACTCGCCGGATACAATGATAGTCACATCATTTCGGGACCCCTCATCAACTCGAGTCGGCCCAACACTTTGAGTTCCTTGATCTGACCGAGCTTTCAAAACCCGGGGTCCCCAAACGATTTGCACGAGGTGGCAGCCACTTCGATCCGGTTGCAAATGCGGGGTTGAGAAACAGCCTAGGAAACCCGCATCTGAATTGGGTGCCGCAACTTAGATTTTATCGGGAAGTCGGTTTTTGTTCCGGATAATATCGTGATAACCTCGGTCGTGTCAGGGCAGAGTTACTCGGATGTGCTTCTTTTGCTATCGTATCGCAGTGTCGAAGTGCAACGCCAGTAACACTGAAATGGAGGTGAAAATCCATCAAGATTGGTTGATAGTGATAAGACTGGCAATGGTTCGAGGTGTGTCTTATCAGGCAGGACGCTGTACAAGCTCGTGCGGGCTGGTGCCGACACTATCTGAAGAGTCTTCTCAGTTCATACGAAGCTATATGAAACCTTCGAGCATCAATACATTGAGTTTTTCCCTACTTCCGTCCCCTGGTCAGTAGACTTTTAGCATCAGATGAAGAATTGTATTCGTCAGTCCATGCACCCTCAATGTCACCCGGCTGCTTTTAGTTTCTGCAATTTATTGCAGGATGTACCTTGCGTCTTGTGCATTGATGTATCCAAGCAACGACATAAAAAAGCGTTGGTGCCGGCCTCGCTTCTCTCAGCCTTTCATGGTCAGCCTTGGAGTGAGTAACCAACCTGACCACTCTCACTGCCAAGCTGGATTAGACGCTGTCTCATACCGTCGGCCCTGCGCCTATCTTCCTCCGGGAGCGACTCGAAAGCACATTTGTCAACCCAATTACCAATTCCATGCTGTAGAACGTTCCTCGCTCGAAGAGTGCTGCCCTGCACATGGCCAACAGAGCCGTGTAGTGTCATTCGCTCCTTGCTGCTGCTATAAGCCCCGCGATGCAGAATGTTATTGTTATAAAAGACAATATCGCCGGGCTGTAGCTTGACGATAAGCTGGTCTGGCAGGGACTTGGCAAAGGGATCTGCGTTTCGCTCAGTCGAGGTCCTAGCGCGCTTGTGCGAGCCAGGCACTACGATGAGAGAATCGTCATCCCACAAAGCGAAGTTATACTGAGCATGGTAGGCATGCTTGCCAAGACGCTCCATCTCCTCGTTCTCGCTAGCCTCAGCGGGGATATCATCACGATGCCACCTCAACTCAAAATCCCTTTCTGGTCTGACAAGCATGTTGAACAGCTCCATCACGAGATGGTCGTCTTGGCATTGCAGCAGCTGCTTCACAATGCCGAGAATGGCTTCAGAGAAGTACAGCTCTGCGAATAGCTCATGACCAGGGAGATCAGGGTTCATGAGATGTTGGACACCCCATATCCCGTGCTCACGTGCCTGACTGGCATCCCATGGTGGGAATTGTTTTCCTACAGTCCGTACTGCAAAAAATATTAGGGGGATATTTATTTAGAGCAATAGTTAAGGGGCTGTACCGTAAGGCCAATGCCCTTGGCGAGCAAGCTGGGTGGCCTTTGAGCTGACCTCACGGAGAGCATCGAGCTTATCCCTGCTCACGATCGACTTTATGACCACAAACCCATCCCTGTTGAGATATTGGAGATACTGCGAGGTGGACATGATGTGATGTGAAAATGCGGGTTTTGGTCCGTTGAACGAATTGCGGCTTGCGGCGCGGTGCAGTGCAGTGCGGAAACGTCTGGTACAGTAACTATTCTGCGGCTTGTGGACCGCCGGTAAAATAAGACAAAAATCCCGTTACAAGCCAGCCCCTCTCGAGCTACCTAGGTAGGTAGGTAGGTATGTATAAAACAGGGAGTACTTGGAGATACAAAGCAGCTGACAGGTCATCGGCCAAAGGGCTCTGTAACACGGGCAGGCAAGGATGGTTGAAGAGGTCGAAACGAAGCGAAGCGAAGCGAGACTCGGCGCGGATATCTACAGAAAGAGTTTCAGTTCACTTTGCAGGCCCCAAAAGTGCTTCTTCTTGTGCTATGATGATGAGCCTTTTTAAGAATCGATGTGGGGAACGGCTCGTTGCATCTACTAACGTTAAGTTACAATGGAGCCTCACAATGTCAAGTAACGTAGCAATCGGGCTACAGTATCGCGAGTTGGGTAGTGAGAGTCTCACTGTCTCTGTAGGTTAGTAGGTAAGGTAGCCAGATATACATTGATTGCTCTTAGCCATGTGCCAGTGCAAGTGCACATGTCAGAGAATTCACAGCATCAACCTTTCCTTTGTTTGGTGTCATAATCGTCATTCATTAACCAATTGATTGCCAATCAGTTTCGTCTTTCTATCCTCTGCCCTTGTAATGATCAACTGCGCTTCTCGGCAGACCACCTCACAGCATATCCCTTGACAGTTTTCTGCACATCCAAGTCGCCAGGGTCGTTCTCAAACAGTGGCTTGTCGAGTCTTCGCTCAGCAATCTGTTCCACCTCGAAGCCCTCATCGCGCGCAATGTCAAAGAATCCCTCATCAAGCTCCTTCTTCCACGGTCGGTATGATGTGAAGAACACATAGGCCACGCTCTCACGGGACACCTTGAGGGTCTCCTTGATGGTCTTGACCATGTTTCTGTGCTCGCTGTGTCGAAATAGAAGATCTGCCAGGATGAGAACATCGAAGCGCTCCTCGTGAGAGTCATCAGTTGGGTTCAGGCGAGTAAGCAGCGGGATAGGGTCGGCGCCCCAGACAAAGCCCACAGCGTCGACAGTGTTGGCGATTCGGCCACGAGGCTCAACCGTTTCGTCACATTCATCGATGTTCTTCTGCATGATTCTGACGATATCTGGGTCTGGATAATCTGTCACCACGACCTTGCGCGCACCAAGAATAGCAGCGACAAGACTGGGCAGACCAGCTGCTGCACCGAGCTCCAGAACCGTCTTCTCACGTACTCGAGAAGGGTCCTCCTCGAAGAAGTCGGAGATCATCTTGGCACCGTTCCAGAGATGGTGGGCTTCGGTAGGGCTGGCACCAACAAGGTGGAGTGTTATGGGCTTGCCGCTTTGCATAGTGAAGACCTGGGATGTAGGAGGGGGCGTAGGCGGGCAGTAGTCCTCTGGGTCATCCATGAGGTCGCCAAATCCATAGTCTACCTCGCCAGACATTGTGTCGAGTGAAGAGTGAGCAATAGTCAGTCTGGAATGGGTGTGGGAGTAAGATTCCGTCGGGGGACTATTTTGTAATTTTGTGGCTGCAGTTGAAATCCTTGGTGGTCTAATTAAGGGACTATTCTCGTAGCTCGCTCTCGCGCCTCGTCTCGGTGGTAAGTCTATACTGAGATCTGAGCCTCACCTCAGAGTCCGAGTTTTGCCTCTTCTGGTTGTTGAAAGTCGTGAAGAAGAGTTTTGATTCGAGTGGGCCAAACTTAGGTTCCAATTGGTGCGCTCCCACAGTGCGCCAAAATACTCAGTGGAGGTGGTGTCAATAGACCTACCATATAAATCCACCGGATAAGAATGAGGTAGGTAGCCAAGTTGTTCGTCCACCATCTTATCATCCCTAGGTAGCTTCGAGGCTTCAGTGGAAGAGATGGGAGGTGAATATGGTTGGTTGATCATGCATGTCCTCTATCCGAATCGCTGCCGTGCCAATTCCCTCAACATGCTCACAGTCCCTTCTTCCCTTCCCCTCCATGCTCTCTTCTTCTCTTCTACCTCTTCCCTCTTGGCCCTTTCGATCTCCTCTCTGCGGATTTCCCTCTCTGTCTTGCGGCGTTGCTCCCTTTCCTTGGCTTGCTTATACTCATCCAACGAGTCTCCGCCGCCCATGAGTTCCCTCTCGTCTTTGACTTCCATAGCATCGGGGCTCTTGTCGCGGAACGAGCGCATCTTTTCTGCCACTGCTGCTCGCTTTTCCAACATGCGCTCGCGAGTACCGGCCTCAGCACGAGGGACCAGATCTTCAAGCCGCTCCTTCTGCAGAGCCCGATCAGCCTTGCGCGCTTCACGTAGGTCCGCGATAGACGCTTGCTTGTCTTCCTCGGCAAGCTCAGCTCGTAAAGACAGATCCTCTAGTGTGGGAATGCCTGGTCCAGACCGCCGTGTGTGATCCGAACCAGGAAGTGGAGGGCCATAATCATCTTCATCTTCATCTTCATCGTCCTCGCTCTGACGATCTTCTCTATCGTTCATAGGCTCTCGCACTTCATCCCGTTGCACAGAAGCATGCCTTGCTTGAGGCGCAACTGGATAATTCGATGAAATTCGTGAAAAGGTTTCAGGGTCGTACCATCCTTCTGCCAACTCCTTTCGGTTCCACTTCCCAATGAAGCTCTTCCATCGGCCTTTGACTTCATGATCGTCCATCTCTGCGATATTCTTCTGCTTCTGAAGACTTAGATATTCACCAAATAGTGGCTTGAAAGAAGGCAGATCGGCTTTTGACAAGGGCCGCGCCTCGAAGGGTAGGTTAACCACAGGTTCAGGCATGCGACTTGCATTATCCCGGGATTTATGTGATGAATGATGGCGATGGTGATGGCGATGGTGACGGTGATGTTTGGGAGATGAGCGACGACCACTGGGCTCAGAGTGATGTCTCTCGTGTCGACAAGATGATGGTTTAGATCGTGTGTTATCAGGTGATCGTGAGCGTGAGCGTGAGCGTGGTCGTGAGCGCGTGTTTCTATTTGAAGTATCGCGATCCTGGCTTCTCCTATGATTGTAGTCACGGTGCGGCGACCTCTCTCTAACCCAATTACTGCGGTCCATTTCGACGCCTTGAGACTATGTCTGACTATTGCAAGTCCAATAAGTGAGCGGTCAAAAGTTGCGATGATAAAATTAGAACGTCGATAAGATGAATCTGGTTCAAAGTGTTTTAAGATGAGATTTTGAGGTCAAGGGATGAATGAGCACAGTGCGCTCCGCTTTTCTTTAACGTCACTTTTGGATTAATTTACTGCCTAGGTAGTAGGTAGTAGTATAGAACCTTTGCAGGGCGATGAGATCAATAATGTGAACTCAGAGGCACACATCATACATAGCGTGAAGGGGAGTCTATCGTATTTCTATGCATACTACGGAGTATGCCAAAGCTTCTCTATTCTTCTCAATCTCCCAGTGGCTTTCTTCACCATTCCAAAACTTCAATGGGTATAATCGTCGCAAACTACCTAGCAAATCGCAGTCCTCCTCTTGCCTCTTGCCTCTTGCCTCTTGCCCCTTGCGTGATGAATTGCTTGTATCCGTACGTTCTCTAATTGACGGATTTGAAAGGTTGATCAAACAAGCGTTTTCTAGACCTGGCCTTCTGCTTCAACCGCTGACTCAGAGTTGCCATGAATTACACAGCCTAAACACTGACAATCATCTCCGCACGGACAGCTTGCCTCCTCACCAGCACAAGAGTCTCCGAATGGGTAACTAACAAAGAAGAAATCGTTCGCCGATAGTGCTTGCTCTTCGCTAATGCCTGACGCCGCTTCAGAAGGGGTTTGTGGGGCGACTGGCGATACAGTCCCGTCAGTAGAGCCGATAGGAGGTACAGAAGCCGTGCTTGTGGTAACGCTGTGACCATTTGTTGTGGGCGTTTCACCATTCCCGTGTCCGTTCACATGGGTGTAACCGGTATCCATCATGCTCTGCCAGGCCGATCTAACATAGTTCTGCGTCGCTTCGTTGTACGGATGGGCTGCGCAGCCTACACACTCGCACGAGGCACCACAGCTACACTGATGAGAAGTGCCCGTCGCCGAATGGGGAGTTTGAGGGGCAGTCGGGGCCGGGAACGGTGTTGCGCTGTGCATTCCAAAGGGTGAAGGCATGCCCCCTTGACCAGCAAAGGTCATTGCGGCCATTACTTGTCTCCATTGCTCCGGCTGAAGAGGCTGCAAGTATGAACCATACTGAGGTGGGTATGTGAATACAGTAGGCTGAGGGTAGTAGGCGTACATGCCGTTGGGCATCATGATGGGTGTCGGAAAAGGCGACATCATCACGCTGTTGGGGGTCGGTATATCGTTGGCCGGTACATTATCGTTCTTCTGGTCGACTTTGGGGGAGTCGTTGCTGGAAGAGCAACAACTCTTGGCTTTGGCTTTCGGTGGACTCGGTACCGAGGGCATTGTAATTGGAACGGAGGCAATGTTATTAGAATTGCCCCCTCCGCAGCAAGAGCCGGCTTTTGGTGTAGATTGTGTTTGTTGTTCTAGAACTTGTGTGCTCGTTATTGAACCAGACTGGCCGGTTATGGTCTCCTTTGATATGCCTGGGCTCATCATAGGGGGTGGTATATGTGGTTGGAACATTGGATACATGACGGGTCCAAAAGGGCTGTCTGCTGGGGTCATACCCATACTCCCATAGGGAGACATGTCAGGAAGAGACGCGACCGGCTTCTGGGATATGTCCTCGAATGGGGGCAAAATATTGAGCATTTTGGGATCCATTCGCTGGAAGGCTGATGGATCAACAGATTCTCTTCTGCTAGAACTTCCGTTTTTCGAACTCGTTTTCTGTACTCGATATCCAGAACCTGGTGTCTTGCTAGCAGGGCTCTGAGGCGTGGAACTGCTTGTGCTATCACCATTCTCAAGCTTTGGTGATTCGGTATCTTTGCCGGGACCACAATGGCATGCTTGTTTCTTTGGTATGGCGGCCGTGACTCTGCCGCATGAGCATGGACGAGAAGCCGGATGAGGGCATGTACTAAGAGGTCTACCTGGTTTCCTAACAGGTACCATTAGTCGCTCGTTTGCGTGTGTACATTTAGTAGAGCGATGACCACGGATACAAGGCTCGCTACAAGTCCAGAGTTAGCAAAGTCTAGCCATCAGACCGACGGCAGTTGAATGCGCCAGGATTGATCGTACCAGGCCATCTTTATTCCATTGATGAGAGGCATGGTGAGACTGTCGTCGGAAACGTATGTACGACGGATGACAGAGGTGGAGCAAAACGGATAGTGGTAGAGATGGTGGCCGGCTCACAGCCGTAACAATTGCCTACAAATGCGCAAGTCTCGCAAGAGTCGACATGAGAGGGAGAGTGTGTGGAAGACGCGGCGTGGATTACTCGGCGACACCTCGAGGACTCGGAATTTGCGTCGCAAACGACGGGATACAGAGGACAGACGGGATTCCAAAGTTCGCGGCGGCTGTGTACTATATGAGAGTGTCGTACCCTATAGGGTTCGATGAGAATGGTGGTGGGTGGCTTATGGCCGGTGCAAGCGAGTGCTATAGAATGCGAGATTGGTGTAAAGATGCATGTATCGTTGTCGTTGTCGCTGTCGTTGTCGTTGTTGTCGTGTAGTAAGAAGCAGATGTAACAAAGCAAAACGCAGGATCTTGATCTAGGCCCAAGACGAGAGATGGTTCATTATTCAGGGACCCCAACCTTTCAGTAGGCAGGTTCCCCTTCCCTTGTCCAGCCGCCGGACGACCTGCCTGCAAATGTTCATCGCGCCCCCCACCATGCGGGGGCTGCAGCGGGCAAGAAACGCCCTAAAGAGTCCAAAGGGTGTCTAATCCCAGCAAGGCACTTGGTTGGCAAGATCCAATCACCTATACTACCTACCTAGGCTAGGTAGGCTACTACTGGTAAGGTATGGATGTATGGATGTACTCTCACGCTAACGACAGACTTCCATGACTCTCGGCTCTGGCGCGCAATCAATTTTTGGTGTTTCGGTGCCCGCTCAGCTAAGATCGGCTCGGAATAGTAGACGTTGAAAGTCATGCCATGTTGAAGATGGTTCCGTGATGAGATGAAAATTGTTCCGAGGGCATCTCAGTATGAGAACGAACGCAGTACTGTAGAGTGTCTCATCAGGACCTAAAGCTCGATACAATAGTTATTCACTACAAGCCAAGCCCAACATGTCCCCCTCCCCCCTCCCCGGCTCAGGCCCGTTGCTCCAACTCAGCCGCCGCCGATACGGAGCACTGTATAGCCGGAGACCCGGTGGTTCTCTTCCGTGCAACGTCCGAAAGAGCATATTTGGCTATTTGACGACTCTAATCGTAATGAAACATTGGATGTTCAGGTATAAATACCGAGTTCCATTCCCTCCTCCCAATAATAGTGAAAACTCCGACTTTACCGCATTTCAATCATTCATGTCGCTTTTCTCTTGCCTCTCCACTATCTTGTGTCCGTATCCATCAGCCAACCCGGCCGAGTGAGCAAGTTTCCATTGGCTCAAAGGCCCCGGCCACCTTCAACACCAACACCACCATGAAGCTCAAGCGCTCAGCTTTTTCTTGTCGACTTTTTTTACCTCATACGTATAAATTGCTTTCCACCATATCAATATTTGTGACGTAACCTGGTTTGGGATCTTGACAAAGTCGACAGGAGTCAGATGCACAGTCCATCCTTGGTGGTATAGCATAGACGCATGCCCAGGCTATACTGGTAGGCTACAGCTCATCACAAACTCATCTGCCAACGACAATGCTGCAATTATCAGCATGTGCTTTCCATCCACATCTATGTTACATTGTGCCTCTGTTCTAGGCTCATCTCCCGTGGGATCCTCGTCTAGTGTCCGGTCTCATGTCATGCTCTGCACATCCTTGGCGTTCCGGCCTTGATATTCCATCCAACTCAACTGATCTTCAAATGTCCATCGGTCGCACACAAGCTAGAGCCTAGAGGTCACATCTTACTCTTTGGCCCGCCTTGCTCTCACGCCGTTAGATGGCGCCATCTCGCAGACGGAACGGTATGCCAAATCCATTACAAATTGACATTGTTGAACTTCGCCTATCTCTACCCGCCCTTGTCCGAGTCGTCTGAATCTGCAAACATATCCACTGCTCGCATCCGTCTTCGATGCTGTCCGGCTTGAGACGGTTCTTGTTTGGCCTTGTTCTCAGTGCCTGTTGTAGGTTCAACTGTAGGCGCTGGTGGCAACTCATCCCCTACAGCCTCATCTTCATCCATTGGTTCTCCAACCACATCGTCCTCCCCGATTGGCTCTCCTTCGATGTCATCCTCGTCAATGGGTTCTCCCTCAATATCGTCCTCGTCGATCGGCTCTCCAATAACATCATCGTCATCAATCGCCTCGCCTTCAACATCATCATCATCATCATCGTCATTCTTCGTCTCCTCCTCCTGGACGGTCGAAACCGGTAGTGCTCGTAATTGTCCATCCTCCACCATCTTCCATTTGCCCTTCTTCTCTTCGCTATCCTCCTTCTCGACAGCAACCAGCGACGGAGAGTTCTCGAAACTTTTAACAAATAGTTCCTGGCTCTCAACAGGGAAGACGCACCATCCCTCCCAGAGATTCAGAACAAGGTGAATGCTGCGCTTCCACTTCTCTGCGCGTAGACGTCCCCACTTGAGTCGCTCCGCCATTAGGCCCAGTGTCTCGAACGTCTTGCGGTCTTTCAGTGATGTCTCGAATAGCTGCCGAAAACGCCAAGCGTGCCGCACGCCGCTTGTCGATGAAGACGACAGTATGTCACTGACGACATACAATCCCACCAGACTAGCACCACTGATATCGGGGCCCTCGTTACTTGGCACCTCTTCGGGGGTGCCTGTTTGGAGTTCTTTACCCTCGGACTTCTTGTCTGGGCTTGCACCAGTAAGAGCAAATGGCTTCTCAACGTTGAATGTGATCATCGCCACGACCTCGTCAACTCCTCGACTAGCATGGGTAATTGCGAAGCTCGTCACTCTCGCGACATCGCCCTTTCTTAATCTCGACATCGACGTCGGTAGTCGTGCAAGGAGATGTGTCAGCTTGGCTTTCTCCAGCGGGTTGAGGAACGCCTTTTCGGATTCCGCATCTGGGTTTTCCCTCTTGTTGTCATCCTCAAAGTCCTCCTCATCCGATGAGTTATACTCTGAATCTGACACGAATTCGTCGAGCTTGGTCGTGTACTCAAACTTGAGGCTCTTCTCTGGGGCCTTCCATGCATGCGAACCATCGAATAGGGGGACGTATTTCCCCTTTTGTCGTGATTGCTGTGAACCAGTAATGACCTCCCATAGTCTCCATCGGTACCATATGCCGCCTTGACTTCTTGCATCCCATATCCATGCCCATTTTTCTTCCCTTTGCACCTCGGGTCGTGACATGAGCAGCGCCTCAAATTCTGGGCCATGGGCAAGAACTCCCTCGATAACCTTGCTAATTAGTTGGATCATCTTTACGTCAGTGGGCGGTTTGACCGGCACATGTAATAGGGCCGACCGATTAATGCCTGCGCCAGGAGGCCCATAAGAGGTTGGGGGCGCAAATCTGCTGTTGAATCCATGCTGCGTGTGTGGGTTTTGCGGTCCTGATGGCTGCTCAACAGGTTTCGCACCAAAGGGATGTGATGTCGTTGAAGAGCCAATATGTGGCAATGCAGCCGAACTCGCGACGGCTGATGAAAGATGGCGGTGGAGAGACAGGTAATATCCATAACCTAAATATCGGTTCTGTAGCGCAGTGACGGCCGCATCGATTTCGTTCGCAGGTGTCTCCTGTGATAATGTGACAATCGAAACGGCATGTTTTCTTTCCGAGTTCCCAGAGCTGCTCGAAGGCGTGATTTTGACATTCTCGACCGTCAGATTGTCTGGGATCAGGGCCTTGATCGTGGCTGGGGAAGTTCCTGGAGGAATATTCGACAGTCGCAGTGTAGGTTTCGCTATAGCCTTCTCTTCTGCCCTATCCGTCACGCCGTCCATATCCTCGTCATCGCTTGTATTGAAAGCTCTCGCTGCTGGGGTCGGCCCTCCTACACTGGCTCCCCCATCGTAGCCCAGGACTCCCTTATCCCGCGACGGCCGCGCAAAGTCCTGGAAAGATCGCTTTTTCACGAACGAGGATGGCGGAGGCCCCAAGCTTCCTGGTCCGCTCTTGAGTCCCGATGTTCCAAAATGCCGTCTCCCTGGTCCTGAGGGTGGTGGCGGGCCTCCAAATCCAGGTCGCGGCCGTGGAGGTGCTGAAGAGCTGGGGGCGTTGTGTCCATCATAGTCATCATCGCGGTCGAAACTTTTGACGAATTCATTATATACCGCAGCGGTTTCTGCTTCTTCTCGTAGTCGCTTGGCTTCGGCTTCTGCTTTTTGTTTCTCGAAGGCGGACTGCTTGGTCGGTTTTTGCAGCTTGGCTTCCAAGCTTGGGAATTCGGATACGCCCTTTCCGGATGACATTTTCGGCCTTCTATTTGCAGCTCGTTGATTCAGTACATCTCTTTGTCTAACGCGATGTTTGCCCAGTATCCATGGAGATATAGACCGTTGAAAGAAAGGCTGAACACGGGCAAAGAAAGTTGACTGGAGTTAACGTTAGCTGTCGCAATAGTGTCAGCGCGTTCCCAAGTTCCAGTTCCAGCTAGTGGGCCTCATCACTGTAAGCTTTATCGCTTATACCGTGCGCTAGGTTTGATGGGGCATAACGCAATTTGTTAAGGTATTTCGTGGTCAAACTGCCTACCCTACGTTGAGCTCAAGATTGAGTGAGTTGCAGTTTCGGCACGTATTCATTCATAGTAGTTTCGGTCTGAAACATATATGATCGAGAAGGAAACATGCAGCTCAATGAATTAGTCTTATATTGGCGACAAGTCTTGTGAATGTGGCTTTTTGAATCAGAAAATGATCCAAGTAAGCCAAAAGTAACATGTTCTACTGAAAAGGGTGTCACGAAGCTATCAATATAAGCCATCAGGTTACAATTGCACACCCTGAAGCAGAACCAAGTGGGACACTGCAGTATAATAACTGGGCATTCTCCAAATAGGCTAATCAGTTTATTATTATTACATATTGTTTAAGCGTGTTTTGGGCCATTTTCTCGACAACCTATGTGTGCTCTGCCGCTATCGGCATCACGTGATACCCTTTGGAGGGGTGAAAGTTTTGAACTGAAGCTGGAGAAATATTATTCGGTGGGTGACTGAAGCATACCACGATTTTCAGGTCGCTTCAGTATCTACACTTCAAGATGTCAAACGCGGACCAATCACCATGCCGAATTCTAGTCATGGCCTCTGGCTTTGGCTCTAACTTCCAGGCTCTGATTGATGCGATATCTACCGGTTCACTCCCAAATAGTCGTATCATTTCTCTCATTGTGAACCGACGGAACGCACACGCAACTGTCCGAGCCGAGAAAGCTGGTACGGGTCCTCTCACAAAATCCTATACGTCGTGCTAGTCCATACGACTTTCATGTGTATATACTGACTCGCGACAAGGCATTCCTTGGCAATACTTTAACTTGATCTCTCACGGATTCTTGGAAAAGGGAGGAACCGACGAGCAGAAGGTGACTGAAGGCCGTCGGAAATATGACGCTGCGTTGGCCGAAAAGATTCTCTCAGCCGACGAGAAGCCTGAGCTTATTGTACTTGCTGGCTGGATGCATGTCTTCTCAACTGCTTTCTTGGACCCTATCCAGAAAGCTGGGCTGAACGTCATTAACCTGCACCCGTGAGTATAACGCGTTGCGCCCTTGTAAATTGCCGAACCATTAACAAAACCACACAGTGCTCTGCCAGGAGAGTTTGACGGAGCCAATGCGATCGAGCGAGCTTATGATGAGTTCAAGGCTGGTCGACTAACACGCTCAGGCATCATGGCCCACTACGTGATCGCTGAAGTAGACAGGGGCACTCCCATCCTGGTCAAGGAAATTGAGTGGAAGGGAGAGGACCTAGAACAGTATAAGGAGAAGGTTCACTCTCATGAACACGAGTTGATCGTCAATGCCACCGCCAAGGTGGCACAGGAGACAGTCAAGAACAGAAGGACATGAAAACGGAGACGATGAACACTGCTATCAGCACTGCACAATGACTAAGAAGGACGTGACATGAGACAAACTTGATATACAAAAGCCTTACGGAACATGGGATAAGAGGTAACCCACCTCCATCAAGAGCAGTTCTATGGACATAGGGAAAACCAACAAGCTACTCTACTTCGTTCGTTTGGTAACGAGGTATGGAGCCGTGGAACCAAAGAACCAGATACAGCACCATCAGTCCTTAGCTCAACCCTTCATTATACCCCCTTACAGAATAAAACTCAAATCTGTCTCTCCCTGTTCAGTTCAAATCTCATCCCTGACATGTGAAGTCATGTTAAAACCGGCGTTGCTGAAACATGGCCCGTCGGATATTTATTAGCCCGCTGTCCATATCAAACCCAACGTGTTGTAAATGGTGTTATGGTTGTAAGCTTATCCTCCTTTAGAGTCAGACCATCATACATGTCGCTTCTTCACCTTCTCAAACATTCCAATCCTTACAAACAAAGCATGATTTCTTGAAATGCTACAAACGAACGCTTCATCTAAATCCAATCCATATGCGGCTTGTGCCCCAACGACCTTCTGATGTTCTATCATAGCTTGGCCTTGGTGTCTCCAATAAGCGCCCTGCCTTTCTCGAGCTCATCACATAGCACCAAGGGCCGTCCACCTCTGCTTCCATCTTCCGTCAACAAGCCATTGTAAACGCCATTCGTCTCTCTTCCCACTCCATCGTTCTGG
The DNA here is from genome assembly GCA_017165645.1 of Fusarium sacchari. Classification (NCBI taxonomy): domain Eukaryota; kingdom Fungi; phylum Ascomycota; class Sordariomycetes; order Hypocreales; family Nectriaceae; genus Fusarium; species Fusarium sacchari. Next base: position 1,576,872 of record JADANP010000006.1, read on the forward strand.
ATCTCTCTCCATCGCCACTTCTCGCCAAGCTTGCCACCCTGGCCTTGCATAACATCCACGATCTTCTCACCCAAGTTGGGTAGGAACTTGAATCCGTGTCCGCTGTCGCCCGTTGCAATAAAGAGTCCCTTCCAGCCCGGGTGGTAGTCGATGAGCCACTCGCCATCTCGTGTATCGGAATACCAGCAGATTCGAGCCTCCTTCCATGGCCTGGTTTCTAGGCCACGTATAGGACACAGATCCGTGAGTGCGCGGCGTAGATCCTTGTCAGCCTCGACGGTTAAAGGATTTGAGGAATCGTTGCGAGAGGTGTAGGGTTGAGATGCGATGAAGGGTTCCCGCTTATCTTTGGGCGAAGGAGGAAGGGCGTTGTTAATCTTGACCGGGTTAATGTACCCGAATGTGTGCCGGGCGGCCTTGAGGACGTTATTCCGAGGAGGAATGAGGAAGAGGCCGGTGCTGAGGTTCAACACCACAGGGAAGTTGTCGAGTCGCTTCTGCTCTTCAGGTGTGATGTCCATATACGCGACTGCATGGCCAGTGGCCTCTGTTCTTCCTCGAAGGTCAACGAGCGAGCCGCTCCAAGCACCAGCAGCTACCATGACCACACCGGCTTTGAGAACCGTTGAGTCGCTCAATTTCGCACCAATGACTCGGTCACCCTCTGTTACGAGCTCTGTCACCTTGCCGTTGACGAAATGGATACGTCCTGTGGCCTGAGCCTGCTTATAGAGCCACTTCATACCCTCTCCGGCATCAGCCCAGCCAGAGTTGCCATTGAGGTAGCCCCAGTCTCCGGGATAACCGTCTGTGCCAAGGAACTCTTGGAGAGCCTTGGTACTCTCCAGCTTCTGGATCTTATCCACGGGCAGACCAGTCTGCTTAGCGATCGACTCGACGTTTTTGGCGCTCTCCTTGGTGTAGTCCATGCCAGACTTCTTGAGCTTGAAGTCTTTAGGGGTCTCGCTCGCGCAGAGGACAAATCCCGACTCGGAATATCGTCCCTGTCCACCGACCTCATGATCACCCTGCTTTCGCCATTCCTTCTGCGCCTCGGCGGCAAGCGCGGCATAGTAAGGGTCAGAGTAGTCGGCTCGTACAATTCGAGACGAGTCTACACTGGCAGCATCTTCTGGAGGAAACTGTCCTGCGCAGTCATCGACGACAGTAATCAAGGTGTTGGAATAGTGTGGTCGTTTGGCCAAAGCGCAGGCGGTGCCCAGCCCGAAGACTCCAGAGCCGACGATAAGGATAGAAGAGGGAGGACCGGTCATTGTGACAGACAAAGATGATAGACGGTCGTGGAGAAGACAAGCAAGGCTTCCTGCGAGACGCGATCACTTATCTATCTGCAACTGTCGACAAAAGAAAGTCCACATGGGCCGATGGAATGCGAAGACTTTTCCCCGTTCCCACACCGATCACGGCGTTGTCCGAGCAGGAGAGCATCCTAACGACGCTAGAACATGGTCCAAAAATCGGCTGATAAGTCTCTGGCGCTGCCGAGAATCGGGGCTGGTTTGCCGATTGACAAGAAAGAGAATGCCATTATTGGCTGGGCACGCGAGTGGATAATCATGCATCATTGACGCACACGAGCCTTCACAAAAATATCGAAACGACTGCAAGCTTGGGAGAGAACTTAAAACTTTATTTATATCTCACTGGTGAGAAAAAGAACATGCACACTCTGGAGACATGCATCTCGCAGATGTTGGTTCAAGTTCAAGGCAACCATATGATTGTCTTGTCCACCAGCAGATGCTGGGGTGTGCTCTCCATGTTTTCACGAACTCGTTGCCAAGTTCATGTTTTTTGTGTGGACTGAACCTTCGAAAGGCTCATTCGGGCAACTGTTCGACTTTGTTTCCTCAGCACCCTCTCTCAGCTCAACGCGTCCCTCAGGAATATTAGAAGCGCTCAAATCAACTGAGCGCGTGCGCCACAGTACTGGCGCGAGCAATCTATGATGTGTCGCGGGATGAGTAGTCTTTGCTTTTCCCCAGAACCGAAATCCCTCGTGAATAATCCCCTTCCTAACCGCCCCTGCCAACGCCAATGCAATGCAGAAATTCAAAATGGTACAAACGCAAATTCCCGGCCTCCAACCTGAGCATCAAGACCAGGTGGAAGCCAGAGAACATGAAAAGCAATCGTGGTATCATGACGGGTTGTCTAATCATACACGTCGAGAAGGTGATATTGTAGTGCCGGATGTAAGATGACAAAGAGTCAAGTAGCACCTTAGACTTTGCGGAAATCTGCCAAGGACTGTTAGTATCAATGCGACCGGAAAAAGAGTGAACAAGGACATACCTTGCAACACAGGGTAGATCATCTCGAAGGCCTGGTAAATTTCCTCGCGGACCTTGGCACCAGTCAAGACGATCTTGCCACTGACGAAGATAAGAAGCACGATCTTGGGCTTGATCATGCGGTAGATGAGACCGGGGAACAACTCGGGTTCATAAGAACTGAAATTGTGATGGCGAGATGCCAAGCCCTCGAGTCGGATGGGGAATTTGATATCGCAAGATCCAACGATGTTCTGAATCTTGAAGTCGGTGAACTTGGCGTTGAAACCAAGCTTCTGAATGATACGAGCGTACTTTCTTGAAGCGAGCTTTGAATCGTCTTCAGACTTGGCACCAGTGACGACCATCTTGCCGGAAGCGAAGATCAGAGCGGTGGTCTTGGGCTCGCGGATTCGCATGATGACAGCAGCGAAACGCTTTTTCTGTTAGCAACGTGTTTCTTACTCGGTATGCACGTCAAATGTGTGGTACCTTAGGGTTGTACTCTGCGTTACGAGCATGCAGAGCAATGGTCTTGAGGTCCAAGCGGCAGTCCAAGTTCACTGTAGCCACAATGTTCCTTTAAAGTTTGCCAGATAAGCCTCGCTGAGCATAAAAAGGTCACTCAGGAGGATACATACTGTAGAGTGGGGGTAATTCCACTAGGTCCTTGAGTAGCAGCAGGCGTCGCGACAGGCGTTGCGGGTGCCACCCCATTGCCATTTGCCGCCTGCTGGCCGTTGAGGGCAGGTCGCTGAGTAGCATCACCGGTGCCGACGGGCGGAGGTGTCAGCTCGTTGGTAGCTCCGGGGAACGACAGCGATCCTGGCGCCGTGAACGCCTTGGCTTGCGCCGCGTTCGATGGGTGTGTCTGGATGCCTTCCATGATTGGAGTCGGTATCGAGATGTGTCAACGGTTATTAAAAAAAATCGCTGAACAGATCTAGAGCAAGACCCGAGTTAGCACCGCGCATCAAAGAAAAGAGCGTGCATCCTACCCTGGAAGGTAGATGCGATGGTGACGATGCAGCCGGTAACACAAGTGCAGCGCCGTTGTGGTGTTGCGAGGGAGAAGTTGAGAAAATGGAGAAGAAGTAGGCCTTTTATAGGGCGGGGGTAGTGGGGCAGTGCAGTGAATCAGTGGGGCCACCTACCAATCGCGGGAGAGAAACAAGTGAATGTGTCCCCTACAAAGAAACTGGCCCAGCAAAGTTTTGTTCCTCAAAAAAAGCAACGACCTCAAAAGATTCGACGCGGAACGATTTGGAAGATGGTAGAAAGACAGTGGTCTTTTCCCCCAAGTCGATGTATCGATCAAGTTATTATAGTTTTAGAAGACCAAAGGTTTCTTTAACTTCACGACAGCTTCTTTTTTTTCTATTGTTGTCTACAATAGCGCAACGACTCGATGTATGACGATGACGGTGTCGGCGGGTATCGCTTCGTTCCGGTCTTGGTCGGGTTCAACGATATCGGTTGCGCGCAAGGAGCGAAAAGGGCAAGGAACGTTTTTCAGTTCTTGCAACCTGGTCGCAAGGGCTGTGACCTAGAGAGTGTGATCACGTCTGCGACAGCAGGGTCGTGATGTATTGACAAAGCGAAGAGGAGAGAGACGAAGCCCGAGATGATTCAAAGGCTCAGACTGAAATGGGACAAGATGGTAATTGTCCACACGGATTGGGATGTGAAAGTGTAGATGTGGGGTGTGACGTCGTGGGGGGATCAAAAATAAAAAGAGAGGCCGGACGTAAGTGGTTGGTACGTAGGGCCGTCAGTCGGGACTTCCGCGCAGGTCTTTCGAAACAGGCGGGCGAGGGGAGGGCTGGCTCTTTATAATTTTGAGCAAAGGCTGCTCAGGCAGGACACCCCAGGCAACAACACGACCTGTGGCTGGCTTGGCGTGCGCTAGTCTCTGCGCTAAGCTGAGTTGATCCAATCAAACACTCTTGCGACGTTGATTTTATCTCCTTTTTTCCCACCCACTCACCCCAGTCTCAGCATTGAGCCCCTGAAGTGTCGCTATAGCAGACTCAAAGTCTATGTACACATGTATCGGTACCTCTGTTTTGACTTTGCAACACGACCTGAGCCGCGCCCAAACCTTTTCCGTTGCTCTGGGCTCAGGCGCTGTGGGTTCTGATGCACTGGGGCTGCGAGCTTCCAGGATTTGGGAATCGCCACTAACTGGCTGCCCTGTTGCCCGATACAGGCAATCCATGTGGACAATAGCGGTTCGCTCTCACCCTCGCCAGCGCTGCTCGCTCTTATTTAGTTCAGTCACAGACGAACACAAGCAGGCTGGCAGGGGAGCCAAGACGTGTACACGAATCAGAAGAAGCGACGGTTTAAGCGAGACACCTCCAGGTGGGTGAGATGATACATCCTAGGTGACAATATCATCGAAGCAGCACTAACCAACTTTGGGTCACAACATGCACTGTAATAGCCTGTCTTTTCTCTCATGCCCGTTTGCAAGTATCGGGATTATTTTTTTCACAGCTTGGCGTGACCAGTTTTCCTCCTTTCCTGGCTGGCTGCGAGTTTTTCGCTGTCGTCGTCATCCCTTTCCCTACGCTTTATTTTCTGTCCCTCCATCACCTCACCTCTCACCTTGCACCTCCTACTCTCCAACAACCCTCAACACCAATCTGCAAGTCAATGCCCAGCTACGAAATGTTGGATCGATTTCGATGACGAACGACGGCGGTAACCCTGAAGATAATCAAAGGCAACACACGATAGAGAATGGGGAGAGCGAAGGACGACGTGAACCGGTACCGACCGAGTCGACGACGAAAACGATGCCAAATACCGAAGGGAACGATCACGAAAGACAGCAAAGGCGGGCACCGAGACCCATCGACGAGCAGAGCCTGCCTTGACCTGAACTGGCTTGACTCAAGCCGGATACTGAGACGGCATCAGCACGCAATCCGGCGGCGACAACAGCGTCACAGCGCCTATCCATGGAGACTCGCAGGCCTGTGGGCCTCGGATACGGACTGGAATTATGGGCCGGGGGGGCTAGTCCGGCTAAGGGTGCTGGCGCGGTTGGTTGCTTTTTAGGCTTTCCACTCATTCTGACTGACTCCCACCTCTCATCAGCGTCTGACTCTGATTGCTCTCGCTCGTTGGCGCACCAAGATCGCCTCTGTTGCCCCAATCGCAGCCGCGTATCCCCGTTGCTCCTTATCGGAGCGGGCACCACTAACTCTGGTTCTAGCCATGCTCCGCCCTGTCAAACCCTTTGCTCGCCCCCCGTGGGACTTTTTTTCTCCCCCTTCCAACCCAACCCAACCACCAACACGATGGGACCCTGAAACACGCTCTGCCCCCTTCACTGACTGTTTTGTTCAGCCCACGCGCCCTCCTTTACTACGCGTCGTCAACGCAGCTTCTTGAGCAGGGTCATTTGAATCGCGCTCATTTCACTGCGATAGTCGTCTCGCAAGCGTCTCATCTGCAAAGTCACCTCATTACCTTGCCTGCAACAAGAATATGGCTCGGTCAATATGTCACGCGACTAAATGGCTGCACAAAGCCTGATTAACGGACACTCCGCACAGCAGATTTTTTGAATTTTGCCATCCCCGTGTCCAGTCAGAGAGCGACAAGGGAGTGAAAGGCAGCTTATGGGGGTTTCTTTTTTTCGTGTCCTCATATTGACCCCCCCCCAACCGCCCGCTGACTCTGTGAGTCATTCAACTGCGGCCAACCAGGAAGCAGTTAGCCAGCAAACTGTCCCCCCTTCGCAGTGCTAGGGAGGCCGGATCTGTGCGCCCACTCACTGGCTTCTTGCATCATGTACCCAGTACAACGACTTGGGCAGCCGCCATAAATGATGCAGTCGTCATGGTTGCTCACTTTCGGACGCTGATGCATTCTTTATTTATCACGCTGCGTCTACCAGCTTTTGTACCTCTTTATTCTTATGCGAGACTGAGCGTACGTAGCAGAGTGATGCCTGGCTTCCGACACCTGGGCTAGACTTTGGAAGCCTGCATGTCGTGACTCTTGGAAACCCCAGTCTGCATTGAGGACACGTTCCAGGATGCCACCGTCAATTTGACACCGAGTGGTGACACGAAAATTTTGATTGTCAAGGATCGCCAAGTATGATTACCTCTTACGAGAACGCGTCAAATTACCGGGGGCTTGCTGACACAAGTACCTCACTAACAATTTCCCGGTCCCACGACTTATCACAGTCCTAGCCTTGGTTTGGACAGGAACTCCACAAACTGTTCATCCTCAGTCTCGCAGAGGAACCAACCAGCCATTTGAACTTCTTCACGGTTCTACCAGGATCCGCAATGTCTCGCTAGCTTCTTGATCCATGGGCAAATTTGGCTGGGGCATGAACCGACTCCGCACTGCAAGGTTTGTTTGAACAAGATTGCTCTTCTTTTGTGGGGGCGATCGCAAAGCTATCTCTATTCAGTCCTTACCTGGATCACAGAAAAGATAAGCCTTTGATTCCTTTGTCATTACACTTTAATGGCTTGGATTACATTTACTTGTAGTTTTTGGCCTATTGCCACGCTCCTATGCGATTTAATCGTCCTGCTATTGAAATTGTCACGTTGTTATTCAAACAACTAGCTATCTGCACATGTCAAGAGACATAGCCGCGGAACCCCCAAAGACTAGGCTCTCCACATGGGACGCTCTAGGCTTTCGCCATTCCTCTTTGTTCACATGTTGATAAGCTCCAGTCCATGCGGCTCAAGTGACCTTGCTATGCAACGACAGCACCTGGATTGCTTCTCGCTCAAGAATACTGGTAAGCACCTCTGTGCTACTGCAGCATGCGTGCTTTCAGTCGCCATCCGATGTTATGGTCTAGACCTTCACTCCGTACCAAAAGTCATATTTTTGCATTCATTTGTACCTTGACTCCAATATGCTCCAAATGTCAACCCTTCCCATCTCTTACTCTCGGCCTTATACCAATTGAGTGTCCCCAACGCGCCAATGATGCATCAAGGTATATAAACAAGGTATCATACAGAATACATAACGAAAAATTGTTGCTTCCAGAAGAACAAATGATTGGCTTCCTTAGGTCATGTAGTATTTAGGACCTTCACCTCCTTGGGGCACCTGCCAGTTGATATCCTGGTGAGGAGCCTTGATATCGCACGTCTTGCAATGGATGCAGCTGCTCTCCTGTTAGAGTCTGTTCTTAATTTAAGAAGGTCGTAGTAAAAACTTTGGAACTTACTTCTGTGCGTTAATCTGGAAGCGCACGCCGTGAGGCTTTGACTCGTCCTCAACATACTCGTAAACGCCAGCTGGGCAAAATCGGTTTTCCAGGCCCTTGAACGGAGGGTATGTCGACTCAGTATGAGCGTCCCAGTCCTTGACCTGTAAGTGGACTGGTTGATCCTCCTCATGATTGGTTCCTGTTCGGGAAACACTCGTCAAGATGTCGAAAGTGAGCTTGCCATCAGGCTTCTCGTACTCGATCTTGGGGACCTTGTCGGCGGGAAGGGTAGCAGCGTGGTCGGGAGTCTTATGCTTAAGTGTCCAGGGAACGCGACCCTTGAAGACATAAGCCTCTAGACCAGAGTACATGATACCGCCATAAAGACCGAGAGGAGTGTGGAAAGATGGTCGCATGTTGCGCACCTCCTTGAGCTCCTTCCAGATGGGGGAATCTCTCAACTTGTTCTCGTAGTCGTACAAGAATACTGTGCCTTCGTCGGTCTTTTCGCTAATAGCAGTCCATGCTGCCTCGGCGGCAAGCATGCCTGACTTCATGGCATTGTGGGTGCCCTTTACTTTCGGAACGTTGACGAAACCAGCCGAGTCACCAATGAGCGCACCGCCTGGGAAAGCGACCTTGGGAATAGACTGGAAGCCACCCTCAATAAGAGCGCGAGCACCATACGAGATGCACTTGCCGCCCTCGAGGACATCACGGAACAAGGGATGCCTCTTCAGCTTCTGGAACTCCTGGTAAGGGGACATCCAAGGGTTCGAGTAATCAAGCGAGACGACGAGACCAATCTGAACAAGGTTCTCGCCAAAGTGGTACATGAAAGAGCCTCCGTACACATCTTTTGGTAGCGGGTAACCCATTGAATGCACAACTAGTCCCTTTTCAAACTTGGCAGGATCAACCTCCCAAACCTCTTTGACACCAAGGCCGTAGGTCTGGTGCTGACTGTCCCTGCGCAGATCGAATTTGTTGATAACCTGTTTGCTCAAGCTTCCATGGCATCCCTCACCAAACATGGTCACTCTCGCATGGAACTCCATGCCTCGCTCAAACGTTTCCTTGGGCTTGCCATCACGCCCAACCCCAAGGTCGTTAGTGGCGACACCCTTCACTGAACCGCCTGGGGCATAAACGACCTCAGAGGCAGCGAATCCGGGGTAAACCTCAACACCAATCTCCTCAGCCCGCTCTCCAAGCCATTTTACGAATTGATTCAAGCTAACGATGTAATTGCCATGATTGGTCATTTGAGGAGGCGCTGGAATGGGTATAGCAGAGTTCTTGGTGAGGAATCGCATACGGTCAGTGCCAGCAGGAGTGGCATGTTCGAAACGATTGGGATTGTTCTCATCGAGCCAGTCAGGGATAAGTTCGTTGATGGAGGTGGGCTGGATCACAGCTCCAGAGAGGATGTGAGCGCCGAGGTCGCCAGCCTTTTCCAGGACAAGTACCCGAAAATCCTCATTTCCAGCTTCATTGGCGAGCTGCTTGAGACGAATGGCGGCGCTGAGTCCAGCAGGACCAGCTCCCACGATACAGACATCAACCTCGTCGGACTCTCGTTCAACGCTCGCGGGGTCGAAATCTTGGTCATCATCTCGAAGTCGAGAGGTAGTGCTAAAAGCACGAGAAGCCATTGGAACTCTTGCGCCAGACCATACTGTAGTAGATGTCCTTCTTGTGGTAGAGGATTGAGCTGAAATTGTTGCGATGGAGAGGGTAGATCTGGCGGGACGAACTTGGGAGCGGGAAAGCACCCTCGAACTGCGCTGGAGGCATCGCGAAACCGGTCGTGGGGTGGACATAATGACGGTATAGAGCTGAAGGCGAATTGGAACCGGGACCAGGACTGGCGATGGATGAGTGAGACTCGAGGTGAGGGAATGGAAAAGGAAAAGGAAAAGGAAAAGGAAAAGGAAAAGGAAAAGGAAAAGGAAAAGGAAAAGGAAAAGGAAAAGGGAAAGGGGTAAATGATTCCTTTTGGAGGAGCTCAAGGTGGGAAGAAATGTCCTGGCGTCAGCGGCAAGTAAGCAACTTTCTGCCGCCGTTGACTCTTTCTTTCTCTCGTGGTGCGAGTAGAGAGGGCCGATAGTGGAGAAGGTACGATCGCCGGGGTGGCTATTACCGCTTTTGGATCCAACTGAGGACTTCTTCTTGACAATTAACTGGATGTTAATTGGCTCTTTTGGCGGGTGTCTTTCTAGAGCTTGGGGCTCCTTTTCCGGCTTGTTAGTTATCCTCGGGCCTCTACCTTGGTATTTAGATACCAGATCATTCAGAGAGTGGGAGGTGGGACTCTCTGTCTTGACAAATCTCTTTACAGCAAGACATCATCTCTTCTCCTCCTCTCATAGTAAAGTATTGTACGGAGTAGCTGCATAACCTAAGGGTTTGTCAAGGCTCTCGCCGGCACTCGGTTTTTGGATAACCGAGGCCGTCATTCAACGTCTAAAATCGCGGTTGGTACTCGGCTGATCCGCATTGGTGTGGACCTGGGGTATGCAATGGTTGGATGTACATATCCAGATTCCAATGGCTAGCATGTGCAAATGCCATCATACATCATGACTGATGATAACGAATAATGTTAGTTTTATGCATATGGTCATGGGCATCTGATATGAGCTCTACTGGTGTTAATACAGCCACCAATTAGTAACTCTCCTCCTGAGTCTATAACCGTATGTAAGACCTACAATACCTGACAAGTATGTCTCAAATTTCATAGTAGACTAAATTATCAGAAAGTACTAGCCTGCCTAGGTACCTTATCTATCCTAAGCGCACCCAAGTATTCCTATCACTTAGGACTAAGGTTTGAGAGTGTCCTTGTTCGAACGTCCCCAGAAGGCTTCAGTTGTCATAATACGTGCTATTGAAGTTTTGGCTGCATTATCTTGTCATGATGCCAGGGCCCATGAACAATTACGTCAAGCATGCCCCGAGCGCTCGGTATTCGGATGCTGTTGGCCGATGCTTTCTTTCGGCTTAACGCTGTTCTTTGCCGCGGCCCAGGTATATACGCATTGTTTCGGCCTGTATTTGCTTCGACATCTATATTACACACTACATCGCAGTGGCCCGGTGTGCCAAGGGTATGATTTGGTTTACTAATGTCATACAGGGAGTGATTTGCTTTTCGAGTCTACTATACTATCCCATCGTTGTGCTTTCTCGTGTGAATTCAACGGTCGGTTACCCTCAAACGAGTGTGCTTGGCTATCGTTATTCATAGTCCGGCTTTTGCTAGAGCGTGATTGATCCGACGAGCTAGACAATAAGACTACACAGGAGATAATATGGCACTTCTATTCAGTATTAGTATATTACTGATTTCTCTCTCTTCAGTTTCAAACAGGCAGTCAGGCAGTCAGGCAGTCAGGCAGTCTTTGAATGATACTAATAGTACCTTTGCGTCAACTCGCTGACTACCCTATACCCGAGGCCCATCATATCGGCATAACCATTTCGTTCCATGCCTGGACTTTGAGTTGTCATCGTATCAATACTTGATCTTGTAGAGCGTGCTGCAGTATAACCGGTTTCCTTGCATCTCAATTTGCCTGATTGTACCACATTGTTGTTCCACCATCGGACGAATCCCAATCTTGAGAGCTTTCATCTTGAAATCCTGAGTTTGGGCTTTCTGGTATCGCTGCCAGTTTCGAGAACCCATATCTGATTGACTGGTACTCAACCCAACGCGCGCCGCTTTCTGCCAACTCTATCAACTCCTGATGAATTCGGCGGTGAGTCATATCAACGCACTCAACGAATGGAGTCGTACTCTGGGCCCAGAGGACTGTAGTTCCGTCAAAGCCAACCAAGATAGGGGTTGGATGTGTATGGACCATAGCGTATGGGCAGATAAAGAAGTACTGATTAAAACACCCATGCATCAAACTGAGACAATCTTCCTTAATAAAGAAGTTAACAGGAAGAGAAGTATCAAATATGCTGGTCAATGCCATCGTTTGCTGCCAAGGCTTGTGTAGGTAGTTTTGTGTGTAGGCACATTCGTCGTTCCGCAAGCCTGAGCTCTTATATCTATAGATGTACCAAGGCAGACAGTGATGTGAGAAGGGCAATATTGCACGGTATTCATGGAGCACCGCTTCACGAAGTCTACGCATGAATCACTGGGACCTGCATATGATACTGCATACATGACTCTGAATGTGTTGTTACGGATAACTGGCATTGAAGAGCAAACTGACAGATATAGCGCAAAAACTTCGAAGTGAAACATGATAAGGGTTCTTAACGACTTACAATGATACACTTATCATAGACTTTCTCGATACAATGTGTAGGTATTTCAGTATAGGACGTGGCCATCAGTGGTGTTGCAATCTGTGATTGGGCCTTTTACATAACGAGACGAGGGCGAGCGAGAATACATCGCAAACCCCAAAATACCCAATCTATGGATAAAACATCTCGCAATTGGCTAGGGTGTCGGTGGTCTGAAAGTATACAGTTATGTTGATAGCCCTGTAGTATGGATAGTATAGGTCGTCTGTATACTTAGGTACGAACTTGCCTCGAGATAAACAATAGATGTGCTCCCGTCGTCTCAATCCATGGATCTAAACCGATGCCTACTAATTTTGGACGTTTTAGGGGATCGATCACCTTATCTCAATTAAGGTAGCCTAGTAGCCTACGCCCACCAAGTTTATCTCCAACGCTTCAGGCTTCCCCAGCTTTAGCCCCACTCCCTTTAGGTACCTATAGCTTTAGTCAGGGGTCCATGGCCATCGTTAGGTGGTTCCTGCATATTCAAACCGGGCTCCTTCTGGTACAATCAACCACCTAAGAAACACCAAAATGTTTGCATAACAACAACCTCTTCAAATGACGGAAATATCGTCAAAATGTACCGCATACTCCTCCCCCTTCTGGCCAGCATCATAGCCGTATCTGCCAATTGCCCCAACTACGAACAATTCGCCCGCGAACGACACGAACCTCTGTCGTCAGGGCGCCATGCGTATCCCTTTCAGCGTCCAGGCAAGGACTGCCGCACATATTCAGTGCCTGCGGTTGAGAAGGTGATTTACGACGAGATGGACCAAGCGATCGGTGATCCGGATCTGTATCGTTTGTTTCTGAACACATGGCCTAATACACTCGACACAACTGTGAAATGGCAGGGCACTTCTGCTGATAACCCCGATGAAGAGGTAAATGAATCTTCATGTCCAAAGTCGTACTATGTATTCCGCTGACACTTCATCAGCTGGCCTTTATAACCACAGGCGATATAAACGCTCTTTGGCTGAGGGACAGTGCAAATCAGCTCCAATCATACAAGTCAATCCTTTCCTCCAGTAGAGGCTCCCCGTCCAGCGAGAACGACATCGCCTCCCTCTTCCGCGGAGCCATAAACCTCCAAGCCCGATATATAACCAAATCTCCCTTCTGCAATGCCTTCCACCCTCCACCTGAAGCCAAGCTCCGCCGTGTGAAGCGATCTCTCCAACCTCGAGACACCGTCAGTCCGAAATATGACCCCGATTTCGTCTTCGAGTGCAAATATGAGCTTGATTCTCTCGCAGCTTTTCTTCAATTATCATGGGACTACTACGACGAAACCGAGGATGGCGAATTCTTTGGCAAGTTTGGCTGGGCCGATGCCGTCAAGGCAATCTTAAGGGTCGCGAAGCATATGCAAGAAGGGACATACGATGAGCAGGGCAGAGTGCAGAAACCTGCATATACGTGGCTGCGAAATGCTGACAGTGCCTCAGAGACAGTGTCTAACCATGGCAACGGCGCACCTGTCAAGGGTCATATTGGCCTCGTACGCAGTTTCTTTCGACCATCCGACGACGCATGCATTTATCAGTACTTCATCCCTGCCAATATGATGTTTTCACGCTACCTCACCGCATGCGCAAAGATCATGAGACCTTTGGATGAGAAGGTTGCCAAGGAGATGGAGGCGCTGGCTTTTGATATCGAAGTTGGTATCAACAAACATGCTATTATCCAGCACCCTATTTTCGGAGAGATGTATGCTTATGAGATCGATGGTTTCGGATCACATAGCCTCATGGATGACGCCAATATTCCTTCCCTCTTGAGTATTCCGCACTTGGGCTACAAACCAGCCTCGCAGCACATATACGACAACACACGCGCCTTTGTGCTAAGCTCACATAACCCATACTACGCCCGAGGACCTGTCCTGAATGCTACAGGTGGCCCTCATCTTGGTCCAGGCATGGCGTGGCCTATGGGGCTTATTGTCCAGCTTTTGACGACTGAAGATGACGAGGAGATCGTGGATGGTATTCGACAGTTGATGAACTCAACGAGCGGGCTTGGTCTCATTCACGAGACAGTTAATAGTCACAACGAGAAGCATTGGACAAGGTCGTGGTAAGTCATGCTGCCGGAGTTGAAGTGCTATGCATACTGACAGAACAAAGGTTCTCGTGGGCCAATGGTTTGTTTGGACAAATGATTATGGACTTGTATAAACGGAAACCAACATTAATAGCCAGGAGCTACCAGGATTTTGATGAGAAATGATTTATCAATGTGTAATAGGAAGCTCTGCATGAGTCAACATTGAGTTGTATAAACGTCCTTAAGTGAGTGAGGAAGACAACATGTACTTGCATGTCTAATTTGATCGTGTAATTTTATTCGCGTAATACAAGTTGTTCAACTATCAGCTTGTCATAAAACGTTCACTTTGATTGTCTGTCTATTGACCGACCAGATACAATACGTATGCCTAAAGCCACTGTTGTCTCATCATAGTCATAACTCCTAAACATGCATTTCTGACGCAAACGTAAATAAGACGCCTCTCATCTGCCTCCTGATTCATTAGAGGAAAAAAAAAAGATCAAGTCCCACTTAACTTAGGTCGAAACCTGCCCCTGACTGTATAGCATAAAGTAACTTCTCGCGAAGCGTCGCCTCTGATGTATATCTTGGTAGTTTGAGTAGGTTAACACATGTGCTAGTACTGGGCAGTCTCTCCTCGTCTGTTCCCCCATCTCGAATGCTGAACAATGGTTTCAGTTGTGAGAAGCCCAACAGAGGGGCCCGGGGTGTTGAGCTGACGTATTTGAGAACGGCACGGCGTTGATCATCTGTGAAACTATGCATGACTTTCCAGAACAACTTGATTGTTTCATGCTCTTCACCGTCATCGCCAATTTGGTATAAGCCGCCGTAGATGGTATGTTTCCGGAGATCTTCGATATCGATCTCGGATGAGTCGCCGCCGACAAGACGCTGCAGCTCCGACTGATTAAACATAGACAGCCACGACGGACGGATAATAGACCTCAAACCGCGCAGGAAGGCCGAGGTCTGTGGTGCTGGCTGAACAACCAAACGGTGCCGAGCGACATACGAAATGTACAAGAGGCGGTTGTCGTTCGTAACGTGGATCTGATCGCCATTGGCTATAAGCTTTCTGGTGACAGTCTTCACTGGGTCTTTAGGGTCCGAAACCTGGTCCTCAATGGTGAAGTCGATTCCCAGTTCAGAAACATCCCCAGGATAATTCTTGAGTCGCAGCATGCCTCTGTAGAGATCCTCATCCATGTCTCGAAGATCGTTCACGCTTCCTTTATAGGTGTTCTCATCGTTGGGCCCTGTCGATGTCCACTTGAGGAGAAAAAAGCCTGCAAAGGTCAGGTCAACGAGAATACCCTCATACATGCATTTGCCCACGATCCTGCCGAGAAATTCATATCGCTTGAGTAAATCTGATATCATATCTCGGAATGTGCTGTTGGCTTCTGTCATTCCGGCATGGCGCATTTCTTCCCGAATAACGTCGAGGGCTGTGGGATCAGGGTACAAAAGTCCCTTTTCGTTCGAAGTGAACATGCCTCTACCACCTTCAGCACCGAACGCCTCTGCCGATACGCTGATGAGGAACTCTTTGGTAACACCTCCTCCATCGATACCAGCCTCGGCGGCACCGAACTGATCAACAAATGTGATCTGGATCGGGCCCTTCAGATCATCCCCTATCTCGTAGAATTGCTTATATGCATCGTCAAAGAGACTCTTACGGGAAATCTGTGCATGATGCTTCGCAAACGGACCGGTAAAAAATGGCTGGCTGCCCTCCCCTCGTTGCAGTCGATCTAATTGGATAAAGTGGCGAAAGATTTGAACACGGGTTTCGAAGGGAACCGCAAACGGCATGTGTTTTAGAATCTCCAGCTTGGGTTTCATCTCTGCTAATTTGCGCTCTCTTTGACTTCGAATCTGCTGAGCCCTGAGTTTCTCGAGTCTCGCGTGTCGTGAAAGTCGTTGACCAACAATGGTTGAGTAAAGACCTGGACCTTCCCCATGTTCACTGCCCTCATCGCTGGCATCGGAGTCTTCATCGATCTGTCGCTTTTCCTCTGCAATAACGGCACTGACAAAGTCTGACTGGTCTAGTTTTGAGGTCATAAGCCAATGGTCTGTGGGTAAGAATTGCTTCCTCGAATCTCTTTCATACAGCATTTTCATAGCTGTCGTAACAATGTTTCGGAGGCTGTCGATATCAAGCCTCGTCGGACTCTTTATGGGGGATGAAGGTTCCTCCGGTATCATTGCTAAAGATTGTCCAGAACCAAAATAGGTGTCAAAACGATATCTAGAGGCTGCCTCGAGACTACCAGCAGATTTGGAGAGGTCTTGGGCTCTGTAGTGAAGAGTAAATGCAGTATTCTTCAGAAAGCTCGTCAACATTGTGACGTCCTCCAAAGACAGGCTGCAAGATCGAATGCGAGATATTGATTGGTTTTGTTCCATGATCCGTGGGTCAATACCACTGAAAAAATCCTCGTCATCGCTCAAGCGAAGAATGAAGATGTACAGCTCAAGAAACAAGAGGGCAATTCGCCAGTCCTGTTCCTCTTCTAGGGAGTTCGAAGTCTCTGATGTAACACCCAGATATCTGCGGAGGACGTTGAGCGGGGGCTCTGACTCAGTCCTCAACTTCTCGAAGACCGCCGTTTCTCTCATAATCTGCCAGAGAAACTTTATCGTTGGGACATCACCCGAGACCGTAGGAATTTCCTCAAGAAAGAGGCGCATGCGTATGTCGTCGCTGTTTGCAGGGAAGCATCGAAGCAGGGTTAAGATATACCCAGCCAAAAGGCTCGTACTTTGATACTCTTGCGAAGAGGATCCTGCCAGGTTGGTTGAGAATTCGTGTAACGTTTGTGAAATGCCATTGCTGTCCACCAGGGACATGAGTCTAGCAGTGATATAAGGATCTAGTGATGGCACCAGAGGTTCATCAGAGCTATTTTCGTCGCTATCTGTCGACTTTGGGGACAACCGGGCACTGATGATAGAGGAATGGCCAGACAATAGAGCGTAAAGCGTTTCCAAAACACCCGAGCCGCTGCTATTGTTGGTGTTAAAACGACTCAAATCGATAAAGTGGGCGAGCTGCCAGAGTTGCGCATCCTCAGACTGTTTCTCGTTCGATCGAGAGGACAGTCCTGTGGCTATCGCCTCTGAAAGATCAGAAAGTCTGACTGTGCTGGATAGCGTGGCGATATTTTCCTCAAAGAAGTACAGACTATTCTTGGCCAAGAAAGAGAAGGCGTATGCACGATAGACTTCTGATGTCCCTGGAAATTGTTAGTGGAATACCAAGGATCCTGATCGGGAGACTTGCCTTCGTGAGATACTGCCTCGAGTGGGCTAGAAATGGCTTGAAGCATAATATCTCGCCACTGCTCGCTGAGCTTCTGACATTGACATAGCTTGGCGACGACTGTATAGTAACTGTCGATTACGGGAACGACCAAATCGGGGTAACTCGTAACGATGCGAAGAACGAGTTTAAAAAGAAGATGGGTATCGCCCGAAAGATCTCTGCACAGGTTATTAGTTAGACAATGGCCGGATGGGACTAGAGATAAACGTAGTCGCGTACCCTATTGATAAGGACCTGTCCAAGGCCTGTAAAAGCAGCTGAACAAGGCATCCTACCCGTGACGGACAAACATTTGAAGGAGCAATCGCTTCGAGGTCCACAGACTCGGTATCATGTGCATAACAAATAGCTCGCTGTATGTCGTCATCTCGTCGCAGGCTGAAGAAAGACAGAAGCAGCCCGAATGCTCTAGGAAGTCTCTCAGAAGGATTCGGAAGAGGCCCTGGTTTATACAGAGCATCGAAGGCGCTCCTCTGAGACTCCTTCAGCTCGGCTCTTGTTTTATAGCCTCTCCATATTCTCTGTATCTTGCAGGCTGCCTTTAGTTTTTCTCGATCAGCTTGTCGTTTCTCACGCTCGGCCTGTGCATTCGAAACGGTCTTTGTTGTGTTCGACACAGCAGATGGTGACCACGAAGTATTGGTAAAGGGATTCCCCGTGGTGCCGCTAAGGTTGACATTTCGGGGGCGTCTCGAGTTGCCCGTGAATGTCGAGAACATGGTTATGACGCGGGATGGGGATCGGGCGGGAGGATAGCGAAAGGTTCAGTGAGTTGGGAGGATGTTTAGGTAGGTAGGCAACGATATCATGGTTGAATAGCACAGCCGTCGAACCTATCGTGAATATGTGTCGAGCTTGCTTCTAGAAGATTCAGCTTAGAAGCTCAGTCAGCGACGAGCGGCGGCCTGGTCTATTTTAGATGCTCTTTGCCCAATGCCGTGTTCGGAGTTTGGAGATGCTTTGGTGGGGATGGGCTTTGAGGTGACCTCACTTGCCTGCAGTCGGGATTGCGATAAGATAAGACCAACTACACTGAGCAACTGCGGAATACGCAAATGCGAAGTGCCATGACCACGCCGTGAACACGATTATGCGCTAATTGAGGAGAGTCTATGCGAAGGTACTCTCGTTTCATTCCGCGGAGAGTATTTTATTTGAGCTCTTCTGAACCTTGAAAGTGATGGTTACTCCGTACACTGATTATAAATGCTGATATGTAAAGTCTTGGTAAGTTCCAGATTCAGTTCTGTGATAATACTTGGCCAGGCATACCTTCGGGGCTTTGTCATTTCGAGGAATCTTAGAGTCCAGTAACTGGTTTATGCATATCTTGATTGATGAGTTTTAATAAACTGCAATGCTCTTATTAGTCAAATAACGACTTCGTGAACAAAAATCTTCCTTTCATCATGAGGGTTTGTGGATAGGTAGGTAGGTATTTAATAGTCATGTTATAGAAGTAGGTAATAAACTACCTAGGTAGGTAGTCACAAGCTGACCCATACCCTCATTCTGACACTATATTTCCAATGATCATACACATTGCGTGATAGCCTCCCTATGGGTCCTAAGTCATGTTGAAGTGGCTTGGTGTTTAAGATTGCATGAGCCCTATGTACTTGCATAGCGTCTTATCGATGACAGGAATTTTGGCTTGTTTTTGTCTCAATCCTTAATACTGACTTTGCACCTTTTCATCTTATACCTCTCATGTGACGTCCGGAAATTGCACTGTCAAAGGAACCTTTGCCCGAAAGAATGCCCACTTGTTGAGTTGGTTATGCGCCGCAATAATGTTGTATGCCTGTCTTTGGCGGTGAAGAAACCAAGCATCATGGCATGCTGGATCTAATGAAGCGCCTAGCAATAGGTTCATATGCACGTCCATTGCTTTGTACAGTGATACCCCGGCCGGAGGGACAAGAAAAAATGGCATTCTAACTGCAAGTGGATCACCTTGAACCGGCAGTGAGACACTGAAGATAAGTCGTCATCGTCAAAATTAGCAAACACACACACATCAAAAGCAAAAATTGCTTCCTCGCACAGTTTTCTCTGTTAGTTACATCGTAGCCTCTAACGTTAGTAGATAGCCCCAGCTCAGCCCAGCCCAGGCCAGTGACAGCCTGGGCCGTTTACTAGCTTCAACAGCGTGGCATAGGTAGTGTGGCTACCATCTCCAATGAGTGACAAAAATTTGAATGGGCTTGCCTTTTCCAGCCCCGGGGGCGCCGCTTGTACCTTGGCCACTGCCGAGATGGGTGATTAGGGCACGTGCCGCCCGTTCCTTATCACTGCACAGTGGGCTGGTTTGGGATATCTGTTAGTGAAAGACCTCCACGGTACTTAACTGCCTATCACTGTGCAGTTGGCATGTACCCCACTTTCTCAAGGTGTCCATTAATTCTGGCAGGTTCACTCCACCAATCCCTCCCCCTCTACCATGACCAAATCAGCACAGTACGTACCTTGACCTTAGGTCTACAGTGCAGCCAAGGCTAAGCAAAAAATATTCTATCACGACCGAAATTTCTCTTTCTTCCTTCTTCAACCACGAAACCAACCTTATTACTCAACCCCAAAACCCATAAAAGTCGAGTTAGTCCAGAGGTACGGTCTTCGTACTAGTTCTCTGTTTCTGCTCACTTCATTTCCACTCGGAATAAAAACACAAAAAAAAACTTGAAAAAACCCCCAAAAAACACAACCCACCAACACCACTACTACCCCCTCACCTCATCTCACGACCTCGCTTCTCTCTTTGTCTCTCTCGCGACACCCACCGCCCGAGTGACTTTTCCTCCTTCGACGACCTCTTTCAACCCTGGCTTTGATTCTCTCGTAATCAAAGACTCTCTAAATCGTCGCGCTGCATCGCTTTGTTCGTTGCTCCGTCTTCTTTGTTCGCTCAAGGTCGAGTACCACGCGAACTTTGTCCATTGTCGGCTTCTTAAACAGGTATGCCTAGCCCTGCCATTCCTCCTCCTCTGTCTACGATTCGATTCGCTTTCTCTCTCTCTGTCTCTCTCTTTTAATACCCAATATTCAGACTCACTATCATTACCGAAGCGCTTGCTTGATTATTTGCTAACCTTACTGCTCGTTGCAGGTATACTCAACCCTAGAAAACCTATATCCACAATGGCCGCCAACGCTGCTCCCGGCGCTGTTGACCAGCTCGCCAACGACCTCAACAACACCTCTCTCAACGGTGGTGATGCCAAGGCTCCTGCTGTCGACACTGGTGTCGCTACCGCCGCTGACGATGCTGCTGCTCCTACCCCCACCTCCGCTGCTCCTCACCCCCAGAACTCTGCTTCTCTCTACGTCGGCGAGCTTGACCCCTCCGTCACTGAGGCTATGCTCTTCGAGCTCTTCTCCCAGATCGGTGCCGTCGCCTCTATCCGTGTCTGCCGTGACGCAGTTACCCGCCGCTCTCTTGGTTATGCCTATGTCAACTACAATGCCACTGCCGACGGCGAGAAGGCTCTTGAGGAACTCAACTACACCCTGATCAAGGGTCGCCCCTGCCGCATCATGTGGTCTCAGCGTGACCCTGCTCTTCGTAAGAACGGCCAGGGCAATGTTTTCATCAAGAACCTTGATGTCGCTATTGACAACAAGGCTCTTCACGACACCTTCGCTGCCTTTGGTAACATTCTGAGCTGCAAGGTCGCCCAGGACGAGAATGGTAACTCCAAGGGCTATGGTTTCGTTCACTACGAGACCGATGAGGCTGCCTCCCAGGCTATCAAGCACGTCAACGGCATGCTTCTCAACGAGAAGAAGGTTTATGTCGGCCACCACATCCCCAAGAAGGACCGCCAGAGCAAGTTCGAGGAGATGAAGGCCAACTTCACCAATGTCTACGTCAAGAACATTGCTCCTGACGTTACTGAGGATGATTTCCGTGAGCTCTTTGAGAAGTTCGGTGATGTCACCTCTTCCTCCCTCGCCCGTGATCAGGAGGGCAAGAGCCGAGGTTTCGGCTTTGTCAACTTCACCACTCACGAGAGTGCCTCCAAGGCTGTTGACGACCTCAACGGCAAGGACTTCCATGGCCAGGATCTGTATGTTGGCCGCGCCCAGAAGAAGCACGAGCGCGAGGAGGAGCTCCGCAAGTCTTATGAGGCTGCTCGCCTGGAGAAGGCCAACAAGTACCAGGGCGTTAACCTCTACATCAAGAATCTCGATGATGATGTTGACGATGATAAGCTCCGCCAGATGTTCTCCGAGTTCGGTCCCATTACCTCCGCCAAGGTGATGCGTGAGACCCCCACTGAGGGTGACGAAGACAAGAAGGAGGAGACTCAGGATGACAAGGACAAGGAGAATAAGGAAGAAGCCAAGGAAGAGGCTAACGAGGAGACCAAGGAGGGCGAGGAGGCTAAAGATGATAAGAAGACTGAGAAGAAGTCGGACAAGAAGCTCGGTAAGAGCAAGGGCTTCGGATTCGTCTGCTTCAGCAACCCCGACGATGCTACCAAGGCTGTCGCTGAGATGAACCAGCGTATGATTAACAACAAGCCTCTGTACGTCGCTCTGGCCCAGCGCAAGGACGTTCGAAAGAGCCAGCTTGAGGCTAGCATCCAAGCTCGCAACCAACTCCGTATGCAGCAGGCCGCCGCCGCCGCCGGTATGCCCCAGCAGTACATGCAACCCCCTGTTTACTTTGCTCCTGGCCAGCAGCCCGGCTTCATGCCTCAGGGTGGTCGTGGTGTTCCTTTCCCTCAGCCTGGCATGGGAATGCCCGGTGTTCAGGGTGGTCGTCCCGGTCAGTTCCCTGGTTACCCTCAGCAGGGTGGCCGTGGTGGTGTTCCTCAGCAGATGCCTCCCAACATGTACGGCTTGCCTGGCCAGTTCCCTCCCCAGTTCGGCCAGCCTGGTACACCTCAGTTCATGGCTGCTATGCAGGCTCAGCAAGCCGCTCTTGGTGGCCGTGGCGCTCCTCAGGGCGGTCGTGGTGGTCCTCAGAACATGCCCGGTGGTCCTCCCATGGCTGGCGGTATGGCTGGTTTCCCTCCTAACAACCGCCAGCAGGGTGGCCGAGGTGGACCTGGACGTAACGGCAACGCACCTCAAGGTGGTCGTGGTGCCGATGGTGCCGGCCCTAATGTGCTCCAGCAGCAGCTTGCTGCCGCTCCTCCCGCCCAGCAGAAGCAGATCCTCGGTGAGCTGATCTTCCCGAAGATCCAAGCCATTAACGGTGAGCTTGCTGGCAAGATCACCGGTATGCTTCTAGAGATGGACAACGCCGAGCTTGTCAACCTGTAAGTTGAAGTGCTTTCCCACAAACCATGATCAGGCTCTAACAGTCATCACAGGATCGAGGACGATGCCGCTCTCAAGGCCAAGGTCGATGAGGCCCTGGCTGTCTATGACGAGTACGTCAAGGCTCAGGGCAGCGAGGGCGGTGAGCCCAAGAAGGAGGAAGAGACCAAGGCTTAAGCCATTTTCCAACTTCATCACAATTCTATCATTTTCTTTTTTTTTCATGGTTATCTGACTGGGCAACCCCCTCCAATGGAACGACGAATGCCTCTGCAAGGCAATTTATGGAACAATCAGCAACGAAACATGCTTTACGACCTTGTGTTACCCAACCCGAGGGGGCGCATTATGTACAGATAGAATTGGTTGCTATTTCTTCTCAGGAAGGGAGATTTCAAAAGTTTGGGGATTTTACGGTGGCTGGCTCTCGTCGCGAACCGTCGCTTGCTCACAGCAACGGCGTCGGCGCTTTCGGGAGAACCCACCAGGACGGCGTTGACGGTTTTCTGACACTCTGGCTGTTGGCCTATACCCCCTACCAATGGTTCTTGTTTGCAGGCATGATCAACGCAGAGGTTTTATGCGGTTAGGGTTTCTAATGAAAGAGACATGTTTAAGTTACTATTATGTGTGTCCCGCCAACGTGAAGAAAAAGGAATGTTTTTCTCTTTTTCGATGTGATGCCTCGTACATATAAATGTCGTGAAAATGCTAACTTGTAAATTGAAACTATAAGAGGTATAAAGTAGAGGCTATCCTTTATGCAATGAACCATATCAGTGTAGATTTACCCAACGTCCAAACAAAATTCCTGTTCTGTACCCACAGAGCAGTAGGATCCAAAGGTTTGTTGGACAATCATATTCCAGCAGTATAATCTTGCCAGGGCAAGGGGTCTAAGATCCTTCGGATCCAATGGTATACAAGACACGCTTGACAAGTGACTGCATTCCAAAGGTCGCAAGGGGAACTAGTCCTAGATAATTCCAACATGTAGTTTGGGGTCTCAAAGAACTCGTGCATCTTCAGAGGGGATTTACGACAACAGTACCAGGCCTGTCTTCGATTGCATACTTTTTGCTGGGTACGCTACCAAAAAGAGTCTCCATGACTTTACCCTTCTGCTGTTTCCTGACATCACCGAGGTAATCGCTCACATCGCTGAGACCACGAATTTGATCCTCCAATGTGAGTGTTGTAGAGTTGACGCCGCGAACAAGAGGCGAGACGAGTTTGCTGCGAAGAGTTTCTAGGGACGCTTTTAAAGTTAAAAGTTTGCCATTGTGTTCAACAAGAATGCCTTTATTGCGCACTGTCTTTTCCCGGACATCGCGTAATAGGAGACGATTCTGTTCAAATTTACGTAATTCAGCCGCTCTTGTTCCAAGGAGCCGCGTCCAGAGGCTCGAAAGCATATCGGCATGAAGTTCTTCCTGAGCAGACGATTCCCGAACAACAGTGCGGGCAAGATTCAGGAAGTGATGATCCACAGCTTCGAAAAGGGCGAATAGGGTGACGCTATGTTGTAGCTCAGCTTGGATGGAGTCTTCAAGGACAGAAAGAAACTCGGTGAAGAGGAGCTGCACCATGCGTTGCTCCCTTTGCGGATTTGAGAGGCCAAATATGTGGCTGGTCAAGCGACCAAGAGTGGTAGGAGAGCCGGAGGCATCCTCAAGGACATGTGCTTGTGAGAGAAGGTTGTGAATGTTGTCGTAGGCTGAGGAGATGGTTGAAGGGGAAGGGGATGATTTGAGGCGGTTGAGGTGCATTTTGGCCCAATCCATGACGTTGAGGATGCTGCGATATGTTAGATTGGTCATTGTCGTTTCCAATTAACGACTTACCCATCAATGTCACCATCGACTCTAGCAAAGAATTTGGTCATCTCTATGGCCAACGTTTTCATAGTCTCGCTGAGAGCATCTAGGTCTGCCACGATTCTAGGAGCATCGCGCATATCGCTTGTACGCACGCTCTCACCGAGATCCCAGACGGCAACGCTCGTCGCCTGTAGATCATGTACTTGGGAAACGGCATGCTCAGAGTAATATATGAGGGGTTCGAATGAGCGAGCTAGTCCTGCAACTTTCACAAGATCGCCTACAGGACGTGGGGCAGCGGGCTGTAAGAGAGACTTGAAGATAGAGACAGAGAAGAAGGCAATGATGATGGTGGTGAAAGTTGTTGACCATGTCCTAGTAAGAGCTTTGTAGTGATCACGGATGAAGTTGATGGCTGTCTCAATAGGTTCAGTGCGATGCTGAACTTCGGCACGGACGGCAAAGCGGATGTCTGACATGTATTAGATATGTATCTGGGGTCTTGCCGCAACTTCACCTACAGTTATCTGGTGTCGCTTGGTGCAAGCCCAGCTCTCTTAAGGGACTTGTCTTCTCCTGAAGCTGAAACTGAATTGTAGGATCATCCGTTTTCTCAGGGCTCATACTCCTGCCTTTGCCTGGACTCTGGCTCCCCCTGGGCAGCCTCGTCCGAATGGCTCTCTCCAGGACGCCATCGTCCTCACTGTCATCCAGTTCAGGGGAGCTCTCTCTGAGAGTGCTCATCCCTCGGTGCATAAAGTCCTGCTGAGGAGCTCTCCAGAAGCCACTACTCCGGTCTCCGTTTCCCAGCCTTCGCCACGCCGGCGGTGAGTACCCACTCGCGGAAGCGGTCTCCGACTCCTCGAGATCCCCTTCTGTCATTGCTGCTTCGCTGCGATGAGCTGAGTGTTGTGGCAGTGATGGACTTGGTGGGAGATCGAAGTCCTGTAAGCTGGCGTCTAGACCTTCGAGGGGATCCATTGTCTGTAGATCTTTTGGATGGTGGTAGTTCCTGGTGCGAATCCCGACAACGACGATATTCTACTTCTTGAAACTCAAGTTGTTTCTGCTTCTCGAGGAGAAGTCGTTGTTGTTGAGCTAATTGTTGTTGTTGGAGGTAATGGCGGCGCTGCGCAAGGACGATATCCTGCCCAGAGATGACGAGTTGCTGCTGATCCTCGAATACAAGTCCAGTGGCGGCATATGGTGGCTCCGGTAGAGCCTTTTCAGGTTTGGCTGGATGTCTTTGACTGTCTGTTGGGTCTCCAAGTACTGGTTTTAATATTGAAGCCAGCGAAGGCAAGGGTATGCCCAGATTAGGAAATCGGCAAGCCAAAAAACGGGGGATGTAAATGATGGCAAAGAGAAGAAGCAGAGCAACAGTGATAAGATACGTGCTTGGAGCAATAGTGATGCTGATGAGCGAGACGTTGTTGTTGACTGTGAAGAAGGAAGTCATAGAGACGACAGCTGAGTGATATACGGCTTTCTCTGCCACTGAATTGACTCGACTTGTCTCTGAATAAGATGATGGGAGGTGGGGTTATGATAAAACGGTTGTGAAGTGAAGGGTTAATGAATATTGAGTGTTTGGTATGGTATGGTATGCATAGAATGGTGGTGATGGTAATGATGATGATGATTGGATGGATGGTTACTGTAGAGAGGAGATAGAAAGGGCAAATAGAAGCTCAGGAACGACGTCTCAAACTTCCTTGCGCAAGGGTTAGGTGATATTTGAGTGTATATGGATGGATAGAAGAGAGAAGGAAAGAAGGATGGGGCCGCAGGTGCCTTGACCGACTGAGCAGCCTGGGAATGTGGATGAGAAGGGGAAAGGAAGGATGAAAGTTCAAGAACAGGAAGGAAGGAAGTTAGACATGAAACACAAGTGGTTATTCAGTTACTACCTGACATTTACTAAGACAATAATTGATGCACATCACTAACAGCTCCAGATAACCACCCTTGCCTTCAATCCATCACATATTCACTCACTCACTCACTCACTCACTCTTGCCTTTACTCACACGTTCATCCGCGACTTCCCCTCCAAGACCCAAAATCAACGAGGCTGGGCCCTCCTTCCCTCCCCCTAGACAACGCATAACATCCAATCAAGCCCCGCCAACCGTGCAGAACAAGACCGTTTCTCGAGCCCCCCCGGCACTAGTCTTGTTTCGGAAGCACTTAACGCGCCAGAAGCTGAACACGCGACGGTCACATGGTGCTTTTTGTTTATTGACCCTGAGAGATAAGACTATTTGTTCCCTTTATAAGGTGATCCACTACACGAAACTGAGACGTATTCACGACTCTATAACGTGTCTGTTTTGGAGGCAAATTCCGTCCATCTTTATTACAGGGCTCGCGACCGTGTTGTTTTTGGGCACGAGGACCAATAACACCGCAATTATGACTCGACGCTCACGCTCTTGATACGCTGGCAACGCTTTGTTGTTGATTGTGGACCATTTGTTAGAAAAGTGGACCTGGACTGTGTCTTTGGCCTCGATGGAGGCCAAGGTGCGATGACGGATGAAGCGGGAGGGATGAGGCCATGGTATCTACAGTGACGAAAGGCCCAGGATCACTACAAAGATGCCTGATGCTCAGCTCATAGTCTGCCATTCTCCTCAAAGTGAAGGCTGCAGCGGTTTCTGGAGTTTACGTAGCTATCATGCATATGAACTGTAGTCTATCTTCACTAACTAACAACCACCGACGTCCTTTTCTTCTGATATACAATCATCTCATGCTCATACAAAGCTCTGCTAGCCTATAGATACAGCCACCATGTGATCCGGCAGTTACCCCAGCTCTCATATCTATGCATAGTTTCCAGCATCGTTCTCGACATTGGGGTTCTTCTCTTCGATGGCCAACTCACAACACAGCCGTCCCAGAAACTCCATCCTTCTCATTGACGCCTTGAGCCTCATACCCCAGCCGATGCACTCAATCACTGGCTGGGCACACTGAGTGAACAGCTCAATCACCGTTTCTGTCGCCATCGGCTTCTGATCGTTGAGGGCGTTCTGCAGGTTCAAGCCGTCTTCCACCTCTACCACAGAAGGTCTCTCTGTTCCCTTCCACGGAAGGGGAGATTCCTCACAGAGCATATCCACAGCCAACGACTCGGCGAGCTTGGCATCCCAAGTCTCTGAACCCGTGAGGTTTTTCCACGACTGGGCGAAACACACTGGAACGCTGTTACTCCAGACTCGAGGGCCATTGTGGCGATTATGTACGTCGTACATGGCTGTGCCCTCTTCTATTAGACCCCACCATACGACGAGCTCGGTGTCTGTATCATCAGCTCCAAGGAATAAGACTCCATATATGGGGTTTTGTGTCGGTTTGTTGGCGAGCTTGCCCGCTACGATGTATCGCTGAGATCCGGTATAAGCCGCACGCTGCTTAAGCTCACGGTCTTTGAGAGTCATGTTGACCTTGAAGGGAAAGCTTCCTCGCAGGCGAGCATCTGGCTCTATAGAATCCGACTCAAGCAGAATTGTCTCGGTCTTGAATTCAGGTTTGTATTCGATGGAATATATTGCTAAGGCTGTCAGTTCAATATCCACACGAAAGCACAATAGTTGGCCATTCTCACCGTTTTTATCACCACCGGTATCCAAGTACCCGGACTTATTCTGATCATGTTCTATCACCATGATCACGCTCGTAGGATCTCGTCGAAAAGCACCCTCAGAATAAGGACTCTCACTGAGAATTATAGCTGGCCTGGAAAGAGTATCCGGAGACAGACTGCAGTCGAGGACGGCCAACCATCGATCCTTGGCTTCCTTGAGTTCTGTCTTGTCATGGTTCCAACGCGTCAGTTTGCATGGGCACTTCCACACACGAAGGACCAGCCCTTGATCTGTCAACCTGACACTAAACAAGCCCGAGTCTTCTTGTCCTGCATACGTGCGGAGGTTAAAGTTGGCTGGGCTGTCAGCGAGGAAATGCATTCGGTGGGTATTCTCCTCAGGCTTTCGAGACAGGGGCCATCTCCAGACAAGTATAGACTGATCCTGCGACTTTTTGAGAACTTCTTCCTGCAGTCTCAGAAAGGCCCTGGAGCCCTCGCCATATAATATGGGCATGTTGACTCCAAAAATTCCGAGCAAAGAGTACGCTACATCTTCAATTCGCGTCGTTTCCCTGTGGGCCATCCAGCCCATCCTTGTAGCCACGTTTTCACGCTGAAGCTTGACCGATATCCTGCGATCCTTTTTCCCTTCGGGCCTGACCAAAAACGATTCATCAATGTCTGTAATCTCCTTGATTGTAGAAGACAAAGTATGTCGGTCGCCGACGGGAGTCCAATTGTGATCGAAGAATTCCACCTCATCAGGCGCGATCAGCTCCTGTAGCGTCCACCCACGCGTGAACCAACGACTCTGCTTCAGGCCAGACGTCAATCCGATGCCCACGGCGTGTAGAAAGACATCTGTGAGGTAGACGTAGCATACGTCCGCGTTGTTGTACCAGCGAAACATAGAATTGATGGCCTCTGAGAGCTCAGCGCTACTGGACTTGTCGATGCAGCAAGTATCGATCCAGAGATAGTTGAGCCCACGGCTGAGAGCCTTTTCGCAGGACTGCACTATCTTGCGGTAACCAGCGCCATTCTTCTTCCGAATCTCTTCCATGCGCGTGGGATCCTGTATGTCACCGAAAAGGACCTCATCTGTACCCCACGTATGAGACAGGATGGCGTATTTTTCGGACCCCTCTTCCAAGCTCTCGAGCTGTAGCGTCTTGGTATTGAGAAGTCTCATAATTGTTTGCGAATCAGAAAGTGAGACAGGAAAATAAAAGTCAAAATAAAAATAAAAATAAAAATAAAAGTAGGTCGGACGGGTGAGATTGGTAGGCAAACAAACATCAAGATCGTCAAGCCATAAAGAGGTGATAATTGTGGTGGAGCACTTTCATGCTCTAACTTACTGCTTCTCCAGCCTGCGTCAATGTCAGTGTCAGTGTCCGTCCGTAGTAAGGGTCGTTTCAGTTCAGCCTCCTGTTGGTCTGTTGGTTGTTGGTCCAGGCGAGACGCGAGAGAAGAGAAGGCCTAGTCTGGGCCCAGTTCAGGGCCATACGAGGCGAAGCCCAAGCGAGTCACAGGCTTAAATTCCCTAGGGTTGCGGGTTGAGAAACCAATGAAATGTGTCAGAATCCCTGTGGCGAATCTCGTATGAATAAGATACAGGAGTGCTCTGCTTCTGTTCATTCATCCGAGGCATAATGAGAGGTTGGGCAGATGCGAAAATACGGTCAGATTCCAAGTCAACTCGACAACGCCAGCGCTGGTTCAAAAGAGTGCAAGCTTAAATCCTATAAACGCATGCATCGGGTCAGTCATAATTTGGGCGTTAGGATGGGAATAATGAATAAAGATGGACGTGCATTAGTTAATAGATATCACACGTGATGTCACTTTTAACCCCATGGGTTCATGCAATTCTTCACAGCTGTGCAGACATACCTAATTAAACCAAATTGTGATTTTGAACCCATAATCTGGATTGAATCTACTGATAAACTATACCCAAAATATCTTGAACCCTTTCAACTTTCTGTTTCTGGTTCTGCTTCCGCTTTCAATCACCAGGTTTGCGCCAACTATGTTTAACAAAGCAAGCCCGTTTCTAAGAATAAACTGCTAATCCTTGCGCCGCTTGAACCGAGCATAACAAATCATGAAGCCTCATAGAGCATTTCCCATGCAACGTGCCTCTCCATACCGATCCAGTTTCTCCAAGACGTGATTCTTCGCTTAATCAATTTTGGCGTTGGCCAAACTTCGGGCTGCTGGGTTGCTGAGGTTGTTCACAGGCTTCACGCCTCTGTATTTGCCTTGCTTTCGGAGACGCTTTCGTGCCACCATCACGGGGACCGAGCTCTTCGTCACCAGATAGTTGGAAAATGATCCCAGAATGACACTGTCTACTGTTAGCTGCTGTCATTGCCTTGATAGTGGAAACACCGCTTAATTTAACGTACCCCTTGAGCGCACTCCTGCCTCGACTTCCTATGACGACAAGAGTTGGGTTAACATGGTCGATGACCTCTGTGATCAAGTGCTTTGGATTCTTGCAATGCAATACTTCCACGATAACTCTGACCTGAAGAGTCGTCTTTCGCAGAAGACGGAGCACTTTGTCTGTGATCTCCTTGACTGCTCGGCGCCGCTCTTCTTCCGCCCTACCCCTTTCTCCTCGACTTGAAGGCGCGGGAGATGTGTTTGGGGTGTTGTTCTTGGAAGAGTCTCCTCGAATAGAATTCCTCACAAAATCTGGAACAGCAGACATGGAGGGCGCAGCAGATCTTGAGTTTGCTACCGTGTTGATAGCAGCTGCTTGCTCTCGCATAGCCTTTGGATCATCAGGAACCGAGTTGTCGACCCCTCCGATGCCAGTTTCCTCGTCCACGCAGTAGATGCATATCAAGGTATCACCGTCTCGTAGGACTGTTCCAATGGCCCATTCGAGGGCATGTGTCGATTCGTCACTCAGATCTGATGCAACCAGATATTTTCGCAGACGGTGGTGTTCCTCCTCGGCTTGCTGAATAATCTTGTTGTAGTCGCCACGATAAATCATGCGGATAGCGCGGTGAGACTCAGGGGTGGAGATAATGCCTGACATCGAGCAGGAAAGCTTTTGAGCCCGCTTGATATCATCCATGTCTGCCTCCTCATCTGAATCGTTTGCAGAAGCCACTGTTGACATTTGATCGTAAGCAGTCTTAGGATGCACACCGCCGCCTTTGTTTAACCGCGTGTTCTCGCCCAGTGGAGTGGTAATCTTTATTTCTGGCTCATCGAGTAGAGAACGGTACTTAGGTTGCTTTGCTGCAACTGTTGTCCCTGGTACCAAGTTAGCATCACCGACTTGAGGTGAGACGAGGGGAGGGTTAGCTTACGCTCCTCCTCTGCAGCAGCGAGAAGACTCATTGATTTTCGTCGCTCCTTATTCGGATCGTCTGCCGACCCACCGATTGCATCGGGGTTAAGTGACCTGGGGGCCTTCTTACGACCACGATCTTCATCATCGGATGAGTACGCCTCGTCCTCCTCACTTGAGCCAAGGTGCTCGCCATCAGGGCTTAGGTAGTCTTTGATCATCCTTCCGCTCTGTGCATCCTCGCGGTTACGCCTGGGCAGCTGAGACAAGCTGCCGCCTGCGTACGCTAGGTTGGCATCAGATAACCTTCGATATGCGTTGCTGATATCCACAATTCGGCCATCATCAAGCATGGCCTTACCTGGCGCCAATACTTGCGTTACAGGAGCTGGAGACCTGGACCTTGAACCCAGCCGATTGTGAGGAGATTTTGACTTCTGACTGCTGCTGCTACCGCCAAACCAGGAACGCCTACCATCGCTTTCTCCGGGGATTTGCAGGCCGCTGAGATCGGCGTTGCGGAGTGCCTCACTCAGAGCATTCGCAGATGGCTTCCTGCCACCCTGCGTATTTCTCTTGGGAAGTTGTTGGCCGCTATTGCGCGTAATAATATCTGAAAATTGATACCCGGCGGTAGGGTCATTGCGTGCAGCAGCTGCTCTAGGTCCAAAATCGACGGGTTTCGAGGCTGCATCAGAGAAGCTGCGAGTGTGCCCGACGCCACTGGGCGCGAGAGTTGCTTTGGTCATGACCGGAGAATTAGGAGTCGTGCTGGTCCCGGAAGGCCTCGAGGGTCCAGCGAGGGGGGTATCAGTATCCAACATGCTTCGGTATTTTGGCGGCGGGGGAGAACTGGTGTCCAGCATACTCCGCACAGTCTGCCGTGGCGAGCTTGGTGTTGGCTGATCGTCGACATCCAACATACTCCGAACGGGAGATCGAGGGGTAGCATAGGGTGAAGCAGATCGCATGGCTCCTGGCATGGATGGCTCAGGGCGAGGTCGATTCTCGAGCAAGGCGAGAACCTCCTTGCGCTCCATATCGAGCATAGCCTCGATGCTCATGGGTTGCTGGTTGTGCGACATGATGACGGCAAATTCGAATCGAGATGTTGGTATTCAGGTAATAGGCAAGGTTTGTAAGAAGGGTGAGATGCGACGAGAGCTCAACCAAGCCGGTGTCGAGGATTGCGCCCACAAAGATGAATAGTCTGGTGGGGGTTCCGCAGGTAGATGTTAGAGATGCCTATGCAAATGTGATACAAGGTGGCATTGCGCGTGGTCAAGAATGAATGCGTATATGTCCTAGCGTCTGTCAAATCGGCTGGGTTATAATCGGTGGTGATGTCGGTAAGCGTCAAGATAAACGATAGTGTTCGAACTCGGGGCGGTACGTCAGAGGCTACTCGGTGAAGCTGGTGAGTGCCCAATAGCGGCGTAATGTTCTCAGTTCGCAAGGTCGCGATACCAAAAAGAACAGCGGAGGCAGTTATACGGGGGTCAATGGAGTGGTAATTCTTGCTTCGTTGTGTGACGGGGATAATGAAGCTGAGTATGAAGAGGAAGAGGAGAGAAGAGGGGAGAGGAGAAAGGTTGACGTGCACTTGTACTGTAGCGGTAGCGGCAGTGGCAGTGGCAGTGGGATCTACCTTATGGAAGGTAGGTTCTGGGGAAGTAGTGGCGTGGAGTCTAGAGTTTACTGGTGTTTGAGCCCAGAGCCCAGACCGAAGCGGCGCAGCAACCCCCAATTTGGGTCACAGAAGTGTGGAAGATCACCGCCCGGGTTAGTGGGGTAGACGCAGCTACACACCTCCAGCTACCTAGGATGGAATACGATGGATGAAAACAGTCGGGAAGGCTTATTATCAAGCTTAAATGCAGGAAGCTCAGAAAAAGGGTAGGCAACAGACGGCGTGAATTAACTCTTGATATATCACCGCTCTTCACAACAAATCATACCAAACATTGACGCTATCTCGGACTGTTTCTTCCCTCCGTGTGTACAACTTTTGCCCTGAAGTTGGGCACTAACTTAAAGATGGATCCGACTAACATTTTAAGGTCAGTGCCTGTGACAACCCTCATTATGGTAGTGATGTGCGTAAGACGTCGGTTAAAGCATTTTAAAAAGTGGACGGTGTCACCACTACTGCGTGAGGTTAATCGATATCAACTCACCAGCCGAAATTACAGAAGCCCAAAGGGTATGCTTGGATGACGAGAAAGAAAAAAGACATAGTCCAATGGGGTCTTTGCTTTTGATGACTCAACAGAGTTTCCAAGTTCAAGCCGACCTGCTCAACCCCAAATGAGGCCTCCCTTGACCAAACTATCGAGTGATTGTGTCGTCATGTGAAAGCATCATTCTGCCACCCCATAATCGAAGTTTCATCATTGGACAATGATTTCTTACCGGCGTCTGATTCGATCTGGGGCTCTAGGAGAATGGAATGATAATCTATTCATAACTATGATGCCCCGCGTAAAAAGAATCTCCAGAGTTATGCACATCAGCCCTGTTGATCCATAAATCCCAACTCGGTCGTGTTCATATGCACTCAACTATCAATCAATTTATCTTGCTGGGTAAGCATAATCAGCATTGATAGAAGGACCGAATGTCTCCATATCTTGTTGAGCCTCGTCTGCTACTCATATTTAAGCGAGTTTTGTTTCGCTACGAATTGTGAATATTTGTCAAAGCATTCCGATTCGGGTACCGTTTCAGTCCGGATCCGGATCCGGGCTCTCGGTACCTACCGAGGTTTCTTCCGATATATTCGGCTTCCGTTCCCACCATACGACGGCGCCAATGAGAGAATACGCACAGCCCCAAACCATGCTTTGACTCACTCATATAACGACGCTGAAGCAGTCACAATTTTGCTACAGTGCCATATTGTTGAACTTGGAGATTCGGGACAGTCTGTGGACTCCTCTGAATGACAAGTTGAGCACTACCTTAGGTACAGTAACATTAAATGCGTCTTTTCATCAGTGTCTTGATATAGTTACATATTTTGCACATCTACTATACATCCAGAAGACCAGGCGTTCCATTTGCACCTCGTCTAAATCTACATCTTCTTCTTGACCTTGAGCTTGTTGGATCCAACATTAGCTCGTGCCGCTGTACCCAGCTTATGCACCTGCTTTCGCTTTTCCCACACACCCGAACGCCCCTCAACCACTGCAACGATCTCCTCAGCAATCCTGTATGGGAACTGCTTACGTCCACTGCCCTTGGAAGGCTTCTTGTTGATCACGTCAAGAATCCACTTGAACGCTACTCGTCGTCTCTGCCTCACACCCAGGGGTACGGGAAGTTCAAGTGCACGGCCACCACCACCGGCGCCGGCCACGTTGCGAATTTTGAGGAGAGGCGCCACCGAGTCCACGGCAACTGTGATGTACAGGATTGGGTTGAGAGGGAGATGTGAGGCCGGGGGGGTTCCGGGTAGTAGAGGATATTTCGGGCTATAGATCGGAGGTGGTGCGGTTCGGAGGTAGTTCATGACAATGGCCATATTCTAATTCATCAATGGATTAACCAATTGCCTCCATTTTCATTCCATAGACGAAACTTACTCGTTGAGCAACGCTGAGCTTACCATCCCTCATGAGGAGCCGGGTAATCTGCTCCAACACAGGGTGGTAGCGTTTCTTCAGATTGAACCCTTGCGGCCACGGCCTTTTGGGGAGGCCAAACTTGTGTCCTGGGTTTTGCATCTCTGTGCTGTCCGTAGTCTCCAACTCGGACTTCTCTGCTGCTGCAACGAGAGCTTCAGCCTTCTCGGCCGAAGGAATAGTACCCTCTCGGTAAAGAACATCCTCCTGTGCCGGTGTCAAGCCACCCTCAGCACCCCCGAATGAGCTGGTTTGTGTACGGCCACCGAAAAACAATTGTTCAAGCGTTGCATCGTCAATAACCTCGGCACTGGACGTCACCTATATCGCAGCTCATTAGCTGCGAGACATGGAAGCTTTTGAACCAAGTCCTACCTCAACCTCTCCGTATTCTGCTGTCGGCACTTCCTCCTTCAATTCTGATTCAGCGTGGGAGTTCTGAGCCTCTTGAGAGTTATCAATTGCCTTCGGAGGATGATCGTTTCCTTGGCTCGAATACCATCTGTTGCGCGGAAGAGACTGGATGAATGGGGCCGATCGAGGGGCGACAGGTCTCGACCGAATTGCGAGAGCTCTGCATGCGCCCCAAATATTCGTTCTTGGAGACATGACTGAGCTCCGCGTTGCTAGCAACGTTCTTGGAGTAGGAATTATAACAGCCTCGTGGCTCTTGTGATCCGATTGTTAGTCTGATTCGCGATGCAAAATTCCCAGAATGACGGATAAGCAATAATCCGAGAGACGATTGGCTTACATAACCATATCTGAACTTCAATATCAACAACACTCCAGGCAAGCGAGACAGGAGTTGGAGCATTTGAATTCACATTGACTCGATATTCTGGAACGGGAGTTATGTGTAGTCATGTCTTGTAGTTCTAAAGGATGGAAGTGCTCGTGGCTGAACTTGAGCTCGACTCTTGCGAAACGAAATCATCGAGCTGCTTGGTTTGGACACGAAACCAGCTCCCAATGGTTATGGTAGCAAATGATGTCCATCCTGGAGCCATTGTTGCCCTTCTCTTGCCAGAAATCAATTATGCAGCTTAATCCAGCTACCCAACTGATACTAGGTGGGTGTTCATAACACAAGTGATGTCGCACCGAACCTCATTCTTATGCTGTGAAATACCGAGGCCGGATCGACAATAGAGCAGAAACCAGTCGGCATTTATAAACTGCCGTTTCATGTGACTTGCTCATGCTGTCCTACCTACGCTGTGACTGACCGTGGCTGTACCGAGGGTGGGGGTACACAACATTGGTTGAGTATGAACTTCCCCTTCAGGAGGGAACTATATATGACAAAACGACGTTGAGGACTTTCGGAGCCTCCATTCGCTGACTTTATAGCATAGGAATGCTGCGAGATACGCTGATAGGTCCTGAAACAAACCCCCTTTGACCTCACAGCAAGGAATTTGCTCGCGTATTCTTTGGAAATACTCATTACTGAACGCCCCAAATACTAAAGGATCGAATCAAACTGTATAGTTCTAAAAGTCTCCGTCTGCTGTCATACGAGCTTTTGTAAACCTTCACATGAGGGCTCATTAGCAGAGACCCTCAGTGTAACCGACTCCGTCAAACACCAAACAAGAACTGGAATAACCGACATATCCTACCCTTTCCTCAAGTCATACATGGAAACATCAGACTTTCGCCCTCCAGCCCAACCCATAAAATACAATCCAACGTCTTGAACAAGCGGTCAATTGTTCCAAGCGCTGAGAGCATGGTGAACACAACCTTGCCCGTTTCGTAAGTTTTGTTACCAAACTCCAGGTGCTTGATTCGAAGAGAGGTAAGACCAAAAGAAAATCATAATAACACAAGAAAGATAACTCCTTCGTTCATAAGTGGCCAGACCACCATTTTAGTAGATGTCAGTGAGGCTTGAATAGGTCAAGCATATGAAAAGGAGTGACCCCCACATCGTAAGTCTACCAACCCCATTGCTGGGTGGGAGAACTAGACTCAGATCCAGTCAACCACTTGACGGCACACTCGGCAGCATCTTCTCTGGCATTGTTGAGATTCTTGCCGTCATACCAGAAACGAGCTGCGAGAGTCTTGCCATGGACAGTCACTCTGCTGGACCAGGCAGTTCGGCCACCTATAAGAATGTGAGCTCAGGACCAGAACATTTAAGTCATCTTTCATGACTAGCATACCTCGACGATCTGACACAATTTGAAAAACCGGGGGACGCAACTGAGCATCTCGGCAAACACCTGATCAGTAGTTAGAATGTAGAGTTTGTGCCAAGGGGAGGGTGGGGGTTTCCATACTGTCGAGCTGATCTTGCCAGGGGCCAGTAGGAGTGGCAGATTGAACCTCCATTGCGATTTTGGACTGTTTGTAACAGGTGGGGATTGGTGTAAGATAGTTGGCCGAAGAAACTGCTTTTTCTGAGACCAGAGAGTTGAAGTTGAAGAAGGTTGGTGTACCAGATCTGAATGACCAAGGATGTAATGAAGCCTACTTAAGAACAGATTCGAAGCTGAGACAACAGATGAGAATACCAAGGGAGGAGATGATGAGCTTTATACGTTCAGATGGACCAAGCTGTACGTAGCCACAGTGTCAGAATACGGCGGGTGTGAGGTTTTCCAAGAACAGGGCGGCAACAGGTATCCTGTAGAGTTGCCCAACGCGTGATGTAGTTGAGAGGCCCGAAAGGTAAGACGAAGGCTAACGGACAGACAGGTTGGGCCCAGGATTCCGGGACGATGATGTGGCAGGATAGGATTAGATGCCGTTCAATGGGAAGGGTGACCGAGGCGGCAATGCAGGCTTCAAGTAGACGAGAAAAAAAGCTTGTGTGAGGCTAAGTTGCAGATGATCAAAGATCAGAGGTTTGAGGAGACTGGAGTATATGGCAATGCAATGCAGGTAAATTAGTTCAGTACAGTCACGGAGAGGAGATGGAGAGCAAGGGACAAGAGAGTAGATTTCGGAGAAGTTATAAACAATTAGTATGAAGGATGCAAGCCATTATGTGAGCTTGTGCTTTGACGAGGAGGTGGGAAGGATTGACAAGCGAAACCTCAAAAAAGAAAGACCTGAAGTTTCTGCTGGCAAGCAAGCAAGCAAGCAAGCAAGCAACTAACTAACTAACTAACTAACTAACTAACTAACTACGAAGTACGGAGTAAGCGTACGTACTATTCATCAATACGCACTACTAGACTATGTATGGCCCTGGGAACTTGGTAGATGGGGCTCCAAGTTGGGTTTGCTTTTTCTAGCCCCTTGGAGGAATTGGAAAGGGTGGGATCTGGTACATTGGGTCCGAGTTCACGATGGGTGTGTGTGAAGTCGTTTTGACCTCAGAATGGGCCGTGCCGGCTCCCGTCAGTCTAAAGGCGGATGGCAACGGGAACGGTAACTGCAACGGCAAAACGCAAAGGCAACGGGTGCGGGAGCGGGTAGAAAGGCGAAGTGCTGAAGGTGTTGTACATACACATAGCGAATCCGTCAACTGAGGCCTGACGAGGCCGGCCTGGAGGAGACAAGCGAAGACCTGTGAATGTGCGCCCAAGGATACGGGGACAACTGGGAATGGAAGCAAAAAAGAAAGGAAAACAAGGGGGCGTGCGGTCCAAGTCACTTTCGAGGGCGTCGATAATAAGAGGCTCGTCTCGTGGCCGTGGAGCTTGTTCCGTCTGCTAGGCGTAAATGTGCAAGGGGATAGTCAAGAAATTGGGACCAAGATCACAGCGGGTATGTACGCGCTCGTGCATCCTTGTTGTGGTTAACTAAGCTAAGAGCGAGCTTGATTTGGAAAGGCTGAAGGTTACTGGCACGCTGGACCAGGGAGGAAAAAGCAAAGGGAAAAGTACGGACACATAGAGCAGAGCAGAGCAGAGCAGAGCAGAGCAGAGCAGAGTACATACATGCGTATGGAGTAGAGCGAAGCAAAACTGGCTGGATGGTAGACGCCCAACACCAAGGATAATAGTAATACATACACAATGATTGAGGAGACAAGAAAAGAAAAAACCACCATGAGGCTGACCAGCCATGACGGTCACGGAATAAACACGAAGCAGGAGACCACGTCCTGTGCTTAGGTGGCTTTGGAAACGCGAAAAGAGATGACTAGGAGAGAATACTACCTACCAATCGAGTGTGACGCAGAGGATTCTCCTTTCTAGTGGTGATGATGTGCAGGATGAGGTGTCATGCTTGAGATGATGTCGCACACGAGCATCAAGTGCAGTTTTCCATCTGC
Source organism: Fusarium sacchari (assembly GCA_017165645.1). Taxonomy (NCBI): domain Eukaryota; kingdom Fungi; phylum Ascomycota; class Sordariomycetes; order Hypocreales; family Nectriaceae; genus Fusarium; species Fusarium sacchari. Next base: position 1,615,955 of record JADANP010000006.1, read on the forward strand.
AGGCACGCGACAGGACCGGGAGAGTGCCCGAGTATTACATATATACTATGTAACTATACGTGATCGTTGGGCGTCTGTTTTGAGGAGGAGATTTGGGCAAAAGTTGATGAGAAAACAACCCCTGTTGGCACATACATACATACATACATAGTATGGCATCAAGTTGAGATAACATTTTAACATGGCCACGTCAAGCGAAAGCTTCAGCCAGCATCTTGAGGCAGAAGCCAGCTGAGGCAGGGCAGCCCAGTCCAGCTCAGGGGATCAAGACAGGCGGCCAATAGGCCTTGTTGGCTAAAAGCCGAAATCGTCAAGGATTTACTGTACATACTGTATTTTGTCGATGCAAAGTCTACCACTACGAGATCTGCTTTATTATGAACAACAGGCAGGCAAACAAAGGGCAAAGAAAAGACTCGGAAAAGGCTGAGGGAGGGCCAAGGACAAAGAAGGACTCGTACGTGGCATCCGTGGCTTTGGCCTTGGACTGTTTAATCAGTACTGTACAGTACCTACGTTGTGCTCTCCTCCTTTCTTATGTCTCATCTCGTTTGTCTCTGACAGTTCGTAAAATTTGACGTCGTCCTTTTTGTTTCTTTTTCTTTTTTCTTTTGTTTGCTGATGAAGGATGGATGGATGTGCTGTGGAGTTGCAAAGATCACCGTCATAGCCTGCCTAGCCCTAGCCTGCCATGATCCCGGCTTTCAGCAGCATTGATCCAGCGAGAACTAGGCCCTTGAAAGTTGAATGCTCCCCTAGCCAGGAGCCAAGGAGCCCGGATCTATCGAGGGCTTGTGGGGGGGGGGACCTCGAGTTCTCTCCACTGACCATCCGCTATCAAGGGGTGCTTTTGCCTTGGACTAAGCCCCCAAGGCACTAAAGCAAGCCCGATGAGATGGTGACATGTGACCTAGTGTCAAGCTCTACAGCACTAGCTCGTGTCTTCCATCACCAGAGCTCTGACTCCGTCAAACAAAGCAACAATGCGTCCTTCACCCTCGCTAAGATCAATATAATCTCCTTTCTAAACCCCGATCGCTAGTTGGCCTCTCCCGACACATGAACCAACGTTGGATCAAGTATCACTACTGCAGCCATCAACTACCGGGGTCTTTGCGCATTGGTCTTGCGTTCTTTGGCTACACCAGGCTGCTCACAGGGCAGTGGACAAAACCCGGTTGGTACCTACATATCATGACATGGGCGGCACTATTATGCAGTAGCTCGGAGATGATCTTGGTGTACATCCTCTCATCCTCTGGATTTTCATGGCCATTGTGAGGGCGAGGGATAGATTAGCCGCGTCTTGCGACTGACATCAGGACCCTGGACGATCTACTATTACCTGATCACCAAACTACTGTACTAGCCACAAACCTCACTCGCACTGATCTAGTGGTTCTCGACTTCATGACTGTTCGGGTGTCATCGAGCGTTTCTTGATTCACTAGATTCTGAGCCAATTATTCGGCCGATGTTTACAGAACAACACTGGTGCCTTCGGAGCGCGGAGATAAGTACCGTAGTAGTCCTTGACCATACATTTTGGTCAAAGTGCATTCAAATTGATGACAAGCGACTTGCAGAAGCCCCAAGCGCGTCAATCTCAAAGTGCCGGAGGACTTGTTAGTGGCCACTGCGTTTCTGACGCTCCTGTTTGACTGCCGAACCCGCTACGTCCACCTCTACCGGGAAACTGGCCTATTCCAGACTTGAAGACTTGAAGCTGATGACATATCGGACCCCTGCATACAACTTGACCATGAACTAGCCTTTCACTTCAAGCTTTTCCACGAGTCTATTCAGACTAGCACATGCTAGCATTCGCTTCAGTCCGATGTTGGTGTCTTTTTATGTCGTATCGTCGACTCCGGGCCCGAGCCTTGTCTGATGCTGACTGCAAGTGTCTGACTCGACTACCCTGGCCAGACTCGCTATGTTCAAGGCGGTGGTAACGCAGATGGGAGCTTGAAGAGACTGGCCCGGTTCACTTATGCAGTAAAGGTACAAACCCGATTGTATGAAATTGCTGTACATCTGGGGACAACATAGTTTTCTCGCTCTGTTTCCACATTTGACGCGACAACAAAGCCAAAATACTTACGGAACCTTACATACTGGTACATACCTACCTACATACTGGAGACCAGTCAACAAAGCGACGAACGAGCCGTGCCGGTTTTAGTGTCCCAGCTGCAGCGGTTCAACCCCACGCCAACACAACCCCCATCCCACGCTTCAGAGCACTTTAGCAGGAACTGTTGTCAGCTTGGGCACTGACCGGTGTCTCGCCTGTTACTAAATCGAGTATATGTAGATTCAGCGTGGCAGACCGGTCAAAGACTTTGCCGCAATGCAGTGTCTTTGACCCGGGTTTGCCATCTCTCAGAGCCTTATGGATCAGTCACGCAGAGCAGGGGAATCGTGATGAGACTACGTACCGCACCTTATCCTTGACAGAGACACACACACAGACAACCAGACAAACATTGCATGAGCTTGTGTGACGAGCCGGCGAGCTCCTCCTGATCCGGCTATTGTACTATCGGGTGCTGGCCGCGCCTATCATGCTGGCCTCATCAGCCAACCACTCTCATGGAATTTCAACAACAGGCTCCACAATGAGCTTGCTCTTCACTCACCGGTCGAAAACGTGACGTAGATGGAATGTGAAATGCTACAATGTGACCTCGCATCAAGCCATCTTCTTCCCTCCTTGCCTCCTTGCATGCCGTACAGCACTGCACCTCGCCGTTTTAGACCACGATGCTGCTGTGCGACTTTGTCCTACAGACTGATGATAGCCTTTCTCTTCTCAGCCTTGGCATTGTTCTCAGTATGTAACTATCCTTGATATTGATAAGCAGCCTTCCAAATATCTGGGAGAATCAAGGCCCAAAGTTATGAGGTTGAGTGCAGTGCACACATACACAGAGCGAGGTATTTGGCCGAGCCTGGACACTGACCATCTATTTCGCCGAATCGCCATCACCTGCTGTCAACGCTGCGAAACATGAATTGATGCACAAAGCAATTGCATTCGCTCTTGAATAAGTCTCCATCACAGACAGAACAGCTTGATTACAGCCACAAGAGGTTGCCTGATGCCCGAGCTGGTGCTTCGACTTCACTTACCGGTAAGACAGCCTGCAGGTATCTCGTCCAACACCACCACGATGATCTTATTACGCAAACTCATGATACATATCCGTGGTGTTGGTGTACTGGGCGTACAAAGTGAGGAAGTGAGAGAATGTTATTGTCGAGACAACGCCGAATTCCCGAGCGAGAGTTCATGCAGCTGTTTATCGTTCCGAGATCATGGAGCAGCAACGAACTCGAAAACTCCTTTGCGTTCAAACCGTCTGTGACTCATTTGACGAAGCTTTATCGAGCTGAAAACTTAGTCCTGGCTACAGGAGCTGATCCCTTCATTTTGAAAGCCGACGGTTTGTCACAACGGCCAGTTCGTGAGGTCAATGAACGGAGGGTTGTCTATACCCTTCGGTAACACGCTGTTTCGTATTGAGCTATGGTTATGCGCTGATGTCTAGAGTTTCGTGTTGTCATTTCGTCCCAAGTTTGTTCGTTTTGCCACGAGAGGCTCTTGACAAGGCACTAGCCAGACTGAAAAACATTAGGATTGTATGAATAGTTATTTTTGAAGAACTTACAGAGATGCCTGCAGAGGATCCAAGCTTATGGAAATTCTCCTAGCGGAATAGGCACTTATACCATGCCATATTTATCTTTGTTATCACATACGTCCTATTTGTTCATGGGAAGTCCCTCAGGGAGCACGGAACTCGGACTTAAAAAGAGAGTGCTAAAGTAAACTTAGTAAAGAATCCCCTAAACTTGGGTTAATTTGTCTAAATATTTTTATTATCTAGGATCCAGGTCCCAAGTATCCTTTGTTCCCTCAGGAACGGCCACTCTCTTGGGATTTTTTGGGGGTGGTACAGGCAGTGTAGGTTCCTTGTTTTGAAACAACACGAAAGACAGATCATTTTGGTACGAACGTGTTTGATGATCGTAGAGTGTATTTTCTGATCAAGGAGCGATGATATTTGAGTGTGGTTGTGAAGCTGAAAAGTGTAAGAGCTGAAATGAGAATGGGTTTCCCGCAATAACGGCACGACAGGTGCACTGAATTAGTAGATACCTACCTAGGTAAGGTACCTTGGATCAGATAACTATCTCCCGAAGCTGAGGTAACTTAGTACCTCTCTACTAAACTACGATGGAAGTCACCACTACATATGCCGTTCATTGACCTCAAGAGATGGCCCTTATGGCAGGCAAATCGTCGGATACCAAAAGGAAGGGATCAGCTTCTGTACGTAAAAGTCTCCAGACGAGCCATTGACTTGGCCAGGGGAGAAAAGAAAAGCCAGGGCCTTGACAAAAAGACTTGGGTAAATTAGCATAGGTTTAGGATGCATTTTACTTTATTTATTTTGACATTCTGTATTACCTAAAGTCTGATACACTCTTGCTCCCCGAGGTTTACTGGTGGGTAAAAACAAGGCGGTTTTTGACTCTAATTCCCATGCTTGTTCCATTGTACTCCATAACAGTCAATGTCCCTCGGTCCGACAGTGGCTCCGCATATAAACTCTCGACCCCATATGTCATTCGATTGTTTTGATTCCCCAAACCACCTTATGTAATGGTCATGATGGAGTTTGCAGCAGGTCTCTGGATATACTTCAGCCTATGGGCATCTGGTGATCATCGTCAACTCTACCAAACAATCAAAGCCTCGATTCTAAACCCCTTCGCGAAGAAAGCACAATTCATTAGTGTCATCTGCCAAGCGTCTCTTCTGTTGAGCATACGTCACTAGAAACTCAACACCACGGTTCTCTAGGAAGAAAGACTGTCGATCTCCCCACACAAACTCCGCAAATCTCCGGATTCCCAGGGTTGCCCTACTTTCTCAAGGCCTGAAAGTCCAATTCTCTGGTGTTATTTGACGCCGTGGTATCGCCGAGTTTAGTTCAAGTGAAGCCTTCTTGGGCTTCTCATGACGATGTTACCCTTCCCCTCACTAATTGTCGGGGCGACAGGAGAGAGTATGGGACGTTGTAATGGGCTTATATAGTTCAGTGGCTCCACGATTCTGATGATTCATCTGCATGTAACCGTTGCAGAGTACATCATGAAGTTCTCACTTTTCTTGACGGCTGGCTCTCTTGCCTGGGCCAAGCCATCGACTCCAAAGCTTGACTATAACCGCGCTCCCCCAAATCTCAGCACTCTGGCCAATCTGACCATCTACAGCACATGGCGTCCTCGAGCTCACGTACTCCCTCCTACTGGACAGATTGGGGATCCTTGCATGCACTACACTGACCCCAAAACTGGACTCTTCCACGTTGGATATCTCCATGAGGGTGCTGCGGGTGCTACGACAGATGATCTCGTGACATATCGAGATCTCAACCCTGGAGGCGCTCCTTTCATCCGGGCTGGAGGTCTAAATGATCCGGTGGCAGTTTTTGACGGATCCGTTATACCCAGGGGCATCAATGGCACGCCTACGCTCTTCTACACCTCTGTATCTTACCTCCCCATCCATTGGACCATCAACTACACTCGCGGAAGTGAGACGCAGTCCCTCGCTGTGTCAAAGGATGGAGGCCGTAACTTCACAAAGCTACGACAGGGCCCTGCGATCCCAGCACCTCCGTTTGCTCTCAACGTGACGGCCTTCCGTGATCCCTTCGTTTTCCAGAACAAAGATCTTGACAGCCTTCTCGAAAGCGAGTCAGGAACCTGGTATAGCGTCATTTCTGGCGGTGTCCATCAAAAGGGTCCTAGTATGTTTCTTTATCGTCAGCACGACCCGGAGTTTCAATATTGGGAGTATCTTGGCGAGTGGTGGCATGAGAAAGCCAACACTACCTGGGGTGATGGTCTCTGGGCAGGACGCTACGGTTTCAACTTTGAAGTGGCCAATGTATTCAGTATTGATGAGAAGGGGTATGACTCTGATGGCGAGACATTCATCACCTTTGGAGCGGAGTGGCAGGAAAAGCCTATTGTTCCCCAGGTGTCGTCTTTCCGCGACATGCTGTGGGCTGCAGGAAACATATCCCTCGACAACGGAAAGCCAAGGTTCACTCCTTCAATGGTTGGCAAACTTGACTGGGGACGATCGGCTTACGCCGCGGCTGGCAAATACCTCCCTTCGGACTCAAAGGCATCTTCCAAGAGCGGTGCACCAGATCGATTCATCAGCTACCTTTGGCTCACTGGAGATTACTACGGTGATCTTAAGTATTTCCCTACTCCTCAGCAGAATTGGACTGGGTCTCTTCTCCTTCCTAGAGAGCTCACCGTCGGTAAGATCAGTAACGTCGTCGATAATGAACTTTCACGCGAAGAAGGATCCTGGCGTGTTGAGAGAAACGAGTCTGGCGTTTTGGAACTTGCTACTCTGAAGCAAGTTATTGCTCGGGAGCCTATGGCTGAGTTCACCAAGAAGACGTCTTTTGTTGAACCGGGCCGAAACATCAGCAAGGCTGGATCAGCTCCATTCGAACGTAACCCGGAGTCCAAGTTTTACGTTCTCAAGAGCTCTATCTCATTCCCCAAATCTGCTCGCGACTCGGAGCTCAAGGCTGGTTTCCAGATTTTGGCTTCTGATAAGGAGGCCACCACTATATACTACCAGTTCTCCAACGAGTCTATCATCATCGATCGCAGCAATACTAGTGCTGCGGCCCTTACAACTAGCGACATTGACGCTCGTCCTGAAGCTGGTCGACTCCGTCTTTTTGATGTCCTTGTTGGTGATGAGGAGGAAATCGAGACACTGGATCTTACTATTGTCGTGGATAATGCCATCGTTGAGGTCCATGCCAACGATCGATTTGGAGTTGCCACCTGGGCTCGGTAAGCTGGAATATTCCCTGATGCTGTGATACTTGCTAACTTTTTAGTTCTTGGTATGCGGATTCGACCGGCGTTCGCTTCTTCCATCAGGGAAGCGGTGAAGTTTCTTTCAGCAATGTGACGATTTATGAGGGTCTTGCGGATGCTTGGCCCGAGAGAAAGCGATAGGGATATAGCCTCTGATTGTATTATTATGAACACACTGCATTGGACTTTGGGCCCATTCTTGCGTTTTTACATGCTGCTTTGTGCATAATTCGGCGTGGTTAGGTTACAAGTTGATACTTGAACCTATGTACCTCTATATGAACCAAAGGTAATTAATTTACTTTTTTTTTTATCACGGCTTGAGTTATTAGACTATTACATAAATCGTTGACCACTTACGCATCAACTCACACACCTCGAAGTCCTCTGTGAACCCGCTATGTGTAAAGGAAAGATGCTATAGTGAAAGTCGTTTTCGATGAGTAATTTCGTCAGTGGATGACAATGGCTAAGCATTTAGTCGCGGAACGATGAGTGCCAGGAAAACTACCTATAATGCTGATGATACATAAGGGTAACCTTGCTTCCAAACAGGGCATCTTTCTAGAATCAAGGAACAGAAGATCTTCCAGCTTGTGTACCAAGTACAGCTTGTGGATGCTTCATAATCGTCGTGACCGATGCAAATGTGGTGGTAGTCGGGGAACCCTTTCTCTCTCCTCTCCCGTGTCTGGGATCTCAGCATCAGGGGCAAAGGTCTATCTATTTCGCAAGAGGGGAGATGCCCGGAGGCGCTCTCTGGCAACCTCTGCCACCCGCAGGATCCTCACATCGGTATTGGCCCTTAGTTCTTCAACAATTGTTCAGGAAGAATTTACAAGAAAATTTTGGCACAAGGCTTCTGCTCAATAGGAGCAACGACTCGGTACCGCTTGGCGGACAGAGACCAGCAACTGATCTGGGTTTCGGGGCTTGTATCATAAGGTACTCGGGCTGTTATCTGATAATGCTTTTCAGTGTCGGGTTTGATTACAAGTACAACTCATCTCTATTAGAGAGGTTCAGATATAAGATCAGGCTATCCATTTCGCGCAAACAAAGTCCGATTATTCTATAAACTCATCTATATACGAGCACGCTCAGTTACAGTAATACTTTTTACAGCTTAGATTCCTCGATGCGACGACCAGTCTCGTCAAAGTTAATCTTCTTGCCCGAGTTGAGCGACTCCTGGAGTGCACAACCAATCTTGACGGCCTGAACAGCACCAGTAAGTTTGAATGGTAGCTTGTTGTTGTCAAGCACTGAAGATGTGAATTCATTGGCTTCTGTGACGAAGGCGTGCTCGAAACGACCATAGTAGTCGCCAGGAATCTGTCGGCGCACACCGGTTGCCTCGTGCATCTCAACAAGGTTACCAACTGGGTTGGCATTGATAGCGAGCTTGCCTTCAGTACCTATAACCTCTGTCATGTCGTGCTGACCAGCAGCCATCATGCGCGAAGAGTAGAAGTATGCAACTTTGCCGCCCCAGAACTCGACGATGCCAACGCCATTGTCTACATCCTTGTGCTTTCGCAACTCAGGCTGAACAGCAGTGATGCCAGTAGCAACAACAGACTTGACGATAGAGTCTTGGCCAAAGTACCACAAGGCAAGGTCGATATCGTGGATGTTACAGTCGACAAAGATACCGCCACTAAACTCGGCATAGGCAACGAAGAAACCGGATGGGTCAAGCTTATCGCAGGTTTGAGATCGGAATACGGAGGGACGACCGATAGCACCGCTGTCCATGCGATCAAAGGCATCGCGGTATGAGGCATCGAATCGACGGGAGAAACCACACATGACCTTGAGGTGAGGCTTCTTGGCAGCGGCGTCGACCACGGACTGGGACTGTTGAAGAACAAGGGTTAGTTAGAGTTCTTAATAAGCTTAATTTTTGAGGAGGGGGCGGGGACTAACGATCTCAACGCTGGTACTCAGAGGCTTCTCGCAAAGGACATGCTTATCAGCCTCAATGGCTTGAATGGCCTCTTCAGCATGAGCAGTAGTTACGGTAGCGACCACCACAGCCTGAAGACCGGGATGCTTCAGCATCTCCTGGTAGTCATTGTAGGTTGTGACACCCTCGAGGTGAACCTTGGCCCAGTCTGCCTCCTTCTGGACAGGGGTAAAGGCTGCAACGAGCTCAGCGCGGGGTGTTCTGTTGTGAAAGTTGAGAGCGTGACGAGCACCCATGCGGCCGAGGCCAGCAACGGCGACTTGGAGCTTAAGAGAGGCCATTGTGTTGAGAGAATAAAGACGTGATAGAGAAAGTATTAGGTTGAAGTTGTGTGTCCGTTGGGTTCTCGGAGCAGCAATGAGACTGAAGAGTTAAGAGCCGAGGGATGATGAGCACGAGCGAGCTCTCCTCCCTTATACCGTGAGCTTTCTCATTAATCTAGGTCTGGAATATTTACACCGATACTCGGAGCTCTCGCGGCATTGCTCGTTGTTTTCTCGAATCGTTCTCAACCCTAACACCACATTCAACTCGATTGGACAAACCCGCGTTGCATGAGTACATGATTCCTGCCAGTGGCTTGGAAAAGAAGTCACAAGATCTAAATTCTTCCGCTTTTCAGTCAAAATAGCATCATGGCCATTGGCTAGATCATCGACTCTTCTCATCTTAGACACACGATGCAGGTTGAAGATGAGTTGCTAGTGGAGAATACAAGTCAGATTTCTCCAAATGGAGTAATTAGCTACGAAGCGTCTATCGGGGCCTCCTACTGTAAATAGACCTGTAATTCGGAACCTTGACCCCTGAAGACCCCGCAAAGCATGGATCGCCTCCGCATTGCATTGCGGGTGAGGCTTAACTCTCCGAACCCCTCCTTGACTCAGAAGAAGAAGAAGACGTGATTGGAAAGATTGCCCGGAGGAGACAGAACTTCTCGTCATGGAAAATCTCGCCGTGGCTTCCGGCTGGGGAATTTCCTATTCCGTTGGCTTATTGGCTGGTAAATTAATTCGGTATGTTTCCTCGTCGAGATTATTCGGTTGTAACACAACACCACATCAGAAATCTCACGAGGATTCTTTTCTGTAGAATCCTCAATTAAGTCACCATATATCATATGGTACAAACGGACACGTTTATACTTCTCTGCAAATTAATTTCTCAGTCTCTCCCCACGCCTTGTTAGCGTGCCTCTTACAACTCTGATGATCCTTTCAACAGTCAGAGTTGCAGTATAGCTGACATTGCATACCATCATTGTTATCTCAGTCCAGCTTTTAAGCGAAACTAAATACGGATTTAATGAAACAAAGGCATCTTCCCACAATACAGTCCCGCTCGCATGCCTTCACATACAGTATGCCTATCACAAGCTTCACGAGCACCAGTCCTTGGGTTTTGGGTGTTTTAGACCATCTTAGGATGAAATTGTTTATTCTTAGGCTAACTTTTGAGGACTCATCACAACTTACCTAAACACACCCTAAGGTTTATAGAAAGTCCGTTCGTCGCCTTGCAAAATTCTTTGGGATACCAATTGGCTCGCCCGGTGAGGAGATTGTCCTAAGATTGTCTAAACTATGTAAAACCTATCCTAATTTACAAAATTTAGGTATCCTTAGGATGATATTTTCTAAATTATTTTAAACCCCGACTAAATTGAACAGACTTTTGTGAAGTTTGAGCCATTCAGTATGAGTCTATCACACCAACTGCAAGTTGCTATTTAACATCCCTGAGATAGGCATTCCAGCGTTATTCACATTCTCGGGAGATTCGGTCCAACCCCAAGCTTCCTTTAAATACTCTTGTCTGCAATGGCTGTTAGACTATTAAGTATCCGAGAGAATCTGGTTTCGACTTACACTGATCGATTCGGCCACCCAAATTGTACATCTGCTTTCTGCAGCATTCCATATAGGGCTTCCTGTTCAAACAAGTTATTGAATCGGTCACCCGCCATCGTGATAGCCAAGCAAGCGTATCTATAGGAATAAAATTAGCGAGGTGCTGTTACAAGGAGGAACGTTGGTCGCATACGCATAGCCCGTTGGATTCCGTTGGTTAGACTATTTTCCCGCTTTAGTAGGAACCTCAACATCAATAATGAAGTCTCACCTCAGCAACACCGCAGACCATCTTGACGGTCTTTCTGATCTCCTCATTTATTGACTTGGCCGCTTTCGCCTGCCCGGGACCCAATTTCGGTGTCCTAGGGTTGTGAGCTGCTAGCAGGACCTGGATAAGTAGATAATGGAGCACTCCTGTGACGACAGCATCATTGAGATACAGTGCTTGTGGGAAGATGCCAGGTGCATCAATGTTGATATACATCGGATGAAAGTGCCATGGCCTATCGGCCCACCATCGCTCTTGAGCCTCTTGTAACCTCTCCCATGCAGAGAAGCTCTGATCTTCAGACCCGTAACAGTAACGTAGACAAGCAGCACATTGCAAGATAGTTAAATTTGCAAAGGTGCAACATGTGTCATCGTTTTGGACAAGCCTAGAGATGTCTTCCAGGGCGAAATTTGGGTGAACAGGCCGAGCCTGCATAAAAGCCATGTGTATCTCTTGGCAAAGTTGTTAGCTTACATTACAACCAAAACTGAGGTGCCTGCTCACCTTGCCGTAGTGCAACCCAGAATGCCGCACGTCGTAGTCCAGTAAAGTCTAAGACCTTTTCTTGAGCTGCAACAAATACTCGAGTACCAACAAGATGTGATTCGCTACCCGTATCCGCAGACGTGAGGGGCACGTCGAGTTCCTCCATGTAGCGAAGAATGACAATGGCAGTGAGGAGATTTTCGTCCATGACAGCTGCAGAGCTGCTCAGGGCAGGGATAAGAGCATCGAGACAGTTCTGGTGATAACGATCGCCGACCAATCCATCAAACCCATCAATTCTGCTTAACCGTTTGGCAGAAGCCGCAAGCACTGCATTCATAAGTGGAGGGCATATGACTGCTCGACGCGGGACAATCGTAGCGAAATGCCTCTCGCTGTCACACAAATCGAAGAGCGGTGCCAACACGTGGATGAAGTTGTAAAATAACATTGCTTCTTGTGGATCCTCTAGTGGCCATCTCGGAGTATCCAAGTAAATACCTGAGATGGCTTCGGCAACATTGTCCACTGGAATTGAAAGGTCTGTTCCACGAGAGCTTGCGAGCGCTGCGGCAACTTGAGGGCTCCCCACACCGAGAACAATATCGCTACTGAGGATAGGGGATTCGATAGTGTGAGGTCCCAATAAAGCTGCGAAAGGTCCCACTGAATCAGATTTCTGACTTGGTGAGATAGCATCGCTAGGATCCGAGCGAGAGGTGTTCTTCCAATTCCCACTTGAAGATGGACTTAATGCTCGTTTCTTTGAAGGACGCTCCTGATCTAGATTGGAAGAAGAGTTCCTAGGGACTGAAGTCGAGCTGGATCTGTCCTGATCGGAGTAAGAAGTTGAATCATTTGATCGAATTGTCTCTAGAGACGCAAGGAGTGGTAAAGACTGGTTGTTGGCATCGTCGATATCACGTCCAATGTCGAAGTTTTCGAACGTTTCCAGGCTGTTCGAATCATGTATGTTTATGATGTCTGGGGTCTCATCAATAAAACTTAGAGCTCTGGTTGTCTTGACCCAGGGTTGGTCTTGAGAGAAATTGTAGTCTTTATTCTTGGCTTCAACAGCCTTTCCGGATCGTATACTTCGTGTGGTGAGCAACAGAAGTTAAGGACAGAAGTAGCACCATACCTCGGATTCAGACCATGACGGAATCTCACACTTAAACCTCGAACGCACTCAATATCGCTCTTTCGACAATTGGCACAAGAAGGTTTATCGTTGTCACCTGTTTCTTCGGATCAGTTTCCATTGTTAGAAGGTAAGGTATTGAGATACAAGCCACCACCGTTGGCAAAGTTAATGTAGAACTTACACTTGAGATGCCTATAGAAGTCGGCAGTCAGAACATACTGCTCCAGAGGACACAACAGAGCCTCGGGGAGCAAGAAAACACCGGACCTTGATGTAAAGGTACCAAAATAAACCAAGCAAAAGGTATCCTAAGCTTATGCCAATTTACCTAAGTCTTTTTGTCATTTAGGATCAAGGTCCTGAGTTTTCTTTCCTCCCCCCGCGGAGCAATCAGAAACGGGGAATATTTCCGAGATAGAGACTCACCTTTGCTTACAGACCTTGAACGGTAACTATCAGTCTACAGCCTCCACCTAGGGGCTATCGTAGCGGGGAGACTTACTGTACATGGATTAAGAGGCCTTGCTGTCTTAGTTGTCGTTGATAGAGACTCTGACATGATTCATAAGATAACTGTTACCAGGGGACAGCGGGTATCAATAACGAGAAGACAGCCCGTTCCAACCAAACTTTTGATGATGAGGAGGAGAATTGAGGGACGGAGCAAGAAGGAAGTATGACCCAGAGTTGATTAAAAGGGCAGTTGCCATTCTTGGTCAAAAAGGGCAGGCGCAGCTCGCTATAAGTGGGCACTGGACTGGCAGGCGAATCAGAGGCCAGCTGAATCCAATTAACCCCAAACTTTAACAACAGACTCCCTGAAGCTCACTGGAGAACAGGCTTCCCCATGGGGATGGCTTCAATCGGTAATCTGGGGACTGACGCACATCCGGAGTAGACGAGCTTAGCATGGTCTAGAATGCCAGCTCATCCAATCAATCGAGTCCTTGGCCTTGGGGATTCTGGTCTAAATGCCGCTCGTTAGTGTAATCCGGGGGGGGGGAGGCGTCAAGGCATTGAGACTGTGATCATGCTAACGTTGGTCATTCCACGTCTTTCTGAAAGGGAAATGTTTCATCCTCTCGTTACCATCAGCTACAGATGAATCAAGTTTTGGAGTAGCAAGGAGTATCAAGCCCGAATCCTGGTTTGGTGGTGTGCTTCACCTGGAGTGTTCAATATATAAGACCTTCGAATATCAGCTGAATTGCTTCTTTTTCCAGATCAGCATCGAATTCCATATTCCCATTCTTCAAACCTCTCTGGAAATCTTCAAAGATATCCAATAACTCCAATATAAGCTTCACACTACCACAACCCCAACCGGCATCATGTCCAAGGCTGATACCAAGGAACATCTCGAGCATCTCGAGGATACCGGTTCCCCAAATTCCATTCAAGAAGTCAACATCAACATCGACGATCTCGACTCTATCGAGCAGACCGAAACCGGCAAGTTCTCATGGCTAATCAGTATTACTGCTGCCATCGGTGGCATGCTGTTTGGTTATGATACTGGAATTATATCCGCTGTTCTTGTATGTTCTGCCTTTCTCTCTTATTCCGATCTGCTGCCTCAGATACTGACGTTGGATAAAGGTCTACATCCACCAAGACCTGGGCAAGACTCTTACATCTCAGGAGAAAGAACTCATCACCTCAATCACCTCTGGTGGTGCTTTTCTTGGTGCCATCTTTGCAGGTTGTTCCGCTGATCGTTACGGGCGAAAGGTTGCTATCTACGTGGGCTGTGTCCTCTTCACTGTCGGCGCCATCATCCAGGCCGCTTCTTTCTCAGTCGCTCAGATGACTGTTGGTCGTCTAATTGTTGGATTCGGCGTTGGCAGTGCTGCAATGATCATACCTCTCTACATTGCCGAGTGTGCACCGAGCAAGTATCGAGGACGTATGATCGGGCTTGATAATATGTCGATCACCGGTGGTCAACTGATTAGTTACGGAATTGGGGCCGCTTTTGCCAGCGTCTCATCTGGCTGGCGATACATGGTAGGCGGTGGTGCCATCCCTGCTATCGTGCTTGCGGCTCTTCTTCCATTCTGCCCTGAGTCTCCTCGTCAACTCATCTATCACGGAAAGCCTGAAGAGGCGGCCGCAGTCATCAGACGAATCTTTCCCAATGGTACCGAACAACAGGTTCAGGACAAGATCCGTCATATCACATACCACGTCAATGAGGCCAAGTCTCTTAACGCTGGCAAGTCTCAGTGGTGGGTGTTCAAGCAGCTCTATGTCAGCCCCGCATACTTCCGAGCTCTCGTATCTGCCTGTGGACTCATGGCTATCTCTCAGCTCAGCGGCTTCAACTCTCTCATGTACTACTCTCCTTTGTTGTTCTCTCTTGTTGGTTTCTCCAATCCAGTCGCTGTTGGTACTATCATTGCTGCCACAAACTTCATTTTCACATGGGTCAACCTCATGCTTGTTGACCGTGCCGGCCGCCGAAGGATTTTGATCTGCACAGTGCCTTTCATGGGTCTCGCTCTCGTTGTTGCTGCTGTGTGCTTCAAGTACATCCCCATCAACCACGATTTATCTCTGGCATCAGATGCTAAGATCGGCTGGCCTGCTATTGTGGTCCTTGTCAGCATGGTTATCTTTGTCGGATTTTACTCTTCTGGTATCGGCAACACTGCTTGGCTTTCGAGCGAATTCTTCCCAATGGAGGTCCGAGCTATGGGAACTATGATGCTTACCATGACCTGCTGGGGATCCAACATCATCGTGTCTTCGACATTCCTTACTCAGATGGAAAATACTACCCCCTCTGGTGCTTTTGGTTTCTATGCTGCCATCTGCATTCTAGGTTGGGGTTGCATCTACTTCTGTTACCCTGAAGTTAAGGGCATGACTCTTGAGGATATTCGAGACATCTTCCAGCACGGCTTCGGTGTTCAGAGAGCTCGAGAAATCCAGAAGGAGATGAAGCTTCTCAGGAAATCTACTGCCTCTGACGAGGTCGCCAAGGCTTAGCAAGCGGCTAGAAGGATGCGCAAGACGTCTGTATTGGCAACCTTTTGGGACTTGAGGGTGTAACAGTTACACGGAAGTTCTTCAGAGGCGGTCTGCTAGACCTATATACGGTTCGGCGTTGGTAGATAGGACCCCTAAACAAGACAATCATATCTGTCAGTACGAAGTCTCTCCTTTTGATATAGCCAATAAGCGTTCTATACTCCGGAAGAATTAACAGGGCAGCCCATTGGCACTCAGAAGAAATCCGTAAAGTCCTAAATGGACCTGCTCGAAAGATCAGTGTGTGCTTAGGGAAGTTTATTGAGATCTCAAAAGTTAGTCCAAAGTAGACTAAAATGATCGTGTATACTGAATTGGCCAAAATTTACGAGGATCTAATCAAGCTGGCCGAGCCTTAGGATTTTCTAAATTAGGATAGATTTTACATAGGTAGTTTAGACAATCTTAGGGTAATCTCCTCTAAGAAACTTATCCCTTGATGTTTACACGGGGTTGATCTCGGCAAAAGAGTGCCTTGTCTGCTGATATCAGAGATCGGAACCTCACTGTAACACTTTTGCGGGCTTCACCCCGACGTTGAAAACTTTCCTCTTGCGTTGGCTAAACGATCTTGAATTTAACGAGTTTAATCTACGAGAAAATTCAGACGTTTATAGAAAGTTGATTCTAATTTCTCTTTTCGTCAACTTCTTCCACACCCAAGTCTCGACGCCAAACCTTGAGAGACATAGGGCCAGGAGAAAGATCCATGGCCTCTCTGCGTTCTGGTTCTTACTCTGGATAAGGCAATGCCCACTCATACCTGTGTACTACACTAGTCAATAGTACAGTTTGCTCAAGATAACTGATATTTCGGCCGATGCAGCCGCGGACTCCGGCACTGAAGGCGATGAAGTATGGCTGCAACTCATTGCCCTTCTCTCCGAGCCATCTTTCAGGAGCGTATGACTCGGGGTCTGGGAAGACTTGAGGATCTCTGTGTGTAACATACACCGAGATAGACACCCCAGTATCTCCAGGGATGTAATCATCGAGAACATTCCAACCTTCAGGGGGTGTACGGCGACCGAGACCGAAAGTCGTTGGCGGTGTAATACGAAGAGATTCGTCTAGGCAGGCGTGAATGTATGGTAGGTGCTTGACTTCATCGTAGGGAGTAACAATCACTTCAGGATCAAGAACAGAGCCAGCCTCCTCCCGAAGCCACCCCATGCAAGACGGTTTCTTCAAAAGCCAATACATGACATTATTCACCGCGAGAGCAGTCGTATCACTTCCAGCATTCACCATGGTGGAAACTTCAGCGACAATCTCTCCCCATTCAAGACTGGGAGGGTTGGCCTCACTGTGGTCCATAGGAGCTTGGAAGAGGTCGAGCAGTCTCTCGCCGTTCTTATGACGCTCCAGTCGCTTTGTTGCACGGTGATATAAAATATGGTTTCAGCCTTTGTTGAGGTGCCACTACTGGCGGAAGTATTTGGAGAACCACTTGGACGCTTCAACGTTGAAGTTGTACCACTTCTCTGTCCAGGCCAGAATAGACTGAACACGGGCTATTGAGTGCAGACAATCTCGGAACTTGACTTCATGAACGGTTCCATCCATACGTTCAGCTCTCACGCAGCCATAGCCTTGGTCAAGAAAACCGAGGCGCTCACTGAGACCAATAACGGATATAGCTTGTGCGTACATGATGAAGGATTGTGAGGTCGAGTCTTGGATGGACATTAGTGAGTCCAGAAGAGACAAGCTATGTTGTATTGAAGCAGTCTATCTATCCCACCTATCTATGCAGAGTCACTCTTACAACATCAAAAGTTGACTTGCCATAATTCATACAAGAAAGGAATGCTCTGAGAAAGGCAACTTCGAGATGATTGCTCTAGAAGAAGCATGAGAACTCTTCTAGTTTCATTTAGCCACACACCATCTCAACCCAAGGAACGCCCCGGCGTAAACAATACAACAACAACAACAACAACAACAAAATGCAAGTGCGGGGAAGACGAATGGGGAAATTTACTGAACCCGGTATCGCCTTGAATCTAGATTTCATCGTCTTTCCCCGCACATCTTGTCTCTCATTGATTGATTGATCGATCTAACTTTAAGCCATCAACTTCTCGCCACTTGGTGAGATAGATCTCGGCCTCTCAGTAAAAATAATATCTTAGCTTTTGAAATAGCTGACCAAATGAAATGAATCTTATTTCTAAATAGAATAGACTCTATTTCCCTTTTATTCAATATTAACTTTTACTAAATAAACTATTTAATATATATTTCTCTTATAAGTTGACTATTTCTTATACCAACTGGTTATAAAATGGCTATTCAGTATAACTACAGCAGAAGACCAGACAAACCCCTGTCTTCTCAAATCCACTCACACCTCCAGGCTCAAAAAAAAAAAAAAAAACAAGCACATCTTGTCATGGTGAAGTGGTTTCTTTACCCGAATAGGAAATTTTCCCCATTCAGAGCTCAACTGATCTTGTTTGTATAGCGTTAGGGTTAGTCTCTTACTCTGAACTCCAACCGCGCAGCGCCACATTCCCCAGCTAACTAGGTAGTTAGTTAGCTAGTCCCGCACTCATGTTCTCGGAGACTCTTTGATCTAAGTGGGATGGGGGATAGAGTATGTTGATTTCCTAGGATAGAAAGAACTTCCGCGGATGAAGTAAAGACAAAAGATTATGAATATGAATATCAATCCTTCTTCTCCTCGCTTCAGAGACCCGAGCAAGCCCTTTTCTCGTTTCTCGTATAGTCTTTAGCAATCATGTCCAACGTCTTTGCAACAGAAGCCTTGAATCGGCTCTCCCAGCTGGGGCCACCTCAGACAATAGCCGATATGGCTGCTCTGGGCACAGTTGGTATTGCATGGGCAATTTATCTTCTCCGTGGCATTGTCTGGGATAAGCCAGATCCTTATCATCATATCTGGTTCGAACGCATGGGGTCAAAGGATGGTGCTTCTTCAGGGCCCAAAGCAACTCGTGATATTGCAAAAAAGATAGAAGAAGCCGTAAGTTCTCCCCAATAATGACAAGTAATCGACAAACTGACAAATTATTAGGGCAAAGATTTTGTCATATTCTGGGGTTCGCAATCCGGCACCGCCGAATTATTTGCCAACAGACTCTCAAAAGAATGCCATCTGCGTTTCGGTCTCCAGACCCTCTGCGCTGACCTATGCGACTACGACCCTGAGTCCATCGCCAATCTTCCTCAAAGCAAACTCGCCATTTTCATAATCTCGACATATGGAGAGGGTGATCCCAGTGATAATACAGCTGCATTTTGGGAGTGGCTGCACAAGAATCCTGATGTTCAGCTACCAAACCTGCGATATATGGCCTTCGGCCTAGGCAATACCAGCTATCGGTACTACAACCGCGTCATCGATGTTGTGGCAGAATTACTTGACAAGGCTGGTGCACAGAGGCTCATGCCGGTGGCCAAGGCCAACGATGCTCAGGGTGGCACAGAAGAGGACTTCATCTCCTGGAAGGACGATCTGTACTCTCACTTTCAGACCAAGCTGGGCTATGAAGAGCGAGACATCCCATATGAGCCAAGTATTCAGCTCGTAGAGGATGACTCTCTTGGTATCATGGATCTCAATCTCGGCGAGCCTATTCAGAACCGAAGCGGACCTGCAAAGACTGTCAAGCAGTACTCGCCTATCCGTCCCTTGACGGTCCAGTCGTCCCACGAGCTTTATACATCCCTCGGACGCAATTGTCTCCATATGGAGCTCGATATTTCAGATCATCCTGAGCTTCGATATCGAACTGGTGACCATCTTGCCGTCTATCCTATCAACCCTGATCACGAGATACAACTTCTCCTCAAGGCTCTTGATCTTGAAGACCGAGCTGAGAAGCCTCTTCTAGTTCAAGCCCTCGAAGAAGGTGTAACAATCAAGATTCCCAGTCCAACATCTGCACTGGCCCTCTTTCGACACTACCTCGAGATCTCAGCACCTGTATCTCGAGAAACCGTTGGACAACTGGCGAGATTTGCACCTTCAGCAGAGGTTTCTCAGAACCTGACAGCTCTGGGCAAGAGTAAAGAGGCGTATGCCGAATATATCGCCAAGAACCATATCACTCTTGGTCGCCTTTTAAATCTTGTTGCTCCTGGGTCTGTTTGGGACAAGCTTCCCCTATCTTACGTCGTTGAGACTTTACCGACCTTGCAGCCTCGATACTATTCCATCTCGTCATCGAGCACTGTGTCTGCGCGCAAGCTTTCGATTACATGCGGCGTCGACAACTCGCCTCTTCAACAAGACCCAAGCAGATGTATCCGAGGTGTCACGACCAATTACCTCTGCGCTCTAGGGAAGTCTCTGAACGGCGATAACGAGCAACCAGAGGCTGGACCAGAAGCTCCTACATACGCCCTGTCCGGTCCCGGTGATGCTCTTAAAGGCCACAAAGTCTTTGCTTGTCTGCGCCGATCTAGCTTTAAACTTCCAACAATGAGCTCAACGCCTCTTGTCATGATTGGTGCTGGTACCGGTCTCGCTCCCTTCCGCGGGTTTATTCTTGAGCGGGCACGTCTCAAATCTGTTGGAAAGCCCATTGGCAAGATGATTCTATTTTTTGGATGCCGCGCCCCTGACCAAGATTATCTCTATCGGGATGAACTCACCGCGGTTGAAAAAGACCTACAAGGCAGTCTTGAGATCGTTACTGCGTTCTCCCGTGCTGATGGGCAGCCAAAGAAGTATGTTCAAGACAAGGTTGAGGAGAGGAAGAAAGATGTGTGTGATCTTCTTCGAGACGGTGCGAGTATCTACTTCTGCGGTCGAGCTTCAATGGCCAGAGAAGTTGGCAACGTGGTGGAAGAGTCGATGAAGACGCAGAATGACTGGAGTGATCCCGAAGCTAGGAGCTGGGCTGAAGCGGCAAAGAAGGGAAACAAGTGGCTCGAGGATGTCTGGGGTTGAGCGTGTCTGGACAAGGCGATGCAGATATGAACTGGCGTTTTGTGAAAAGGGGCACGTTCCATGGTTTGGCAATTTCTTACTTCACATAGCTTCAAGTAACTGTACGCAAGATGATAAGTTCGATCTGCTTTCATATGATAGATTTATGCTGTATAATCTAAGATTAGACCTTCTAGTCCTAAGTTTATGATAATATGGACTAAGCTTATAGTGTCGATATCCTAAGTATCTGATAGTTGCAAATTCACGTCCTTCTTGATATCTCTCCAGAGCAGACACCTATTTTTATCTCTTGAGCTTCAAATTGATAAGTGAGAGCTTGAAACTTTCCTAACTGGTAGTCTGACAGTGAGGCCGAGACTAGTGTTAGTGAAGCCATTTATTACAAGGCAGATGTCCAGAGCATCATGAGGCCCTTACAGCGCCTTCTTTAGCCGGACTTTGGGACAGAAGATAGTCTGAATTGAGCTTATGTAGGCTCAACAGTTTTGAGTAAAATATCATGTCCTCTGGATTGCCAGTACCCTGTATCCGACCATCAAGCCACAACTCAGCGAAATACACACGTGAGCAATACGATACTCCTCAACATGGAGCCTATAGCCTGTGTCTCGGCTCTTGACTCATACACCAGAAACATCATGGTCTTTTCCAAAGCTAGTCCAAACTTTATACGCCAACCTTATGAATCTAGTCCGTGGACTAGCCGTTGACCAAAGTCCACCAAGAGCCACGAAACCATAGCTTGAGCTGCCAAGAGCCCATGATTTGCAACTAGTGCCTTAACAATGGCCTTTATTCTTGGACATGACTTGGAGAATACCCACCGGCTTAAGCCCTACTATTCCAAAGAGGTTGAGTGCCCATGAACTGGATACCAGATATGGAACTGTCAAGTAGTCAAATGCCGATTGATAACACCTGCCAACGCATTAATGCCGCCTCACTAATTGATCTCGTTCTGCATGTCTTAGTTATTGCTTCTGCGATCAGATTTCGGAAGGCTTGGCATATCCCAACCCGCCGGACAAAAGGAAAACCAAATCTGACAATGCTTGTCAATGTGATGAAGCAGTCAGGCAGGTATGTACATAATCCTCAGGGGTTTCTGATCCTAGCAGGGGAGGGTACTGTATATGAACCCCTGCAGTAGGATTCGGCCTGGAAACGTGCCTTTGCCTCGGAAACCGGGTGTCACTAGGTGAGCTCAATCATGTGTCAAGAGTCGTCTTGGACTTGGACTTGGAGCCGGGCGTAACGCGGCAAAAGCTCCCCCAATGTCAATCAGGGGTTGTTTCATTTACGTACTCGGCGGTAATTAGACGGTTTAGGATACGACTAATACAACCTCAGAGACCGTGCTTATGCAGCGCTAATTCCTTCGTTTACCGGTAGTCCAGCTACCGAGACAGAGCAACGCCACCTGTAGATTCAGATTTCAGCACGGCCAATTTCTGGACCTGACGTTGTTGGAATGGATGGCTTGTTGGTCCCGCTAGCTGAGCCATTTGCTTGGGTACCTGAAGCTGAAGATATGAGCAATTTCGCGGCAGGCCAAGCTTTGTACCGGAATTTGAGAGTTTCAGGGCGAACCTCTTATTAGGCTTTTGCATGTTTTGGAACCGCTGTTGGGTTCTGAATTGATGGATATCTTTGTATATTACATTAATTGCATGTGCTTCTCACACTTCCGTCATACTAGGAATTGCCTTTTCCCTCTAACTCCGTAATCCAAATCCCCTAGATATCCAGTGTAGACTTTCCAGGAGTAACTTCGTAGGTCCTAGTAACCATAATGCCATCCTGGTTATCACTCTGTCCACTTGTTGCGCTGCCAGCCCGGACCTCAGGCTTGCTGTATCCCACAAACTCTGGCTTCCCAACAATATGTTCCTCGCTCGAATTGTCGTCGAGCTGTGTCATGTACTTTTGATGTCGGTTCGCAGAGATACCACCAGAGATGCCTGATCCGCCAATTGTTCCGAGGGGATGGCCGTGTTTGTTGATGTAGCTGCTCGTTCCCTTGTCCCGACTGCTTCCTTTGCTCGACACGAGCCATCGAGAAGCTGAGAACAAAGGCTTTATTGCCGCTGCGTTCACTGCCAGTATAGCGATGAAGGTTTCGCGAATTGCCCAAATTGTCGATGTGTTGATGCCTTGGATATCCCTGGGTTGTTAGCAAATCACCATGAACTATGCCTCGAGGGGGGCTAACCGTAGCGAGAACACACATCTCAGGAGCGTTGCGACCATGATAAAAACGCCAGAACAAAGAAGAACGCCAATCATTAGTTTCCTCTTGATGGTGAGCTTCACAGTCCATAGTAGAGGGACTGGTATGGAGACGATGGCTATATCGGTGCTGGGTTCGCGAGTTAGGTCAAAGTTCATAGTTCGAATACCTGGACAACAATAACATACACGATATTAAATACAACCAGAGTAAGGTAATTCGCTACAGCGAGGGTACAGGTGTCTACTCCTGTTAGAATCGGAGGTCGGCTCAGTGGGGATAACACTTACCACCAGGATTGGGATAAACTTGCCAGTTCTTATGAACAGGCGTACAATGGCCCCAGATAGCTGCCATCACTGCTATATAGGCAATAACTGTTCCGACTTGTGTCCAGATAACAATCTTTCTCTGCCAGAGGCCAAGCCTAGAACTCTGTTAGCATACATCAACAGTGGATCGAGGTTCTGCGTACGTCATGCGGCTGTACAAGCAGAGCATCACTCCCTTGAGAGTAAAGATTAAAGTCACGTAAAAGTTCCATCCTGCAAGGAGACACTTTGATCCAAACTCGCGCTTGGCTATCTCTGCAGCTGACATCTTGGCGCCCATCTCGTCGGTAACGCCAATGTTGGTACCAGATTGACCTATTGTATGTAGGGTTAGTGATCCTTCGAGTTGAACCAACATGATTTGCAGGTGTCTTTACCGATAAGTTCTAACATGACCAACTCGCACTATCTCTGTTAGCAAGGATGACTTGGTAAGGAGAGTAAGGCGGCATACCGTCCAGAAGACAAGGGCTGCAAGAGCAAAGTAGTCATCACCTTGATATCCTTTGAAGCCAACTGTTTTCCATCTTGCAAAGTATCGTAAGAACAAGACAAGTGTGCCAAGACCATATTCCGTCCAGGCCTCGGTCTGGAAGGGCGTTGCCATTTTTGTTAATGATGGAAAGCTTCAGCTTGCAAGAGTCGCCTAATGAGTTCGAGACAACAGATGCAGGCCAGGAGTGACAGCTTCGGGGAATAGAGATGGAGATGAGGAAATAGCAGGCCCAGCCGGCATATGTAGGTATGATATGATATGTGACTTATGAAGTTGACAGGAACTAGCAGATGCAGATGCAGGATCTGACGCCCCCTTTTGGCCGAGTGTAAGAGGCATTGACCATCTCATGGCTCACTTAAGGATTGACGGTGTTGTAGGAGGAGTGCTACCTTGTCGAGACGCTGGGTATAGTGGACCGGGGAGACTTGGCAACCCTGGTGCATGACCTGAGAGATGTTGATGAGAATCATATTGTTCAAACTCGTACAGTCAACCAGTATCTTCTCGAGGTCTTGTTGATCTCTACGGCACAGCCATATACGAGTCAGCTTGACTCCGCCAATTCGTTCAAGGACTTCCATTGAAGAAGAAACTTGCGAGCCCTTATTTTCTTTTCTTTGCTTTTTCTCTGTTATACAAAAGAACATGGTTGATGCATATGCAGGTCCACAGTCTCATAGAACCCCGGCCGGTGTTGTTGGTTGGTCAAAAACATTCCCAAGACAAGGCAGACCTGGTCATAACTCGAGGCCCTTGGCCAAGATGATCATAGTGCGTCTGTGGGGATAAATTAGAACGCTCAACGGTGAGTTTCTAGTGCCTACAAGGCTGTCACTCGACCTGTCTATTGGTAAAAGCCACTACTAATCAACTAAGGTCGTTGACCACCTATGAGACTCGAAGCACTTGTTAGAGGCAAACTTTACAACGTTGCTCCCAAGCCCCTAGCTGCCCCTAGCTCTACCCCGCTAGAACAGACACCCAACAGCAATTTCAGCATCTCTAGCGGCCAATCCTCTCCACTGATGTCCTTTAGCCGCGGTGATCTGCAGCGGGAGTGGAACTAGTTCCGCCCCGCCCAAGCTAAACGTCGTCAGGGCTTCTTAGTTAGTCCAGATCCTTGGTCGAGGACGAGACCTCATCTGGGGCAATGTGATACCTCCTGTTGCCTGTTCTCTTGTAGCTACATGGTTGTACCCTGCTAGATTCACATATGTACACTCACCCAGCTCCAAGCTCCAAGCTCCATCCGCGGAACGCGCTGGAATAAGGGGACAAGGAGACTTGGACCCGGCGTTTCTCGTTTCTCCTTCTCTGATGCAAATGCAAATTCCTTGCACTGCAACGTCGGATCCGGAGGGCAATCTGTGAATAGCGCGGAGACATCCCCGATTGGATGCTCCAGAAGAGTTGAGGACTCCAGCTTGCGTCGACATATCAGACAGCGGGGTAAATGCCTCTCAGAGAACCTTTCTCTTGTCTTTCTCTTTGAGCTATGCCCTTGAGTACGAGCCCACAATTTGCTGCACAAGGTGCGGCCATATTCATGCTGTTGGTTCAACTGAGACTATGTATTCAGGGTCCTTGTCAGAAACCAGGATCCAAGAGCACAACACACCAGACCAGACCAGCAACATCTGAACCTCTCAACTGCCTTTATTAGGAATGGTATGATGGACCTAATGCTTAGCTGCTACATAACCGGAATCCTCCTGTTGTTTGAGTGACAAGGTTTCCGAATTTCCGGTCCTGACTGGCTCGATAGACACCGTTCATGATAGTGGACCTCGGGTAATGCTATGTATATAAGTAACAGAGGCGCTACTGTACGGGCATAGAGTTGGCTTCTTCGTTGATACTTTTCTCTTATATATTTGGCGGATTGTTTCTTCTGTAAACAGATACACAAACATGGCTGCTACTCCAGACTCTACTTACGACTTCATCATCTGCGGGTAAAGTTCCGCACCACTCATAAGGTTCAAGCCTAAGACTATTATTGGTTAACTAACCTCATTTTATAGTGGTGGCACGTCGGGCTGCGTTGTGGCAGCACGCCTCGCCGAGGATCCTAATGTCAAGGTTCTCGTTCTAGAGGCTGGTCCCCATAATGAGCATCTCGAGAACGTTCACATGGTTGGAGGGTAAGCACCCCTGCTCCTGTAGCTGTTTATAAAAGCATTGACTAACACATTGTTTTAGCTGGTCCAACAACTTCGACAAGGAGACAGACTGGAATGTCGTCTCTATACCTGGCCCTGGCGTCAACAATCGCTCTGTGAAGCTTAGCCGAGGCAAGTTCCTTGGTGGCTCGTCCGGTTGTAATGGCACTCTTATGGTTAAGGGAATGGTGAGCTCCATTAATTATTTTCTTGAGTAACTGGAACTAGGTTCTAATGCCGCCTAGAAACAAGATTATGATGACTGGAACCTGCCCGGTTGGAGTGGTGATGAGATGTTCAAGTACATGCTCAAGGTATGTATCCAACCTATATCCTCAACACAAAGGAAACTATCTCAAAACCCAGTGATATGACCCTTCAGAGACAATTACTGACTTCTTAAAGGCCGAGAACTTTCACACAAAAGATTGGTTCAAGGAGACCAAGGGCGCCCATGGCTACGAAGGCCATGTCCACACCGAACCTCATGACTTGGCTCCCATCTCCAACCTGATCGGAGAATCCATGGTATCCAAGGGCCTTCCTCTTGACCACGATATGTTTAGCTCTGGTGTGAACCCCCATGGGTGCGGTCACTCTGTCAGAACAGTCCACCAAGGCCTTCGTACCACCAGCGCAGACTTCATCACCAAGCAGAAACCCAGGGATAACCTACACCTCATGGTCGAGACCCATGTTGACAAAGTTATCATTGAGAAGGACGGCCAGGGAGAGTTGAAGGCCACTGGTGTTCGAGCAGTCAAGGCTGATGGATCAGTCGTTGAGCTCAAGGCCTCCAAAGAGGTCATAATTTCTTCTGGTGCTTACTGCTCGCCCAACGTCCTCAACCGATCAGGCATCGGTGCAAAGCTTGAGCTGGAGCAGCATGGCATCACTACTCTTGTCGATCTTCCCGGCGTTGGAAAGAACCTCCAGGATCACTTGATTGTCTTCATGTTCTACGAGACTGACAAGGAGGGGCTCACCACTGATTCTCTAGTATACCACGGCAACGCGCTAGAAAAGGCTTATACCCAATGGAAGGAGGAGAAGAAGGGACCTCTAACAGTGTTCCCATTCGGAATATTTGCCTACGCTCGCATGGATGAGCGCCTCGCCGACTCTAAGATCTGGAATGCAGCCCCTCGCAAAGAAGGCCGCGATCCTATGGGTCTCACTCCCAAGCAGCCTCAGATTGAGTTCTTCACCACTGAGTGCTATGGCGGCCCTAAGCAGTACGACCAATTCCCCATCGACAACAAACACGCTTTCAGTATGATCGCCGAGCTCTTCGCTCCCAAGTCCAGGGGCACCGTCACTCTTCGCGACGCCTCGCCAACATCTGTCCCTGTTGTCGACTGCAACTATCTCTCTGACCCTCTGGACCTCGAGGTCCTCGCTGAAGCATGCGCCTTTGGCAACGAGATCATCACCGAGGGTTCGGGCACCAAGGACATCGTCAAGGGTTCATGGCCCTCAGATCTTGTTCACCACAAGTACAAGACCCGCGAGGACTGGAAGGAATATGTCAAGGAGAATGCTACGACATGTTACCATGCCAGCGGATCGTGTGCCGCTGGCAAGAGGGACAACCCTATGGCTGTTGTGGATGAGAAGCTACAGGTCTATGGTGTTAAGGGGTTGAGAGTTGCAGATTGTTCGATAATGCCTACCGTGAACAATGGCCACACGCAGATGCCTGCCTATGGAATTGGCGAGAAGGCTGCTGATCTTATCAAGGAGAGATGGGCTCTATCTGCAAAGTTGTAATGGTGGTGATGTCTTGGTCGGAGGAGCTAGCGTAAGCTTCATTGCTCAAAGTGAATTACAAGCAAGTTAAAGAAGAAAAATTAACAATTTCAGGAAACAATACTGTTAATTCATATGAAATTGATATGCACTTCGTCTCGACTTTGATACTGCAATGACTAGAAGTGTAAAAATATCAGTCATTGATGTTATCTACAAACTGTGCTATCAGCATACCCTATACTTCTGTTTCTCATTGAGCTATATCCGACGGAGCCATTAGCAGGGGTCACAATCCTTCGCCAAGATCTACGTGTTCCGCAGAGTAACATTGAGATCTTCCCCTGTACCTGGCTGTATATTGTACGTAACCAAATTGCCTCCTCTCTTCCGAAAAAGCACTCACTGAAAACTCAGTGGGACATGGGTTTCAACAAGGAGGAAAATAAGACTTCTGGTACTAAATCAGGGTGCTAGAATAAACTGGTCTAAAGCTCTTCTAAAATAATACTAAATTTACCTAAGTATTTTCAGTACTTAGGAGAAAGACCCTAAACTGTCTTGTTTCCCTTGACAGGGCAGAAAACGGCAACGACTTTTCTCTATCCGTACAAGGATTTGCTTCTGACTAGGACCGAACCGCACGGATGCTGATCCCCAAAAGACGGCGTCTTCTAAAGCGGAAGGTGATTTTGTAGTGGGTTATGTACCAGGCTTGGTTTGGTCAGGGGTGAAGATCAGTCTGCCGCGTTCTTTGGGGCTCAATTTTGAGGTTGCAGGCAATGGCTTGAGAGAGACACTCTAACACTGAATCAACTCAGCCAAGCTGTCAGATCTTTAGACCCCTTCATCGCTGGCTCAACATTGAGTCATGTCGAAAGAAAGGCGCGGATCTTGAGCTTCTCGGAGCACATGTTCCGTAAGAAAAGTTGTCAACTCACGTCGAGGCCATGGCTGAGGAGTTGTGTTGTGAAAGTTCTGTTTAGAACATCGCCCTTCAAGACTACAAATGAGAGCTTTCACTGATTATTGTCGATGTGCGGCAGTTGACAGTTTAGTGCTTCGTAGTGGCATGCAATAGGTCACGGATAGTCATACCAGCAGTGGGAACTAAGTCTACGTTATCTATCAACAGGACTTGACAGACGCAATTGACGTACAACGGTTTTCATGTGTTTACTAATCATCAATATTATCGTCTGGTGAAGTTCAGCCGGGCAGAGTTCTAGGACAAAATAAATCATTACTAAAGTGGTATCTAAAACGAAAGTTCCTATCCAAACGATTACTGATACTGCAATCCCAAGACCTTGTCAACTCCCACGCCTTTCTCATCATCGATCGATATCATAGTGATCGTTCATATTCCACCGTCACCGTCTTCGTCTGCACAATAGCCGGCTTGATCGTCCCCCCAACGATCCCCTTCTCAGAATCACTATCGATCCAACCCGTAACCTCTTCGCTATGACCAACGCTGGTATTGTGTCCCACGCGCCCATTGATGGGGCCAAGAGCAAAGTTATCAGGCATAGGGTTCTCATCGCCATCGAACTGTGAATATTGCGTTCGGTCACGGCGTCCCTGGGAAGAGGGGGCAAATGGTCGGCTTGGAGGTTTGGATCCTGTATCCGGCTTGCCATATTTCGACGATTTCCCTGTTTTGCTGCCATATCGTGACTCGCCGATGAGTTTGGGGGCAACATGCTTAAAGAACTTGCGGAGTGTGGGCATCGTCGCACAAGTAATGATCAAGTTCGCTTCGACGATACTGGAGACATGTTAGTTATAACGCTCTGCCAGAGAGAAGAGTTCCGTACATCCAAATAGAAGGAAAAGCGATAACCCAAGTCAAGTCCATGGATTTAAGCATTCCTGGCAATAAGCTTACTCGCACGATTGATGTCACTACTGTCAAGGATCCGATAGTAAAGATGCCCATCAACCCAACCTTCTGCTTGAAGGGCATCTGGAGTTGCAGGGCCATTGGCAACGGTAGTATAAATAGGATAACGTCGCTGATGATGTTGGTTATGGCGGTCGCGATATACAGACCAGGTCTGTTGATGCATTTACCCTCTGTGATTGTAACATCCCAGTTCATGGCGATAGGGTGGCAGGCAAACATCACAGCAAAGAAGATGCCGATGGTGTATCCGCTGATGAATACAGCGGTTGACCAAACTGAGATTTTAAACCATCGCTGAGGAGAGAGTCGGAAGTAGAACATGAGGAGAGCCAGTTTGGCTAGGGAGCCGCAGAGGACATATATGAATGCGGCGAGATAGACATCCTACAGTTGTTAATATCCAGTGACAAACTGTTTTGTGACTGTGAGAGACTTACCATTAGATAAATGTTGAAGGTCTCGATAGAGGCTTCCCAGGCATGTACACCTCCGGCGCCAGAAGCAAACATGTGCAGGCAAAGACTGATGGTGACCAAGGCCAATATCTAATTTTACGGTTAGATTTTGTTGATAGAGACGCCTGTTCGCAGAACGTATGAAGCCATCCTTTCGTATGAGACATAATGGCTCGTGGCTGCGAATATACTTACATATGAAAATATGAGTAAGACTATTTCGTATCAGCACAATTCATAACCTCGATCTGTCATGTCCATGCAGATCCGCCACGATTGAGTTTGCAGGGTCGAACCAACAACAAACGACAAACGACATGAGACGTCAAAACTTACCATCGTCAAACTGCAAGCCACCTGCAAGAAATAACTTGACATACATCCTCTGGCAGAAGAAAAGAAAGCTCACAGCCATTCCGAACCCCGCCACAAAGTATGCTTCTGTCACTCCCTGTCTCTGTGGGTTGTCGAAGTTAACCACATAGCCCTCAGGCGGTGGTAGAAGCACCATTACTCCATCTATCAGAGGCATTTTGACATGGGGTTTTGTTGAAGGAACTGAAGGCTCAGTCTGGGGAATGCCTTGGGTAGAAAAAGGATGGCTGACGGAACTCGGAACGATCTGAAGTGAGAGATGGAGACCAGCCGATGTGCCACTTAAGGATCAACGCGCAGCTGTCACTCGTTTCCCCCCAAAGGATGCTACAACTTCAGACGGTAGGGGTAACTATATATCACTGTGGTTCTCGACTCACAAGTAGAGTCTCAGAGGTATACGTGATAGGCTCAACAGATTCTACTAAACGATGCTGCTTTGACGATTCATTACAGGGGACATGCAGGTCATACAGTAGAGAATATTCAGTTGCATATTCACAGAAAGAACTTAACAGAACCAATCAGTTCACTCACTATGCCCGTGGCCGGGTGTTTTGGCCTGGAAGATGATAGTTACCGAAGAACTTGCCTGAAGCCAAGAGATCCGTGAGCCAGGCGCCGCAACCCAGACACGGTATAGGGCATGTCGATCCGGCCGACAAGCGCAGGTGGTATGATTTCCGGACGGTCAGTGTGTTCGATATAATCGCGATACCCCAGGGCCCTTTGTAAGACAGGCCCTGAAGTGGTAAAGAGGGCCGGCTGTAGGATTTTTGCATTTCGCCAAGAGGTCGGGTAGAGTCGATATAACTCCTGAGCCGGATCTTCAGTACGGAAATGGAATGCGTTTATAGCAGTGTTTTGTTAAGACGGCAATGCCGCTTATGCGTTTGAGAGCTTGCTGTGGCGATGCTTCGGATTGTTGCAGAGGTGTTTTGGTGCCCTGTTGATGGAGATGCGGCATCAAGGTGGCTCTGGTCGTGATCTTTTTGATTGTGATCAGATCGGGTCATCTCATGCATGGGTAGTCATGCAGACACTAGAAGACAAGGATAATTCATCATCAGCCACCGTGAGTCTGTGAGTTGAAAGTTTGACAATACCGAGGACTCAACGGTGAGTATTGTTAATTATCAAGCTTCTAGTCTTATAACATATAGCTGTATATGCACTGAGCGAGATTGGATCGTATGTTCTTTTGTCAAAGGCCGATTTAAAGGATCATGAGGATCAGGTCTATATCAATGGGAACTCAGCATCAGCAGCATAGCCAAGGATGGCTGACCCTGCCCATCAATGCCAGGGCCTGTTGTCTGCAAGGAACAGAGAACTGTTACAGGAATGGAACTCGTTACATTTTGCATCATAACCAATCCTTCTCACCGATCTTTGATTCCAGTTCGCATGTAGCAATCTCACATGGCAGCCTCGTCTATCTCCAACAGAGCCAATGAGACATGTTCCGTCACTGCGAACAGACCTGCGGAATTAGAGTGCCCCCCTGCGAGCTGTATCTGTCATATGCGGACATATGTACCATTAATACGGAAAGTCACCAAATACACGTGGAGTTTTTCATGACGATCAGTATCTGATAGAGACAGGTGAGCAAACACTAACTAAGTGGGCTGGGCTGGGCTGGCCGGCTACCGTAAAATGGGGTTCTTCGGTTGCACGGATCACACCTGAACGGAACGGAGAATAAACTGTAGCGCATAAACTATAGAGGAAGAAGAAATCTCGAATGGTTATAGAGGTTTCAATAATGGTTCGAGGCGAGGGCCTATGTATCCTTATGCAACGGTACTTGCGAATAAGGTTACTATAAGATCAAGACAACCCTGCTTTGAACCCTGCTTCTTCACCAATTCCAATCCTGGCACCGATTACTGTGGGGAAATAGGAGGATTCATGAGCCGTAAATCTCCTCAATCATATTCCCCGTTCAGACACAAACAAGGGTCCCCATACTAGTCTCGCCGAAAAGACGGGGGTCTACAGCCAACCGCTTCAGAGGTCGGGTTTGGACCGAGGTAGGCGAGGCTTTCAAGACATACATAGATAGATATTGATGTTCAAGAGAGCTCTGATGCAATGCAGAGGATTGACAAGGTATGATCCAAGGCTACGGTCCTCTTTGTCAAGGATATCCCACGTGTATCCGAGTGTAATTGTGACAAGCTGCAGCTCAACCTTGAGCCTCACAGACCTGACCTCCATTCAGTGCTACGTAGTGACAGTACGTAGTATTATTATACTATGTAGTACTCCGTATGTGCTTCCTCATTCTGACCCTGTCTCCGGGTTGACGTGCTCATGTCTACTATATCCTGGCATATTGGTGGAACATATCCCAGCAATAGCTGTGCTGACTCTGCTACCCTTCCTCTCCCAAGCTGCCACTAAACCACAACCAACATTACAAGACAGCATTAGGATTAATGCCTACTCCAGGCCACTCTCCGGCCCCTCTCTCGCCCGAAGATAGGAGAACAACTAGTCCAGCTGAGGGGCGAATAGTTCGTTTAATAACAAGACGATCATCCTCGTCCGTGAACTGTAGATCGTTGCCTTTCTTCTTGCTCTGATAGAGCCTAGAGAGCATATCGTCTTGGTTCTATCATCGAGGGTATCCTTTCTCGCCTTGTCGTTCTTTGTCTGATATATACGTTACAGTTACAACCATGAAGCTTGGTGTGTTGGCTACTGGTGCCGCCTATGGCACCACAATGCTCCCTTCTAGCCCTCAGCAGTGTGTAAGTCATGTCTCGAGTCAACCCCTCGTCGATCGGCAATTCCTGGATATACATTTAACCTGCATCTCGTTCTCTTATCCCGCCGCAATGAGCAACCGTTCTTATGTATCTCTCCTGTTACCTGCATAATGGCTAACGTCGCATCAAAGTGCTCTGCTCTGCTGAAGGAGGCTGGTCTCTCCGATCTTGTCGTCACGAAGAACCAGTCACTCTACGATGAACGAATCGACTCCTACTGGTCGGTCAGTGCTGCCTTGCATCCTGACTGCATGGTATTGCCCAAGACGGTAGGTAATCCGATTTGATGCGCCATTCCGACCTTGAGTCCTGACATGTTCCACAGCCCGAGGATGTCTCAAAGGTCATGAAGGTCATCACCAAGAACCAATGCAAGTTCGGTATTCGCGGTGGCGGCCATGGTAATTTTAGGTTATCCAACTCTGTCGAGGAGGGTATTACAATCGACTTTGGTAAGCTATAGGCGATGAACCTCGTCCTATCATCGTTATTCATGCTAAGAGCTGCAGGCTTCATGAATGGAACATCGTACAACGAAGAGAAGAACGTCGTGAGTGTGGGACCTGGTGGTCATTGGCAAGATGTCTACGACACCCTTATCCCATACGGCCTTGCCGTTGCTGGGTATGTTTATATACCCCAAGTCTTCTTCCATTGCTTACACTCTATAGTGGCCGTGCTGGAACTGTTGGTGTTGGTGGTTTCGTGACAGGGGGAGGCAACTCCTTCTATTCTGCGTCTCATGTAAGTGACAAAAATACTAAAAGGCACTCGACAATAACTCACATATACAGGGAATGGCTTGTGATACAGTAGCGGGCTGGCAGCTCGTCCTCGCCAACGGTGACATCGTTGAAGCTAACGCCGAATCCAATGCTGATCTCTGGCAGGTGAGTATCTCCATATCACATCATTCGAATCAGCCAATCTAACCTCAACTAGGCCATGAAGGGTGGCTCTGGAAACCTGGGTCTGATCACAAGAATCGACATGTATCCCATCGAGTTTGTTGACCGCAGCAACCCTTCAATCTGGGGTGGTAACCTTCTCTACAAGCCCGAGTCAGGCCTTGCAGTCATCGATGCCCTCATTGATTTCACCGCCAATGTACCCAAGGACGAAAACTCCAGCAGTATCGTTTACTGGGCGTATCTTCCTGCCTTAGCTGGTGGCACTATTCTCAACGCCGCGATAGAGAACACCAAGGGTGAGGTCAAGCCCCCTGCTTTCGACAGCTTCTATGCCATCCCTGATATTCAGGGTGACACCACTGTCACTGAAAAGCTCAGCAAGGTCACCAAGGATCTCGGTTCAGGCCAGCCTCCCCACTTCCGCAACGTCTGGTTCACGAGTTCCTTCAAGCCCAATGCTGAACTCCTGAACTATGTCGTTGAGAAGTATGACGAGCTCAACCAGGCCCTTGAGGTTCTCATGCCCAGTGCTGAGTCAGAGCTCAACACACTCTGCATGTTCCAGCCCATCACCAAGTCCATCGCAGAGAAGGGTGTTAAGAATGGCGGCAATGTCATGGGTCTAGACAAGTATACAGAGGATGGAGATGGTATCATGTTCCTCCTCACCTGGGCTGCCAAGGGTGAGGCGAGCGAGGAGGCTGCTTTCCCTCTCCTCGAGGCTTACATGGATGACATCGAGACGAAGGCAAAGGAGATGGACGCCTGGTGGGCCTGGAAATTTATCAACTACGCGCATCTTACACAAGATCCCTTAGCGACTATTGGAGATGAGGCTCTTGCCAAGCTTCGTGCTGCCAGCAAGAAGTACGATCCTCAGGGTGTCTTCCAGAAGCTCCGATCTTCTGGTGTCAAGATTCCTTTTTAATCAGAGTACTATATAGATAAACATTAGAGGCCTTATAGACTGTATGTATTTAAATCACATAGATCTCTAGTCAAGTGCTTTGAGAGGTTCATACTCTTGGCCGATAGTAATTTCATCTCGGCGAGATGTTTGTGAGATAGGAATAGTCCAAATGCGATTACTACACCCCATGAATATGTCCCTGTTACAATACTTGGCTGACTGATGGAGGAAATACCAGCCGTTAGTAATTATTCTGGGATTTAAGCGCTTGTCAAGGGAGGAGGCAAGATTAGGACCTCGATCGCATGTAACAGAAAGACTCAGGTAAGTTTATTCTATCTAAGAAGGCATTTAGACCATTATACTTTGGCACATTGGCACGTTGGCTTAGTGTTGAAGGCTTTCTTAACCCTGATGGTTATCTCGTTATTGTTTTATATAGTATTGAGGTCAACTGAAAAGAGAAGAGGTTTCCACGTTTCCCTTCCACCAATGTCTATTATCAGCGATTCCCATGCGGCGTAATGCTCAACAGAGTTGAGCCATGCTTGGATCGAAAGGTCCCTCTCAGTTCCTAACAATATCCTTGCCTCCAAACCATGTTCGAATAGTAGGCCAGTAGGTGTAGTGTAAGTAAACATCGACAGAGGCCACGACTGCGAGGCCTGCCAAGACATATGGTCGATTCCGAGGAGAGGCATTCCTCCATTTTTCAACCAAGCTGGTAGACTTTCGGGCATTGGGAGCGACGGCGCTTTTCATGGCTGTCGAGCTTGAGATGTACCTGCGAGCAGCTGGGCTGGCAGAGGCGGAGAGGCGGGCGGTGATGGTGGGCGACATGATATTTTGTGGTGATTTGAATGAAGGGTTTATTGGGGTTGCGATTTGTATAACCAAGTTCGGTGGCGTATGTGGTTGAGATGTTTTTATCGAATTGTTCTTGATGTTATTCTATTCTACCGGAGTTGGCAAACAGTCTACCTATATACCTAAGGTACCTACTCTAAAGTGATATAACCCAAATACCAAATTCCGTTATGCTTAACCATAATGCCTGACGATCCCCGCAACGCCTTGCTCAAACATAACAGGCATTACTTCGAACCATCACAAATGATCTCATCGCATCAGCCACCTGGTCGCTTCGGTCGATTAATCGTCAGCGGTTTGAATGGTTTACGCAATCGATCCATTGAAGGCGCCGGCCCCAGACCAGCTGGGCGCCTCACACCTCCTCCATTAGGTTTTACAGACATGAATGTTGTCGCATGAAGACTTGAAGCAGGCTTGTTAGTCAATGCTTCTTCCTCGTCCTTGTTGTTCTCCTCTTCAGGCTCTTTTCTTGAGGGCGGTCGCGGTGGTGAACTGGAAAAACAGGAGTAAGGCTTTCGAGGGCCCGCGTCGACCTTTGGAACATTTGGTTTTGATAGAGGTCGTGCAGAAGGAAGTTTATGCTTTGCCAGCTCCGGATCAATCAATGGCTTTTGTGGCTCCGACCCTGTTGGTAGTCTCCCTGGCATACGATTCTGCCGTGACAAAGCAGACTGGTATCGCATCTGTGCAAGGGACCTGGACTGCTGCTGCTGCTGCTGCGGTAGAGGCTGATGTTCGGGCGGAGGTCGAGGAGCATCTCTTCCATGGTTAAGCCAACCCAACATACTCTTCTGCCCAACGCCTCTTTTCGTCGATCCCTTCTTTGGCCCTGGTTTTGAGCTTGCTGCTTGTGCTGCAGCGGTTGCGGCTGCAGCATCTAGGGCAACTCTATGAGCTCCAGCGGTTGTGAACCCTGGTAAAGCAGAAACGGTGAAATCGGATGATTGTTCCATTGTTGTGGCATATTCTCTCTGCCAGGGAAGCTCATCTGTTTCATCGTATGCGGTGACCGGGTGTGCCGTACGCTGGCGCTTGGGTGCCCGCGAGTACTGTCTGCCACTTTCTTCGTCGTATCTATCGGCGTTCTTTGGGTCAACAGGATCGACAGGAAACCCGTCATCTTCAACTGAGAACATAGGAGGGAGTTTTCCGAATATTGCTTTCTCACCTGGGGCCTCTCGTCCCAGGATTTTCGCTACACCCTCTACAACTGCTCGATCGAATGATGGCCCCTTCTTAGCAAAGACCTTGGATGCAAAAGGAGAGACAAACGGTGAGAGTTCAACCTTGCTACTCATCCCTTGAGAACCGTAAAGTGGACAGCTTAGGTACAATAGCGCTTGGGCTCGTGTCATTGCCACATAGAGGAGGCGTCGTTCTTCATCTGTGTCTTCCGATCTTGAATGGGGTATTGATCCAGTATAGACGGAGGGTACGAACACAACAGGCCACTCCAGCCCTTTTGCAGCGTGAATGGTCGATATAGTGATCAGCGATTTTTGGTCTTTGGTGTCGCCTTTGTTCTGTGCGTCCGATGCTAATGATACGTTGGCCAGGAACCGGCCTAGCATATCATCCTCTCTCACTTGATCCATATTCTCGATTTCAGGGAGTGCTTCTTCCTCTGGTCCGCCAAAATCTCTCATAAAATCGCTAACCAGATTAACAAACTCTTGGACGTTGGCCCATCGCTGTTCATGTTCTTCTGTGTATTCTTCCTCCAAATACTTCTTGAAATCAAGATGGCCAATCAGCTGCTCTATCAAGTTGACCAGAGTGACAGGGCTGCTCTGACTAACTAGATCGGCTTCTTTTCGTAAGCTCGAGATGGTCCGGATGAGTTCCGTATTGAGCTTTTGCTCCATCTTTGGTCTGATATTGGTGTTCGCTTTACGACTGCCTTTACAGTGCTTGAGAATCAAAGTCCAGAGGCTCATGTTGGTCTGCTCCGCCTCTTCAAGGAGAGATTTGATTGTTGCTTCTCCTATTCCTCTTCTTGGCACATTGATGATCCTGGCCAGCGCATCGTTGTTGTCAGGCTGGCTCACTACACGAAGGTAATCTATTAGAACTTTAATTTCCTTTCGTTCGTAGAACTTATGGCCTCCGATCATTCGGTATGCGACACCGGCTTTCCCCAGAGCTGACTCGATGTGTCGAGAAAGCGCAGCTGATCTCAGAAGAATTGCGACATCTTCAAAATTGAGCATATCCCCAAACATCATGATCACTCGCTTGATCTCGGAAACGATCCATTCGCCTTCAGACGACGAACTCTTCAGTGTTCTGAGAACCGGTCGCGCTCCCTTAGTGTGGACTGGCAGTAACACTTTCTGGTATCGCTTTTTGTCTTGCTGAATAACGTTGAGAGACACATCAAGAATGGATTGTGACGATCGATAGTTTTCTTCCAGGGAAATTTCATCTGTATCAGGATAATCTCTCAACAGTCGATAAAGGTTTCGAATCTCCGCTGAACGCCAGCCGTAGATACTCTGATCAGGATCGCCTACAATCGTGATTCGCTGGCGTGCTTGGGCAAACAACTTCATCAGCTCATATTGAATGCCGTTCGTATCCTGGTACTCGTCGATAAGGACGGTCTGGACGTTGGAAACGCAAGCTGGGTGATCTCTTAACAGTTCGACACACTTGACCAGGAGATCATCATAGTCCAGCAAATTTGACCTTTTTAGTTGAGCTTGATACTCTTCATAGCATGTCCTTAGCGCCGGGTTCTCCTTTTTGCCTTTCTGAGTTGGAACCGCAGCGGCATTTGGTCCCTTCGCTTTCTCTTTACTTATCCACGACCTTGCATGCAGTGGCTCAATGCCAAGTTCCAGCCTCTTGCAGATTCTCTGAATGATCGCTCTCGAATCTCCGTCGTCTGCAATTCCAAATTTCGAGTCTAGTCCGATGCGATTTCCGTATATAGACAAATATCGTCGGGCAATCGAGTGAAAGGTTCCAAGCACAATCTTCTTTTCACATTCCTCGCCTAGAGCTTTTCCTATACGCTCTTTCATTTCTCTGGCGGCTTTGACGGTAAAGGTTGCGACGATCACGTCGGCAGGTCGATAGCCGACTCTTTGAATCAGCCATACTACTCGTGAGGTAAGAGTATGAGTCTTCCCACTACCAGGACCAGCTAGAATTGCTACAGTCGATGCAGCCGAGGTCACAGCTCGGCGTTGCGCCTCGTTCAACGACTGAAGGATCGCATCTTGTGTGGTCGAGGTGGACATGCTGGGTACGTGGACGAATCCACGAATTGCTGTCGATTGGTCGAGGAGAGGAGTATCATCGAAAATTCTACACCCACGCGAGGTTGTTCGAATGGGATTACGGCGTGGTGTTTCAGCTACCAGAGTCGCTGGTGATGTCTTCCTTTCTTCGCGTTGATGAGAAGCAGGCATCGCGCGACGCGATGTCATTTTCGCGATGTCACGTGCAGTGCAACAACTGCGGTGTTAGGGTAGATACCTAGGTACCTAGTCAAGACCAGAATGCCAGGAAGTTATTATTTTACGCTCTCATATCATTATTGATTTCAATTGAGTAAGTACCTGAGTATCTTGTTCATCTCTCACACATCTGGCCCTTATGTTTTTGAAGAGAACATTGTGCTCACGACACTGGCTAAGCTTACCATTCAATTTTCCGGATGATCATTATGAATCCCTCCCCTAATTCTATGGATGTCTATGGATGAGGAAAAGCATTGTGCTTGGGTG
Organism: Fusarium sacchari; assembly: GCA_017165645.1. NCBI lineage: Eukaryota > Fungi > Ascomycota > Sordariomycetes > Hypocreales > Nectriaceae > Fusarium > Fusarium sacchari. The sequence goes on from JADANP010000006.1 coordinate 1,655,481, forward strand.
TCACATGCTCGTCCTTCAACTCGGGCTGTCAGATCTCGTTATCATCTTGGTCACATCCCCTTTACGCTAAGGCTTCTCTCGTCACTATCACTGTCACGATATGCCATATCAATCACCGCTAAAGAGTGACAAACAAAAGTCCAATGCTACGGTGATGTCCCACCCTGAGAGTTTCTATCAAACCAAAAAACGATACTGTGGGATATCGTTAGCATTGTCACCCAAAAAAGGTTGGACACTTTGAAACATAATATTTCTATGGGTGCCATGAAACATTGCATTGCAGTCTGTTCAACAGTCAGGGACGCATCCCGATCCCCCCTGCACAGGCGCTCACCGCATAGCGCCTGTTTTGCATTTGGAACAGAACCCAACATGGTCCTGAATTATGATTGTCACGTCTCCAGTCAGCAATCACCAACCATATCACCAAAGTCACTCGTGCAGGGTAGCATGAAGCTATAGTCGTGCGATAGTAGTGCGACTTTACACAATAGGCGCCGTGACAGGTCTTTCTATTCGATGGCATCGACACGAACATCACTAGCAATGCCGAGCTACCTAATAACGTCACACAAAGACGAGCAGCCATTCGAAGACTTTGGCACATCACATGATGAGAGGAAGAGTGGGAGAGTCCACATGGTTCAGGGCCCGACAGCCTGGATGATGCAGGCAACACACACAATTGGGCCTCAAAGTGACCCTCACTGCCTAGACTGCATCGTCTATGCCGTTAGTTGGGTGATTGAAGAGTATCGTCACCAATCGCTGGGTGAATTTGGGTTGTTGATTCGACCCCGCAGATCCAGGAACGTGTGAGTCGGACAAGACCTCTCTTCGTGATGGTGAAAAGCAAGGATCGCCCCGCCCCGCTTGGGACCCTTCAATGGCAGAAACGAGACAACCACAGAGAAGCTTAAAGCGAGAAAACACTGCAGTGTATCCCGGCATCTAGGATTCTAGAGCCAGCGATAGGTCATGTATGTGGGTATTGGTGGTTGGTAGTGAGAGCTGCTCGCCAATCAGACGATGGCACACTATATCGCTCAGCGGTTAGCCATCCAACCACAGCTCGGAGATGGCCTCGTCACACTTGGGCCCTCACATATCGCCTGCAACCACTCTGTTGCCATCACCAAGGGTATCGAGCTATTCTCAGAGCTATTCTCATGCATTCGGCCGCTATTCGACGACCGCCAGTTGACTGGCGTTGTCTGCTCAGCGACTCAGCGTCCAGCCCTGGATAGCTCAGCGGCTAACGCAGAGTGATAGACGATCATGACCCAGCCCGCTATATACCCCGTTGAGACCGCAAGTTCCCTCTTCCGTGCATGATGTTCTTCTCTAGTGTTTCGTCTCATCGTGTTCAGGAGGTCACATCGCACAAGCTGGCTCCTCCATAAAGAATAAGTGTCTCGCCTTGACCTCGTTTCCCACGATGCTTCTCGAGGGTGCTCGCTACTCACTACAACTCGGTCTGCTTCTGCCTCTGTCACTCATTACAACAGCTCAACCCGAGCCTGTTCTATCTTCGATACTCCAAGCCCGGGACACAGATAAGCCCTTTTCAGGAGGACCAATTGACACAACCTATCTGCCAGCCCAGATTGGTGGTATAATCGGAGCATACGCTGTATCGTTGGTGCTGGTCGCCATAACACTGCTTGCCTTGTCAAAGAAGAGGCGCGAACATATTGCAGCTGGAATTGACGAGGTCGACTTTGAAGTCCGGAAAGATATTGCCAGTCCCGACTTTCCTCCAACAGCTGTGCCTACATCTCTGAATATCATCACCGACACCGAATTCATCAAACCGAGCTTCCAGGACTCGCACGAAGGAAATCCATACATCTATCCATCGCCGGCTTCAAGTATTGGAGCCCCCGGAACTAATCCTTTTGTCGATCCCCGTGTTGTGGCAGTAGACAGACTCATGGCTCAATCTCAGCTTGAAGACATGTACAAGCATGTCCTGGAGCATGAGGATGCAAAGAAGCGAGGAGTCGTTTACGATGTTCCTCTTCCTCCCACTGCTCACCACCAACCACGCCCTTCAGCCTCGGCCTCCGTACTCTCTCTGAAATCCTCGACATCTTCGCCATCAAAGAAGGAGAGGAGCAAGCCAGCAACACTAAACCTATCTGCTTCTCGCGAGGAGAAGAGCCAGTCAAGGACCTCCTCATTTCTCTCAGCACTGCGATCACCAAAGAAGAAGCAGATGAAGGGCATGAGCATCTCATCGCCTCTCATGACCCCTCAATCGGGTGAATTTCCTCGCTATGAAGGACAAGAGATGAGCGCGATTCCTCCCCGGCATTACGCTCCGGCCGCTCCTCCTCCGGTCCCCACTAATCAGGTCCCGTATGGTTCACCGGCCGTCCCGCCCAAGGCCCATGCCTCGCTTCCGACCCCGGATATCTCGCCCGAGAGTGTCTTGAGCATCGATGAACGAATCGGAAGTCAGCTGCCTTATCCTGGACATGCCCGTACTGTGTCGCATGCACCCAGCGAGCGCGATCCCGAGTCAGCAACTTCGGAACACTCTCAAGCACCACTGGTTGGCCTGCCATCGTCTCCCAAGCCCGGCTCAAGGTTCCCATCTCTTCCCGCGTCACCCAAGCCCGGCCAGACATTCCACCGTGCCAACGCACCTTCAGCTGTGCGCACTGGTGGTTCCCTACCGCTGCGTGCCTACGAGCCTGCCATGGTTTCACCAAATACCATTGCGCAGACTACCAAGCAGACTGTGTTCGAGAGGAAAGGACCGCTATCGCCAAGCGGAGCAATGACTCCGCACACAGCCGGTGCAGTGCCTTATTCGCCTTATCAGCCCTTCACGCCATGCATGCCTGTGACACCTTCGCTTGTAACCAGGGAGGATCGGAAGAGGATGAAACGCATGGTACCTAAGACACCGACTTTGGAGATGGTTCAGAGTTCGGATGATGTTTGGTGAACGAAATGATTGGAGTTTATGATTATTTGACGGGGTCTACATTGCATTATTTCCTTTGATTCGTTGATACCAAGACATAGGGGTCTACTTGGTTGGGGTTCATAGTGTTTGGTTAGAGCTGGCCCACGGGCTTGCGGGGATTTAGTAACGGCCGCAAGGACCAGAGCTTTACTATCTGCATAAAATATTCACTTGTATATCATTTATTTCTGCCAAATCGATTTTGTTTACGAGGTCACGTTGTTTTCAAACGAGTAACGTCACACAACAGACGCGGTGTTTTCCATCTAATGTTATCCAGGCGCTAATATCTGTGTACATAGTATCGACTCTAGTACTCTACGATCTCAAGATCTTGAATCGCCAATCGGAGCAATTAAGAAGATGCATGTGACGATACTTAAAAAGCAACAAGCGTTGAAACTAACTAGAGGGTGACGCAAGGTTAATCGTTTGATCATCGGGATGGATCGGGGATAGTTTGGAGGAGGATTCAATATTGGGATCACGATCATTTGGTGGCGGCGGGTACCATCTCGAGAAGCGAGGATGAGGATAGTAGTGGCACAGAAGCTGAAAGCTGGTCTAAGACATGCAAGAATAGCCTGCGCTGTGTAACCCGAACGGATCTTCTGTTCAACGCGGATTGGCAGGGCGCCAATAGTTCGGTATTTGTATGTAGCTATCCGTCGCACAGTACCTGAGAGGGTTGCACCAGACGGGAGGGACATGGCAGATTCGAGGGGATTGATGTCCAGGTTTTTTCGGATTCTTCACGATGAACTCGCCTTGGCGACCGTTAAAAGGCTATTTAATTGGACCTGTGATACTCAAATGCTCCCGAGTAACCGTCGCCTGGGCCTGGCCTTGGTCTCTGCCGGCTGGAATGTAATAATTGAGTTCCTGTGAACCATGGGACGCGAGACTGAGACTCGCGTGGCTAACCCGAGACAACTCGAGTAGCACCACGGTTTATGCTTTGTCTTTCGACAGTCTATTTATGTATGTACAGTATCTTGGTTTAGGGGGGAGGGGGGATTCGACAGATGTGACTGAGATATTGTCTATCACCACTCGAGTGATTATGGGGGTATTCTCTGCTTCCTGAGTCGAGTTCTTCAACACAATCGAACTCCTGGGCGTCCTCCAAGAGAAGAGTCCCCCCCATTCCAATTTGACCAAACAGAGTTGGCTTGTGCTTGATGGGTTACTGGATTTGTGATTGCTTGCACAGTGCAAAATGCGTCTCAGACCCGAATGCGAGAGGGGTCAACCTCTAACTAAAGTGGACCGTATTCTCCAGATCGCCAATACTGTACGGTTCAAGCCGTAACGCCCCCTCGCCTAGAGACTCATCCCGTGCCAGTTGCTGGGCTTAGTGAGTACGCCACCAAAAGTCGTCGACGTTCTGCACTGTATTTAGAGTGAGGTAAACACCCGACCCGACTCAAATACTAACTTGGTGGATCCCCTAAACTCATCACTCCCGCCAGTATTTGGTACAAAAGACGACCTTGGCCAAGCGCGGACTCGACTAGGCGTCACTGGGCTGATATCCGGGTTCCATCGTACGATTTTCTGCCCTCTTCTCAAACTGAATTCCTTGCATCCATCGCTCGCCTCCGAATCATCGCCCAAATCGCTTATTCTCCCATCAGCAATTTTAACTGCCACTCGTTGCCAGTCGAACCATAATCGCGAGACTGCACTGCTCTTCCCTTGTTGTAGAACCCCTGTACTGTCCTTTCTCACCCGTCAACCGTTCGGCCACACCCGTTCAATCATTCGATCAGAGAGTCATCGAGACAACCCATCGATTCATTCTGTGGTTACAGCACGCCCTCACCACCGAGTCTCTCTATCTTATCCACCGATTGATCGCCTTAGCAGAGGCTATAGGCCTGTCGACTATTGCAGGCTGACCCTCAGCACAGCCTGTAGCTGTAGCTGTAGCTGGAGCTGCCACTGCAGCTGGAGCCATCCACTGCTGGAGCCATAGCCAGTAGCTGAGGCTATCGCGGTCAAAGTCCACTCCTCGGCCGAGAGACTCAATTGAACAGGCCACGTCGGGAATAGAGGCCAATTCGACCCAACTGGACCGACAACATCGACCCTTGCTCTTAGTATCGTCGGCCAAAGGCCCTCGTCTTCCCGAAAGGAAGGCCTCGCTCGACCACGGCGACTCCTTCGGGCCACCCCAAGCACTGGGTCTCTCAATCAGGCCATCGCAACTGCATTGCATGGTGCTGGCCTATCCCCATCATGCCCGGCTCCCGCTTCTCCGACATGGCCGACCATGATTCTACCAACAGCCTCTATGGCCTACAAGATCCGAATCTAGGTGGTTTCGTTGATGATGGCTCGGTCGTGAAATCTGACCCCTCCTCAGCCTCCCTGCCCAACGATTCCTCCCGTCCCCAGACCCAGCAACAATACTACGACGCTGCATGGCAGTTCACCGGCACGCCCCCTTACGACTCGTACGACCCCTCTAGCAGCACCGCACCTCCTGCTCAAACTAGCTATCAACCTTCTCCTTGGAATCTCGCTTTCGGTCAGGATCAGCAGAACCTTCAACAGCTTCCCATCTCTACCGGCATCGACGGCCTTCCGGCAACCACTCTCAGCTCCGAATCAATCTACGCCGCTTCAAATCCTTCCCTGCGACAGCCTAGTTTCAACGACAACAACGTTCTTCAGCCAGCCCTTATCAGCCATCTGACTCCTGCTCTGCAGGAGAAGCTGCGCAACATCGCCATGCCGCCACATCTTCAATACCACTCACCCAAGAGCGCCTCTAGCCCGGACTCAGCAAATGGCGAACTCAGAAGGGGTGTTTTTTCGTCTCCGGATCCTGCCGATGGATCTTCGAAAGCATCGCGAAAGCGCAAGTCGTCCGCCGACCCTGAGGATGAAGAGGAAGAGGAAGAGGATGACGATCAACCAGTGAAGAAGACCGCCCACAACATGATTGAGAAGCGGTATCGAACCAATCTGAACGACAAGATCGCCGCTTTGAGAGATAGCGTTCCCAGTCTTCGCATCATGTCGAAGAGCGCACGAGGTGAAGACACGACTGAAGACCGCGAGGAACTCCATGGTCTGACCCCAGCTCATAAGCTGAACAAGGCTACAGTATGCTGTGCTCTTTCTTCTAGCGATATAACTCATGCTAATTACTGGACAGGTTTTGAGCAAGGCGACTGAATATATCCGACATCTTGAGAAGCGTAATAATCGGCTACTCGACGAAAATGGTGCCATGCAAGCCCGAATCGCAGCCTTCGAAAAACTTTTCATGGCCGGGGCCATGAATGGCGCCATTAGCCCTATGCAGCAACCACCTACGCCAATCCAATATGCACAGGATGCAGAACAGTTTGTCGGGGGCCCGTCGCAGGATGGCAACGCACAGCCTGGAGGAATGATTCAAGTTCCCGATGATATGAAGAGAATCATTTCGCAACAAATGGCTTCTGGTCAACCATATCCTGTACCCCAACAACAGTTTCGCGGTGGAAATCCCGCGCTCATTCGACAGCAACAGCTTCAACAACAACAGCAAATGCAGCAGGGTCGGTGGAACAATGCCGGCCCCTACTTTGGTAAATTGATGGTTGGCTCACTTGCCGGTCTCATGATTCTGGAGGCGATACATGAGGATGAAGTAAGCAATGAGAAGCCTGAAGGTCGTGGTTTGTTCGCCATGCCTATTCAGCTTCTGAAGAGTGCAGCGAGCGGCCTTGACCTGACCGTCGGAGGCTATCATCTACATACCTCACTCCGAATTATTCTCCTCCTCGGAACTTTCCTTTGGGTGTTTGTCCCGTCACTATTTACACGATCTTCACAAAAGTCGAAGAAACCGCAAGTCGGTGTCCTTCAGGCAGCGCCATCGCTCGCTTCACCAATTCATGTCCGCCGACAAGCTTGGCTTACCGCTATCCAGACCGTATGGGTCCCTCGTCACAATTTCTTCCTCGAGGCGGCAGCTCTCATCTTGAAGACTCTCAAGCTCAGCCTCCGAAATGCAATTGGAGTGCATGGCTATCAAGCAATCACTGGTTTGACTCAGGAGCAGGAAACCGCTCGTGTCCAGGCATGGAGCATCGCCCTCGACTCGCAACTGGCTGGCGGAGACGTTGAGATCAACAAGAGCCGTCTCATTCTCACTCTCCTCGCTTCCGGCACTCTCCCCAACACTCCTGCTAGACTCATGCTCAAGGCCCTCCATATTCGCGTTCTTCTCTGGGACCTGAGCCAAAACCGACTCCAGCTTGGGGCAATCAACCTCATCGCTGCCAAACTTGCTCGCAGCAAGTGGAATGAGGCCCGCCAGCTGAATCGTCTCCTAACCCAACTTCACCGCGAGTCCTCCGAGCAGCATGACGACGATTTGCCCGAACATCTCGCTCTTTTGGTTGAACGAGACTGCGACGAAGTGCTCAACGACGATGTTATTCAGCGAGCACACAACCTGGCTTTCAATACCGATACTGATTACAACGTTGTGACCCCTATGGATGGCATGGATTCTGTTGTTGACGATACCGCTATTGGATCTCCCCTTGATGCTGTTGCCGCCTGGTGGTCGACCCAATTCCTACACCGAACTTTGGTCGCCACATTGGAAAAGGACGAAGAAACGCTCAGCAGCATGACAGAAGATATCGAACTCACCATCAATGCTGCACCCTTGGGTTCAACCGCGCAGGCTCGGGCAATCGTGGCACGAGCAGTTCTCGTTGATAAGGCACGCGGCGCTAACATCGCCTCTGCCTTGCAATCAATGGGTAACGAGAAGGTCGATGCTCTCCTAAGCTCTTCCATTTGTGTCGTCGACTCCAGCTTCCAAGCTTCTACCCCCGATCTCCGACTTGCGCTACGATGTGCCATGGCCATCGCTCACCTCCGACGTGTCGAATGCACTCCTGGAAGTACTCACCAAGGACTCCGCATGATTGAGTCAATCATGACCCGTGGCAACGCCCCGCAGATGTCTCTTATTGGATGCACCGCAACTCTCAAGCTGATGGAGGAACTCTACGAGCACAAAGCAGCAGCTGAGACCTTCCAAGCCTCTCTTGAGCGACTATCTGGTGGTCTTCGTCTATGGATGGGCGGATCTCCCGGGGAGAAATGTGGTGTTGCTTCTGATGTACGAGAGAAGGTCGTTAGCCGGTGCCTGGCCATCAACAAGACCATGGTGGGAATTGATTCAGATACCGGCTACGGAAGCCTTGATGAATGTGAAGACGACGGATGTTAGACGACCTGGAGCAAAATTTCCTTTTTATTCTTCATTTTTATAAGCGACATACACACCCATACACTTTTCCGCCACTCCACTTTGATCATCTCTTCACGATCTATTTTGCTTGTTATCCTTCCGAGATGACTATCTGTACGAAAACGATTATTAGATTGGTGGGAAATCCTGGCGCTTATTATTCACGGAGTTTAACTTGGCAACGGGTAAAAGGACAATCAACCAGTACATGGCGAAGGACATATTATTTTAACGGACTTTCTGATGGACTCAGCATATGCGGAATTGTGTTGAAGTGTTTTGACAAACAAAGATATTTTTTCTTGTTCTCATTCAAAGTACATTATTATGGCTTAATTCCCTGCTATCGTGTATGGTGTAGTGAGAGGTTAGAATTGTTTAAGTGAGGACTTCAAAGCGATCTCAAGATTTGGTATATACAGAGGATAAGGAGGTATAAGTTTTGACTTGAGTGGCCTTAACCCAAAGCTGGCGCAGGCTCGTCAGGCTTCATCATGGGAACGGGAAGAGACTTTGGCTGAGATAGAACTTGTAAATTCTACAAATCAGAGGGACCTTGACTCCGACTGAGAGTCCTACAAGTGAAAGTTTCGAAGATACAGATGATCTCGAGCGGCCTGAGGACACTGAGCTAAGCCTCACATTCAAGGGTGAGTGCATGATATTAAGACCCGGCGATGTTATCGGCCATGAGGATGAAAAATGCTTACCGCCGGTCCAACTGTCAGTGTTCTGAAGGTAAAACTACAACAGTGGGCGTCATGTTATAAGTTATAAACCCATGTTTAGTAGAGATCTAATCATGTGATTTCCTGAATTCATATGGTGCTACTATCACTCAAGAACAAGAATAGCATTCCCTCGCAATGTCTTCTGCATTAGTAATGTTTATAGCTAGGGCATCAAGGGATGCGTGACATTCGATACAAGGAAATTCGACACCGTTTTATGTTAGATTGTAGCCAAACGGAAACCCCTTTGCCGAAAGAGGTACAAGCTTGGCTTTCTGACTGGGATGAAGTGTTGCGTTGGCACTAGCGACTTCACCATTAACACAAAGTGGTCCCTGATACAAGAGTTGTGAGACGGCGTGGCAGAATGTCATCGAAGTGTAGATTCATGAGGCATGGCCTAGGATGTAGTAAAGCTTATAAAGCATATATTCAAGGCAGCATGTATCATTCGCTAATCATAATTTCCCGGTAAATTCGGGATAACACATCCGTTGGGTTCTCTTATTCATATTATGTTGGAAAACTGCTATTTGTCAGTAGTTGTTGTACCTTTAGAAGTGAGGGATATTTACATTCTCTGGGGAGTTTGTGATTTCCTCGAACTCTTGTAGCGTCTCAAAGCCCATCGCTGTGAGGGACTCAGAACCATCATCCACAACCTGGTTTGTTAGCGATATTGAAAGGTTGGGTAGGATGGTTGACTTACCCAACCAAGGACCACTTTTGTAGCTTTGTGACTCCTCGCCTGGCGAATGCCCATGAGCGTCAAGCCTTGTAAGGCGAGAGTTGTTTGTGGTCCAGGAGGTACAACTGGAGCAATGATGCCACCGATATCCTCAGAGCGTGACACCAATGAAGGAATATGAGTTTCTAATGGACTGCGCTGCTTGCAAACAATGATGGTGCCTAATAAGGCACCTGTTGCATCCTTGGCCCGCACAATCCCACTCAACTTCGATTCTGACAGGGCATGGCGGTAAAGCTCCAATACCTCGGGATTTGCGTTGTTACGGACATGGCTAAGAACGCCATCCGCGTTGTCCAAATCATGAATCAGGTCAAAGCTAATACCGGCTCTTTGAATGCTCTGGGACAAACCCTCTGGAGCTGACCAGCTTGCAACATCCTGTAAAATCATGTTTGAAACACGTCGTGGAAACTGGACATCCCAGCCACTGTTCGCAAACCACTCTTTAATCGTGTTGACCTCGACATCATTGGGAATGCCTAGAAAAACTCCAGGGAAAGCTGACCCTATCTGGACTTGCTTAATTCCTCGTCGCTGAATGAGGCTCCTAAGCGCCCGTCGATGAAGGGACCTCCCGATCGATACATCACGTTTGGTAGGTTCGACAAAGACACCCCCAAGTATACCAACACCGTGAACAAAGTAAGTAGCAGCAAAGCCGTACAAAGCGTTGGTGCTGCTATTTCTAACCACAAAATGGGATTCCGCAATATTGGCATTATTGAGTTGAAAGGAAGCAGCAGTTGTTGTGCGTAGAAATTGCAGGTCTGGTGCGCTTGCTCGGTGAACAGCTCGAAGTAGGTCGTTCAAAGCAGATGCATCACGCTTCGCATTGTATTCTTCTACCAGCCAGTGCTGTCTGGACTTGAGAACCTTCTTGCTCTTGCGCAGGGTACCAGGGAGCGTTCCAAGGGGTGCGATTTCTCCAACTAATGTCCTTGCAAGAGCATGGAGAGCGTTCTCGGTGAAGTCAAAGGTACAGAGGTATGTGCCAATGGATTTATCCATTGCAAAATCATACGGAGAGCTGACTGCCACTACAATCAGTTGCTTCTTTTGACCCCTGGTTCGAAGCATAGAGCACATCATATCAACATGCTTGGTGAAGCCAGCTTGATAAAGGTTTCGATTTGCATCAGCCGTGACAATGATGATACAAGATGCTCTGTGGATAAGATTTTCGTGGACTAAATCTGGTCAGAAAGAACTTCATCTACTCAAGAATAAGAGTTTTACCTGGTCGAACTCCGTTAGCCGTATAGCTTGTGTGAAGTAACTTTTCATTACGGGCTCGAGCAAGAGATTTGCCAAATTCTCGGAAGACACCCTCCCCGCTCAGTATCGCGCTTCGGTCACGACCATTATGCGCCCACATCTCGTGTTGTCCTTCTGTTTGATTCTGACTGTCTTTGGCAGCAAGTAACTTTTTGGTGAGTGAAGATGCAGGCAGCGGCTTGACTAAGGGGGTCAACAAGAGGAGCTCCTCTCCAGGGTGCATTGAGGCTGTGAGTGGGATAAGTTTCTCCTTATCTCGAATGATTGTGATGGAATCATCGTAGGCTTGGAGTGATAGAGCAAGATGGGATGGATGAAGTTGAGAAAGCAAAGAAATGCCTGGAGGGTTCAACGCCTTCTCCCATGAGGTACAGGTCGATTTCAGATTAAGCACCCTTCTCAGAGATGTAAAAATCCGCTCCTTCGTCACAATGCCATTTTCATAACCGAGCTTCAGGCCTTTGATAGCCTCAAGCTGGACGTCGTAGGCACGGCAGAGGAGGACAAGATCACAGCCTGCTTCGACGGCCATGATAACACCATTCTGGACACCAAGTTCATGACTGAGAGCCTCCATCTCTAAGCACTCTGAGATTGCGACTCCGTTGAACCCAAGCTCATCGCGAAGGAGCTCATCCACAACTTGATCCGAAAGACAAGCATGACTCACATTCATGGACGGATTGGATATGCCGCAGCCTCCGATGAACATAGCATCTAATTTTCCCGAGGCAACGGCATTTCGGAATGGGACCAGAGCGCTAATGCTGAGCTCCTCAAGTGTTTGAGTGATAATGGGCACATCTAGGTTTGAGCCCAGAAAGTTTAGATTTCCGTATGATGGGAAATGCTTTCCACATGAAGCAATTCCAGCATCTCGAATTCCTCGCAGAGCTGCCAGGCCATATTGCGATACTTCCTGGGGGTCGTCTCCGGTAGCACGAACTCCCAAAGGCTGGTAGCGAGCATTATTCAATACATCAAGGACGGGCCCTAGCATGAGGTTGACACCACATGCCGAGATCTCAGTGGCAGTAGCCTTTGTCACTTCATATGCTAGGTCGGCTCGACCAGTAGCTGCGACGCCCATGGCACTGGGAAATTGGCATACGTAGTCTTCGTCAAAAAGACTGTTGACCCCTCCATTCTCCTGATCGAGGGCGATGAGAAGAGGTTGTAAATGACCAGCATTCTTAGCAATGGTTTGTAATTCCTGGACCAGCTCTGCAGTTTGCTGGGCAGCTTGACAGTGTTAGATTTATGGAGCAAGACAGGTGTCTGTAAGTAGAACTCACATTTGAGGTTCTTGGCTGTAAGGATGATGGAACCAAGGTGATGATCCTCGATGAGACTCCTGATCTGGGGGGTAACTTCAGTGCCATCCCAGCCCATAATCAGGATCTGCCCAATGGCACTACAGGACAGCCAGTTACTATCATGATGTCAAGTGAATGGATGGATGGTTATTCGCCGAGATTCGGAGCCGAAGAGTGGAGAGACGGCCCCTTGACAGTCCCGCGCCGTTCGGAGACGCGCCTCGACGGGACTGACAGGAAGTGAGGTGAAGTGAGGTGAGGTGAGGTGTATGGATGGGTACGTACCGGTCGAGATCTTGCCATGCTGGATCGAGGTCGCTATTGTCTGTATGGGCCATGATGGTTGGGCGGCGTCGATGCCTCGTCACATGGTACTTTGATCTCTTCTGCTGTGGTTCTGGCTCACCCCTTGATGGCCCCGCGTGCTTGAGGTAACGATGAGATGCATTGACACTGCGGTAGCCTTCTCGAGAGGATGAGCTAGACGCTGACCCAGCAGGAGGAGGGGCCATTGGAGTGGAGGTGGAATGCTGCCGACCGCCTAAACCTCGGCTGAGGTGATTGGTGTATATTGATTGGTCACTTGCGGAAGGAGCCAGCTGTTGGGCGATAGCGAAGTGGGGTCGTGCTGTTCGTTGGCTGTCTAGCTGTCTCTTATGGCAGGCGATTTGATGGGTTAGTTACGCCCCATGAGTTAACGTTACATGGAACAACAGCAACAAATGGTCGGCGACAGAGAGGTCCCTTTCACGTTGTGTCGAGACGCGAGAGATTGAACCAGGTAAGGATGAACATTGCTTGTGAGGCAAAAATGGACGGATGGCATGGTCTTTGTATTCCACTGCACCCTGGTCTCTGGCTGTCAACGTGCACAGCAACATAGCAAAAGGGTACCATACCACGTTGAGATCAAAACTATCTCCACACAGTTTCACTTTCACGGCTTCACGATGGCACCGTCTGCTTGGGACCAGATAGCACGGTTACTGAATCGCTCACAGCAATGACGGACTGACTTTTCCTATGCTATCTCGAGGGGGAAAACGTGGCCGTTGTCGGCGGCTTGATAGGGCTTTAGGCTTCCGAGGATGAAACTCTCTGGAAAATACTAGTATCCCCCGACTCGCCCCTCGTTTTATATGATTCATTGTCCTTAGGGACTTTCAACTCAAGATAGAGAGCATCAGAAAACCTCTCAGTGAGATATCTAATTCTTCGTCACAGACTCCTCCAGCCCATCTCCATTATGCCTATCGCCATCTCGCCGACCCTGCCCAAGAATGGCCTCACTAAATTCACCAACTGTCGGTTGCTGAAAGGCAACGAGTTGGTCTGGGAGGACCTCTGGGTCAGCTCCATTACTGGCAAGATCATCGATAGCCAGGCTTCATTCTACGGCGGCCGCAACATGCCTGACAGCACTCTTGATCTTGGTGGACGCATCATTGCACCAGGTCTGATCGAGTGCCAGCTCAACGGTGCCTTTGGCTTCAACTTCTCAACCCTGCTGGATGACATGTCCGAATATGGCAAAAACATCCAAAAGATCAATCGACTACTGGTAAAGACAGGGGTCACGTCATACATCCCAACCATCACCAGCCAACGGCCTGAATTATACCAAAAGGTACGCCTTCCTCCTTGGTGGGGCAATCGTACATGAAGCTAATGCCTGCCAGGCCCTCCCGTATCTTGGCCCGTCTGGGGAACTGCGGATCCCGGCTCACGGCGCCGAGTCACTTGGTGCTCACTGCGAGGGTCCGTTCTTGAGTCCCACCAAGAATGGCGTTCACAATGTTGATGTCCTCACACATGCTGAATCGATAGAGGACATTGAGCAATGTTATGGTCGCGAGAATATGACCCCTCGCTCCGATGGCTCGCCAATGCCGATCAAGATGATCACCGCAGCGCCGGAACGCGGACAGATGATGAACCTGATACCGGAGATCACATCAAGAGGAATCATCTATTCCGTTGGCCACACCGAGGCAACATACGAAGAGACATCTCAAGCTGTCAGTAAGGGCGCCACAATGATTACACACCTCTTCAATGCCATGCGCCCGTTACATCACAGGAACCCAGGTGTCTTTGGAGTTTTGGGCAAGGCCGAGAGTCTGCCACGGCCTTACTTTGGCATCATCTCAGATGGGATTCATTTGCATCCTACGACTATAAAGATAGCCTACAGCGCTCACCCCGATGGCTTTATCCTGGTCACGGATGCTATGCATCTTGTTGGTCTCCCGGATGGAGCCTATCCGTGGACAAACGGAGAGTACACATGCAACATTGTTAAGCAAGGTTCTAAATTGCTCCTTGAGAACTCCGACACGATTGCTGGGAGGTACGTACTGATCTACCCTATGCAGCCTTGCATCTAACTCTCATCAGCTCAATCACTCTGCTCGAGTGTGTCAATAATTTCAGACAGTGGACTGGGGCTAGTATTCCCCAAGCCCTTAGAGCGGTCACATCAACGCCAGCGGCCATGCTTGGCTTACAGGGAGTCAAGGGTTCACTAGAATCGGGGGCTGACGCAGATCTGGTGATTTTGTCAGACGGATACGAAAGCCAGGATGAAGTCAGGGGAACGAATGAAGTTCTTGTGCTGGACGAAGTGTGGAAGTTTGGTGAGAGGGTGTCTGATTCTGCCAAGGAGAGCAAATTGATGTGAAAGTTTGATTGGCTTTCCGTTGCTGTTGGTTCCCGTCCTCATGATAAGAATAGGTATGCTGCATGAAACAGAAACTAGAATTAAAAGAGCATTATTATTAGAAAGGTAGAGACCTAGGGAGCATTGGACATGAAGGAAGCATTGATAAATGAAATATGTATTACTGCAAACGCTGCAAACGCTGCCAACGTTGTGCTTCATTTTAATTGACTTTGATGGATACTAATAAAACCCTCCTGGAAGATGCCGAAAGGGCAACCAGCGCCAAACACAGCCTAGAACTTTTAAAGCTTCCTCTTGTAGCGCTCCCTTTTAGCAGATAACAACCTATGCCCGCGGGGTCTCGAGTCTTCACATGAAGCTCTGTCTCGGCCAATTGTTGAAGCGAATGCCAATCAACTTTCAGAACCCATCGCTGGGAACAGTAACGGGTCAGCCAGCCTAGGGGAGGGAAGAAAACACAGGACCTCAATCCTAAATGACAAAAAGACCTAGACAGAATAGCCTAAATTTTAGGATAGCCTTTGCCAAGTTTACTTTGACACCCTACAGTAAGGTTTGCTGTTTTCTTGCCCCCCGAGGGCCAGCCCAGTGGGTCTCTCCACAAACCTACAGTAGCCGGAGCCCGTAGAGTTAGCTACCTAGCTGGAGGTCGGCAGCCCAGGCTCTCCACACTCCCTCCGTCTCCGCCTCCGTCTCTCCTCATACTACCTGACTATCTCCATATCTCTACCTCGCTCTGCTCGACCTTTGACCTGTCTTATCTACTCTTTCGGCTCTGTTTGCTCGTCGCCCCAAACCCTCGGCGCTCTATCGGGGAAATAACCCGTCATCGCCGGTGTCGCCAGATATTTCTCATCCCTTTGCACCGTTGCACATACTTGCGCGATCACGTTGTGTCGCTGTCTCCCCCGCCGCGCCAATGAGACTTTGACGGCTCTTCTCAACTGAACAATGCCATGTCAACCTACAACTCAATGTCGGGGCTGCCAACTGGCGCCTCTTCCAGCCAAGCGATGGCGATGAACTTTGGATCTGCCCACTCTCAGAGTATGAATATGGACGTGTTCGACCAGGATATGACGTTTGACGAATCACTTCTGTAAGCACCGCAGCGCACTTGCAACGCGCGCGCAACTTTGGCTTGGGAGCTAGTCAAGCTAACATCTACAGTGATGGGGCTGCACTGCAGACTCTACCTTTCGGCACCTCGTACGACTTGGATGCCTTTTCCTCGACCTTTGAAGATCCCTTCTCATACTCGACTCGACAACAATTCGATCCTCCGCCGAATCAAGATGCCTTGCACGAAGAATCATCTCCCCAGGAGCCCGATAATAAGCTTCTCGGGTTCTCCGCTCCCGTTTCCAACGCTACCATTGTTAACGAGAACAACCAATTTGTGGACGCCAGCATGACGGCTGAATTGTATGGCATGTTCTTCGTTGCCGAGGATGTCTTTGGAGGAGAATCAACCGGACGCCCGATGGAATTGACCTGTTATCGTCGCAACCTCTGGCAGTGTTCAGGGCAGATCACTCTCCCTCGTGGAATCAGGAATATTGTGAATGAACAGGGACAACACATTCCAATTTTCGAGTTAGTAGCGACTATTGCAGCCATTGAATCCATCGAAGGAAAGGCTACAGAAATAATATCAATCCCCTGGAAGAACGCCAATCCCCAGGGAGGTGATGACTCAAAAGGCGTCTCAGCGCCGCCTACTATCACACTGGATATAACGACAGGTCAGGAGATCGACGCACATCGTGTTTCTCTGCCTATATCTTGGAAACGGCTTCAGTTCAAGCATGCTACTGCCAACAACGGCAGAAGAAAGGGCTTGCAACAGCACTACGTGGTCCAGATCACTCTGTTAGGAAAGACACAGGCCGGTGAACTCATAAAAATATCGGAGATCAAGTCTGGCCCAG
Source organism: Fusarium sacchari (assembly GCA_017165645.1). NCBI lineage: Eukaryota > Fungi > Ascomycota > Sordariomycetes > Hypocreales > Nectriaceae > Fusarium > Fusarium sacchari. The sequence continues at coordinate 1,672,417 of JADANP010000006.1, forward strand.
TCATTGTTCGTGGCCGGAGCCCTAGAAACTTCGACAGCAGGAAGGATGTTCCTCTTACAGGCGACAAGAGATTTGAGAGGAGAAGCACATCGACGTCAAATGTCGACCACCCAACGCTTAAACTAGAACGGGAGAATTCTACAAACTTCACGCAAAGATTCCCTCCTGCTGGAAACCTCCAGGTAAGACATACGTCAGTCCATCTACGTAAAAGACAGAACTGACAGATAAGCAGCCGACCGACTGGACAACACCTGGGTCAATGATCCACCCACTACCCAGTCCTCAACCCGTTGCAAGTCCACATCCGGCAAAACGAGTCGCCTTATCGCCAACAATGACCAGGCCACCTATACCAGCTTGGTCCAGCGATCCAAACAACTCGGCCAAAGCAGCAAATTCCCACAGTAACAAAAATTCACTCCCGCGTCAGAATGCATCTCTGCCGATCAATCTATCGCTATCAGAGGACGAGAGAAGTCCGAACCGCTCGAGTGCCGAGCTGCACAGTCCCAATTCTGGCAAAGGCTACACCACCGCAGGGGCGAACAGGGAAAACAGTCCTGCAGATGAGGGTGCCGATCCCTTGTACGAATACTTTCCACTGACTGTGGATGATTGGTACGTTACCACTTTGTTGGATCTCTCCACTTTCACGTTACTAACCTCCACCAGGATGCCGCCTGTCGATGCTGTTTATCGGCCTCACGTGGTTCATCACACTATCATGCCACCCGAGATGAAAGCACAACAGCTCAAGAGCAAGGCCAAGCGGTACTTTGCCTCTGACTGAAACACAACAGGTGGCCGAGACTGATGAGTTACGAATTGTTGGAAAAGCCGATTACCTGTATGTTATATATATTTCTAAGCCTTTTTACGGGCTTTGCTGGATAAGGGGAGTTTGTTTGGGATTATAGCACAATTGTGAGCAAGTGTATATACACATTAGGTGGACGGTTAACTCATCATTGAGGGCATGAGATGGTTTGCATCGATACCCGAGAATTTTCATGCGTCAATTGACTATTAGTGCAAAGTATGTATTACAAAACACAGCATATGTTGTTGAATCATGATCATGTTGCTTGAGAGTGAATCTATGCACAGACCGAATTCTCAAGTTACAAGAAGCGATAGATTGTATTGGACACCTATGATTCTTACACTCGTCCTAGATGACAATCGATTTTCAAGAAATGACACTTCCTCTCCAAACGCCTCCACGCCTAAAGACGATACACGTAACACCCATAAACTCCAACACACAACCTATCTAAAGCCGCCAGTGGTATTTGTGTTCTGTCTCTAACCTGACTTATAACGCCTTATTCGAATACGGGGCTAAAAATGCTATTGTTGTAGTCACACTGATACAGTCTGATAATTTTGTTCCTAACCCAACCCTGTAGCGACTGAACAAGACCTTCCTGGTCTCCAATTCTTTTCTGCTCTCCCTATCCCCATAAATATGCCTATCGCGTTTAATGCGCCCCGACGGTATTTATCTTCTTCTGTAGTTCGGGGTTGGGCGTCAACCTGCGGCTTAGCTCTGGCTCAGGAATGCGCGAGGCCATACTGTCGGGAACCAGGTCTGGCGACGGTGATCTCACTGCCTTAATGTTTGCGGTCATCGGTTGGAGCAAGTTCGCGACAGGAGCATCTGGAGACATGGCGACGGCGCTATCGATCATCTCAACTTTGGTCTTTGGGACGTCGGTCTGAACTTCGAGGTTGGGCGTAAGTCTGCGGTTCAGGTTTGGTTCCGGAATACGCGAGGCCATTCGGTCGGGGAACAAATCGGGCGAAGGGGTTCTCATAGAGTAGTCGCCCGCAGGTGTTGCTCGCAAGAGGTGTGAAGCAATCGGCTCCGGAGCGATGATCGCAGGACTCTGAGCTCTCTGAATCTTGGTTTCAGGGATAGCAACATTGCCAGTTCGTACTTTGGAGGGAAGAATCTGCTCGAATCCCTGCTCGCGAGCAACTTTCTCGATGCTCTTGAAGTACTGTCGTCCATGTTAGCGGAGGCTCGCAATGAGAGGAAGGGTTGCTTGCCTTGACTGTCTTTACCTGAAGTTCCAATGTGGCGTCCTCGTCCACGACAATCATGGGATGGGGGTGGAGCTGAAGGCATGATAGCGACCACATGTGGTTGACCCCTTGTTCGACGCATTTTTGCAGTGCAAGCGCCTTGCGGGCTCCAAGGATAATGACAACAACCTCTCTTGCTTCAAGGACAGTTTGGACGCCCACAGTCAAAGCCATTCTTGGCACCCGGCTTACATCGTTGCCAAAGAAGCGCGAGTTGGAAAGAATGGTGTCGTATGCCAATGTCTTGACTCGGGTACGACTGGCAAGGCTTGATCCGGGTTCGTTGAAAGCGATGTGCCCGTCTTCACCAATGCCGGCCAAGAAGAGATCAATACCACCAGCTGCCTTGATAGCCTCCTCGTATGCGTCACATTCGGCTTCCGGGCTGGCAGCGTTGCCATCGAGTATGTGGACGTTGGAAGGGTGGATGTTGACATGAGAGAAGAAGTGCTTCCACATAAAGGAGTGGTAGGAGTTGGGGTCGTCTCGAGGAAGACCGACATACTCGTCCATGTTGAAGGTGACCACATTCTCGAACGAGACCTGCTATGGTTAGAGGATGCTCTAGGATGAGGCGATGCAACGTACTTCGCCAGCCTTGTACTTGCGTACTAGCATTTCATACACTCCGATAGGGCTAGAACCTGTAGGGAGGCCGAGGATAAAGGGATGCTCAGGTGTGGGTTGGAAGGCATTGATGCGTTCCACGACGTAGTTGGCGACATACTTGCATGCCTCAGTCTCGTCGTCACGGATGATGAGCCGCATGATGTGGTTGTATTATTGGTAGTGGGTGATGTTGTATAAGTGCTGGGTTTAGAAATGAGGTTATCAAGTAATGGATTGTTGGTAGGAGTTCTCGAGTGTGTTGGGGTTTGAAGAAATACGATTACACTTTCGAGGAGTCAGTTGCTTATAAGGAGAACTTATCAAAGGCGCACAAGTCACTACCAAGAGAGAGTCACTTGCCATCCATGGGGACCCGTTGCATCATGATAGAAGCCACTAGGTACCTGAGATAAGGTACCTAGATAGGACGCCACTTTCCTTTCCGCTTTCCAACTGCCATTCATGATGGAGCGTGGGGAGAGCGACTTCGGTCAGTGGGCAATGTAAGGTTGGATACCTAGCAAGTCACGATAGGTGCAGTGATTCGTGGTGGAGGGAATGAAACGTTTACTGTACTATCAAGTTTGACACTGTTTGAGAAGCCGCACTGTATTGCTTGCTTGCTCATGATAGGTACAGTAGGTACCTTGGTGTTGTCAAGGTTGCTTTCCGCTTCCATTGGCCAAAGCCAAGCTTGCTTGTTTCTACGGGGCAAAGACGGATATAGTCAGTGATATACAGTAACCGGCATTAGCTCCGATGTAAGGTAGCGTTGGAGGGATGTTATCAGATCCATGGTACTGTACCAGAGTACATACATATAGGTCTCAGTCCCGATTTCTCCTTACGGGAGGTGAAAGCATGATAGAGTTCTTTTGTTCGTATTGGATACCTTGCTGCTGGAACTTTGTCGTTACGTGAACCTTATGTCTCAGCAAATGGACCTGAACCGAGGTCACATCCCTCCAGATGATCAAGAATTAATGGATGCCGTGTAAGCGCACTAGTTGATGACAGGATTGGTTCCAGGATATTGCTGTTCTTGTTCTTGTTCTTGTTCATGCTCATGTTCGTGGCAATGTCACTTCCATACAGGGGTCCAGAGTAGAGAGAGGTAGACGCGCCGAAGAAGGGCAGATTGTTTCAAATTACGTTCCTTGGCGATGTCTGTGTAACAAGGACAACTTTGAAGTAACATGTAAAATCAGATGATCCCTCTAAATTTATGGAGATAGTTGAGGCGGCCTCTCAGCCTCCAATGGTAGCGGTGCACACTAACAATTAAAACGTGACGGGCCCATGTCACTCACTAAGGTAGGTACCTAGGTAAGGTAATGAAATACCATCCACTTTCTCACGGAGCACTCACACTCACACGCAACGTTACGTTACAACTACCTACCTACCTAACTAACTGCCCCCCCATCTGGCTACGATCCTCGACCCCGTCTGACCCAACAAAGTACAAGGCCAAACAGAGGTCAAAGGCCACCTACAATGACAATTACAGTTACAGGCGCTTCTGCTCACTAATTTGCTGGCTCGCATCGCTGTGGCGGCGGTTGTCGCGTGTCGCCTGTGACTGTGACTGTGAGAGAGCGGGTGCGTGAGCGGGCGCTTTCGCTGTGCGACGTTGATTTTGATCTCATGGACGAATTGGAGGCGATATGATACATTGCTACTACCAATTAACTACCACTTCCAACCTACTACACCTGCTCTTTTGCTCTCCCTCTACCTACTTCCATGACACAGCGTGTACTGAACTGAACTGAACTGAATTTGACCAGACCGACTTCTTCCCCTTGCAACGTCGACTCTTTTTCTGCTTCTCCCCTGCGGGACTCTTGTCGTCTGCTCCGCTCTATCCGTCCCTTCTCATGCTTTGACCCCGTCTATTCCTGGCATGTCCCATCAGAGGTGGCCCATCTCCATCTTCGTGTTGTTTCCTTCAGATCTCCCATCGCCTGAGCTACCCATCCAGGAACCTGTGCCTGTCCATCAGACACTCCCCACCTGCTAGTAGTAGTAGTAGTTGTTGTTGTTGGTCCATCCATCGGGGCGTAAGATTCTCACCCTCACCCCATCCCATACCATCTATTCCTTCAAAGGCGGTTGCATCAACCTCTTCTTTTCGCATTCTCTTGAACTATTTACATTCTGCCGTGTCCATGACCCAACCCTTCTTTCCCTTCTCCTTTCGTTTCTATTTCCCATAATCACTCGTTACCATCATGTCAGCGACTTTTCAAAAGACACTCTTGGCGGCCATTATCAAGAGCCTCCTTCGGGGTAAATCACTGGTGCAGTCACTTTTGGCTTACTGGGGCAGCTCTCTTGGACTAGAGGCAGATACAAAGACGCGAGTCGCCAATACGCCACGCAAGTCTACACAAGACTTTCTCAAAGAGGCAGAGGCTCTATTCCTCGACCCTGTCAGCCAAGATGGCCTGCAAGAACTATCCAACAACATACGGAAACAACTCCTAGAGCGACTGGAAACTGATATGGAGTGTATGCTACCGTCATACAGTCATCAGCTACCAAGAGGTACAGAGGTTGGCCGCTTTGTGGCATTGGATGTTGGTGGTTCGACCCTCAGAGTAGCATTGGTGGAACTGTGTGGTCGCGTGTCCAATATCGGGGAGGAGAGCAGGATCGTGAGCATGAGGAACTTCCACATCACACCTGAGATCAAAGCGCTAGAAGGCAGGCTGTTCTTTGACTGGATGGCCGAGAGAATACTAGAGACTCTATCAGCAGAGCTAGAGCAGCAAGATACGTCTGATGGACCTTTGCCTATGTCGATGGCATGGAGTTTTCCCATTGAGTATGCTCATTCCACACCCCTTTTCGTCCAGAGCTAATATTCTTTAGACAAACATCACTGGCAGGTGGCAAGTTGCAAGGGATGGGCAAGGGCTTCGCGGCGTGCAACGGGTTGTTAGGTCAAGATCTTGGAGAGATCGTACGAACAGCCTGCTTGAACCGCGGTCTCAGTGTAGAACTTCGAGCTATTGTCAACGACGCCAGTGCATGCTTACTATCGGAGTCGTATAACCACCCCACAACAAGATTCGGCCTCATCCTTGGTACTGGCGTCAACCTTGCTGCTTATCTTCCTGTATCCGCCATCGGACGTGTCAAATTTGGCGAGCGTCCTCCCCAATGGTTCGAGAAAGCGACACATGTCATCGTCAACAGCGAGATCAGCATGATGGGACGTGATATCTTGCCCTTGACAAGATGGGATCGGCAATTATTAGCGAATCACTCGCGACCCGAGTTTCAGCCTCTAGAGCACATGGTCAGCGGCATGTATCTGGGCGAGATTTGCAGATTGGCACTTGTTGAGGCGATTGAGTCGACTGGGGTTTTCGGAGGTGTTGTTCCTGTGTCCCTGGAGAAACCTTACTCGTTCTCAACCGAGACACTCTCTATCATTGAGATGTGAGTTATAGACTCAAGATTACCCAGCTTCAGCATGCTAACGATCATAGGGATATGAGCTCTGATGCTGAAGAGGCGCGCAAGCAATTTTCCTCTCGTCACCCATCGAACCAACCCCCCACAGCTGCTGATCTATCATTTCTTAAGCAGCTAGCCGGCTTGATCTCCAGGCGCTCAAGTGCGCTTGTTGCTGCTGGCGTACACGCCTTCTGGAACTTGCGCATCGACAGCCAGAACAAATTCGTAACCACATTATCACCCGAATCATCCGAGCGAGACAGCGCGGAAGCAGACCGTGACCTGGCCGAGACGACAGTAGCCTACAACGGCGGTGTTATCGAGAGCTACCCTGGCTATCTTGATAGTTGCCAGTCATATCTCAATGGCTTAGTAGCGACTGACAAGAAGGAAAAGTCTGGAAACAGAACCATCAAGCTTGTGTCGGCAAAGGAGAGCTCCCTGATGGGAGCAGCAGTGGCTTTGGCCTCTTTGGAGGAGGTCGTAGAGGGGCCACTGGGCGTGGTTGGCTAAAGAAAAGGAACAGGTATACGCCATCTTAATGATATGTTATAGCATTGCATCGGTGTTTGGCGTTTTGGTTCCGGAGATGAAAATACACTTGGATTATTTCTTATGGAGAATATATTTGGATGATAAACATGGGACGGGGATGTCGATACTACTATATTAATACAGCCCTCAGACACATGTGTCCCTGGGAACTGCTCATGGTAGACTTCGGTAAAAAAAAAAGTGATTCTCCAGTCTTGAACAATACTGGGTATCATTAGTAGGTAATAACTGAGTTTTCTTAGGCCTGCCCGGTGTTTGGTAACCCTTGTGTACCACCTCGATAACTGTCACACCTTCCCACTTGAAGTAAGGCCATTGAGTGGACATGATGGTCACGTGCACGCGTCAAACTCTCGCGTTGAGTGGTTGGCGCGTCTGCAGCTTCACAATAGCTTCTAGGCACCCCACGGTATCTTCTACACCAACCTAATGCCTTCCCGCAGCTGTTGATCTCTTGAGCTTAGATTAATTTTTTGCTTGATGTCATAATCAAGGTGCTGTTCGCTTGTTTTTGTTCACTTTCATCCTATCTTTTTGCCCTCAACACGCGACATGGCCGCCACCGACACATTTGCTGAATGCGCCATCGCGTTCGTCGCCAGCAATTTACTGACTCCCAAACTGATCGGAGAGGTGATCTGAAGCTGTTAAGCTCAATTAATAATACTGACAACTCTTAGCTATCAACCATTCTAGAAGAGAATGGTGGAGCAATATGTGAACCGCGACGCGATGGCTCATTACCGATCGAGAAAGTCACCCACATCATCTCCAACACGATCGATTTCCCTCAATTTACTGAGGCACAGGCTCATATGATCCCGGTAGTGACGACTCAATGGATCACCTTCTCTATAGCTCGCAGGAAACAGGCTCAAATTAGGCCTTTTTCGCCTGATCCGAGAATGATATTTTCCGAGGTGGTGGTGACTTGTGCGGATCTGCCAGAGACCGACAAGGAGAGCATTGCTGGTGCTACAATGGCTTTGGGTGGACAAGAAACAAAAGATGCGTCTAAGTTAACCACACATATTTGCGCCCTATCGATGGACCATCCCAAGGTCCAAGTTGCTCTACAAAAGGGATGGAAAGGCAAGGTTGTGTTGCCACACTGGTATGTCTAGCAAGCGCAGAGGGTTAGGCTTATAATTTTGGTCGTTGACAGTCTCCAGGTTCGATGATTGTTTCAAACTTGGGAAGCGTATCGACGAAGGTCCCTATCTACTACCAGATCCCGAAATTCTTAAGAAGACTTCTGCGGACGATCTCAAAATACCCTCCAACGAAAACCTCGCGGGCGCGACATCACCGACGCCGAATTACCTTCCTCTGCCCTTGCCTTCTGATGGAGAAGTCGTTCGCCCACCGGTCACTGTTTTCCAGGACCGTAATGTGTTGCTATCTTGGGATCTGACTATAACCGATCGACTGTCAAAGGTGGTCAAAGAAATTATCGTGAGAGGAGGCGGAAAGCTTGTGGATAAAGTCGAGGATTGCGATATGCTCATTTGCCAATACCGGGACGGTCCCCAATATATTCAAGCGTCGCAAGCGTACAAAGAAGTCGGAAATCTGGCCTGGCTTTACTGGCTCATCGTCCACAACGAGTGGACATCGCCACTGCGTCGACTGCTACACTATCCGATCCCCAAGGATGGTATAGAAGGATTTAAGGGTCTACGTATCACTGTGTCAAATTACGGTGGTGAAGCACGCATTTACCTGGAGAACTTGATTAAAGCTTCTGGGGCCGAGTTCACCAGAACGATGAGAGCTGAGAACACGCATCTGATCACTGCTAGAGACTCGAGCGAGAAATGCAAGGCGGCTCCTGAATGGGGGATTGCCGTCGTCAACCATCTCTGGATCGAGGAGAGCTATGCCAAATGCGAAATCACGCCCATCAACATCAAGAAGTATAATCATTTCCCTCCACGCACTAATCTGGGCGAGATAATTGGGCAAACGTTTTTTGATGAACCAAAGTTGCGCGAAAAGTACTACCCCGGGGGGCCGGCCAAGCTCTCACCTCGAGCCAAGAGGAAGCGAGCAATCTTGGAAGCTGCAGAGGAGAACGCATATGCACGAGGGCCCGCAGAGGGTGTAGTTATTGGCCAGGCTGGTAATGAGGACATCGAGATGGAAGACTCTAACGGAGGAGAAAGCGAGAAGTCCGGAAAGAAGACGAAGAGCATCGGAGATGCAACACCAATTCGTCCACGCCGTGCAGGAAAGGAGAATGAGACGCCGTCGGTGGCTTCCACAGGAAGTCGTAGCGCCAAAGCGAAAGCCCAGGAACGTCTGCATGGCTTGAGCGACGATATTGCGCTTTACGAAAAGGAGAAGAAGAGACATGCCAAGGGAGGCAATACAATCTGGGGTGGAAAACGAGCTGCCGATCAGGCCGAAAAGACCAACACCAAAACCAAACAAGAGGAGAAGCCTGAAGATGAAGATGCCGACGCGTTAGCGAAGCGGCCAAACAAAAAGACCAAGCCGTCACTTCCAGACATTCAGATGCGTGTTGTCTTGACCGGATTCACTCGCTGGGTTGGGGATAAGAACAAGGAAGACCAGGATCGAGTACGTAATCGCGAGCCATTTGTTTGAATCTAATCTAACCAGACGACAGAGAAAACTTCGGGACATGGGCATACAGATTGTGCAAGAGGGTCAGCCGTGCGACTATTTGGCAGCCCCTAGTGTTGTCCGCACTGTCAAATTCCTATGCGCGCTTGCACGCGGCCCAACAGTGATCTCGTCAACTTTTATTGACCAGTCTCTGGACAAGGGCACCCTTCTCGATGTTGAGGATTTCATCCTCAAAGACAATGCAGCTGAGAAAAGGCACAACATTGTCCTCGAGACATCAGTCGCTCGTGCCAAGGCAAATAGAGGCAAGCTTCTTGTTGGCGTTCCCATCTATTGCACGGAAAAGATCCGCAATGGTGCAGAGAGCTACAAAGCGATCGCCGAGGCCAACGGGGCAATCTTCAAGATCTACCGGGCTCGGAGCGGGACGACAATCCGACCAACAACGGCAGAGGAGGAGGGTAACGCGCCACCCGAGCCGGTCTACCTATTAAGTAGCGGGCGTCCCGACGAGAGGCCGCTTTGGGAGAAATTCCGTGATATGGCGTACAAAGGCAACATGGAGCCTCGCATTGTTGCACCTGACTGGCTGCTCGATGTCGCAATGGCTCAACAGGTGCGGTTTGATGACAAATTTTTGGCGGAGAACTTTTACGGAAATTCGCAGTAGCCAGTTCTCTGACTACTGCTTGATGGCGTTCAGGATGGTTAAACAGCGCTGCCGATGATGGAGTCCGTAGTCGGTTTGTATCAGTGCTCGTGCTACCTATGATGGAAAAGTCGCATGTGCTTTATGTAGAGACGAGTATGTATGGCTCAGTAAGGTACTTAGAAGAATTTGACGCCCAATGAGTCGTCCTGGCCGAATATTTGGGCTTTGTTTCGTTTGACAAGGATGTTTAGGGCTTTGAGAAGGACATCAGAGTCCATGCCGTGAATATCTGTGAGGATCAGCTGCAGGAACCTGAACATATTGGCTTGCCTGACTGGAATTACCATTTCCTTTTGTAGCGTCTCCCTCGACAAGTTCGTAGACTGTAAGAACACTCCCCTTCTGTCCGGTCTCTTCGACATAGTTCTCTACAAGTTCCGCCCATTCCTCGGGCTTTCGCCAGTATAGAAACACAACATCTCCTGTTGTTTTGCCTCCGACGTACTCTACACGGCCGTCTGTGTGCATATAAGAAATTACGTCACGGATGTCATCGAATTGTAGCCTTCGATCGAGTTTTCGGTTTACAAAGAGGTCTGAATCTGCTGCTTCGGAGAGCGACAGGCGGAAGATACGGTTATGTCGCGCGTAGGCCAGGATGAGATCGGACCATTTGTTGCGCTGGGCATGGAGCGTAGTGAGATTGGTTTGGCGAGTGAAGAAGGCGGGAAAATGATACTCTCGGGGGAATGTGAAGGAGGATTCGGTGGTAGTAGCCATTGTCGAGGCTGGTGATGTTTGTGTGGTGTTGGGGATTGGAGATTGGAGGGGTGAGACGATGACGTGGGAGGGGCTCTACAGCTAAGGTACCCGGCAGGCTAAACACGTGTGATAGGCTCCATGATCAGCCAAAGCCGTTTTAGAAGGCAATGCAAGGCAATTCTAGGCCTGGGACCAGACTTTCCTTGCCACCTTGTCGAACCATCAGATAAATACAGTGAAAGTCTTTTAGTCCTTCGCTTAAACATAACATAACATACCAGAACAAAGGCTGAAATTCGTGTTTGAAATCACATCATCTCCATTCGTACATACTATTACGACACGACATGACACCAAATTTCGCGTCTCTTGGCCTCAAGGATTCCTCTCCGAGACTCCACATGACGGACTTGTCCCCCATAGGCACTGCGTGTTCTTGTTGACTATTCCGTGGAGAATGCTTGACAATTGAATCTCCGCGACACTGAACCGTGGTGTTATCTTTGTGGGGGAACTGGAGGTATGGCCCAGTTAGAGCCGCTGTGTTGCAAAGCAGAAGAGGTTGATATTGAGACTTATCTATGTCGGCATTGATAAGGAGGCTCACTCCGAGGAGAAAGGTTGGTACAGGGAATATGGGAGCTAGTGAGGTACCTAGTATGTAAATATTTCCGATCGATTCATACAGCACACAAAAACAGTTCGAGGAAATTTAATATCCGGGCTTGAGTGAGGATTCTGATTGAGCGACTGTAGAACAATACCATTCCTTATTCGGAGTCTGAGGATATCTTCGCAAGATAAGGTCAAGAAAGAGCCCGAGCAGTGACAATTCTACACTCACTGAATTAGGCGACATTCGAGATTGGCTTCATCCTTCACCGAGACTCAGATCAGTCAACAACCCACAAAAGGCTTGACCACTGTAGTCTACGGTGGAACTATGAGCTGTGGCATAACATTTCGCCAGAAACCGGATGCGATTTAATATGAGAATCACCTAGAGACCTCACTCATATCATGCCCTGTCGTGGTGTGTTCCGACGTACGAGCCCTTTGTGAGAATGTTGCTTCTCCGCGGAGGCCAAAACGCCTCTACCGTGCGGGCGCAGGCCCTGATTGGTCCCTCAGCCCAACCACGGCGCGCAGTCTCCTTATCAGAGATCAGCCCTGCCGAGAGCTGCAAATGTGCTCACCTTGTATGGACCAACGGCGGAAATGCTTAGCACGAGCTGTACTATCCCGGAGATGTACGTTCTAGATAGGGAGATGGGAGAAACATCAGAAGGTCTGGAGGTACATACACACAGGAGACCCTCTTTTTGTAACAGGCTCTGAGAACTTATGAATCAGTTATAACCATGAGATGGAGGCCATGATATCCCTTCTATCTTTTGGGCTCCTTTCCCAAGTACCTATACTTGTCTAATACCGACTCATCAAAATGACTGCAACGGCACAAAAACGTGTGGTGGTCGTTGGCCTGGGCATGGTGGGCGTTGCTTTCATGTAAGTCAATTTACACAACCTATTTACTTGCCAACCGTGATCTGACGACAATATCACTATCACAGAGAAAAGCTGCTCAAATATGACGCCAAATCAAAAGAATATGCCATCACAGTGGTTGGAGAGGAACCATATCTCGCCTACAACCGAGTAGGACTCACAACTTTCTTCGAGCACCGAAAGGTCGAAGAACTATACATGAACCCAGCAGAATGGGTACGTTCGATGTGAACCAAAACTGCATTCCTAGCTAGCACTAACAACCTACCTATATATAGTACACAGAAGCTGGAAGCTCACTAAACTGTCACATCAACACCAAAGCCACACACATCAACACCGAGGACAAATTCATCGAATGCGCAAACGGAGAGAGTTACCCTTACGATATCCTCGTCCTCGCCACCGGCTCAGACGCCGTTCTTCCCCGTATGCTCAAAGGCTGGGACGCAAATGGAGTTTTCGTCTACCGCACAATCGAAGACCTGAACAGGCTTATCAAGTTCTCCAACGACAAGAAGGGAACAAATGGAGCTGTCGTCGGTGGTGGTCTCCTCGGTCTTGAGGCCGCAAAGGCCATGCTTGATCTTGAGACCTTTAACAGAGTAGATGTCATTGAGAAGGGTCAGTGGGTTCTCACAAGACAGGTCGACGAGACTGGTGGCAAGATGGTCGCGGATCAGGTCTCGCAGCTTGGTGTGAACCTCAATCTCGGCAAGGGCGTGTCGAGCATGAAGACTGACGAGAACAACAACCTCACTGGAGTCATCTTTGACGATGGCTCGGAGATCAGCTGCTCAACACTTTGCTTCGCTATTGGTGTCAAGCCAAGAGATGACCTCGCCAGAAGCGCCAACCTCGAAGTTGGACAGCGCGGTGGCATCGTCGTCAACGATGACCTGAGAACGAGCATGCCCGATATCTACGCCATCGGAGAGTGCGCAAGCTGGCGCGGAATGGCTTACGGCCTTATCGCACCTGGTGTAGCCATGGCCGAAGTTGTCGCCTTCAACCTCACACAAGCCAAGCTTCACAGTCCTCAGACTTTCAAGACTCCCGACATGAGCACAAAACTCAAGCTCCTCGGAGTCAACGTCGCTAGTTTCGGCGACTGCTTCGCTGATCGCGATGGTCCCGTAACGCTTCCCCCCAAGTACGCCAGGACGCTCGTCAATGGCGATGCTAAAGAGCCCAAATCTGTGCAAGCTCTCACATACAAAGACCCTTTCTCTAATGTGTACAAGAAGTACATTTTTACCAAAGATGGAAAGTATCTCCTCGGTGGCATGATGATTGGCGACGTCTGCGACTACGTCAAGCTTCTACCAATGGTCAAGGCGCAGAAGGAGCTTGAGATTTCCCCCAGTGAACTTATTCTCGGTGTCAAGAAGGACGGCGGCGAAGACACTGATGATCTTGACGATGATGCTCAGGTGTGTTCGTGTCACAACGTCACAAAGGGCGACATTGTCAAGGTTGTCAAGGATGGCACCTGCAAGGACCTTGCCAGTATCAAGAAGTGCACAAAGGCCGGCACCGGCTGTGGAGGCTGTGTTCCTCTCATCACCACAATCTTCAACAAAACAATGGCATCCATGGGCCAAGAGGTCACCAACTACGTCTGCTCGCACTTCAACCACTCTCGCGCTGACCTGTTCAACATCATCATGGTCAAGCGCCTCAAGAACATGAGCGAAGTCATGCGCGAGGCTGGAAACGACAAGGAGGCTCTTGGCTGTGAGCTGTGCAAGCCTGTGGTAGCAAGCATCATGGCTTCGCTGTGGAACAGGCACGTCATGGACAAGACCACCCACGGTCTCCAGGAGACCAATGACCGCTTCTTGGGTAACATCCAGCGAGACGGTACCTACTCTGTTGTCCCCCGTGTGTCCGGTGGTGAGATTACTCCTGACAAGCTTGTGGTCATTGGTGAGGTCGCCCAGAAGTACAACCTCTACACCAAGATCACAGGCGGTCAGCGTATCGACTTGTTTGGTGCCCAGAAGCAGGATCTTCTCGACATCTGGGGTCAGCTTGTTGCTGGTGGTATGGAGTCTGGTCATGCTTATGCCAAGTCTCTGCGAACTGTCAAGAGTTGTGTTGGTTCTACGTGGTGCCGGTACGGTCTGAGTGACAGTGTTGGTATGGCTGTCCGTCTGGAGGAGCGATACAAGAGTATTCGAGCTCCTCACAAGATCAAGGGTGGCGTGAGTGGTTGTGTGCGAGAGTGTGCTGAAGCTCAAGGCAAAGAGTACGTTTTACCCCCGTCTTTCAATTCTTCGGTTCGCTAATATGAATTCAGTTTCGGTTTGATCGCCACTGAGAAGGGCTGGAACATCTTCGTTGGCGGTAACGGTGGTGCGAATCCTCGCCATGCCGAGCTTCTAGCCAAGGATGTGCCCCCAGCTGATGTCGTGACAATTCTCGACCGATATCTCATGTTCTACATGCGCACAGCCGACAAGCTTCAGCGAACTGCCCGCTGGATCGAGAACCTCCCCGGTGGTATCAAGTACCTGCAAGAGGTCATCCTCGAGGACAAGCTCGGTATCAACGCCTCGCTCGAGGCGCAGATGGAAGAACTTGTCGACAGCTTCTTCGACGAGTGGGCCGAAGCTATCAAGAGCCCTGCCATCGCTGCCAAGTTCAAGCAGTTCGCCAACACAAACGACACAACACGCAACATGGAGCTTGAAGATGACCGTGGTCAGAAGCGACCAGCCTTCTGGCCCGCGGATGCTGCGGCCACAGACAACTTCTCAGGCCTCAAGGACAAGTGGTCCATGACTTCTTGGGAACCCATCATCGAATCTTCATACTTTGACGGAGCTGACGAGTTACCAAACGGCATCTCCGCCACCATCAAACGTGGCGACACGCAGCTCGCCATCTGGCGCATCAAGGGCGTCTACTACGCCACACAACAGATGTGTCCTCACAAGCGTGCATTCATCCTCTCCGACGGTCTCATCGGCCAAGAGCCCAACAAGGCTGTGACGAATGGTGATAAGGATGGTGCTTCACCCTGGGTCTCATGTCCTCACCACAAGCGCAACTTTGACCTCGGCAACGGTGCCTGCAAGACAGACGAGTCTCTCTCCATCGCCACATTCCCTACCGAGGCTCGAGCCGACGGTATGCTGTACCTCAAGCTTCCCCCTGTGGAGGAGCTTGATGCTGCCTTGGGCACAAAGAAGTGGATGGTCAAGAAGGGCGAGGCCGGTGAGGCGCCTCTTGCTAAGCTTGACAGCAAGATCAAGTTTGTTGGGTTGAGAGGAAAGAAGCCATATGTCAAGCCGACTGGTGGTGCCAAGATGACCACCAAGCCACTTGACCTTATGATGGCAGCAAATGGTTGTGGCGGCGGTGCGCCAGAATGGTAGAGAAAAGAAACATAGAGGATAGACGAGTTTAAGATAATCATGGTTTGGCGTTGGGGATATACCGGAATGGTTTGGGTAGGGTCATTATGAGTTATGTCATGTAGAACATATATAAATACTGAGTGTATCATCCGTTTCTTCCGCCAGCATACCCATCGTACTAATCGTCGGGCTAATAAGAGGCCATGTGCTTGATTATGAGCTCGCTCCTCAAAGTTCCTGGCGAGGTCTCTCATCATGAGTGTTTGTCACAGCAATGACACCGCCGTTCTTCTCAATGTCCGCAGGGAGGTTTCCGAGAGCTCGATCACCAAACATGAGATCAATCTCCTCAAGAGATAGCCCCTTCGTTTCCCGAAAAGCAAAGATAAGGGTGGGCAGTGTGATGACGAGATTGAAAGCTGTTGTTGTAAGTCAATTGACCAAAGAAGAGGCCCACGGGAGTTTACTTACCAACGAAGAGAAAATAGAACTTCCAACCAAGCTCCTCGAGGGCAAAGGGACTGACTTGGTTCCAGAATGTGCTCACTAGCCAGTTGCCGATACCTGTGGCGAATGCGCAACCCTTTCCACGGATTTGATATGGCATTACCTCAGACATGTACGTCCATGATACAGGGCCAAACGACAGCGAGAAGATGATTGTGACACAGAATAAGAAGGCAACTCCGGCAATGCTCAGGCCACGGTGTGAACCATCGACGTTCTGAGAGTTGACCGCACTCTCTAGGATGAGAGCAATGGTTATAGCAATAATGCCATAGATCAGAGGCCTCTTACGGCCGATCCTATCCGAGATAAATGTGATGAAAAACAGGTCTCAAGAGTGTCAGTCTTTCAGCGCAGAGAACTTGATGAAGGGAATAAGATGCCGGACTTACTCGCAAGGGGACCGGTACAGTTGTAAATGCCTGCTACCAGAAGATTTGTCTTTCCAGTGATTCCGAGCTTCTCGTACATAATGGTTTGGTAGTAACTGCGTGTATTAGTAAGCACATACAAGATGCTTGTGAGATAATCTGTGTTTCAAGCAAACAGTGAGGATCAAAGTTGAGGCGGGATCGAAATATGGTCCAGAGATCAAGACAGAATCAGTGACTCAAAAACAGGTTGAAAAGCTTACCCGATAACATTGATTCCTAGGACTAATGTCAGTTCATGCTCTTGACGCAGATGGCTCTCAGAATAAGGGCATCATACCAGTGAATTGAGTAAAGACCTGGACAAGAGTTCCAAGCATAAGACGCTTCCTCCACTGAGGCACCTTGAACATGATCATCCAACCAGGGGCAGTTGCTGCCTTCTCAGCGTCGATTGTGAGCTTGATCTCATTGAACTCGGACTTGATCCATTCATCATTCGAGCCATCAAAGTGCAACTTTCGAAGAGTTCTCATTCCATCATCCAACTGATCTGTCGCGATGAGATGTCGGGGTGTCTCAGGAAGCCAGAGCATACCCAGACACAAAAGTGCAGATGGGAACGTCTGGAAAGCCAAGGGGAAACGCCATTGGAAGGATGAAGTATCAGGCATATGATGACTTCCGTATCCAACCCATGTTGAGACAATGAAGCCTACTCCAATCATTTGTTGGGCGAGGCCGACAATGAGTCCTCGATTCTTGGGGCTGGCGCATTCGGATTGATAGACGGGAACTATACATCATATGTAAGTTAATGGAACTCACTAATCGAAAGGATTAACTGACCACTCATAGATAGCAAGCCAACAGCAAAACCAGCAATAATTCGGCCAATAAGCATCATAGCCAGGCTATCACCCAGTTAGTGGCTTCATTGTAGGTAGTTGTACAAGTTCAACAACTCAAACGTACTGATAGGCCGCAGCTTGAAGAATGCCACCAACTGTGCAAATAGCTGCACCGATTCCTATCGTCTTCCTTCTGCCATACGTGTCCATAATAACTCCACCGAATAGGGCACCAAATACTGCTCCGCCACTGAATGTTGAGTTGATGGCCCCTATGATGGACGACGTGGATGTTGTGTCAAAGTAGTTCTGGAAGTTTTTGCTTGCAATCACGTCGGTCATCACGCCCGAGTCATAACCAAAAAGAAACGAGCTGTTGATGGAAACAGTCAGTATATTCCCTCCCTGTAGCTTCATAGGAGACTTCAAGTAACCTGGACGTACCCAATGGCTGCAAAGCAAGCCAGGCCGATACTGTACGCTTTGCCCATTTTAGAGCCTTAACCTATAAATTCGTATAAGTGACTCGTAGTTCAATATATCAGACGATAAATAGCATGTGGACTATATCCAATACTAAGAGCGGACCTTTCACTATTTGTACGATCATCACCCCAACGCAAGGGCTCCATTCTCATTGCTTCAAGTAGCATGTTGATCGATTCTAACAACACCCTAATACTCAAAGACGACCCACGGCCTCTTCTTCCCCAGGGGGCCCCAAAGGCCATCTCCGCAACGGTCGTACTACTAGAGGCGGCGATATCACGCAAGGTCTACTGCTATCTCCATTGTGAGCCCTACGCATGACCAGTAACGGCCCGTTTCTACATCTTCAGCCCTGATATGACCTCTCCCCGGCTTCGGCCGAGACTCAGATGGGACATGGCATGCCGAAAATCGTGATACCGTAGAGTTACATGGTACCCCTGGTGCCATTCCTCGTCGGTTCCGAGCGGTTGAAGAATAACCAGCCTATGAGTGAACACTCTAAACCTCGATATGCACAAACCGCCTCTAGCTAGAGGTAGTACCGTGTCAATACCTCAAAGGCTCAAGTAGAGACTAGTAGACGATATAAAGGTCGAACTACGATTTTGGTCCGACCGTGCACCACGATGTCATAGCCATTCCGTCAGCCACAACGAACTAAGACATATTAGCATATGGTCTTTGGCTTTTTCCATCCCGGCTAAATCTGAATGCAGTTGTCTCCATGGAACAGAAGAACCTGTACTGTACGGGAACCTTTGGTCCTTCGTGTGGTTGCTTACACCCGGACCAATCAGTGCTGTTCGGGGGTATTTGAACCGAGCCGAGTTCAGATCATCACCAAATTGTGATATGTATGTCGATGATCCACTGAATGCACCCTGGCAAGATTGGTGGTGTTGGTTTATGACGGAGGAATCGCCGTTGTCAATACAGCCCTGGATGTGCTGTAACTGTCTGTCATGTAAATGCTCTCAAGTACTAACTAATCACGAGACAAAACGTACATCCGCTCGGTTATTCGAGGGATCCAATACTTATGCAACAGAGGAATCAACCTGAGTCCTTCGGCTTCGGTGGTCTGCACACTCAACCCGGTTTGAACCATGAGAGGATTATGAGAATGCTCGTAGGCTTTATGTATGATCATTAAATTCACCACATATACCCTCCCCATCAATATTACGCCCACGTAATGTAACGTCAAAATACAGTGCCTCGAACAGGCATATTCCAATCGCATATTTTGATCTTCTTTGCACGGCAGTTAAAAGCAAATGCCGATATTGAATGTCTATAGGTTCTTCTAATGTACTTGATCGTTGGTATGAAGACATAGGTCTGGCTTTCATCTCATGTTACCCCTCTGGCTCAAAGTGACAGATCATATGATGCCCGCAAGGCCGTAGTTCTTCTACAGGAGTGTATTTCCTTTTGTTCTACACGTTTCTACGTCAATGCTCAGTGATCAATTACATCCGGTACCACAGGTATGTTGCTTGTTCCATTTGGCGGATATAGTGGCACTCAGGTCACCGCTTAAGATGCCACATGCTAAACGACCGGATAAATTGAAGTAGGGTGAGAAGTGCTCTACTTCTATCATTTGATCTGAAGTTCCCTGCTACGTTGCTTGTCTAGTAGATCCTTCGAACAATCCATATGATTGCCCACTTCACAAGCAAAACGGCGGGCAACCAATCGCGACGACTATAGACCACTAAAATTACCATTTCAGGCAATTCCTAACCCCCAAACCCCGCTGGAGTTTCAGTGGGTGGGGCCTAAACGCGGACTCGGACTTGGACTGGGACTCGGTGGGGAATCACTACCCAGGTGTGGGGTGGCCTCAGGGAACAAGACGTGAAGCTTCTGACATTTCCGTTGATAACCTTGGGGTGCCAAAAAAATACCTAAGTAGTCTACGGGCCACAATAAGTATATGCTAAATTTGCCCATATCTATCCTAGACTTAATCAAGCTCTTTTGTCTTTAGGAGATACATAGATTCTACCTTTCTTACTTCCCGCGGGTTGTCGTGTTCCTTGACTCCGCCCGCAAGGATTATTATCAGACACAAATCTTTCAAGGAGTTTCAGAGGATTCTCACTACCTAGCTCATGAGCCGTATGGACTTCCATAAGGTAGCTAGGTTTAGTGCTGAAGAGCAGTTTGACATGTTCCAACCTCTCGGGCCCATGGCACAAGTAACTAGCTATACTAGGGATTTTTTAACCAGAACTCCAATTTCCAAATACCCGGTCTTATAAATTAGGTAATGTTGCAAGCGACATGTGATCATGAAGGCCATGGTCATTAGCCCAGCTCTGTTGTGGCTCTAAGAACTTCGAGACATGAAGTGAGAGACGTCACATCAAGAGCCTCAGTCTCCAGAACAAGCAGCAACAGTTCAATCAGATTCTCTATGTGTTAATTTGAGTCATGAAATCTATTTAGCCTATGGAAGAGACTCAATCGAAACCGGGGCATCTGCCTCCAAGTCACGGCCCTTCTCAGTGACCTTGTAGTCACCCTTGAGTTTATCAGAACCCTCAAGTTTACCATTCTGTCCCACAACGAGTTCTGCAGCAATATTTCCATCTCCATCCATTACAGTAGTCTTGGCCCCAGGAGAAGTCTGATACAAGGCAACTTCAACATCTTTGACAAAATCGTATTCAGAACCAACCTCCTTGCGGCTGCCAAGCACAAGGATAGTGTTCTCACGGACGTACAGAGGCAATGTGCCGAAAGCGTGCTTCTCTTTGAACCATCCAGGGCCAGACTTGACTTCATTCGTGAAATAGGATGTCCATTTGCCCTTGGGGAGGTAAAACTCAACTTCGCCCGACTCTTCGTAAATAGGAGCAGCAAGGAGTTGGGAACCAACCATGAACTGGCGATCAAGGTACCAAGAGGTTGGGTCTTCAGGGAACTCTAGTGCGACAGCTCTAAGAGACATTGGGATGCCACCCTCGATGGACTCGATAGCCTGAGAGAATATATACGGCATCAATCGCGTCTTGAGCGCCGTCCACTTGGACAGAGTCCTAGAGCAACCCTCCTCACTGGTATCATCATTGTCAACTATCCATGGAACACGGAAGCAGTTGGAACCGTGTAGACGACTATGACTGCAAAGAAGGCCCATCGCTACCCATCGCTTGTAGATCCACGGAGGCGGAGAACCTTCAAAGCCACCAATATCGCAGCTCCAGAAAGTAAAGCCGCTGAGACCCATTGATAGTCCACCACGGACAGATTCAGCGAGAGCTTCGGGTGTAGACTCACAATCTCCACCCCAAACGAGAGGAAAACGCTGGGTCCCGGCACAGGCAGCGCGAGCGTAGAGAACAGCCTCGTTGTCGCCGTATCGCTTCTGGAGAGCCTCGTAGACAAGCTTGTTGTACAGGAAGGCGTAGTAATTATGCATCTTGTGTGGATCAACCGAGGTATCATGCCACTGAACGTCAAGAGTGGGAATACGCTCGCCAAAGTCCGTCTTGAGGGCATCGACGCCCTTGTCAAAGAGCCCGTTGAGGCACTCGGTATACCAAGCACAAGCTTCAGGGTTTGTCACATCCAGAAGACCCATGCCAGCTTGCCAGAGATCCCACTGCCATATGTCGCCGTTCTTGCGCTTGAGGAGATAGCCCTTCTCAGCAGCGTGTTTGAATGCGGCACCAGCTTGGCCGATGTATGGGTTGATCCAGACGCAGACCTTCTTGCAGAGCCCACTCTCCTTGAGTCGCGATATCTGGCCCTTGGGATCAGGGAAACGCTCTTCGTCAAAGATAAAATCTGTCCATCTGAAGCCCTTCATCCAGAAGCAATCGTAGTGGAAGACATCGACAGGTGATCCACGAGACTTCATGCCCTCGAGGAATGAGTTGACCGTAGCCTCGTCGTAGTTGGTAGTAAAGCTAGTCGTCAGCCAGAGACCAAAGCTCCAACTGGGCACTTTGTTGGCCTTTCCAGTGAGGACAGTATATTTCTTGAGAACATCCTTTGGCCCGTCACCGTAGATGATGTACATCTTCAACCTCTGGCCCTCTACAGTTGTTTGCACACGACAACACCTCTCACTGCCGATCTCGAAATCCACCTTTCCAGGGTTATCCACGAAGACACCATAGCCACGATTGCTCATCCAGAATGAAACGTTCTTGTAAGCTTGGTCGCTTGAAGTGCCACCATCGGCGTTCCAAAGAACGACATTCTGACCAACTTTGTTCCATGCTCCAAAACGCTCGCCAAGACCGTGGACGGACTCGCCAACGGACAGAGTCGTCTGCATGAACATGTAGTGTTTGAAGTCGCGCATATCTCCGGTCTGCAATGGTGTGCTGGGAGCTGGCGAGTACGCAAACCCTGTACTACGATTGCCCAGGTTTGTGAGGTGCTTTTTGCCATCTGAGCTGTGGAACTTGATGTCGAAGTTGTGTTGGTCGGGATGGATGGTGGCAGAGAGAACTCCGGATTGAATAGTAGTGCCCTTATCACTCTTGACGATCTTCCCCTCAACCTTGGGCTGACCAGCTGGGAAGAGATCAAAGTCGGGGCCTTTTCGCTGAGCACCGGCCCAATGTGTGGTCTCGATGGATATAACTCCATCCATCTCTGCTTTGATATCGATATCAAGCGTGGGCTGATTGAGGGTATCGCCTCGGGATCGGATGTGCTTTACGGGACATAGCAGATTCAGGGCCTGCTGGTCCTTGCTGGGAGTGATCTCATAGACATCCTCGGCATACTCGGTGCGAAAGTCCTGGGCGGGCAGCCACATGCCATCGCGGAGATGCATTTTGGTGTTTTCTTGATTGAGGAGGGTATAGGGAGTATCTTGGCTCGATCAGCCTCTTTGTGAGTGAAAAGAGGGATTGTTTCTCCAAGAAATAGTCAAGTTGCGGTATAAGAAAGAGACACAGAGAGAGAGACAGAGACAGAGACAGAGACAGAGAATGATATGGTGTTACTCTCCACTTCAACAATCCTCCATATCATGGAACCTCAAATGCATCAGCATCCCATCCCACTCTTCTCACGGTGACAATTCACCCGGAGCAGCCCCTCTTGACCCCACCAACTTATCATGGCAACGTCCCCTCATCAGCGTCATTCGTTCGGGTCTGACAACGAGTTACAAACACACACACAGTACACAGACGATGTTCTTGGAGAGTTGCATCCCGTCCCCTCAAGGGCCCCCCTGGTCGATGATCAAGTGGTGGATAAATCAACCGACGCTAGAGGCACACCCGGTTAAACACAGACGGGGCCTAGCCTAGCCTAGGGGCCCCTGGCGCCTCCAGCTGCAGCCCATCGCGGGGTTCAGTTCAGGGCCACTGATGCATCGTTCGTTTCTGTGGGAGGTTTCTCAACTTACCTAGGTTGTACCTACGCTACGTATGTAGACAGCTTGCTC
Source organism: Fusarium sacchari (assembly GCA_017165645.1). NCBI lineage: Eukaryota > Fungi > Ascomycota > Sordariomycetes > Hypocreales > Nectriaceae > Fusarium > Fusarium sacchari. Next base: position 1,695,666 of record JADANP010000006.1, read on the forward strand.
CACAGGCAACGAGCCCCTACCTATTCCAAGATGATCTCCCCATCACAAGTTTGTAGCTACCTAGCTTCATTCATCCTCTTTAGTCGGTTCATCTGCATCGAAGCTAGGATATTCGGCTCGTCGTTCCATATGCCGGCCCGCGCCCCTTGCTCACTCTCATCCCATAACTATCAACTTAAAAACAAATCCACGAATCCCAATCTTTTGCCCGTCTCCTTCTTTGTGGCGCCCCCGCATTTCCCGGGGTATGGTCGTGATCGTCCTGTTCTTCGGCCATGAGATCCTGGAAGAGCAAGAAAGTTTAGAACCCCTAACCTAAGCGACAAAAAGATTTAGGTAAACTCAGGTGAACTCGGACAAACTCAGCATGAATTTAGTAGGCCTTGAGATTGACTAATATTGACACCTTAGGTATAGGTCACAGACATTTTCTTTCTCCCTGAGGATATCCTCAAGGGACGATCCATGGGCCAAGAGCCCGCAATTAAAGCTCATGCATTGTTACTGAACAGTAAGGTGCAATGTCAAAGCATCACGAAGTGACGCAGTTCTCTCCTAGCCTACACGGTTAATTGCAAATACAAGGTTCCAGGTTAGATATAAAACATGGCGATCCCATCTCATTCAGTGTATAGTTCGAGGCAGTCTCTTCACCTTCAACTCTCACAATGAAGCTCTCTGGCTACCTCTGCGCGGCAGTTCTGACTGTGGCCGGCCAGGCTGCCAAGGATAAACCTATCTACAAGGACCCCAAAGCTTCTATCGATGACAGAGTTGAGGACCTTCTCAAGCGGATGACTATTCAGGACAAGGCAGCGCAGTTGATCCAGGGTGATATGACAAACTATCTCAATCTCACTGACGAGACTGTCAACAAGACTGGTCTGGCGTGGAACTTCAAGTATCGAGCCAATTCCATCTGGACAGGCTTGTACGCGAATATGACTACTATCAAGAAGGCTGCTAAGCTAGGACAAGATTACTTGGCCAAGGAGACAGAGCTCGGCAAGTGTTATGCTTCAACATTGGGCTCAGGTTCTAATGCTCAGCAGGTATTCCCGCCTTTGTTCAGAGTGAAGGTCTCCACGGAGTCTTGATTCTGAACGGAACAATTTTCAACAGTCCAATTGGCATGGGTTGCTCGTTCAACCCAGAGCTCATCGAGAAGATGGCCGATGTCATTGCAACAGAGTCTCGAGCCCTTGGTATCAACCAGTTGTTCTCTCCTCAAGTCGATCTCGCTCGAGAGTTGCGATTCGGTCGAGTGGAGGAGTGCTTCAGCGAGGATCCTTACTTGTATGTTGTTGCAAAATCAAGCTCATGGCCATCTTGTCCAGTTGGCAGTTACTAATTTTCGATCAGAGCTGGGGAAATGGGTTATCGATATGTCAAGGGTCTTCAAGCAGGTGGCGTCTCAGCCATGGTTAAGCACTATGTAGGTCTGCGCCGTCACTAATCAGTTCGCGTACTGACATTCAAAGGCTGCTTTTGCAACCCCAGAGCAAGGTATCAACACTGGCCCAGTCCACGGTGGTGAGCGAGAGCTGCGGTCTCTCTACCTCCCTCCCTTCAAGCGAGCCATCATAGATGGAGGTGCAACTTCAATCATGTCCTCCTACAACTCTTACGATGGTGTTCCAGTCGTCTCGGACTCTCACCTCCTCACTGATATCCTTCGGGAGGAGTGGGGTTACAAATACTACGTTATCTCCGATGCTGGTGGCACTGCTCGTCTTGCTCAGGCTTTCTACGTCTGCCCTCTTGAGGACGATGAGTGCATCACTCTTGAGGTAAGCCAGCACAAATTCATACCGGATGATTATTGACTTGTGTAGACTCTTCCCGCTGGTAACGATGCTGAGATGGGTGGTGGCTACTGGAGTTTCGAGATCATCCCTGAGCTCGTCAAAGCTGGTAAACTTGACGAAAAGGTCGTCGACACCGCTGTATCTCGTGTCCTTCGCTCCAAGTTTGAGATGGGGCTTTTTGAGAAGCCCTTCACTGGCGTCGCGGATGATAAGATCTGGGACTATGTCAATACCAAGGCCCACAAGAAGGTTGCACGCCAACTTGATGCTGAGAGTATCGTTCTTCTGGAGAACCATGAGAATGTGCTTCCTCTGAAGAAAGACGCCAACGTTGCTGTCATCGGCCCCATGGCCCACGGCTATGTCAATGTGGGTGTTTTCTAATTTTCTGGTGAACCATCACTAACTACCTAACTCAACAACCAGTACGGCGACTATGTCATTCACACAGCCATGACCCGAGGAGTTACTCCCTACGATGGAATTAAGGCTGCTAGCAAAGGCAAAGTGACTTTCACTCAAGGTTGCGAGCGCTGGTCCACAGACGAGTCTGGCTTCAAAGAGGCTGTTGCCGCCGCCGAGGCCGCTGATGTCGCCGTTGTAGTCGTCGGAACATGGTCTCGAGATCAGAACGAACTATGGCAAGGACTCAATGCAACAACAGGAGAGCATATAGATGTGAGCAACTTGAATCTCATCGGTGCCATGCCCAAGCTCGTCAAGGCCATCATCGAGACTGGGAAGCCCACCGTTGTGGTCTACAGTTCCGGAAAGCCCATCACAGAGCCATGGATCTCAGAGGAGGCTTCTGCTCTTATTCAGCAGTTCTATCAGTCACAGGAAGGTGGTCATGCTCTGGCTGATGTCCTGTATGGCAACGTCAACCCCTCGGGCAAGCTCTCCGTCAGCTTCCCCTACGATGTCGGCACTACACCTATCTACTACGACCATCTCAACTCTGCGCGCGCCTGGCCAAACCCTGGTAAGATTTATGAGAACGGAACCCTCAAGTTTGGTAGCAACTACGTCCTTGAGAACCCCGAGGCCCTCTACACATTCGGCTATGGTTTGTCATACAGCAAGTTTGATTTCTCCAAGATCTCCGTCTCCAAGAAGAACGTCACTGCGACCGACACTGTCACTGTTTCCGTTGACGTGAGCAACGAGTCCAAGCGCGATGGCTCTGAGGTCGTGCAGCTATATGTCAAGGACATGCTTGCCTCTGTCGATGTTCCGCGATACCAGCTCAAGGGTTTCAAGAAGGTTGCCGTCAAGGCTGGCAAGACCCAGACCGTCAAGATTGACCTCAAGGTTGAGGACTGGGGTCTATGGAACCGAAAGATGACGTATGTCGTGGAGCCTGGTGATTTCACTGTCTTTGTAGGAAACTCGAGTGAGAACTTCAAAGGCAATGTGACCGTCACAGTTTCGTAGATCCGTTTAGATTAGACACCCACCCAATCACGCAACAAGGCTCGTCATCGTCAATTGGTTTATTTTTCCTAATTGAGTTCGTCCCATCCTTGCAGTCATACCACGTTGCACAGTATATTGTGGCGTTGATGTGCCTGGCACCGAGTCATAATTGCTTGCATGACATGTTGACGTATTGCAGATTGGTGACATTTTGGTTGTTGTAGCTCCCTATGGTGCAGTCAATTGACTTATAAAATAGTACTTTGATCCTTTCGAGCAATTAGTAGCATGGGCTCATGCAATTCACATGGGTTAGGTAGAATATGCCGAGTCAAGCTGCGAATCTTTAAAGAATATCACCCAATACAGCAATGAAACGTGAATGAGTGCCATATATCGGGCTTATCTCTTATCGTAAACGGTCAGGGATCGCTTTATCCGGGACCGGCTTTTTTATCATCCGCGCAGTGACCAATCAGAATAGTCTGCGCCCGGAAATGTGGTCATGGGCTACGGGATGGCGGGCAGCCTCGCTTCTCGTTCCAGCTTCTCCTCGTCGTCCCAGCACAGTCGATCCAAATTTGCTTATGGTTAGCTTTCCTACGTCAACACGACTTTTTTTCACGGACGGAGACTCAGCCTTGTACTGGAGCGCTACAAACAATATTCGAGCGTCTTTTTTCCTTTCTGGACGCGCCTGAAAGGCCTGCGCTCCCTCGCCGCTTCGCCCACAACTCCCGTCGATTCGACATTTCATTCCACCCTCTGTCCGCCATGGCGTCGCAACAAATTCTCTTTGCCGAAACCATAGCGGGTATGAAGAAGGCATTCAAAAGGAAATCATATGGTACGGAAATCTCATTGCGCCTGTCGCGATGAAGGGATTGACAGCTGACCAACTACTCAACAGAATCCGACTCAGACTCCGAGATCGAAGGCTATAGCAATCGCGGGAATAAGCTCAAAAAGCAGGCACGGTTTGCCCGTCAAGGGCAATTGGTCCCGAATAATGGTCCAAGTTCTTATAAAGAGGTTCGTTGTTTCGACAGATCCTCCCAAGCCGTCCTCTGACTTCTGCTAGTATGTCGAATACGGTGGTGTCCGACGCCCGATCCTATATCGCAATCCCCCATTAGTCGACGAGGAAGGATACGAAATAGATAGCGACGACGAAGATGAGGAGCGCGTTCAAGAAGCAGAGGCCTCAGCGGCAGAGATGAACCCTTACGCCAACATACAAATAGAGAGTAAGTCAACAATCACGCATTTGGGTAGCAGGGCTAACAGGAGTAGATATCCTTGCTCCACTTACTGCATCAACCGCGTTACCAACACACCCGACCCTATCGAAGCCCTTCACATCCAAAACCCTGACTCGACTTGTTGACCAAAGTTGCGACATAATGCGCAAGGAGAACCGGTCTCTTTGGAGAGTCAGACATCTCCTGACATCCCTCTGCGGCGACTACACATGGGTCCCATGCGAAATGATGGTTCGGCCGGCAGATGTCGAGCTTTATACAGACAACCATACAGCGCAACATTTGTTGGCGCTATCCCAGGCTGTATCGGCGCTTCCAAGAATCACCAACGGCGACGCACAACAAGCCAGCGGTGTCGAACAAGCAAATGCTGTACCAGACACAACATTCGATGGCGAGCCCGCGGACAAGGACCCAGCAGAGGATGCCGATATAACCATGACGGACGCCGGAACTGCCGACCCAGATGATTCTCTCGTCGAGGATGCCGACGAGAACGGAAAGGTTAAGGCCGAGAAGGACGGTGCCGGAACGGCTTCAAATATGCACAATGGCGAGCAAGTACCAGCTGCACAGACCGATAAAAGAGATTCCATGGGTGAAGCGACAAACGGGGTCAATGAGCATACGAACGAACAAGGGACGAATGAGATCGAGGCGACCAGAGCTGAGGCCACTGCGAAGCCTTCAGGCAGCGATGCACATCAACAAACGGAATTGGCTGAGACAATACGTGCAGATGTGTCCATGGTATCCGACGGGGACGATGACTTCATACATCCCATGTTTCTTGCACCTGCAGGAGCAAGACCAGATCGAGACATCGGTTTGCCGGACCAAGAAGCGGAAGATATTCGAAGATTGCTTGCTCTCTACGTGCAGAAGCAGGAAGAGGTGTGTAGAGGGGCAAAGAGGCTGTTTCTAGGACTCCTCAAAGCCGAGCAGATGCGGAAGAATGTACTCCACTGGTCCAAGGCAGAAGCTCATTCAGGGCTTAACCGAGACATGTCGGACGGGGAAGATTGGTACGACAAGGAGGAATGGGGTCTCACAGAAGACCTCAAAAAGGGGCAGGATGAAGAGGAAGAAGATGTGCAGACAACCGGTAAAAAGACGAGAAACCGACGTCAATAGCTGTTGGCTTCTGTGTTCTTTTTGATGGATGATGATGACTGACTTGACTTGTTGGGGTTTTTGCTTTGGGCGTTTTAAGGCTGGCGTTTGGAATAACCCGCGAGATGGGCCTTGATGCCAACCGCAGTGAGCGTATTGTTACACGCATTGATAGATATGAATATTGAAGCATATAGTCTAGTCAGTCAGGCAGTTAGTGGTCATACCCATAAGATTCGGTTCGATATCTGCCCGCTGTGGTCCTGGTCCTGGTCTGGTCCTGGGTGAGCTAATGAGGTTTTCTCTCGGTATACTATGTAGGTTGAATTCGGCAGATTGGGTTGCTTGCCTCGATTTCCCGGCTACAGTGCAGGGATCTTCGGTTGGGCCAGGTTCCATGGATTGGATGATTTGGCTTGGTTTGTGGATGGTGGATCAAAAGACGCATGGAGTCCTTGGATCCGTACATAATAATCCTCCAGGGCTCTCCCCCAGTTGACCCTCTTCTGAACGGAACCGTGGCTCTCCACTAATTCCGGGCTCCTCTCATTATAACGGGGCCGGACTCTCTCCTCTTCCGCTTTCCACTCTCTTCCATGTGACAGCCCAGACGGGACAGGACAGCTACAGGAAGGTACCTAAGTTAGGTAGGTAGGTACCTGAGGGAGGTACCCTAGCTCCAAGCTGTCTTTCTCCAAGCTCTCTCTCTTTAAATCTGTTTCCTCTTTCTTCTTAATATCTCAACAATTTATTCTCTCAACAGCAGAATTACAAATTATCTGCAGTGCTCTTTGAACCTCTCCCTTCTGTGACTCTTCTGTGAACTTGTTACGTCAGTGATCACGACTTTTGCCGCCATTACCTCACTCTCCCTTTTCGTGCCTGTTTGCTTTCTTGGTTACCCAGCTGTCATCATGGCTCTTGGTCTGAAAGACTTTGTCGACTATGTCGACTATGACAAGCAGAGCTTGTACAGTGAGTATATACCAACTTGACTTGAGCAATGCCAACGATTACTTGAATCTGACTCAAGCTCTTTGCTTCTTTCAGTCTCTGCTGCCTCCATCGCCTTCAACCCTCTCTTCTGGAAGTGAGTTCTAAGCCTTGATGTGACGTTGTATCACCAATCACTTACTCTTCCTTTCTAGCATCGTCGCCCGTCAAGGTATGCAGCTTGCAGCTATACGATTCATCTTCGACTAACTTGATCGCTGAAAGAATACCACAACAAGCTTCTGACCAAGATTTTCGGCGGTAACTCCCAAGTTGCTTGCTATGCCCTTGCTGCCACTATCTTCTCTCTCGGTATGATTCGCGACTTTATCTTCAAGACTGCCATCGCCGAACAACCCACGCACCCCGCTCTTGTCACCGACTTCATCCAGGCCGCCGCTGTTGCTCTGTTTATCGTTGGTAACGTCCTGGTCGTCTCTTCAACCTGGCGACTAGGCATTACTGGCACTTTCCTCGGTGACTACTTTGGCATTCTCATGGACGAGATGGTGACTGGCTTTCCCTTCAACGTGACCGGCTCTCCTATGTACACTGGCTCTACCTGCAGCTTCCTCGCTACCGCCATGTGGTATGGCAAGCCTGCTGGTGTCCTGCTCACATTGTGGGTCGATGTTGTCTACAGGATCGCTCTGAAATTTGAGGACCCGTTCACTTCTGAAATCTACGCCAAGCGTGAGCGTGAGCGTGCTGCTGGAAAGAAGTCCAACTAAGCTCTTGAATTATGTTCAAACTCTTCCAAGTAAACGACAATAAGAGTCACGGGACAGCATATTAGCGCCTCATGAAACGTTATCAAGGCCGCGCAAACGAACGGAGACTGTCACACAGCTCCGTCTAGTCGAATAGTGTACACATACACCGAGTCGACACAGAAAGCTACGCCTTTCAACAGGCCAGGTGCCTCTCAACAGGCTTAAGGAGTTTTCGGATTAAACATACAGATACCACGTCCTTGCCGACGTAAAATCGTCGAAGGGCACAAGGGATTACATTTGATTTATATAACAATACCAAACTGAGCATTCGCAACCAAGGCCATACACATACATGGACGACTTTTTTCCACTACTCAAAACCGGATAGCAAATGTTCCCCTTTCTAGACACCACGTCTGTAGACCTATGCAAGGCCCTCATCTGAAGTCTTTGATTTGAAGCATTTCTACGTTATGGCCTAGTTTCTCTATACTGCCTGGCAGGGAAGCTGCCCTCTCGTGTGTTCGAGAGGATTGGCCGACGTAATAGCTTGAACTCATCAAGGCGCAGGATAGAGTCTGAAGAGAACCTTGACACACCTAAACTTTAGACATATTTTACACTTAGCTCATAATCTATTCATCCCTCATAAGTTGATTTGAGAATCTACTTTACAGTTCGGCAACCCTTCGAAATAAGCTCGGCAACCTACGTTCGTTTCTAACTGCTCCTCATGCACCGTCCATACCCAGTCAATTTCTTTTGCTAACGCCAACTCCGATTCACTCTGGTATACATGCATCTATGTCTCAGAGGGCTTGTTGTCGGAGAGCAAGTCAACAGCAGAGGCCTCAACAGGCTTCTTCTCCTCCACAGGCTTCTCCTCGGTGGAAGCCTCACCTGCCTTCTCAGCTTGACGAAGAGCGAGCTTCTTTTGCTTCTTCTTGTCCTTAGCAGCCTTCTTCGCCGCCGCCTTCTCCGCCTCGAGGGCCTTTTGCTTTCGAATCTCCTCACCACCAAAGGCCTCACGCCACTCATCAAGCTTAGACGCGGGGATCTGTGTGAAGAGAAGCTTGGGCTCGCCAATCTTTTGACCGGGCTTGACGAGGTCTCCTGACCATGTTTCAGGAATGGAGATCAAGCCAGGGCTGCCGATCTGCTCCAGGATGGCCTCGGAAGTAGATGGCATATAAGGATGAACGATACTTGCAAGAAGCTGGAGATGGTTGATACCGAGACCAATTACAGCAGCGCAACGGTCTGGCTCATCGGCCAGAAGCTGGTTGTTCAGCTTGCTGTCCTGAAGGAGTTTGTTGCCAAGAGCGGAGATGTGCATAACAGTAGCGAGGCCAGCACGGAGCTTGATGGCGTCGAACTGTGAGATAAAGGTCTTGAGGGCCTCGTTCACTTCCTTCTTATGCTCCTCTAGCCGCTCATCGGTGTATTTTGTGTAGTCGGGAACGACGCCATCCAACTTGGTCTGAGTGAACTTGAGGATGCGTTGGTTCAAGTTGCCAAGGTTCTTGAGAAGATCGTTGTTGTTGCAGTCAATGAACTCTTGCCATTTGAACTCGGAGTCAGCGGACTCGGGCCGTCTGGATAGAAGGTAGTATCGCCAAACATCCGGATCAACACCAGTCTCCTTAGCAGTGTTTCCAAAAACTCCAACGCCACGGGACTTGCTGAACTTTCCGCCCTCATAGTTGAGATATTCGGTTGTCGACATCTTGTGGACCTTGGTCCAGTTCTCTCCGGTTCCAAGTTGGGAGGCAGGGAAGATGATAGTGTGGAATCTAATGAACTGTCAGTACCTTCTCGGCATATTATGTGGATTCTCAAAAAGGTCACTCACGGCACATTATCCTTGCCCATGAACTGGTAAAGCTTGACGTTCTCGGGGTTTTTCCACCACTTCTCCCAGTTCGTGCCCTCCAAGTTATCGCCATCAACCAAGTTCTTGGTGATAGAGACGTAGCCAATACAAGCATCGAACCAAACATAGAAGACCTTCTCTGCATACTCCTCGTTACTCAAGCCTTCGAGATCCTTGGGAATAGGAACACCCCACTTGAGGTCTCGAGTGATACCACGGGGAAGGAGTCCCTTGTCGATCCATGACTGGGTGATGGAAATACAATTTGTGCTCCAATCTCCCTCCTTGCTGCTCTTGTGGAACCAGGGAACGAGCAAGTCCTTAACCGCATCCAGACGAAGGAAAAGGTGCTTCGTCTTTCGCTTCTCGGGGGTGGTTCCATCGACCTTGCAGCGGGAGTTGATCAAGAAACCAGTCGCTTTAGCTTCGACATGGTCATCATCAGAGGTGCTGGGCTCGCGTTCGGGCTCAAATGGGTCGAGAAGACTACCGCAGGCATCGCATTGATCTCCACGGGCTCCAAGATCATGGCAAATGCTGCATTCTCCCTCGACGAATCGATCTGCGAGGAACTTGCCGTGGGCAGGATCCGAGCAAAAAGGTTGAGTAGTCTCTCGCTCCTCAATGTAACCATTCTTCCAAAGCTCCTTGAAGATCTGCTGCACAATCTGCGTCTGTTGCTGGGTGGGCGTTCGGCCGAAGATGTCGAAGTCAATTCGGAACCAATCGTAGACTCCCTTGTGAAGGGCGTGATACTTGGCGCAAAGGTCGGCGGGGGAAAGACCTTCCTCGAGGGCCTTTGTCTCAGTAGCAGTACCGTACTCGTCGGAACCACAAACGTAGATGGTGTTCCAGCCTCGCGCTCTGCAATAGCGAGAAAAGACATCGGCGGAGAGAACACTGCCGATGATGTTGCCCAGATGCGGAATGTTGTTGACGTAGGGAAGGGCACTGGTAATTAGGATGTTGCGCTTACCCTCCTCGGGCAGAACGGGTGATTTTGAAGCCATTTTCGGCGATCTGGTATACCAACTTCTCTAAGGATACTCTCGGTGATTTATGAGAGGTTCGGTGTTGATTGTCTTTGTCGGTTTGTGAGTCACAGAGCTGCGATAACGCCTTTGACAGTCAAAATTCGTAGCTGAGGTGCGATGGCGGGGGCGGGAGAGGGGCGTTTAGAGAAGTCGCAGGAAAGGTCTAGGGTAACCAGAGTCGGCGGCAAAGATGTATAAGGTAATGTACTAACATTGACTGACAGATGGAGCTGTATTATAGGAACCTGAATGATGTCTGACTCATTTTTTGGCAAGGAGGAGTCATGGCATAAACTCTTTTTGGGTGGTCTTGGCAAAATGCCACTCTCATGTCTAGTAGTCTGCCTTAGGGTTTGTGATAGTGAACCCCGACGATGTCTGTATTGATGTGTAGCAGATGGACATCATGAGTTCCACTGGCTAGCCCAGTGTGGGACATCCCCTCTTGATGTATTATGCTCTGGTGTAACTGGTGCAAGTACTCCAGTTTCACTGCCAAGTCTAGGTTAGTAGGTATGAACGGATAGACTAAAGCATGCTCACAGCCAGAAGGTCCTAGACAGGTGTTCACCAGCAGAGCTTAGAGCAAACCTCTTCATTGACTCAATGCTCACAGATAGCTGGGTGCCTTAGGTAGTCCTACAGCCAGATTTGAGGGCGCACTGCTATAAAAATATCAATAATATTCGCCTTTGCAAAGGTCTTTTCTCGGACCTTATCCGGCTTCCTGGAAACTACAGAGATATCTCATTCCACCAGAGGTATGACACAATCTCAAGCTAGGTACCGATGTGAAACGATGAGTCTCTACTGAACTCGCCTGGGGTCAGATTTCCACGCAATACCAACAATCCTCCATAAGTTTGATAGTCGTTTCATAACCTATCACAGAACCTTGTCTAACTCTAATTGGGCCTATAAAGACCCCTTTTTCGGCTAGGTAACCTACCACCGTTCACGACTTCCTCCCATCTTGAAGACGGGAGTGACGACAGAACCCCACCGAACCTGGGAAGGAGCAAGGAGCCCCGCGTCACGTCCCACTACATACCACCTCAAGCAACTGAACAGCAACCCCACCATACCTGAGCCACAGCAGGAACGAGTGAGCGCCTGACCAGCCTGGAGGGTACCTACCTACCTTACCTGGTAACCTGTATTGACATCCATTCATTATCTCTGGCAAAAGATCTCATGATATAAAAGACCTTTAAACCTTCTCACCACCTGCACTCACCTACTATACTTCAGGTCATCTCGGACCTCTTCGTTTCCTCGGCGCAGCGAGCTCAGCGACCGTGTCGACTAGCCCCGCGCTGCTTTGTCTACTATCAAGTCGTCAGGCACTCAAAGCTGCCACAGCTACCAACCGCACTTGAGATAGCAGCATCGTGGAACTTGACAACCTGTATCGCGGAGCTACAAGTACGGCAGATTATATTCACAAACCACGACAGTATAGCCCGTCATGAGCATGTTCCAATCGGTAAGATCCTCCCGCCCTGCCTCTGAAGCAAGCAGTTTGCGCCCAATTCGGACATTGTTCATTGATAGATCTCATGAGCTATTTACATGCCACTAGAGTAACTCCAATTTATAATAATGTATTTACTGACGTCCCAGTAGAAAAAGCCGTTCTCGGCGGTAACTGTAACTGTTGAGAACCTTACCTCCGAATCATATGAGGAGGAAGATCTCAGCGGTATCCCCGAGCTTGTCGAAGTCATTACCCTACAAGCTACGGGCCCTAGTGAAGCAGCTCGAGCACTTCGAAAGAAGCTTAAATACGGAAATGTCCACCGCCAGATCCGTGCATTGGTCATTCTGGACGGTCTCATCCAGAACGCTGGTGAGAGGTTCCAGCGAACCTTCGTGGATGAGCCCTTGCTTGAACGTCTGCGTGTTTGCGGTACATCTGACCTGTCTGATGTTGCAGTGAGGAACAAGTGTAGGGAGCTCTTTCGTTCATGGTCACAGTATGCTGGCAGGCCAGGGTTAGACAGCCTCGCACGACTTCACAGGGTAAGCCATTCTAACACCATATTTCAACATCGAATGCTCAACGTCGCAGGAACTGCCCAAGAGAAAGCAGGCTGTTACGCAGGAGAGATCTCGAGTCCTGAGGGAGACAGAGGAAAATCCATTTGTCGACGACGAACAAGAAGCTGCGGCAAAGGCGGCCCGTGATGCACGGGACGCTTCAGGCCCTTCGAGCTCAACACCAGCATATGGTTCAACATTCGGACACTCTTCTACCAAATCTTCCTCGGGGGCCAGTGCTTTCTTCGGTAGCTCTAAGGACAAGAAGAAGGAGAAAGAGAAGGATAAGGCGAAGGGGAAGCGGAAGCCTTTCAATCTCGAGGCTGAGAAGGAGCAAATGAAGTCTGTCATTGCTGACTCCTCCATTGCAGCAACGAACTTGATGAATGCGCTTCAAAGCATTAATCGTGAGGTGGAGCGTATTTCAGAGAACCAGACGGCAGTGGAGCGCTTTGAAGCTTGTAAACTTCTTCGACGCAAAGTACTTCGATATGTGAGTATTCATTTTTATTGTGAGAAAGTCTCTGAATTGATCATGTACAGGTTCATCATGTGGAGGAAGAGCAGTGGCTCGGAGGATTACTTCATGCTAATGATGAGCTTGTCCATGCTCTCATGTCTTTCGAACAGTTCGATCGTTCGATCGACGCGGATAGTGATTCGGATGACGAACTTGCTGAGCAAGCTCATCTTTATCGGAGTAGGTGTTGGCTCGGATCCTGGCAAGAATGCAGCTGACTTCTTCACAGTGGCTACAATTAAAGGCAAGGAGGCCATGGCCAAGGCTGCCTCTCAATCTCCAACCGCCTCGCAGCCTCCAGATCTCTCCGAGCTAAACATTTCAACACCCGTTCATGCAGCTCCTCCTCGGCCACCCCCCATGTCTAAACCTCACTCAAACCCTCCCCCTCAACCCCCAAGGCCAATTGCAGCTCCGCAGGATGACGATGATGAGGACGATCCTTTCGGCGATTCTCATGCACTCGAGACACCTATGCACGAACGTGACCAGCCTAAGTGGTAGACACGGGGTCTAAAGACCAACTCAAGTCGCGGCAGGCGCATAGTCTTTTATAAACCGAGCAGATGCCAGCACAATCCAACCATTTTCTCTATTGAATCCAAACTATTTTATCACCTCCCACAGTGGTTTCTCGTTGAGTGAACTCAGCAGCCACACACAGCTGTGACTAGTAGTACATGTGTGCTCGGTCTAGGGTATGTCTGAACCGACTTGGGTGACAAAGTCCTGTCAAATCACAAGGCTGATGTTCAATTTGAGATAAAAATATGCATAGTCAGTTAATTTAATATAGCATCCATACCTAGCTCTATATATCATATTGTTCTTGCGAGAGAATTGATTAAGCGCGTAATGAGCAGCGAGGGTGTGGATATGTAGTGAGATCACTCTTCCTATGTCTAGGAAATGTCCTCCTACGATGTGCGCCATACCAGTATTTCAGAGATGGAACGATAAGCACGGAGCGGATTGTACCAAATCTCTATACTGTACTATCCCAACCCGGGAAATGCTCGTCCATTGCCACAAATATCCCTCGCTGGCTAAGCGTCAGGCACACACAAACTGACCCATCTCAAGACCCCACGATATCGGGTCTCGACTTTCCGCAGGATATGATATCTCACTCTGGATCAACTACCGGTACCTGTTGAAAGAACCTTAAGGAATCACGGGTCTTATCGCCCCGAGAACTTCCAGACCGCCCTCATCCAGGACGTGGTCTGACACGGCGGTGTCGTGATGCACACTCCCCGGATATGCAACTCGTGCAGCCAGAATGCATGGATGCGGAGTGCAGGGCAGACCGTTAATCTCCACGATGCAAGCAATGGGATGCAATCGACAATCTGCCACGGCCTGCCGGATCTTGCGGTCAGCAAAGCAAAGCCAACTCAACGATCACTCTGACAGAACACCACCACGCAACAGTAAGGACAATCCGGTAGGGGAAAAAAAAGGGGGAAAAAAAGAAAGCAATCGATAACCTGCAGATCTGGCACCAAACGAGAGACGGCCCGCCTCTTTGGCGATTCTCTTACCAGTATTAGTACTGAGGGTGATCTGCGCAACCTGTCATGATCCTTACCGCACATTGACCACTAACATCTGTTTGCCGTTAAAGGGCACACGAGAAAAAGCAACGATGAGTCGTGGAGGCAGATCTAGGTGTGCTAAAGACTGCTGGGATCCCCTCGTGGGAGGGAGGGGGCTTGTCTGCTGTGCATTCATCAATATGGCGGTAAACACTTACACTTCGTCGACCGGCAGTGACAGAGCTGTGAGTTGAATGCTACACTACAACAAATGTCCTCTTTCGTTCATATAGTACGTTCCTGAACAGTTGGCCGAAGCTTCGGTGATCGACATATCCGTCTCGCTTCCAAGTGATGATGCAACAGGGCAGCTTGACTTTCGATTCACAGATCTTACATAGAAAACGCATTTGGTAAGGGTGCATCGGCCCTCTGAGTTATTCACGCAACATGGCTTGCTTGCCAGCAAAGCCAACTCGCTTGTTCATCATGCCAGGACCAGGCCATTTTGGTTGTTGTCACTGATCAAAGTGGTCCGGCCCCTGAGAGCACGGTCAAGCTCCGGGCTGGTTCATACTCGCGGCTCATCTCACCTTACCTCACCTCACCTCAGCTTGACTTGCCTGCTTGCCTTGAGCGCAAGGGAACGGTGAGAGGATGGGACAGACTGTCGAGGACCACAAATGCGGGAACGCGCAGGCATGCGTCCATCCTCAAACCGCGCCGACGGCAATCTCAGCCCGGGCCATCAGACGAGTCCACCCACCCACCCGCGGAGTACCTAATGCTATCCAGATAGGCAGAGTACCTAAGTTACTCAAGAGGTTACAAGGAAATTACAAACAGCAGCAACCACGGCAGGACCAGTCCACATGATCGAGGACCTTACTGCTGATAAAATTGGCAGCCTCAGTTATCTTCTCCTCTTCATCCAGCCGCCAACGTACGTATCAGACTTGCCTCCCTAGAACGAAGAATGCGTGTTATCAGTCATTGTGACGACGTTCAGGACTGAGTTGGTGGGTGTTATACAAGAACTGATAAATATCTCATTTCTCCCGCATTTGTAGCGTCGTATTTGGGGAACATGAAGCACAAGAGAGGTATATGATGGCACATTTGACTGATATCGAAAATGATCCTCGTGGCAGCCATGGGCCAAAGTCACCCCTGCCTGCATTGGCCTTGACGGACGGGTGTTGGCGTTGCGGAGGGGGGAAAAGTCTATACATCCATACCTGCATTTCAGCCCTGGAAGAATTGGCCGACCATCCCACGTCACCTCACCCTCTGAGGCTTGGACCTACACTGCTCCACTACTTCTGGAAGGCTTCCATCAATTGTTTCATCGTCTGTGATGGCGAGCACGGTCCTGTGGGCTTTGACTTGGTTCAGTTCAGGGTCCACCCTGGGACGCTGCAGGACAACGGTCAGACTCCCGGTTGGCCCTGATAATACAAAGTTGGAGCAGAAGGCAAACTGAAATCCATGCGTTATGAAAAAGACGCACTCGATGCATTTGTAGGTTGGCTGTAAAATACCTGAACTCACACAAAGATGACGACGGTGCGTTATTCACATCAAAGCCATTTATTTGCCTTCTGTGTTGCATCTCAAGATTCCACGCGAGCCTCGATGCTTCAATTTGAGTTCAAGGTTACTTTGCAGCATGCACTGCAATGTTCCAGTTGTTAGTTGCTGGGTTTGTTCCGTTGCAGACGCGGTGAAATGTCGATCACGGGGCAGTTCACGCAAACCAACGCCCCACGAGCCAACTTCAGGCCAAGTCATTGCACGTGTGCGTACTCCGTACGTACTGGTATAAACACCGCTCTGTGACATGAACAGAAAGGCTATGATGAGTTCGAAAAGGCGTAGCGATGGATGTGCGACAACCGAGAGCCTTGACCAGTTATGTTTTTCGGCTATATGCGGGAGAAGCAACAACAGGCTGGTCGAGGCAGGCTGAGAGAATAGTTGAGAATATCATTATGATAGACAGTCCATATTCCCAAACTCTATTAGCTGGCCTGAGAATTACCTGCGTCGTTAGCTTTCAGAAAACAAAGGTATTCTGAAACAACGCATCTTTTAACCATAACGAGAAATGATGAGCCCTCACATCGGCGCAAAGAACGGGCTGCTCAGTAGCTCACCGTACAAACCCCAGGAACTCGTGATATTCGAAACAGAAAGCAAATGGAACTCACCTGCGCTAGGGCGGGGAATTCAATGTCAAACTGTTTCATCTCTGCTTCGCGTCTGACAAGGCCAGTGTCCGAGCACAAGTGCAAAAAGAAGGTATTCGTATTGCTGCCAAGGCTTGCATTTGATACACTAAAGCCACCAACCCTTTTTGGGGGTCGGCGCATCGCCTTCGCCGAAAATGGCCAATGGATGGCGGGACGAACGGAGCACTGAACTCTTCCCAGGTACTAATAACAACCAACAGTCAAAGGCATGGCTTCGTTGATGAGAAAGAGGGGCATGCTCGCGAGGCTGTTTGAAGCCTCCATGGGTGGTTTGGGCGCCATGTTTCTAGAACTCTTCCCCACATCCATGGTTGGTTAGTAAGGTAGTCGAGCAGGTGAGCAAGGAAATGAGTTGTAAGTGTTGGCCAAATCCAAGCCACAGGCACCAACTTGATACGCATGGCCATAGTACATCATTCGCTTGCCGACCTCGAGATCCTCTTTGTTTGAGTCTTTGTTGGGTTTGCACAGTCAAGGAACCCGCTGTCTGAGGATTCGATGGGGAGCTTACGCGGGACCTTCATAGTTCCCCTTCAGCTCAACTAGTCAAGTTCGAAGCCTTTCACAAAATCAATCATATGACCACCTAGGGAGGCAAATAATTGACAAATCGACCCAACAACTTATCTCTCAATGTAATGTATCCTCTTCGATTGCTCATGCAGCAGGCTACCAGTCCTAGCCCCCGCGCCGGCACGGACAGGATTTCCCCGCCCAGTAAGGCCAAGTACTGCATTTCTTTAGGATATGACTCAAAGGTTCAAGAAGCCAGGCGTATGGAGTACATAAATTGAGGTAAACTGAAAAGGGCCATGGTAGGGAGTCGTAGCCTTTGTGACATTTTGAAGCCCGAGTACCTGCCTTTGTCTCTGACATACGTCTTTGACTGTAAAAAAGAACGACATCCCATCTACATTCGTTGGTGTCCAGTCTTGGAGTGCTCTGTCGATCCGTGGTATGGTTGCCGCTCTTTGATTCTCAAGCTATATCTGGTGGCCCATGGTTCTGTACCCGATATGCACTAGTCCTTAATTAGACTCTTTTAATGAAAAGCCGAATACCAGCACATTGACCAACCTACTAAATGCCTTGGTCAGCGATTCATCCCCATTCCCGTGTCTGTGTAGGTTTTGGACGGATACTACGCCATGACTGCAGCCCCCAGACCAGCCGCTCACTGACTCAATTCTAAAACTTCTAGAAAGACGCCAGAACGAATGGAAGTGATCCATGCTTCTGCAGCACGGGGCAGATTCAGATGGGGCCCCGGGAGCATGGGGCCAGGGCAAGGATTTAGTCAGGACAAGCTTGGGCGGCCAGCGCTCTTACGTATAAGATAGCCACGAGACAAATAAGATCAAAAGATAGATATGTACGGGCGTGAGTGTGAGTGTGAGTGTGAGCGTGGGTATGAGTGGGAGAGTAAGATAGGCAAAGAGACCGAGTGGGTTCATGGAGAGATCTGTACATACAGCAATCAATAATGGAAAGTGCGGAGGTGAATAAGGTAGACAGCCGAATTGCCAAGGTGAGGAAGGTTCGTCTCATGCATGGATGGATACCAATATGGGATAGGTTGGAAGTTCCATTGGGACCATACTGGTACGATGGAAGGAGGGCAGGAGGGGTGAGGCTTTGATGGTGGCCTGTGGCATGCTTCTAAGGTGATGGATCGGAATGAGAAAGTGGCATCGAAGGACGGAAAGAAGCTCAGTAGAAGGATAAGATGTGTCGTGGGCGCAACGCTACGCTCGGACGTGCATTGTCACACGGCGCTAGATCCGCCTCTGCATTACCATTGTTCCAGAAGAATTCTCGAAACCTTCCTCGGCGAGCTAGCGTCATTTCCGAATGTGTGAGTGACCCATCTCAAGACCTTGTTAGCCTCGAAAAGAAGCCAACGAGAGCTGAGCAGTTGAAAGATATGCCTCTCACCCCTGTCGAGTTTGATTCCCAAGTTTCTTAGTGTCTTCCAATTCCAGCTTCATTAATTTTTCCCTCTCTCTCCTGGGCTGTTGGTCTACGATACCCCCCCTTTCTCACTCTTGAAGTGTCATCGTTCAAAAGCGTCATGGTGGATCTTGTCCTTTATATTGCATTAAGCTATCCCTTTTGGCCTGGGCTCTCTCTGTTTTAATTATCATGAACTGGCATATGCGCCAGTGCCTGCATTTTGCGCACGGCACTTGCGGGTATGGTTGATAGATAGATTGATTAGGTCGTTGGAGAGAGATGGTGGCTATCTACCTACCTACCTACTATACTGTCTGTATCGAACAGCCACACAGCACAGTGCATAAGTACTTAGCTAAACCAACCTGAGCGGTGTAAGATCACACCTCTCTGTGTTCTGGAAGGTAGACGGGTCATGATAAAGTGAAGTCCTCTAAGAGCTCCCAGGTATTGACGAATCAGTCCTGCCTCAGCCCACTACCTACTTCACGTACATCTCACACAGTACAGGGTTGCTGACTCTAACGTCTCCAAAGTTGGGAGGGGAGCACCCAGGCCACTCGCTTCATATCCGATTGGATAGTCGTATCTAGGACAACCCTTAACCTAGAGCCAAGGAGTAACAAACATTCCACACTCACGGCAGCAAACTCATGCGCATTGCATGCATTGACATGCTAATTAAGCCACGGGCTATATGGCAGGGAAAGAGCGGAATAAGAAGTGACACCGCCTCAGTTGGGTACACCATTAAAATAGTGTGGGTGTGACACGCAGTTGAATGCTGATTCAAAAGCAGCCTTTGTTTACAAAAGTTTGATGGAGTGAGTGATTCGTCTACTAGCCTCGATTGCTGGTGACCATCTAGCGAAGAACAAAGAGACGATGACAGGGCTGCTATCAAACAAACTAGACCAGGTGACCAGATATTGAGATTACATCATGTCAAGTGTACCACAGATTCAGGCAACGCTCCAACAAACGTCAAGCGGTCCTGGACCGCTTTCACCGAAATTCACAATACGCATGGCTGGAGATTAATTAGCCTCAACCAACAGCCCAGATCTTATTGACGCCTATGGCGCAGGAAAATATTATCAAATATAGTGCCAAGAGAGATGTGGAATCCCTAGATGAGGCAAGCCACACTAGGGGATGACAACTCGACACCGCCTGAGAGTGAGATGGGCCAGGGGAGCATAGGCGCTGATGATTGAACTCTTCTGGAAGCCGACGAGATCTACCACTCAGGACAGCTGCCGCCTTGCCTGGCCCCCAGCCCTGACAACCCGACATCAGCTCTGGGCACCAGCTCTGACCCGCTAGACCGCGCCCAAATTGACGGGACCCGTATGAATTCCCCTGGGAGCAGACCTGGGTTATTTTGAGGGGCGCGCATGCCCTGTCGACCCTGCAGGGTACAGGGAAGATTCATGACGTCGGCCCTGCTCGCCAGGGGGTGGGCAAGGGAGAGTGATGCGTTGTACATACATTGATTGAGACCAGGGGAATCGAGTTGGGGTCGACCATCAAACAGCGGGAGCTGGGTCAGAGAGAGGCCTGTTCACAATCCCGAGAGAGGGGAAACAGCGCTGTACGTAGGTGAGAAACAATCAATAGCAACATGCTCAGCATCGTACAGGCCAACAAGCGTGGTTGATACATGGCGAGGCTTATACGGACCATGTTTGCGCAGCTCATTTCTTTCATGATATTGGACGCTGTTGTTGGACTGGACATACGAGTAGACGAAAAGGGAGATAATGGGGCGTCCACTCGCAACTCACCAAGACACGGCATGATATGGTGGAGGCCCAACTGGCATAATGCAGTGAGAGAAACGAACGATACGATCGACGTCTGAGGATCACTCCAGCTGACAAGGATTGGCCTGCCGGCGAGATTCTCATTCCCTCAGCAGGCGATCCCGACTATTCACGACAGATGAGGGAGGACCACAGCCTCTTTCCAATCAGCGTCGTGCAACGGCTAGAGGTTGCAAGATGTTACTGTACCTACCTATCCAGGGACGCTTCCACGCCAGTCATTCAGTACGGAGTAGGTGACTATTGAATTGTTATGGGCATTGGTGGTTGGGTGAGGCAGAGCGCTGTGGCTGGCCGGGGAATACCCTGTATCTGAGAATGCACTGTAGATATGCACTGTATGCTGTACATGGAGTTCAAGTGCCTGGGGACGGGAGATTTCCAATTTGTGCATCGTAAAGTTGCAGCAACACGACGGGAACCATCTCTTCCGAGGGCTAGGCACCCCGTCCGTTTGAATGCTGGTAGCCAGTGGAGGTTTTTCTTTCTTTTTGCTTCGCTCCCAAATCCTCGGGACACTCACTGCGTACTATAAATGAAGACAGGATAGGATAAAAGTTTATTATGGTTGGGTTTGCCGCGTCTTGGGGATTACACACGCAACGGCGTTTCATGTTGGTTAAAGTGAGAATGACGCCACGGCTGATGGATGTTTCTAGGGTGGAATTGAGGTTCTGGCCCTCGTTCTTTGTGACGTCTGTTGCATGCCAATCCCCGCTTGTGTAAGTTATCCATGGGAGGGTCAAATCTCAGTAGGTAAGTACCTAAAAAGGTTCGGGCTCTATTTCATAATTTTCGATACAATCATTCGAGAATTAAGAAAACAGAGCTGTTTTTAAATACCTCATATGCTGTCATTGTATCCAGAGCATTGATAGTGATATCCCCTCGAAGCTATAGCATACCGTGTTTCTTTTAGAAACGCGATGTTTGGTCTGAGTCCTGGTCTCAGCTGTTCGCCTTACTGTGCTAGACTAAAGTCACCGCCCAGTGTAAAATTTAACAGCTAGCGCCCTCGGTGCTAATTCATCGGCCTTGGGCGTTCTCAGCTCGCGTTCGCCCGTGATATGAAACCTCAATTTGCAGGTCATCCACTGTTACAGTTCGTCGATCCCTCAATGATTTCTTCCCGTCGTGTCGTGTCTCGAGGTTCTGCCCAGCCCCAGTTCTGTACTTCGATCCATGCCCGCCCGTGGATGGATGTCACCATGTCTCTTGCGAGATCTGGCGCACAGAGCAAACCAAACCTGTGAGATCCAGTTCAAACGAAACCCTCGAACGGCTTTCGGGTAATACTTTTCTTTTAAAAAAGAAAAGAAAAGAAAAAACAAAGATGGGACGGGAACCAAGCCAAAAAGGATCGATCGTCATCTCATTGAGACCAAAAACAAGCATATGTTTGTTTATTACCCCTACGCATCCATATCGAGTACTCATTATATGCTGAGATGATTTCTTTTCTTCTTCTTCTTCTTCTTCTTCTTCTCTTTGTTAGAATGTCCCAGTACTCTAATTACAAAGACATCCATGATTGCTTACTCGTGCCTGATCTACGCCTGCACTACTGTTTCCATTATCCTGTCCCATTGACTCTATTTCTGGCTCTTGTTTACTCTAGCTCAGGTCAGGTCTGAGAGTATCTTGGCCATGCTTTATTCTTATTTCCCCAATCCCTGTCTCTGCCCTACTGTCTGGCTCATCTGATGCGCTACACGCGCTTTGCTTCAAACTGGCTGAACTTGAAGCGTAGGTTGGGTTGGGTTGGCCGCTGTAATGAGTCTGAGTCTACTTCATTCCCGCTACCGCTACTCACGGGCGCCCTTATTCAGGTCCGCTACCCCTATCACCCTCCAACCCCTGCCCGGGAGTGCGCCGTAATTTATTTCGCAGACCCCCTCCCTCCACTAATTGCCCCCCATAGGGAATCCACTTTCACTTCCCCTTCACCCTCCCACTTTCAAATCCCGGAGCTGCCTTTGCCTTCCATTGCCTTTGCCTGCCTTCGCCTTGTCACGTCCCGCCATAGGGACCCGTCCTGGAACCTGACATAAAGACTTGGCCCCTACCTGGCCCTCGATCATCGCATCAACTCCTTTGGTCTATTTTATCTATCTCCCGTTCCCGTCTGTCGTTGCGTTTTGGTCCTCATACGTCCTGGCGATTGATATCCCGCTCTACTATCTTTCACCTCCTCACTTCTTTAAGAACTATCTATCCCCCCAGTTGACCCTTTAACGGTACCTGCGTCTAGACTAGGTACTGGCCATCAGCTGTGAACAGACCACCTCCTGATCCCTTCTTTCAACGCATCGCGCCTGTGGACGACTACATCTCATCTGCTATCGTGTGTTGA
Source organism: Fusarium sacchari (assembly GCA_017165645.1). NCBI lineage: Eukaryota > Fungi > Ascomycota > Sordariomycetes > Hypocreales > Nectriaceae > Fusarium > Fusarium sacchari. Next base: position 1,718,363 of record JADANP010000006.1, read on the forward strand.
TACAGTGTAAAAAATTGAATTTGAAAACTTGCAAGAGTCTTCTGTTCTGTTGACTTTTCATCACCGACCGCCCGATCGACAGTGCATCACTTTGTGGAGGGTACAGAAAAAAATTTAACCATTTTTGCCTAATCCCTGCGGTCCTCGGCTCTTCCACCTTACACACATACACCGCGCGCGTTCCTCCAACGCTTCAACTACAGAGAACTTTGTCGCCGCTCAGAAACGAAAATCCGACAACGAAATCCTGTCGCCGGCCGACCTCTCCTCCCGCTTCGACCGAACCCGCATCGAAAAGCGGTCTGCAAGACTTCCCGTCCACCTCGTCAGTGCGACCATACACGTCACTTGCAAACAAACGCGGAAAGGTGAGTCGCATAAGTTGTTTTTCGGGACCTGACACTCGGCGGATCTTGGATACCGATGATGCCGTCTCTGTGCGACTGCTTGGATCTAAGCATGCTGTTGCATTCGCTTACCCATCTGCCGGTCTCTTCGGGATGTCATTGTCTGTATCCGCACCCTCGAGCATCAAACACGGCCTGCTATCATACCACGACCAAGTAACTAACATGCATATTCGCAGCCAACGTCAGCTTGACCGCCTTCCTGCCGTGACCCCTCACTTGTGAGCGCCCTCGCACACCCTTCCCCAAACGCGCCACGTCTTCAGCTGGCAATTCCCACCATATTGAAGATGAGCGGCATGCGATCACCAGCTCCTACGGAGGTTATGGACATCACCAACATGCTCAATAAGAAAGGTCAAATGCAACAACTTGCTTCCGGTCTCCTCGATCACCAACAATACCAGCACGCCTTCGTTAAGCACGAACCTGGTATGGAGCGATCAGCCTCTCCTCACGGCTCTGAGCACTCGCAATACTCCAACCCTCACAGTATCGCCCGAGCCTACCCGTCGCCATCCACGATGCAAGCACCGATGCATATGCCGAACCCAATGTCCGCCGCCATGACAATGCAAGGCTATCCCGAGATGCCCAACATGGGAGGCATGCCTCACATGCACATGCAACAGATGCCTCAACAACCCCCGCCTCCTCCTCAGCAGCCCATCAAGGCTTATCCTTGTAGTACCTGTGGCAAGGGATTCGCTCGACGCAGTGATCTTGCTCGCCACGGTAAGTGAACAGACATGCTGAGAGACTGACTGGCAATGCTAATGAGTCCCAGAGCGCATTCACAGCGGAGTTCGACCCCATGTTTGCGACTGGCCCCAATGTGGAAAGCAATTCATTCAAAGATCTGCCTTGACTGTGCACCAGCGTGTGCATACCGGAGAGAAGCCTCACCACTGCGAGACTTGCGCAAAGGTTAGTACCCCAAACTCTGGGTTTTGTGACAGGCGCTTACCAAATACAGCCCTTCAGCGACAGCAGCTCTCTTGCCCGGCATCGCAGGACTCATTCTGGGAAGCGTCCCTACAAATGCCCCTACGCTGATTGTCAGAAGACATTCACTCGCCGCACCACCCTCACCCGCCATCAGAACCACCATAGCGGTACTATCGAGGAGGCTGCTGCTGCGACCGCTGCTGCTCTTGCTGCATCAAAGTCGAAGGGCTTGTCACAGGCTCGGTCTGAAAGCGACCACATGTCCAACCACGGCTCGCCCTTGACGACCCCTTCTCCTAGTCATCGAACTATGTCAATGTCGCCTAGTGTCGATCTGTCTGGTAACAACAGCATCCCTCGCCACCCTGGTGACTTCCAGTACCTGTCACAGAACGGTTCTCTGCCCATGCACATGCGTGTTGGCAGCCCTACCTCCACCTCATCTGGCGGTTTCAATATGATGCGACCTACCTCGCATCCCACTAGCTATGGTCCTCCTCCTACTCTGGAGCCCAACCTGGATAACAGCCAAGGTACGCCCAGCAGCAATGGTGGAAGCCCTCACATGGCCAATGTTGGCTGGCAGTCTCCCTCGCACATGGCCTCTCCCTCGCAGAACAACGCCAGCTATGTTTATCCTGACCCTGCGGATGCGTATCCTGCCAACCAAGCCATGAATCAAATGTATTACAGTGCCGCTACGCACATGCGCCGACCCCAGAGCACTGAACCTGGACTGGTACACATGGCTTAGTCAGACATATTGCCAGATTCTGACGTTTGAGCAATGCTCAAGGTTGTCTTTCTTGTGAAGATCTGGAGTGAGCTCACCGATACCCTGTATTATTGAAGCTGTGCCCGACTCGGGCACGAAGACTATTGGCGGCGTTAATTCCTTCTGAACTGGATTCCCATACTCATTCATACCATACCCCTTCACCTAAGCCTGCCACAGCTGACGACAAGTTGTGCGCATGTCTTAGTCTAATATCAGAACCCCCCACAACACAAATCACTCTACCGTCTGATAGGCGGGCTCGCTCCTAGATGGAGCATGCACTGAACGTTGATTTCTGCACTGTTTCGTGTTACTCATGCTTTATCGATTCCCCATCACTCGTACATTATGGATGCTTTTTCATTTCCTTTGTTCTAGTATCAAATAGACTGGCGGATGGCAATGTGACGAACGACGACGGACAGGACATTGCATTTGTCTGCATAACGCAAACATAGGACGGGAGTTACACTGGAACATTTGCTTGCCTTTTTCTTTTTCTCCTGAGCGTATCAGAGACAAAAGGCAGCAGGCATTATGGGAAGCACAAGACGCTGGCATGTTTGTGTATTATTATGTAGACTTGGACTTAAGGACGGGGAACCAACATAGACTTGCTATTTGATGCGATGAATATATTACTTTACTACTCCGTACACTCAACAAAACCGAATATCAGCCCGCTTATGACTAGTTTATGCTGTGACACACACCTACACCTGCTCTAGAACGAGAACATCAGCTATCGGTTGATATATCGGTCAGCCGCGGCCGATGTCCTTCGGCAAGTATTGCCAACCGATATGTACCCCTCAGATGAGCCGCATGGATGAACATTTGGTGTTGCACTGCCCAGAGAGATCGACAAATCACCCCTCGTCTAAATCCGTGCTGTCAAGCCTAGAAACCTCCATGACGTCTATCGCGTATAACAAAGCCTCCACGAGCACGCGACTGTCAAGCCCAGCGACCGGTCTAGACTTTTTTAAGACCATATATTTCAGCTAAGAAGCTGAAACCACGCCATTTTGAAATAAGAAAAAAAGAAAAAAAACATTAAGAGCAAAAAAGCGAGAAAGGTTCTTCCCCCCTGCCTAATTCCCGGTAGTGCAGACTATACCCCCGCAGAATGGCGATTTTCTGATTATTCATCGCAGACATATTCAATATTCAACGACAGGCCACGATGGGCGGCATTGATGCCTGGATTCGCCAATCGGGCAGCCCTGAGGCCGGCTGAGCTGCGCTTTTATCACGTACGAGAGGGCTTGATGGAAGATGCTTGGTTGAAGCCCTGGTCCCTGGAGGGCAAAATGTGAGTGAGATTTAACAACACAGGACGGGGAGGAAATGCCCCGTTCATATATATAAGTATCTTGGGCTGTTTGCTTTGCTTTACAGATCGACAGTGGCTTTCTTACTAAATAAAGTGTGACGGCGGTATTCAACGGTTTTTAACTTTTGGTGTTGGCGTCCATCTTTACTTATACGCCCTGACGACTTGAACGATACACAAACAGATATTCTTCCGTATTCTTTTCCAACGCCTTCTCTTCGCTTTCAACCATGCTTATTGACATCGTCATCCATGGAGATATTCTATGTCCGTGGTGTTTCCTCCAGAAAAAGACCCTCGAGGAAGCCATGGAACGATATCAAGCGCTCCACCCAGAAGTTGAATTCGATGTCACATGGAAGCCCTTTCTTCTGTATCCCACGCTAAGAAGAGGTAAGAGGTAGTTCTACTCTCTGTATCTCGCTGCTATTCTAACCCGCCACAGGTGACAAGCGCGCCCTCTATGAAAAGCTCATGTCCCCAGAGAAGCTTCGTCTTTTCACTTCTCGACTCCAAACAGCCGGTGCTCGTTACGGCATCGAATTCTGTGTGACTGGGAAGACAGGGCCTTCACAACCTGCCCATCGACTTGTGGCCCTGACCCGTCAAACCCGTGGAGCAAATGTCCAGTCTGCGTTTCTTGATGCTCTGTTCCGCGGCCACTTTGAAAACGGGGCTGACATTGCTGACGAAGCCTGGTTGATGCACGTAGGCCGAACAGAGGCCAAACTCGAAGATTCTGATATGAGAGCAGCGCTTCTGGGGCCTGGTATGGGCCAGTCGCTCGAGGACGAGGTCAGAACTGCTGCTATCGCGGGTGTTGAAGCCGTGCCTTGCGTCACGGTTCAGAAGAAGTTTCGAGTTGGGGGCTATCAAGAGTCAGACATCTTTGAGAGCTTGTTTGACAAGATACGGCGAGAGAACAGGTAAAGACAAGTCAGTGTTAGGACATAGGGCACACATGGCAAGCGAGAGATACGCAACTAAGATAGAAGGCTTGTCACGCACACGGCAAAAGGCGACTGGAGTTTGTTTTGGATATGATGTAGTTGATTGAATAATTTAAAACATGCCGCTGCCTTGTGCCCTACGTCTACCCGACGGTGCCCGTCTCATAATGCCCTCTGTCTTTTTTGTTTGACCTTACTCTCTCAGTGGGTTCCTCTATCGCCAAACGCCAAATAAACTTAAATCAAATCAAATCAAATCAAATCAAATGATTCGTCCCTCTGAGTCACGAGCTCATCACCCTAACGCCCTGAAATGAAAACAATTATGATACACGCGTTCCCTATCGTCGCATGCCACTGTAGTCTTGCATGAGATGCGCCATGTGCACGTTGGTTGCCTTGCCAATCCTGTTGCCCTTGCGGCGCTTCTGAGCCTTGGGCTTGTTGGCCTGCCCATCCTTTGCCTTGCGGGGATCTTCGCTTGTAGGTTTTTGTCCGACGCTCGTAAGCTTGCGGTGCATCTCCTCGAGTGGTGGTAATTGCACACGCTGCCACATGCTCTGGAACTCTGGCTGAACCTTGTGGTGCAGCGACGGATCATTGGGCCAAACGTATCGCGGGATGTTATCCTTTTTGGTGCGCACTACCAAGATCCTGTGCTGTCGCTCGAGTGCTGATATTGTGTCTTCGCAGTCGGGCCAGCCGTCCTTGAGATCCTTCACTGACACGCCTGAGGCGTCTGTCTTGGCTTGAAGATGAGCGAGAAGGCTGGTTGCGTCCTTGACTCCGGGGATGATAGGTCGGTGGACATAGGTGCCAGTCTTCCAGGTCTGTTCGCTCAGGTTTGCATCGGGCTTCCACTCTACACGGGGATGTCCTCGCAGACCTTCCGCAAGCTGTCGCTTGTGCTCATCGTCAAAATTCCGCAAGCTCAGATGGTCGATAATATCCGTGATGGTCTTTGCGTCGCCCTTCTTTTTCAGGTAATCGACAGCATAGGTCATTTGCGTCTTGACCCCAGCACCATATCCTGTGAGCTGCGGCTGAGAGTAGGGCACCTCGGGGGCTGCATCTCGTTTTCGCTTGGAAGTAGGAGTATTTGGATCGGAGGCTGCTGAAGGAGATGGTGAGGGAGGAGCAAGCGAGGGGACGGCGAGAGATGAAGCCTTGTTTGTTGATGGATTTGAGATCTTTGTCGCGGCTGCTGAAAGGGTTCCCTTGAAAGCATTTGCCTGCCTTTCGAGATAGGACGACATGATGATTTAGGAAAAAAAGAATGTATTCTCTGCGGATCGGAGATGAAGATCTAGAGGTCGCGCTTGTTTGTAGGGGATTGGAGTCAAGGAGAGACGGCCAGGGCGGACAGCGAAGAACAAAGGAATAAGGAAAAAAGAAGATGGAGGTTGAGTGAAGCAAGTAAGCTTGAAGTTTGGATTGACGTTGATCCGGCGAGGCTGATGTTCACGTTAGTGTGGCGCTACCTTAGGTACCAACAGTGACCAGGGGGGCCTAGGGGGGTGCACTGCCTGCTGTGGTTGTGCTACTAACCTACACTGACTACCTAGGTATCCACAATCGATCAAGTATTCAGAATGAGGCTCAATGTGTGAGTGAGTAGAGAGTGTGTGGTTGGTTGCAAGAGAAGAAAGAGAATGGCCAATTCAGGGGCACCGAGCGCATATTTATATTTGCTTGAAGGGGACGTACAGTCACAGGCAACGGAGATCAAACTCTTTTGTGATGCTTAATGGTAAAACTAGGTAGGTCTGTTGAGAAGATTATTCTCGTTATAGTTCACGGGGGAAAATCAACCTGATTGATTATAAGAATCGGAATCAATCACTATTGGTGAAATATTCATATACTGTCGGCCGCAAGCTCAAGCTTTAGGCAGCTCAAGACTCTACCTGTTTCTCGATAACCATGGAAACTTATATTGTAGTCACGCCCTCAGAAGAGAACGAAACTCTGCTTTGACTTTTCAACTCCGTGGAATCCAATAGGTGAAGAGGTCGACGCAAGGTTACAGAACTACCTTACCTTATACAAGGGCCACTCAGCAAGAACTCGGTATCTAACTCAGTATCTAACTCAGTAGGTAGGCTTAAATCACGAAAGGTGAATTGAGAAAGACGGTCATGACCAGTCATTGATTAAAACAGTGATATATATTTACTTTACTTTATTGCTCCCAAGATTGTCGTCTCCATTGTTGAATGCATGTCCCGTGTTCATGTAACACCGGGGCCCATGAGACGAGATGGCTGAATCGTCTGTCTGTCTGACTGCGTGCGCATGAGTCGCGCCTCGCAAATGGGTCTCGTCTGCGCTTCGCTGTGATCCATCATCCTTATCTTTCTTTTCGGGGTTCGGTTGTACTTCCCGGTCCCCTCTTCCGTCCACCCCCAACAAAAAAAGTAAAATCCCGAAAATCGGGACGTGGCATGGGCTTTGACACTGGTGAGTTCGCCGCTGCCCACTGTTTCTCATCATGTCCAAGCCGGGGTAAGCTGCATTTAGTAGCTGCGTGCCCGCCGTCTATCACCGACCTCTGTTCAGGCCAAAGAAAACTCCCAATGCATAGTGGTCCTCAGACGTACATCTGCATTGATGCCGTAGCAAAATCCAAAGAACACCCTTTTTTCTCTATCCTCATTCATGCGATGCGATTGATATGAGGCGCTTATGCGGAGGCTTGGCCCTGAGCTTCTTGCTGCTTCTGGAGATAGTTGTAGGCAACGTAGGCGATGAAACCAACGGCGACAACAATGGCGTATGTGTTCAAGCTGGAGCCGGCGGGATCAGCCTTGCCGCTTCCCTGGTTCGAGTTGGCGATTTGGCGCTTGGGGCCCTCGTCACCAGGCTGTAATGACACAGTGTTAGCGGTTGTTCCGTCGAGATAGAGGGTTCTGTCACTCACCAGACGCTTGAGCTCACCGACGAGGAGACCGTCGAGAACCTCTCGGGCCTCATCACTGTGGCCAACATCCTCAAAAGCCTCGGTAGCATCCTGACCGGCAACGTCGAGCATGACCTCCTCACCACCGCTAAGTCGATGTCAGTATCCTGAGTAACGATTGCGCCACGTAGCGCAGAAGCAGAGCAATATATAACGTACGGGTGCTCGTCGAGGAACTTGGTGCAGTCGTAGACCTTGTCGTGAACAACCATGTAGATGTCGCTGGAGGTGTTGTGCTCAGCAACATCCTGCATGGTGAACTCCTTCTTCGCGGACATGATTGCGGTGTTGATTTGACGGGTCGTGAAGAGAATCGGGGGGTTCTGGTCTTGTTCGAGGGCTGTCGTCGCACAAGTGGTGGGATTGGGGTTGGAAGAGGATGGGAGTGGAAGAAAGAGAAGAAAGGAGGAGAGAAGAATGGAAAGTCACAAGCAGCTGGACGGAACCTAGCCCAAGTTAACAGCTAAATTAATTTAGGTCCCCTGTTTCTAGGTGGCCTTCTGGAGATTTGGCGGCGGCCACTCTTCCCAGGGGCCCATAGGTACCTAAGGTAAGTAGACGGAGTAAAGTACTGCCCCACACAGATTCTATGTACCTGGTACATGAATCCTGATCCTGATCCTTTCCACAGGTTGCGGCGTCTTACCTTCTATTGTTTCTTTCTGCTCTGTTTCCTCGGAAGGTCATCGGAAAGGAAGTCGACCGAAATCGTACCGGATTCTTGGGGTCCAATTGTATCCGTTCTGATTACTCTAGCTACCTATTGCTTCTCCCTTGATGATCATTTTCGGCACATTTTTCTTCTATTAACATGTGCCTTTTGCTACTTACAACCTTATCATTCAGGCCACGACTTGCAATCAATTCATCCTCAACCTCACCCACTTGGAGTTGCTGGTACGATTCGGTGTCCCAACATCCGGACCCATTCCCTATAAGGTCCGTCGCCGAGGGTACTTTTGAGCCAATCGCAGCCGTCAAAATTACCGTCGCTACTCTCTGATTCGTCACCTTTTCTCAACCCCAGCCTTACCGACCTAAGTAACTTGTACGGCTGCCGCTGAGGCCCAAGAGCCGTGGGCTAGCACAATTCCCTTCTTTGATTCCGTTTGTTTGCCCTGCTGTAGGTCCATATGGGCATACGAATACGGTGATTTCTCCCCGCCCCAGGTTCAATACTACTTCACCGTCATTTTGAACGGCGGGTTCCATTGCTTTTCATACCCAGCGTGGTATGATTCTCTATGTCTATGATCAAATTATGGTGATCCAATCCGAAAGGCATCGGATAGTTATTACTCAAGTTCTTCCGATCTCTTCCGTGAAGGACAGATTGGCAATGGGCTACAAAACAGATATCAACACCAGATCTGCCCCTCCAAACCCATATATGATCTCCCCCGCATCTTAAAAACTAAGGCAAACATCACCGGTACCTAAAACACGGACCTATCCCCCGTCCACCGCGGGGTTTATGTCATTGTCACAAGCCACGCCCTGGGAGGAAATTGCCCTTTCAAGACAAGTTTGGCGGGATATCTCTCATGATAAATAGTCAAGATAACCGGACGCTATGCCGACGTGTTCCATAGCCAACCTAATTCCGAGGAACATCACGCCTGTTATTCCAAGAGCTGAAGGTCACTCGCAAACCAGTACCGATGGAGATGCCGATTTCCGATTCCCGAGGAGAGACACCTCTAACCTTTACCACTTGCGGTTGACTTATGCAAGATAAGCAAGATATGACAGAGGGACTGCCTGCTGTGAGCCTCTTATGTCTCATATCTGGTTGGTCTGGGTCCTTTAAGCTCATGACCATCTAGGTAAAACCACCCGGAGATTGATGAAATAACAATATCGAGGGCTTTGGATCAAGCAGATATTGCAAGCTGCTCGGATAAGGATAACATAAAACCTTCAATTGCCTTAGAAGTTAGACTGGCGTGTAGATCTTCCTGCTGGTCAATCACTTCACATCATCGGTCATGTATGCCCGGAGGTGCCATCCGCCAAGCTCCCCCGGCAGTCACAGACTCGGTTTATGTGCTACGTTGTGCATGAGACTAGAAGAAGCCTTCGAAGCGTTCCATGTCAAATGCCCAATCTGGTGATACGTGGACATGGGATCATACAGTTAGTAGAGGCTTGGATAATACGGGTTGATTATCGCGATAATCGCATCCAAGCCCGAGCTTCTCTCGATCGATGCTCGGATTCTGAACCCTCCAACTCAGAAGAGGCTAGCACCTTCAAGATAGACATCGATCCTTGGCATGCATTCTGCGTTGTTCCTCGTCCAGTCTATCGTTCATATTCGTGCGCTACTGATGACCATGCTCTATCGCCTTGAGCTTCCACCACCAATATCTTGACCAAGCCTGTAGCTCGTCACGCGATCCCACTCAATTTTCTGCCTCGTCACAGGGAGCTGTCGTCGCAAACCCTTGAAGGCTCCCTCACTGAGGCTCACGAAGCCCTTGTTCAGCTCCTCCTGGTACTTTCTCTCCGTGGTCGAGATCTCCCTGACGATGCTGGCGCCGTTGACGGACGAGATGGTGCTGAAAACGGGTTTGTTGGTGAGCAGACGAACGTTGCCGTCTTCGTAATAATGTACGTCAACTTTCAGGGAGCCCTCGAGAGTTCCGGAAGACGGGTCAAGAATGTAAAGCGACCGCCAACGTCCGTTCCTGGGGATATTAGCTTCGTGGAACAGGACTGTTACAAAGAAAACCTACCAGAAGTTGTTGGGGCTATATTTGTTGCCAACAATAACTATGGCAATCTTGGAATCCGACTCGATTGGGTAGACACCGTGCGCAGCATTGGCGAAGTGCTCGTCAACGTAAGGTCCGATACTCTTGAGGGTGGATTTGCTATTGTTGTATGTTAGCACTTGACGCTGTCCGACGGTTCGAGTCAACTTACACAAGATCCGCTTGAGCTCCTTCCAGAACATGGCTTTGCACGGCGCTAGCTTTCTATCCCTCCGTCAGAACCATATGCCCATTTCTGTAGGTAGACATGCGCAGCTTACCTGCGTAGTGTGGTCAAAAGCAAAGCTGGAAGAACTCTCAACATCGTAGTATCGGCCGTCCCCAAGCGAGTTGTGAGAACTAATAATGACCTGACGTGCCTCATCAGCTCCAATCCCAATTCTTTTGAGATTCTTCGTCACCTACTGGCTGGCTGCTACCAGGCAGCTTCACCGTAACAAACTGCTCCTCATTGTACTTTTCGAATGCGGGACCGAGGCTGGAAACGATGTCGGGCGAGGTTTCGAGGGTGAGGGACTTGATATCTGCAGACTCGCGTCAGTATTTTCCGTTGCTCAGCAATCGCATTTCGACCGGTGATACCTGCGATAACATCTGCGAGCTAGGAGTTCATATTAGCTGATGACGCCGCGGACAAGAGGATGATATCAGCACGTACCTCTCCCGGAGGAGCTCCCTCGACAAAGGCAGAAACAGTCTCTAGATCCGACATGGCTTAACGAGAATGAATGCGCCGTGTATCGATAGGTATAAGGCGAAAAGGACGGTCGTTGGCGTTGAGGCTTAGGGCGTGGAGTTCTTGAGGCACAGCATGGGCCACAGTCAAGGGGAGGCGGGGCAGAGGACGGGATCGAGGGAGCTCCATTAGGTAGCTTAGGTGGAGCAGGAGCATAGGATAGGTGACGGTGCCAGTGGAGTTGATCAATGCTAGCACTTCACTTCTATTTGCTTGACACTTATAACTCGAAACACGGGCGTTAGGATCCATATCATCAAGTCATTTTTATGCCGCTTAAAGAATCGATTTCTCGAATTTCTATAGTACGGCTCTAGCTATCTTGGCTGTTCTGGTAACCGCTTCACTTCCCTTCCATTATTTTCCCACTAATAATTCAACAACTTCTTGATATTATCATAAATTCCTGGGAACAATGTTAGCTTTGGACCGTCATCACAATGATCTTTCGATTACTCACTTGCAACGTCAGGAACGTTAAACTTCTCGTATAACAAAGGCGAGTGAATACTCCACCCAGCAACTCGAGCGACTGGTGCTTCTAACCGCAGGAATGTATCGTGATCTTCTTGAATGGTGGCGGCAACTTCAGCACCAATACCTGCATTCACCATAGCTTCGTGGACAACCATGACTCGCCCTGTCTTGCGAACGCTCTGGAGTACGGTCTTCTTATCCCATGGATACAGAGTTCGTAGATCGATCAACTCCACAGAGATGTCCAGATCCTGCTCCGCCTGCTTGATGGCGTTCTGGCATAGGTAGAGGGGTTGGCCGTATGAGACGATTGTGACATCCTTGCCTTCCTTGAGAATCTCGGCCTTCGATAGTGGGAGTTCGTATGAACCGACAGGAACTTGCTCGACGGCGGCGCGGTACAGGATCTTGGGTTCCATGAACACGCAGGGATCGTTGCTGCGAATTGCAGCCAGGAGAAGACCCTTGGCTTGAGCTGGCGACCTTGGCATGATGACCTTCAGTCCAGGAATATGTGTAAACAAACTCTCGGGAGATTGTGAATGGTAGAGACCTCCGTGACCGACACCACCGCAGGGCATTCGTACTGTCAAACCACCCACGCTTCTCCCGCAGGACCCATCACGATATCTGAACTTGGCGGCCTCGTTGACTAATTGATCGAAAGCTGGGTAGACGTAGTCGGCAAACTGAATCTCAGCAATAGGTCGCATGCCTTCGGCAGCAAGACCAATACCAAATCCCATGATGCCCTGTTCTGTAAGAGGAGTATTGAATACTCTCTCAGCACCGTGGGTTTCGGCAAGGTTCATAGTACATCTGAAAACACCACCAAAAGCAACATCCTCTCCAAAAATGACAACAGACTCATCCTCAGCTAGTGCAATCCCCATCGCGTCGTTGATGGCCTGAAATAGGTTCATCTTCTTGGTCGGTCCATTTCGAATGCTTTCAGGCAGCTCCTTGTGGCTCAAAGCAGCCTGTGAGTTATGAGCGAGGAGAGGAGTCGTGCCATAGTCGACAGGCAGATTTAGTTTGGCATTCGGCGGATGCGTCGAATAGCACCTTCGTCCTACAGGAAGCGCAAGTGAGAGTCGTGCAGTCGAAGGATTGCTGACGACGCGTGCCCTCTTGAATTGGTGAATAACACGATGCTTCATGGCGATGGATTGATTGGCAATGTTCACAGGTGGTTATGGCAGGAGGCGGGTGATTAGAGATTCAATTTGAATGGAATGCCAGAGGAGTAATAGCAGCAGAGTTGTAGCAGAACGATTATACCTTAGATACCCAAAGCCAACCGAAGGAGGCTTATTGATTGATTGATCCTCGGTGAAGGTGATGTCAAGCTCGGCTTGCTGCGGGCTCAGCGGCGGCTTCTGTCGCCCTCATGATCTAATGCCGAACAAGGCGGAGAGTTACCCAATCAGCTCTTGATAACAACACGGATCATTACACATGGAACACTGAGCAAAACTATACGGTAGAGTATAGAGTATACCTAGATCTCTTTTATCAAAGGACTATTTTGCATTGCGCAGCAAACATTACGAGTCGAGACGAAGATAGTCTGCTAACGATACTGATAAGGAAGGATAAGGCATACAAGGATCATGGTCAAGATAGTACCTATTGTCTTCAGATCTCATCTTCCCGAATACTACAAGCATCAAGTCAACATAATTATTATAGTGAGCAAAAAAAGCGCTTCATCGTTTGTCCTTTGCTTTAAAAAAACAAAACAATTGGTTAGTGCGCTCTTGCAAACCATCATGAGCCGTTCAGCCGTTCAGTCAAACCCGAGCGCTTCAACGCCGGCCAGAGTGTCCAGTCAACCAGCTGACGACGCACTAAGTCAATGGAATAAGAATCGTGATGTTGCCAATATCGGGGCAAATCTTGATTGGCTTTCGCGGACTCAAGGAGACATTGCGTCTATTTTTGAGAATCTGTACATATACTTGCTGAACGGCAACGAGTTGCCGTTGCGTACGTATGCTTCGTTTGCTTTGACCATCGACATAGTGTCCTAATTGGAGACAATGGAAGTCCGGCATCTTCTGACTGGGCCAATTTGGCCTCCCCAATGACTGGAGCAATAAACAGGAAAACATGACGAAGCGTGTCGAATATGTTCTGGGTTATAGGTCGTTTCGGCGAGGTCTGGGCCTGGGTCTGGGATAATTCCAAGGATATATCTGGTTGCCCCGACAACCACGATCGGCCAAGACTGACGTCGTAATCGGTTGTAAAACCATTGACACTCGCCCAAGCCCATTTCCGTAGAGATTGCATTCCAATTACGCCGTCGCTACATGTCTCACGATGCCGGCGCCAGAGTCATCGCGGCGCTCTCACTCACACCGACCTCGAGACCGCGATAGGGACAGAGAAAGGGATCGCCAAAAGAACGGTCAGCGGAAGAGGAAATCGCAAAGCTCCCGGCGACCAGTCTCTGGATCTGAAGACAACCGGGATAGAAGCTCAAGGACATTATCAGCGAATGCATTGGCTGATCTGGAACGGGAGAATGCGCGGCAGAAGAAACGGAGCGAAAGGGCGAGCCGAGACTACAGAGATGAATCACGAAGACGAAACCAGAAGAAGAGAGATCGGGGCCGAGACCCCGATAGGCCGCGAACTCATGGCAAACACAAGAAGAAAAGGGTTGTGAGCGGTGCTATTATGGAAGAGGGGCGGTCCAAGACTCATCTCCGAGGTGGTTGGGGGAGTGTGGACAGTGTGGAACAAGAGAAGGACTTTTATTTATCGAAACCACCAAAGAAGAGCAAGAAGAAACTTTGTAAGTTGTGATGCTGTGAAATCGGCAGTTGTGAAGCTGACTGTGCTCAGGGATTGCAATCGGTGTGAGTGCCGTTGTCCTCCTCATCATTATCATTGTGGCAGTAGTCGTCAGCAAAAAGAACAAAGGCGGTGGAGGAGGAGGAGGAGGAGGGAGCAGCGATAGTTCAGACGATTCAACTGAGGATACTTCTGACCTGGACGGGATGGATCATTCAGAGATACCCGAGAAGTGGCAGAACACATATCTCGATCCTTGGACATGGAAGTCAACCACCGATTTCAACCTCACTTTCACTGACCAAATGGTCGGAGACTTGCCCGTCATGGGTCTCTACGACGACTGGGACGACTCGGCCCAAGCCAACGACAATGTGCCACCTCTCAACAAACCCTGGGGGTCTTATGCGAAGAAACCTGCTCGCGGAGTATGTATTGGAGGATGGCTCTATCTGGAGCCCTTCATCAGCCCATCTCTTTTCAACTATGATACCAAGGAGGGCATCATTGATGAATGGACTCTGTCCGAGAAGCTAGGTTCCAATGCTGCATCAATTCTCGAAAAACATTATGCCTCGTTCATTACAGAACAGACCTTCAAGGACATACAAGCAGCTGGTCTCGATCACGTCCGAATTGGTTACAACTACTGGGCTGTTGAGGTCTACGATGGTGATCCCTATGTGTACCGAACATCCTGGAGATATCTTCTCCGTGCCATCGAGTGGTGCCGCAAGTATGGCTTGCGAGTCAATCTGGACTTGCATGGTATTCCGGGAAGTCAGAACGGATGGAACCATAGTGGTCGATGGGGTTCCATTGGCTGGCTCAACGGAACTGACGGCAGCAAAAACGCAGAGCGGGCACTTGATATTCATAACCGTCTATCCAAGTTCTTCGCTCAGCCTCGGTATAAGAACATAATCACCCACTATGGTCTCGCGAACGAACCTCGGATGACCAGCCTTAAAACAAGCGATGTTATCCAGTGGACGGAAAACGCATACAAGCTCGTCCGCAAGAACGGCATCACGGCCCTCGTGGTGTTTGGTGATGGATTTATGGGACTTGAGAACTGGCAGGGCTTGATGACCGGCTACGATGATATGGTCCTTGATGTCCACCAGTATGTCATTTTCAACGAGAACCAGATCGACTTTACCCACAAGGAGAAGGTTGAGTATGCTTGCGACGGCTGGACTGAGCAGGCTGAGATCAGTATGAATACCTCGACAGGCTATGGACCGACCATCTTTGCCGAGTGGTCTCAAGCCGATACGGACTGCGCAAAGTATCTCACTGGCGTAGGCTGGGGTACTCGCTGGGAGGGCACATACGATACCGGAAACAAGGACACCTCCATCTTGGAGCCTCGATGCCCAACAAAGGACGATAAGTGTTCATGTCGTGGCGCCAACGCCGACCCTAGCGACTGGACCGACGAGTATAAGAAGTTCCTCAAGATGTTCGCCGAGGCACAGATGCACAGTTTCGAGAAGGGCTGGGGATGGTGGTACTGGACATGGAAGACGGAGAATAACTACCAGTGGAGTTACGAGTCTGGGCTCAAGGCGGGTGTTTTACCCGAGAAGCCTTGGGATCGTGACTTCAATTGCGACAAGGATGTTCCTGACTTTGCCAAGAGTGGTTTGGTGGAGTATCTTTAGAGATGTGTTTTGTGTTGGCGGATATACCGTAGTCTATCAGTTCTGCAGTACATGTTGGTGCGTTTTGGCGTTTGGGCTTGAATTTGGTTTGCTTGGAACTGAGATAGAATATGCATGCATGCATGGTTGGTATATGGTGCTCTATGAGAACTGATGGAAAGTATTTATGATGAGGGGACTCAGTGTCCCAAGGTAGATAGATGTATAACGACAATATAAGGGAAATGAGTTGCTACGATGCTGTTGGCTCAATGGCTTCGAACCGTCAGTATCATGACCCAGTCATAGCTGTATCATGCCTCGGAATATGTGAGACAGTGCAGAGACATGTCATGATGGTCATGATGACTTACTAGAGGGTCTTGTCCCGTGATCGGAAGTGGTATCCGAGAGTCGGTGAGCAAGGACAAGCCCCCAAGCCCCAACCCGGACGGTGGAAGGCCTCAGAG
Source organism: Fusarium sacchari (assembly GCA_017165645.1). Lineage (NCBI taxonomy): Eukaryota > Fungi > Ascomycota > Sordariomycetes > Hypocreales > Nectriaceae > Fusarium > Fusarium sacchari. Next base: position 1,734,649 of record JADANP010000006.1, read on the forward strand.
TATCCGACGGGCGGGACAGAAAACTCCCCGAGAGGATAGACATCATCATGGCCAGTTGGTTTCATGAGCCGCCCGAGGCCCGCCGATTGGGCGTTATTGTTGCCGCTGATCCATGACACGGATCTGTTGTCATCTGTTTTATGATTCGGTGAATAGTCGAGATACCTAGCAAATTTATACATCCTGATGAGGCAAAGACTCCCCCAAGATTCAAGCCACTCATAGACAAGAACGAGCCTCGGAACTTTATGTCAACTGACAGATCAATGGCTAATAGCAATGGAACGTGGTACCTTTGAATGTGTAGTAAACACTAGGTAGCTACCTACCATGAAACCAACTCCATTGTTAGATAAGATATGGGTTTCTGAGGTTATTTACTATCGTCTCTTTTGTTTGGCAACGGCATGTCTATAGGGCGGGATATTCGCATTAGCCAGCCAATTCCACAATTAGATATGCATCTCGGAAATCCATCTACTGCGAAAATGATCAAATGGTTAATTGTTCATGCTTGAATAATAAGACTATAAGAACGCCATAGCAACACTTCGTACCAGTTTACATAGCGTTTTCTACAAAGAAGCCGAATTTCCACAGAAGAAAAGAGTTATATATGCTCTGTGAACAGCCAGAAACCGACGACACTACTTTTTCAAACGGGCAATCTAAGTCAAAACAAAATGATAAACATGTCACATTCATAGTCACAATCATAATCACAGTCATGAGTTGGGCACGCACGCCTTTTGTATATTTATGCTGCATGTGTTGTTGAAGGAATGTGTAAGAGATTCCGATCGCGTTGCTCACTGGCGAGTCACCTATGTCAAAACGAAATCCAATCACGAACATTCTTTGTTGTCTCTCATATGATCACCATCATTATCGTCGTCATCAACTTGCCAAAGCGAATACCTTGGTGGATACGGGCCAGAGGCGATGGCAACTGTACCATATCAAGTGTCGATGTGTATGTTCCATTTCAATAGCTTTCCTGGGGCAGGGGAGGGTTTCCTGGGCTGTGTTTGTTTGCTTGTTTTTTTGTTGAGAGGGAAAGTAAAGGGAAGCCGGCCACGAATAGCATCATCATCATCATCATCATCATCATCATCATCATCATCAACAACATCATCATCATCACCGAAATTACCATCAATGAATCACTTCATGCGGACACTTGCAAGACGAGGTAGTGGGCCTTGGCTCCAGCACCTCTTCGGTAGTCCTGCAACTCAGCAGACAGGACCTTGATCTTGTTCTGCTCCGCGAGGCTCTTCACGTGTGCCTCATAGCCTCCAGTCTGCCAGATCTCACGGATGACAGTAGCGACGATGTAGCCTCCTGGCTTCACGACACGCACAAATTCACTGATAGCCTCGGGACCAACGTGAGACTGAGTCAGGGTGCCCACACAGGTCACGACATCATAAGAGTCATTCTTTGCGGACAAGGGTCGCGACAGGTCACATACGTCCAGGTTGCGATACGCGTCTGTAGCACGAGCCTCGTCAAGCATGCCTGGGCTGATGTCGACACCGTCGACCTTCTTTGCGCCCAGGCGAGCGAGGAAGACACCGACAAGGCCGGTGCCGCAACCAGCATCAAGGATCTCGACGTCGTGGTTGATGGTAGGAGAGCCGAGAACTTGAGGGACATAGGCAGCAGCAATGGCTGGGCCGACATAGTCTTGGCCTTTGCCAGTGATTTCCTCATTGTAGGTCTTTGCCCACTCATCATAGACAGAGCGAGCATGATCGGCGGAGGTCAGGGAGTAGATCTTGGGGAAGTATTGGGCAGTGGTTTGAGAAGACATGATGTTGAGTCAATTGGGGGGTTATTTATGATAGGGGTAGATGTGCAGTGTGTTCAATTGGGTTATGTAGAGGTTCTCAATGAGTAGGGGTAAGATGGCAGGGTATTCAAGTTGAGCGTTTGTGAAGTGCTTGTTCGTGTTGAAGACGAAGAGAGGGAGCTGAGTTGATGATTTAGAATCTCAACAACTTGGAGGAGAAAACCGCGACCTTTTATAACCAGCACAAACAAATAAAACCCCGCGTCTCTTCTTGTTTCCCCTCGTCTCCCCGCGTCGTAGAGGTTCCGAAATGACGTTTGAGCGTGCTGCTGAATGCGAATCCATTGGTGGACAGGATTATGATTGAGACTCGGCGTGGCCCAAAGGAGCGATCCGAGGTAAGCGCCTAATAAAGACGGAAAGAAATCTGTACCTTTTGATAGTTGTAATAATATGTTTTCGTCAGAGAAATGGGGGTTGTCAAAAAGAAACCGCCATGTTTATGTTCATGGTGCGAGTGTTGGAGGGGATCCAAAGGCAACGCAACGCAACGCAACACAAGTCGACTCAACGCAACGCAACGTTGGCGGTTATGATCAGCCGAGAACTCTTGGCCAACTGGGTCAATTGATAGTATCTCTGCTGGACCAAGTAGAGCTATGTGTCCTCTTTTTCACTCAAGCTTCTATTTCCTTTGGGGGCTTTTTTCTGTGTGTTTGCTTGCGATCAGTCTGTTTGTGAATTCTGACATGGAGCCTTTCACTACACCATCAGAGACCAAACTTTGGCCCGATCGCAACAACTAGGTGTGACCCAAAACAGGTCGATAATCACAAGGAAAGAAAGGCTGTTCCCTGGAGAATCCAATGGGACAAGGTCATGGTGGGAAAGAAAAGAGTTCAGCCGGTCGCAGGCGCATCATGAGTGAGCCCTATTGCGAGAATTACATGCCTAGCATGCATAGTTGCAGCACTTTTGCCTCGTTCGCGTCTGCCAGACTGGGCAGTGCAGCTGCAGTGTGCCTTGGAAGTGCATCTCTGAGTTGCAATTCAAGCTCATGGTAGAAGCGGGATTGGTGCGATTGTCGTGTCTCTTGAGCGCTGATAACTGTCTCGACAACCATTGACTATTCAAAGGCATAGATGTGACATACCTTACCTCACCTCACCTCTCCTCATGACTCTTTAATTGCATCTGTTCGTTAACTACGACTGGACTGGTGTGGCTCAAGGGACCTGCTTACCCTACAACACACGATGTCTCAAAATCACGGGCATAACTACTCCGTAGGTAACAAGGTACCAGTATTTCCTTGCGTTCGTTCCGTTCTGCTGACCGAGCCTTGACTGATGTCCCGCACTACAACCCTACCAGCGCCCGCAGTGGTACATACATGATACAGTACATACGAGTGAAACTGGATGACGACATGTACGCATGTCGTCTTGAGCATCCTATCAGACATCGTGAGAGCTGCCAAGACATCTGATAATTGGTCCCGCCTGGCCCCTGTTGAGCCGTGTCTGGGATATGCAAGTGATTCGAGCCCTGGTTCGTCAGCTCGAAATAGCTAAGGGGCTCTTATTGACGGAGCCGGACAATATCTCCATCAGCATGTGAAGAATAACCGGGTTTTTGGACTCTTGCAGCGTCGTATTGCTTGAGCATGAGGCTCTCTCATTCGACCACCTGAAGATGACGAGTGTTAGCGTGATACGGAGCTACTGATGTTCGATCAAGTTCAAGGTACCTGAACACGAGCGCAGCCTCTGCTCTCAATTCTGTACCGGCGACTCTTTAAAAGAGAGCCTCACAAGTCTCGATATGCGGGGAAATATCAATTAGAAATCATGAGATTATTGTTGAGCTCTTGTTGTTGTTCTCCCTTTCCCCGAGAAACTGAAGGAGACAAGGAAGTGTAGAATATTTGCCATGTTCAAGAGCCGAAAGAATTTAAAAAAAGGACAGTTTGAGAAAAATCAAACGCCGAAAGCCGAAACAAGAGCTCTTTGGTCTTGATACATAATATGGCATTGGCAATCTATCGCCGAGACCAACACGGAGAGGGGGAACAATAGCCCGTCTCAGCACATCAGCATCTCATAGTCAACCTGTCCTTCTCAAGAAGTGATATTCGTAGGACTGTCTTGAATCTTATTTCACTAGAAATGGACTACTTCTTAAGTACGGGATGCGGGATACGCGCTCTGCTTCTCCCAAAGTCAAGCTGTTCAATAAGTAAGCCACGGCGGCCGATCGCTCCTCTCGAGACCCTAGCTTGCCAGTTTTGATTGGGTATTAATAAACATTTCGCATCTTTGCAGGGTGCCAAGTCATGTTTTTGGTCAGCGATGACAACAAGTGGTGATTTCCACGGTGCGAGATAGTCGAGGTTCTAGCTCTGTGGTGGTGAGGAATGGACGAGTTTTGTTAGAGTGTATATAAAGACCAGGAGGACCAGAGTCTTGGCATAGTTTTGAAGTATCAAGTTATCTTGAATCCGAAAAGTCGGTTCCCTGAATTGGAGCTCAAAAGGTCACTCACTACGAATCACAATTACGTGTCTAGTCGATAGTACCTAACATGGATCGCGACATTGAAAAGACGTCAACTAATTCAGGGACACTCGGCCCTGAAAGGAACGACCCGACTTTTGTGCCGATTCAATCACCACAAGCAATTAGAACTCGCTCACGAGCATCTGCCAGGATATCGCGTTGTCAGTCACAGAATGGTTACAGCTGTAACCCCCCCAGCGAGCCTTCGGACGATGAAGTCGAGAAGGACCCTTTCGAAGTCGGCTGGGATGGGGGTGACAACGACATTCTATGCCCCCGGAGCTTTCACAAGGTGAAGAAGTGGCTCATTATCATTATTGTCTCCTCAGGAAGCCTCTGCGTGTAAGCATTTCTTCACCAACTTCAGCCGGGATGGATACTTATGTGAAGTCAGAACTGCTGCTAGTTCCACCTACACGCCGACTTATGAACAGATGGAGGATGAATTCGACAACTCACGAGAAGTCTCCATCCTTGGTCTTTCGTTCTTTGTTTTAGGCATCGGTCTAGGTCCCATGTTCCTCGGTCCCCTGAGCGAGTTCTATGGTCGACGACTTATCTATATTGTATCGTGGACTCTTTATGTCATCTTCATCATTCCTCAAGCAGTGGCTCAGAATATCGATACCGTGATTGTGAGTCGATTTCTCGATGGTTTCGCTGGTAGCGCATTTCTGGCTGTGTCAGGAGGTACTGTTGGAGATCTCTTCACGGCAGATGAGTTGCAAGCGCCGATGTTGATGTTTTCACTCGCACCCTTTGTAGGTCCCTCGATTGGGCCCTTAATTGGGGGTTTCATCAACTATAACACTGACTGGAGGTGGACTCACTGGACTCTTCTGATCTGGGCATTTGTTCTACTATTGGGCATTGTGTTTCTTGTCCCTGAGACATATCGTGAGTCCCAAATTAGCATCCAGAGCCAATGTGTCCCAACTAACCTCTAATCAGATCCGATCCTGCTCAAGAACAAAGCAAAACAGATGCGAAAGGAAACTGGAGATGGGAGATGGAAAGCCCCTACAGAAAAGTTCCAGAAATCTGCCACCAGCGCGATAGGTCGATCGCTTCTACGGCCATTCCAGCTATTAATCTTCGAGCCTATGTGCCTAAACCTATGCATCTTCACAGCCATCGTCCTCGGAATTCTGTATCTCTTCTTTGGGGCCTTTCACCTTGTATTTGGCGATATCTACGGCTTCAACCTTTGGCAGAATGGCTGCTCTTTTCTCGGTATCCTCGTAGGAATGTTGCTCGCCGCTGGCCTTGATCCCTTGTGGCACAATATTCGCAACAAACTCATTCGAAAACTGAGCGAGGAGACCGGCGTTGAAGGAAACAGCCAGCCCGAGTTTAGGTTACCACCAGCCATCTTGGGAGGTGTCCTTGTCCCAGTTGGTATATTCATGTTTGCTTGGTCGTGCTATCCCTGGGTTCATTGGATTGTGCCCATAATTGGATCGGCAGTCTTTGGAGCTGGGTAAGTCATCACGTTCCATCCCACATCAAACCAAACCACTCGCAGGCCTCAAGGAGGCGTGCTCAATTGGAACACCGTGATACTCAAGTCCACTTTACACGGGACTGAGACAAGAACCTGACGCGCGGAATTGCATTCGCACAAGAAGAGCAAAAAAAAATGTCTTAGTCACCGCTTGGTCATGCCTCCTGATCTCGTATCCCCTGAACCTCTGCTTGACGAACTGCAGCTAACCGCTCAACTCTGATATAGAATCCTCCTTGTGTTCAGTGGAGTCTTCACCTTCCTCGTAAGTCCAGCTTTGTGTCTGTATCACAAGTCTGTGACAGGCTCACCGCACGTTACACAGCTCTCTGGTAGCCAGTTGTGACAGGAGTGTGCTCGTGCCAGGGAAGAGACTGTGCTGACTTTGATGGAAATAGGTGGATGCGTATCCACAGTATGCCGCAAGTGCCCTTGCTGCTAATGCATTTGTGCGTTGTGTCTTTGCTGGTAAGTTATTGGGGTATCTACTCCCATGGACTCGTCTGATTCTTCACCGCCGGCTGGCTATCAACTTCCCCTGACATAGCCTATTCTGGGGAGCATGAGGCGTCAGCCCGGAAAGTTGTTGAGATTCAGCTGCATGGAATATTGCTAACTTGAGTCCTGCAGCTGCATTTCCCCTGTTTGGTAACCAGATGTATACCAAGCTCAACAACCACTGGGCTTCGTCTTTGCTAGCTTTTCTCACAGTTGCCATGATGCCTTTCCCTTATCTGTTTTTCCGGTACGGAAAGAGAATCAGAGCCAATAGCCGATTTGCTACTTCTTGAAGACTGTTCATCGAGGTTAGAGTTGGGAATATGAGAAGAGTACTTGATCACGAGTGGAAGTCCTGACTTCATCCGTGTACTCGCGCCACCAAACCAGGTACTAAAGCCCCTGCACTCCAGCTATTAGATGGGAATCCCAAACCAATACACCGAGAGTCCTACTAGGTCAAGAGTGGCTTTTGCGGAAAACGAGTGGATTGATCGCCAGTTGCACAAAAAAAAGGCCGGTCTAGGTCCTAAACGCAGGACTTGGGAATATTGGCGCTTCTTCAATTTACATTCGAATATACCTAGTATCCAGTGAAAAGTTAGCTCTATTGCTTGATAATAGGATATACCAAGAATTTCGATGAGGGTGTATGATCTGATTGTGAATGCTTGTTAAGATGGCCTCGGCTGAAAGGCAATACAGGATTCCCCCAGAATCAATAATGCAGCCAGCTAAGGTTATCTTGAGTAAAGATCGTCCCGGGCCGCTAGGCGAATGCGGGGATCTGGATGACGGACAGGCAGATGATGATCAATAATAGGCGAGTATAAATGGTGGCTTGATACAAAGTGTTCAGCTATTGCGGGCTCCAAGCCTCCAACAGCCGTGATCCAGAAAAGGTCTTCCTCACAGAACATGCAATAGGTATGTACATCCAATTCAGAGGACTGATTAATTATCAGACTTGGGAAACCCGACCCCAGTCAGCCGGTCATGTTTGCCGAAAATCAATATCACATCGCACCCTTGAGCTAGAACACCAAACATTGGCATAAGATAATTAGACCAACCACAACTTTGGTGTGAAGAACATCGTCAAGATCGACAAGGGTGTTTCAGTCCTCTTTAGTCCCTACACCAAACTTACGGAGTACATTACAGTACAATCTGCAGGCCCTCGGCTATCGCAGCCTCGACTCGACTCCAGGTTCTCGGCCAGCAGCCATGGGTCGTATCCTCCAACCGCATTGACGCACGCATGCCTCTACCCGCTGTGAATATTTATAAAAAGCAAGCAACAAGGACTAGGGGGCATATTGCCCCCAAGAGGCTCAGCTGGACGTGTTAATTACTCTGGGAATCCTTGCCTTGGAGCGGCTGTCATGCAATGCAGCAGCCGCAATGGAGAAACAAAGGAAAAAGCAAACAAAAGCTGAAAAGATGCTACTGGATTTTGAGTCTCATTGATAGTCACAATCAGTTACACAGTTACATGCGAGACAAGGCCTTTCTGCCTGAGTTTAGGTAATTGTAACGCAAAACTTCCACGCTAACATCGACGCACAAGTTTCTATGACCTAGTTAGTTAGTTATGTATTGAAGATCAGGCTCCTGCGCAGAGTTTCCATTTGCGCAACTTGATGAGGATCGTTACCTTGTATCTTGGCATGATTCAAGAGTCCTGGACAAACCCCAAAGCCTCGGTCACCGACGGGTTGCGGTCGGTTAGCGAACCGCGGGTATTGGGTATCCAATAAAGGACCCTGACTATCAAACCTGGATCGTTCTATTCTTCACCGTAAACAGCTGAGCGTTGGCTACCCTCGGCGGTGTTGGGCTTCCGCTTCCGCTTCCGCTTCCGCCCCTCACCTCCGGCTGGCCGGCTTTTGCAGTTTTGGAGGCAGACAGTGATGAATGTGACAAACTGTGATCCATGAAGCTTGAGTTTGTCAAAGAGAGTACTATGTAGCACTCAGAACTGTATGTGACAAGTATAGCTCTGTAGATTATCTATGCTACTCCTCTCTGTGCTCTACATATTCATTTCGGGTACCTTACTTACATCCATACCTTATACATAAGTTATACGCCGCTTACCGGCTGTTCCACACCGGCCAGCCAGTGATTGCGCCGGCGAATCGATTTCTTTATCTACTAACTAACTTAGTAGCACCAGGGTCCTCTTTTACATATTTTCTTTTTGCTTCTGGGTTTTGGTAAAGACTAATTACAGGGCTAGAATTGCGTGTTAGTTAGTTGCTCAAGAAATGACTTGAAACATATACATGTACCCGTACATGCATGTTGGCTTGTGTACTTAAGGTACGGATACGACAGACTATCAGCAAGATGGCATGGCAATTGGCATTCTGCACCAAGTATCACCAGAGTTATCCAACATCAGCCCGACGCTGCACCTCGTCGCAACGGTGCTGCAGTCGCACGACACCTAGTCTAACTTAGAGACCCCTGTCATAGGCGAGGTACGGATCACACTCTGGCTGGCTGACTCTGCTATTACCAACACAAAAGAGAGTTTGGTATGTCGACGTGTATGTACATACGCGCAGAGAAGCATCCAGCCAGAGCCCCAGACTCTTGCGATTCGCAATGCATCGTTCTAAGCCAGGTCTGGGGGTTGAGGTTTTAGGGTGGGTGGGTGGCTGGTGATTGGGAATATGTATCTACATACAAATTCGAATGGATTGGATGGATGGATGAATGGATGAATGGAGTAGTTTTTGGCGGCTCTCAGCGGGACCTCTTTAGCTTCATCTTCTCGATCGAGACTATTGCTTGAGGCGCAGGAGGTGAAATTCTCCTTCCATGACCTTTCTTGACCGCTAGAAGTGAATTGAGTCAAGTCATCAACCGTCCCCCCTGGTTTGAATACCTAAAAAAAAAAATCTCATCTTGATTACAAGGCTTCATCAGTTACAAATAGAAGCATCGTCAGGCCAATAGCCAGCGCCCAGTTTCCCCAGAGCGGGTTACTCCCTCCACTAGTAAACCCCGCAGTCAAAGAGTTTGACTAGGTTTGATTGGGCTCGAATTGGTTTCTGCTAGCGGGTGGCGAAAATGGAAGGAAGGCTTGAAACTTGGGCGGTTTGCTGAGGCATAAACGACTGAGTAAGAATATCAGCCATATTAGTCTATCAAATCCACCTGGGACTGCTCGAGGCAGAATCTTTCATGATGATCAGCGTGTTGATTACACATGTTGTTGATGACGATGTTGAATCAATTGACTTAGTAGGTATGTACTCCGTAGACTATCAGATATGTACCATACCCCCCATCCATCCAATGTCTAGGCTGGATGAAGGGTTTGACGTTTCATTGCTGGTACCTTACGCAGAGAGACAGGGGAGTTGACTGAAGAAAGGATGAAGAGGCTAGAGAGGTTACCCACCCTGTGTGGGTTTGCAGCTAGTTAATACCTGTATGGTTATTCGATCATCCGCCTGTCAACCAATGCCCTGTCCTCCATCCAGTTTATACGTATGTACATACTTTTAGTACCTACTGCGTTGTAGTTGTTCACGAGATTGCATGTAGCATCATCACCTCGGGTTTCTACATTTGCACATGCCATGGGAGGATGCACAACGAACGAACGAGCCTTGGCTGTCTTTATACCCTGTGATGTAAAACCAAGATTCGTCGTCACTCTATTCCTCTTAAATAGGTAGGTACAGTTCGCTCTCTCTGACTGAGAGCTTGTCGTGAACTCACCTTGTTGTACTGTACCTACATCAGGTACTTGGCGCAGCAAACTTGGTACCTACTTTCTGCGATCCCTACCTTAGTACTAATAGTACCATCCATGGTAGCACGCATTCGCACTCGATTCTTACAGCAGAAGGTAGGCCACCTCTCGGCTTAAGGTTAGGTATCTTGGAATTGGATCAAAACACCTGCATCTGCATCTGCAATCCTCCAATTGCCCACTACCCTCCACTGCCTGTGGCGTCTGCTAATCCTAACTTGAATCCACCAACCACCAAAACCCACAATGCTGGGCTACCTACAACACCCTGTCGCCTGACCTCCACTGACTGGGCTCTTCTAACTGACCTCGAATTGGACCAGTCATTGCTTACAACTTGTTCTGCGAATTGCCTCGTTCGACTTCTACCCTCGACGTTGATTCTGTATCCTTTCTTATAGTCCCTCTTCAGCCCAATCTATATCGCGATCCGGCTCCTCCGCACAATCTGCGTTCAACTTTGTCCCCCGCGCCGCGCCTGGTTCGCATGCCTCATCTCTGCACAACGCTACATATACGCTGTCACCACAGCCTGCTTCTACGGTCGCCGACGCCGTGTGAGATTCTACTGTTGCTCTAGTGGCCAATTTCTGCTTAGATTGGTTGGCTTTGGTGCTGGTTCTGGGTGCAGCCACTCCTCATGGCCCGCGGGTAGCTGCATCCTATTCTTTCCTCTCGTCGTCATTCGCATCCATCCTCACTCACAGTCGCCAAATCTCTCACCTCCCGTGTCGCCGTTGCTTTTCCTCCGTGTTGCCTTAGACAGCTCCGCCTCTACCGCTGACCGACAACTCTCCTGCATCCAGCGATCATCGATCACCCAAGCTCATCGAATCGGAATTCTACCTCCTCCACCTCCTCCGCCGTCTTCGGTGGCAGCAATCACAGCCTCACGGCCCCTGCGACCTACTATTGACTCAATATACGTTCCACCAAGACGCCTCTTTGCGTATCGTACCTACACACTTATTGGTCTTCCTTCAGTACGCCCCTTCTACGATACGAGCTTGACCGAGCGGTTTCGGCCTTCCAATTAGCCCAGAGGCGTGATCATCAAATACACGGCTGCATACAGCCTTCTGGCCTCGTTTGCGCCCAACGCCATAGTCCTACCGGATCTGGGCATTGCAGTTCGGGTTGCTCCTAATCTCACATACATCACCTACGCAGCACGCGTGAGCGATCAGCGAGGGGAGATCAGGGGAAAGATTATCTGCGCATCGCCACGCCACCGTGGGGGTTGTTGTCACTCTGAACAGCACTGATTGCAACTTCGATTCGACGGCGTACTTGTCCCTGCTTGGCTGTCCTACCACGGCTTGGATAAGTGTGGTTTCGCAAAGCTGTCTAAAAGGAGGACAAGGTGAAAGAGAGAAACAAAAAAAGGTTTCTGGGATCGGAGCCTGCATATCCGAGCCGCCTTGTGTGCAGTAACCCAAACAAAGTCTCCGGCTGTAATAAGCTGAGAGGAGTATATTCCAGCTGTCGCAAGACCTTGTACTGGTCGCCAGGCCTTGTATATAAAACCTAAGACACCATGCCGCACGAAATGGAGGAGAATAGCACTGAGGTCTCAGATGTTATGTCTGAGAACGAAGACGACACAGAAACCTTTCTTAAGGAAGAAGACGAGAAGATGACCGACCAGAGCACCAACGAGAGCACCAACGAGAGCACCACCGAGGTCAAGAAGAAGTACGACCCAAAAGACCCTATGCGCCCGAGGAGGAAAAAAGCGAGAAGGGCTTGCTTTGCATGCCAAAGGGCTCATCTAACTTGCGGTAAGTGTCCTTGCAACCACCCCAGTGCTGGCAATTTGCCAATCGTCATGATATGAATTCCTTTTCTCCATATGAAGTTTGGCTCTTTAATCCATCAGTTGTCGATATCCTCGCTGTTAAAACTGTTTGGCGTGCTTCCTTTACCCATCTCAGTGGGACAGGAGTCATAGTTGAGATCCTCGTGCTTGACAGCCAAGAAGAGATTTTGAACTGACATCTTTACAGGAGATGAGAGACCGTGCCAAAGGTGCATCAAGCGTGGCCTCGCTGATGCATGCCAAGATGGTGTGCGCAAGAAGGCTAAATACCTTCACGATGCTCCTCCGGAAGCCCTGCGGCCTGTCCTTGGCCCAAATTACAACCCCAGTCCCAATCCTACTCCCTCCAGGCCCAACGCTCAGCGCCAGAATTCGAATGCCAGTCAGTCAGATAGTATGTCTGCAACTGGCAGCAACTTCTTTTCTCAGGCGAGCACTACGACACTGCCGGTCTTTTCGACGGGGGCGCAGACTCCTGTGGGCATTGATAGTCTACCTTTCAACCCACAAACGTCCCCGACATCCTTCCAGGCTCCCATCAGCAATGCGCACGCTCCAATCAACAATATTATACCTACCGGTAATATGGACTTCAACGCCTTATTCGATCCCAGTAACCCTGCTCTGTACAATTTTGACCTCGAAGGTCTGAACTTTGGGAGTCAATACGCCGGCTGGGAGTTTGGCATTCTTAACAAGATGGCCCTCGGAGCCGAGACGCCTCCACGAGAGAACTCCCTGTCGCAAACTCCAACCACCGAGGCCACTTACGCAGCTCTCTTCGGAAATGCAAATGCCAACGGAAACGGCTTTGATCATCCCATGTTAGGGGCCGACTTTTCGGGTATGGACCAAAATAACCAATCTCTATATGCCCAGGGAAACCTCCAGCACGGACTACCCCATGCTTATGCTATTGCAGCCGGGCCTACAAGTCTTGCCAGCCCAAGTACAGATGCGACAGCCAGCCCCCATTCCGTTGCAGGCATGGAAGGCTCACCAGGCCATAATTTTGCTGGAATTCCTACAGTTCCTGGCGCACAACGACACAGACCGAAGAGTACTAAGCCGAATCCCAAATCGTATCTTGGCAAGCGACAAAGAGACTCTGCCGCTATCTACGAAAGTGTAAAAGAGCCATATCCTTACACAACCGGATTCCACAACATGGTGGCTGTCCTACGAAACCGCCTACCCGGTAACAAGCTACTACGAATCGCTAAAGCCCTCGGGGAGATTCGACCGTCTTTCATATCGTGCACCAAAGATCTGACCCGTCAGGATCTCATTTTCATGGAGAAGTGTTTTCAAAGAACGTTGGTAGAATATGATGACTTTTTACAGCATTGCTGCGCTCCGACCATTGTCTGTCGAAGATCAGGCGAGGTCGCTGCTGTCAACAAGGAGTTTATCGCACTGACAGGCTGGACAAAAGAGGTGCTACTCGGGAAAGAGCCAAACCTCAATATCAACACCTACAGCGGGCGTTCGACCAATGGGTCGAACACACCAGACAACAATGCTCAGGGAGACATGCCAACGCCCCGGCCTCAAAGAGCCACCCTCGACATGAGCGGGGGGCGACTTCAGCCTGTTTTCTTGGGCGAGCTGCTTGACGATGACAGTGTGGTTGAGTTTTACCAAGATTTTGCGGAACTGGCCTTTGAGGATAGTCGCGGCAAGGTACAGAGAAGTTGCCGACTCAACAAGTATCGATCCTCTCAGAGCTTGGACATCAAACCCGACCATACTGCTCAGAAGGACGTACAGCCGAGCATCCTCAGTAGCCGAGTCACGCGGATTGACAGCGAGCACGGTATATCGAGGATTGAGAGGGATGGCAAGGTTGAATGCACTTACTGTTGGACGATCAAACGAGACGTCTTTGACATTCCCATGATGATCATAATGAATGTAAGTTCTAGTATCTTTTACCTCAAGACTTGTTCCTGGCTAACTCAGGTGTAGTTCTTACCGCGATATTTACCAGACCAAGGACCCCAGCAACTGGCAGTTTAGCTAGTTATGACTGTGGGCAAAACTGAAATACGTTCATTCTCCCTTTTTGTTGGAGGTTATTTACTTTGAAAATGAGATACTAGCTAGGCCTCTAAGGGAGGGCTACCTTGCAAGAGAAGGGAAAGAACCGGAGTACACACTTTTATGTAGAAGATAAGCTTTGATGCTGCATAGTTTAGAGGTAGTGAGTGCTCCAAGTCGGGCAGATGGGGGTTTCGCATGATACCCAGGGAGTTAAGTAGATGTGAAATGAAACAAACATGACTTTCTAAAAAGATTCCAGCTCTTCTATGTTGCTATCTATCCATAACTCCCGGCCACTTTTTAACATGTTCTATTTCTCTTGGATCTATCCTAGGCACCTCGAAGTAACCACTGGACATCTAATTTGCCCTCAAGATCTTTACCGCCAATGACACGTCCCTTTGCAGGAGCCCAGGACTCTCGGGCCAGACTGTTCTTTGCAACCTCACAATCAAAGTTGATATCTTCAATCAGAGCTTCCAGACTCTTGTAGTCCTTCTCCTCACGGATAAAGCCAAGGATGAGGAGACGCATGGGCACATCATAGAAGTCTGCGGTGAACTTGTGCAGCACATGGACCTCTGCGCTGCGGACAGTGTTCTTGTAGAAGGGGTTGTACCCGATGGACATGACCATGGGAAAGATGTGGAAAGGAGGATTAGCAGGGGCTTCGGCAGCGAGGAGAGCATCCTCTGTGCCAGACTTGGGAGGTTCGTTGGATGAAGCCGATGGGATGTCTGGGTGTGTTGTGGGCAGAGCGAGAGAGGCGTAGCCGAAGTAGACTCCAGAGGAGATGTCGGCGATCCACGGTGTGAGAGCCTCGTCCACGGGGAGGTTGGCAGTTGGGATGCCGAGCTACGAGGTGTGAGTAACCGAAGTGATGCATGCAAAAAGACGTACCTCTTTGGAGCCGCGGCCGAAGCCAGAAATCACCTTGCCTTCCATGTGAAGAGGATAAGGGGCCTCTGGGCCGGAGTCTGGGCCGACGACTGAAGGACGGGAAGACATGATATGTAATCACAGACGATGATGTGCTCGATAGCGGAGATGTGTCACTGGGCTATTGAATTATGAGTATTGCACGTCGATAAGTTATTCTCGTAGGTGAAGCTTACATGAGTAAATCCACGTAGAGTTGTGGCAGTAAAAGATGAAGCTTAGTGAATGAGTGAGTGAGTGAGTGAGTGAGTGAGAAGTCGATAGAAGCTGGTGGTGGTGGTTATCAGAGTCGAGGAGTGGAGTTGATGATGAGATCCGACGAATGGCGGGGGCGGGGAGAAGCGATGCCGAAGTGCGATGGGTCGGAGGAAAGATCAAGACTTGCTTACCTAGGTACTGTCTAATAGAAGGCCTTGGATAACAGGTATGGAGGCAGGCACCTTATATACCAGCTCCAACGTGAACATGTCTTCATGCAGGGGATAATTACTGCATTTCATGGCTTTGTGAAACGCAACACAAGGTGTACAGAATCATACCAAGATAGGGTTGGGCTCTGTGATGTGATGTGATGTGATGTGAGCAATTATTTATGTCCAGTATCATGGATATCAGGAGCTCACACGCAAGGTCCAAGACAAACAAAATACTGAAATTACTATGTACTCTAGTAAATCATCTCCAGCAGGAGTCTTGATGGCTTCAACATCATCTTGTACTGCGCGATTCTGTCGCAAGAGTATTTGAGTGTTGCGGAGGGAGGAGAAAATTCATTATAAACAACGCTCTGTTGGTTCAATGCTTCTTATTAATGAGCGCTTAAGAAGCACGCCACTGAATGGCTAATTGATTCTGGCAGTCTGCGAAAATGCTGTGTGCAGCAAAGGTAGAGAGAGTCGTGACTGTACCACAAGATCATGTCAAGTCACTCTCGCAGATATTCTACGCAGCAGCCTCTTCCTTCGTCTCCGTGGGAGTCTGGCTACCCGGCCACTCAGTTCTTCCCAACTTGATAATGTCGCTTCCACCAAGAACCCAATATTTACTCGGTGCCTTTCCCTCACTCGCCAACTGCGCAGCCCTCACAGCCGCCTTCGCAATGACATCAGCATCTTGACCCAAAGTATCTCTGATGCCGGCGCTGAGGCAGCCAAGACCGTTGACTGCCCCTTGAGCAATACCCTCCACTGTGCGGCTAGCCTCTCGGTGGCCGAGGATCATGCCGGGCTTGAGAATCACGGCTTGCTCAAAGTCGAGTTCCTTGATCGCGTCTTCAACCCCGTTCTTCATTTTTGCGTACGGCGAAGATGAGGAGAGAAGAGACCGTGTTCCAGCGCTGGAAATAAAAACAAAGGTTGAGACACCGGCAGCCTTGGACGCCTTTGCGAGTTCGATATTGAGATCATGGTCGATCTTCCACTGATTGGCGATTCCGCCTGCTTGAGCACGAGTTGTACCCAGTGCAGAATAAACGATAGATGGCTTGGGTGTGAGCCCTGCGAGAAGCTCTGCCCACTTGGCAGTATCGGCATCGACTATCGCATTGAGGTGAGGTGATGTTGCCTTGGGAGCGCGTCGAGTGATGGTATGTACAGGGTTGTAGATTTCGGAGGCCAGCAGCGTTGAAAGGATGTTTGAGCCGACCAGGCCAGTTGAGCCGATGATGGCAGCAGAGGGCAAAGACATGGCGATAGGGTAAATTAGTGGTTGTAAAAGTGTCGAATCGGAAGGATAGCAGCAGGTGAGAGTATCAAGATGAGAGCGATACCTTAGTTGGATACCTCGGCAGAGAAGCGAAGATAGTGAATCAGTTCAGCCTCTACCTTAGTCACTCGGTAGGTAGGTAGGTGAGTAGGCAGTTGATCGATCAATAGGTAGACAGCTATGATAGACGCAAGTATAGTATTAGAAAACGTTGGATGGAGGGAGAGCTTGGGAGTTGGGACTGAATGATGTGACGACATGGTCCAAGCGGGATAAAGTATCACAGCCACATTAAACTGACTCGACATGTGATAATATCGTGATCAATCAAGCCAATTGCTCTGCTATGTACTGGGCACCTATAGAAGTATCAATTCTTCTTCAAATCGAGCTGGCCTAGCTGTTCCTGAATACATTGTAAGGTTCCAGATTGATCTGAAAGGCCAAGCTTCTACCTACGGGGCATGTAACGCTGTAAGAACCTAATCGTACAATTACTGACCCCCATACCCAACTTTCTCAGCCCTGCCCTCCCGTCCTTTGACTTTACTGCACGAACTGTGGCGTTCTGCACTCTTCAAAACAGGGGTCCAGTTCTCCACTCATGTCCTAGTCTACCCCACATGGAACTCAAGAGCTCTCGACTTGCGACATCATCTCTGCCTGGGTCTGACCGTTACACCACAACGTCTTGATGCCAGCGCGTCCTCTCTTCTCCCTCCACAATATTCCTAACTATCCTTTCTCAGTATCTACACCAGAAGCGTACGAACAATCCAATCAAACACAGTTTTTCGAGGATTCACAATGGCTACTCAGTACGAAGGTAACATGAAATAACCCCTCCTCAACCCCTCCTCAACCCCTCCATTCATTCGATCTTATAATAGCTAACTGTCTAAAGTCGAACACAATGTCAAGTTTGCTGAAGGCCGCCGCTCAGGCCGCCGCGTAGACATGTCGTCCTTCTTCTCCCTCCTCGATCAGATCGCCGAACCTTCAGGCGACCAGACTCCTCATCACAACCCACACGCCACGCCCACCCCCGTCGACACGGCTGCTCTCTTCCGCCTCCTCCAGGAACAGCTCCACCAGCTGCACACAACTGCTCCTACAGACGATAACCGAGACTTTCTAGAATCCTTGATAATGAATCTCGAAGATGATATCAACGACCCCCCCACTCGCTTGCATGGCGTGTCACAAGAGTTCGTTGATTCAATCGACCGTGTCAACCGCAAAACCCTCAAGAAAGACGACGACTGTGCCATCTGCAAGGTGCCCTATTTAGAAGATGAGTATTGTCTTGTTGTTGAGCTCCCATGTAAAGGAGGTCATCGATTTGATCTCGAGTGTGTCGGGCCCTGGTTACGCAGCAAGGGTACATGTCCCATGTGCCGTCAAGACTTGGGGAAGAAGAAGGAGATTCCTGCCGTACTGGATGAAGACGATGAGGAGGAGGACGGCGACATGATGTACGCCTAGGCACCGGTGCGTTAAGGTCGGGAGTTTGAGCCACTGTGGGCGTGATGTTTTCATAGCATAATGAATGTAAAATTAATAACAGTTTGCTAATGCTATGCTGCCCTTCCCCAGGATCTTAGAAAATTATACGCCACCCAGCCATTTGTTTACATCTTCTCGTTGTTCCAGGATCGATGCTCGAAATTCTTCATACTCTCGGTCCTTTTGATCCAACTCATCCCGCATGTGTTGGCATTGTACCGAATTCATGCGATTACCTGCCTCGAACAGCTTATCCTGCAGACTTCTTTGGTCAGACTTAAGTCCTCTGCACAGTACCTTGAGGCTATTCCTCCAGACTTCCCATCTTTCTCTGGGGATTGCGCCCTGCTCGCATGGCCACTCTGCTGAAGCCTGTGCCAATATTGTTTCTGTATCCCTAACCCGGGAAAATAGATGCGGGCCGGCTGCTATGATCCATTCACAGGCCGCACGAATATAAGCATGAGACCTCTGTGGCTCGTGTGGTAATGGATCTTCCAGCGCTTGTTTCATGAGTTTGGAGGCAGGACGCTCATCTAGCGGTATACCTTTGGCAACGAGACGAGCGTAAAACGACTGAAAAGACACCCAGCCCTCATGCGTTCGACGCAGGCGAGTGTTGTTGGGGGGGACTAAGTAACAGTCAGTGGGACTCTTAGGAGATCTGGACGAAGCGTGAGCCCAGGAACATACCCTCACAAGCTTCAACAAAAAGCTCTTTCAGTTCTGATAAGTCGTTCCAGACAGATATCCCCCGAGGAGCATCTGGTTTTGTGGGCATTTTCCTGAGGACATCTATCGTGCGTACAAGGAGATCAATACGTTCATCCCCAAATGGAATCCGTCGAGGAACTTCTAGGAAGACTTTCCAGACTGCCCTCCGGAATGATTCATAACAGAAAGAAGATGGGCCAGCTTGGGGGTTGAGGTTGTGAGGGGCATGTTTCTACCATAACTCGTCCAGTTTCTTAGCCAGCTTCTCTGCCTCGGCGTCAAGCTGTTGACCCTCGGTAGATTGGTCTGATCCAGTTCCAGACCTACTTGTACTAGATTCCGGTTCCTTTTGGTTATCAGCTTCGTCAGCAGCTTGATTTTGGGTGTATTCTCCGGTATTCAGAGCTTGGTTGAATTCTTTGACTATGTCGAGGTGCAAGCCGTCCCGTTCGTGAGTGGGTACCAATTCATCTAGGGAGATGCGACATGGTGATGTTTTGGAGGTTTCCATGATGTTCGTTTGCTTGTCGAATAATGTTTATGTGATGGATGGTGAATATTGAACTTGACTCGAATGCTGTTGAATGGTTATCAAACACGGTACAATGATGCGAGTTGTGCAAAGCAGATGTCATGGTGAGCTTGGTAGGTGAAACAAGCAAGACAAGGTCTGTCAGTTGGGGGCTTCCTTCAACATTTGTGCAGTTGCTGGCTCACCACCTTCCTACTAAGCTATCGACCTTACCTACCTACCTATCCAAGGTAGGTACGAGGTATCTGCATCGGGTAGGTAGGTTGCTACTGGGCAGGTAAGTTGGTAAGGGTACCTACCCGTAGGTAAGTAAGGTAGGCACTTAAGGTAGTACCTAGTTGTCGTGACTGTCCACGCTATCACTAGGTGGGAGTATTGTAGCATTTCGAAACTGATTCATTCTCCTATCACTTATTGAGTTAAAACTACACGTTGTTCAAGTGCCGAGGCTAGCATCGTGGGATGTTTTCCTTTTCATTATCTAGATATGCAGTTAAGCCTCCGAGCTCTTCTTCTGATGAACGAATGGGTTATACATATGCCACCATAAGGAGTACACGAGATACAGTTCATAACCAATGTTGACTTCTCGGTTTGTTGTCCCACTTCTTACTTGGCCTCGGGCAGATCTCCCTTCTTGGGCGCACTTCCACTTCCGCTGGGTCCTCCCTTTGAGATCTCTTCTCCAGCACCCTTGGTATTGATCGTTTTCTCATCACCCATGGGTGTGCTAAGCTCTTGGTTCGCACCACTCGCGTTCAGGGCGTCTTCTCCCTCTCGACCCTTGGATTTGCTCCTCTCCCTGGTCTTGTCGGCAGCTTCCTCAGGCCGTGTCGTGTTAGGGTCAAAGGCGATGTCTGCGTGCTCAGAGGCAACTTGCTCGTCCGTTCCTGACTTTGTATTCTCATTCACAACTGGGCGCAGAGATTCTCGGTCCTGGTCGTGCTTGTATGGCATCTGCAAGCGTGTTGTTGTGTGAATAGGGCGGATAGTGGTTGCGCTTGTACGGAGGACATTGCGGAAGAGAGACATGGCGGCAGGCGTGGGTTTCTGGTAGGAATTGAGCTTAAGACGATGTTATAGGTGATCTTTGTAGTCTTCTGAAGCAATTGAAATATGAATTGGGCAAGTTCTGGGCTTCCATAGTAGCTCTAATTGGAGTGATGTTATTTCAACTACGTCATCAAGCATCATACTCTAGGTGATCTCAGTCGTCATGATTTGTACTCACTTAGTGGAGGTAGACTACCTAACCTACACCATACCTAGGCCATGTTCGTGTAATGAAAGAACTGGGGATTTTCTAATACTCGTGGTTGAAATTTGATACTTAATTGCGAGCAAAGATTTGATGGAGTTGGGGGTTGGGTGTTCTTCATGATGGCTACGGTGTATGGCAGGCCTGGAGTAATCCCTCCGGTAAACCAGGGTACTTTATCCCTGGTGAGCTATGATTTGTTCAGACAATGGATGTAGCAGAAGTTAGATACTTTATGTACCTACCCAGAGGTCAAGTCTGCTGCACCCTATCATATAGGTAAGGTATCCAGCTGATCGGTAGTTGAACGATCATGACTGCCGTCAAGGTAGGATCCATAACGTAAGGACTAGAAGTCAGTTGACTGCCGAATTTCGCTTGCACAGAAAACAACAACGAAATAAAGTTATCGACTGAAACAAGATCGCCGTCTAGCCCTCGTCTACAAAAAGATTGTCTCCTCTGATCAAATAATACGAATATAACCCAGGAAGAAAACTTCTCGCTGCATTGTTTCAGAGTTTCGGCCCATAAATTGACTATTCATACCTGGGCATACATAAGGAAGAAGATTGTGAGCTATCGTCGAGTGTTAGGCTTGCGTAAACTTGCTCAATTACAGGAGCCAAGCACCAAATCTATTTAAATTGACCGTTGCGATTTAGTTGGGTCCTTGTTCCTCCAAATCTAGAACACAAACGTATGATCTTGACAAAGAAAATACCCGCACCGTGGATTCGTAAGGACAAACTAGACAAACTGAACACCAAACAGTCATGAGAAATGCAGACCTTGGCAGGCGGCGTTGCGCCTCAGTTGTTAGATCACCGGAAAATAGGATAAATGGCACTTCGATAGGGAGAGCAGACTCATGTTAAATGCCATTCAGCCGGAAAAAAAGACATCTTATCGGAGATGTGATTCTTTGTCTATACCAATATTCGATATAAAATGCTTCTTGGCCGGCCGCGGCATTGCCCAAGAGGCGTTTTCCAAGCCACTAACGCCTTGGAGCGTTGTTCGAGAACAATTCAATTTTGTTTTCATATGCAACACTACGGATACAGAGAAGCCAGTGCCACGCGTGGTTTGTCAAACGAGGTCCGTTTGCTAAGTTGATGGGATTAATAAGTGTAGTGGAAGTTAAAAAGGAGGCAGTTCGAGTTGATGTTTGGAGAAATGCCCGGGGATCAACCCTGCCGAAGGTCTGATAGGAGCGAGGAGATATCTACCTTATCGCCCTAAGCGAGTACCAGCTTCCTCCGTGTTCATGCAGTGGATTTGGAATTACTCCATCTCTACAGAGTAGGTAGGTAAGGTACCTACCTAGGCTTGGACCTGATAAGTAGTACCTGGGTATGCAGTCATGACAAAGACTTATCGAACTAACGAGCAAGACTTTGAAAACGGCTGCGGCGTTAAAGAATAGGAGGATCAGCAAACACCTCATGGGTCGACATCTGGAACGGTATCAGGGACAGGGGGACCAGACGTTCGAACGTCTTCGGCAGCCTTGTGACTGTGAGGACGTTCAGACCTAGGTAGTTAACTTTGCAAGTACCGCCGAGGTTAGGTACAGGCTTTGAAACACGGTTGAGGCACCTCCCATCTCTGTGCACCTCAGCACCTATCCGCCCGTTATTAGCTCCAAGGGGATCTTTTGAATGCTGATGATGGATGAAATTGGTTGGCTGGCCTGCATCAAAGAGGCGGCGCCGTTGGAAGCTGGAGCAGGGACCCGAGATGGTGGTACAGGTACAACTACGAATACATGCTGGTGCTTTCTTTGCTTTTTCTGAGCTTGGTGGGATTGGCAGCCCATTGCGTTGTGTCCACCGTCCAATACAATCCAGCACCTTGGCAAGGGATTGGTGTAAGTGAGATACGTGCAATTTGCACCTACACAGGTACGTTCTATGATATTGCGATGCTGTAGAGCGCTGTAAAAGCTTCCAGGCAGCTGTATTCAGCTCCCCTATATCAGTGCCTCTCGCCTCTCTATGTATGTATGAGTAGTGAGTAAGGTAGATGAACTATACGTCAGTCCTAACATGGCAAACAAAGCCGGTCTATGTGCATCGGAACGCGGCAGGCCAAACTAGCACCGGTTTGGCTGCGTGGTTATCCAGTAACTAGGTAAGTCATGAGGGACGCCACAATGTCCCTTTACACGACAGTGGAGGTCACCAGTGGTCGACTACGGGCATCTCCGTCGCTTATCTGCACATGAACGGCGTTTGCAGAATCCAAATTCAACTCATAATATTAACCGAAGGACTCATGCATGCATGTGTATGTAGCGGTACTGGGCCATCTTGTGTTATTAGCATGTGAGCCGAAAGAAGCCTTCCAGAACGACGTTAGGGTCACACAAACACAAACCAGTGGAGGCCTGTTTGTGAAGCAAACATACAGTAGCCGCTCTCGTTCATGCAGGGGCCCGTCCTCCAAATGAGATCTGAGAATGCATCGTCATCAAAGGCCCAGCGGGCTGGATACTTGCAGTAGAGAGTTGGAGTTGCTGGTTGGTCGGTTGGTCAATAGCAATGCCAAATGACCCTGTCAACCTTGCGACCAACAAGAACTCCACGTCCCCGTCTCCATCAATCCCTAACAGAGGAAGGAGTTTGATCGTCGTGTGTCAGCTTCTCCCCTAGTCTTTTGAACCTTTTCGTACCTGGCCGCCCGTCCGGCCTTTGTCGGGTTTTCTGCTGTTGGTCCCCCCCCCCATATTGGTTTACGCCACGAAGCATCAAGAGCTCAAACATTGGAGACGATCACTAGTAGCAGAGTGCTATGTATTGAGTCCAGACGAAAAGGGGAATGCTTCTCCGGCGAACCTAGGCATCCCGTAAATCCGAGGTTGAAATTTGAGCTGAAGCGGAGCAGATCTTTGCTCAGCGGGCCAATTGCGATTATCTCAAGGGCCAATACCGTGTCGATATGAGCCATGATCGGAATTTTGAGTTCTGCAATGGGAACATTGAATCCGAGAGCTTGAACGTGTGGTGACTACCATCCATATCCGGCTTCCTCAATAAGCATCAGTATCGAACAAGATTAAAACAAAACTGGCCAATTAGCGACAAAGGTCAAGCTGGTTGGTTGCTGAGCACTTGTAAGGCCGCCAAGCCAACATTAGCATATATTGACATGTAGATCTCGAGCACAGCTTCAGTGGGCATTAATGGTAGGAGGACCCTCACACGCCCAGCAGCTGATTCGCCTCGGTGATGAAGCACATGTCGAAAGGTACTTGGGCTAGTTGGGATACAACTGACAACGTATTTTCGATCTTGTGTCGACGGGGCACGAAATGGTCTGGTCTTATTAGTCGAGTTGTCAAGCTGATCAGTGGCTAGACTGGTTTACGCCACGCGCCGCCTATCCACAAGCACTACCCCTTCGGCCACGCCGAACAAGAGGAGACGTACGTAGGTAATCAGTTGGTCAGTACAACTGTTATGTTACGGATGAACATGCAAGGTGGTCGTAAGCGGTAGCCGTAGAGAGGGAAGCATGCCGGCTGTGTGTGGATTACTGAAACAATGAAAATTATACGACTATGAAACTGAGTGTTTCTACTTGTCAACAGAAAAAAAGGAGATGGACGTGGTGATGATCTTTGGCGGTATAGTGCAGCTTTAGCATAGTTACATTGCAGGTCGACGATGCTGCACCTATGGACGCACGCTGGACGTTTGTCTGCACCCTGGGCTACTTTTGAACGACAGTGGAACCAGGGTAGGTCGTACCTACAGTCCCCTGTCTTGTTTGACTGGTTCTTTTACAAGAGTCAGGACCCTTGTCATGGTCTGGGGCTGTATGAACGAACTCAACTCTGAGCCAGCTGAGCACGAAAATGGGAATAGCGAGAGAGACGAGCTCACCCATGCAATGCAGTGCAACGACGGCATCTTTGGTGATGTGAGATGGTCAAGATAGAGTTTGTAGAGAGAGGGAAGACTGCTTGCTTTTACATACGGGAGTTGTGGAATATCTCAACACAAGACTACTTAGATAGTAGAATAGTAGAGATGGACAACTTCAAACATCATTTCCAAGCATCACAACCAGTCTAACTAGTTTGATTTATCAACATAGATCATAAAGTAAAGTCATACCATGGCATTTCTGCAGCCATTCTTAAATCCTCATGCCATTATATCCCACAAGTCGAGTCAAGCCATTCCATCCCATGCTAACGAACTGCTACCAGACGCTTCTGTCTGGCTGGACCGGCCTCTATCGTTGGTCGGTTATTTAGCCCACACTTGGTTCTAGCAATTGTCGGTTCTGGTACCTTGCAGTACAGGACTCTGTCCTACTAGTCATAGCAAACATCGTTTGCAAGTCAGCAGTTGTGTAATACTTGCTAGCACTTGAAGGCATCCATCCACCAAGTCGAGTCAAGTCGAATCCTCCGTCTTACACCAGACGACAGGAATTCCTCTTCTGGAGTCAACAAGTCGACGCCATCTGTTGATAAGCTAGCATCTTGGCTTGGAGCCCCCCTGTTTCCCCGTTGATAAACCAGATATATGTCAAGAGTTAGGCAGAGCTAATGTCTGACAAGCGAACAGAAGAACGAAAATCACTGCTCTTCTGGACGTGGCTTTCTGACCTCTTTCGTGCTGTTGCTCCGGCTCTTAGCTTTTTCATTATTCTGGACCCCTGCCAACGGATGCAGCTGTCCGTGCTCTCTTACATTGGATTGCAAGGGAACTAGAGATATACGGATACAGACAACAGACCACTTGAGTTTGCAAGAAGGACGGCGGAATTAAATAGGCACAGACCATGAATCACTCTGGGCCGCGTCGAATTGCACTCCCGTCCGTTTCTAAGGAGTTGAATGAAGCATGTACTGGTACGGCTCGTTAGGGACGGGAGCCGACATGTACGCCCTGAAAGCTCAGAGTGGCATCACTAGTTGATTAGTTCTTTGTTTGACGGTGTGGCTCTCCTGTGATGTTTCCGTGTCTGCAGTAGGAAATCGTTATTGATTCGACAACTTGTAGATTAATGTGCAGCATCTCCATGGTCAACACCTTAGGTTCAGACACAGGGACCCCCCCTCGGGCTCCCTTTTAGCACAGCTGCCAGCTGCCGCTACCGCTACCGTGACCTACCTGTACTGAACTACGGCACCTTGATTAATAGGTACTGGCTCCTCCTGCCTGCACTTAGGTAGTACCGACGAGACCCTCCATTTCTATTTGTTCCATTGACTCTTCTTCTTCCTCTCTCTGGAATACCTACATCCATCCATTCAACCATACCTAGTACCTTACCTACCTTACCTTTGCTCTCAGACTTGTAGTACTTAGCCAAAGGTCTTTACCGCTAGGTACCTCACCTTATCGCAATTTACTGCCCATATTAGACCATTTCCCTCCCGCTATTTCCGTACTGTTCTCCATCTTGTATTTTCACCAACAGTACATTTTCTTCTCTAGTCTGCTAGGCAACTCAACTACTAGAACTAGAGCACTTTGACATCCCACGTCTCGAAACGCCTCCACAAGCCCCCTCTTCACCGGGCCTCCTTTTCTCCCCTCAAAAGACCATCCTCTCTCCCCTCTCTCTTCCCCAAGAAAGTCGGTCCAAAGTCGCACGCCGTCCCCTTGACCTCCCGCCGCCACCAACCTCCGAACGACGTCTCATCCCCCCCAAAAAGACCGAAGCTGGACTGAATTGCACTACAAGAAAAATCCGATCTCGCCTCCCGTGCTCTACGCTGTCCGCTAAGGTCCAGACCCTGCTCTGTCTGCGTTCCGATTCGATTCGACTTCACAAGCGCCCGGCCAGTCCAAACCCAGCCAAGCCAAGCCTCATCTTGCTTCGCTGACTTTTGAGCTGCATTTGCTTCTGCTGCTGTACCCCTGCGACTTTGATCCCTTTGCCATCATCATCATTTTCGTCGTCGTCGTCGTCGTCGTCGTCGTCGCCGCTGTCAGCATCATCGAACTCGCTGCCATCAACACATCCTCTGTCTCGAATCGAATTTTACTTTCCACGATTTACACCGCAAGATACAGTGCCCTACGAGATACTACCACGGCGCTCCGACTCCACCCCCGATCCATTCCTTAGATTCAAGACTCAGCATGGGACTTTGCTATCTTTCACGATAATTCAACGTTGTCCAATATATCGATCCCCTCGCGATGGGCAATGGCCAAGGAAAGCCCGTCGACTTGAACGGCGAAGGTACGTTAAGGAGCTCGGCTCAGAAGCTTCTTTGTATCTGTTTTTGATTTCGTTCCCCCCCCAAATCCATGTCGCCATTGGTTTATCTGGGATTCCCGTCATCCTGCATGCCATTTACTATCTTTCAGCCGCATGTTACTTGGCGTCATCCTGTCTCCCACGTGTGTCATGCAACCTCTATCCACGCTCTTCACGAACCAGTTTCTCTAGGGTTTTTTTTTTTTTTTTTTTTTGCTCTCGAGGCCTTACATGCTTCTGCTTTAATTTTATTACATTGTGTGGTGGGTGATGCTGATTGCTTTTTAGTGAACTTGAATCATTTCCGCCTGTTGCGAGTCGTCGGCCGAGGTGCCTTTGGAAAGGTGCGAATTGTTGAGCGGAAGGACACAAACTTGTCGTTCGCCCTCAAATATATCCGTAAAGATGAAGGTAAGCTCAGTGCGCTCCCCAAGGTCTCGATTCATGTACCACTTCCATTGGTGGCAACAATCAATCTGCTGGAACCTACTATCCTCTCTGTGACACAATGCTAATCTTTTTCAACCTCATAGTCGTACGATCCGAAAGCGTGCGAAACATCATTCGCGAACGTCGAATGCTGGAATATGTTAATCATCCTTTCATTTGCAACTTGAGATACAGTTTTCAAGATATTGAGTACATGTACGCTCTCATATAACCCACACAGTTAAGTGCCAGCTCACATTCGATAACAGGTATCTGGTGGTTGATCTTATGACTGGCGGAGATTTACGATTCCATATTTCGAGAAAGACCTTTACCGAAGAGGCTGTTAGATTCTGGATTGCAGAGCTCGGATGTGCTTTGCGATATGTGCACGGCCAAAATATCATCCATCGAGACATCAAGCCCGACAATGTCCTGCTCGATGCGGATGGTCATGTCCATTTAACAGATTTTGTAAGCTCTTCTTACCTTCAAATGCCGCTAGAACTAACGAAAATAGAACGTCGCCTCCGACGTGGTTCCAGGAAGGACACTTACTAGCAAGTCCGGCACATTGGCTTATCTTGCACCTGAAGTTTACGCTGGCAAAGGATACGATGTGCGGGCAGATTGGTGGTCCTTAGGTGTTCTCTTCTACGAGTGTATCTACAACAAGGTAAGCTTGTTAAACTGAACTGGTCACATATGCGTCTTTTCTAATTCGATATAGCGCCCCTTCGAAGGTGGCTCCGAGGGATCTCTCAGTCAACAGATCCAGGCCGCTTCTCCCAAATATCCCGTTACACAACCGCCTGTGTCCCTAGCTTGCCTCTACGCGATCGGCTCCGCGCTCGACCCAAACCGCGAAACTCGAATGGGCTCAACATGGGAGAGCTTCACGCAAAACGAATTCTTCAAGTGTTTTGATTTCGAACTACTCGAACTTAAGAGAATCGAACCCATATTTGTTCCTTCGTCCGAGAAGACCAATTTCGATGCCACATACGACCTCGAAGAGTTGCTATTAGAGGAGGCCCCACTGGAAGCCCGTGCGAGACGCCAGAAACCACGAGAGCGTCTAAAGGACGATGCGACTGAGAAAGAGATTAGGGAAGACGAGCTGTATCGCATGATTGAGACAGATTTCAAGCCCTTCGACTACACAGTGGCTGCTTATAAACGGTATGCCCTCCTGGACTGGTCGCTGATATCGATTTGCTAATTTCAACAGAATCACTGAGGGCACTGGGGCCAATCCAGAAGGTCATCCTGACTCTGACAATGCTCCTCGAGCGATCACAACGGATGAAGCAACGCCTATGCCCGCAGCCAATGGAGGTTATCAGTCATCACCTCTTAATCCAAGCACCAGCAATGAAAGCCGGCAAGGACGTCCTGTACGCCCTGCTCCGCCACCTCCACTGCAGAACGACTTCCGAGCTCGCCACGTCCCGATTGTTGCTGGCCAACGTATGACAAGTCCTACTGGGGGTGTACAAGTAACTCTCGACGGCAGCGGTAGTTGGTCTGAACTAGCTCGTCAGGATGCGACCTTGCCTACAGATGCTAACAACATTGGCGACGGCAAGAGTGAAGGCTCTGGCGGTATGTTTGGATTTCTCAAGGGCAAGAAGGGTCGCACAAACAGCCCCAAGCCGAAAGAAAGGGGTGTATTGGGCAAAGAAGGCGCACGAGTTGTCATCGGATAGAGGACGATCGAGGCTCGCAGCAGGCTTTTTGCGTTCCAGAATCGACCGATAAACAGCCAGTCGACGAATTGCACGCCAACGCCGAGAGTTATCGGCCTCAATCTTACGACGAGTCTGCACCATGGAACTGATCATCCAACAATCCCTGCGGTACCAGCCTGCTTAATCCGGCATGCTCTGGCACCGCGTTTCCTGGTCACTGTTCAACCGCTGCACTCGAGCATGTATTTTGATCAAGATACGGCAGTAGTAGCAGCGCAGGGACGATGAGAAACGGCCTCTACTTCATTCATTACGGCGTTCGGTCATGTTTTACGGCTAGACGCCTTTCGTGCCTCTGGTTACAGGGGGGCATCGCATCAGAGAAACGAACGCTAATTTGTAACAACGCGGTACGAACCAAGTAAATCACCAACACGAAGGGGAGCTTAGCGTTTGCAGGGGCACTTCATTCATTTGAACCTACAACAACTGGCGGATGCCTCACACGCGAGGGCGCCTTTCTCTCCATGAGGGTGACCTTGACGGGATATAATCATATCTTTACACACATTATTCATACTAACGGCATTTTCGCAAATGTCTGGTCGGAAGAGAAGGATCATATACAACTGGACTGGGTGGGTTTTGAGGCAATCAGGGGAGGAGGGGCACTACCACAAGATGTCCGGTATTGATGGTTAACTTGTTTATTATTGTGAGCATATTTGGAATAATACCCCATTACACATCATACTTTGATGATATTGGCCTGCTCATTCGCCTGACTCATGTAATTCCAAAGAAACGCCTCCAAGCACTAAGAAACCCTTGATCCTTGACTCCTTGGGTATGAGGATTCGGGAATGCGCCGGAAGTAAATAGATCTTCTTAGTTCATGACTCATGGCGTGAACTAGCCTAGAGGTCTTCACGGCAGGAAAATGACATCCGGAGCGACTAGAGCGTACACTTAGAGTAAGGAGCACAGAGCTGTTTGAGAGAGTATCAAGGGGGGTGTGATGGTAAGCAATGAATGATTCCTTCAATGATTGTTGAAATGCGTACTTTTGAGCTCAGCAAGATCCGTAAGGCTTTATAATCCATTGTTTGAAGTCGCATATGATGGGTCTAAGGACATCGACCTCCTTCATTCACAATCTGATACCGGGGACAAAAACAACAAAATGCTTATATGACAACCCTCAAACACGTCTTGAAAACCCTCTGCTTTCACCATACGCACCTGTAATCGGAGAGAAAAGAATGTTTTATCCACAGCAACGACTGAATATATCACTCCATAGGTTGATAGCGGCCCCGTGTCTTCCTACCGGTGTCGTGGTAGGAAGCAGTCGAGGAACTCGGTGATGAAGAGGGATTCACTTAACACAGTCAACAAACATTTCCCTTCGGTATGACGAAGGATAATCACGATGTAATGTACCTAAGACGGTTGATGTATCGTCCATCCCATGTTGAACTTGATCGTACCCCTATCCCATATCCATTGGAGTTTTAACGCGGCAACAGTCCTATTCTTCACCTTGGGAAATGATAGGCCAGCCTGACTCGAGACTAACTGTAGGAAAGACTACGGCAATTGTCTGATGCTTTCTTCTGGGATGAGACTATCTGGAGTTGGCCAAATTCTAGAGTGCCACTGGCGAGGAAGTGAATGAGATTTTTGGCATAGGCGCCCAGTTACAGTGGATGGTATGGGTCTGAAGGGACGGTCGGCGGGCTTCAAAGGTTACCAATGGGATATCTGATGCTTTGGGGGGCATGTCTCCGGATCCATCTGGCTGACTTCGTGAAAGGTCTTCCCATATCCTAAGAAGGGGCTTATCAACCAGTTGTTTCCATCCTGCTTGTTCAATAAGGACCAAGAGCGCCCAGGTCTTCCTAGATCGTCAGTAGAGTTTGTTCAGAGCAATTATGCAGGCGCTTATACACGATAGGTGAGGTCTTGTACACTATGTTTTCGGTCGGCAGTTGGAAGTGGAACTCATGTTTCTTGTTTGGTAGACTTTATGATGATGAGCTGGTATATGGAGACAGTGTTTAGAAAATACCACTTGCTTGGCATCTTGAAGTATGTAGCTTTCTTGCCGATTCATACATGAGAGCAAAGCGAGGCCTCCTTGCACACGTAGAACCCGCTATGAGATGAGAGCCGTCATTCAGGTTCCAGCCCAATCACCCTACACCACGGACTAGAGGCATACAGAGTGGTGAGCGAGTTAAGCTGTCCAGTAAGTAACTGGAGAATATAATACATACTGGTGATGATTATGAGACTAAAATACAAGGGAAATCACAGGGCCCGGCCATTAGACTCTAGCCTTGTTTCCAGCTTTTCCCCGGAACCTCTGATCTATTCTTGGCGGAGTTGCTGATCACAAAGATTTGCAAGATATCACTTTGTAATAATTCGTTTCTGGCACGTTCCAAGACGTGACGGAGTGGCAGGGCCTTATGGCGGCTGTGCTTAAGCAGGTCAGGGGGGTTGACAAATATGTGGCTTGGTGAGAATAAGATGTCTTGGGCAGATGTAACTGCGATAGATTTATACCTTTGGTAATGTTGAACAAGGTAGAGAGAATTGATTGAGAAAATGGATAAACTTGCATTGGGTTACTTGGGCTTCCCTAGCACTCCGCAAAATGGTGAAAACTGACATCAAGGTAGACGACGAAGAGCAATGCCAGAGAAGCAAAGAAGCTGTTTTGATGGTAGAACTTTGTGGATTCAAGATCAAATTGTTGGTATAATAAGTAGTATATAACGCTAACTCAATAATTCGTGCTTAGTATAGTTGGTATAAGTGTGAACAAACATTCATTAATGCCATGAATTCCACTTAGACTCGGCCTGCAAGGCTCATATTCTGTTGTAACCGAGAGAGAATAGCCCCGCCCTTGAAGAGTCTCGTAACACTGTTTCCGCCTTGGAATTGACAATATTCTTCGTTCTTCTCCTTGTCCCTCGTTCTGAAAGCACTCCCTCATCAGGCGATGTTGGACTCGGCAGTTGTCCATTGTTCTTGAACAACGGTACAAAATATCGTCTATCAGGAACTGTATTCTGCCCTTTGGAATTTCTCAAGGCTACGGGAGGCGGCTGGTCTGTTTTTGAGATTGGCGTTGGTGAACGAAGGAAGGACGCCTTTTCAGGGGGTTGCATCACATCGCGGAGAAGTTCCATACCAAGCGTACTCATGGTACAGACAGAAGATGTACGGTCCCGGGGGCTTCTAGATGAATTGGAAACCATAACAGCTGGTGTCTCATGGGTAGGGAGAGGCGGCAGCGGACCTTGAGGAGGTGGATTCGGCGGAGGGGGCAGCAATGGAGGGTTCCTTCGTAGAGGGCTCTGCTTCGGAGAAATCTGGGACGAAGAGTATTGAAGAATAGGAGTCTCTGGCATAAAGTTCTCTGAAAGGGGCGTAATCGGCAAGCGAGGCGAAGACAGAGGTGTCTTTGCAAGAGGTGGTGTCGATTTCGTATTTCCAACCCCTAGCATTTGGGCAGCCTTTAATGGTATGGTAGGCAGCACGATTGGTTGTGCTGAAGCTCTGTTGATCTGAGTGGCAGCTGGAGTGTTTCCGAGAGATCTCTGAGAGTATACAGAGTCTGCATACGGGACCGATATTCGATGGTTGAAGGTCTGACGCCATGAAGCGTGAGCCGAGGTCGTTGTTCCTGGTGTTTCAGTGCGTGGGCATAGGGGTTTCCCATCCACAATCCTTTTATTGTCTTTTTCTTGAGAAGCAAGATATTTCTTGAAGATGAGAACGCCGAAAAATATCGTCAAGCAAATGATGATTCCGCCAGCAACAGTGCCTCCAACGATCGCACCTTTGTCGGCACCACTCCTTGCGTAGTCTCTTGCATAATTGTCCTGCGAAGTCTCTTTGCTCCCTTGGTCTGGGTTTGTAAAGATTCCAATGGCTTGAGATGCTAGTGACTGAGTGTCTTCCTTGCTCGACACTGGAGGTCTTTTTACTACTGGCATTGCCCACGTATACCGGGAGGTGAAGACCACAAATAGATATACCGGGAGTCGTATCGAAGAGTGCATGTGCATGTTTTTCGTTCGTGTGGTCGATATGCTTCTTCGAGGCCATTCTGAATTCGTCGCGAATCATGGGGTTCACCGGTCTATAAACACTTGGTTGAGCGGCTCATTCTCAAGGATCTTCCTTTACAGGATTGAAAGGCATTGCAAGAATAGCATCTTGCTGACTTGGTTGACAAAGAGGAGAGCACATCGCTGGGCTCGCTCGCCATGAAAGGCCATGCCCAGGTGCTTTGTTATCTTATTGTATAGGATTCTTTTGCTCGCATCGTTTCGGGGAATACTCGTTCGTCCCAATGACTATTCGACAGGGCCAAGTTTAGGACATTGTTTCGTGCCTCGATCGGTCTCGTTTAACAAAGAGTCAAGGCCCTTTGAAACAAAGAGTGGCTACTACAGTCATGGTGTTGTAGTTATGCATTGACCTCTGAACATTTTGTAAGACCACCGGGGTCTCGTGTCTCTTTCTTTGACAGCAAAAATAGACGTCTGGCTGTTTCAGCAGAAGTGACAAAGCAGCAGCATCGACGAATTTAAGGCCATGGTATCACAGATATGCAGGGCAATGGCGTTTGAGATAAGGTTACAGAGCAACTGGCTTCAACTGATATGCGGCCGTTTGTTCTGTGATGTGGATACTGTGTTTCTTGCATCTCCGGACTGATAAACCCGTATACACAGCCAGATACAGGTCATGATTGGAGAACCTGGTTATCTCCAGTAGTACAGTGATCTTGGGCCTTGAGGGCCAACAGCCACGTAGGATTGCAGACATGACTCGCATTGGTACATACGTGCTAGAGATAACACATAAAAGTCTCGAGAACCCCGGATTTTGTGTACCCAGCTTTCCGAGCATGCTAACGTTAGTATCTAGACACCCCAGACAAGCAAGCTCGGCTGGGACGCCTGGTCTGCTGGCTGTGAGATGTGAGGTGAGACGACCGAGTCTTGAGCATGACATGGGCTTTCAAGCAAACACTCCGGGCACAGCAAACCTCACCGGTGATGCTCTTGCAGTTCGATGAGATGAGCGCATCATAGACCAACTCGCCTGCGTCGGCAACCCCTCGACCCCTGCCTGATGATCGCAACCTTAACCGCCAAGGTCAGCCGAGCAGCATGCCTCTTGAGATAGGAGATAATCTGGTCTCGTTCGCCTGCAGTGTTGCACTTGCACACATGGGGTGGGGGCTCTTTGCACTAAAAAGTGACCCTTTTAGGGTATCTTTTTAGTAGTATTTCTAAATTACCCTGAATTTATAGCTAAAAGAAAGTGTGTTAAAAGGCTATATAATATAATAATTTTTTATAACAGGCTAGATATTTTTATTATTAATTTTTATATTAAAAGTAGTTTAATTAGATATAATATATATTTTATCTTATTTATTATACTATATTATAGTAAGAACTTATATCTTAGAATTATTAATAGCCTAAGTAATAAGAAAATATAGATTATTAAGTATAAGTTTGGGGTGCATTTTACCTTATTTTAACACCTACAGGTATAATGTTTTCTTGCTCCCCATGAACGGAGACCATAGGAAAGGCACCTAGCAAGCCGGCCCCGGATAATCCCGGCGCTTCCCGGCCTAGGTATCCGCCTTTCAACACAATTGACCTGCATGTTGATGCCGGTTGGGCTTGTTCATATGCTACCGAATACTGCATTCAATACTTAGAAACAGTCTCAGTATATGAGTGACTGAGTGAGCCCAATCTAGTAACTGTACATGACTTGTAAGGATATTATGCTAGCATAGCGTAAGTAATCAGTGGCACCATACACCTCTATCCGGCATTTCTCTCACCCAAGGATTTCTCCTCGTTACTTCAATATGTCCTGATGAGCAAGGATAATGCCGATCAGGGTGAAGCTCACACGCCATCTTTGAGGGTAGTTCAAATTCCATTTATTCATATTTTACAATTCTATTCGGCTGAATTAAGCTCCCATTGACCGTTTCAATAACAACCTCAGATGCTATTCGTCTAACGTCGAGTGGGACTCTGATGGAATGATCTATGAGTGAGCGCTTTTATAATTTTGGTACATGGCATCACGATTCTGTTTTACAAAATAATTTCTTATCCCTTATAAGGGCTGGGGCCAACCATAAGCTCGGGCTTGACAAGAGTATCAAACTCCTCCTCAGTCAGAGCCTGGAGCTCGAGAGCACTCTGCTTGAGGGTCAGACCCTTCTTGTGAGCATTCTTGGCGACCTTGCTGGCCATGTCGTAACCGATTTTGGGGTTGAGGCAAGTTACAAGCATGAGCCTATCAATCTTGTCAGTACTTATCTTGAGTGTCCGCTGGTTGAAACTTACGACTCCTTCATGATGCTGGCAATCTTCTCCTCATTGGCAGCGAGACCAGCAACGAGGTTCTTCTCGAAAGAGCGCATGCCGTCTGTCAGAAGGCGTGAGCTGTGCAGGAGGTTGCGGATGACCAGAGGTTTGTAAACGTTAAGCTCGAACTGGCCATTCATGCCACCAATAGTGGTCGCAACGTGATTGCCCATAACCTGGGCACAGACCATGGTCAAAGCCTCACATTGCGTGGGGTTAACCTTTCCAGGCATGATACTGCTGCCAGGCTCGTTTTCGGGGAGGTTAAGCTCACCAAGGCCACAGCGAGGGCCACTGCCGAGGTATCGAATATCCTGAGCGATCTTGGTAAGAGAGGCAGCAAGGGTGTTAAGAGAGCCGTGTGCTTGGACAATAGCGTCATGGGCAGCAAGGGCCTCAAACTTGTTAGGGGCAGTCTTGAACTCGGTGCCGGTCATGTTGGTGACCTCCTCAGCAATAGCCTCAGCGAAGCCCTGGAAAGTGTTGATGCCGGTGCCAACGGCAGTGCCGCCCTGGGCGAGCAGACGCAAATCAGGGAGAGAGCTCTCTACACGCTTGATGCCAAAGTCGAGTTGAGCAACGTAGCCAGAGAACTCTTGGGCGAGAGTCAGGGGCGTAGCGTCCTGGAGATGAGTACGTCCGATCTTGATAATCTTCTTAGCCTCAAACTCGTCAACCTTCTTCTGCAGGGCAGCACGGAGGCTGCGGAGCGCAGGCAAGAGCTCGCCCTCAATATCAAGGACGGCAGCAATGTGCATAACAGTAGGGAAGGTGTCGTTGGACGAGGCACTACGGTTAACGTGGTCGTTGGGGTGGACAGGCTTCTTGCTACCCATAGTTCCGCCGAGGATCTCGATGGCTCGGTTGGAAATGACCTCGTTTGCGTTCATGTTGGACTGAGTGCCGGAGCCCGTCTGCCAAACGACAAGAGGGAAGTGGTCGAGGAGTTTGCCATCCGCAACCTCCTTGGCGGCCTGTTGAATAGCAGCACCAATCTTGGGGTCTACGAAAATGATAGTTAGCGTTTCGACACTCAGAGCAGGCAGTGTCGATCTCCGTTAAGATTAAACGGTTTGGTGTACAGGTTCTACCCCGCAATGGAATGGGTGCAAGTCAAGCCCTCAAAGCCGAACAGTGGAAAACAAGACATTACCACCAAACAGTCCTATATGAATTTCATTTGCTACTCACCAAGGCCATATCGCATGTTGACAGTGGCGGCAGCACCCTTCAGGATACCAAATGCCTTGACAATGGGTGGAGGCATGCGATCCTGGGGCTGGTTGATGCGAAAGTTCTCGAGAGATCGCTCCGTCTGGGCTCCCCAGTATCGGTCGGCGGGGACCTGGATCTCGCCAAAGGCATCGCTCTCTGTTCGTGTCTGAGACATTCTGACTGAGGTGCTGTGAATAGCTCTGGAGAGTTGAAGACCAGCAACTCGAGTCTTGTTCTGAAGTCGCAGTTGCGGGGCAAGCGAGCATGTGGACGCAGCTGCTTGGGAGACCCGAGGCAGAGCTGACCTCATACCAGTAAGACCCGAGGCGGCAGCGCGTCCCGTGACGGTTCGAAGCATGATGGGCAGATGGCTGGCTGGCGAAACGCTATTCCGAAAGCTGGGGCAAGCCAATTGAATCGACTTGGCTTGATTGAAGGTGGTAGGAGGCTTCTTCGGGGGCAGGGGGTTAGAGATATTGCATAATTGCAAAAAGGTTTTTAAGCAGTCAGAGAGTAGGCCAGCTATTTGTCTTGTCGGTCTCGGTTAATAGATTTGAATGGCTTAACCTAGGTACCTGCACCAGAACGGGTGCAACAGGTGCCACGTGACCTTGACACCAGGTCTCTATAACAGAAAAATAAAAGATTTAATTCCAAGGGTTATGTAGGGTTATATAATTTATAAAAATATTGGAAAAATGGCTAATTTTTTATATTATATAATAAGCTTTTTAAAGTTTATAAATTAATATTAAAAAAATAGATATATAGCTTTTATTTTAATATTAAAATAAATAAAGCTATATTTAATATTTAACTATATATATAAGGCTTAAATACTAATAAAATCTACTTCTTAGTATATAACCTTTATATATATTATTAATATAAAGTATTTAAAATTAAAATTATTAAGTATTAAGTATTAATATTATTAATTTAATATTTAATATTTAAAAAATTAAAGTTATATAATATTATTATATTATAACTAGTTTAAAGCTTTATAATTATATATTATAATTAAGACTTATTAATTACTAGACTTTTTATAACTCTTGTATTGTATTAATATTTTAAACCCGTAAGGGTCATTACCCGGTCTTGTCTACCTAGGTATCTGGAGTGCTGCACACGGCACACAATGCTCCTTGACCTTTGGACCCCCAACTCGAACTGGGACCCCCACCTGCAGGCAAAGCGATATTTAAAGATGATTCCCAGGTCTATTCCCACCGGATGCAAGGAAGCTAGAAACCGGTCCCGAGGGCTCAAACACTGAATCTGCACCGAGGCGGCACTGACACTCATCATCCCTCAAATTTGACTGTCTCTGTTGGTAGGTGCCTCTCGGGGATTTGACCGAAGCTAGAGAACTGTCATGCCGGTAGCAACTAATGTAGCAAATGGCTCACGACAGGCCTTGTGGCCTACTTTCCTTGCTGGTTTCTGCCGCTTGAGTGCATCTTACATGTTGATTTGCGGGCTAGGGGCCTGTTGCGGGCGTTGGAGAATGGCGCTGAGAGATCTGATCGGTCAACCCACTCCTAATGTCTGGAGACACAAGCAGGCATGACATATTAATATCTGTCTGTATCTCGTGGCCCACACCGCTACAGTGGGGCGACACTCCGAGCTCTCTCTTGTGCGAGATCCGCTTGAGACTCTCTGACTTTGAACAGTCAGTCTGTCCTTGAACATGTTACAGATCGTGTTACTACCCACCAAACGAGCCACTTGATTTGTTCCTTCACTGCGACCGGGTTTCCCTTTGAAGGACCTCCGGCCCTGTTCTCCCTGATCACCACTCCCCAGTCTCGCAGGCTGAGCGGCGTGTGGGGAAAGGATATATATGCATACTAGAGCTTTGTTCCCGCTGTCGTTGCTGGTGAGAAGTGAAGTTGCATCAACACATGCTTTCTTTCATGCTAGGAAGCGGAGAACTGCCCAGAATCTCGAGCGTTGTGTACCGTTCAATGCGATTCAGGCTCGACGGAGATGTATTCCCGCATGACTCCCCATCATAATACCGTCATCTTTCTTAGGGACTTGAGGCAACCTTGCGGCTAATAATTACTGGTAGGTATCCAGTATGACTGACCACTTGATTCAGGTGAAGACTTTGTATTAAATCGTTGTTTTGTTCCAACTGTTTGCCCTTCCTAGTGCTGTTCTCTATAATGAACCGAATGGCTGAATCCACTGAGGCCGGTGTCGTCAAGCCTATAGACAGACTCCAGTCTTGAAGACTGAAGTCTTTGGATCTTTGTTTTGCCGGATGTCGAAAATACCTAATATTGATCGGTGGATTTATAATTTATTATTGATTCAGTGCTTGTTTGAGCAACAGGCTAAAGATCAAGCCCACACTCTCTTGGATGACTAGGATGGGTCAAGCCGCTGACACCATGCTCGGTCGTTTAGTGCAGTATTTGAATCATTTGCGGGCGCAACGCTTACACGAGCCTCTCACGGCCGAGTTGTCGCAAGCCATTAACAGGAACGAGGCACTGAAAGTGACAAGGGTTCCCGTTCGTCCATGTTTCCCGGCCCGAGGAGGGTACATACATAGAATTCGTTTTCGGTGTTATTATTTGATCTCATTCAAATCGAATATGTACTATAGGTATTAGAGTTAATGCATATGCTCCTTGTTGGGTCAAGTCCACGGATGCAATCGCGATGTTGATTTTGGAGAATCTTCATGGCCATGTAGCTCGTGTTCTCAAGTTCCTGGCCGTGGTGTTTGTTATGTTATACGACGATGGAGATGGCAAAGCTGGGTTCTGCACCAGCTTGGCTCACGCTTCAAAGGTATATCATCCACCTAGACACTTATTGTAGTGGTGATGACGATGGAAAATACCGGAACAGCCATACCTGCTGCCCAAGTACCACTAGCAAGGCACCCCTAACCCTCCTAGCTCGCCCGTCAATATCCCTGCCGGCTCGTGGGTAGTAAGTGGGGGTTGATGCAAGTGCTCTCGCCATGTGTGTGTGTGTGCGTGC
This sequence comes from Fusarium sacchari, assembly GCA_017165645.1. Lineage (NCBI taxonomy): Eukaryota > Fungi > Ascomycota > Sordariomycetes > Hypocreales > Nectriaceae > Fusarium > Fusarium sacchari. The sequence continues at coordinate 1,774,297 of JADANP010000006.1, forward strand.
GTGCGTGTGTGTGAGACAGAGAGTTTGAATGTGAGTGTGGATGTGTCGCGCTCCACCAACTTCAATACTTCCACTAAACAAATGCTGGTGTCTCGAACCGTCCAACGTCGTCGTGCAGCTCACCTGGATATACTCCGTACACATGCGGCTAAAATAAGCATCTGCACTCCGTATGTATGTAGTCAGGGATTGCTTTTGCCTGCTGCTCCGGGCTAATGCATGCTTTGAATATTTGATTCTTCTAATGAAAATCGAATGGATTAGACATTCAAATTGAAACTTCGGAGCTTGTTGGTCAAGTTCCCAAAAGGCACAAGTTGGTCAAAGTCAATATCAAACCCTGTCAGCGCAAATCTGCCCAAGGGAAGAATAAGAATTTAGGTGCCTGATACCCTGTCTTTCGGAATATCAATGATGAGTGAACCTCAAGCTCAGGAACGTATGTAGGTAGATTGGTACCTAAATAAATCTTTGTCCTTTGACTAGGTAGGTTTCGTGGAAATGGAAAGGGATGCTTGTCTGGTAAGTTGTAAGTTGTAACACAATGCGAAGTCTAGACAGTCCCCAGAGTTCTCCGCCGACAAATTGTGGTACAGGGCAGCTACGGATAGACGTGTGCTCCAATTCCCCATTCCCCCAGCTCCGTATTCCCCGAATCTACTCGTTCGTGTGCTGCTCGATGCCCTTGTTTCCAGAACGAAGTCTCAAATAGGTGGTGGTTCGGAACCGCAATTGCGACGAACCACCTCGTCCAATGAGCGTCTGGGTAGGCACACCGACGGCATGTGTTGTTGAAGAGCCTCTGGTCTTGTCTTTTTAGTTGGCAGCCACCTCGGGAGAATTAACGTCGTGCGCTTCATCCGTTCCTCGCTTGTGAAGGTACATCTCCAGGAGCCGAGGTGACAGTCCCAAGACCAGAGTTTTAGTTTGTTTCGCTGCGACGGATGTACAGACAGGCCTATGAGCTTGGTCTGTATGGAGTATGTATGTGTATATATTGAGCAGCCAGCGACCAGGTACCCTGAAAATCGTCTTGCTGGGCTGAATTGTATGGATGTACGGAGTATGTGGCGGCTGGTAATATGGCTCCACCACCTAAATCTGCCAGGGCGACCCCTAACTACCTAGCACAAGCTCACGCACGGTTGTGGGTCTGTCTTGATGAAGCGTTCCAGGGACTTTCAAGCTCTCTCATTCATTCCCCGATAGTTATTCAATATCCATTTTTGAGGTTGCCTCAACGAGGGAATGAGATGCAGAGAGCGGTGCGGCAAATTGCCACAGACACGATCTCCAGTACGGACAAATCTAGCAATGTTCAAACTCCACTGAGCCATCGTCCGAAGTCCCACAGATGCCTCGGTACCAAATATGTTCGAACTTGCATGGATACTACTTCTTAAGTGACAGACAGCAAAGCTGTTCTATAAGATGGCTTAAAATCGTGGCAACTTCCATGCAGTGATATCGAAAATCAACATAAAGCAAACTCATAGCAGGTAACGTTTATTAAGCATAGCTTATTGGAAACGGGCGTCATGACTCGGCTTTCAATCTGGTGTTTTGGTCAAGGGCAACAAGTACACATATACATTGACAAGCGATATCCGGCCGTTGAGGGTCGACTCAGACCAGTGCGGATACAGGCAAGCGTAGGCTGCCATGCTTGCGAGAACGGCCGGGTTGTAGGTATGCTTGAGGCGGTTAACGGAACTTCGAGCAGGCCCATGCCATGTGCACAAGGCACTACAGAACGACACCAAAGTATGGATCGCGCTTTGGTCGATAGTCTATCCGCTTGGCTGGGTGTTATTTGCTACGGACAACCAGTAGAGAAGAGCATAGCAGTATTCAGATCTTAAAAAATCAAGGCCCGTTGGGTCGGACGTGCCTAGCGTCCCTTGACCACTGACACGGGTGAAGAGCCAGCTTCTCGATTCTTTGCGCCCTAGGCAAGCCCAACATCGTGGGTACTAAAAGTTGGCGGTGTTTGCCCGAACAAGAGTGATCGATGTCCACTCATGGTCCCGGGGTTCGTCAGCTGTACATACTGTATAGTAGAGCTGGTGATCATCCGTGTTGTGTTGTTGGTGGCTATGGCTTGGGAGTCACATGAGATATTTCTCTCTTTCTCGTCTTAGACCACCTACAGGAGAAAAATAAATGCCTAGAATTGAGACAAGACAAATGGACTACTTCTAGATTCCTCTTCAAGCGTTGGAACCTGTCTGGGCCTTGGTGTTTTGAAAGGCACTATCCCATCTGGCTGCAAGACGCATCCGCACTCGGAGGAGAGGTCGAGGTATGAGGGAAAAACAAAGAAGGAAGTCCCGCCGAGCTCGCGGCGACAGATTTCAGGATCACGATACTAAAAGTAGGCGCAACAGGAATTAAGTATGGATGGATGAGAAAGATAACTTTGAAAAGCGCCTGAATATCCCAAGTAATTCCCTCCAAGAACATAAATAGTTTTTCGAGTATTCAGCCAAGACGTCGACAGTTCACACACACAATGACTTACATACACAACAATGTCATGGGCCTGAGTGGTCTCGACAAAGGCCCAAGTCCTGAATGCTCGTCCCAGCTGCATGTGGCGTTCCCGCGACCACTTTCCGTGGCATACGTACATGTACATAGAAAATGGGCCTGGACCCTTGAAATCTGAAGCACTCGTCAACAATCGGCGGCCATGGCTCCCTGGACTCCGTGGTCGATCGATGGGCCTCCATGCCCGGGTGTACATATACACATCTTAGGTATCCTCTGGAGGGGGACGTGGAGGTCCGGTTATAGGAATCGGCAGCGCGTTAGCGTATACCCACAGGTGGGCGGTTTTTAAACTTGAATCGATTGGATTGGACCTAATGCGATTGCGGCTTTCCCTTGTCCTCCTCTCGTCAGTGACTCTTCCAAGCGCATCGAGTTCAGCCGTCACAGTAGCCAAGGAGCAGGCTCATCTTTGTCGATTCGGGCCTAAGTGCTGTGGCGGGATCCGCTGTGATGGGTACAGTACCTGTCGAGACGATGAAAGGCTTGGCGAATAACTTCCCGTCATCCTCATCCTCGTCCTCACTCTAGTCTAATTCTGGGTTCTGGCTCTACTCTGGTTTCTTTCTGGTCGGGGGTCGATGTGCGATGGATACGCTCGCTGCTGGGACTGGCAGTAGTAACGTGGGGCACTAGTGATTGATTACTCTCTGCACGGAAATAAACGAGCCAGTCATTTCTGTTCCTTCTGTCTTCTTTCTCTCCATCGGTTCGATGAATATTACCCTTTTGTAAACCTCAAGATCCTATTTGACTCGACTGCTCGACTCGACTTGACTAAACTCAACTCAACTCAACTCTCAAAACCCTCCGTGTCCCTTCTCCCCTCCCCTCCCCATCTAACTTTTTTACTTGGCTTTCTCTTCATCTCATCCTTCCGCCAATCAAAGTCCTTCTCATTCGACCACCGACACAAGTATATCCTTGCCGGCACCAGCACTTGAAGTGCGGAGTACATACATCATCAACTTGAACACAAAAGGTGCCTACACTGTCTGTACCTTAGTGCCTAGGTAACGTACGTTCTCATCTTCGATCGTCCTTCTGCACCTACACCAAGCACCAAACGCCCGACCCCTTCAATCGCTCTGGGCTTTCTCCTCCGGTGGACAGCGCCCGCTCACCCGCTCCTCACTGAGGCCGGGTGCCCACTGAAGCCCCCGGAGCATCCCCCAAAAACAAGCACCCCACCCCGCCCGGAGCCTGGTGCATCCCAGTCGGTCTGAGGTGGCCGCTTTTGGGTGTGGTGAGGTGGTTGCCCTGATCTCAGCGAGGTTGGATTTCTGTTCAGGGCCCTACCGCTCTCAGCTATAGCTACAGCTGCAGCTGCAGCTATGGAGGTCCTGTAACTTACCAGTGCAGTGCCATCCACCCATACATGCTCGCTGTAAATTATTGAGCGGCACCTGGACTGCAAGCAGCTGCAGCAGTGCAACCCACACCCGGACCTTCACACACCCTCCTACTAAAGCCACTACGTGGGGGGCCCTTCTCTTCGTCACCTCAGCCTCTCGCTCACCCTCACTCATACTCTCTTCCCTCTTTCATAGCCCATCCAGCCCTCGCTCCACCACAAGCCGGCCAATATCTCCTCATGAGCACATCTGTCTCAATCGCAACCTCAAGTCCTGTTCTAACAATGAACCCAACAATAACAGAACACGACTTTCGTTTTCCAAGAAGGCCAAGTGCATGGCCTGGCGCTGCTATTCACAACGCTCCCACTCAGCGCAGCGGGAACTCGAACCGTATCCCAAACTCTCGTGACGCTTCGGCCAGCTTCAAGGAGCACAAGACCGATATGGCCACTACATATTCCCTTGCCCGGCAGGGCCTGGGCGGCAGCGCCCTTTTCCCTTTTCTCCAGAATGGCTTGGCCGACTCCGATCGCAGTATCGACAGAATGCAACAGGATGATCCGCTTGCGACTCAGGTCTGGAAATTCTTCGCGAGGACCAAGCACCAGCTCCCTAGCCAGCACCGCATGGAGAATCTGACTTGGCGTATGATGGCTCTCAACATTCGCAGGCACAAGGAAGAGCAGCAGCAGAGGCAAGACGAGGCGGATGCTCGAAGAAAAAAGAACGTGGACGCTAACAGCCGGTATGTAAATCATCTTTTATTCCTACAACGCCATTTGTGCTTCGAATCGCGTTCTTACATTTGGACCATGACGTGCTAACCAGGGCTTTCAGGCTTGGACGCCCGATGATGCAAAGCTCTCCCAGTGGCATTGCCCAGCTGAGAAAGTCTTCTGAAAACAATCTTGCTCAACCTGATGCCATGAATCTCGACGACTTCATTTTTTCTGACAATTCTGGCTCGCCTATCAACTTTGCCTCTCCTGAAGGCGATAAAATGGTTGACGATAGGTCTGGCAGTTCAATGGCGTCGGCCATCCCCATCAAATCCCGCAAGGAACCATCTCTCCAGAATTTTGTCCCACAGTCGGTCCCCGTCCAGCCAGCTCACCAGGCTCCTCAGGGCAGCGAATTCAACTATGTGAACCGCCATCTTCGAAAAACGAGCATCGATGACCGCAGGGTGAGTAACTTCCATTGCCCCTCCTCTTTGTGTGACCAACAGCGCATTATCGCCTGCCATTCGTCCGTCGCAAACCTCGAACTTTGTGTTACTTTTTATTTTACATGTGACAGCACGCTTATTTCACGCCCGCTTGCTAACCTTTACGAACAGACTCGAAAGCGCCCTGCTAATTTCTCCCCCCAAGTCCCAGCTGTTAACAGCACTGCGGCGCAGAATGACCTGGATCTTGATTCGGAGTTGCACGACTATTCCCTAGACCAGCCCAACCAGGCGGGCATCCCTCAGCAGTCTAATGGCAGCAATGTTCCCTTCAACATCGATACTTTTATGGAAAATGACTCCATGGTCAACAATGGAAATTTCCAGCAGAACTTCTCATTTTCTCCTTCAACATCACCTATGATACCCCATGGTCCCTTTTCTGGCATGTACCACAATTCATCTGTCCCTTCAGCATCTATGAGCAACAACAACAACAGTAGCGACTTTTATTCGCCACCAGCGTCTGCGTACCCCTCGAATGTCTCGACCCCTCATCCTGTGCCTGAGCAGGAAGGGTTCTATTTTGGATCTCAGGATGCGCGAACGCAACGCCCACAAGGATTTCAGCAGAGCATTGGCAGTATGCTTAGCCAGCATTTCATGTATGGTGGCTCCAATGGCAACAGCGGCAGCACTATGTTTTCTGCTCCGGGCACTGCATCAGAGTCAATGTCAGCATACAGCACTGCTCCTAGCTCATTTGGGCATATCGACCCTTCCCAGGTGTTCCAAAACGAACCATCTGTCACTTCACCAACAATTCAGATGCCGCAAGATAACATGTTTTCTTTTGGAGCCGACTCCGATGACGAGGATAACAACGCATTTGCTGATCGCAATGTTTCAATGCAAAAGGACATGTCTTCATCACTTGATGAGTCGGGAGCGATGGGCTGGAATGCTAGCCTGCCAGGCCAGTTCAGCACCCAAGCAGCTCGTTTCCCTGGCGGACCAACTCGAAAGCAGGTGATGATTGGGGGAACAACAACTGATTTTGTCGACAACAATGGAGACTGGGAATCGAATGGCCTTGAGCGATCGCAGTCGCAGTCTTTTAGGGGAGGAAACCTCAGAAGACAGCATCCTAAATTACCGCGAAATGCATCTACGCCAGTTCATTTTGGCGGACAGCAAAATGGTTTTGAGCAGCTTGCACAGTCGATGCAAAGCTCTCCTGCTGGAGATGGTAACGGGACCATGTCAGGATTCTCATCTGTGGCCCCAAGCAGACCATCATCGCCTCCCATGTCAAAGCAGGGCTCAACCACCAACTTGCAGTCAGCTGCCGGTAATGGTAACGATGGAAATGCTCCGACCACGTGTACGAACTGTTTCACCCAGACAACGCCTTTATGGAGACGAAACCCTGAAGGCCAGCCACTGTGTAACGCCTGTGGTCTTTTCCTGAAGCTACACGGCGTGGTGAGACCGTTGAGTTTGAAGACAGACGTGATTAAGAAGCGAAATCGTGGTTCCGGGACCAATGTACCAGTTGGAGGGAGCAGTACGAGGTCTAAGAAGACGGCGAGTGCCCTGAACTCTCGCAAAAACTCGACCTTGTCGATGTCCACTGCGACGGCAAATAGCACCAAACCAAACAGCAGCAACCCCACGCCCAAAGTCACGACACCACCTGCTACTAGTCAACCCCCTAGCAGTAAGGATATTGATAGCCCAGTAAGTGGTACTACATCGGGTGCCAACACCGCTGGGAGCACTCCAAACAGCCATTTTGGTGGTCCAGGACCCTCTTCTGGCGCTGTGGGTGGTAAAGGGGTTGTGCCTATCGCGGCTGCGCCCCCAAAGACTAGCCCTGGACCTGGTGCCTCATCAATGTCAATGCAGCGTCCCGCCACAGCTTCATCAAAACGGCAACGCCGCCACAGCAAGAGCATTGGAGGAGATGTGCCAGTATCGATGGATATCGACAGTCCCGATTCAACCAGCTCTATCGACGGCCCGCGTCCTTTCGGCTCCTCAGCTGGACTCTCGAGTTTGCCCGGTGGCATGTCCGCCAGCAGCTTCAACTTGAATCAGCGGCCCAGTACGCTAGGGTCGGCTACTGGTATGATCAGCATGTCTGGTGGGCAAACAAGCTCGTTGATCGGTAGCTCTGCCGGTCCTCAAGAATGGGAATGGCTGACGATGAGTCTGTGATCGCAACAACACAGCATCAAATAGCCTTGACGGTAATGATGTAGATTTTGGGAGCTTCGCCTTGAACGACGGTACAAATTTTGCGAACGATACACTCTAACGAAATGGGGCATGATTTCAGGGCGTTTTAGATTGTGGCGTTTTCTTCGAGACTTGATCATATGACGGATTGATACCTTACTTGGATGTGTTAAGTTGTTGCGGATTGTACCGCTGCCGATGTTGTTGGAGTTTTATGGGAGGGAATGGCCTTTGGATATGTGGTTATAACTGGGTAATCAAGCACATGCCAAAACCTGCATGTTGTCGAGGAATGGCGCAGTCGTCACGACAATGTTTCCAAGAATTCAAACGTCTCATTATAGAGCTGACGATTGGACGAGGGTTTCCGTTTTTACTGTTTTTATAGATGGCCTGGAAACACGCGAATGGGAGGGTTTCTGATGGTGCAAATTTGATGGGTGGGACAGGACTTCGCAATGAACACACCCTCTGAAAGAGGTTTGATGATACCACTTAAGTCTATTATATACTTCTTGTTCATTCTCTCACGAAACCTCCCTTGTCAGTCGCAGCCCACGTAAGATGAATAATGAAACCGCCGAATAGGTTTGGGAATGCTTGGGACCAGCACCACGAGAAAACAGATCGAGCGCCTCGAGTTTTAAATGCATGTCCTTGTGATCTTGATTCCGGCGTCAGTGACATGTAGGGTTAGTTGGCATAGTTATGTGTCCGACGTAAAGGCGAACACGCTCTCACAAAACGGTCTTTTCGAGTCAAAATCAGTTGCTCGTTGCTTCGCATAGCCAATGCAAAGACATTAGCATTTCTATCTTCAGAATTCCCCTAGCCTCATACCTGCCAAAGCCAGTAGGGAAACTTATCTCAAAACATACATACATAACCTCAACCAACTATCGTGGGCTGCCTGACATCTAGCAGACTCCATACCAGCGGACCGTACGCACAAAGACCTGGTCCGTACAGAACTCCTGCCTGCCGAAAATGAATAACGCGAAAACAGAGCTGCAGAACTTGCAGTGTCGAATACAGTATCAAAAGTGATAATACAGCAACATCGAAGAAGAAAAGTACCAGGGGATCAAGTACCAACAAAGACATCAAGAATCCCCATGATGGTATGCATGTCACCCTGGGACCCGGAAATAAGGACCTGAGGCGGCCCACCTGTATCACATCAGAAGAGAGCTTTTCCCCTGCTGACAAGCCCTCGCCAGCCAACCACGCTCTGAGGAATTTGGGGCTCGTCCTAGAACATCGTCCCAAACGTCTCATCAGTGGGAATGCGTTTTCTGGGGCTCCCGCCTTCTTCTGTTGCGGGTTTGCGATGTCTAAACGTGAATCCGACAAAGAGACTCTTGCTCATTTGGTCTTCACGCTCAGCCATTGTCTCGAGAGCTTGTTGCTTGTCATGAACCTCCTTGTACTTGGCCATATCAGCCTCGTTGGTGAAATCATCGAAATAGCCCGCGTCAGTCTCCGAGTCCAGCTCTGGTACAAAGGGCGCACGAGTTTGTCGAAGAACATCCCATTCAACTTCTGCAAAGTAGTGGTGAGCATAAATATCTTTGATATTCGAGAATCGTCTTGTGCGAGAGTTGATGCATCTAAGGGATAATCAGTCAGCTTCAGTTCATCATGGGCATCAAAAGCGTGCAGTTTACTCACGTGCAGATGAAATTCCAAGTTCTGTTGCTCAGGAAGTAGTTGGGGTCCTCCCATACAGGTCTCTTCAGCACCTCCTTCCAGTGCTTCAGGTTACGCCACGTCTCATCCGGGGTGGCACCCGCGAAAGGAGGAAATCCAGTGAGTGCCTCGAACAGCATGCAACCTAGACTCCAATAGTCCACTGTGAAGTCATATTCCTCCCCTCTAAGGACCTCTGGGGCCATGTAGTCAGGCGATCCCACAATGGATTTGGCATAGTTGACATCATTCTCGCGCATGGTCCGGTAGCTCTCTCGACGTTCAGCCACAGTTCGCTGATCCATGGGCTTGCCGAAGGGAACTGCACTTTCGGATGCTTTTTCCAACTTGATACGCATTGACTCAATTTTGGACGGTGCGAGCACACCTGCAGCAAGACCGAAGTCGGTCAATTTGATGTGTCCTGTAGAATCGACAAGGAAGTTCTCGGGCTTGAGATCTCGATGGATGTAACCGAGTTGGTGCAGGGCGTCAACGGAACAGAACATCTCGGCGATATAGAAACGGGCATGGCGGTTGGATAACACACCGGTGTTGTTAAGCAGGGTGCGGAAGTCGCCGCCAGGCACATATTCCATGGCCAGATAAATACTCTTCTCATCCTGGAAAGAGTAAAGGAGCCTAACGAGCCACTCGCTCTGGGCCGTGGTCAGAATATCTCTCTCCGTCAAAACATGGCGAACTTCGTCAAGCTTGAACAGTAACTTCTTGCTCATGACTTTGAGGGCACAGACCTCACGGGTGTCTTTCTTTTGAGCCAAGAAAACCTGGCCATATCCGCCTTGACCAACCTGTGTCAAAATCTGGAAGTCGCCATGTCGAAGTCGAACTCGACGCTTGCGCAAGTTGGCGCGTTCTCTTCCTGTGTACTTGGTCCACATTTGGTTATGCGTCTGCTCATCAGTCTCCGGGGGCGGAGGGTACTCGTTCTTGAAGGCTGCTAGTCGATTTTGTCTTGATCCGACATAGGTAAGGAGATCGAAGTAATAGTCCAGGAAGTCTAGCAAAGTATTAGAGACCAATCAATAAGATGCCCTTCACAATCGGTGGGCTTGGGGGGAGCCTACAAAGCTGAGTAACATTGACGAGTCGCTTAACGTTGGGCTTCTGAAGAATCTCGCGCTCTTCGGGTGTGAGGCCTCGAGCAGTGTTGAATTTCTTCGTCGCAGGCGTGTTGGGTCGCTCTCTGTGCTCATAGTGTTGTTGACGAGTGACAGCAGCATGGCTATGTTGGTGGGGAGAATCGGTACCAGCCAATCGAGAAGTAGGGGGCGTGTTCTCCTGGCCTTGTTTCTTGTGAGGGCTTGCAGGCCGTGTCTTGTGGACGACGCTTTCATCGACATTGATGTTGGACTCGTCGAGGGGCTGAACCTTGGTCTTGCCAGGTGATAGCGGGGTTACAACGCTTTGAGGGCGGCTCAACTTGAGGGGCGGCTCCATGACAGGAGGGTTAAGTGTCAAGGCACTCTCGAATGCGGACGGGAGGTCGTGTGAGCCAGGAGGGTTGGTCTTCTTGCTTGGGCTGCCTTGAGGTGTGCTCGCGGGGTTGAGGAAGTTGTCCACCCTGGTGGATGGCGTAGCAGGTCGCGAACTGCCATTTTCGCTGGCCGGGTTCTTTTCTTTTCCTCCGGGGAAGAAACTGGACATGAAGCTAGCCATGGCTGCTTGTCTTCTTCCGGATATGTCTGCTTAATTGAGCGAGGGAATGTTGAAGAAGAAGAAGGTTCAGTACTGACTGCAGTATACGTATGGTGGGGAATGGATGTTTAGTTGTCGCGATGTGAGCTGGAGTTGGAGTCGAGGGGTAGACTAGCGGGTGGACTCTGTTTTGTTTAGCCTGGGCTTGGACAGGCGGCGAGTGGGGAAGAGATAAGAATAACAATCAACACTGAATTGGCAGCGGAGTGGAAGCGAAGTCTAACAAAGTAGAAGACATGTATAGATGCTGTAAAAGCGAACTTACTGATGGCTATGGAGCTTGATGGAATTTAAGTCAAATGGAAGCTGACCCCGAATAAGGAAAGGAAATTGGAGAGGATAGGTCTGAATGGCAAGAACCTGGATGCTCGATGAAGATCTGATCAACAACTTACAAGCACTGTGATCTGTGATCGGGCAGGACCCCACTTGAAACGCTATTGGCTATCCCTTCGAATATACTAACCTAGGTACCTAGAGGTGGTTGCTACTGCAACCAGGACGTACATGCCTACAGTAGCTCTATAAGGTAATCCACTAAGGTAAGGGAACGAACCTATGGACCTTGCCTGTACAGCCGCCTATCAATGGAATGATCTCGATTTAGTTGACGTGATGTCGCTTGAGCAAGGCACGCAATCTTAAATCCTAATAATCTCCCTTTTTGAACATGTACCTTACCACCAGGCCGATCATTTTTCTCAATCGTTAGTAGGTCGAGCACCTACCCTAGGGGAAAGTGAAGGTGACTGACTACCCTAACTCACAGACAGATGACCTCGACCCTTTTACACGCTCATGCTCACATATTATTTGTTGAGCTACTGGAGTATATGGCTACGAGGTATCGCACTCAGGCCGGTGGCTTCTTCGATGAATCCCATTGCTTTTGTAAATTTCATCTCATTATTTCTAAGCCGAGTCTAATGCAGATATCGCTGTGACGCTGTGACGCTGTAGGATCAGCTTCGTTTCTGTTTGGCAAAGACCACTAGAGCTTGGAATTGAGGCAAGGCAGTCGGCTGATTCTAAGTGTGTACCACCAAACCAGTAAGAATTCAGAGAATCAGGTAATGTTGAAGATGTTTGTTATCAGTTGGAGCTGTGTCGATGGCCCTCATGCGGCTAGCATTCCAGAATACCTAAGTATAGGAAATAAACTGGGATGAGAAGAAGCCTCTGATTTGCTTGGGCATCCAGCTCAAGGTTCTAGAAAACAGTACCGGGCATTTACGATAGAGCAGTCTCCGAAGAAGCTTCTCCCATTATCCCATACCTGCCTGGAGAATCCAATATATCTCAGACAGCTAGAGTAAAGAATCATCTTGTGAAAAGATGTTGTGCCCTAATAACCCGTATTAGCAGCCTCAACTTTAATCCTCTAACCAACAAGGAGTGGCATAGAGCAAATAATAGAGAAGAGTAATACATAGCCACTATCCTACTAACCTACCTTGAAACAGATTTAGTAAGTTCAGCTCATTACTAGAGAAAAGAAAAAGAAAAATAGGTCTAAATACTTAACGATACACAGCACTAAAGACAGTGACTCGGTACATGAATACCAACTCTTGTTGAATCTTGTTGAGACTTACTCTACTTCTTCTTCTTCTTGATTTGGTTGCCATTTTGTTGACCAAGGTAGCTTTTCGCCTTTGTCTTACGAAATCCCTTATAATCGGCGTTAGTCAAGCTCAATGAATTGAAAGTACTCAAGGGGTATGCACCGGAGATTAGAATGGCCTATTTTAACCTGATCATCCATCATCAACCAAACTTATTATGCAGGTGGAGTCTGGCGACCGATGCTTTGTTCGGTTCAGATCTTATTCAAGCACTTCATAGCGAAGTACTTTGTCTAGATCGGTTATACCCCTTGGTACTAACCAGGCTATCGGAACCAAAAGAAAAACGAGTCAATATAGATTAGGTATACGGCTGTTATAACCCATAAGTACTGTGGATGTCTGGCCCCCATCGAGAGGTTGAGTGCAGATATGTAGCTCAGCCGAAGGTAAACTTCGTACTTTAACTCACCCCCCGAGCATAATATTCAAGATGATTGTACTGCCTACTTAATAAGCTAGACGAAAGCTAGAAAGAGATTGCTGCTTCTGAATCATAGATATTGTCAAACCAACTTCATGCTTTAGAATCTGATGTGGGGGTTTATGAATTTTACTTCAACTCACTTACCCAGGCAAGATCAATGAAAAGACCAAATGAATATACTTTAAGCTAAATGTACTCTGGATTCACTGAGACGAGCCTAGCCCATTGCTATAGCTCGTCACTCGTCAGTCCAGTGTAGTTTGGCAAGTCGTAAACCTATCTCGAAGTGACAAGTACGTTAAAACTGTACTACAACCATGACTTCACACAACATTCAACGACATAAGAGCTTTAAGCAAGATATGGTATGATCGTTGAAGTAACCAACGAGAAATGACAGCTCACTCAGAGCACGAAGACATCTCAAATTGGAATGTTGCTTGTCCATAACCAAATTTGGACGAAGTAGATCTTTGAGGAAACTCGCCACAGGGTGCAAGAAAACTTATGAACTTTAATCCAGAGTGCCAAGGCGAACTACGGGTTCTAATTCATACTAATTCATACTAAACTCGCCTCCTTAGGTGTCGCCGTTCAGGTCAGACCATCAGAGGCCACAAGTTGCTTGTCTCTTTTGGACTCTATCAGCGATGTAAAAGCAATGCACCCGCCTTTCGCAGCTAGCTGGCTCGCCCAATACTGGTATAATTATACTGAACCATATCAAGAAATTCAGTCAGCAACGACTCCTCATCAGCCTTCTTCCAACATCAAAATGTTGTGGGTCGGTTTTGGCAGTTGAACGGTCACCAGCCGGTTTCAGCCGATGACATGCAAGGATCTAATCTTATCAATCTACTGACATGAGCCTTGGCGAGAGTAACATCATCCATCATGGGATCAGTTCCCCTCAGCTTAGCGCGGCCAACTTCCGCCATTATTCACTAGCAAATTCCTCACGCGCCAGCAGAATCCAAAGCCAAAAGCCATCCGATTTCCCACCGCCTCGCCTGGTTTGCCTCTGTCACCTTCCTCCTGCCCGTGTTCTCATTCTTGGTTAACCTTGTCCAGCGCATCACAGGTCAACTTTCTCATCAGCCTCCCAGTGTCATCGATTCTGCCTAGGCGATTCGATCAAAAAACGACCTCATGAAGTTCTCGCATGTCGTAGGAGGCTTTGCTGCCACGGCACAGGCTTTCACACCAACGTCCAATATCTTTGGCGACAACGATAACGCCGATACAAATGCTCCTCATAAGATCCCAACAGTCCATGAGTCCGTTGTCATGGCGCGCCGCATCCTTGCTCTTACCAAGCTTGCGACGCTCTCGACAGTCTTCCCTTCTGGCCGATCTAATATAGAACTCGAGTCCGACGGTAGTGGACTTGAGGGCGTCCCTATCGGGATGATGGATTATGTGGCGGACTGTGAGGATGAAGGTAACCCTACCATTCTCGAGATCAAGATCGCAACAACGTTTAGGAACGTTCGGGCTGGGTCAAACCTGACCCTCTCCATGAACTGGGTTCCACCCTATCCTCCCGCCAAGCGTATCTCCCTTCTATCACGACTCTCAGCGTATATCCCCTTCCTCTCCAGTCACGATTACAACAGTCGTTTGGAGGAGTCGCTCTCCGTTCCGGACACTGTCCCTTACTCTGCGGCCAACTTGCCACGTTTTGCTCTCTTTGGGTATCTGGAGCCCATCGAGACCACACCGGTATCAGCGCTGAAACTTGCGGCATGCTTTACACGCAAGCACCAGGACGCCAAGTACTGGTTGCCTGGCAATGTGATCCATGAGAGCGCTTGGGCGCGTCTGGTCGTTACCAAGATCTACTGGGTTTGTCATAGCAAAATCTTCCTACGGTATATGACTGGCTAATATTGACTTGACCTAACAGGTTGGCGGCTTTGGCGACCGCGCCCGAATCGGCTGGCTGCCGATTGATGAGTGGAAAAACGTTACCAGAGATGAATGGGAGAGTATCAAGCTTCCCGGTGAGGAGAGAGGTTGGAGTGAGTGGTCAGTTAATGCTGCAGAGCTGTAATGGTGACATCGCATGATCCAAATGTGCGCACTTGGTTTTTTTTCCCCTTCTTTTCTTTCCGTTTGAGACGATACAATATTCGGGCGGGGACATTCTTTTGCATGTGTTTGCGACGAATATACGGAGTAGTCCATACCTACTTAATGGGGGCTGCAATTGTTTACATAGGAGGAGTCGATTTTGCATAAGCCGGGACGGCAATCATCTGGTAGGGCAGCACGAGCCTTTCTTGTATAACATTTTCCTTGTCCCTGTGTTTCTTGAGATGGCAACTTGTACTCTCAAGGAGATTCCTTGAACACGGCACGCAGATAACCGAATCCACATTTTGAACATTTTGGAGACATGTTGTCTCACTTGAAATGCATTTCGGCCGTGCTACGGTCCGACGGGATTGGCAATGAGATACGAGCGTGTTTGTCTCACACAGCGCCCACGTTTGGCAAGCCGCGTCGCTAGGCTTGGCAACGTGTGGTGTGGCCACCAGTTACCACCTCCAATGATCTTGGGACTGGGCTCATACATAGCTGTTTGACCTCCGAGCCCGTGACGATCCGTGTGCCATCACAAACAACTCAAGGTGTCGCTCTTCCTCCCCGATGTGAACGTGCACTTGGCTGCATTTGGGAGGGACGGGCAAAGATGTCATGCCTCTTCTTAACTGGTGCAAGGGATGGCGATAGTCGCGGGTTGCACGACGTACATACATAGTACATAGTCGTACGGATTGATCCGGCGGGCCACGCCCGATCCGATACCCTGCGTTACCCGCCATGAATTCTGATTAGGTGCATGTATGTATGTAGACTGGGAACTGCATGCTTGTGGGGAAAATATGCGTCAATATTGTGTGAGAAACGCGGGATGAGCTAGGGTAGGTAGCCTATTGTTGATAGCTAACATAATCTCAGGCTACTGCGAAGATGAAGTTATTCTGCCGGTCTTCACAAACCATAGCAAGCTGTCTCTATATACCTCAGCCGTACATGATTCTCACGGCACCGTTTCGTACAGAGGCACAAGCATGTACAAAGGATCTACAGTACAATATGGATAAAGAGACATGAGAACGGCTCAGTGCAACGAATTACGGAAGTCTGCATGTGACAAGGTCTCGCTACATTTCTTCACGGAACAACACTGCCGCAACACAATGGTCTCGCCCAAAGAGGGAGGTTTCGTTGCACTGTCTTGGGCTTGAAGGTCATTAGTCTATCCCTTACTCTCCAGAATCACCGGTCTTTAGACTTTAAGTGCTCATACAGCTAACGAGTACCCCTACTGGTCAGTCGGTAAAAGGATCTCGGGCCGGGGTTGGATCCCGACGGAAAAGACAGGATGTTCCGTTCCAAGAAGTCGGACCAGCTGGCAGACAGGTTTCGAGAGTCTGGAGGCTTACAACTGGTGCTGCAAAATTAGGCGTGATACATGCATGAAGAGGCTTGTTTTGCTTTGTATCTAATGGGACGGCGTTGGATGTGAGCTGATAAGACACTCACCCTGTATCTACGGGTATCTTCTCCGCATCAACTGGCACACCGCAAGACAAACGCACGACCCTGTCAAGCGAAGCGAATGATAGCCAAGCCAAGGCCGGCTGGTATGGGCCAACAGCAGCACCATATTGAAGTTGAACCCCATGATCTACACAACAGAGTCCCATCCTGAGGCAATAGAGGCTCGCCCAATCATCCCAGCGGATAGACTTATTCAATTCTACTCTAAGTTTGGCGACAGTCATCAAGTCACCGGCGAGGGGTATCTACCGTTCACGAAGCTACACAGCCGCCATCGGGGCTTGCGAGTGGCTTACAGCAGGCATCTCGATGTTTGTCAGCGCCGATGTTGTGTTTTTTCCCTCCCCGGAAGCCCAAGTCCCAGCCAAAGCCCATGTCGCCGGGAAGAGAGAAGCAGGGGCCAGCTAAAAGGAGTTGTTTTGGTGGGGACACAGACCACGGCTTGGCCGCTGATGCTCTTAGATGGAGGGTTCTGGATGGGGAACTATCGGTCGATTATTTACAATGGCTTGGCTTGGGGGTTGGACTAAAGTGAATGGTGACGGTTGATGATTGACATAAGAATGTCCTATTCGCTTAGGCTTGGCTTGAGAGGGGGCAGCTGAAAGCTGTTGGAAAGGTGATATACCATCGAATGAAGCGCTCTCGTTCGGCTGAATGCCGTCATGGGAAGCACCTCGAGAAATGATGGCTGGATGGTCTTCTTTGCTTGGTTGGTTGAATAATGGCTGACATCCATGTTCTACGAGGTAGGTATGGAGGAACAAGCTTCCGAGAGAAAGAAACTCGTTATTTACTAGGTATGTAAAGCACAATGTATTTTCCTACCTGTTAACCTAAGCTTAGTACTTGCTTGCGCGAGTATTCTGCATGTAAATCTGACAATATTTTACCAGATTCAAACGACACCTGAGGCCTCTCATCGGTCACCCCCAATAAGCGCTGTGCAACTGTACAGACCCCAATAGATAACGCACATTCCACGAGGCAAATGCTTCCCTGAGATCTTAAGCTGCGCGATTGTGTGCCTCCAAGCGGGGTTGATGGCTTTTGGCTGGGGGGGGGGGGCGGGCGCTGTAATGGATGTTATTTGATCGCCAAGCAGCCAGGTAGGTAGCCAACTGCAACCCCTGAATAACACAATAATGTCTGCACTCTGATGTGACCTGAACGCTTTCACCTCAAACCGCCCGTCAATCTCAATCCTTACAAGCAATTCACCCGCTTATCCCTTGGAGAGTCAACACGTAGCACTGTCCGGATAGAGGGTTGCTTGTTATTTTGGAATCCTCAGTGATTAGGTAGCATAAGATCGTAAACCAGCCACGACATGTATCGCCACTTGACGTCCAGCATCTCCCCCAATCGGTCTTGTCCAAAATCCTCCAGACTCGCGATGTAATAATAAGACTCATGTAATGGAATTGGTTCCCCAGTCCCAGACCCCGTCGGTCCCTATCCGCAGCCATAGCCGTACTGTAATCTACTAAGCCCGTAGCTCGGCTCGGGAGAATCAAGAGACAACCGACAAACATAACATACCTACCTACTCCGTACCCTTTCCAAATTCAAAATGTCCGGGCAGGGTTCCAGCGTATAATAAACGATTCAAGGGACCGACCAAGCGACGGCTGAGAGCCCGGAAGGGGGGCGGAGGGCAGATCCATGTAAAACTTATCGAAGCTATGTAATTGGTACTTTACGGATATAGTGTCCAAGGTGGTCCTGTGACGCAAAAGCCCTGTTGTCGCGGCACACTACCCATCTCTCCGTTGGTAGTTTCTACCTCTACCTCCACTCCTGTCTCCGGGAGCGTCGTCTCCATATTTCCTCTTGAGGGCCTTTTTAAGTTAGTACCTTGCCAACCTTGCCTTGCCTCACCTCAGAAACGCTCTAACTCAACTACCTACCTAACATTACCTCGCCCCGTCTGACCCCATCCACATCTGTACATCTCATAACCCATCCATCGACAGTTGCCGCTCTCGGTCGGGGTTCCGTGCCGCTCGTGTACATACTTTTGCTATCTAGACACTATTCTTTCCAGTTTGTGCATCCGTATCTTCCTCCTCTTTGACTCGAACAACCCAACTCCACCGAATCGAAGCCATTCGCGTGCGTGGCTCCGTCCTATCGATCCGGAACAACAACGGCAACGGCGGCTGCGACAGTAGGGGAATGATAGAACGCATGGGTAACAATCGAGTTCGGGTTTCCGAATCACGTTGATTATTTGTCCATTTATGCTTCTGGTTGCGCGGCTGGCTCATCAAACCACGTATCAACGACAACGCGACTATAGGAACGCAAACCTTGAACCCCATTTCACCTTCGAGTATTGAGGCGCCACCGAATATTGTAGGACATCGCAGTACCGTTCCCAGGAATCGCGTTTACTGCGGTTATCCAGCATCATCACATACAACACAAGTCGACACATCCCTTTACTTAGATTTTTCGGAATGGCGCCTCCGCCCACGACCCAGAAATGACCTCGCGGACCACAATGGGCGCCCACCCGCGGCCGCCTCAGCGTTCCGTGAGCTCATCGTCGTTACCCGTCCAGCGCCCCCCGCCGCAGCGATCATTATCACATCAGCAGCAGTTTATGGCGGCCGCCTCACCAGTTCGAAAAGATGCTTCTTTCATCGACTTGACCGCCGACGCCGGCGATGCCACCCCTAATCGTTATCACACAACACCTAGAAGAGGCGGCTCACGTCTTCGGCTTGAGTTGTCACACAATGCTTCTTCTGGTTCTTTACCTACATCCGAATCGCCGCAGTCTCTTACACCCTCGCAAATACCCAATTCCGATCCCTTTCAAGCTATGGTCGGCAGCCCTGCCGACAGCGCCAGCTCAACTTTGATGCCGATGCCGACACGTCGACCAGTAACTTCACAGCCGAGATTTGCTCCTCGAATTACAGCGACAGGGCCTGCGCCAACCAAGAAAGATGCCCGGCCAAAACCATATACCGTCGAGATTCCCTCCGTCGCGCCACGATACTTCTCAGCCAACCGATCCGAACCCGCAGTACGAAATCCCGTCGACCCTTTCAGCAAAGGTCTCAACTCTGGATACGCCGATTTCTTTCCCTGGAATGGAGCCCATTATGAAGACGAGTGGAGCAGCGAAGCGATTACCAAAGGAACGTGGGATAAGGTGAACTTGAATGTTCCCGAAACTTCGTCTGCTAAGCTTGCCATCTTCCCAGCTCTGAAGCAAAAGACTGGCCTGAATGCATTGTCTACTATTTTTATGGGGGTTCTGACTCAGCGCAGACATCGAGGGCAGATCAATGCGCCCTCGACTTTCAAACCACCGCCTCGAGTCACACTCACGGACACGAAGAGAGAGGTTTGGCTCAAGGACCTTGCGAATCCCGCGATATCTCTAAGACGCCTCAGCCGAACAATTCCCCACGGCATTCGCGGAAGAACGCTACTTGATCAATGCCTGAACAAGAATGTTCCTGCCGAGCGAGCTGTTTGGCTAGCAAAGTGTGTCGGTGCCAATGAGATCAGGGGGTTGAAGAGGAAGGGTGTCAATGGTGCCTTTGTTATGGGTGGTGAACTGAAATGGGCTCGCGACTGGACCGTTTTTGTTGAGCAATTTGTCGATGCCGTTGTTGCTGGGTTTGGTGAGAATGACTGGAAGAATCGAGTCACATATGCGTAAGTTGATATGCTTATGGGTCCAGAATCACAGTAGCTAACTGTCATGCAGCATCCGCTTAGCAACGAACCTTTACTCAGAGCAGTTGCTAGATCGAGATCATTACCTTGACTGGGTTGTGTCTGGCATTGAGAATAGCCTTCAGTCGCGTATTCCCATGTGGCTTCTCATCGCTCAGATTTACTGGAAAGACCTTCTCAGGTCACGCAAGTATGGTCGCAGGCTTGTTTTTGCTCTACTCAGCCACTTGCAAGTGGTAGGTTCACACGCAAATCTTACTCCAAACGGTTTGACTAAGCAAGACCAGATTTCCAACGACCCTGATAAGGATCTTCTTGTGCAACTCTCCAGTAGACTGTCGGCTTTGCTCGGCTCACTAATTCGTTCTAACCCAGAGAGCTTCATTAACCCCGGGTCCTGGTCGACGTACAAGGATACCTTACATGCCTCTCTGCGGCCTGATGATGAGCAGGCTCGAAAGGCACTACATGCCATTAATTTACGAAACTCACGCTTGGTAGTGTCTAGTACTGCTTCTCCTCCTGCCGGGCGGAGTCAGCTAGTCAAGTTGCTTGATGCTGCCTTGAAAGAGTCTAGCGATAACCATTTAGCCGCAGCATGCTGGGCAACGAGTGAGAACAAGCCTTTGATAATGAGGACAGTAGTTGAGTGGGCAACTTCGTTCCATCGTCCAGGTTTAGCCAAGGTTTATGCCGCAGCCCGTCTAATTCGGCAATGGAGCCAATTTCGGGTGAACCCTACCACGCCCATTCTCGAGACACTCGACAACATCGCCCCCAATGATAAGGCACGGAAGAACCTCGTATATCACCTTGTTACGGAGCTCGTTCGAACCGGCCACTTTTCCGTCTCTCAATATATGCAATGGACTATCGCTCGTGGTGGTTATCATTGTGCCGCGGAAATCGACCCCGTATCAGGTCCGTGTTCCAGCAGGTTGCTAGTCGAACTTCCGCTTCATGCTTTATCTGAGAAGAAAAGGGCTGAAAGAGGAAACTTGTTAAGACGAGCTGGCAACTATTCGGTCGCTGAAGAGGAACAAGACATCATCAATGCAATCAGGGTCGTGAAACATGTCGTGGGGCTCCCTTTACTGTCAAATGATCCATTGTCAGGACGAAAGCCAATGTCGCTCAAGAGGCTGTTGCAGCGGATCGGTGGTAGCAGTACTGCTCTAAGGAGCAGCATTGGGGCACATTTGCGTGATGAGCTAACTGGGCAGTTCATCATGAAGGGTCACTCTCTATCTCTGACTATGTTCACCGCTGTTCGAGACATTATGGAAACGGCCGAAGATTACGCCATGCTATCCGACATTCTTGGGGCTTGCGCGAAGGCCGCCGATTCTGACGTTCTGGCGTCCGTTGCAGATACTGTCCATTCAAACTTGCAAATCTTCTGTGCCTTGGATAGCGCAGATGAACTGTTTAGCAGTCTAACCGAGCGCCTTCGAATGATGAATGAGGAGCAAAGACTCGTTCCGCGACCACTACTTGCTGCTCTTGACAGTCTGGCCCAACGCATGGCTGGTCACGAGGTGATTGCCAGCCAACTTCGCCAAGAACTCGTTCAAAATGATCGCAATAACGCGATTGATGCTTGCTCGCCGGTTTCCGACATCGTGGCAACTCCCTCTCACCAAGCTGAAAACAATGTGGCCGAAGAAGTAGAGAAAACACTTTCCAGTGGAACACGATTGGACCCTCCAACAATGAACAAGCTTTTCAGAATGATAATACCTGCTCTTGAGCGCGGGTGGGAGAAGGAGGACGATACGCGTCGGGTGTTGGCAACTTTACTTGCGAGAATACGAGTTTTTGATGCTCACCATTTCGATAAACTAATGACCGACTGGACAAGTCATATTCGTTCGACAACGAACCGCTCCCCCCTTTCTACTTTGTTCCCACTTCTTATCATTACAGGGTGTCTGACAATGCCTATCATAATGAGCACCGCAAGCCCTCCGTTTGCGAATATCCAGAGTCTTGCCCCAGATTCGTCCAGAGGTCCCGCGACGTACTTACAAGAACTCTTACAACTCGTCATCATGCCGCTTCCCCAGGGAACGGGGCTTGTGGCTGAGGAAAGCTACCGTTTTCATACCGAGCAAAAGTGCGCCAAATTTGAGCAGTCTAAAGGGTTGCTGAATCTTGTTCGAAACGCTTTGCTCGAGTACTCGACTGTCAGAAATCATGTCAGTGGCACCGAGTTTCCTCTTGACAATATCGAGTGCCAAGAAAGTCTGCTTGAGACCTTACGAACTCTTGTTCTGGTGGATTCCTCCGCCGTCTCAAATGCTTTAGGCATCAAAGCGCTTCCTGCTGAAGCTGTCGGTCTCGTCCGCAAGGTGACCACGAAACTTCTGATTCCTGGAGATTCGGGCGATACTCAAATCTCGTTCGATCATATCTTGCAGATTGCCAACGAGTTAACGCTGCCGTTCTGCCAGCTGAAGCTTAACTTGGATCTGTCATTGCCACAGCCCAGTGTAAATCAGGGACAAGACCAAAGTTCCTCTCGCTTCGAGATCTTTGCCAGGGCGATGGATCAAGCCATTGAAGCAGGCAACATCATGTGGACCAGTTTATTACCTTGTTTGAGTGACGACATTACCCAGCATCTCAAGACACAGGCTCAAACTGGATTTCTCGACTTGATCCCTTCATCGAAGGCTCCTCAATTTGTCGACACGGGGTCACGGCAGTCCCTTCGCATGGCCGAGAACTTACTAGAAGTAGTCGAGGCCATTATCTCGGGCCAGGCTCCCCCTAAGATGGCACAGTTATCGTTGGGCATGGTCGAAAAGCTGACAGATCTGTGGGAAATCGTTGCAGCAGGGCCTCAGGAGCGTCCCAACTGTCACGCCGCCGTATTACAGCATTGGCTGCCCGCTATGCTTCGCTTTGTGAACCTTCACAGCTTGTCGTCAGAGCCATCATCAGCCCCTCTTCCCACGGCTTCGGCGACACGGCCCCCTATCCCACCCGTGCATGATGTTCGAGCACGCATTGTCCTTGTGCTTTGCGGGCTGCTGCTTGAGTTGGAAACACTGCCGCCAGCTACTGTTGGCTCCCTTGTCCAGCAGGTGTTCGACATTGCCATTCTCCTGGTGGATGCCCTTCCCGAGGAATTGCGAGCCAACTGTGCCAGGGCCATCTTGTTAACTCCAGGCGGGATGCCCAACCAGGGAACATCGTCTGACCCACGACTTTACTATTTATTCAGCTCACCACCGCCGTCCCCGTCAGACAATCTCATGCTCTCCCACCGAGAGAAGGCGGCAACGCCCCAGAGTGCTGCCGCTCGTGGCATGGGCGCGCAATATGGCATCGGGCCAGTAGTCCAGGAGCGTCTAAGCCCATTTATTCTCCGTCGCTGGGAGGTGCTTAGCGAGCCGACTCCCAATGTTGGCGAGAACGATACGAGCTTAAGTCTAGGTCTTTTTGAAGCTATCAAACTTCAGTGAGATCGTTCAAGACAGGCTTGTGTCTCTTGTAATCACCACAACCCAAACTATTCATGTCAAAGATTTTGACACCCTTCATACAGCATGGCGCGAGCAGCGTCAAGGCTTTTCCCTATACCATCATTTATCATCACCAACATTATCATGGGCCCGACTGTATCTAAAGTTTTCTTTTCCTTCTTCTCACGGCTATACCCCCTGTTACGGAACTCAGGCATGTTGGCATAAGCGATAATGTGCACTACAAGACGGATATTATTCTCAGTATTGTTTATTCTGGGCTACAAGGGGCATAGTGCATCAATGGTCTCGTCGAATATTTTATTTTGTCTTTTATGGGAAGATGACGCATTTCTTTTTGTTTCTGCTTTTTGGGGTTGGCTTGCGTGTTTGTGCATGGCGCTGATTACAAAGAGGACTGGTGAAACGGCTGATGATATGTCGAGCACAGAATACGCACGATACTTGAGCATTTATCATGTATGAAAGACATCAAGGCTGGTGTCTGATGAGAACAGAGGGCAGAAGGCTCGCTGCATTGATCTGCATTACTCGTTGGAGTGGAATAGCATAGAACTTCAATCAAGTCACTTGATTAGCATTATATCACCATCATTGGTAAAATTCCTCCTGTGTACGCTGAAAATATCATCACTGACCGTGCTCATGAATATCATCTGTATTTTAAAAGAATAATGTCCCTATAGCAACACACAAGATATAGCCGGCAGGTGTCAGATAAGAAGATAACACAACAAGATGTTTATTTTCAGTATAACACAGTATGAGGCACCATACACTACGCCACAGAACAATAACCTCTATAAAGTTTCAAGAGGTCACACAGCGGCTGCCTTGAACCTTATGATCTGACTGGGTAATAGATTGGATCAGGTCAAAAGACAACGCAGTATGAAGAATACAGATTGGGGATAAACACAGCTGATAAACACTTGGGATCATCTCTCTTGAAACCGCCCGAACCCAGTTCCCGTAACCAAGTGACGGGAAAGGGACACATCATCGACACCATCGTGCAAATTCTTGCAGCCACACCGTACCCGCATTGTGTGTGTGCGCGTGCGTGCATATGTTATCAGTCGTTGGTGTTCAAAAGTCTTGTACGCGAATATCGAAGAACGCTCCGTCGTATCGCCTACCCTACAGCAAACCGTGTGAAATGGCTTGCGTTTTTATAACTGCGAGTCTATCCTGTCACATACTACTACATGCCATCACGCGCAAGGAGCAAATAAGGGGTTAACTGAACAAGCGCAAAAGAAGTACTGAAACAAAAGCGCTCACGTTTGCCACCCAGTGGTTGTACACTAATCTCCAAGCACAGGAAGAAACGAACATGCATTAGATACGAGACGCCATGCAACATAAAAACAGCCAACATGGATAGATATAAACATCCCTGTCTCTTCCAACGAGCGTTACATATTATGCCCTTAACCAACGCGAGTCGCTTACATACAAGTTTAATCCTCGTCAAAAATTTGCAGCGTGTTCTGCAGGATGGTGTCGATGGCCTTGATCTGCCAGCCCGCATCGGCAATGGCGGTGCTGGGATCAGTGCCCATGAGTGTCGGGCCAAAAATGACGGCTAGGTTGTGGCAGTTCATGCGATTATTGTGGCTGTTGTCCATGACTCTCCAGAGGTGAAGAGTGAGAGCACGCAGTGTAGCGTAGTTGGGATCAGGAAGACTGTTGATGATGGCGTGAATCGAATCGCGACGTACCGTGTCGTCTTCTTGTTCTGTGCATATCAGTCAGTATTTGCCAAGGAGAGATAGGAACACGAAAGGAAGGAATTGGGGCGACGTACTGGCAGCCGTGATGAAGCTATCATGATACTCGAGCGTGAGTAGCGGGTCGGGGAGATCGCGGAAAAACTGCTTCAACAGGCCAGTAACACTATTGACGTCATGATAAAAGTTCTCGGGATTCCTAAAATCGAGCGCAGGGTTGGACGACTCTGCTATGTGGTTAGCTGTGTGCTTTATAGAGTAGAACATGACGAACCTGTGTCGAACATATTCTTTAGTCTTTGTATGTGAGCCATGGACCCAGACTGGCGGTATATGCCTTCCACATTAAGGCCGTACATATCCACCGCCTGGATGCATTGGTAAACAACCATTGGTACTGCCAAGCCGTCACGTTCATAGAGACGACTCAGTGGCAAACCGAACATTGGCCTGGCAGGACCGGAAGGCCCAGGCCCAGGAGGAGGGTGACTAGAAGCTCCGTAGGGAGGTGGTGACCGTGTGGCACCTGGAGGTCCTTGTCCCGAGTTCACCCCACTTCCTGAACGTTCATGAGGAGCTTGGCCGGGAACTGGCTGTCGAGGAGGGGAACCGCCTGGCTGGAAGGGCAGAGCACCAAGTTGCGGTGGCCCGGATGAACTGATAGACCCCCCATTACCATATCTTTGACCAGGCGTCTGTTGTTGATTGGGGCCTCGACCTGAAAACTGCTGGCCAGGAGTGCCCTGTTGCACTGGCATGTTCCCTTGACTAAAGCTCCTGTTATGAGGCTGCGAAAAAGGTCGAGGGTCGTCAGTTGGGGGAAATGAAGGGTCACCACCAGTAACGCCAGTGATAGGGCCAAGACCAAGGGTGCTGGTCCTTGATCCTGGGCCCAAAGGCTGTGGTCCGGAGAAACCACCTTGAGGCTGTGTCTGTGATACTGGTGACTGCACAACAGCAGCGGGTTGTTGAACAGGGCCTCCTGGATTATGCTGGCTGCTGGAGCCAGGAGGGTTAAGTGCCTAGAATTGTTAGTCACAATACTGATTACTTGTCACTAATCACTTACTGGATTGCGCTCATATTTGATTTCACCAGTGTTGGGAGGCACACTTCTGTGCTGTGCTGTGACATAATCATTCAAGTCTTTGTCGTTATCAATCGAAGAAGCAGCCTGTCGCAGACTGCGTTGAGCAGTGCTGCCTTGGGCCCCGGGACCCTGAATGGGACTGACACTCAGACCATTGCTCAATAGTAGGCGCTCATTGAAGGAGGCTAAATAACAAATGAGCTGCGATTGTACGACCCAGAATACTCGGGGAAAGACTTACCAAACTTCTGCATCTGCAATGAGATTCCTGCATCAATCTCCTTAATCGAGTCTTGAAGAGCTCGAATAGCTTCTGGGCGTGTCGTTGAAACAAGTTGGGCCTTCTCAGCCTGCAACGCCTGGACGTGCCCGTGGTAGGTGGAATCAGCTGCCTGAACCTTCTTCAGCAGCTCACCCTCATGCTGTTGCGCTGACTTGTGCCCCTTGAGACCAAACATTTTGCCGCTCTGGCGCGACTCGCCGGTCTTGACCCGCTCATAATCCTCAGCAAGAGAGTCGTACTTGGCCTTGCTCTTACGCATAGTCTGCTCCATCTCTGCCACTTTGTTCTCCGCGGACAAGCCGTTTTGCTTCCATGACTTCCGGCTGCGCTCGGCAACACCAGCGAGCTCCATAAGCTCATCATGCATTTGGTGTAGCTCTTTGGCAAACTCGATGCCATTTTCGGCCATACGTTCATGGGTGCTTGCCATAGCCTCGTATGCATTGCCGAATGTGCCTTGCCGATGATCGGGTCGGCGCATGACCTCCTGGGTGGTGCGGGTGAGTTTCCTGATGCCATTGGCATGGTCT
This sequence comes from Fusarium sacchari, assembly GCA_017165645.1. Taxonomy (NCBI): domain Eukaryota; kingdom Fungi; phylum Ascomycota; class Sordariomycetes; order Hypocreales; family Nectriaceae; genus Fusarium; species Fusarium sacchari. Next base: position 1,801,470 of record JADANP010000006.1, read on the forward strand.
TCTTCTAGACTCGATCGTTTCTTGAGGAACAATGCAAATTCCTGTAATCCCAAGTTAGTAAACTGGGCTACCTGAGTGTGGGGAAGCTGGTCAAAAGCCAGTCGTTCTCTCACCTTTGCTGAAGCTATGCTCTGTTTGAGGCGATTCAGTAGTGTAACAATGCCAATCTGTTGAATACAGTTAGCCCATTGTCCTGACATTAAGCATGTTGCCTGGGGTATGTCATACCTCAGAAGACAAAACGTCCGAAACTTGTTTAATCTGTTCGGAATTCGCACCGGATGGGCCTGATGTTTGTGTAGGTGACGTGGTGTCGGCCTCAGATTTCTGGTCTTTGTTCATGGCGTCGTCAACAGCAGCACCGCCGTGATCTGATGGGGGCCCCTGAGGACTCAATGGGATATTGCCCAAGGACATGCTGCCGGATCGGTCGCGCTCCTGTGAAGGAGAGAAGGCTTCGTTCGCCGACGGCGGGTGGTACTCGTTCATGATGCTGATGTCAATTTGGAAAGGTGTCCCACACGAATATTTAGTTTATAATGCCGGGGACTGTCCAAGTTGTTTGTTTGAGTCAGACTTCGTTGAAGTGGACGCTCACATTCCTTGCGTTGGTCAGGTCGTGGAGTAGAGATTGGGCAGGAACTGTTCCGTCGCAGATTTAAGGTAGGATCAGTGAATTGGAGCGCAATAAGCACTGTGACAATCGCGAGAAACAAGTCAAAATGGATTTGCGCCGAGGCGACAACAGTGATGGTAACGTTGGAGCAGCTGTTGGCGAATGAAGCTTTGTGTGCCTGTTCTGATGGGGAGAGCTTCGCAGTCCGCAGCGGCGGGGGGGAGATCAGTGATTCGGTGCCAGGGCTGGCTGGGCCGATTTGTCGTCGAGGCAGCACGGTTTTTCGGAAATGATGAACAGCGGGGATGCACAAGGCGACGCAGGCGAATACGCGGCCGTATGAGAAGAGGTGACAGGACTGATTGAGCCAAATAAGAGAGGCAAATATACCTCGAAGGTGCAAGATGCGAATGCAATGCAAATGGAATTAGAATTGGAAATGGAGATGGAGACGGAGATGGAGATGGAGATGGAGATGGAGATGGAGATCGCTTGGTCGGCCGGGGAGGGAATGGAAAGGAAACACTGAGTTGAGTTGAGGTGTAGACGGATTGGATGGAACCATAAATTGGGCTGATTGTGGCTGAGCCCACCTGTGTACTGTATTTCTTGTCTCCCCTCGGGTTTCAAGGCAGGGACCCGACGCCACCAACTGAGTTTCTCGGGGCGGTTCTTTAGCGGTGTTACTGGTAATTAGGTACCTAGTTAGGGGTCTCTTTCCACGGGCAGGACGCCTCTCAGGGACGAGGGGACGGGACCCTTTATTTGGTGGCTAGGTACGGTCTCTCTTAGCTCGATAACCCCGATCTCGACTTCACCCAAAACAAAGACTTGGCATTGTTTACCTCCACGTCTTCTTAGTTAGTCTAGTCTAGCACGCACAAACAAAAGCGCCTCGAATGCAAGAGCCCGAACGAATTACCTTTACCCCATGATTTTCAGAAACGGTACCCGGAAGCCACTCACTACCCTACTACCTTACCTATGATTTCGTACAGGGAACCTCTACTCAGCCAAGACAGGCTCTAGATACCTACCTGATACTACTATACCTGAGGTATGTACTATGGTAATACCTTTAGATTGCAAGTGGACGGGAGGTATTCTACTTACGTACCCCCGCCCACTCTTTTCGCAACGTGTTTGGCGGCGAGTTGGACAAGTTCAAAAGCCACAACGGCTGACGGCAGTTTTCAAAACATTGCCTACTATATTCACCTCGTTCTCTAGACTCCTGATATGATATGCATCGTTGCTGACGGGTGGCTATCGTTCCACCCAGGACTCTTTACCGATTGAAACATGCCTTCTTCGGTGGCTGCGGGCGCCAGCATTAGTTCGTCCATCAAAGAACAGCCAATCTCTCGCACAATTTGTAGCCTGCTGCGGGAACCGCAGTGCTATTACCCTCTGCGGCCTTATGCAGCCATATCTGCAGAGGCGAGACAACGGTTGTGTTGCTTTCTCACTTACATCCATACATACATACCCCCTAACGGTGACACACCTCAACCACAAAAGCTCCAGCAGGGTTGATCTATCATATATGCTTAAAAAGGGATGTCCTAGCCTGCCAACAGAGCGTGCAACTCTTTGAAACTTTTGAGGTTGCCGCTCTGTCATAGCCTCTCCTCTCCTATTTATAAACGCTAGTGTTGAAAATCCTCGAACTAGACCTCGTGTTTCATATAAGATCCTAGCATATTCTACTCCAGCAGAGGATACGCGCACAAGACTATTGAAAGTCTACTCGAATTGCCGAGACGCCTGTTTCTAAAACAAGAAAGACAGTATGCAGCCACAGCCGCAAACAAACAACATCACCCGCATTGGGTGGGCTTGTCCTACAGTCTGAGTCTTTTATGATCACCCCTGTAAAAACACATTGATTGCTACATCCAATACATACATGTCCACGAAGGAAGAGGATGGCTGTATTCTCCGACAAACGAATGCACACGCAGGCCGTGTTTGCCACTCTTTGACAATGCAACCCCAGGCCTGACAAACAGGCCAAACGGATTTCACGATACACATCAGCCCACCCCAAATATGTATTCGTTATCGCAACACACGGATGTTGGCTGCTGGATGGAACAAGGGGCTAGGGTTCGGCGCCAACGTCAGCCCTCCAATGCTGATACCTCGCTGCAAGTCCATGCCTGGTGTTACTGGTTAAACGAGTCATCAATCCTCTGCGATGCTACAGCTTTTGACTTACATCCGCTGGTGCGACGGCATTCTCGATGGCGAATTTGGTGCAAGTTGCCGGAGCCAGATGCCGTTTGCGAAACACATGCTGTCGGGTGGGTGGTACTATGGCTTGATCAAGTACCATTCTGATTCATTCGGTCAATCATTCAAATCCTATCTATCAAGCCCGGGGTATTTACAGTCATGCACATTCAACCAGGCCACCCACACCAGAAACTTTTGCAATACTCAGATCCATTCGCAAACAGTGTGCGAACAAAGCCCGGAGTCTGATAACTCTCTTATCCTTCTTCTATGATCCACGAATATCCGCTCTATCAAGACCGATGTCTGGGTATGAGTATGGCTGCGAGCAGAGCATCGTCTCACAACGACCTTGTCTCGTCCTCGCCAATATATGAATGAAATATGCGGCCATAATACTATGCTGATGCTATCAAGAAGATTCCCGAAACTCCCAGAAAGAGACAAACCGGCGGGGACTTGCTCCAAGTCGTCCGTACCCCATGGCCTCTGCGCCTGGTATAATGCTGTATAAGATATGTGCGCATGTTGAAACAAAAATTATAAGAGAATAAGGCGCAAATTCGCTTTTGGTCGCGAAATAACACGGAACGAAGAAGATGTTGCATCATAAAGGTAATCGTGTGGCAGTAAATGTGATTCTGTTGGTGGCCATGCAAGTTATCTTACTCAGAAGACAAAAGAACAGTTGAGAGAGAGGTCTATCCAACAAGAACCTGTGATGTTTGTTCAGGCCATGTTGGTGTAGGAATTGGTGCGTACTTGACACCGTCTTGGTCTTCGAGCTCCTTGCGCAAGATCTCGATGGCAAGTTCCCACCGACGCACAAGCTTGGATTTTCGTGCAGTGAATGTGTGCACCAGTGTTTCTTCCTCCAGCACCGCTTGAGAATCCAACTCTACGAGTTCCTGTCGATTTCGCTCGAGTAAGGTTTCGTACTCAGCCTCCTGTCGGTCGATGAGTTCTTCCATGCGCTTAGCCTGGCGATCCCTCATCACATTGATCTTGGCTTGGTGTGATCTTTCCATGCCATCGCGAATATTGTACTGTTGCCCGAGCTCTCGAAGATCGCGTTCCGTAACCACTCGGTGTGGTTGGGAGTCCGAGCCTGGGCTTGAGCTCGCGCCATTGCGTCCCAATCCATCACAGTAAGCTTCCATATGCTTCAGTCGAATCCTGACACTTCGTTCACTCGCTTCCAGAGTGTTTCTCAGGTCCATCTCGGCAGCTACCTGCCGATCCTCCAATTGGCTCACAGTCCTCGCGTGTTTTTCTTTCATGCTCTCCTTGAGCTCGGCATGTCGCTTCATCATCGAACTTTTCTGCTCGACAAACCGTGACCTCATGTGCTCCCTACCCTGTTCAGCGAATTCGAGGAACCGTCTAAGTTCTTGCCGATGCATCTCAGCGAGGTGGGAGAAATCATCATTGTTTCTCGTTCGTTCTTCGGCTTCGAGGCGCTCGGCGGATGCCGCTGCAGCGGCTGCTTCCTGTGCGGCCTTCTCGTCTTCATATTCGGCGAGTTGAGCCTGTTCCTCTGTTCTCCTCCGGTCCATCTCTTCCTCCCCATCACAATCGTTCGGGCACCCGGCATTGGCATCCCACACACCTCCACACGTGTAGCAGAACTGAGCTTTGCACCGACAAATCATATGTGTACTGGCTTCTTCAAGTGGCACCAAGTTCTGGCATTTGTAACACCGTTTCCAACCAGCTTTGCCCCCTTCCTTGATAACCTGATCGAGTTCCCAATCTTCCGGGCAGTCCTTACCTGTCGGATGTGCGTTATGTTTACACATAAGGCAAACTCTTGTGTTGCATTTGCGGCAAGTGACAGTGGAGGGATACTTGGGGTCCAATTTTTGATGTGGTGGAATGAATCCTCCGCATGAAGGGTTGGAACAGAATATCCTTGCCTGCCAGGGCGTGCTGTATTGTATAATGGCCTTCAAAAACTCCTGCTGGGCGTCGCGACTGAGAAGATCCCTCATCAAGGATCCTGGCAATGGCTGAGCACAGCATCTCGGTGGCATGCTCGATTCGTCGGACATGGCTGTATGGATGAGCGATCTCAGGCAGTTATCGCAATATGTATGGCCACATGAGATGCTGTGTAATGATTTGGAGCTCTTGAAGTCCGCACGGCAGCTCGCACAGGTCCTATGACGAGAGTCAGCACACTCTGGTTTCGTTATACCATGTTAGTCGGAATCCGGGTCAGGACGTACAATATGACCTGGAGTGGCTGCGGGGATGCCTTCTTCTTCCATCGTAATCTGAAGCCCGACCTAACGCTGAAGAGGCTGCGCTTCGTCTTACCGCTGAATATACTCTGAGCAGTGGCATCGGGCGTTTGTGAGTCCCTTGTAGCTTTTGAGTGGTTGTGGTGAGGATCGATCACTGATAGATAGCGATCATACTGGGAGAAGCTCAGATCCTTGGATTGTCGGGCACTGGAAAGCGCCAGATCAGGTGTAGATGGGCCAAAGATAGATGAATGCGTGGTCAGAGCGGTGCTCGTGGATCCGGCAGAGAGCATAGAAAAGGTTCGAGCATTGTAGACTGTTGAGGCTGACTCGACGCTTGAGGTGATGCGCTTATCAGTAACGGGAGCACTCGAGATACCGAGGGCGTTTGCCTTGGAAACGAGGTCATCCTCGATCTGGTTCTCCGTTCGCCCATGCGGCAATTGGAGTACAGTGATGAAGTAGTCGAGGTCGCTTAGCTCGGGAGCTGTGGCACCTGTGTTAGTGTCTGCGCCGTTGTTGACGCCAGTGCTAACGCTGGTGGTAGTCAAAGGCGTCGTTGTGGTGGAGTTGGCCATATCGACAGCGATGATCGGGCTCTGACGGAGGGCTGCGGCGATCATGGTCCGGGAACGGCGACTCTATAGCCAGAGGATATGAAAATGTGGCGGTGAGATTCAGTTCGAGTCGAGTCCGAGGGTATTGCTTTCTCAGTGCATCATTGAGAGAAGAGACGAGGTCCTGGGGGAAAATGGTCGATGACCAAGGAGGAGGTGAGGTGAGGTGAGGTGAGGAAAAAGCAAAGCAACCAAGATTACCCAGGTAGTGAAGTTGTCGTGTGGTTGAGCTTGTTGTAGGGCGTGGGCGTGGGGTGATGCTGGCCAAGTCTTCTGGGATTGGGTGGCTCCGTCTAGATTGACGATTCGATGATGATGGAACAAATCACACAAAGGCCAGGGAGATCCGGCTGCCAACTAACAAGGTTGCGATGCGATGCGTTGGGTTTTGTTGGGTTCGGTTCGGTTCTAGTTAGGGAAATTGACAATGTCTCTGACAAGTACTTGACAACTCTCTTGGAACTGAGTCAAGTCTTGGAGCATGCGAATCTTGCGCGCGCATTCGACGGAATACCAGTCAGTGCCCCAAGAGGGAGGGAGAACCGTTGCCGTCTGGAACGTTGATGGCCAACTTCGATTGGAGAGATACGAGCGACGGCGATCAAGGTGAGAATGCGCCACGATAAGTCTCCACGGACGGAAGGATACAAAGTGATGAAAAGGAAGAATCGTCAAACAAAGCACTAAAAGAAGAAGGCTATGGGAATATGAGAATAATGAACCCGTCGTACTCGAACACAAAAGTGCAAGATGCTGGTGGGCGCAAACGTGAGCCGGAGTCAATCACGAACAAGGTCAGGATAGGAAGCCAAGGACGAGATAGGATCGAAAATAGGTAGAGTCGTCGGGAGAGTACAGATAGATTCTGACAGGCAAGCCTCGAACGAAAAAGACAAGGTCGAGAGACATTCAAAGAGACCGAGAGGAGGAAGGGAAAAAGAAGAGAGGCCGGGATATGATCCTTAATAATACTTTAATAAAGTCACAGGTGGGAGCGGGAGGGACTTCGACGTCGGGGGAACCTCCACTTTGGAGGGATATCTGTTCCGAAAAGAGATATCAAAAGTTCAGGCCAAACCGCAATGCGTAAGGTAGGTAGAGCAGATCATCAGAGACAAGAACGGAGTGTATGTACAAGGCCAACCAGGCAAGGCAAGGCAAGGCAAGGCAAGGCAAAGGAAAGAAAGGAAACAAGCAGGGTTAGTTGACGATGAGTGCTGCTAATGAGGAAATAAGACATCAACAGCCGCGAATAAACTAGGTATTTCTCATGCGTCAAGGGACCTACCAACATGGATAACAACATACTGTACATATTATTATGAACCAACTTGCCGGATTACACTCTTTGCCTCAGCCTCACTTGAATTGATCTATATAAAATGCTGTAGTTCTGTGCTTCTATCATGCTGAGCCGGCTGTTATCTACACCGTTGACTCGGGCTATACCCTCAATTCTTCGTGATCGGGAGCGGTTGAGGTAATACAAAATGGCCACCAACAATCGATAATCAGCAGCATCCGTCACACTCACGGCCAACAAGCTGACCCAAGCAAAGAAGCAAATAAAATCAGCTCACGATCACAGAGCGGGTCCCTCTGATACTAGGGTTCGGGCTGACAAGGGCGGCAAGACAGACGACAACCTATACAGGGGGCTCGAGGGGTAGGGACCAGGGCCCTGGACTCTCTCTCCTTGCCTGCCATCCGCATCATCTTCAGAAGGGTCGGATCTGTCTTTGGATTAGCATATAATTATTCATTCTAGAGGACGAACTAACCATGTCTAGGGGAGAAGCTGCGCCTCAATCATCTTGATCCTCTAGTCTTGAGATCGAATGTCGACTGCCATGTCCGGGATCTTTGTCGCCAGGCGTTCAACTACCTCAACGCGGGCGGCAAGATTATCAACTTTCTCGTTGAGAGTATCCAGCTTATTGTAGATAGGCTGTAGCTTCTTGTCAAGCAAATGCTCAAGATCATCTGCTGAAAGGTGGAGGATGATGCCAGGCATGGCGCTTGAGTTTGTAGACATGGCTGTATTGATTGGTGATCTGGGAGACAGAATGAGAGATAATGTTTTGATAGACAACTTATGTTTGTGTAGCGGATTGATGGATTTGTGTGTTGTGTGTTGTGAAGAAAACAAAAACAAAAAGGACAGAAGATGTACGGCCTGGTTTATAAAGGCCAAATGTTGAGTTAAACCTTCCTTTAAAGCTTGCTCAAGCTGAGTTGAGTTGCGGGAACGGAAACAGGCATGAGCGATTCACATCATCAATGACCCATCCCCATTCAAAGTCGAGTCTTCACTCTTTCTTTGCGAGGACTCTGACACACAGTGGAGTCAAGCTTGAGGGAGACGAGATTCGTGCATACTCCGTACATAATATATAACTGGAGAAAAAGGGGGCCAACAGAAGAATGTGTGTAAGTGGGAATGGAGACGCAGCGCAAGCCTGTGAGAAATGGAGAATTGAGCGGTAAACAATGTAGGGAGGACAATGAATCAGAGTGAATCACCCCTGGCAGTATTGAAAAGATGATGATTCAATTACACGTACATACATACATTGGATACGTACAGAGTGCAGCTAGCTTATTATAGGGCAGTATGTACCTTGGGTAGATGGTTAATCGAAAGCCGAAGGGATAGGACAATTGCAGCTGATTCGAACTCAGAGGCTCATCATCATCTCCAGCTGCTATAACTAGCCGCTCCTCTCTGTTCCTGTCTTCCCGGCAGTCAGGCGACCTTAAACGCCACAGGCTGAACAGGGGGGCTGCCAAATGAGATAATTGGGGGCACTCGGCCGGGACGGCTCCATCGCCAAGAAGCCCACTACGTATTTCTCTGTTTACCTAGTTTATCGTACTTTGTAATGAATTACATTACATTCCCCTCCTGTTGGGGTTCACACTGAAGAGAACACAGCCTTTTTATAACCAATAGGCATAAGGATGGATGAATCATGATAAAAGTATATATTAAATGGCTTATTTATTGAGAGTTGATATTGGATAAGAGGCAATTAGAGTCTATTCTGCCTAGAAGGGCCAAAACCTAATGTGTTATTTTTACCGAGACGCCGGGATCTATCTGACCAAGTGGCAGAAGTTGAGGCGTAATCAATCAACCTCCTGTTGGGGTTTGTTAGATAGTTAATATGCAGGCATATTATTTCCTCGGCTAGAGTCTGTTGCTTGCTTCTTTCGCCTTTCTTTTTCTTTTCTCTCGCCTCCAGCTCAAGCGACCGGCAAGTTGCGATACTTGAGTGTTCTTCTCAATAAACAACATGCCACAATTTGCATCTGCCGAACAAGAGTCAGTATCCGTATGTAGATACCTGGCCTACAGTAACATTCGCATCTCCAAACTTTTCTAGTTCCAAGCTGGGAATGCCTTGATCGGCTCGCCTATCATGACGTAGAGACTTCCAAAGCCAATTGCTTAATTGTTTATCTTGTCGATCGTTTTATCTTTGGCACAAGTCATTTGATGCCGTGGCGTTCAACTAGGGTATTCCACATTCAAAGACACCGTTTGATTGCCGATATGTAGATCCCTACTACAATAAACTCCTTTGTCGCTTAGTTATTCAGACAAGCTGCGAGTTGCTACATCCATGCCAAAGCAGGGAAGTTGTGGCATCCTGACTCGATATTTCCCTCACGATGACCTCTGGCTACCTACCTAGTATCCATGGATCTTTCGCCATTCTTGAGCTAGGAACCCTCCGGTCTACAAAACGTACGATGCGAAGTTGACCCACCTCGTCAACCATTAATAAATCACTCCGCAGTTTACTCTCCGAAAAGCGGGATAGTCAAATACATATTAGCTGTGGTATCCGTATCTGCGAGCGAATTATCAATTTTAATGCCAAGCTCAGACGAGTTGCTTCACGGAAACCGCCGCGATCTAATATGGCTTGTAAATGCTTTTTATCGTCGCATGTCTATCTGCCTGTCTGGTCTGGGCGACGTCGGTCTTGGGGGGATGTCAAAAGTCATCCAATCTCCTGTTTATGAGCCGTAGACGATGCAGCGGTGAACATCATGCAGGTGTGTATGCAGCCGCAAAATGACAAAATCTCGGGATTTTCGATCAATGGCTGAAGTTGTGTCAGATGAGAATGTGAAATGTTTGTGACAAACGTAGATCTTGATATCCCTTGACGGCAGATCACCCGCATGTCTCGGGGCGACCACCTCAAAGAGTAGAGTATACCAGTAGCCTTCACGCAAGGGTTCGGTCTTTCTGTTTCGGCAAACTTTTGGATAAGATCGGGTCCGTTTTCAGCTCTTGTTGTCCGGTGAGGGCGTGCCGCAGTTTGTTGATGTCCAGCTGTTGCATAATAAGGTACGCATGGATGCAAGAGGACTAATTAGCACAAGGCGCTTTTGCCAACCATTCAATGGGGCCCTGTATCAAACATCGGAGACTCTTCACATCGAACCATACCGTCAGAGCTTTTGTTTCGCTGGATAGACTCTGCAAGCAGGGTCCCCATTTGAGTTTCGTTTCAACAAAGCTCCAGCCTTCAAACCTCCCGCCCGGCCGAGGCGTCGGCCGATCAAGTAATGGTTAGCTTAATTAGCCCCCAGTAGGTACCTAGCTGCGACCACTCTACCAACCGACGCCAGTTGAAGGTCGGCACTCGCCCTGCAAGTCAATTGGCGGGAGCTTACGCTCTCTAGCTCTTGAGTTCCCCCCCCCCCCAAAAGAACAAGCTCACGGGAGCTAAATACTGCTATCGTTAGTCAATGGCTTGCGAGTTTGAACTCAATGCCACAGTCGAGCTGCTCGAGTCATAAATTTAGCGGGAGATGTGAAGCCTAAGCACGCCCCCCTCCCAATCATGTTGCCAGGACTACAAGGGAGGATGAGACGAGACCAAGGAGAGAAGCCGTAGTACGGAGTAGTAACCATCCAGAAATTGGGTCTGGTTTAGCTGAACTCTCTTAGTGTCAGCGTATGTATGTATACTGCAGGATTTTGCAACGTTCGGCGGATAGTTATGACTTACTGGCAAACTTCATGCAAAACCAACGAATCGGCATGTGTAACCTCGAGACAATAAATGCCACCTTCGTTATAATTACGCGGGCCTCAGACCCTTTCGCGGCCACTCAGCATCGCGTTTGGAACAAAGCGCTATGAGTTTGCCGTCTTTCAACTGCATGAAAATCTCGTCTCGTTGTTCTGTTATATCCCTACAGGTCGCTTGTCCTTGAACAAAAGCGGGCTGCATGAGTGATCGACGTCGGATCGACAATTCCCGAAGCCCATCGCCGACAGCTGACTTCTTATTAACTAATCCCCTTGCTATAGCGCATAATAAGACACTCGGATGCTCAACAATACGGTTCGGTTCAGAAGAGAACACCGTATCCTATCTATTTTTAATCTCAAAACTCCACGCATCTGGATTTCCGTGTTTTCAAGGCTGACGCCCCCATTATGATCAACACCAGTTCCAAGCAGCTGGCTGGTACATGAGGGTTGCATTATTATTGATCGATGCTTGGCTCATCACCAACAAATGTTCGAAGTCTGTTTGTTATCCATTCGTGTCAGCCGGTTACTGGCACATGAGCCTCAGCAATGCACCATTGATGTGGACAGGGCAGATCAGTAGCCATAGGCTAAAGAGGGATCTCGATGTTTGCCAGCATGACCAGTGTCGGTTTTAGTTTATGTGCTTCTCTAATGGGGTTTCATATATGCGACTCACGCACTAACTTAGTTTATTAAGAAGAGTAAGTATGCAAGATTCAGACGCAAGTAAGGGAAGGGAACAAATGAAATGTCGAATGTCAGTGTGCCGACATTGCTCTGCCACCCTGCATAACCAAAACAGAATTGATTGAGACCTATCAACTTCGCCGACCTTTGTCGAATATGAGCTCTCAGATCAGCGAAAAACTATGAGATTACGATCTGGAACATGCATGAACACCAGAACCATAGCATTTGGGAGTTCTCACACACCAAACATTCTCTCAAGACTAAATCTTTTAGCCCAAACAGCCATATGAACCCTGACTCCTGATACTGTTCACAGTCGAGTCTGGACGTTTGATTCTGACAGGCCCTTGAGCATTTCCCAGACAAGACGGTTTCACCATATTCCCCCCCCCCTTCTACACAATTTGCATTCTTAACTACCCAAGATACGTGTCATCTACCAGTGGTAAGGCCGGGGGAGTTAAGCGTTCTCATTATAGCTTGAAGGTTTTGTATATAAATGAAGTAGCCGATCCCCAGTTAAACCAGAGGTTACTTCCTTATCATATATCTATGTCGAGTGGTAAATTTCCAACTCTAAAGTTTGACTGTAAGTATTAGGTAGGTAGCCCAAGGACTCATTACTCGGCCATGGTCTAGTTAGAAGAAATCTCAAGACTCTCATCCTGAGACACGATAACTCTGATAATTTTGGTATGAGTTCAGTTTGCTCTTTGAATAGGAATTCTTTCCCCTGTCCACAGTTATTTTGATCGTTGCCCAGGTATAATATGCTGTGAAAAAGGCTGGTATTTTGGATGTCTTCAAGTTTATCCTATAGCTCTTGTGGCCCTTTGACAGATTCTGGTGATATGTATACTGATCTTGTGATGAGATACCCTTCACACCAGGCCTCTCTCAGGCGCCGAACATACTGGAAACATCTCGTCCTTAGTGAACCTAGAACATTCTGCTGGAGATCTATTTATTTGCTTCCAAAGCGGTTTGCTCTAGACCATAGATGATGAGCAGGATCTGTATAAGTTGAATAGCAGTACACCTAGATTTTGCAAGTCTAGGGATCAAGCTATATTCCATGTTCACAAAAGTACTGATAAACTAGGTCTCGCCCGTTTGCGATTCGTAATAGCCCTTTTGGCTGATCAAGAATTATTATAAGATGTAAGCTTGCTATTCCAAGTGACATATATGATTTCCATACACTCGTTTGCAAGGGAGAGAAGCCCTTTATTATGAACCGCACGACAAGTACCGAACGATTAATACTAAGTGGTGACAGAGTTAGATAGCTCTTGATGACGGTTTGAGAAAGTCATAGGGTTTGGAAAGACGGAATTCAGGCCACAGAGTTTGAGGAAGCTGTAGATTCTGATAACCAAGAGGTACTCAAATCCAACTCGGCAGAATTACCATACTCAATTTATAGATCTACTGTTATATCCAGCGTGAATTTGGGAACGGAGACTACCCTATACATCGACAACACTGAGGCAAGGTCATTTGTGAAAGGTGTGAGACACATAACTTAAGGTACCTAACAATCATCAGTTGCCAAGGTTAAGGCCATTCATCGGAGGTACAGGGTTTGGCAACTGGCATCCATAACTTGAGATTTAGTAAAACCGGGTATGTTTATTTTAAAATGCTTACAGGTAAGGCTTATCACATGAGCCTTGAAAATGGAACTGAAAGTGCTTTGTTCCCTGTTGCTCTGAATGGGGACCTTGGTGAGTCCCTTTGTTGAATTGGTTCACAGCCTCAGCTGGTTACAGCCCAACAGCCAGCTCGTGACAGCCCTGATCAAAGCATCCAAGTGCAAACCAGATGATTCAATGACCTGGAAGCATAAAGGGTTCGCCCCTGCCTTTATGATTTCCTGTTTCACCTCCGAGATTGTTGATATCATGGACAGTACCTATCGCAGGTAGTTTTATCCTTGACGTAGGTTGATAAAATACGAACATACCTAGTAGGTTACCTATCTCACTCGCTGAGGTCCTTTATTACCCACCCTTGTGGCCTAAGGTACGGTACCTTAGTAGCCTACCCCCCCTGCCTGGCGTCTCCCCACTTTGAACCCCACTCGGCCCCATCTTCTCGGGTTCTAGACTCCAGACCCTCCTCCGGACTTCCCTTTCCTCAACCCGCGCGTCAACTTGAACCTTGAACATCTCGAGACAAGAACGTTGTGGATATTCTTCAATCAAGGAAAATATATCGTACTGCTGTATACGTCGCACCCAACCAAAGTATTATATCCTCAATCTCTCGCGCCTTGCTAACGCCCTGTCGCGATTTAAACCATGGCAGAGGCTGGCCTGATCGATCCGACAAAGACGGGCAACTATCCCGTCATCCTCGGCGATGCTCTCTTAGGCAAGACATCCAACGAGATCTTCACTGGTATCAAGTGTAAGCTTTTCTTAACCCCCAAGCTCGATGTGCCATGATACTTACATACTCCAAGACAATCACAAGCCGACACTCTCGTCAGACTCAGCCCCCAACTTGGCTCGCATAAAACCCTCTATCCCCGGAAAGACGGCATCCTACGACCTCACATATACCGACAACGACGCAAAGTATGCGTTTACGGGGACAAGAAATAAAGATAGTGGTCAATATGTTCTTTACTTTGACCCAAGCCGCGAGGCCTTTATCCTCGATCTTGTCGACTCTACTTTCAACATGAACGTCACCCGACTGCCTGGTAACACCGATGCTGACAGTCTCCGTCGACAATATCCTCACATCGACAGCGCATCAAACGGCGTATCGAAAACAAACACAAAGGTTGAAAAGAGTGCCTCCGACAAATCCAATGCCAAAGCACGCGTCAAATCCACCACACAGAAGAGAGACGTCAAGCGCAAGCCCGAGAAGAAGCAGGCGCCCAAGAATATCGAGCTCTCACTACCAGTCCCTCGATCTAACGAACAATCAAAACCTGCGGAACCCAAGAAGCGCACACCAGCCCCTGAAGAAGAGGACGAGGACGAGGATGATGACGATGGTGGTCTTCTTGTCGAGTATCCTGGCGCCGACACCAACACAGCGCGTAGGACTGACTTCTCGCCTGCTTTCCCGTCTGTGCGCCGCTTTGATGAATTCATGGATCAGCGCGAGTCTGAAGGTGATGATGCCGATGGCGAGGAAGATGATGATCCGGATTTTGAGTTCAAGCTGCCCAGCCCCGTCAACAACCGTAGCCAATATGAGACTGGACCTGATCCTATGGATGTAGACGGGGAAGAGGAAGGGGAGGAAGGACTAGAAGTCGACCTCGCCAAGGAACTCGAGGACGCGTTCGAAAACCTGGAGAACAGCCAGCAAGAAAGCCCCGATGGGGATGAAAGTGAGATTAGTGAAGAGGACTAAAACCGATTTGTGTTATTGGGCCTTTCGATTTTTGTTTTGTTTATATGCCGCGTTTCCACGGAATCTATGGCGCAGATACTGTCGAAAACAGTGGTTACGCTGTTGACCAGGCGTTGGAAAAGAGTCATTTTTCAAAGGAATACTCGACGATACCACTGCCACTACCAGTACCGACTCATGGTACCATTTTCGGCTATACTATTCTAAAATGACCACACGATGAAATACATATTCGCGAGAGAACACCGTGCTTGTTTATGGGTGCCCCTCATGCTATCCTCTCGGCCCCTTCTCCTTGATTGTCGTACTTCCATTTCTCTCCGGGCAAATGATCCGTGACACCCCCGATCGCATCCTCGGACCAAAGATGGACCTCCGAATAGGATAACTGCCGGCCCCAAATCTTCAGGTCGTCTTTGTCAAACGTCCCAACAGACATGCTAATCTTTTCCGACTTTTCATTGCACCAGAAGAGCCAGCTGCCGCAACTGGAACAGAAGCCCCTTGCTGCTTCCGGTGAAGCGTGGTATCGCGATAGCGTCGTCTGAGAGGTGAACTCTACGCTGGCAGCAGGGACTGAATGAAGCCATGCAACGAGAGAGCCACCATTCTTACGGCACTGGGAGCATTGGCATGTTGAGCACTGCCGAGAGATGGTTAGTTCAGTGAAATTTGAGAACCGGGAAGTGAGACGAACGCTTCTCTTCCAGTCATGGCCAGATGGAAATGTCAGCCTGTAGCGAACTGAGCCACAGAGACATCCGCCAGAGACGCTTGTAGGGTATTCTTCTGACGCCATGGGGTTCTTCTTGTACGAGTGATAGAGTGATACTGGCAATGAAACCGAAGTGTTGAAGTTAAAGCAATGAGATATGGAAGAGGCTTGAGTATTACATGGCATAGTGTTGAAGGGCGTGACCCCTCATCGAGAGGCTTTGCCCGCGGCAAGAATGTCAATGGCGCCTTTCGGTTCCCCGTTTAACGAACATCTATAAATTCAGAACTCCTGGCGTCATTATTCTCATGGAATGCCTACGTATCAAGTTTAGGCATGGGTATAAATGCATGTATGCCTAGCCAACCACACTCATGATATCGGAAAACAAGAATGCGAATGCTGAGTCAGTACGCCGTTTGATGTTTATATCGCAACATAGTCAGACAGCCTCCCATTTTGCAAGCCACCCGACGCTCTCGCCCGCGTTTCTAATGATACAATATCGTCCTTCTTTTGCGTTTTCCTTGACATCGTCCAAAATCTTGTCTATGGCGATTGAACCCATGGCCATCCCGTGACCTTCGCTCAGACTAAATGATCCAGTGGTGACGAAGCCAACGAGATCTTCGGCATTAGGAACAAGAGGATGGCCGTTCATGTCGAATTCATTAGCCGGCGTAAAGGGGTAGGGCGCAGGTTTAGAGATTAGTTCAGCAGCAAGTTGACGCTTCAAAAATTCCAAGTCGCGAGGCGTCGAGGTTCTGGATGTTTTGTTCTTTGTAGACAGGGACGGCCGGGCTTGAGAAAGCCATTGGGACCGAAGGTCATAGGGAAGCGAGTAGGGTGAAGATAATGGACCCGGGGGAATAGTAGCAGGGACTTCGGCTTCAGAGGACTGTGGAGCTGTGGTAGGACGAGATGGGAGGCGGTAGATGCGAGCACAGGGTGTGACAACGCCCCTAGAGATTAGACTTATACGGACGCCAAGAAGAGCGTTTATCGGTGTTGTTGAAGGGGTAGATGGAGAAGTGACGGCTTGGTTAAAAACATCTTTCGTGATTTGGTGTAGCTGGTAAATGCGTGGCTCTTGTTGCTTCGATCCTTGTGTTGAAGCTGGATTTTCTTCCTGGTCCACGTCCATCGCGTCCTCAGTATTGTTCTCTTCGCTAGTTTGTGAATGTCCTGCATTGAACAGTAGCTCAAAATCGCTAGCGAAGCCATCGCCGAGCTCGCCCTTCCTGCCACCGCCCAGATCAAGCGATTCCCATGCGGTTCTCTTGCTCTTTGGCCGTTTCTCCCAAGCCGCTCTTCTTTTTCGACGCTCCTCAAGCTCCCATGCAGCACCAGCCTTGGTTCCGGGAAAATCTCCAGGGAACCAAGCCTGGCCTCGTTCGAAGGCGACCTGGCGGATCTCGTTCAGGCCTGCGAATCGTGGGTTACCCCCTGAAGAAAGGGGATAATGCACCAAGCAGTACCAGAGATGCTGTATACACTTCCATGGTGCAAGCAGAGTCCATGTACCTTGTTTCTGTGTACCTCTATCCGCGCGGGAAGCCAAAAGGATGATCGGGATTGGGGCATCATCTGCTGTGAGTTTCAAGGTGGTTCCGGGAGCATTTTTTGCTCTTCGTCTGTCGATTTGTTTCTGTGAGGGGAAACAGGATGCGGCATGGCGAGTGTCGCGATCGAATAAGGCATAAGGGTTCAAATTCTCCTCGGCCGACCACGACGCTATTCTTTCGAGGAGCTGAAGCTGTGACTCTGGGTCTTCGGGAACCTCCAGGCGCCTTGGAGGGTATTGAAGACGGGGATCCTGCACCGAGAACCCCAACACCGCGCCAGCAGGGAGAGTGGCTGCATTGGTCAAACCGGCTAGCCCTTGGAAAAGCTCAACATGATCTGTTTTCGTCTTGTCCTTTACGGGATAAGCACGTAATATAGCTAGCAGAGCTTCTGTAGATCCCGGTCCTGTCAAGTCTAAGCTTCCAATCTCAAATCGGAGATCTTCGATGTAAAGCCGAGGGGTTTCCTGCTTTATTAAAGATAGCAACTCGTTAAACAGCTCGAGGAAGGCTGATGGATGGATCCTCAAGAAAACCTGTCTCGATTCTTGTTTAAGATTCTGGTTGTCTTCTTGTGTTGGTGGTTCGGGGTTCCATAAGATGGTACATGGCCCGATCATCTTTCGGCTGGCTTGATTCTGCTGTCCCGTATGAATTGCCCGAGTTAGGACACCGGTCCATGAGCGGGTTCCGATCCTCCACTTCTTTCCCTTGTCGTTCCAACATGAATCCTGAACAACCCCTATGCGCTTCAACACATGTTCTATGCCAGCGCGTTTGCCGTAAAGCCCAATTGTGCTTATGTAACTCATCTCCCATACAACTGCCCCTCTGTCGCCCTGAGCTCGATGTGTAGGTCGGTATATCTTTTCGTTTGGTGTCAATGGGATAGCGAAGCGCCATAAAGGTTCCAACGGATCAGTCATGCGTGCTCTTTTCGCATGCCATGAGTGTGTTGGTAGCCATGTTTTGTTCAGTTGACGCTTGCGGAACTTGGACTTTGGCTTTGGAGGCTCGTTGAGTTCGTTTCGTCGGAGTTTTGGTCTCGGCGGTCTTCCTGTTACAGCTAATGCTTTGTCTTTACTGACATCTCCGTCCTGCTTCGCCCTCGCTAGACTAGCCTTGCGTTTCCTCGCTGCCAATATTCCTAATTTTCGTGCTGTTTCGGATCTTATCTTCGCCCGCGTGGTTCTGGGTTTCCTCCTTCTGGCTTCGACAACCGGAGTGTTGTCGTCTTTCATCTCTTTAAGCGCACGCTTTCTTAGTCGGCGCGGTACCCGTTTGGGATTGTGACTCGCTGTGCGGCGGCGTAAGCCTCTGGGTACCTTCTGAAAGGCGCGACTGCTAGCAACAGCTTTCGATGTGGCCATGCTCTGCTCAAGAGCGCGAATCTCGAACTCGTGGGCGGCCACAAAAGCCTGGAGGTCGAGTTCGCCATCTTTGAGTGCAGCTTCGGCGGGCTGTGCAGGGATGCTGCGCGCAGAATGAACCACGGAGCGCTTCTCCCTACGGCCATTCGATGCCGGTGTGTCGGCCTTTCGCTTTCTGCTGTCCGGGCCAGATTGGGCTCCGGCAGAGGATCCCGGAGCCATGGCGAGGGATTGATTTGTTGTGAAGATATCAAATCTGTGAGTTCTTGGTCACCTCGAATGTCAACGTCGAAACGCGACGGGAAGAAAATAAAAGCTTATCGATAAGCTTTGACGGGACCCTGAATGGGAGTCAACATTTCAGCACCGCCATCACCAGCTCATGACATTCGAATAGGTACCTAGGAAAGCTTGATTTATTAGAAGAGAGCCAGTCAGTCGATTTACTCTTCTCTTTGTTACTTTTGGTCTTGAAAATAGAGATGGCCGGGTCACAATACGATTTTATTTCCCAAGCCAGGACAGTTCTTCAGATCTGGCCACCACCAAGCCAAGGTAAGCTACGTTATATGAATATGATATGAGCATGCTGAACACGGGCTTTGACAAATGCAGCAAGTTGTTTAATCAAGTCAGCAATGCATTTTCAATATTGAATTCCCCAAGAAAAAATAACATCGAAATAACATATAAACGCCTCTAGTAAGGGTATATATAATAAGCTGCCAAGTTTGCGCCATTCGCCAGATAATCGTGCCGGACATTGCCAATTTTGAGACGACCAGATGTTTGAGTCTACTTGGTTGCCAAGCCACGACGAGAGAATGATTTTTGATCAAAACGTGACGATGAGGCCACCGAGCTTCCCTGGCTCATCTATCCTAGCTCCATCCCGTTACGCTGTAATGTCTCCTCACTGCTTCTGCCAATTGTCCTGGAGGTTGGCATTTGGAACACACTTTATGGCCCCTAGAACCCGATCAGCTTATTAGTGTCTCGACGCATCTAACACAGATCTATGTGATAGGAGAGCATACCAAAATTCTGGGGGGTCAACAACATTAGGCGTGCATGGCCGTTGTGATCCTTCGTATTTTGGGCACCACTTTCGAACAATCCAAGCATGATGTTGGCACCGAAACTCGACCTTGTATTGGCGGTTAGCAAGAGGCTTGCTTCACTGTAAGGAGGGAGCTCATACAAAGAAATAGTCACACATTCTCGGTGAGTGAAAGATTTTGACAAAGAGAAGCATCAGGACCCAACGGCGATCGTCCCCCTTTTGCAGGATCGCTTCCAGAATACATGTCTGACCTCTCATTTCTATTCGATCACATTGTTGTGAAATATGCCAAAAGGTTCATGGTGAGAGGTGATCGATGGGGGATCTTACCGAAGCCTCGGACTCCAAAGTCTCATAATTGTTGTATATTGCTTTTTTTGAGAACGCCATCGCAAGGAAGCGATGCAACCTACAATGCAGCAGGGAGCCGAAGGACAGATCGGGAAATGGCTGTTTGAGAATCGGGAGAGAAGATTGTGCATAATAGTCCAAGTTGTCTCTTTTGTCATCTCTTCTCCCGTGAGGAGAGGGACCTATTGGGTCAGCATGGTCACACAAAGACGCCAGGCGGACAAGGCACATAATAATGACGAGCAAAGACTTTCATCGTGCCGTTAGCCTGGACTTTTGCCTTGAGTTTACTACAAAGGTCGAGAATAGTTACGTGATTTTTGGAGTTCTGTTTGCGATAATCCTTCACTGGTTCTCGGTCCTTGAACTAACTATGAGTTGAGTAGGTTTTGTCTCTTCTCTCGCTCGTTGAACTACACCCCCTGTTCATTTTCTGTTTCAGATTATTTCGCCTTGCCAGGATCGCTTAGTCTCTCAGCTCAAGATCGAACATGGGGGTTGAGAAACTAAGTCATATTCAGCAGGGCTTCTCACCAATCCTCAGGAAGAAGATGCTAATAAGAGAATGAACTGAACTCGGCAAAGAGTCCCCCACATACTCCCTGAAGCTTGGGAAACCGAGCCCCTGGGCAATCAGAAGGAGGAGGCTATAGGCGCTGCTATCACCCCCAGGGCGGCACAGCTCCTTGACAAAGACGACCTGACGATTGGCTGCCCTAGGGGAGGCAAGAAATTATCAGACCCTAGTACGGACACGGGGCGTTAAAATAAACTCAGCAAATAGTATTGAGAGTTGATATTGGCTACAAGAAAAACAGAGTCTACTCTGCCTGGAAGAGGGAAAAAGTCGATCCATTACTTTGACCGAGTGGCTTGGATCTATCCTACAGGATGTTGAAATAGCCAACCAAATCAAACGAATGAGTATCCTAAACTTACCTTATTAGGTAGCAAAAGATATCCTAAACTCAGCAAAAGCTATCCTAAACTTATTCTAAGTTGCCTAAATCTTCTTATTCACTATCAACATCGGACTTCAACCTAAACAGCAGGGCGCCTGATTTCTCAATGCGTTCAAACAAGCTTGTGGCACGCTGAGGACCAAGAAGTGACTGTCAGTCCTTGCGGACCAATGTCGTCACGACAGGCCCGAATTGCTTTTTTTCTCTCCGATAAGAAGAAATTATGCCTCGGGACATTTCGCCATAGGCATGAGAGACAATGATTCTGGCATTCTAGCGGCTTCATTGAGGGCCATAAAGTTGTACTCAAGCCCAGTGTGGTTTTTTTGATCTGACTGATCAAAGGTAATTGGTGTACAGTAAAGGACGGTGTTAAACTGGCGGCATGGATGAGGAGTTTGCGGGCATGCTGCTCATTGTTAACACGGTTGAGGATCAATGCCTCAGGGTCTGTGATCTTCTCTCGTTCTCCTCAGCAGGGTTCTCATGCGCAAGCCTCTTGGCATATTCAGAAAGCGTAGTCGGACCCCGACGAGCCGATGACTAGTTAAACATATCCTGAATCTGATGGTTGATGTACAGTAGTTTGCAAGACATCCATCCTGCGAAGTCGCACTGGGACTTATTTTCCGTGCTGATCAGGTCGGGTTCCTTAACTGATTGAGAGAATATATTATTTATGTCTTTCTTTCAGAGGAATGCCATAAGTATAATAGCATCAGGTCGCCTTTATAGACATTCGGACTTGGGCATCACTACAAAGCTGATTCTCTGTGACAAGTTGCTAGAGTCATCTTTCAAATCGTTTCCTAGCCCCATCTTAGGACCGTATGTTACGACCCATTCAAGGCACTTCCGCTCTCTTTCGGACTCTATTTCTCCCTCTCTGAATGAAACATACCTATGATTCGGTGGCGTTCCAGCTGGTCGGGTCGGGGTTGAGCCTTGCAGGAATGACTCGCAGGTGGTTTATCTTCTTTCTTTAGACGAAGTGTAGGATCATCAACCGAGAACATTACCAGTTACAGGAGTGAGCAAGAGTGTAAAAGTCGGGATGCACTTAATAAAGGACTCGGGAATATGATATCTCCTATAAGAAAAATGTGTATCTGTGCCGTTGTTTTGAATTATCATGCCCTCCCTTGGTTGATGCCCATAGAGGGAGGATGACTACCAGCCTCCTGTGGCTTTGCTTGTTACATCTCTCGTGGCGTCAAGTTACAGGGGCGCATCGTTCAACCATCATGGGATCTGATCCCTGAAATTGCATATGACGATATCCTCATCATTTACGTTGGGATCACCACCTTTCGGTCGCGGGCTTATCTTATCATCGCTTACTACGGTGAGTTTCAGTTCCTCCACGTTCAAACGGTCGCAACCGTTCCACCAGCTACAGCGCCATAGGGGACCACCGTATCGCATTGTTAGTTGGAATTGTCTGACACAGAGCCAAACCCAAAGTCAAAGTCCACGCCAAATAACCTACCTAAGCAGAGGTACCAGTAAAGCCAGAGGGGGATGGCCTCTTTAAGTAAGCCGCATCCCCACAAGGTTCGCATTTCCGGTGCATTACACGGGCTATTTCTATATATATTCTCTGGCATTGACATTTAGCTTTGGCGATATTGTAACCAGCAGCACTCTTTCACTGACTGCAGTCTCATTACGGAAGTCTGTCGTAAGATTAGATACCGTCACAGTCAAGCTCAAGCGAGCTCGCTATATACTTGTTCACGTAGTCGTGACTTGAGCATCGCGAATCATTGACAGAGGGATATCCTGAGAATCATTGCTAACATGGGCTTTCTCAAACCTGAAGTTGGCAAGGCCCGGAAGGTAAGGATCAATCTCAGTCTTCAATACGAACTCAAGTTAACTCGTACTCCAGCCCAAATTCGACCTTCATCTCAAGGTACATCCATCAATCTACGCCCAGCCACGCTATGAGGAAACCTTGACTTATTTATTTATGTTTCCTAGATTTACGACCTTAACAACGTGCCGCTCGTTTCTGGTCAGGCCTTTGTCAAATGGCACCTCTCTCACTCTATGACCGCGGAGCATCGCGGGCGCACGCAGAAATGCCCAATCGCCAACCACAGAGTCGAATGGGGCTTTGTCACCGCGGTGCCCTCTATCCGCATATCGATAGACCGCAATAACAACCTTACCGAATGTCCTATGGAGTTTGAGGTTATACAGGAATTTGGCTTGACAGAGAAGGTCACCCTTGGTATTGTTCGCCTCAACCTGAGCGAGTACGTGGAAGAGAGCGAGGCCTTCGTCAAGGATGTCGCATCGCCTGGTCGCATGCGTAGCAACAGTATGGGTGTCAGCCCAACGAGGGGTGGTACATCACGGCCGCGTCGTGATTCAGATGTCGTCGAGGATGGCATCGTAAGAAGATATCTCATGCAAGATAGCAAAGTCAACAGTACGCTCAAGATCAGTATCCTCATGCTCCAAGTCGACGGAGAACGGAGTTACGTAGCTCCCCCTCTGAAAACGGCTCCCGTCTTTGGAGGTATTGGAGGCATCATGAGCGAGGCAATAGAGGACGACGCTGGGCGTAAGCTGAACCGATGCGTTCCATATCATCCCCTGCCGCTGACAACATATAGCAATAGCTGCCGCGGTCCCCAACTTGTCTAAGCCTCGCGACGCCGCTGAGCTCCAAGACCTGTACCGAAGCGTTCTCGCTGCTTCGTGGAGTCGGCAACCGAATGAACACTCTGCCGAAGAAGTCATCGAGGACATTTTCAGCGGAGGTAACGGCTGGAAAACCAAGCCTCACAATGCTTCGCCTGTCACTGATGGAGAAGACGACGATGACGATATGGGTCCACGTGATACTATCCGAGCCCGCGATACTCGCCGTATAACTCACAACCTCCTTCACCCTCATCACCATCATCACCACCACTCAAGCAGAACTGCCTCGCCTTCGCACAATCACCAAAGTAACGGCCCAGCTGGCTCCTCACATCGCCGCACACCAAGTAACTCGAGTGATAAGAGCTTCTCGACAGTTACAGTTACTCCATCGAACCGACGCAAAGGTGTACGCATCCATGAGCACCACCTCGACCACGCGCGTAGTATGGCGAGCATGACGTCTACTATGACACTTGATAGCGACCCAATGCGTGAAGTGAGTTACAAGGGAACCCGCGAGGTTAGAGAGGATGATATGCGAAACGACCTCATTGCCTGGCGATTACCAGGTGATGTGAACCAGGTAATGTGAAGGGCCTAATTTAGACATCGAAACTGAGCTTGTTCACGGCCTCGAGGAGGAGGCTGGAGTACCCATTTAACGATGTTTCCTGGAGGGCTTCCACCGAAATGGTTCGGCATCAATCTTTTAGATGTGAAAAAAATTCTTTATTCAATTCATCCCTGACAACCCTCTATTGTGTCCTCTAGAATCTACCAATAATCCCGTGCTTTTTGCATGCCAACCCCCCTTATAAACCCACTCATAAAATCATTGCGGCTTTTCAATCAAAGTTCCTGCTTTTGAGTCCAGCACTTCCAGACTTAGATGTTTCCTCGCACACCTCCCTTTCCGCCAACTTCCCGGGCTGTGACCGTAACGCCTAGATCGGCTAGAACATTGATCGTGACCTCGACCTTACCACCAGCCTTGACGCCTTTGATGGCGGCCTCGGCAAGAGGGTTGCCGATCTTCCAAATCTTCTCCCGGGTCTCCTCTTCCTCCTCATCAGAATCATCAAAATCGGAGTCGTCCTCATCCTTATCTCCATTCTCCTCCTTAGCCTTAGGTTCAGGCTTGGTGACCTTGATGTGGGTGTTGCCCTCGACAATCTTAATAAGAACATCGCCACCTTCCTTAGGAGCAGGAATATGGATAGTGCGGCGGGCGGGGGCGGCGGTCTCGGGGGCAATGATGGGGGTGAAGACATCCTCGCCGTCAGCAGCCACGGTGATAACACCAATGGCGTTGGAGATGTGCTTGACAGTGGTAACAGCAGGGTGAGTGGACTGCTCGATATCGGCGGCCTCGTACTCCTGGATCAATGAGGCCTGGAGGGCAGCACCGCGAGCAAGGAGCTCAGAAGGGTTGATGGCGGACACGCTCGTGGCGGGAGCCTGGATCTCGGTGGTCTCAGGGAAGATACCACGGAGGTTGTTAGCGATACGAGGGGTGTGGGCAGTACCTCCTGACAGAATAACCTCGTCAATGTCAAGAACATCGAGGCCGGCCTTCTTGACAACACCCTCGATGAGTCGGTTGAAGCCCTCGAAAACCTTGCGGGCAACCATCTCGTATCGTATCCTGTTGATAGTAACAGAGAAATCGAAACCATCCGCCAAGCTCTCGACGCTGAATTGAGCGTTGCTGCCCAGGCTCAGAGCTCGCTTGGTAGCCTCAGACTCAAGTCGAAGCTTGGCAAGACTGCGAGTGTTGTTTCGGGGGTCGATGTTGTGCTTCTTTTGAAATTCCTTGGCAAAGTGATCCATAAGAGCATTGTCCAAATGAACACCAGCAAACTCGTAATCGTGAGCAGTGGCGAGGATCGTGTAAAGACCACCTCGCGAAGCGACAACGGCAACATCTGAGCGAGTGCCACCAAGGTCGGCTACAACAATAATCTTATCCTCGATCTTGGCCTCAGGACGGGCATCGTAAGCCAGAACAGCGGCGACAGGGTCAGAAATAAGCTGGAGGATCTCGATGTCGGCGTCGTTGGCAGCCTTGATCAGAGCCTCTCGCTGCTTCTCGGTGAAGTTTGTGGGGACAGTAACAACAGCAGAGGTGACCTTCTTGCCAAGGTAGTCGGAAGCAGAACCCACAAGGCGTCGCAGGTATCGAGTAGTGGCCTCTGAAACTGAAACAGTCGAAATCTCTTCCTCGCTCTTATCCTTGATGGAGAAAGCAACGGTGCCGGAAACATCCTTGGGGTGGGCGGAGGCGTGAGAGTGGGTAGGGTCGATGGACTTGAATCTGAAGGCATCTTGTCAGTGTCCTTAGTTCCAGAATTGGAGCTGCGGCGGAAAGGTCGCGTACTCTTGGCCGAGGAAGTCCCGGAAGTTGGCGATGGTGTTATCGGGGTTGCGAACGAGGAAGTTCTTGGCCTGTCCACCGTAGTACTCATCGCCGTCAACGTAAGACAGAACGGTGGGAATTTGTCGGTCTATCAAGCAGCTAATGGTTAGCAAGCGACCTAGTGGCAGTATCACGGGGTACAGTTCAAGTCGATCTAGAACATACCTCCATCCTCGTTGGCAATGACCTCGGCCTTGTCGTCAACAGTATAGGCAATGGAACTGTTGGAGTTACCAAAGGTAATACCAATGGCAACTCGATCGCCAGGCTCGGGGCCCTTGGCTCCAGCGTTGTCACTCATTAGGTCCGTCGGAAGGGAGTTCTGTGAGTCTTTATAGGGAGAGAAGGAGAGAGAAAGTCAAGACTCTGTGCTTCTGTTGAGTTGAAGCAGAGAGGTTCCAAGGTGTCAAGATTTTGGAGGGCGAGTGCAAGTTGGTGATGGATGTTGGTGGGGTTTCTTTTCTTTTCCCTCAGAGATTGGGAAAAAAACTGCCCGCTAATCGCACCGCCCACATTTTTTCTTGATGGGCCACTGGTACGTAGGTATTCACGTTATCGTTATCGGTTCTCCACATGCCGCCTTTGCTCATGGTTTTGAAGTTGTCGCATCGGGATTACAGCTTTTGACTGTTACATTTCGAAGCGTTAACTCGTCAACCTTTCCATCATGGCATCTGATGCGGTGTTCGTACTGCCAGGCGATACCATTGATCCGTCTCTTATCCCTTCACATCCTAAGAAGCCTCTGCGGCTCGGTCCTGGCCTACGACATGTGCCTCCCAACGACATCGTTCCCACACTTGCTGGCCAACTCGTAACTGATCGACAAAAGAATGCAATTCGTGTAGAGAATGCTCGAGGAAAGGTATGCTTCTGAATTATGTCTGGACCGTAGACCGTCAGCTCACCAATCCACAGTATACCCCTCGCGTTGGTGAGCTCGTCATCGGGACCGTCCAGCGCAGCGCCGCCGATTTATTCTACGTTACTCTCTCCGACTACACCGCGCCTGCTCTTCTACCACAGCTTTCTTTTGAGGGCGCCACAAAGAAGACCCGGCCTCAGCTGACTGCGGGTGCACTTGTGTACGCACGGATTGCTCTCGCCAACCGCCACATGGACCCAGAGATTGAATGCGTATCTTCTTCAACAGGAAAATCCGAGGGTCTAGGCCCTCTAACAGGCGGAATGCTCTACACCGTGTCACTTGGAATGGCTCGACGTCTGATGATGCCCAAGAGCGTGCAAGAAGGCCGAATTGTGGTGCTGGAAGAGCTCGGAAACGCAGGCCTTCAATTTGAGACAGCTACAGGACGCAATGGCAAGTTCTGGGTTGACAGTGAGAACGTGAAAACGGTCATTGCTGTTGGGAGGGCAGTACTGGAGACTGATGAGAGGAGATTAGATGTCGAAGAACAGAAGAAGCTTGTCAGGAAAATCATCAAAGACCTAAGCTGAAGGGGGGCGAGCATGTGCCGGAAACAATGATGCTCAATAGCACTCTTTGTATTGGAATAGTTCGGTTGTACACTGTCGAATTAATAGATACCCAAGAACGAACCCGCCTGGCTCGTCCGCTGTTAGACGAACATGTCTTTTCCCATGACCTAACGCCCGAATAGTCCTACACGTCCAAACATTGATTTTTGTTCAGATTCCTTGACTTCTAAAACCCAAATATGCCAAATTTGAACGAGTGTAAGAATCAAATCGCTGCAAATGAAAAAGGAAAGCAAGTAAACAGAGAGCCCAGCAAAGTGCCAAGGCTTGTCAGTCGGTGGCCGATTCAAGTGGTACACAGTACAGCGCAGGATGCAGCGGGAGTACCCCTTATCTACAGCAGCAAATAAGATGACGGCGCAAGCAGGTATCCTTATGTGCCGCCCATCTCCTGGTCGACTTCCACAGGTTCTGGGAGGTGTCTCTGATCCATATTGTGAATCTTTGTCATATGCCGTTTCCAGTTATCCTTGCGAGGGAATCCCTTTCCTCCTTGCCTTGAGTAGTCGCAGCCTTGCACAGCGCAGTGAAACTTTTTCTTTCTTTCGTGTCGATCATTGACATGCCGCTGTAGATGTGTCTTGGTCCCGAATCCCTTGCCACAGTTCGGGTAAGGGCATTTGTGATCTTTCGTATGATATCGTTGATGATGCCTGTTGGGTTAATGAGCGACTTGGATCAGCCATACTATGATATACTTACTTGAGCTTGTGTGGCTGATCGAACACCTGGTTACAGCCAGGCTCATCACATGCGTGTGAACCATTACTCGGTGACGGGTTGCTTACAGCGTTTCCTGGTGAGACGCTATGCCGGTAGTCGGAAGATGTACCAGAGTGAGGTGAAGGGGTATCAAGCTGTGTCGCAGGTGTACTGAGCGATGACGGGTTGGTGAATGCCGGTCCAGGCAGGGGGGTAGACGCATCGGAGGGATAGCTTGGGTGTCGAACACTACTGTCGGGGGCAGGACTCAAGTGATTGGCCGTTGGAATTTCAGACATAGAAATATCCTGATTACCATCGACCTCCTCCGTTTTAAACGCTATTTGACTCTGGGTTGGAGTAGGTGAGTGAACTATGGGCACAGGTTGGGGTTGAGGATCACTAGGAGGCAAGGTTAACGGCGACGGCGAGTCCACAGGTCCTTCATGCGTGGCAGGCCCAGCTGAGGGGGGCGGCTGGTTGGGTGAGGATTGCGATACATATAATTGGTAGTCGTTCCTGTGCCATACTTCGGTTTCTGTCGATGCAGGCATGATATCCATGGGATTCACGGTACCAGGTGCGGGATGGCTAGGAGGGGATTGGGACGCGTTGAAGTTGAAAGTGGTCGGTGGAGAATTTGGGGGACTTTGCACAGCCCCCTTTGGCAGGGTAGATGGTAAAGCGATCGGGGAGCCCAAGGCTTGGGTAGACGAAGGTACCGGCAAAGAATCAGTTGCCGGAGCAGTCATGTCAGTAGGAGATTCGGTCGGTCCTCCTGCTGTAGTGATCCGTTGAAGACTTCCATCCTGTGCTCTTGGTATGCTTTCGAGGTTTTCAGCCAGGCATTCCGATGTTGGTGAGTTCAGAGACTGATCGCGCGTGCTCTTGCGACTAAACATCTGTTTTAAATTGTATCTCAATGAGCTCCCACGCGACCATGAGCGTTCAGGCTGAGGTCGGGGTTCCTCAGTCGAAAACATGCCAAATGCCTCCGAGGGGACTGATGGGCTATAGTAGTCCGCACTGGTCCCATTAAGAACAGCACGGGGTGCATCGCCAATAGACTGCGGCATGTACTCTTCATGATGATTCTCGTCGGAGCCGAACGGTGCTGAGCGCGGTATTGAGTCGTTGGCAGTTGGCAGGGCATTTCCAAAGCCATAAGAAGGTAGATTTGTGTCGATTCGGGGAACATAGTCTGGTTGACCTTGTCCATTGGTTTGCTGTAGAAAGCCATCGTGGGCTGTCCAGTCCAAGTCTTTGACAGATCCATCCACTCCCCCACGCGTATTTTCTCCCGAAGGTTTGAAAGAATCTTGTGAGGACAAGCGGCGTTGATTATTGTCTATACCCGGGGCTCCAGTTGCTGGAACTTCGCCAGTCTCTGGGTCGTTCGTGTCCGGGGGGCCGTGAAGAGATGTTTGTTTTCGGCGTCTGATGCGACGGATGATGAAGGGATACGAGCAAAGAACAACTAGGGCAATGCCCACGATAACACCAACAACAACACCCGCGATTCCTCCATCGCTAAGCTGGCGTTTCAACACGGCGCCTCTGGTTTCGAGATTACCCATCGCATGGCTCTTCCTCCGACTTAGACATCGCAGAGTATCCATCTAACTGGACCACACCGGGTTCGAGGAATAAGTGGCGGATGGGGAGGTAGCCAGCAGCAGCCGGCAAGAGCTGATGGTAGCTGGGAACTGGGGCAGCTAATCGAGTGGTGATGCTTCTTTTCGTATTGCTGGGTTAGGTTGATGGGGTGGGGTGGCCGGTATAACACTGGATGCTCAGGTGTTGGGAGGCCGCCGTCGCAGTCGCGCGAGACACAGCGAGCCCCGTGGAAGGCTTGTGCTTTGTTGAAAGGGTCCAGTCGATGAATCGGAAGATATGGTGGGGATTAAGGGATGATCGCTTCAGTTGTTAGATAGTTAGTGTACTCATGATCGATCGTTGTGAGAGACAGATTCATGCATGAGTGAGATGCAATGACATGGCGGGATCCGGGGGGTGGTCGTCAGCGGCCCTCCACAGCAATGGAGTGTCTTCTGGCAATTGGTTTTTTATCGCGCCTTTACAGGGCTCTAACGTCTTCAACTACCCAAGCCCCAGGGAGCAAGAAAACCTCCGACGATGGAAGGAGGTGTCAAAAGTAAAATGGTCTTGAATTCACCAAATCTACACTGAATTATACCCGTATCTTTTTGTCTCTGGCACTGAGGTCCTCAGTTTTCTTGCCTCCCGTTGCCAGATTAAAGTAGCTCAACGGGGACGAGATCTCATTGGACAAGGACAGTTATTTAGGCCCCGCTTCCCGTCCGAAGCTCCGTCAGTCTAAGCCACACTCATCTCGACGTACTTGGTACTTGCTTGGTAGTGTCAACTCACCCCTGGCGTCACCAGGATCGCCCAGTTTCAACACTATTTACAAGTGCAGTCTATACGTAGTAATTTTCAGCTTATCTATCTCACTTGTTACGTCCAGGTCCCTTCTCTTAATCTGTCTCATCTTGTTTCCTTTATTAGACTGAAGATGAGCAGCATCGGCAACAACCAAATTGTCGCATCTAGAGACGATGTCACTATTCCTTGTTTTCATTCGACCGTAGGTTTCGTCAAGAATTTGGTCTCAAGCTACTGGCCCCATAATGCCGATGACAATTTGCAGCCAAGTTCTATAAATAAATGTATTCATGAATATCGAAAGAGTACTCTGTACGGAGTAAGGATCAGGTACTCAAAGAACCGTCAAATCGGCTGCATTAGTACCTAATCTACGAATGTTCTCCTTGCTCAAGCCTCGTGATGGGCTACGCTACCAATCTCAACTATGCTATCTAAGCCTCTCCAGTTACCGGCCATGATAATGCAGCATTAGATCTGAAAGCTCTATATTTGCAAGATGTTCTTACTCACTGGTCCTACAAGCCAAGACTCAGCCCCTTCCTCTCTAGTGTTCATGAGCGAGCGGGAGTAAGGAGAATTGGCACCATTTCGGATCAGTTTGATGGCCCTGATCGTGCGAGATTATTGTCATTCCGTTACTCTCGCTTTTGATAAAATGCAATTATTAATACCCGTCGTACCAAAAAGGATCCATATAAGAAATAAGAACTAAATACTAAATATAGTTAGTGCAAATCGAAGAATGGAACGACCTCTGATAAAAAAGGATGTCTTGAACTCCATATGTCTTGGCAATCCTCAGAACCTTGCAGGCGACCTCGGGGCATTGTTCTACGTGCCTACCTTAGTAGATGCTCCATTGGACCCTTATTCTTGGCTTCTCTTTGATAGGAATATCCTTGGCCAGTCCCGATTTAATCAAGCTCAGCACTACCGTATCGCTCCTTGCGTTGAACACTCCCGTCACATTTGGCATTGTCTTGCAAGCAGTAAAAAAGCAGGCATTAAGATCTATCCCAGTTTCTAAATTCAACATTTACTAGGTATGCTTCACAAAATCGATCTTGTTGCCAAGCCATGTCCCCACCAGTGTGGCTCGGTTGCCTCCAAGACACTACTAAGAACTTAAGCTAGTCCATCAGGTATGGAGTGCTGTGGCCTTGTTTTGACTTCATCTCTTGACTAATAAAGGGGAGCGGGTAGCAGTAATTGTCGACAACTTCTCTTTCATTCAACGTTCTCTAGAAAACAGCTTCCAAACTTCGACACACTTCGGCTTTGGTTCAACTCAACATCCTTTAATCAACAAAAAGACAGACCCAATTTGTCTTGTCAACCAACTGAACTTCAAGTGCTCAAACCGCTACAAACACCGTCAGACACGCTTCTCTTCATCGTCCTCCAATTCCTCTTGAAGACTTCACAGTTAGACCACGAATAAGCGATCGTTTGCAACTGCATCATCCCAAACCTTTGAGGTGTAATCGGTCGGTACCTGCTTACCCTGACGTAGGCGAAAAGTCATTGCATGGTGCATCAGAACAATTTCCGCTTGTCTGGCTCTGGTTATTGCCACGTTGAGGCGTTGTGCCTCGTCCATGAAGCCGGGCTTCGTGGTTCTCACCATATCAAGGAAAACCACATCTGCCTGGTTGCCTTGAGCTTTGTCTACCGTCAAGACTTCTGTCCTCTCCTGCCACTCAGCTGGCCAACCCTTGACCGCGTGTGCATACTGACGCATGGAGACACTATATGGTGTCTGGATCATCACACGTCCGGGCTTGCTGTCCGTGATGGCTCGGAATGCCGGGTCCTGCAAAAGCTTTTTAACTTCAGCCAAGACCCAACGATGATTCACAGGGTTCCAGAAACTGTGACAATGGTTTTCCTCTTTGCTCGCCGAAAGGGCAACAATAGCCCGGTTCGCATTCAGTCTTTGCCTGTTACCGAGGGCCTCAAGGTGCCGTCTCAGGTAGCTAACCGTTTCCGGGAACTGCCTTGATGATGGGTAGTCAGAGGACATTTTTCCGCCATAGAAGAGCTCCGACGGCAGCTTGTGCAAGTTTCCATGCGCTCGCTTGTTGATCAGCAATGAAGAGTTGATTGCCCCCAGTCTATTAGCCCTTTCCATGAGACTAACACGCAGCTGCTCAGAATATGGATTCACCTCAAGCCCTTTCTTCAGGGCATCGCGTGGATCGCCGCTCTTCACGAAAGGTCGAGTCTGTTTGACATCACCTGTGAAAATCCAAGCAATTGGCTCGAAGAAGGCGATAGGTATAAGCGTCGTCAGCTCTCTAGCGTGGGGTGCTTCATCCATGAAGATGACATCTGGCTTAAAAAGCTTAGCGAAGCCGCCATATGCGGCCACTGGCGTCGTGGCTATGAAATCTGTCTGCTTCAAAACCGCGGTGTACAGTTTTGTTATCTCGTTCCGCAAGCATTTCCAGTCGTCGTGGTGCAAGACTTCCTTGGCCTCCATTCGCGAGAGCACCTTCTTGAGCGCCACAAAACCACCATGTTTGTGCTTTTCATAGTACTCCCAGGCAGCTTCATCCAGGGTTGGCGCCTTATTAGGGTTTCTTCTGGTATTCAGAGTCTTTGCGATATTTGCAGTTGTCAAAAACTTTCTCGTAAAGTCTGTTTGTTGGTCAAAGTCTTGTGCCTGATTCTTGCCCAGTCTCTCGCTGTTCTTCATTTCGTAAGGCCAACCGTGCATTCGAATAATGCGAAGATGAAGGCCACACTCCTTCGCCAAGCTCCAGTAGCGGTCCGCAGCATCATCGACAGTTTTGTTGAGGTCAACGAGAAATAGAATGGGGTTATAACGTCTCTTCGCACCTGGACGACGCACTGACTGAATCAGGGCAGAAACGACCATGTTCCATTCTGTCTTACCCGCACCGGGACATCCATTCACAAAATAGAGGCCGTTAGGGATAGCCTTTAGTCCCTGAAATGCCGCCACATGATCCTTATTGAAGGATCGGAATCGTCGTAGTATGCTCCTCCGAACCCTATGGTCAGGGTGGTGTGGGTTCTTGAGATGCGGGAATATGTCGTGGAGATTAACAATAGCCGTATTTGGTCGCTTGAATTCAAGTATTGTCTCAAAAGCGGCCTTACACTTTGGGCTGACCTGTCGACTCTCAACTTGGCAACCTCCAGTTAGGCGATGTAGTGCGGCTAGTTCGGCCTCGTAAGTGTTTGAAAACGTATCCCATGTGATGAAGATATGCTTTTGACACGTTGGATCTAAGGTTATATGTTGAAAATCATCGAGTGTTGCGGCTGTCTTCATATGGTCCATCAGCTCGATGATCATTTGATCACCTTCATCATTCTTCAAAGCACGTGGCACCTGGACGTTGAAGGCTGCACATTTCACGACTTCTGGGCCGACGATGGTCTCCATATCCTCGTAAGGGTTTTTCACGCGTGTTGCTGATAAATTGACGAGAGAATAAGTTTTGTTCGAAAGATTTATTCTTTCTTCGAACTCGATGCGGAAGTTGTCGGTGAGCGCGGGGAAAATGACTTCTTCGCATTGTTTGGGGACCGGGACAAGAAGGAGCCAGGTCGTGGTGAAAGAATTGGCCACGGAATCAATTTGGGCTATGGGCCAGGCCTTAAAAGGGGTTCGAAGATCATTAAACCGTTTTAATATGGTCTCCTCGTTCCGTTGCTCGATTATAGTACCATTCTCGTGTCTATTCACATACTCGCTCACAGACAGGGCGTACAATGGTTCCAGTGGCTTCTAGGAGCTCAATGTCAGTGACATATTTCACAGGTCTGGAATGCCAAAACTCACATTTCTAAACATAGGGGCACTGCCTCTAACAGGGGCCGATACAGGAGAAGCAGGTGATGCCATGTCGGAAGAATGGCGACGAGCCGCAATACCAGCGAGCCTCAAAGACTTATCAAAGAATCGAACGAAGAAGTTGATGATAGAAAAACAAGTGTGGAAGTGTAACTCGGAGAAAATGGTCCCCTCTGGCCAATTTTAGGCAGAAGCTTGTAAGGAAGGATGAAGAAGTGAAGGAGGGAAGCAGGGAAGCAGGGAAGGAAGGGTGAAGCAAAGAAGAGGGAAGGAGGAGAAGCGTTTGCACTCACCGTTTGGAATTATAAAAAGGTGCTCATGCAGGCACCCGACGCGCTTTGAATCACTGCGCGCCAGCTGTGAATCACTGTCAAAAGTTGGAAGGGTTTCTGAGTGCAAAGAGAGAGAAGGCAGTGGCAGAAGGTGTTAGTTCGATTGGCTCTCTCTTACAAAGGGTATCTCAGACCCCAAAGCGTTTGTGCCAAGTAAAGTACCTAGGTAATCAAACACTGGTATTCGTGACGGCTACCTTAAGAGATAAGGTAGGTCTAGTAGGTAAGGTGCTATAGGTACTAGATATCTATGGATCTACAGCTCGAACAGAACAGTTATCTACCACATCGTGCCCTTTCCAAGGAGGAAAACTGTCATTCAGTTTCCAGGCTGCTACAATACCAGGCCAGTAACAACTAATCTCGTTGTCCGCAACATGTTTGTCTTGATAAAGCCTGCTCAGGAGCTAGGTCAAGTCAATCACCATGTCCTCGACTGCCCATGGGTCTCTGCCGCGTCGATGTTGTTGTATATCGAAAGTTTCAACAATATTTCCGTCCATCATATCCGGAGAGTGGTATGGCCTATCCTCAGAATTATCTGTAAGATTGGCTGCTGTATCGGAATCATCCTCAATGAGGATGGCTTCCTGGTTGTTGGTGAATGGCTTCATGCGGTCTTCGTTCAAGAGCCATTGTTCTAAGTGCTTGTAGAGAACACGGACCGTGTTTGGGGGAAAGGCGTTTCCAATCTGCCGTTTGATGGATGTTTTAGTACCGAGGAACTGATGCGACTTCGGAAATCCCTGCAAGCTTGCATACTCTCTAAGAGTGAGCTTTCGTGAGCCGTCAGGGTGGTAAAAATCACTTCCGCCAGTGGTGATGGTCCCTGCCAGGCGCTCTGGGTCATATGGCGCTCTTGGTGGATCGAAATAATGGACATTATCAAGGTCATGAAGATCGTCTCCTGCGCGGATGCCCCTTAGCGCCTTTCCGATGCTATTGTAGGGCAGCAGTCCGTTGCCGCCCTCCTGACTGTGTGTAGCCTGGGGGAAGGTTGGAAGTCTCTCTCCAGGTGCAGCGGCAATGATGATTAGGCGTCTCCGGTCTTGAGCTGCTCCCCACGTGCAGAGCCTTATGACTCTCCAGCGTATGGAGTAGCCATGCTGTGTGAAGTCCCCGAGGAAACCATTGAAGTACTCCTCGTGCCGGTCATGCGTAAGCCCGAATGTTTGTTCCACAGTGATGATACGGGGACGCAACTTCTTGAGCAGTTGATTGCAGCCATATAACGCAAAGATATTTGTATCATCGTGTTCTGATGCGTGCGTGTGTGCTGGCGAAAAGAATTGACAGGGTGGAGAAAAGTGCAGAACATCAACTCGTAAATGGCTCGTCTGCGCGCTGGATAGAAATTGGTCCAGGGACATCTTGAATAGTTCGGTTTCAGGGAAATTTGCTTGGTAGGTATCCCAAACCTCTGGTGCTTTATCCAACCCATATCGGACTTTGAAACCAGCCATGAGGGCTCCTCGCGATACTCCGCCCGCACCGGAACAAGAGTCAAATATGGTGTACTGTTGACCGTGGCTTCGATCTTCTTCGTTGGGCCGCTCAGACTCCAGGTCGATAAGGTGGCCGCCTGACAAAGGGTTCCATGAGCCTCCTTTGGCGGTCGTTCCTCTCCATCTGTTGCGGAGTATCTCGTTGGAAATTCTATATTCTCTCCGTGAGACTTCACTGGAGTCAATACGAACAACAGATTCTTCAACCTGCTTCCGACGGCTTCCTTGTCCAGCATAATGAACCTCCAGCTTCTAGCGGCAGGTCAAGTGTGAGGACTGCACATTCGGTCGGCCCCTTTCTGCGGGATATTGTGGATTGAAGACAGACCGGTTGAAATTGGGGTACTTCGTGTTGGTTATCAGCAGTGTATGCATTTTAACCACTTGTGATGTACTGATGTCTGTTACTTCTTCGTTGTTTGTTTCATCATCCTGGCATATCAACATGCAGACTTCGTTTGGCTTTTTGGGAAGCTTTGCTAAAGCTGAACGGTTTCTCAGAAAGGGTGTGCCGCGGATTTTGACCGCATTTGTAGACCGGCATCGAACCAGAATTTTGACCAGAATAAACTCGATAAGATATTTTCCGGAAAAGAATGGGCGTACCTCAAGGAAGGAATCTGCTTGTATAGTCGTATTCAATAGCCTTATTGCCTTGAGCTCAAGTTCATCCTTTTCAAGAAGACGGGCTGGGGTACTTGAGCAACTGCTAATATCCTCATCTCCAATTGTGTAGGATGAGAGGCGCCTTCGACGACCAAAAGTCCCACGATATTCTTCAGAAAGAAATAGAACGTCATCCGTCCCTTGATGCGCCTCAAGGTCGATTCTTTCTATAGGCATGGTTGAGGATCGACCTGAGCCTAGCGATCAAAAAGATTGTCTGCGTCGCTGCATTAGTTCACTGTGACTCACAATATAGTAAAGAAAGGATTATTATTGCATACCCCGAGCACACAAGGCAGTTGTTGCCTTGGCTTAGTGAATAGCGAGTGAAAAAGCGATGGTTGGTTGCAGGAGAGAGAGCGAGAGAAGCATTGTATTGTGTCAGAAGCGGTTAGGTCCTCAAGCTTAGGTGAATTCCTTGGTATCTGGGGCAACATATATCTTTCTCTGAGAATATTTGGTCCGTGCAACATGACCTACGAGTCGTTTGTCCCGTCAAAGCTCCTATTCGTCTTGAAACCCTGATATAAGTACTATCAACCAGCTGATTTATTTTGAAACAGTAGTTATATTCCTGTGACCTGTATCGTATTCTCATAACACTTATACTACAGCCCTATTATAAGCCTTGGTATATATGCTTCCTTTTGCGTCATCGCATCAGTGTCGCAGCCGCTGTCTTTCACCTGCACTTGTGTGCATATAGGGGCCTATCCGCTCTATCTTTCCATTTTGTTACACCAAGACATAGCTCACCAGCGTCATATAGAATCAATAGATCTTGTTGCTTGGTCGAAGCTCTTAAATTGGTGTTCCAGTCCCCCAGTGTTCACTATTTGGGCAGTGTACATCACATATGGACCGCACCAGATCTGCTGACTACCTACGTTATCAATCCGAGAGCATGCATACCACATCTATATTGGCTATCAAATGAGGACAACTGGCCTTAGTAGCTCCAGTATATGTTCAATAGCTTCCGATGATAGATCCAGTGTCTAACGGGTTCGTGCTTCTAAGGTGTTGTAGGGCAGTGAAAGGCGTTTGAATGTGATGAATGAGTTCAACACCGTTCAGACAGAGCTCCAAAACATGTATGGATTCATGAATGTCTCTGGGGACTGTTCCGCTAGGCCATTTGCTGAGCTCTATTGGGGACATCATCCGTCTAGCTGTCTGATATTGGAACTTGCTGGAAGCATCTCATTCACTAAAGTTAGAGTGTTACTAAGCCTGATTTGGTATGATGGAAGTCGGGGTAGTAATAATTTGTGATCCCCCCAAAAAATAAAGGAAATGGGACTGTACAAGAGCAAATTGGGAGAACATACCTGGTAACAAGTGCGTGTTTGTGTGTTCCTGGTGCTCCTTGATGCTATTTCAAGAGTGGATGACACAGGGTAAGTAAGGTACAGGTAACCTCCACTACGAATCCATATAGTAGTCAGGCCTAGGTGGCTAGGCAGGCAGGTAGGGTGCATTAGTACCTAAGGTAGTTCAGTGGATCTCGGCAAAGCAACGATTTGCAGTGTGGAGATTGACCCCTGCGATCCTGGTGTCGACTGTTGAGGTCATTGATACGATCAACTATAAGTACTCCCACAACTGATCAAACACTTACCACGACCAGAACAAAAATGAGCACGCTGCTGATATAGAACATCCAAGAACATCCCGAGCTCGCCTGCTCTTATGGAATGAAAAGTTATTTGCTATTTGCCGTCAAGTTTTGGACAACCCTGCACCCGTGCCTGAGCCTAGCTACATCATCTCCAATCTTTCGTCGCTTCCACACTTCCACATCTTCTGCACAAGTCGAGATGGCTGCTCGAACTTTACGTAAACGTAAGGTTGTTAGTAGAGAGGAGATGCCACTAAAGAAAATGAAGACCGGGAGGAAGAACAAGCACCAGGTGGAAGATGAGTGTTTGGATGACCTTCCGCACAATCTGGGACCAGCTCGTGCTCCCCAGAAGGATATCGAAACGATTCCTACACCCCCGGAAGATTTGAAAGAAACACAGGATTCGGAGAAAAGTGCCAAAGTCGAAGAGGTCTCGCCTGGGGCCAAATCTGAGATGAAAGCCACGAAGCAAGGCTCGACGCAGGCCACGGAATCGGCAAGCCGAAGATCCCTTCGCCCAAGGAAAACAACATCAAAATCTTCATACTTCGAATCTGATGACGAGAAAATAACCAAACCTCAAGTCAAGCTTTCATCCGTAAAGAAGGAGGTCAAGGATGAGGATCTCCAGATGGCAATGGAAGCACCAGTCCGGAAAACGGTCAAAAAGACGAAGGATAACCCGTATGGACTTACTCCTGGCTTGACGCCCTTTCCAGAGTGGAACGCCCCATCAGCAGAAGAATGTGAAGTGGTCTATCGTCGACTGGCAAAAATACATGGAGAAGCCAAAGCCCCAGAGAAGATACCAGCACCATCTCTGGAAGTCTCGGGCTGCGGAGAGGTACCGTCTGTTCTGGATGCCTTGATTCGCACCCGCTTGAGCGCGAACACTTCCAACCGCAACTCAAGTGCAGCATTCAGGGGGCTCGTGACCACATTCGGCACTATCGACAAAGGTATTGGGAAAGGTAGCGTTGACTGGAACAAGGTCAGAATCGCTCCGTTGCCCACCATCGTTGAATCAATCAAGACAGGTGGCTTGGCTCAGGTCAAGGGTAAAGACATCAAGGCAATCCTGGAGTTAGTCCATGAAGAGAACACCAAACGTCGAGAGGCATTTATGCAAGAGAAGAAAGATGGGAACTTATCTGGTATTGCCGGAGCGGACAACAAAACTCAAGGTCAAAAAGATCTTGAAATCCTGAAGACAGACCAGGATATTCTTTCCCTAGACCATATACATGGTATGGCTCCCGATGAAGCCATGCAGACACTCACTAAATTCCCTGGTATTGGCGTCAAGACAGCATCTTGTGTCATTCTCTTCTGTCTCCAACAACCTAGCTTCGCAGTCGACACCCACGTTCACCGCATCAGTGGATGGTTGAAATGGATACCACCCAAAGCCACTCGAGATCAAACATTTAGTCATCTGGAGGTGCGCATCCCCGATCATCTGAAGTATGGATTGCACAAGCTGTTCGTCCAACACGGACGAAATTGTATCCGCTGTAGAGCAAACACAAGCGAGGGGAGCGAAGAATGGAATAAATCAAAGTGCCCTCTGGATGGGCTGATGGAGCGAACGGGGAAGAGACAGCATGGAGGGAAAGCAGGATTGAAGAAGCAGCTGAAGGAAGAGGACAGTGATTAAGTGCCTGTTGTTAGATAATTGGGGGCTGTTTTTGTTAAATAAGTTGCACCTCTGAGCATTTCGTGCAACTCTGTTTCTTACACTTGCAATTCATGATCCTGCCTGTGTCCTATTACAAGCCACTTCAGCAGCAACCATCCATTGGATTGGATTTCACCCAAATTATACATCAGTGGCTTAGGTGCCTTGTCAGCCAGCGACGAACGGCCCGCTATTTCTCATTAAACCCCCTGCAGAAAACGCGGCAACCCCAGCGCGTCAAAGCCCGGCCAGTTTCTGAACTACCTTAGTAGGTACCGTCACAACTATTTTCCTATCCTGATCTTCTTCTTCCATATTGCTCCGTGGGCTCATTGCCTTGCTGTAATACAGGCTCCGATAGGATATCAAGGGACTCCATACATTCTCTGCGGCTCAGACTCTCATTCGCAAAACTCTTTCATCTCCTAGGGTTGCCCCGCAAACCATCAGACACTTCCATACGGAACGGGTTGTTTGATTTTGAAGCCAGAGTGCCCTAGCAACGATCCCTCAACTCAACTTCGAATTTTCGACCACCACCACCACCACCACCACCAACCAACCAACCAACCAGCCTTGAACCCGTTGCGACAGGCTTGAAGATATCATTCTATTCGTCGAATACGATCCTCGCTTGACTTGACAGTAATTTGTCGTAGCCTCATGACAACCCGACCTCCTATAGCACCCCCGAACCCTTCGTTTTAGGCACGATCCAAAGAGATGCGCCAACGTACCTGCGAACCCTACAATGGATCTTCATGAGCAACTCAGCCAATGGTACGAGAAGATTCAACGCTTCGACGAGGAATGCCATCTTCTGTGTCCACGCATCAACGACGAGGATAATGAAAACTACAAACTTGTGAACGACCCCGACTCATCGATTACGCAAGAAGAAAAGAATTGTCGGATAAAGGCAGGAAAGGAGCGACTCGAAGTCACATACTGGAATTGCCTGATTTTCGGCTTCGATCAATCAAGTCAAGGGAAATGGGGAGAGCAGCTCAGCGAGAGGCTTAACGGTTGCTTAAAGCATTGCGCTGATTGTGTCTATAATTGGCACATGCAACGCAGAGAACTTTTGCAGCAATTCCAAGAACGATGGAATGAAGAAGTTGTAGTCGATATTCGGTCGATGTTGGAGCAGAGAGATGTTGAACGAATCGACCTAAGCCTCCAATGGGCCAAGGAGTTTATCGAGAAGATCATTTCAGAAGGCTCTACTTTCAAGAAATCTCAACTCGGTGAGCATCTACCCGAGGTCCACATCTCTATATACGAGGCACTATGCTGCATGCCGTATATGGAGGATGCAGATCGAAGGATGACCTTTCAGTATGTTTTCCAGCGACTTCAAGGCAAAAGTGGCCTCAAACTTGGGACCAAGGAGCCTTTGCCTGGAATGACCTACTTTATCTTTGATCTCAAAAACCAGGATCGCCGGAAATGGGCGACAGACAACTATCGAAACCTTGACAGCAATAGTATGACATTGGAACAGTTTGACTGGGCTGTCAGCAGCGGTCTGACAAGGGCCATTGAGGACATTTCTAAAAGAGAGGCTTCAGCTGTGGACTCATGGCCTGAAATGGCGCAATTCTGGGAGGGATTCAACGAAATTCTAAGGACCTTGACTGCGGACGTCATTCTGCAGCGGCTAAGGAATCTTGAACTGAGCGGCACAATCAGTCACATCTACGACCTTCTGTTTCGTCATATCCAGTATTGCCCTGCAGAGAGTGTCTTGGTGATGACCATCACAATCCTCACAAACTTTTTAAAGAAGGCACCTAGGGCTTTTTGGGATGTTATCGGCGATGCCCGGCCAAATGTTATCGCTGATTTAATCTTTGCGAGTCCCGGATACAAGAGTCTCCTTCGTCAATCTCTAGAAGACTGCTGGACTGGCTACGATGGTAGCATTTCCCGTGGCCCCTTTCCTACGTCTTGGATTGATCCATGGCTGCAGTCAGTCGGCCGCGATCGCAGATATAACGCTTGCGAGATCTTAATGCACACTCTTTTCGAATCACTTGCGAAAGACGAAACTATAGGGGAACCGGGCCGTGCGGCGTGTATTCGAGCCGGATTTGATGCTTTGCAGCTTACCATATCGACCTTTGTCGACCCAGAGACGAAGATTGGTGCAGGAACCACTCATCTCTACGCATGTTGTGCGTTCAACCTCGTTATGAAGTACAAAGGCATCATTCTCCGGAACTTGCGTGCCCCTGGCGATGAAAGAGAAGGCTGGGTCACCTTTCAAGTAGCCAATGCAGCTAAAAAGGCCATGCAAGCTGCCATGAAGCTTGATATGAAAGCCTTTGCGGAGGAGTATATAGCTTGCCTAGAGGGCAGCCAGCTGCAATCCGCTGTCACTAGGGACTCGAAGGCTTTCTGGCAAGGCATTATTGAGATGTTCGATTTGTCAACCGAGCAGGTCAATCTTGCGAGAGATATTGCCTTGTCGTTAGAGCCCTTGATTGGTGTGGAACAGATCAGGGCCTTGAAGAGTGACGATAAACTGAGTGATTCAAGCAAGAACTTCAACAGGTCTCTTGCTGCAACAGTGGACATCCTTGGGAATCTTCTAGGTCGAATGTCCGAAATAGACGCTGCCACAGACCTGAATACCTTCTTTGACGACCGCCTGGCTTTCCAAGGTACTATTACACTCTCTACCCATGGAGAGGCGGGACTTGCTGAAGCAGCTGCCGAGCTGCTGAAGAGCTGGACCGGAGAGTATTCCAAGAGCGGCGCCTTCGAGCAAATGTCACAGCTGCACCCTGAGCAGACACTCTCCTCCATAGTATGGGCCCTAGAGCGAGTTCTGAAACCTCCATATCCCTGGGGTCCTATCAGGCCCATGCTAAATATGAGTCGAGATATTCTCCGTGGTTTGACTGACCCCATGTCCGGAGTCTTGCGAGTCAAGACCCTTGAGCCTATGTCGGCTGCGAAGGTCTTGCGTTGGTGGAGCGAACAGTGGCGTTTCGTCTCTACCGCGTGCAGAAACATTGAGGGATGGTCTCGGTACATTCAGAACGCCGTCATGACAGAATTCTGCCGAGAAATCATGGAACTTGCTGAAGCACTCGTCGCTGAGGATGGTCTCATCACATCAGCGATTTCCAAGGCTTTGAACAAAAGTGAAAAGGATACTATGTCGCAAATTCTTATCCCTGCAAAGCAACACTTTGGTGGAATGGAGAACATGATCCGTCTGAAGGACAAGTGGCTCGTTGATGTCACAGTCAGAGTCTTGTGCAAGATTCTGACCCGACTTCGAGAAAACAACCATGAGATCAACCCTGCCTCGCGCAAGCTTATCACTGATGCTTGCCTACCTACAAATGTCCCGGGCAAGTTTGTCAGGTCAACCAACATGACTGACCAACAGCGAGCAGAACTTCTTCAAGCCCTTGGACAAACAGATGATGAAATTCAAATCTACCAGCTCGGTATTGCGCAGACACCATTAGCACAGAGACCCAAAGATGGGATCAAGAAACAAAGCAAACTTGACGCTTGGTCTAAGTCTGGCACATCATCCAGCAGTACAACCACGATAGCATCATCAAGATCTAATCGCGATGACGTGCTCGATCTCAGCAGATCTATAGACAGCCCCATCCTTAGGCAGCTGGAGGCCAAGAAAGTTAAGGATCAGGCAAAGGCCAAAACAAAGGCACAAGCTATGATCAAGCCTAGAACCCAGGTTGCCCCTGATAAGATCGCGGCGATCAAGGAAGCCAGACAAAAGGCCAAACTTGAAAAGGACAAGCGCGATGCTGCGGTCATAGCGAACGCCAGAGCTCTTAGAGGAGAAACTGTCCCTGGTGAGGGTTCTGGCTTGCTTAGTCTCGGCCTCATCGGCAAGGATCACGGCCGAAGTGAGATAATGGTAAACAGTTCCGAAGAAGAATCTGATGAAGAGGAAGAGGTATCAGATGCCGATAACGAACTAGCTGCCCTTAGCACAGGAGGCCAGACAGCTTTGGAAGAAGCCAACAGGCGGCGCATGGCAAAGGCTTTGCAAGACAAAATGCGTAGACCAGTGAAGAAGGTTAGACAGCAGCGCTCAGTCAAGGATAGGAGAGCCAGAGTCATCCCTCCCATGGATAGGTTACACAACACAGTGCTAGCCTGGGACATTTTCCATGGTGGTAACGATCCCCCTAATGGTCCAGCAGCTTCAGAAGTTGCCACCAAGTATTCTGAGCCCAGAACGTACCAGGATACATTTTTCCCCTTGCTTGCCTCAGAAGCTTGGCGCTCTTTTGTCACAGCCAAGGATGAGCTCACGTCTCAGCCATTCGGCATGAAGATTGCAAGCCGTGCGAGCGTCGACAGCTACCTGGAGGCG
Source organism: Fusarium sacchari (assembly GCA_017165645.1). Classification (NCBI taxonomy): domain Eukaryota; kingdom Fungi; phylum Ascomycota; class Sordariomycetes; order Hypocreales; family Nectriaceae; genus Fusarium; species Fusarium sacchari. Next base: position 1,846,028 of record JADANP010000006.1, read on the forward strand.
ACCTTCACGATGCCAGTAGTCCAAAGCAGAGAGCGCGGTGTTTCTGAAGGCGACATTCTTCTCGTCTCGGAATCGGAACAACCCTTGATCGATCAGACAGCTCGACATTGTTTGGCTAGGGTTCACCGCATCACCTACAAAAAGGAGCTGATCGAGATCACATATCGTGTGGCTTCCCGAAACAATCCCATGACACAGGTGTTGACCCCCAATGTTAGCGTCTTCGGCGTGAAGATCACCAACATGACAACAATCGAGCGAGAATTTGCTGCGCTGGAGAGCCTGCCGTATTATGATCTGATGGACGAAATCCTGAATGCTGAACCGTCTCCTATTCTGCAATATGGAGATGAGAAGATAAGCAACTGTATGAACAATTATGCTCTAAACCGAGGACAGGCTATGGCGGTTCTAGGCGCTCACGACAATGATGGTTTCACGCTTATTCAGGGGTAAGTCTCTCGGTCTTGGTCATGACGAAGCTAATATAAGCAGCCCTCCTGGTACTGGAAAAACGAAAACCATCGTGGCCATGGTTGGAACCTTGCTCTCTGAGCAATTGAGTCAATCAGGCAATCAAGGCATTCCAATGGGAGTACCTCTGCGACCGAACGGTGCACCAGGGGCACCCAAACAAAGCCGTTCAAAAAAGCTTCTTGTTTGTGCACCCAGTAACGCCGCCGTAGACGAGTTGGTGTTACGTCTGAAGGCTGGTGTCAAAACGATCTCGGGGAAAACCAAGAATATCAACGTGCTGCGACTCGGCCGGAGTGATGCCATTAATGCAGCTGTAAGGGACGTCACCCTAGATGAGCTTGTGAAGGCCCGCATGGAGGGTGATCAGACCAAGGACAAAGCCAAAGCCGACCGTGACCAACTCCACGAGAATGCCGGGAAGGTAAAGGAAGAGCTGGGAAAACTGCGTCCCCAGCTGGAAGCAGCAAAGCTCATGGACGATCGAACCCTCTACAACAAGCTATCTCGTGAATTCGACGAACTGAAGCGACGCCAAATGTCCTATGGAAAGCAAATCGATGCCGACAAGAGTAGCGGCAACTCTGTAGCTCGAGAGATGGAAATGCGGCGCCGCCAAGTCCAGCAAGAGATCCTCAATAGCGCTCAGGTCCTATGCGCTACTTTGAGTGGCAGTGGTCACGAAATGTTTCGAAACCTGGAGGATGTAGAGTTCGAAACAGTCATCATTGACGAAGCCGCTCAGTGCGTTGAGTTAAGTGCCTTGATTCCACTGAAATACGGCTGCTACAAATGTATCCTCGTTGGAGATCCTAAACAGCTTCCCCCCACAGTTCTGTCACAGTCAGCAGCAAAGTTCGGTTATGATCAAAGTCTGTTCGTCCGAATGCAGCAAAACCACCCACAATCGGTGCATTTGCTGGACATGCAATACCGTATGCATCCTGAGATCAGCCTGTTCCCCAGCCGCGAGTTCTACGAAGGACAACTCGCTGACGGACAGAACATGCATGAGCTCAGGCAACAGCCGTGGCACCAGAGCACACTACTTGGTCCCTATCGATTCTTCGATGTCCAGGGTGTCCAGGAGAGGGGCCACAAGGGCCAGTCACTGGTCAATACCAAGGAGTTGGATGTTGCTATGCAGATGTATGATCGCTTCAGTAACGAGTACCGCGAATGCGACTTGACTGGCAAGATCGGTATCATCACTCCTTACAAAGCTCAACTTTATGAGTTAAGAAACCGCTTCCGTTCGCGATATGGCGAGAACATCACGAGCATAATCGAGTTCAACACGACCGATGCTTTCCAGGGTCGCGAATGTGAGATCATCATCTTCTCTTGTGTTCGTGCCAGTTCTACTGGTGGTATCGGTTTCATGACTGATATCCGACGTATGAACGTCGGTCTGACTCGTGCTAAATCATCGCTGTGGATTCTTGGTGACTCCAGAGCGCTTGTTCAGGGCGAATTTTGGCGAAAACTTATTGAGGATGCCCAGGCCAGAGATCGCTACACTAATGGCGACGTGTTGTCTATGTTTAGGAAGCCCCTCGAAAAGGCAAAGCCGGGCGCTTACCTTCCCCCCCCACCCCGAGCTCCAGACCGTGATGTTCCAATGCGAGATGCTTCTTTGGGAGCGTCGTCATTGTCCTCATCTCGTCCAAACTCACCAAAGGTTGAGGGAGCTCAGCAGCCAACGGCTCCTGCAACTCACATACCAGGCATTGTAGGAGGTGAACTGGCTGGAGTTCTGCCACGGTCCGCTGGGCCTCCTGTTATTCATACCTCGTCAAGCAAGCCTCCAGGAGAAGCACGAAAGCGGCCTCATGACGGACCGGATTCAAATCAGCCAGTTCCTAAAAGGGTATGCCCACAAACAAAACAAATGCCGAGAAAAAGGTTTTGTAAGCTAACAATCAAACAGATAGCAAGTGACAAGGCTCGGGGCGGTGGACTCATGGGCAAGTTTGGGAACAAGTCGCACCGGCCGCCCAAGGCTCCCACCGACCCTTCGGCAATGTCAGTAATGGGTCTGGCGCCACCTGAGAGACCGCCTGCAGCAGCGCCGACTGGTCCCTCATCATCAAGCAGACCCCAAGCCCCAACAGGGCCCAGAATTCCGACGGGACCTTCAAATCCGGGACCCCAATATAGCAACAACCAGGTGTGTTTAAAATCATGAGTTCCATGAGATGCTTTGCTTATACTTTCCACAGCAACGACGCCCACCTCAACCGCCTTCTTCTCGCAAGAAAGGGAAGCCCAATCTCTTTGTCCCAAAGAAGCGCTAAATTTCATGGCAAGACGAGACTCTGTATAGCAAGCATAGAGGATGATACACAGTAGATAGCATTTCTGGGCGTTGGGTGCATTATTTCATTTGTACATGGCATCCACGAACAGGGCATAAGGGGCAGCGAAACTTTTGCTCCGGAGGACTAGACATTTCCCAACATGCCTCAATCCTGGCATCAGTCAGAAGATACGGTAGGCTGGCATACATCATACATGCGTGGACTGCCCACGGTGATATGCAAGGGGGCATCAGGCCCCCTTCTGTGGTGGTCGGATGGAGAACTGAATTATTAAGTATTAAACCTGACCAGCCTGGACGATTCTGAGGCCAGCTGTTAAGGTAGAGACGCTCAACGAGAACCACGGGGACTCCCGTCAACACCGTGACATGATGATAACGGAGCACTGTATCATTTCCACCATCTCGTCGTCCACAGTTGAGGTTGATTGCGTCACGTGATGCTGTTGAAACAATGTGAATGGAGGAGATGGGCAGTGCATGTTTGCGCTGAGCATGGGTCATCTCGCCTAACCGTCCGGTAGTGAGGACGATCATCAGTGGACAGGGATCGTGTCATTTCAAGAGATAGGGAGTACGACAAGGGACCCTGGTGACGAATGAAGTCAGGTAATGTCCGATCCCGGTTAAGTTCCCACGGGCAATGTAGTTAGACGCGGCAACTTGTGCATACATACACAATCACAAGTGACAAAAAAAGGTGGTTGTGCTATGATGTAAAGCCAAATGGCGATGGAGGCATTATTGACGACAGTGGGCTTTTGGCTTTTCCAAAGAGGGTCAATTCGGCTCAGCTTATATCAATGCCAAGACAAGAGAGAGTAGGAGATGACGCTAGACTCTAGAGATAACACTCAGTCAGGCACACACATCATATCATCTAGGTCTGGTAGGTCTGGCCCCGGATAACAGCTGGTAACTTGGCACAGTGATGACACTAGCGGTCTCCTGCAGAGGAGATCAGCAGTGGCGCTCGGAAGGGCTTTTGGCGGTTGAGCAACGACGACGCGGTATTGGTGATTGGGCAAGTTTGTAACGACCTGAAGGCAGAGCCCTGTGAGCTGAAAAGAGATGGCCACCATCCTATCGGGGTTGAGTGAAATGTTGGAACAGGGAGCTACTCCCTCAATATTGGATTTCAGAAGACTCTTGACTCTTGTACGGAGCAAGAATAGACTATCCAGAGAGCCAAGCAAGTTCATCCTAAATTTTTCAAAAGTATTCTTGGCATACAAGATCAGATTGAGGATGAAGTCTTGAGTTGTGCCATCTCCTGACTACCTATTGTATGTACAGTTTGAAGATTGGTGCATACCTACGTAAGTGGTTCAGCAAGTCGCCAAGTCTAGGACAAAACAATGCGAACATGGCTTGGGATTCCAGCTGATGTTTGGTTCATATTGGATACCTCTACCTTCTTGTGAACACCCGAGATACCTGTGAAAAGGTAACACAGCTCACGGTGACGACGACGAGCAACCAGCACAGCTGCAACCACTGACCGATGAGTTTCGGCAACCAATTGCTATGAATTGTGTCTTTACTCTTTTCCAAGGGAAAGGTTTGCGAGCGGCTGGGATTTAAAGATGTGTCCACCAAATGCATGTCTGTACATCACTTGTGGTGGCCGGAAAAGAGACATGCATAATAAAGCGACAACAGAAAAAAAAAGCAAAGAAGAAAAGTGACGAAAACGAAGCTAACCAAGGCCAAGGGTCAGGAAAATGAGATCTCCAGCGCAAATATGACTAGGGATAGCTTGACAAATGAAACTATTTCTACGCCGATCTTGGTTGGCATCCCGAACGACCGGGTTGTCGTGCCGCATCGCGAAAGAGGCATAATTACAGCATCAGAAAGAGACCCAGCAGATAATGGAGATGAGATGAGCTAGAACAAAGGAGCACGATCTCCCTTTTGGTGAATCTGTGCTTCGGAGGCTCTGATTGGGGAATTGGCGAGGACGTTTCCACTCCATCAAATTCAACGGGCATAATTAGCTTTCGGATCCTGAGCTAAGACCAAATAGCGGCACTTGGCCTTGGTGGCGCTCCAGGGTTTTATGGGGGAGTGACGGCATACATGGGATGCAGGACCTCTCTGATGCTCCTGCAGCCTGCAGTCCGTTCTGACGCGGTTGGGAACTACCTAGGGAAGGTCCCTTGGAACTGGGATTGACCAGGTTGAACTGGGCTGAACTGAGGGACCGGCCCCCAGGACATGTACTGTAATTTCTTCTTCTTCTTTTCAACACCATCACTTCTCAATTTTTCCATCTTTGTCACAATCTTGGCCTTGTTTTGTGGCTGTCAACTCAATTAATTACCCGTGTAAGATATACGGGGACACAGACTTAGTACCTACTTACTGCCTCTTAAGTTAGTTAGGTACCTACTATCACAGTTATCACTCGGGTCACCGGTCTGCAACTACCCGCCTCCTAATCTCCTTGCAAGCCTCCAAAAGGGAGGACACGAGAAAACCCCCCGAAAGACAACCAAAGGTGAGACTAATTTAAGAGATCCCTTCGTGTACAAACCATGTCCCCGTGAACACTCAACTGATACATCTACCTAGCTCAGGCCTGTCTTTCATGGATGCAAGTGCATCGTTGCGCAAAAGCGTATAACCCCATCCCATGTTCCGTGTCGTATGTTAAGCTGGCCCGGCATGGCTCAAGTTCTTGGCCTTGATCCTGAGGCCTCTGTCACGTCGGGCAGTGGCGCTTCTTGTCCTCGCACAACAATCCCCTCAGCTCTCACTTCTTCCGTATCTGCATCTACTGTCCCTAAAACAAATCGGCATTCGTATCTGCAAAGGCCAGGCTCTCAAACCCAAGCTCAAGCACGTACCCGGCCAAGAGCAAAATCTGCATCAAATTTGCTAGGTGGCCCCGAAAAGGACAAGGACTTGGGTTTTCACGACGACACCTTCATCGATCAGCAGCAGGAGGGGGCCGGGGAACCGCATGATGGTCTTGCAAAACTCATTGACTTTCTGAGGAATCACAGCCCTCCGTCAGGTAACTTTATGTCTATCCCTGATGGAATTCCCCCAGAGGACAGGGGCCGATGGCACAGGCTCCGAAAGCTGGGCAAGAGGAGTAAATCACTCTCCAAGTCGCCTCAGACCATTCGGCTTCCAGACTCAGCTGTCTCAGGCACAACGATAGGAGGACACCGACATATTGCAATTTCCATACCCTTGGACGCCTCGCCATTTGGTCGAACTCCCAGGTCTCAGTATCCCATATACCAGCACCGGAGCGTGAGGCCTCTCACTTCTCAGTATGCTCCTACTAGAGCAGTTTTGAACGACAAAGGCGTCGTGACAGTGTTACGGACTGTCGCCGAGGACAGAGAATCCTCGCCTTCGGTGAGCCCGGCAAACTCTCAGCTTCTTTTATCTACTATCCCTCAAAGATCTACAAACTCATCGATCAACGGACATTCTACTCCGGCGCATGTCAATAGCAGCAACCAAAGTACGGCACCGGAATATTTGAACATTTTGGCAACGCCTCCTCCTAGGGTAGTGACCCCAGGCCAAGTCAGACAAGCTAATGAGCAGGGTCGAGGATTTCAAAGCAATGAACAGGGGAACACACATCCGGAAAGCCCAAATAATCAAGATAGAATCCCTTCGCGGAGTCCCAGCTTGACAGGGGGTCGCTTCGTATACCTCGGCGACCTGTCGATCGATACTATGATGTCTCAGTCAACCAAGACAGAAGCCCATCAGGTTCCTACTTCACCTGCCCGCCCCGTTTCCCAGGATGGATCTTACCAACCTTCGCTTTCCAAAAGCATAATGACCACAAGCGAGAATGATCCCGTGGTTGCAGAGGCTCGGCCGGTCGAGGCAAGACCAGTATCAGCCAGGGAATCGCGCATTCGATTATCCCCGAAGAAAACCGAGGAGCCTTCTGTTACTGTGACCACCAAAAGCCCGCTGCGTGTACAACGTCAAGGCTCTAGAAAACAGAGAACAAAGGAGAGATCTTCAACACCTGAAGCCAAATTGTCACAGAGTCGCCGTGACAAGGTCAGGGACAAGAAAAAGAAGGATATGGAAGCTGCTTCTTTGAAACGGCGCAGTATGATATCTATTTCGATGGACCTGCAGCCCGATTCTGAACAGGAGACTATCAAAGAGTCGCCTAAAGAAAAGGCAGAAGAGCCACCACCATTGCCACTCAGGTCTCCCCAACGCCAAAGCATGTGCCCCATCATGGTTGTCGCCAATGTCAAGCCATCACCTCCCCCGTCAGCGGTTATCCCAGCATCCCCGAGGAGACAAACGACAGCAAAACCAAAAGACTTGACCTCTGCTGTGAAGTCGAAGCCAGACGAGGCGGCACCTAAGCAAGAAGACGACACACACAGTCGAGCAATTTCTCCATCTCCGACTTCATATCAGAACGGGTCACCGACGCCTCCCCAATCCGCTCACTCATCACCAACTCATAAAGTGGACTCGCATGATAGAACATCCCTTTCGCGACGTCGGGAGTGGAGTGCTGCTCGAGAACAAGAACGTAAGCGAAAGGAGGCTGCCTTGAACGCCAGTCCCCGGCCAAGGGCAAGGAGGGCCGTCACTGTGAGAGAAGACACTGGAGACAAAGCGCCCACTGTGGAAAAGGAGGTTTTGCGAAGATATGAGGCTTACCGCGAGTATCGCATCCGAGAGATGGAGCGTAGAATCAGGAGATTGGAGCGCAATGGAGATGTCTGGCTTCGTGCCCTGGTGCCAGTATTAGACAATCTCAACCGCACGCTCGCTAATTCTCAAGACGGGCACCCCGGCGGGGCGAAGGGGTGGATATCTGACGATGACCGTTCGAACTTTCCAGCAACGTCTAAAATGAGGCCATCGAGCCGAGGACGTATGATGGCAAGGGCAGGGACATCAGAGCGGGAGTTTCTGGAGCAGCTTGTGCGGACTAAAGAGGAGCTTGAGGCTGGAAGTGTCAGTGATGACATGAGCGGCTTTGATACAATCGAGCCTCTGATGAGAGAACTGGCTGGTCGATCTCGACTGAGCTTTGAAGCAAGATCACTCGGAATGGATGATGAGGGATTGCTGCATTCTCTTTCCGAGTAGTGGTGGGCTAGATGGTGTATATAATCCAAGTGCAGAAGATGAAGACGGGAAGGTTGATTTGTTTTTATCTGCGGTATAGGAAAGGCTGGTTGGTTTGTGTGCAGGATGAGCGAAGCATTGGATTTTGGAAACATTCAACAACGTTACTACAATAGTATAGCCTCGCACCCGACGTGCATTTTCCTAGCTAATGCCTATCACGACAAGTTCAGAGTATTTCCTAGTATGTATCCTATCTATCCAAAATAGCAAGTTTCTTTGTTTAGAATTAATAATAGGTAGCTCACGTGGCGACAATCCAAAGTTATCACTAAGCCCAGTGCATTAGGTGGGAAAATAGATAGACATGCATCAAACTACAATGTCCCATCCTAATATTGATACTACCTTTTGTCAACAAATGGCATCTATCCCATGCTAGCCGTTATTAAACGAATACAGAAACTACCCAGTTAGTACATAGTTTTCCAAGCCCACAACCACTTCTGTTTATACCTAGTTGGGTAACGAGCTTCTGCACTTGGATCGGGTCCGCTCAGGGGGAGCGAGATCTCATGACGTAGGCGATCCCTCGGGCACACAAACGTGCATCTACGCATCATCAAAGACACGAGATGCCATGGAGCTATGTACATGATTGTCAAGGGAAGGGTGAAAGAAAAATGACAACCAACCATTTATAAGGCAGTGTCGTTAGAGGCGTGGAGTGTGACACTCATCTTCTTCACAACACCCAATTCGTTCAATCAGCTTGACTTACATGCGATCAGCTCTAAAACATCCGACCCAGGTGATTCAGCCATGAGCAAGCCCTGGATCTTCGTATGCCCTTCAACCCGAGGAATTGGTTATGCTCTCACTCGACACCTCCTCCAGAAGACATCCTTGCCCATCCTTGCAACAGCTCGTCTTCAACACGACCCGGAAACCGTAAAGAAATCACTTCTCGAAGGTCTCCCCGAGAAAGAAGGTCTTACCAAACGTCTGTCAATAGTTCACGCAGATGTCACAGACGAGGAGTCTCTCATTAATGCAGCTTCCAGGGCTGCTGAGCTGTTCCCCCCTGACAAGCATCACCTGCGACTTGCGTGCGCGGTTCCTGGAGTCCTCAAACCCGAGAAGAATGTCAACCAGATAGACGCAGAGGCTAGTTTGGAGCAGTTCCGCGTCAACACCATGGGCCCTCTCCTCCTTATCAAGCACTTCGACAAGTTTCTCCCCAGGCGGAGCTCTGAGCTCGAAGACAGCCCCAACAGTGATGAGGTAAAGATGCCTCCCTATTCGGTGTGGCTCAGTATGGCAGCCCGGGTTGGCTCCACATCAGATAATAGGGCCGGCGGATGGTTCTCATATCGGGCGAGCAAGGCGGGAGTTATCAGCCTGGGCAAGAGTTATGACATATTTCTCCGTGGGCGGAGTGGTGATAAGGCCATCTCCATTGCCTATCACCCTGGCACGGTCAAGACAGATCTGAGCAAGTGGTTCTGGGAGAGTACAAAGGAGGGCAAGCTGTTCAGCCCTGAATTCGCTGTCGACAGACTTGTAAAAGTCGCAACAGGCCTCCCTCTGGAAGGGCGAGGCAAGTGTATGGACTGGGACAACAAGGAGATCCTCCCATAGAGTGAGATGTGGAAACTACAGGGTCATAGTGTCAAGAGAGTTGAAAAGATAATGCAGCTTAGGGTTGTTTGTGTGGAAAATAATTTATTAAACCAGTATCTGCCCTGCCCTTTCACCGAGATCTTGCCAGCCAACATGTCCATATGAGACCGTACGAGACAGCGATTGATGTCCACCCACTGCCTAATCATGCCATCTTTTCAAACAAAGTCAAGCCCAACCACATAACTGCAGTACCTCTTGATCTATAGCTCCACTTCTTGGAAGGATGCTCCATCTGGTGTAGGTGCAGTCTTCGCGTTTGACCCATCCTCTGCGTCGTCATCTGACGCTTCTTGCTTATCATCGTGTTCGGTTTTACTTGATTCGCCATTATTGGCGGGTCGTAGGGCAACCTTCTGCTCTTCTTTATCCTCGAACCGTACCTTTTGTTCCTCTTGTGGTGACGTCTTCGTCTTTTGCTCGATCTCGGCTTCTTCCTCTCCGCTTTCAGTGCTACTGCCGCTGGAGCTCTGCTTCCCGCCGTTCCTTTGCGCGTCCTCTTCCTCCTTCTCCTTGACCTTCTCGTCAAGCTTCTCCTCTGATGGAGATGCCTGCTCGCCGTTGTGAGCAGGTGGCACGGGCAGGCTTTTCTCCTCCTTCTCTGGAGGTGGTGGAGGTGAAGCTTCCTCGGCTGGGGGGCCTGGCTTCATAGCATCAAGATAGAATTTGGTAACACCTAGGATGCGGCCGCTCTTCTCGCAAGCCTCAACCCATTCAGGACGCACGACGGGAATGTTGCTCTCGACAGCTTTCTCCCATTGCTGCCCACGTCCCTCAGTGGTAACAAAATGTGTCGTGTCAATGCGGACGCCATCAACGATCTTGGCCCCGATGCGCTCAACCGCATTTGTCAAGCTGTCCTTGACGGCACTAGGCAGAATACCGGTAGTTATGGTAATACCTCTTAGGTCCGTCATTTTGTGTGTCCTCACGGAGACGCGCTCACTGATGAAGGTGCCGGCGCTTGTGCGCAGGACCAGGTGGAAGGTATACTCCGTATCAACGGCAAGGCCGCTAATTTTTGTGCTGTGCATCTGTAATGGGCGAGGGATGTTTCCAGCCTTTTGGCCATTCCGGTAGAGACTCAAAGAAATAAGGTCGGCGGTAGCAAGCTGAATAGGATCCCACTCAAGAACGACCGAGGTTTGGGTGGCATTGCGGCATCGCAGCACTGGGGTTGTAGGCTCGGAGGCACCAAAAGAGTTGTAGATGCTGTCTTGGAGGGCGCGAAATGCGCGATCGGCAGCGGCTTCTTTGGTCGCGTTCTGCGAAACGTTGATGTCGACGATGCTGCCTGACGAGATATTGGGGGGGAGGAGGATAGATGGGAATTCGATCTAAGGACACTCGCTGCATTAGCAATGATCACAGACAGACGAGATGCTTCAAGCTCACCAAGCGCTTGTCCGGTGTAAGAAGAACAGTAACACCGGCATCGACCTTGCCGACAGTGAGAGAGACGAGCATCGTTGCGAGTGTCGCAGCAAACAAAGGGTGATGATGAGGCCGAGGGTAGTAGTCTCTACCTAGGCTATCACGCAAGCGGAATAGGGAAAGCCAAACAAGGGTATCTTTGAAAAGAAGAATCTATAGACGGCGCTGGCCAAATCGCCTATCTGATCTGTAGTTGAAGCGAGAAAGGTTGCTGAGAATTGCGAATGTGCGAATGCGATAGGGATGGAACGTCGACGTGGAATCTTTGGTTGGGACGGGCTGCATGAGCAAGGACACGCACGCCAGCCAACAAGGGCACTAAAGACAAAGAGCTCCCGTCCCATTCAGCCTTCATCAGATGGAAGCAAATTGGGACAAGACTCCCTGGAGCTTAGGCCCTGTGCCCCTAGCAGGCTCGCTACCTGGGTACCAGCCACGCCCCTGTGAGGCTCTCCAACTCACTTGGTATGGAGGTGTGCTTACCTAGGTAGTACATACTAGGTACAAAGTGGGGACTCGGGAGCTAACTTAGAGGGCAAAGCTCTCACCTCCTACCAGTGGATGCGACATGGATATTATCCTCATATTGTATGTTTCACTTAAGAATAACGTCCTGCGTACCTTAGGTAACTAGTTACCTTACTTATTGACGAGTGCTCAACTTGACACGGCCGAATCGTTTAATATACAGTTTATTGGTAAAAATATTGGTATCAAATCATCAAGCACACACATGACTTACTAGCCCACTCAAATCTGATCCATCTCTCAGGTCTACCACTAGGTTGGCTCCATGCAGGACAAAGGGATTCCGTAAATTCCATAACCAAAACCTATTAATGATACTCACTCACATTCCTTCTGGGGATGCCACTAATTTGCGAAACACCAATTGTTCGCATGGTGCACCCTAGTACCGATATATCCAGTCCTGGCTCTCAAGTATGCCCAGCTATCCATGCCTCTTTTGAAGCATGTATTCTTCTTCCCAGGTTTGCTTCACTTGCTTCGCAACAGCCTCGCCAAAAATATGAGCTGGGGCTTGCGCAACTTTCAAAGGATCGTAGATCGTCACCATAAGTGTTCCTCGCGGGCCTTTCATTGAATATCCGAGATCTTTCAAGGCTCTCCAGAATGCGCCTGTCAGCCTTTTGGCCATCAGGTGTCGCACCACAGTACTGCCCCCTCCCCTGCATATTGTGTATGTCCAGAGAGGCTCCTCGGTCAACTTGCGCCGGTAATTGCTCATGATTATGGGTAACATTGGTGCTATTCCAGGCCTCAAATGCTGCAGATGGTAAGGGTGTAGGATGTATCGAGGCGAGTATTGAATCAGGCAGTTGAATAGTGTTTTCACTTTTTGCTCGTCAGGCCCCAGATGTAGACGTGTGGCCTTAGAGTTGTCGTACTCGATGCCTGTTTCTTGAAGAAATGACCAGACTTCCGGTGTGGTGAGCAGTCTTCCAGATGGTAGTACATGGTCGTTTGCTGGTGGGATGAAGATCCGAGGTCGTTTAGGCTGTCCTTTCGTTCCGTCTCGATTCGGCGATTGTCCTGGTCTGTTGGGAGTTCTTTGAGGGCGTTCTTTTGTATTTTGGCGCAATATTTGTGTGGCCGATGAGTAAAGTCGGGAGTTGGGGGAGGGTATCGATCGCAGGAGTTTGATTCCTGGCAAGACTGGTGCCGTTGTCATGATGGAGGATTTGGACGGGATACTATCATGTTGAGACGGGATATGATGTTTTCTTCGGAGGTGAGACTTGCAGTGGGCGCCTCAGTGCCGTTCATTCGTTGCCCTAGTTGCGAGGGAGCGCGCCGGGGAAGTTGGAATTGAGGATGATGAAGCACGATGCGCAAATCGATTTCATGAGTTTACGATATCCCAATATGCTCAACCAGGAACGCCACATAATTGTGGCTGTGTTGCTAACCAATCTGCGTCATATTATTCAGAACATTTGACTTTGGTGATAATGCTCTCTTCTTAGGATAACCTCTAGACTTAGCAAAGAATTAATTAACTCTCTGTATGAATGAACCAATACGCTTTAGGAATTTGTGTTTCTTAGTTTTCTTATAGGTTTCAGACTGGAAGTTTAACGTACTGCATTGAAGATATATTTGCTGCGCCACGCTTGCTTGAGTCACTGTGATTGTCGCCCCATTTGTCTTGCGCCCAACCAGCTTTTGCCTCTTGTGTCAGTCAGCAGCGCAGCCCAGGAAAAATCCACTTTCTTTCCCAAGCCAACAACGACACCACAACACCATCACCAACTTTCTTCTTCTCACCAACACATCTCTTCCTCACTCCACACATACCGACAAACAGCCAATATGCCTAAGAACAAGGGAAAGGTAAGTCCCACAGATCCCTCCTATACTCGACTGTCTTCCTTTTTCATTCACGGATCGCATTTTCACGCGCCAACCGCCTGCCCCGCCCCCACCATCATCATCATCGCCCAAGTTCTTCTTGTGCAAGCAACAAAGGAATCGTCTCTAACAATTGGACAGGGTGGAAAGAACCGCAGACGTGGTACCAAGGAGAACGATGACCAGCGCCGAGAGCTCACCTTCAAGGAGGATGGCCAAGAGTATGCTCAGGTCGTGAAGATGCTTGGTAACGGTCGTCTCGAGGCTCTGTGCTTCGATGGAAGCAAGCGCCTCGCCAACGTAAGTAGCCCCAAGTTCGCCTGCCCAAGACGCTGTGCAACAAATTCGGGACGCTCGTGTCCTTTTCTCTGCGACTCATGCTAACATCTCCTTCGTAGATTCGCGGTAAAATGCGAAAGAAGGTCTGGATTAACCAGGGTGATATTATCCTCCTCTCTCTCCGTGACTTCCAGGACAACAAGGGCGACGTCATTCTCAAGTACACCGCCGACGAAGCCCGTACCCTCAAGTCTTACGGCGAGCTTCCTGAGAACGCCAAGATCAACGAAACCGACTCTTTTGGCCAGGGAGAGGATGGCGAGGCCTACTTCGAGTTCGGCGACGCTGATTCAGACGATGACTCTGACGATGGCGCCGCTGGCAACAAGAAGGAGGTCGACATTGACGACATTTAAGCTAGCCAAAGCCCTCCAAATCCCCTTCTCACTCTCTCCACCGAGCCCCCGACGCTACCGGGAGATACGTTTGTATTTCGCGGCTGGTGTTGTTGATACTGTCTTCTCTCTCAAACACGAAGCCGAGCACCCAAAGCTCTGTGCGTCGGGTCCCACGACAGTAGTTGCTGTGGAGTCGTAGACGGCCGTGGTGGGAGGGACGTCACGGCATGTCGTTCTCTTTTGGACTTTCAATATCACGATCGAGTTTTTCTGTCTTGTTCCGTTTTTAGGTGGTTTTTACTGGACGAACCTGTTTTTTTCTCAACGCTCTATGATCATCAAATTCGTCTCAAAAGCACAGGTTAGACAAGACAAGAAAATGCTTACTATTGTTTCATAAACATTCTTTGATTCTCCCATTGCATTAATGCCGTGAACAATAAAAGCAGCCCAATTTGTTTGGCTAGTCATTCTGTTATCTTAAGAATTTCGTCAATGCTATGGGTGTCTATAAAACATAACCAACTTTTGTCATGCCAACTGGAAATGATACAGACGCAGTAGAACCATTTGGTAATACAAACCCGGCCTCAGATGCTTGTGCTGATTCGCAACCAAGATACGTCTGCAACTGGTTGATTCCTCACAATCCTCATCGTTACCCATAAGTGCAAACTTTATAAAAGACAAGTCGATAATCTTCTGTCGACTATATCTATCACGATCTTCCTCCTCTTGGATTTTGTGTTGACGTGGTTCAGCTCACCAGTCATCGTTGTCACTCTCGTCATCTCATCTAGTGTTAGTACATCAATCTTTACCAACAAAGGCATGTTGAACTTACCACTCTTGGAGACCTTTTCTTTTCTCTTCTGGAGAGCAGCAGCCAGTGCATCGGCCATGCCGCCGCCGCCGCCAGGAGCACCAGGTGCTGTAGGGGCAGCATTCGCGCCGCCAGAATCGCCGCCACTGCCAACCTGAACACCACTGCGGTCGCGAATCTGTGAGCGATCGACCTTCTTGAGGGAGCTGATTCCGCCGGCACGTTGAATGCCTTCCAGCATGGCTGATCGGCCAGGATCAC
Organism: Fusarium sacchari; assembly: GCA_017165645.1. Classification (NCBI taxonomy): domain Eukaryota; kingdom Fungi; phylum Ascomycota; class Sordariomycetes; order Hypocreales; family Nectriaceae; genus Fusarium; species Fusarium sacchari. The sequence goes on from JADANP010000006.1 coordinate 1,861,155, forward strand.
CCCCTGCAGCAACGGGAGGGAGAGGAGGCGGCGGAGGTGCACCAGTTCCAGGCGGCATAGGAGGAGGAGGCGGCGGCGGTGCACCCGGGCCTCCTGGAGGTGGAGGCGGCGGAGGAGGTGGAGGAGGCGCACCATTTGTTGATGTTGGTGGTAGCGGAGGAGGTGGAGGAGCACTTGTCGCTGGTAGGGGAGGTGGAGCAGGAGGGGGATTGCTGGCTGCTGGAGGGGGAGGAACAGGCCGGGAGCTTGGAGGCGGCAGTGGTGGAGCTGAAGAAGCCGGTACTTTGGGAGGCAGAGGAGGAGGAAGAGCTGCAGGCACAGGGTGGTTATCGGCAGGTCGAGGTGGTGGAGGAGGAGGAACGGGCCCACGGCTAGGTGTTGGTGGGGGTACTCTTGAACCAGGAAAGGGAGGAGGAACTCCAAATCTGTGACTCTCGTTCTTCTGTGTTTCTATAGGAGTCTTGGCCGGTCGCGGAGGAGGAGGAGGTCCAGGAGTGGGCGTTGCTGGAACAGCCCTTGGAGGATCTTGACGTGCGAATTTGCCAGCGTCGGCCAATGGAGGAGGGACACCAAACTTGGGTCGGGGAGGTGACGGCGCTCGTTCAGGCGCAGCATCCTTCGCCGGAGATTCGGCTTTGCCCGACCGTCTCGGGGCTGGAGGAGGTGGGGGGCCGCCTTTTCTCGGAGCCGGGGGAGCTGGAGGACCGTCTGACTGAGGTCGACCACCGGGCGGTGGTGGCGGCGGAGGCGCTCGAGAGCCTCTTCCTTCATTGCCGTTGGCGGTTGGCGTTGGCGAGGGTGCTTTCGCTGCTGGAGGAAGGGGTGGCGGCGATGTCGAATGAGGCTGATTGGCCTTCTGTTGTTCTTCTCTCAAGAAGTCGACAATAAACTCTTGGTTTTCTTTGATGAAGTCGTCCGTCAAACCCTTGTCTTGAAGATCTGCACCAAAGTGCTCGCGCCACAGAGGATCGAACGCATCTAAAAGTGCAAATTCAGAAGGTCTCCCATTGAGATTAGGCGTTGAGTTGACAACATGATGCTGGATGGAGTTATGTGGCATCCGGGGAGACTCCGGAGGGGTCGGAGCTGTGTGCTGGGAGCTGATATGAGTCGAATGGCGATGTCCGAATAGCCCTCCCAAGAGGCCATGCTTATGGGCTGGCTGGGCACCTCCACCGAAGGGCGTTGACTTTGTAGCTCGGCTTGCATTCTTCTCGCGCTCATCCATCTTCTTCTTGAACTGTTTGGCCTCCTTTTCGTCGACAAAGCTCAAACCAGCCAGGCATTCTTCAAGTTCGAAGGTATGAAAAAAGGTTCGGTCTTGGTTGTAGTTCCACGTATCGAAAATCTCCTGGTCCCAAATAACCCCTCGATTGGAGGGCTGAACAAGTTAGCATGCTGTGGTTAGATGTGGTGGAAGCGATGTAGATATTGGATATGTGGACATACCGAAATATCCACCATCTTGATCCAGTATGTATTTCCAACCAGGTCGTTGACGAGCGCAACGGCTCCCTGTAGTCCGGTGTATGTCCATTTTGAGCGATTGGGATATGCTACGTAGAGTCTGGCAACAGCAACGGCCTGAATCTTGTTGGACTGCTTGGGGATGAACCGCTTCACGGTATCCTTATCGTCGTCGTTAAGAATAGATGGCATTGTGGCGGCGCAGTCGAGTATTGATTACTGTAGCAGTGCCGTGTAGTCGAGTATGTCAGAGAAACGGTAACGAAGGATATGAGCCCAAGATAAGATGAGTTCGTCGGTTGTCGCCTGGACTGGACGCGCGGAGTGGCGCTTGTCTGGTCTCTCCTCGTCCAGCGTCTCGTCAGAATCGCTTGGCGCTCGCGTGAGGCAACCGAAATCTTGGGGGATGGGAGGTGAAAGCTCTTGTCGCCAGGTAGATATATATGGTTAAGAGAGTGTGCAAGCAGCGCCCGAGCGTTCGGGCTTGAGTATAAAGGGATCTCTCTCGGATAGCGCAGGCGAGCACGGATGGTTGTCGCACGTCCAAAGGTGTTCGTCGTCCGTGGGGAACGGGAACAGGAACCAGACTGGGCCAGCGGTCGGTCGGTTGGGATGATGTGTGAAGAGCCAGAGTCCAGTCCGCAACGAGAGAAGTGAGCACCAGCCACAGGCTAGAACCCTTGCAGAAGCCCTCTGTAGGTAGTACTGGTACTGTACCACAGCCACTTTAAGTACCTAGTTCTCGGGGCGGGGCAACCTACGTCCACCCCTTTGTGCAGCAGGCGGGGCGACAAGTTTGCTTTTTGGTGGGCGGGAGGAAAATGGAAGCTCAAGGTACCTGTATGCCAGATACTAATGTACCAGTAGGTAGTAGTGATGGTTTTATGGCGGTAATTGTGACTGTGACATGGAACGCAAGCGGTCAACTCACAATGCATCAGGTACCTATCGAATGGTTCACCGCTTCAGCCACTTCGCCAGGTTCTAGAAAATTCGCATGGCACCAGTCGACTGTTGGGCAGCCAGAGTTGGCAGCCTGTTTGAGTACATACCTGGGAGGATAACTGCTGTCACCTAAGGCAGTGGGGTTTTAGGGGCATCTAGGTAAATTAGGCTGTTGAGTCGGGTGTGATACATTGGATAGATGATGTGCTACCTTAGTACTAAGGTAGGTTGATACAACGGAACATCTTGGGAGGCAACGAGAACAAAATTCTCACATACATAACTCTGGATGTATTCTGATACTGCTTCGAGTCTTCATGAACCCAACGTCTGGCCGTACGAGTCTCGTCTCGTCTCGGCTCCAAATCTAGACTACTAATGATGAGGGGCAGATATTGGATGGCTGCGTGTCAGCAAGGGGGTCCCGACGCTGCCGTTGGTCAGTGCCATGATACCAGCATGAGACTACGATTAGCAATCGACACGTTCCAATGCAAGTCATGACAAAATGTCTCGAATGTTGTATAAATAAATCGTAAAGTACCTAAACCCAGTCCCAAATCCACGTATATTCATACAGTCATCCATGTCAACAAAGCTACTTCTGCCATACAAGTCGACCGCTTATTTCTTGTTCAGGGCCTCCATCTTGGCCTTGCGCTCCTCCTTGGTGCCCTCTTCTTGGGGCATATCTTTGGGTACGGCGGGTCCGGGTTGAGCGTTAAAGGCAGAGACCTTGTCCTTGGCCTCATCTTTGATGGGTTGGATGGAGAATTGCTTCTCGCCCTGTTAGGAAGAACGGTCAGTATCGAGTTCAAGAACTAAAGCTCCAGTGTAGTGTAGGGCTGTCAACTGACCTCCTTCTGTTGCTCGGTGCCAGTCATTCTGATGGTTGTTTTGGTGTTTGGTTTAAGAAAGTCCAAGGTTCTTTTTGTGATCTAGTTTCTTTGCTGGGTTGATTTGAGATCTTGTGGCTGCTCAAAATATAGGTCGTCAACGTCCTTTTGTAGTCGTTGGCCCGCCCATATCATGAGGCGATGACGTCGTCTTGTCTGGCCAGACTACGTACGTACGTAAGACCATTGTGTGGCGCATGTTGCGACAACAACCAGAAACGCAAACTCTTTAGGGAAGTGTCACAAGAGGATGTATGCAACTTCTCATTGGTCCCGTGCCTCCAAAAACCGCCGACTGTTGAGATCACTGCATAGCTAGGTGCTATCTAGGACACTGCAGGATCTTGAACAATGACGTGGAGATGGTGGTCATGGTGTGCACAATGTGTGTAGTGTAAGTGGATATCGCTAATAATAAAAAACCAAGGACAAATAGCTTGGTAGGTAGGTATCACAACTTGGCCAGCTTGGTCTCAGGAATGAGACATGGAGGGAATGCAGAAATCCGAGGTCGTGTTCAATCTGTTGCACTGACAGAACATGTACCGCTTTTTCATCCAATCTCTAGAGAGTTCCAAGAATGCAAAGAGTTAAGATGTATTCATCTTATCATGACTCTCGTCGGAAATAGCGTGGCTACCCAATAGACTAGTTACCTACCTAAGGGATGGCGGGGACTAGGCCATGGCCCTTGTATTCTGAGGAACCATCAGCTGCATCTTACCGCAATGTTTTGCAGTATTTTTGCCAGCATGTCAGTCCCCGTGTGTGACACGAGCTATCATATGAATATAAAACAGATGGCATCTAGGTACATAGTTGATCAGAAACCTGCCCCACGTGCTAAACTGGCGCAGCTAAATCTCGAATGGCAATGAGGTGACGCTGCCGTTGGTATGAGGCCGACAAACAGGATCAGCACAACAACACATTGATTACCATATAAAAAGCTGTAAAATAATAACAGTAAACTTGTGAAACTACTCCTCAGAAAACGGTTTTCATTCTGTCTCGAAAACAACTAATCTATGGATACCATAATCACCAATCGACGACGCTCATTCCCATCATGGCCGCTCTGCCTTATGCATATGCATGCAACTGACACATTTCCCCGCCACGGCTCTAGCTCCCCGCTAAGATCTTCAATACATCATTCACGACTATAGCAGGTTGGCATTTCATCAATCCCTTCAAAGCATCGTCTGTCAACACCAACATTTGGGTGGCCCGCATGTCTGCAAGTAATGCTCCCCAGCCAGTGAAGCTTTCACTCCCACTTGTAGGTCTGTCCATGACTTTGGAGTATGATCCCTCGCTCATCAATTTAGGAATACCAACAGACTCTGTTCCAGGAGCTTCGTGCTGAAGATGAGCTTGTCGTTATCGCACGAGGCCTGGGGCTGATGCGCCTTGTCAACAATCTCCTCCATTCCTATGACGCTGGCGGAAACAATTTAATTGTCATAGTCGCCGCTGATGAACGAGAAAATGGCTGGATTGGAGAAGCATTGGCCGAACATGCAGCCATCAGCATGTCCCCGAAAGCGCGTGGCCTGACGGTTGTCAACACAGACTTTCAAAGCGTCGGCGCAAGGGAAAAGATGTACTCTGGAGGCGGAATCTTCAGCATCACGTCGCGCATTCTAGTGGTCGACCTTCTCACAGGTTTGCTGAATCCTGAATCAATTACAGGGCTTGTTGTTCTTCATGCCGATCGCGTTGTCGCAACATCCCTCGAGGCCTTCATCTTGAGAGTTTACCGTCAAAAGAACAAGATTGGGTTTTTGAAAGCATTCTCTGACAACCCCGATCCCTTCACAACTGGCTTCTCACCCTTGGCTACTATGATGAGGAACCTCTTTCTACGTAAAGCCTCGCTCTGGCCTCGATTTCACGTCACGGTCGCCCAATCTCTGGAAGGAAAGAAGAAGGCCGAAGTTATCGAACTCGAAGTCCCTATGACAGACTCGATGCGTGAGATTCAAAACGCCATAATGGAATGCGTTGAAGTCAGTATTCACGAGCTCAAGAAAGGTAACAGTGGCCTGGAAATGGACGATTGGAACCTCGACAGCGCTCTTCTCAAGAACTTCGACATCATGGTTCGGAGACAGTTGGATCCCAACTGGCACCGCGTGAGCTGGAAGACGAAGCAGATTGTGAATGACTTGACTGTTCTCAGGGCCATGCTCAACTCTATTCTGGCATATGATGCTGTTTCATTCCTCCAGCATTTGGATACCATTCATGCCGCTCACTCCCCTCCTCCAGGATCGACCCGACAAACCCAATCACCCTGGCTTTTCCTCGACGCTGCTCAAACTATTTTTGATACGGCAAGACGAAGAGTATATTCCGCTAGTGCCAAAGATGCGGCCCGGGAAGATAACATCGACTCTCTGAGGCCTGTTCTCGAAGAGCTACCCAAATGGGCGCTTTTGGCTGAGGTCCTGGAGGAAATTGATCGCGATCTGTACTTTGAGCCTCCAGTTCGTGACGACTCCAATGGCACCATCCTGATCATGTGCTCAAATACCGATACTTGCAGGCAGTTGCGAGACTTCCTACAAACCATGCACGTCAAGCCCAAGACGGAGAAACGGTCAAACGAGGACGACGAAGATCAAGACAAGCCCTCTGCAGCTTTCATGATGCGAAGGCGGTTGAGGAACTACTTGAAATGGAAGAGACAATTTGCTCAGGTCAGCGCCACTCTCTTTTCCGAAAACCAGAAGGCCCTCAATGGAGCCACGGACACTCGTCCAGGTTTTGGAGGGTCAAGAGGTGGAAAGGCTCCCGCAAACAAGCGACGACGGGTGCGCGGCGGAGGAAATGCCGGCGTAAGCATGGGTCGTGCTGAGAATGGCAGTATCATGCAGTACATTGAGAAACCGGGAGAAGTTGCCGATCTCATGGCTGAGGTACAGATTACAGAAGAGGAAGCACAGCAGAAAGAAGATGTTGTAGCAGATCCCCTTGACAACATGGAGGAATACTTCAAGTTGTATGATATGCAAGACCTAGTCGTCATCCATGCATACGATGGAGATCAGGACGAGCATGTCCTTGAAGAAACCAAACCACGATACATAATTATGTACGAGCCGGACGCCGCCTTTATCCGTCGAGTTGAGGTATACCGATCTTCGCATAACGACAGGAACGTTAGAGTATACTTTATGTACTATGGCGGCTCAGTGGAGGAGCAAAAATACCTGTCATCTGTTCGACGAGAAAAAGATGCATTTACGAAACTCATCAAGGAGAGGGCAAGCATGTCCCTTGTCATGACCGTGGACCCAGCTGAGGATCCTGAAGATGCTTTTCTTCGCACCGTCAACACACGTATAGCTGGTGGTGGAAGGCTTGCAGCAACAGCTGAGCCGCCACGTGTTGTGGTAGACGTACGAGAATTCCGATCCTCTCTGCCATCTCTTCTCCACGGCCGCTCTATGGTCATTGTGCCATGCATGCTCACAGTTGGTGATTACATCCTGTCACCAAATATCTGTGTAGAACGGAAATCTATCAGTGATTTGATCTCGTCATTCAAGGATGGCCGACTCTACAGCCAAGCCGAGACTATGTTTCAGTACTATAAAAGCGTGATGCTGCTCATCGAGTTTGACCAAAACAAGTCCTTCACTCTGGAGCCATTTGCCGATTTATCTGGAAGCTTGAACAGTGTCGCTCCGACCAACATGTCATCCGACCTCCAATCCAAGTTAGTCTTACTGACTTTAGCGTTCCCAAAGTTGCGCATCATCTGGTCTTCGTCTCCGTACCAGACGGCCGAGATCTTTGAATCCCTAAAGACTCAGGAGGAAGAGCCAGATCCAATAGCTGCTGTCAGGGCTGGCTTGGATAAGGATACAAGGGCCGAGGAGCAGGCTTTTAACCAGGAGCCTCAGGACATGCTTGCCATCGTGCCAGGCGTTACTCCACAAAACATCAAGAATTTGGTGCTCAAGACGGAGAGCATTCGTGAAGTTGCCAACATGACGGTCCAAGAACTGGCACCTTTGGTCGGTACAACGGCTGGGCGACAGATTCATGGATTTTTTAACCGCAACATCATGGAAGAGGACGATTGATGGCAAGCCGATGTTAAAACGGTATACAAATACCGTAGAAGGAATCAGGACGTAGAAGGGGGTGAAATAATAAAGGATATAAGTTGATTCGGTGTCCCACCGTCACCCTCACCTCAGGGTGCAAGAAAACATAAGACTTTAGAAGAGGATACTAAGATAAACTTAGTATAGACTCCCCTAAACTTAGACTAGATTGCCTAAGTGTTTTCAATACTTAGGATCAGGTCCTAAGTTCCCCCTTAACCCCCCCTCTTCTGACTTTGATACCAACAGCAATCAAAGTGAAATATCACCAGTGGAACTCAGACTGTGCACTAACAGAATGTTGCAAGATTGAAGTTTTGCCAAAATCGTAAGGATTGGGTATCCTAATGCTGACAGATGAATATCAAAGAAATCAGAAAAGATATCTCAAAACGGCCGTAGCAGACTCCTCCGCAAACCAACATGGCTCTCCCCCCTATTCTTTAACAAATTGGTATCACAAACAAGTTCGACCGGGTGTTTCGTCTAAACTCTCGTTGTCCGCATGTGGGAGTGTCCTCGACGCTTGGTTCGACCCCCCTTAGAACCACAATAGCCACATGTAAGAAAGCTGACTAGTATTCCGATAAATCGGGCGACGCCGTTTACGATTGCTGTGATGATTTTTGCGATGCCCCCCACGATTGCCATAATGACGTCCCCAATGGTCTGGAGGCATGACCGGATCTGTTGGAGAGGCTTGTTAGTGGTGTCGTTCAAAGCGAGGCTGAAAGAGGGGCGGTGGAGGAGAGAAGAACTGCGGGAGGAGGGGTAACGACGGTAGTGATGAGTGGAAGAAGGCAGAGACTGAGTGAGTGTGGGAGAAGGAGACAGGCAATCGGGCTTTGTCGTGGATCGGTTGGTTGATGTGTAGACCGACACCATGTGTTCCTCCTGGAGAGGATCTAGGGGGCGTGACTTACGCAAGACATAACACCGCCCATTGTGAATGTTTGAAAGGTGTTGTAGTAGGTGATTTAGATCCTTTGCGTATGTGTTCGGTTGGTTGTGGTTGATGAGGTCTTAGACAAGGCTGAGACTTTGTTTGTAGGTCTGAAGTTGGTGTTGTGAAAGAATAAAGTTTAATCGAGGTCATGCCCTTATATATCTGAAATTTGTTGCGCTGGCTATCGCACCTGCTGCATGTTTTTTTTTTCTTTTTCTTTTTCTTGGATCATACCTTCCTCCGTCATGTTTATTTCCTGACGTCAGTTTGCGATCTCCGATTCCCTCATGACCCAGCCACCAGCCACACTAACGGCTGTGGCTAAATGACAGGTCATCATTGATTGGCTGTAGCATCATCATGACGTTCCTAATGTGGCTACTTCTCCAAGAAATCAAGGCCTGTCATGTCTTATTGCCGCTGTAGCCCGTTGCGGATTTGTTTGAGGTTACGTTCGACGTCAGGGCAATCAATTGTTCAAGACGATTCCCTGCAAAATGACTCGGTTAATTTTCCCTTCCCCCCCCCTCCCCTATCCACCTGCAGATTGTGTGTTGTAACGCAACACCACCTTAATTTCAATCCGGCCAGCCAGCCGCCATTGACCAGGACCAGGCTTTGATTAAACGAGGTCTCAAGGAGGGCTTAAGAGGAATCTTTTCTGACGTCACACTGTCATGATGAGATCAATTGATAGGGCATTGGTGTCACCACGACGATCGAGGCCCTATAAGGGACCAAATGGGGGAATCTGGACTTTCTTGGCCTTGTGCTGGTGGCCTCATTGGTCGTCATATTTACGATGTGCCATTAAGATCCGAGATTGCAGTGTTTTCACGGAGGGTGATGCCTGTCAGGATGTGGGATGTGTGTGTGCTGTCCGCATTTGGGTATCTTTCGCTTCAACTCCAACCTCATTGAGATGAGTAGGTATCTAGTAGTTTCCAGAAATATCTAGTTTATACACGTGGCTGAATCCGTGCCATTGAGCCAGGGAATCTATTTTGCAAAATCATGCAAACCACTTCTTCTTTTGCGATACGGCCTTCTGCATGTTGATTCGCCGCAACATTTCGCGGTTCCTGTTATCGAGGAGCCCCAGCGCCGAGCGATCATCGGGAAAATAGGCCTGCCCGCGGGGGATCCGCGGTCGCTCGTCATCCATCATCTTGATGCGCTGCACGCGGCGCAGCTTCGTTAGACCATACCAGCATACGATAAGCGAGAAGACGACTGAGACACCAGTGACGCCAGCGAAACCCCAGTTTGTCTCCTCGATGAAATTCTCCAAGTTCATGCCATAGAGACCAGCGAGGAACGTTCCCATGGCTAGGCCTAGCGTCCCAACGCTGAACTTGAGATCAAGCAGCATGAGAGCGTTTCGATTGGCGTCCAGAATTGCACGAACGCTACATTTGTGAGTGAGTAATATGATCAGCATTAAGTCATGGGTAGGGGTTCCTTACATTTCCTCCGTGTTTCGGATGCCCGAGACAAGGTTGCCGGCTTCTTGCACGATTTCGTCAGTCAGCTTGTGATAAGACTCCAAAAGCATCTCGACCTCCGTGTGGTCATCCTCTCCCCTGTAAAGATCATGTGTCTTCTCCGTCAAGTACATGGCAGAGAGATCGTCGTCGGCTTCGAGGAGGTCTTCGATGGCATCCCGGACCAACTTTGCTTTTTGCTCAAAGGTGCTCACTCGCTTGGATAGGATGAGGAGCATTCTGAGCTTGCTTCGATCGATATCATCCTCCAGCTCGCTAAGAATATGCATAACCGGCTCCCGCACCGCCTCGAAATCGGCTTCAAGTTCAGACGTCACTGAGGTCAACACCGCTTCCAATGCCCGGAACTCATATGGCAGAGCACCTGATGCTTGTGTGTTCTTCTGCTGTAGTTTGCCCTGCAAGTCGTACATGAAGGCCGACTGGGGGTACGATGTCTTTGAGCCGTAAATATCGAATAGAAGCACTCGGTCATGTTTGATCAGAACCTTGAGATGGAGTAGGTTTAGCAGAATGGCCGAAGGGCGAATGAGGATATGAGGCAAGGTTGATGAGTCAATCTTTCGCAAATCTCGAGGCAACAAGCCGAACTTGAAAAACATCCATTGTTAGTCGTTATATTCTAGAAAACTTTCCTTGCGGCTGAGACACTCGTACCTTTGCAATAAGCTCAGTCTTCTTGAATTCTCCATCAACAAGAATTACGTTCCCATGCTCGTCAACTTCCGTGCATCGCAGTCGAGGCTCAGATGCAGCTTTGGCCGCGAGTGTTCGCCGGTTGTTAAAGATTGACGAGCCATCAGAATACTCGTCATGGTTCGGGAGATCGTCTGGCTTCAACACTTTATTATCCTTCCTTCCTGCGAATTTGAGGAATCGTTCCCATGTTGGCGGGCTCTCCGGGTTCGGGTCCTGGCCCTTGAACAACTTGCGCACACCTTGAGTGGTGCTGAAGCAACGTTGGGATGTCCAGGGCTGATGACAATCTTGAAGTTTCCGTGAGGTGGGATCTCTCTGGAAGAGGGTTGGTTTGGGCACGCCCACTGCTCTCTGGCATGCTGTCCCCAAAGTTGTGAATTGTTTCCGCGTCGCAAGAGTATCTAGTGTTCGTGCGCGACAACATGGAACTGATGTGGTCATCGAGGTTCGGCCATGGTTTGCGTTCGAGAAAGCCCTCTTGGACTGACACCGAAGGAATCGCAGGAGGTTTCGTGATGGAACCGGAAGACACAGGGCTGACTGCATCACTGAGGGTCGGTATCACGTCGGCATTGGTATTGAATATGGTGCAGCGTCTCTTTCTGAAGACAGACTCTTATCGATGATATCAAGAAAAGTCGATGCCCGTCGAAAAGACGCCTTAGTCATCGGGTCCAAGCCACTGGTTCTGGCGGGTCTCAGATGGTGTGCACAGGCCATGAGGTATTCACTTAATTACTCCTACAGTACGTACCTTGCCTTATTAGACTTGGGGATCGATCTGTCAGACATGTCGAGAGAAGAATTGTTCTTTGGACTAGTTACCACAGATTTGTAGATATTTTACCCTACCTATGTAGATGTGATGAATTGACCCCCTCCTGTATCGGTCGGATACTTCATCAAATTTTAACTCTTGTTGGCGTTACGAATTCACACCTCCCTCTGCCTTGCTTTGCCGCCCAGCCCTTTGAATCTTCGAAATATGGCAATTTTTCTCTTGTAAAATGTTCCTCCAAACAACTTTCCTCTAGGTCGACTCTTTCAGGACCAGCACCTCAAATGGTCAACTGCCAATATTTCCTTTTGTCGAGAGGAAATGTATCTGAGTTGTCAACTTGAGCCGTACGCGATTCTCCAAAGCTCACATCGGCCTCAGGTAATTCAAGCCACTGAGCCTCGTCCATCTTCATCAACACTCTTATCCTGTATAATTTCACACCATGGGCCTTACACCTATACGTATTCGAAGCAAGCGAAAATTTCCATCGACAGGCAAACCATCCCCTGGTCAGACTATCGCATCTATACCTGACCACAAAATCAATCCCCCCAAGAGAATGAAGCGCTCACTATCAAATGTCCTTGCCTCTCGATCTACGCGTTGGAGGCCGGCTATCCAAGCTCTTCCGGCCGAAATCTTGGAGAGTATCTTCCTTTACAGCGCCAATGTTGCCCTTCCCCGGTCCGCACCGATCATAGGCTCAAAGCTTTCTGGACGGGCTACTCTCATCAGGTTCATCATATGGGCTTTCCAGGATACCTGGGAACAATCGTTTGGTGACCCTGACAAGTTTGCGGCAACAGACAAGAATCATGTATCTGGCAATTGGCAACTCCAGGTTTGTCAGCACCATCATACTTCAGAGCATCTGTGACAATCTAATATTATTGGTTTAGTCAACCATATTGTGCCTACCTTGGATCACTGCAGAGTTCATTCTCCAGGCACAGCAGACCTGGGTAGAAAAATACGCCAGAGACCAGCATTATCGTCATTATCTTCCTCGGTTGGATGATGATGGTGACCCCTTCATTTACGGTCACAGCCATCATTTCGAAGGTGGCGTAGGGCACTTCAACTCACAGCACTGCTTTGAAGCTGATTATCAGGAGGTTCTGTCCTGGAAACCTTTCGAAAGGGTTGGATCCTGGGGTGGCTGCGATATTCATCCAAAGGTACGCGTTCCTACATCCCTCATCACCGGTCCATGGGACGAGAAGAACCTACGCCTCCTGTTCTGGCTTCGCAGGGGAGGGTTAGTCTATGGCCTAGAAGAGCATGATAGATCATGGGAGATTCAGCTGGACTGTCTTCGTAACGCATTTATCGACGCACCGGAGCCTAATGTCTTCATTACAAACTTGATCGACCTCACTGCACTGTGTCAGGGTCTACCGAGAGATGTTGCCAGAGAGCAAAGAAGACGCATTGATCAACGGCTGAAATGGGGTGCTGATAGTGTAATCTCCAAAGAGATACTACGACAGGTCTATGGAACAATAGGGATGTACCATGATGGCTTTGGTACTTCAAACTCCCCGAAATAACGGCTGGTCGTCTTCTCTCTTGGCCAAAGCGAGAGCACTGCCTCGCGGTTGTTTCGTTCCCCTCATGTCCAAATCTGCACCCGCAAGAAATGGGTAAGCACTGTCACTTGGAGCTACCACATTCAGCTCGCCGGTATATATCATAACCTACCTAGTGGGCTTCAGCCAGCATCGAAGTCAGGGCACGATGGCAGTGAATGTTGTCGCACTAGAGTTCGGGAGGGTTCGTGTGAACTCATAACGTCTCAACTTGCATCCAATCACCAGCACAAAACTACAAAGCCCCTGAGGTTTGTCAGGCCTGGCGATTGCGGAGCCATCACACCTCAAATTAAGGAATCGAGTTCACCATGAATAGAAGTATGTCTGTGTATTTAGTAGATCTCTCTAGATTCATCGGGATACACCTTGCAAGGGAATGTCACCAGGCTTCATGGGATTCGAGTCTTGAACGAGAGTACCGGATGTCGTGAACAACCTCAACATCACGAATAAGAAATGAAGTTTAAGGTAACAACACGGGCAGAATATCACGTAGAGAAACACCTTAAACTCAACAGAACTTACTCCGTAGCAAACTTACCTCTGATGTCGCTTTGCCTATGAAAGACTTGTATCATCTCCGCCTCAGCTAACAGCATCTCTTGTTCGTGCACTAAACTTCACGATATTTCGGTAGCGATAACAACCAAAGCCCAGCCCTGTACGCAATAAACACACGAGACTTACTGATGATGCCATTTACGCCGCACTTGAGGAAAAGAGGTCAAAGACAGGGATTGACAAGGTAACCAAGGGGAGGAAAGAAAACACAGGACCTCAATCCTAAATGACAAAAAGACTTAGGTAATATAGCCTAAGTCTAGGATAACTTTTGCTAAGTTTATTTTGACACCCTATAGTAAGGTTCGCTGTTTTCTTGCCCCCCGAGGGTAACTTACTGTAAAGTCTGTGCCAAGCGAGTTGGGATATGACTCACGCCGTTAGCACACCATGTCGGCCTATCCGATGGACCACGCGATTCCGGGATTTCACGGCCGCGGTTGAAGGCGTTCCTGGAAGTTCCGAGTGAAGAGATTCTCATGAAAGATCTCTCATGGGTGCATTGCGTAGGAGTGTGACTGCGATTTGATTATGCGTCAGATCACACAACCTTGGAGAATTAAACACATTCTCATGTATAGTTTTATGGTGAGAATCATGCCTTACCTCTTCCGGCTCTCGAATCTCATCCTTCGAGCTTCCTCAGGCTTCAATAGTCCGGATCGACATGCAGATGATGGTCTAAATTCGATTGTGGCGCATCACGTAGTCACAAATGGTGAGTGGTTCGCTTCAGTTGCGTGAAAAGCGAAGGCAATTTAGTGTTCCAGCATAATGCTTTTGATTTCGTGCTTGTCTTGCTTTGCTCGTGCGTCCTTCTCCTATCCGAAAATTGGTTCCATAAGGGAATGGAAATGACTGCCACGAGTCCACTATCGCGAGGACTGTTTCAAGCTAGCTATTAGATTTCGCCATAGCGTCATCGCTCTCTTCAATTCAGATCATTCTTGGGCCTCCTTTGCTCGAGTCCGCTTCCGAAATCGATTGCTTTGTTTGCCTTCTGAGTTCCAAAGTCTGCCTTTGACGAGGTCGAGTGGATTCAAGCTTTGGCTGTTTCCGAAGACGTATGTGGTCTTGGGATGTCTTTGATTGCAGGGAAAAGGCAAATTGAACTCCAGTTGATGCAAAACCGATTACCTCGCAGATTCCTTCTTTGACGCCGGGGTCGTTATTCTTGGCTGACCGGGTTTGTCTGCTCGGTTTTGATAGCAAATCAAACCTATTACCTCCCTTATACTTCTCGCCTCTCCTCTTTGCCGTGCAATACTTTTTTCAGTGCCGTAAAGTCCTCTTCTGAGGCCATGGCAGCAAACGAAGTAAAGCCAAATAAGTAACCAGTACAAAATAAAGAAAAGCAGCGTCGTCCTAGTCATACAAGACATGTACTCTTCACCACCGAACGGCCCCTTGTAAACAGACGGTCGCCATCACATTTTTCTCCATGGCCCATTCCAGACATGCAGGCAAATCAACACGCTTTTCGGCCCAAAGTCGAGAGAACAGCAGGTGCTTGTACAGCAGGACTATGATCTCTCAAATATGTGGTATCAAAGGCCTTTTAGCAAAAGACTCCATTTCTTCCACTCGCCACATCAGTATATTTAACAAAGAGAATTTTCTTGATTCGACATTATTTCTTGACTTTCAAGTCGTGTATAGCTTATCTATAGTCGACAGGGTATCAAGTTGGAAACAGTGAATATAGTCACCAACGTGTGATTGGTTTTTAGTTGAGAATACCCTCCAACAGACCAGGTCCCCGAAGGCCGAGAGCAGGATGGACAGACGAAACTTCGTAGCCCTGAGCCGCTTCGGCAGAGCAGCAGACTCGCTTGCCGGTGCCAGGCAAGCTGGGACGGACGGGGATCTGGAGATTCGACTCGGAGGTGATGCCTCGAGTGCGAACCAACGTATCAGGCCAGGCAGAATGCTGGGTAGAATAACGACCGCCAAGGATCTCACGAACGTTCTCTTGAAGGGAGTTATCCATAGAGGCAGTCCTAGTTCGCTTCGTGCCGCTTTTGGGGGCTGTTGCGGGTACAATCTCAGCTGCACGATAATTATGAAGCTCCTGCAGAGCACGAGCAGCATCAGAATCGCGTGCCATATCATCAAGTTCCTGCTGTCGTCTCGCCAAGGAAGATTCCAGAGACAGGTCCACGAGCTTGCCAACCGGGCCGTTATAAGACTCGGGGGAGGACGTATCGCAGTGCACATCATAATCCTCTGGAACCGAAGGGATTGTCGGCTTCTGGCTCAGTCTCTCGTTACATGACTTCGACGCTCGGAATCGCGACGGCATACCCAACCTGGAAGAGTTGAGGGTCGCGCTAACAAGCGATGAAGAAGATGAGATGGAGGAAGAGCGCGAGGAACGCGACGAATCCGAAATCATCGATTCGGGTGAGGAAACTGTTGACACTGAAGTAGCAAGGGAAGATCGACGAGTAGGGCAGTAAGCTTGAGGAGACGATGTCATGGTGGCAGGGAGGCGATCTAGGAACTGAGATGTGTTCACATTGTTGACTTGAGCCATGGCCAAGCCCATCGCGCAAGACTTATTAAGCATGTGGGAAGCGGCACTCGCTGCAGGAGTGCAGAGTCCACTGCTCTGAGGGGTAAGTCGAGGAGTTGGCAGCATACCCAGACTAGGGGCCGCGCGGCTAGAGGTGTATCCTAGAGCCGTTGATTCGATAGCCATAGGAGCACTGTAGAGCTTGGGAGTCGGTGTGGCCTCCGCAGATTCATAGCCACATGAATTCTGAGCTGGGTGGGGCATATTGAGAATACTGCGAGGAGACAGTGCACAAAGATCACTTGACCTAGGAATAGCAGGAGTCGCAGGAGTCAATGTGGCAAGATTCGTCAACTCGGGATTCAGGCCCAAGATGATTCGCTTCCAATCCACGACCTGCTGGGACACAACCTGGGAGACACCTCCGGGAGAAGGAGGACCAGACGGAGGAGGCGTGTATTTGAGAACTATGTCGGTCCATCGCTGGAAGACCTCGTCAACGATATGCATCTTCCAATTAACTGCATGGAGAAAAGCGATTTCGTTCTGGTTGATCTCTTGAGTGTGAAGCCCCGAAATCTTACTCCAGGCCCGGGCAGAATAGTTTCTATCCTGGAGATACTTTGAGGCAAGGATCAGAGCCGCGAGAAACATACGACGGCCGCACTGCAGAGCGCGATCGGCGTGTCGGTCTTCTGGCTGTTCCATGGTGAAGTTATGCTTCGGCACATGGGGCTTGATGAGAATTAAATAATAGAGGGCGACTTGCAGAGTCGAGTAGCTTGTTCGTGACCGGCGCAAAGTCTCTTGAATGAATGTGCGCAGAGGAAGAATGGCCTTACTTCCAAGCTCATTTCGGCAGGGGACAGAGGAGAGGGGCCAAATGGCTTCAACGATGTGTGTCGACGAATCTAGAAGGGTAAAGGCTAAGCGCATGGACAAGTAATCACAATCCAGTCATAACATACCGACAAGGCTATCTACAAAGTTAACTTTTCGGTCAGATTGTCGAACCAGAGCGGGAGGGCAAGCCGTGCGAGCATTTGAAGTTCTTCGTGGGTTCTGGCGTAATTCAGCGGGTAGTGCCTCCGTCTGTGTCTTTTGAACACGAAGCCGCAAGTTGAGACTGCAATCAGCAATGGCGGCCTTTCTTGAAAAATAAGAATCGCAAGAGTCGGAGTCGGAAGAGTGTGCGGAAAGAGAGGAGTCGTCGGAAATCTGAGAGGTGGTGTCGGACCAAACAGAAGTAGTGGAGGTCGAAGCGGAAGAAGCTATCGAGGTGTTGTAGGGTGCATAATGGGAGGAGGGGTTATAAGCGGGCGAAACATTTGTGTCGCACATCATGTTGAATAGTGAATCAAAGGATCCTGAACTGCAATCACAATTCAGGGGGTTATCCAGTCGCCGTCAACGGCTAAGCCACCAATCAGATCGTGGTTTGCCGATAAATTCGCGGGGTCAGAATCGAGTAACGATACTCCGTTACAGCGCGTGTAAGTGCTGCTTCGAGGTATATCCTTGGTCGTGTTTTCAGAGAGCTTCTAGACAATAAAGTGCAAAAGCGACTTAATAACACAGACGAGGAGACCGGAGGACGAAGCGGAGACGGCGACAGGAATAAGATATGTTTTTTCAACAGGCATTGCGGCAATGCTTCAAATCTCGAGTGAGGTTAGAAGCGAATGGTAGTCTTAGAACAAGGCTACCATGAGGGCGATCGAGCAGTGGAAATCGATTTCGGAGGTTGAGAATTAATAGAGATCAAGTCGGTGTTAGTTGATTATGCAAGGTACTGTTGAAGATGTGGCTGAAGATGAGATGATGACCTGAAAGAGGTGGTGAAGGAGTTTATTAGATGGCCGAAAGAGGGTGACTCTTTGCTTAAGTGGCCTAAGGGGCGAGTGAGGCGTTGAGTTGGTGGCAGCCTGCGTGGTGGGATGTGACTCTTTTGGTTTTGCACGGTGGCAATTCTGAGCAAAAGCGGCGGGGGCGTGTGGCAGGTGTAAGCCAACTGGCGATCTCGGAGAGAGCGTTTTAGAGTGTGTGCGAGGTGGTAGCCTGTGCCTGGTTCGGTACAGGGATGACTAACAGGAGGTTCGTCACTGTCAGTGTGGCGAAGGAATTGATGGCGGGTTGCAGCCTGGCAGGGGAATGACAGTGAACGAGGAAATCGTACAGGTGACCAGGAATAGAGTCAGAGAAACAGTAACAGAGGGGCAAAAGAAAATTGGTTGAAGCAAGTGAATAGAACACCAGGAACAAAATGATGATAGATGAGTGAAAGTGATGATGGGATGATGGTAGGAGGCCACGGGCAAGTGAGCAATACAGCGAGTCCGGAGACTGACACTAAGAGTGACTCGAGTGGTAGACAGGACACTTCTCGGTGGAATCACCTCACTGATAGAAGGCAATAATCCTGGCCTAGAGAGTATGGGACGGGTGCGGGCGAAGGCCGGGGGAGGCAAGGTTGGTCCCTTGAGTGGACAACCTTTTAGGCTTGGGCTCGGCTGGGCTTGGCTGGGCTGGACTCGGCTGGGCTGGACCTAGGCAGTGCTGTGCTGGAATTTGTAGGCAAGGCCAAAGTGTGACTCTTCGCAGCGTCAGGCGGCAAAGAGAGTGTGTGTGAGTCTGAGTGAAAAGTCGCAGAGTGCAAGTGAATGCCGCTGCGGCCTGATGACTGAGAGAGGTACGGTTTGAGCAAGGTTGGAACAAATTTTTTGAAAGGAGATTACCACGATCAAAACAACAACAAAGATGAAGACAAGACGCCGTGGAGAGTGGAGATGTACACGATCCAGAGCAGACTTCAGAGAGTCGCTTGGGGACGGATTCAGAGGACGAAATCGAACATTATGGCGATGATGCTGTTCGATGGGGGGAGGGGGAAAAGGCGGGAGATGGCAGCAGCGGGCCATGGCATAGTTTTGAATGCCTGGGAGAACGAAAGCGTGAGCAAGGCCAGGAGGAGAGGCGAGTTGAGCGTCGGTACCTACGGCGGCGCGCTGCAAGATTGGCCAGCGCGCGAGGTACTGTACCTCGCAGAAGTGTCTGTGAGAGATATCCGTACTGTACAACTAAGCCCTTGTAGGCGCTTCAGCCAGTCAGTGGGCTAGTTAATCTTGCCCTGACACCTCGCACTGGATGACGAGAAGCCCCTCTTTTCCAGCTCCGTGCGATACTGTGCATGGATCGCGCATTCTGTACATGCGTGGCCTTCCACGATGGGCCTAAAAGCGTGTCTGCCTTTTGGCGTCGCCTTATTGGCCCTCGATATTTAACAGCGCGTTTCTTTCCCCTCCACCATGCACCCTTTCCACGGCGCCATCCATCCACCTCCACCTCCACCTCCCGGACTTTGAGTCTTGATCAAGGCCTCAAGGCATCCACGGATTTCTGTTTCCCTGGCATCGAAAGTCCACGTACGGTGAGGAGAAGATGAGGTTGACTTGTCATCCGAGTTTTTAAGAGGCCTGCTGTGCGTACATATCTACCTGTCTACCTTATCCAGGTCTACATTGGTCTTTACCTGCTAGATGGGCCTCACATGAGAACAAGCACGACGCAGGGTCTTCCTTCATGCAATCATCATGAACTCAAATGGAGCCTTGTCAGTAATGGAATGGTGCTCTGTTCTGCTGCAGCTTTCGTCAGGTTATTGCTATGTAGCCAGCCAGGTAGGTACCGAGCTCCGTGACGATGACCAACGACTTGGATTTGACTCACCTCATCTTTGAACACTTCACTTGGTTAGCACGCCAGCCAGGTTCGTGCGTCTCGCGTATCCCTGCCGTCCCGACTACCCTGGTCACCGTACCAACCCTTTCTGGTTCCTTGACTCTTGACTGAGTTGTCCACTGCCTGGCTCGAAATTGAAGAAGCCATCCTCGTTTTAGGTTCTCGTCAACTTCTCCTGGGATCAGTCAGTTGTTACACGGTTGCCCCTTATACATACATGTACTTCGGGACTCTTGGCCTCACACATAATGAAACCTTAAAGCTTTGCTGAGAAGCACCCGACCGCTGCTGATACCTGGCCATGATACTAAATTAAATGCTACTGAGTTGAATCTTCACAGCCAGTGCTTCGCTTTTAACACTTTACCTTTTTTGGGTGGGAGCATAGCCCTCCAAAACCTGGCTAAAACCTGGCTCGAGTGTGTGAAGACTCTTCTCCTCAGCTCTTGATAGTGCACACCTCCATCTTGTCCGCCACCACTTCATGAGCATTGATGAATCTGGTACATTTCATGATGATGGTTACAATATAGCCAAGAGAGGGGGGGGTTCGGTTCTCATTTGACAAGCGTACGGATGAAATACTTGTCGCCAAGATGTTGCCCGGTCATCATTCTCTCAACCTTTCGAAGCTGTGCTATAACTAGCTTCATTGACAGAAGCATTTAATTGAAAGCCGAACAATCTACTCTGTACCCAATGGAGAGAAGCCTGTCTCACCCGAATCTCGAGAGAATCGATTGTATAAATGTGGGTGGAATGATTGGTCTGGATTTGTCTCGCCTCCAAACACAAAGTCTGTTGACAGAATCCACGATCTCTTCTTTAGAACTTGACGTCTGTTTACTTTCGTCAGCATCGATAACAAAAACGCTATGTTTGTACATAGTATCTTGCCACGGTGGCACGCCTATCGTAACGAGAGGCATTTACGACTGACAAATTATAAAGTTCTATCTAGTCCCTATCGCATCAGTCATTAAGCCCATGTTCAAGTCCGGTGTCGCCTCTGGCCTTTACCGTATCTGGCGTTTGTCACAAGTAATTAATCCAAGGCTCCTGTTCCCCTCACCCTCATGCATGGTGTACTGTAGAAGGTCTCACCATTCCCTCTGGGCTTTTGTTGATCAGACATCTATGGGGACTACATAGTATAGCCATCCCGCAATGACCTAAAGTCCTTTGAACGGCTCTGGTACAGTCATCCTAGGTCGGTGCTAAAGTATGCCTCACATTCATGGCATTAGTTAGTACTCCGTAGGTTAGTAGGGAGTGATCCAACACCAACATCATGACTCCGCAACTCGGTTTGTTGCCCGCTGCAGAAGCACAAGCCTTAAAGGTTATCATGCAGCGCAAAGACGCATTTGCTTTGACATGATCATAGAGTCACCAATGTGGTGTCTTTGGGTTCACCAAGCCTTGTTGGGCTGCGGACGGTTGCTTGGGGCATTGACCGAGAACTATGTAGTTGGCTCGGTCATCTCAACAAGCCACCTATGCTTGATGAGCTCGGTCGTCGAAATTACTGTCTTCTTTGTGATAATGCTGTCACCACGTGTGTTACCTCGAAAAAAAAAATCTAGTTCCATCTGTGCAATGACTGATGGTCTCTTCATTCAGCCCATCATGAGAAGGCTGATTACAGACACCGCCGTCATGATTCTGGTCCCACAGGTGCTTACACAACTCCTCATCAGCTGCACATCGTGAGCGTGGGCGTGGGCGTGGGCTTCGTCCTTTCTTCGGTAACTTCTTGTCCCCTGAGATGTATCTGCTGATGCTGAAACATGATCCTCTTTCCAGTCAGTCAAGTCACGTACGTACTCGGTGTTCTTGGACATCCATGATGAATGCTCCTTCATCCGGCTCGTGCGCCCACCAAGTGGCGGCGCGCTACCAGCCCCTTAACAGATTCCAATTTCTTTGTTATTTGCCAGAAGTCCCGACTCAAAATCGCACGTACCGAGCTCTATGGTCCGCCGTTCGACACTCCACTTGCATATTGTGTTTCGTTCGTCTCATTGCGCATCATCGAGCTTGTACGAATCATTACCTCAGCCGTGTTCTCCTCGGTTTAGAACCGGGACCCGTTCGGTCACCGGATCCTTAACAGATCCGCGTGGGCATGGACATGGCTCATTACTCTCAGGTAACCTGTTCATGCATTGCAGTATAGCAGCAATCTGAACTTTCCGACATCCGTCCCTAACAGATTAACATCGCTGTGATGATCAGTCAGGGCTCCCCAAGAGCATCATGTTCTGGTCTATAACGTGATCACTGTACAATTGTCTCAATACACTTTTTTCTGTGTGCTGATGTAGCTGCGAACTCTCAACGACCGAGGCTCCACTTCCTTTTCCCAGGGACGTTATGGTTGGTCCATTGACTGTGACTCAACTCTGTCAGTCCTGTTCTTTCAAATGAACACCACGGTATCACCCATGGTAAGTTCGGGAACCGCAAAGAAGTACTGGGCTGCCTCTTTGATACCACCAACGTCTCGTGAGACTACATAGCTACGGTACCTTATTAATAGGATGGTATACGTATAATGAATGTTCTGCATTACATCTGGAAACATAGGCTGCCCTACCCTAGACAAAAAGAGTGTAGCATGTCTGGCTGGGGCCGCTGGGCTGGGGCTGCCTAGTCATACCTATCGAAAGGTGGATAGGCTCATAGGATAGCAAGACTTGCCCCACAGGACTCTAAGGTTCTATTCTCGTGAAGGGCGAAGTGGTTCAGCTTGCGTGTAGGTTGCACCGCCGCCTGGGCCTCAGCTTCGGTTGGATGCTGAGTACAGATGCCATGACGCACCGCAGGAAGAAGCCCCTCACGGGACCCAAGTTTTATTACAGAAACAATGGGATTTACCGAATACAGTGACAGTCACCTTCTCTGTTCGTGTCGTCCTACCAGTAGCTACCGCCCACTTACCAAGTCCTCGATCAGTGAGTGAGTGAGTGAGTGAGCCCTTTGCCATGGAAGTTTGTCCCCCACATTCCGGCCCCAGTCCGGGAACTTCGGGGCCCCGGAAACTCCCATCTTCCAGATGTGTGTAAGAAACTACCTGTTACTACGTGCGTATGGCAGTGTACGGTTACGACCATGAATGTGGTGCTTTACGAAGTCCTATTACAGCCTACGTATTCAAAGTTGCTAATATGTTCCGTAGTTACTATGGTGGCCGAAAAACACACTTCTTGCAGTCTCCTAGCAAAACCCTTGCTTGACCCGTGCCCTCGACTCCTTCACCGTCAGATTTCGAACGCGCTTAGATAGACAACTCCCATACCGAGAACGTGGCTGCCTAGCTATGTCCATGTCCCCAACCGGTCTTGGCCTCGCAGCATGTCCTGGCCACACTCTGTGCACATCAAATAAGATATGCTTCAGCCTACCATTGAAGTTAACGAGGCAAGGCTCATCGTACTTTGTTGTGCCGAATCCTGAATACCGGATTATCCAGAGGCATTGTTCAAGAAGCCACAAGAAGCACCTGAACTGAGTTACCAACTAGGTACTCTGTATGGAGTCGGAAGCCGACATCACTCTCTGCCAAGCCACGAACTTAATAACTTGCATGCTCAAGGGTAACTTGGAAACGGGAGTCTTCGAATCCTGTCGAATGTTCTCCGGACACCTCAGCTATATGATGTAGCCGAACGCATACAAGGGTAGAGGGGATCGCAATTATACCCCACAAGTAAGCTGAGCCGCTGATCCTAACAGGACGGTCACGGGGAAAGCAGTGATGAATGAACCATCTCAAGTATGATGGGGACAAGCTGAGTCTGATAGGCATGTCGCCAAACCAGTCAAGCTGTCGCGAGTACGGCATGTCTGTGCTCTTCACGTGTGGAGGAAGAAGTGCCATCAGGACAGCCACTGACTTTGCGGTTCGTATACTGCCACTGTAAACACCACGGAAAGGTTGAAAGTCGACGAGAAAACATAGTATGTGATTCGTGTCAGGAGGATTTTGATTGCAGCGACGAAATTGTCACAGGCAGCCCTCAATATACGCCACCTTTGTGCACCATGCTGCGCTTCCCCTTGATTCTACGTATCAGCGCGGTAGACTGGAAATGACATCTAGGTAACTTACATGTATAGTCTATTGGCTGAAGTCACTTACGCAGACGAAAGGCATCACATCTAAGTTTTCGTATTCCAGTCACAAACGTGGCCAAGTTACGAATATGGGCCGAACCACCTGATCACTGCTGTGAAGCTACTAGTCAAAGCAGGTGAATCAACTTCAAGGCATGGTAGCTATGCGAGACCTATAGTGTAGCCAAATCTGCAGATCGTTGGCATTCGCAATATGTGGCCAAGTGACACGCTTTTCGCCCAGGGGAACAGCCTCGGCTGCTCGTATAACACGAGTATCGTAATACGAATCCATTGAAAAAATTAACGAATACAATTGACTAAGATGAAATCGTTTGCAACTTTTGCCCTTCGCCGCCTCAGTCTTTCAACATCAATTTCCTAGCTTCTCACCAGCGGCCTACGGCAGCGCAAGCGTTTACCATTTGTTGCAGGGTGAACCACCGTCTCATCCAGTACTTTAAGAGGCCATGTAAGTGCTGGCATCGACACCCTCCTTGGGGAATTCACTAGATGCTGTTAGTGATTGTGACAATGGAGAGAAAAGAAGGGAAGCAACATACGGAAGGGCGACTTCGAATCGCTTTTCGATCTCCTTAAGCACCTCTTGGTCTTGGTCGGTGCTGACGAACGAGATGGCCAGTCCCTTGGTACCGAATCGTCCAGCACGGCCGACACGGTGCAGGTAGGAGCTGGCATCGTTGGATAAGTCGTAGTTGATGGCGAGGTTGATTCGCTCAATATCGATACCTCGTCCAAACACGTCAGTAGCAACGCAAATTCTCTTCTTGAACTCCTTGAACTCCTTGTAGCGACGAATACTAGATAATGTTAGAAGCAAGCACAACATTAAATGATTTGGTAACTCACCGTTCTTCCTGACTGACGCCAGAGTGGACGGCAATAGAAGGAAAGTTACACTCTCTGAGGAGCTTGTCAAGCTCAGTGGCTCGAACAGTGCTACGGACAAAAATAATGACCTGGTTGAACTGGAGTTCATCCAAGAGCTCGTTGAGCTTGCGATTCTTCTCCTTTTCTTCCAGCTTGATGTAGAACTGCTGAAGACCGTGGAGAGTGAGCTTAGTGTCCTCATCGACGTAGTGCTCAGTCGGATTCTGCATGAACTTGCGGCAAATAGGTTTCACCTCCTCCGACAAGGTGGCCGAGAACATCATAACCTGCTTCTGAGGAGGTGTAGCGCGGAAAACATCTTGCACATCCGTGCGCATATCTGAAGCCATTAGCGTACGTTGAAAGTTGATTGCATGAGTGAGACCTACCAGGCTGATCAAGCATTTTGTCACACTCGTCAAGCACGAAGATGCGGACACTGCCTAGACGTAGGGCCTTGTCACGAACGAGGGCCTTGAGACGTCCAGGAGTACCCACGATGATGTGAGGGCAAGTGTCCTTGTTCTTGAGTGTCTCTATGTCGGTCTTGATGGGAGTTCCACCATAGAACACGCCGGTCTTGATATCAGGCATGTACTTGCTGAAGCGGTTGTACTCGTCGCGGATCTGGTAAGCCAGCTCTCGGGTGTGACACATAACAACGACGGAGACCTCTCCGTTTACAGGCTCGACCTGCTGAAGGGTAGCGAGAACAAAGACTGCTGTCTTTCCCAGACCAGACTTGGCCTGGCAAATGATATCACCACCGAGGAGTGCCTGGGGAATACAGGTTTGTTGAACTGTCGATCGAACCGATGTTAGAGTGGGTTTCTAAGAAGCAACGAACGACGGGTGTAATCTCAAGTGTCCGTCCATCGTCGCAGCTTAGCCATTATATTCTCGCATTTTCCATTGATATGGATTTGAATGAGTTTGATATCGACGCGAGGTAAGGGCTCACAGGCCGGTTGGCTGCACAAGCAACCATAGCCTAGGAGGACCAAGAAGTGTCTTGGTGTCTCGCGTTTTCCTTGTTTTGCCCTCGTATATACCAGAAAAATCCGTTCGCAACAACGATTGACATATTATCCGCTTGCGCGTGATAATTGTGACAACAATGTTGTGGTTTTGCGGAGAACCACGTCTCTCACCCGTGGTCTTTGTCCGCCCGGATATGGACCATCTCTCAGATCCAGCCTTGATCGCGCCGACCATGACGAAAACGACGATTGCGAAAAAAAAGTGGCCATTTGTTCTTGCTTGCGAGATGGACGAACGCTTGAAGGGAGGGGATATGATGACTTAGGGTATTAAAATATCAAGACTGACCCTCCGATGGATGTTCGAAACCGCAGTCGCCGATGGCGCGAATTAACTCAGCCTTCAAGAGGAAGTCGCGGAAACCGGTGGAATGAATGCCGACGTAGCTTCCCTTCTTGTCGACGTTGTTGCCGGCAGCAAGCTCGCCCTTCTTGCCGTTGGAGGTGGTCGCAGTGGTTTCGTTGCCACCGATCTCCTCATCGGAGTAATCGATGAGATCTTCCTCGTGAGACATGTTGACCGATGTTTTCGGGTAGTTAGATGGTAGATGCGGAAGCTATTGCAGAAGCTGTTCTTTGCAGCGAAGTTGTGATGACGAGTCTGACGCGATTACGTTCAAGTCGCGTCGCCTTAGGGTGTCGAAAACGCGGTGCAGGCGTGCCGTCAAGATGAGAGAATGAGAATCAAATGATTTTTCAAGATGTGGAATGAGGAAAGGTGTTGGGAACCAGGATACTCGTTCCAAGGATGGCTTGAAAGAGTCTTTGTTGAGGCTGAGAAAGGGAGGTGCTAGAAGCAGGCGGGAGCAAGCAAGGTCGCTTCTGGCTAAAGAGGCCCGTGCGAAGCTCAATCACGTGATACAAAATACAGTGCTAGATATTTTCAGGCACTGGTATAAGGTAGCAACTAGCAACCTCTGGTATAGGTACCACGAGGTAAGACTCAACTACTTCATATTTTAATAACCAGCAAATATTCGCCATATTTCAGAGGTCTCAATGGCGAAAGGCAAGGAACCAAAAGGCGTACAGAACCGTATCATCTATTCTAGAGCATCGTACCTCTATCAAGCTGCCTCATATCTTACTAAACAGTCCTCAACTGTGCAAAACGCTGCAGCAAAAACATCAACACCGAGCCATGGGCATAGTGTTTCTCTCCAAACAAGAAACGAGGAAAGAGCACTGAAGAACATGTCTCGCCAGGCCATATCAGACCTGCGAGCTGTGACTCTCAAAGCACAGATACGGCGAAGTCCGGCTATGAAGCAAACTATTTGCAAGTTTTGTGACACTCTACTAGTCGAGGGTGACACCTGTACATCAACTGTGGAGAATGCGAGCAAAGGAGGGCGAAAGCCATGGGCTGATATCTTGAATATCAACTGCAAGACTTGTGGTAATGTCAAGAGATACCCGGTCTGTGCCCCGAGACAAAAGCGGAAGCACATGCGACAGCATGATCACAAGAGAGGCACAGAATATAGCAGCGATACATCGAAAGTACAGGGGCCGACTGCCCAGACAACACCATACGAAAAGCCCATCTCGACACCAGGCCAGACGCCAGGACTCTGAACAGAGCAAGAGGAAGCCAAAGCCGCTCAAGCGACAAATAGACCGACGCCATGCTCAAAGACAAAGCCCGACTTAAGCCGTATCCAGAGAAACACATTGAGCCAGAGACTGGAAAGGCTGCTTGAGTCTTGGCTTAGAACATGATTGATCATCGAAACTACACTGTCCCCGCTGCACTCAAACATATGTGTTCTCCGTTATCTACATCGCAGCTCAAGCTTTCCAGCCGGAGGTTGCCATCCACTTATAGCATATTTTAATGCTGACAATAGACAACGGACCAGGGTATTTGGCAAGCCGCCCGGCCTGAAGGAGACCGGGAGTACCGGAGGACGTTACGAAGATATTAAATGCTGTAGTTTTGCCTGGCCCTTACATATCAGCCAGCTGAAAGCATAATCTCTTGCTGAGAGGATTCTTTTTGACAAAAGCGGTTTAAGAGCAATTTGCAATACGCCTAATGAAACATAACTCATGCTGCATTTTCACCATCCCTTGTCAAAACATCACTTTTCTATCTCTTCCAGATTGGCTGTTCGATTGCTATTTTCCTGACTGCCCAGCTTCTTTGACACTTTCCTCTCCCAAGACCTTGCTTGCCGCCATGAACCTATCCATCAAGTCAGCGACTCTGCTCCATACATACACGACCATCATCCGCCGGATTGAAAATACTTACAAACCTCCATGCCAACTACCAAGTCCACGCATAGCTTCTGCTTGGACACTTGTCATCCGTAGCAAGTTCTCGGTGTCGGACAGATTTGATGACAACTGTGCGAGTTGAGAATTTAGTTGTGCCTGGGTCAAGTCAGAGATCATTGTCAAATGCTGTTTTCATTTAGAACAGGACCGCTTTGCATCCTGAATCTTTAAAGTCACACGATTAAGGAGTTGGTTGATAACTGCCATTGATGTGAAAAGGGTTGAGAGAACTCACGAGTTGTCGTGTCTTGACAGCACTTCCACTAGTGGCCATGCTCTGCCGCACCTGTGCACCGCTCACATTTCGCGTCGCCATTGCTGTTTTGGATGTGATTTGCTAAATTTTCTCCCCAACTTCGAATCTACTGGTGAACTAATGAAGGCGATATGCCCTCACTTATAGGTGAAGGATCGCCCGCCACCTGGAGTTCAGCAGAAGGAATACTCAGGAGGAAGAAAAGGACCAACGGCTTCTTTTGTTGTATGATTGTGTATTCTAGGCAGTCTTCTGGAGATGAAATTATGCTGACCTTGCCTGAACTACTCTAGGTACTTGTAGATGTTCAAGGTTGGTAGGGCACCTTAGAAGAACATATCTGGGGAAAGGCAGTGATTTGGGGTTTGTTTACGATGGATACAGATGTACGGAGTACCCAGGTACTACTAGTACCACAGTGGCCCGTGCGTTTAACAATCATTGATTGGTTCAGCAATGTGTATGGACCAGTCTGTTTCAGAATTCAAACAACATCTTATACCTACAGTACCTATCCAAGGGCAAACACAGAATCATTACCTACTAACCTACCTATTCAACTGCGCTTGTCAATCCATCTCCAATCTTTTATTCTTGCACGGAGTCACGGATCTAATGACATTCATCAGGTAGTGATTATGCTTCACTCCAGATCAAGTAAAGGGTGTCTTACAGCCCTGTTGGCTTTCACCAGAAGATCCTTGTTGACTGTAGGCTGACAACTGAATGCTCAAATACTCAGGGATATTTACACTAAGGAGCGAATAATGTCTGCCTAGCAGCCTAGAAGAGCACCGCGATCGACAAAGCCCCATGTACCTTTCAGCTCTATGTATCCCTAGTGGTGTAATACCCTACTTCGTTTGTTCCTTCGACGTCATTACTGCCAATAACGACTTGGTCAGTGCAGCTTGTCTACGGCGCGAAGGAATTGACCGTAGATCAGAGGATCATGGTTCGCCAACTGTACGTAAATGGCCAGATGATCTAGCCGTTGTGTAGTCTGGGCCTATTAGGATATTGAGTAGCCAAGGTTCAGTCAGTGTCGACTAGATATCCTCCTAGATATCAAGTGCAGATCGGAATACTACCTATGTATCTATATCTAGACACCAAGCCCCCCACACACAGGCAGGTTGAGTTGATTTTAAGCTTAATTGAGACTTAATTTGTTGTGTCATATTTGCCTCCGTCTTCGAATATGAAAGTAGCTCTCCAAATCTTTGCCTTGGCCTCCTCGGCCGTCGCATTTGATGGTGGCTTCGGGACGGGTGGAAGCCCTGGTAACATGAGCGAGCAAGCATGGCAATCTGCTTTCGAGAACCCCAACGCAACGGGGACATATAAATTTGAGGCGTATAATGTATCGGAAAGGTTCCCGCCAAACAAAACCGTTGATGGATGGACGGCAACCATTCGCGTAGCTAATATTACGGACGACCCTGGGGACGATACACCTTATCCCGGCATCGACATCAGCGTTCAAGCACCAGAGGGAATGAGACTTCCAGCGTTGAACAGCAGTCGTACAACCTCTTCAGACTGGCATGTGTGTGTTGCTTTCTGGGGACCAAGTCGCCTGAAGGATGAAGCAACCAACGATGCACAACATGACGATGGAGACTGCAGCTCGTTCCTTGACGAAGATTGCCTGGAGGCCTTGAATACAGAAGCGGCTGGATACTACTGGAACGGCGAGGAGTGCACAATGTTGCCACATATGCCAGTTAAATGTGAGAAGTATTACAAAGACTACGGCCCGACGTATGGCGGAGTTCGTAAGTATAGCTTCACAACCTGTTCGACCAAGAGGACGCTGACCCGCGATGTAGCTGGGGCGAATCTGAGTCAATTTGGAAGCGGAAAGACCTTGATCAGCCATCGCCCACAAACGGCCGGAACATACAGTGCAATGACCCAAGAGGAGGCATATGACTATGCTGTACGTGGTGTCTGGACTGTAATGATCAACTGGGGTCGTCGTGACCCCGACACATATAGCCTGGATGATGTTTTACAGCCTTCGCTGTTGTGCCTGCGCACCAGGAACATCACTGGAGGTAGCGAGGATCCTAACGATGGCACAAGAACAACTGGCTATGTACCTATGGCTGTTTTCTCAGCTATGGTGGCCACTCTATTGCTGGCTTACTGAGTTGAGATATACAGTAGTAAAGTTTCTCTCTGCCGGATGTGAAGAGAATTGGGCAATGGGTATCGTTGACCACCAGGCCGCCTCTGGCTTGTCCTTCAGGGAGATATATCATTCGTCTTGGCTTATGATAACAATGGTTTCTCAAACGTGTCGCAGAAATCTTTGGCCCATTTCATCACTTTTCTCTTCCATACTACTATTTCGTATCTATATATTTCCAATAGGAATGCTCCCAATGCCGTGGATGGCTTTCCTATTCACATTCCACAACGTCTCGCGATGAACAGATTTAACCAGAAAAAGAAACAACCATCCGTAGTCTAATTTGATTGTGTAACCCCGCCAAGAAAAACAATGCCTATCATGATCCCTCCTCATTTGCTAAGTCCATTTGACCTTTCATGACATGTCCACGCAAACTTCTGGAGGGCGCTTCAACAATCAAAGGAAAACAAAGACTTGCTCTCAGCTGGCGCAATGCCTTTGATCTTAGCCCACCCACTTCCTCGTTTTTCTACCGGCATATTCATTATTCAGTCCCAACCTGTCTTCTGTGAGGCGGGCTTAGCGTTCTCCGAAATTCTCTTCCTTGTGCGAGGCTGTCCCAATATGTCAAAGCAGAACCAAGACTCGGGCGTCTCATGAACAGAGCCTTGAACAATCGAAAGCCAATTATATGCTAAAAGGCACCACAGTATATCTTCCCCAATTCCAATGCATTATTACCAAGGGTAGACTACTTCTGTTTGGTTGTTCAATGTATGTACGTATTGTGTCGATAGGAATAATTAAAAGGACGTCGTGTCTGAGAATAGTCCAAAGTGACTGTGACTTCTGTCGTGTCGTTTCGTGTTTTCGATGGAACTCGGGCGTATACTAAAAACAAAATGAAATAGGGCCGTGCTCGTCGAGGTGTGTCGTATAGTTGTTCAAGCCAGATGCATAGATGTAGTACACATGGCCTCAGCCGGGCTTCGCGACGGAACAAATAGATGATCCCGTTTAAGCGACGCAGAATGCATGACCGGAACTCCGGAACTGCGAAATCAAGAATATCAAAGCCTTGCTGGACAAACGTCATGTATGGGACCGTGTGTTGGAACCTGACGTCCTAGGTACTCCGTTGAACATTATCGTCGTGTAGAGCGTCCTAACGTACACCGATTGGCGGTCGTGGAGGCAAGCTGCCTTGACTACTGTTTGCAGACTGTTCGGAATCAAATTCACCACTGCCCGCGCTGGCGCTCGCACTACCCGTCAGACTGCGAACATTCCTAGGCTTAGTTTGGTGGAGGGCGCTCACCCCAATATGTTCAACTTGCTGTGGTGCTACTGAGTTACCGTGTCCAGGTGGGTGACGGGGGACAGGTTGGCGAACACCATCCGGGGGTGATGGTCGGCCATTCATGCCGGGGCCAGGACCGTAACCACCCGGAGGCGATCCCCGTCGGCTGCCGCCTCGCATAGATGGAGTGTAAGGATTCCCGGGAGACTGGCTGGCGCGTCGGGGATAGGCACCATTCATCCCGGGAGGTCCACCAGGACCTGGACCATACTGCATCTCGTCAAGCCTTGATGCTGTTAGTGAGTTTGCTCGAGAGCCCGCGTTCATCGCTCCACGGTCAACGGATCCATAACGATCCGAGGAGCAGCTCATGAGGGGGTCTTCCAGAATGTTTTCAGAAGTCATGGAGCTGTGACCGACTTGGGAAGATCGATTGCGGCCGAAATTGGGCCTGAATCGGCCGCCTCGTGTAGGAGGCGGCATGTCATCGGGGTTACGGCGAAACTGGCCAGGGCTTGGTCCTGGAGCCTTTCGGTTCTTTCTCGATGTAACGCTCATCATATCGAAGTTGTCTGGATCGATCAGCGGAGGACCAGGGTTGGTAGTAGGGTCAAAGTAATCGTCGTCGTCATCATCGTCTTCGTCAAACACCTGCTTGCTGTTGCGCATAGGATGAGGGCCACGACGAGGTCCGGGGCCTCCGGGAGGGCCAGGTGGCGGTCCGCGACGCATTCGGATTTCTTGTTCGCGAATTGCCATTTCACGCTGCCGTAAAGCCAGCTCTCGTTCTCTGAGATTAATGTCTGCTGGGTCACCACTGACAGATGGCTCAGAACCTTCGGGAATATCATCATAAAGAACGAGATGAGAGAATTCCTCTAGGTTAGTCTCCTCTAACGAGCCTCTCCTTGAAGGTTGACGAGATCCAGGACCGTTCATCGGAGGAGGTCGGCCATAACCGTTGGGTGGTCCACCATTCGTCGGCGGTGGTCCACGGCGCATGCCACCTTGGCTGAAGTTGGAAGAGTTCCGAGGTCTGGGCTGGCGAGGGGGCATACCATTTCCATTGGGCATACCGTTCATCATGGGTCGATGACTGTTTTGTGAAGGCATTCGAGGCACAGGTGCCGCGGATGGGGAGGCGGGTGGTATGATATTCGCGTTCGGATCACCAGGTTTGGGTCTACTGCGGTTGACCAGGTTGAGGTTATGAAGAATCGAGTAAAGCGTCTCGATACGAGGAAGGGAAATATTCGAGTCTCTAGCCAGTTTGACGGGCGATCCAAGGTACGTCTCAACCTCCATAGGTCTTCGAGCAACGTAATCCTGCCACATTATGCTCTCTCCGGAAACCTTGGACATCTCATCGATCGTCTTCTGCTTGAAATCGGGATCAAATTTGCATCCATTAGCATCAGCTAGACGAAGCAGCTCGTCAATGACCTCCGATACCATGTCCCTAACGCCAACCTTTTCCAAGAGCGAGGCATGGCTGGGAGTTTCGAAGATAACGCTAATCGGGTGGAACGCAATAGGACTGTAACATCAGTTAGCGAGTTACAAGACTGTTAAATGAAAGACAAACCCTATCACTCTCTCGTATTGTTGCTGGCGGATATTTGGTGAGACTTTGCATTCGACTTGACCAGAACTCAGTGTCATGGCTAAGGCCTGTGCCATGTCCTCCTGGATGGTTTGTGGGATATTGTTCGGGTTATTAGCAGGACCAATCCAGATATCTGCTGGGCCCTTATGTTCAAATTCACTCTGGCCGAGTTGTGTGAGCTCAGCACCTGAAACAAGTGATAGGACCACATTGGTAGGAAATCGCTCCTCCAAAGCAGCTTCGACTCCGAGAGTATGTGTTGTGTTGACGATGATGCATGTATGCTGGGGGGTCACGACGGAGTCAATGACTGAGGCGAGATCGTAGACATCAGGTAACGCCTTGACGCAGAGTACGACATAATCGAATGGGCCGTCTCGAGCGTTTGCGGCATCCTCGGGATTTCGAACAACTTGAAATGTTATCTCAGCATGCTGGACGAAAGCAAGGGGATTGCTTAACTGTACCGTGTCTAGGCTTGAATCTCTCGTTGCCAAATATTGGGGATCTTGATTGTCAATCAGCATCTTGTTTGAGCCATAGCGCATTGGTTCACATACTTGAACGAGATACCGTATTGTGCCACATGCTCGTAACCAGACTTCCAAACGAGCGTCACATCACACGCGTTGGTGGCCTGGAGCCTCCATGATAGGAACGCCGAGACGGGATTTCCTCCCACTGAACAGACGGACATTAGCTCACTGCTGGCCATGATGAGCGACGAGAGTGGGACGCTGCACGAGCAACCGTCCCGACGGTTGACGTGAGGATTTAAGACAAACGAGTGAAAGATAGACAAGAGACAGAAAAGATTGAGAGGGAATGTATCAACTGATGAAGGATTGGGAGGAATCAGTTGATCTGAAATGACGCGACCGCCCGCTTCTGGTTTCTGCGTGAACTAACCCTAGGTATGAAGGGAGAATTGTAAGAGAAGAGACGACAAACCTGATAGAATCTTGAGCCGGGGCGATACAGGCGCCATAATGTCTGGCGGGTCCTAATGTGGAATAGTGGCCTGGTCCAGTCTGAGGGTGTAGCGGAGCGGTTTCTAACGACGGACCCGTAGTCTTGGGGCGTATTGGGTACCACAACACCAAGATCGGGACTGATGCAAGTACCTGTCTAAGCAAGGATACGCTCAAACTGACGTTTATTGCCGTTTATTGTGAGTAGCGATGCGGGCGACGAGGATCAGAGACGATAGCGCAGCTCAATTGTGCATGTAGCGGCTCGCGAGAAGGAAGCTATCGAATGGGAACGAGGCAGGCGAGGCGTCGGTGGACGAGAAGACGGCAGTGATAGTGACAGCCAGCCGTAGAATCAACGAGCGACAGGGCCTAAATCGTGGCGTAGGCGGCAGGATGGCGTACCAGGGGGGAAGCACAGCGGCGTCTCGTGCGTTAACTGTCGATAGGCAATGAAGGAGCAAGAAATCTACAAGCGGCCAGTAGTGAGTGTGACGAGTGGGACGAGAGCTGAGATGGCCTCGGTGGACGGTGCACCAAATGGGGTGTGGGAGATTGTCTGGGGATTGTAGTCGGACGGACTGTAAGAGCGAGAGTGGGCTGAGCTGAGAAGCTGCAACAAGAACTGGGCCCTTGTTCAAGCTTAGAAATCTCACAGCGGGCGCGGAAGAAGCTGCGCGGACTTGGCTCTAGGAGGATTTATCGGTACGAGTACGGCGGGCCCCCGATTGTCCCTTTTTGCGATCGACTAGGCTTCCAGCTGCAGGCCTGTACTGTACGGCGTTGCCTTGACTAAATTAATCAGCTTCGGGTTGATGAAAGAGAGGGTCGCCTGGTCTTTGGTGTGTTGTGTGTTTCGCCTGTAAATGATGATATGGCCCGTGAATGATTGGGCCTCGATTTCAATTGAGGTGGCAGGGGGTAAGGCGCCGCCGAGAGAGAAAACTCAAGTAGTGCAGTGCCTACCTGAAGTGTACTTGGCAGAGACAACCACTGTAATCTCTCTGGGGACCGGGGTGTTCAAGATGTTCTGGAGAGGCTAGACAATTTTGACAAGGGGAAAGTGAGAGGAGGCGTGTGGGAGAAAGAGATGATGCGAGTGGACGACAGACCAGTAAAGATAGGCCAAGTCAAGAACCAAGGGGGGCCGACCTTTGCAAGGGGCCAGCAAAACAACAAGCAATAAGCAAAGCAAGCAAAAAATGCGTATGTAGCAAGCAGGTATGTGAAAGAGAGGCTTAGATACAAGGAAAATGAGACAAGGGGGACCCCGGCCGGAGGCGGCGGCATGTACGATATGCGGGAGTGGCTCAGTCCGACTGTAGGTAGTTTGATTTGAAGGAAGAGAACGATATCATGAGCTGCAGGCTGCCAGTGGTTGGGAGGCTCAAATTACATGACAGACATGTGCGTGTGTGATGAGATGCAATGCAATGCGAAGTTATGGTTCAAAACGGAATGCCGCCCCCCCTAAAAAAAAAATATGCAAACCCCCGTATTTGATTCTGCTGTGCCAGGGAAAAAATGCCAATGGCAAACAGGTTGGGGCATAGGCAGAGACGGCTTGAAAGAGGGGTGTGTGATGAAGGGATGGATTGGATGGAAGAAGGCTTTTGAAGTCATGATGAAGCAGA
Organism: Fusarium sacchari; assembly: GCA_017165645.1. NCBI lineage: Eukaryota > Fungi > Ascomycota > Sordariomycetes > Hypocreales > Nectriaceae > Fusarium > Fusarium sacchari. Next base: position 1,897,161 of record JADANP010000006.1, read on the forward strand.
GACTGTCCACTTGCTTCATGAAACTCAATTGGAGAACCAGGGCAGTAACACATAAGGCTTCACGCCAAGCATTTCACAACAATAGTAAAAATCCAACTTACTGTTTCTCTTTTGTCCCTCACAATAGAATTATTATTCTCAACTCAAGGATAGGCCGGCCGGCCAGTGGTGTGGCAGCAGTGACGAATGGTGACGAGGACGGGGGACTCGGAAGACCTTCGGTTCGAGATATACGTTGCTGAAGCTAACGAGGATCGGTGCGGAGCGGCCGGAAGTTGAGGACCCAATGCCACGAGGAAAATACGCGCAAGCTTAAGGTTGATTTAAATTTCTCCTCCGTAAGGTAGTCCGTACTCGTCGAGAGCGAGCCCAGTTGATGATTGATTGCAGAAGTCACTGCCGGAATACCGTTGAAAGTACAGTACTCCGTAGACAGGTATCAAGGGATCCGCCGCTAATAAAAGTCCAAAGACCTCAATTCAAATGTCTTGGTGTGGTTTTTTTTTCGTCCGTTCAGAAGAAAACACTTCGGCCAAACATCGAAATTTCCTAAATGTTTAGGATCCAATGCTCCAAGGTTTGAGAATTATTGCTGTCTGTTGCTTGTTGTAGACATCGGTCTTATTCGTCGCTGATTCTCTGTTCGATCGTTGCGTTTCGCATTTATTCTCTCTTGGAACGAGTAGGTAGTTCGCTTTGTCGTCGCATGCGAGTCGTCTGAGGTGGTCTCCGCTCTCGCTTTCTTTTCAGCTTGGGTGTTCAAATGTTCCCCAGACGCCACACAACCCGAAAGATTAAAAAAGAAAAAGACCGAATCTCACGTCGGCTGCGGTTGGTCGTTGATGCCGCAAACCAGAATCTGCAATGTTCAAATAGAGAGAGAGAGAGAGAGGGTGAAAAGGAGAAATTTCTGCTCAGTCAAGGGAGAAGTAAACGAGGGGAATCAATCACGCACAGCCAAATGAATACGAAGCAAACCCCAGAAGCGAGAAGTCAGTCACCAGCAATTGCTTGGTTAGATGGCACCCTAACTCAATTGCTCTCAATCCGTCCAAACCCAAATCTTCCCGACTTTGCCCTTGTCTTTCACCCTCCATCGCCGTCCATTGTCCAAATTCCTTATCATGATCCCTACCAGTATCTTCCATCCTAACATCCGCGTCGTGCGGCACGGGGTTGCGCTGATATTGGAGCAGACCATCTGACACGACGACGGGTAAATTGATGTTGCTGACCGGCAATTATGTTTGATGATGGACTGAATATGCAGATACCCAGGCTTGGGGCCTCGATAGAACTCCTGGCTCCAATCTCGTGCAAGCTTTCATGGGAGTTGGCTGTATTCTACATACATACGCAGACCACATATCCAATGGCATGATCCATAATACCAGTCTACTATGTGTATGTGCATAGTACTAGTAGGTAGTCGGACAGCCAACAACGGCTGCAGTACGACACAAGGCTCACATCAAAACTCATTGAGCTGGATTGCTTGACATGGGTGGCTGCATTATCAACCCATCATGCCTAGAAACCCCTAGTGTATCTGGTGGTTTAGACATCGTATTTAACTAGCTCACGGTTCACCAAAGTTAATATCAAGACAAGCACATGCAAAGATAAAGCCCTCTCATTCAAAGTGCAGGGCAACCCTGCCGAGCTGCCAACAAAACAACAAGATGTGGCCTATGTAAAGTTCAAGCATCGCGGAGCATCACACAACCCGATGTACACCTTGGATCCCACATGCTGCGCCCCCAGAGGAGCCAAGTACTGTATAATCAAGTGGGTAGGTAAGTTCAATGGAACAGTTCCCCATCATTAAGAACCCTTTCCACCAACCGGGAATTTAAAGTTCTCCGTTTCCGTGTGCTGTCAGCTGTCAATTGGCTTTGCTACACGCCAATCCAAGGAGTACTAAAGTTGTTGAAGGCATACCTGACAATATCTACGTAGTATAAAGCCTTCGACCTGGAAGTTGGGTGTGGGTTTCGAAACATTGAATGTCTGTGTTGTGGGAATGCTTTCCTGGCTGTATGTAGTACCAGTAATGAGTTTAAAACAAATCAACCTCATGCCAGTCTATGATGAATTGTATTGGATGTACATACCAGTATGTCCTTCGTTTCAACGGCCATTGCTTGATTTGGTTAGTGGGTTTCTGGTCAGCTGTAATAACTTTCGGTCAGGTAAATGAAAATCCCATCCTGTCCGACCTGTCGTCAAAATACGATATGCATCAAATACTCTCCTCCATACCTCAATTGAAGTCCTACAAAGGATTATGGGATACTGACTTCCTAGATAGTTCGACCAACAGCTATACAAACCATATATCACAGTATTTGAAGCACATGTCTTATCATGTCGGCGTCGCCTCAAACTCTACGCCGGAAGAGGGATGGAGTTGTTCCATCTCCAGGCAAAAATAACTTCAGTTACAAACCCCATCCCACGGAGCAGTGGCCTTGATACGCGCGTGTTCTCCGTCGCCATGGCTCAAATGCCAGGGCCATCAGGGGTCAAACTTGTCTTCCCGCAGTGCCAAGTTGGATAGCAGCCCGCTACTTGGCAGAAAATGGTTAGTCCTAGTCCTCATCTGTCTTGGCGACAAAAGTTGCTGATGGACCCTGTAAGACTTTCTTTGGTCAGGAAGTCGCTCAACAATCTCTGCGGCACACAGAGAAGTGCGGACTTTCAGAGTTCCCTATCGTGTCGAAACAAACAGGACCTAAAAGGTACTTGCTGCCAACTCCCTACCTAGATCGATCGTGGATCCTGGAAACATATCCCCCCTGTCTTGTCACGCCGTACCTTGCAGAAATAAACCCACATTCCGACACCATCCACTGAGTACGTGTCGCCGAGTGTGGTTTGAGTACTGTATTAACACGTACATACTGACATACATAGAGGGAACAAGCTTTTTTTTGATGATCTCCCATCCCTTTTCTTTCTGGCGCTAAAAGAAAGTTTCCCTGCTGCATAGTGCAGAAATGTTGCTATTTAGGAACAAGAGGTTCCGATACAGGCGAAATCCATATGAACTAACACTCCGGATGGCCCGGCGTTTCTTTACCACTACATAATCGATGACGTAATGCCGAAACGAGCCAGACTTTCGAGCCCTTTTAGCAAGACGGTCAAATGGACATGGGACGAGTTTGTGGTTTTCGGCCTGCTATGGAGGCCAGGGTTTTCTCAACGTGCGCGCCACGAAGCCACTCCTATTTTGGTGACGAGGCTCAGCGCTGAGCCGAATGAGGCTACCCTTCAAATACGCTTCCATGCCCCGGGATAGACCGTTCGAGCTAGTCGCCTTAGTGATTTTGCTTGATCCGCTGTAAGTTGACCAGTCATGGTATTCTCCCCTAACCTCATCGTCGATCTGCCGGGCTTACCTGGCAAGTTGTTGTTGCCGGCTACCGGCGTCAGCTATTGGATGTACTGAGACGTGCAGCGAACAAAAAAACCCTTGATCAGCTGACGATATGCAGACTACAGTGCGCCATTGAACAATATTGAATACACACCGATACTTGGCATTGTGCTAAAGATTTGGGCAAGTTTATTGCATCCGTGCCTAATCTCGCCTTCCTCGAGAGGACTGAATCAAAGTCTCCCAGGCCCTCCCTTTAGTTGGATCCATCCACCTATCCTTTCGGGTTCGCTTCCATACAACTGGTGGCTTGGCGAGATCAAAGTCAACGCGATCCCTGTTAGAAAGGCGTTCTCTCGTCTCCAGTTGGATCGTCTGCCGCAGCTCCTTATTTCACAAATCTTCCTGAAGGTTGATGGAAGCTGCTAGGCTCAAGGCAACGGCGTCAAGGTACTCCGTACGATGCATGTACTATTTCCGTCGATCCAGGGATTCTTACCATGCACGGTTCTGGTGGTCATCACTGCCCCAGGACGGACTATTGACGATCCATTCATATATCTATGTAATTGGGTACCAGCAACTCCATAAACGACCCAGTATCACAGAGGATGGTTAGATCTCTCATCGCGATCTCGAAAAGTTCAAGCACCATTGTTTAGGATGATCTACGACGGATATACGCGCGTTGTGTGTGCAAACCATACTCGCTTCCATTGGGTGGGTAGTCATCGCTTAAAACTGGACGCTGTAAAGGCACCTCTTTGGATGCTATTGGATGTTCTGTTGCTTATTGAGTGACACTCCTTATATCCATCCTGCCATCCTCGACAATCGCCTCATGGTCACTTGCAGAAATCATGCTCACTTCAGTTTCCACGGGCGTTTTACTCCGATCTGGTGTGTCCTCGGCATCTAGGTTATCCGAACAAGCGCGCAAGGCTGAACAGTGTTAAGTACTTCTTGGTCTATCTCGTCTATCTAGGGGGGGAAGAAAACTCAGGGCCTTGATCCTAGATGACAAAAGGACTCAAGGTAACTCTACATAAGTTTAGGATATCTTTACTAGGCTTAAGATATCTTCTGCTGAATTTATTTTGACATCCCATATCAAGGTCTGGTGTTTTCTTGCTCCCCGAGGGCTCGTCAAGTCAATCATATCATCCTGGTTGACGTTGTGCCGTCGATGGAGAAACCCAGTAGCTAAGGAACATGGGGCGTGTGCTAAAATTGACATCGCTGGGGGGCATCAACAGACCGGTCGGCATGGTATTTCCAACATCTCGCATATTCTCGTGTGCAGTCCGTGATCCCGCCGTCAAGACATCGTCACGTTAAAATGTGGCTATCTGCTCCGCCGCTAATCACTTGAGTAGATACGTATGTGTTTGTCAAGTTTGTATGTACGTACCATTTGCTGAGATGGATCTTGATGTGGTATGCCTTGATGTCTAATTAAAGCACCCAAGCGGGACAAGGTGTTTGATGAGGTGTGTAAAGATCGACGACTATTGGGACCATTGAGAATCACGACTCCTCTCCCAAAATGGCCAGCATACATGAAAATCCTCGACAAGTCACAAAGCTCTCTGCTGTGCTGGTGCATCCTCACCGTAAAACGCCGCCGTGCATGGTAAATGATGTGATGTTTGGTTATGCTCCCGAGTATGTGCAGATGGCCCAACTTGCAGCCTACCTTAAGTATCACTACCAAGTAAATGCTGTGTCATAGAAGTGGCCTCTGCATACCTAGATACCTAGGGTACGATTAAGCCCCTATGACTTAGCACCTAAGGCCTGGTGAATCCAAGTTATGTGCCAGTCTTCCAGAATAAGTTTATTGCAGGGTAAGCGCAGCTCATAGAATCATATTGCCATCCACCTTATAACCTTCGCATGTATACATATACACTACCTTACCTATGGTAGGTACCTTAGGTACATAGCACCTGTTTGGTACACTGCATTGCCATCGCAGGAAGTTATTATCGTCAGGCGTTGCATGTGGATGTTCCAGTTCCCAGCTGAACCATCGGGTTGTCCACGGCAATTCTAGTCACTCAGTTTTAGTACCAGATCTCTAGCAAGCTCTCGTGCGAGAGCATGGTTATTCTTTGCACTCCCAAGCTTATCGTAACCAGTCGAATGAAGAATGCTAGTAGCTAAAGGCTGAGACATTGTCTCCGACTTGAACAAAGAGCCTCACTCGTCGTTGTACGAGACGCTCCGGGCTTGAGGCAGCGCTGTCCTACGAAGAGTCTATGGGGGTTGCAAATCGAGTCTCCAACAAATAAAGTCTGACCAAAGTAGATAAAAGAAAACCATGGGCGCCCATAGTCCGTATTGGCAAGTCATCTGTCGTGCTTGGGTTGCCACACTTATGGGTGAATCAGCCAATGAGACCTGGACAGTATGCTGTATCTCAGTAGCAGGATAAGTAACAGCAAGATAAGAACAATTAGAGAAAGCACTAGAATATTACTGCAGGACAGAGGACAAAACTCGGAGGGTTGAAGGCTCTCGTGCAAGTGATTCATAATGTGTCAAACGGCTGCTTGCATGCCCGATAATGTATGTAACAGGTGTGCCGCGTTCTGAAGACTTGTCGCAGAATGCCATCTTTCCAAATCCCCTGCTGGGAGTGTAATAAGCAAGCCAAAATGAGAGACAAGAATTGCTGCTAGGACCAGGATATTTAAGATATTGTTGCTCACAGCGTGATCGGGACAATCATGCCTGAATTCGATGATGAAGCTAATAGACGAACACATATAATGAAATGTCGAAATCCCGAATCCCCAACGAAAGAAGAGATAACCCAGGCAATCAGGAGTTCACTCAGTCATGACTGAAGATTATGCTTGATGCAGCTCTGCTCGTTGAGTCGAGGCGTCATCTCCAAGAGCCGAGAACTCTGAGCTCAATAAGCGTTTCTCAGGTCGAAGAGCATTGGATATACAATGTTGGTTCGGAGTGCATTTTTGCAGAATTGAGTCCCGGGTCTGAAGTCTCCACGGCTGCCGCATGAGAAACCCTTCTTGATGTGGACTGAGTTGACTACGTTGACTATCTAGGCATTTTGAAGACTGAATAATACCCTCACTACCTATCAGCCACGTCACAATAATTGGTAGAATGAAGAACAAGCCAACTCCATTGAACTCGTATTTAAAGCACGACGAAGGATATGGTCTGATCTCAACGACACACAGTTTAGCTAGCTGAGAATAGTCACTTCACCATCCAGTCTGGGCAGTGTCAGGAGGAGGGAATATCCATCCCATCAGCCAAAGCAAGAATCAGACACCATAAAATACGATGGTTTTTTTTTTTTTTTTTTTTTTTTTTTTTTTTTTTTTTTTTTTTTTTTTTTTTTGCCCCGGCCTTCAACATTAAACCACTATCACAACCTCGAGGAGCTTCGAGTCAAGTATCGGATGCTAACCTTCTAAGGGCAGTGACAATCGGGCTGCTGTATACACTCAATTTCATTATGTACCGTCTCAACGACTCGGTGGTTAGTCTACTTCACGAGTTCCTTACCGTCTGACGGGAATGGCCAATATGACTGGTACGCCAATATCTCATTAGAAACCAAAAACAGGCAAGAAATAGGCAGATGAATCTCTGCGCTGGACTGGTGTAACAAACTCAAGCTGTGAAGCACCAACTCGCTCTATTGCATAACGGCCGTCGTGAAATAATAAGCACGAAAGACCAGATACACAATCCCGAAAGACTTCCGGTTCGAACCTAGGCAGGTTTGGAAATATCTGAGCGTTACGGAGAAACCCCAGTCATATCAGTTGATACTTGTCAGGCACATACTCACCGTATAGGAGAAACCCCCGCGTAAAGTATTCATATCATTGCTTTCTTGTGACTAGTCGGTTTCCAGGGATCTATATCCAGGCGCCATCTGGAACAGTTGCCAGTGCGATGATACTGAACTCAAGGTTCCCTTCAGCAGCTTTGGTAAATCTTTTGACAGTAACTTCCAATGCCTTATCACTAAGAAGATCATCACCTTCGTCCAATGTACCGCGATCAACCGGACCTCCCCAGCCTCCTTCAAGATCGTATAAATGACCATCTTGGCCCTTAACGAAGCTGATGAAATGATGTCCGCTAGGCTCTTCGCTCGCAGGGGGTATCGTGTCACCAGTGACTGCAGCAGCCATGTGAGCCTTCTCCAAATCCATCGAGCTGTAGAGATGGTTGGCGCGTTGAAGAGGCTTGAGATCTTGTGTTTCCTTCAAAATCTTATCGAGGATCGAGTCTGCTTTGATGAAGTTCCTGGCTGTGCCGTTGCTCACGCTGTGAAGGAGGGCAATGAGACCGCAAGCGTGACCTATAGTTTGTTTGTACCACACAACTGGCTCGTCTGGACCACAGCCATCGTAACTCAGTTCCTTTGAGCCTGGGTCATTCTCACGAACGCGCGCCCACATCGGTGCAGGAGTGATGAAGACTAGAGCATGAACTGGACGAGGGATCATGGCAAGCAGCTCAGGTTCGTCAATGCTGTAGACATCGTAAAATCCGAGCTTCTCAGAAACGCCCAGGTTGTGAATGAGCTTAGTAAAAACTTCTGGATTGTTTTCGAGTGGAATAAATGTCTTTGTACCATCCTTTCTGAAGGAAACTCCTGGTGTTGTTGACATGATGCCAGTCGGTTTGGGAGTGGCGAGTTTAGGTGCAACTTGTAAGATGTCCCCTGCTAGCGATTGTTAGGTAGGTTCCACGAGGTTATCTTAGTTCGGTACCTGATTTAAAAAGTTAGGTAGAGTTGGCTGGAGTGGAAGGAAACGATAGCCTCCACTGCTGTGAAAATGGAAATGGAGATACCTAGTAGGCAGCAGCAGTGCGTCATCTGTTCCATTGGAGTTGGCTTCCACACAACCTTAACTGCCACTATGTGAATCAAATACAGAGTGACAGCTTGAGTGAGTGAGTGTAATTTGACAGAGTTATTGCTTACAACAAACGACGTATATATCAATACGGGTATTGTTGACACAACATGGAAAGTTTCGCTACGTAGATATTTAATGCGAAGTCGTGATGGATAAGCAACAGCAACAGAGGATAAGATTATCCATCTTGTATTTCCATCAGGTCTTTAGTAATGGTCAGTGGTGACTGGCTTCCGGGGGAAGACGTTGTAGTTCACACTACGCGCCTTCGAGCATGGGACTTGAATTGACTTGAAAGCCTCTTTGTTTGAAATCATGAAACGCTGGAAATAGTTTCTCGCGACCCAATACTCCCTTCCATTATCGGCAAGATGTACGGTATGACCAAACGATGAAATTGGCTTGTGTACTCAAGGTTTCTAGAGAACAACATATGGATGATAGCACCTACATATTTTTCGGCAATTGTGCCCTACAGGCAAATTTGTTGGTTGATAACTTTGTAATTGTTGACAGAAGAAGAAAGCCTCTTCATTCTGTCAAAGTTCACTTACACATGAGCTTGAGGTGTGGTTGAATTAAATGGGTCTTTACAGAGTACAGTTCGCCAATAGATGTTTATATTTAGCCAGACTCAATTTCATACATCTTTTGGCGAACAAAAGTCCTCAACTCTCCATCGTTTTGCTCGAAACCACCTCATAGTTTTCCTTTACTATGACGAAACCCTGAGTTGGAAATTTTCGGCAGAGATTTCGAGAGCTTTTAGTGGTCTGATCAAAGGTTCCATCACTTCTGGTTGCAGTGGACGTGAGCCGAGCAGAAGTTCACAAAAGTTCGCCACGTGATGGAGGCTGATCAGAGGTAAATGGAACCATCTTTGCCTTCACAAAGGACCTTTTGCAAGAGACTGAGTTCTAGGTCAATTCGGTGGGACAATCAAATCAGCGACCGGACTTTTTGACATGCTGTATCTGCTGAGCAAGTTGAAAGGACGAAACAAGCACAAGTCCTGGAATAATCCATGTCCGGTAGATTCCACCAACCTTCAACCCTCGAGATTCCAGAAGGATTCCGGCTCTAGGACCTTGAACCCGGCATCATGGTTCAGGAGGGAATTGAAGCCTGGTTGGACCCTGAATCGATTAACGATAGGGAAGAAATGGCCCATCGTTTGACGTTCTCAGCATGATTGACAGCCGGTCGAGCCGTTTATGTTGACAAAAGTGCCAGGCTGGGCGTTGAAACACGCACACACCAGTCCGCTATATTCTCACGTACATCATGGTTTATCTTGTGGGCCGAGGCTAACCCCGGACAGGCTGGAGATAAGCAGCGCCTCGAAGGCTTGAACGCCATCAGGGCCTATCTTCATTGGGTGAGCAAGATAACACAATGGCGTGCCAATGCCTGATGTGACATCGAGCACAAACAGGGCGCCCTAGGCATGCTGGGCTGTCGTTGCGATAGGGAAACCCGGTCGAAGTCAAGAAGAGCCGAGCTACTATGATCGCTGAAATGTTTTTAAAGACTTGGCGACTCTGCACATTGCCGCCTCAAAAGAATCGAACAAGAATGCCAACGAATTAAAACATGCAGCTTTTTCGACAAAAGGTCCGAATTTTCAGACTGAGGAACCACAGGGGGCCATTGGAGTCTACAGTCGACAAGGTTGAGCCCGAGCCCATGCCTGATCAAGAAGGTGGTCTAGATCCATTTGTGCCGTCGCCCGCGATAGCATTGCACGAACATTCGTACTATAGCCAAAACCGTCTAGCACCAAGTTTTTACATATGGCGGTTCTCAGAGTACTGCATTGAGTGGTGTCAATGTGCGATTCGCGGGGAGCGACACTTCTCCTCAGTCTTAGGCCCTCCTGGTTCTTGGGGCTGAGATCCCCCCCCGTACTGGTCCCAGGCCGTCTGTATAACCACATCTGCAAAGCAGCAGCCGCTGTCGGCTTTCTCCTTCGCTTCAACATCGTCTCTCAATACCACAAGACCAAAGGCCGTCGTTGTCGCTGTTATAGCGGGCTTCAAACCACGCGTCGACGTCGGTTCGCTGTTGCTGAAACAATCCATTGCTCAAGCAAAGGGTATCAATTATCATGGCGCCGTCTCTCTTTCGCAAACGCCACGAGGCCGAGGATATTATTCCAATCCCCGGCCCTCTCGAGACCGTCTCCGCCTCCGGTCGTGATTACCTCGAGAATCTACAGCAGTTCGAGAAGTCTCACAAGTTCGATCCCAATCTGCCCATCGATGACCTCACAGATGTCGACGCCGCTATCGCGACTGGAAATGCCGAGAAGGGGATTGAGATTGAGCACGCGCTCATGGAGGACAACAGCCCCTATCCCGAAGTCCGGTCTGTCGTCCGAAACTACGATGTTGATGTCCCTGCCAATACCATCCGTGCCTGGACTATCGGGTTGATTCTTTGCACCATCGGTTCCGGTGTGAATATGCTCTTCTCGTTGCGAAACCCCAGTGTCACAGTCACTACCTACGTAGTCCAGCTTGTCGCCTATCCGTTTGGTCTTGGATGGGACTTGATCATGCCTGATCGAGAATGGAGTCTGTTCGGTCTCAAATTCAACCTCAAGCCCGGTAAATTCAACTACAAGGAGCATGTGGTAATTGTGGCCATGTCCAATGTATGTATAGTTTTCCTCCTCTCCATAAGCATCGCTGACTCGGATAGGCGGCCTACGGTGGCGGTGTTCTCTACGCAACTGATGTACTCCTCGCGCAGCAAATCTTCTACGGCCAAAATTTTGGCTGGGCTTTCCAGATCCTATTTGGCATTACGACTCTTTGTACTGGATATGGATTGGCTGGACTTGCCCGTCGCTTTCTGGTGTGGCCGGCTGCTATGATCTGGCCCACTGATTTGGTCAATTGTGCCCTGTTCTATACACTTCACGATCACTCCGGCTCGGACCCTACCAAGACCAACGGCTGGAAGATGGGACGGTATAGATGGTTCTTGATCGTCGGAGCTGGAGGTTTTGTTTGGTACTGGTTCCCAGGTTGGATCTTCAAAGGTCTTTCTTACTTCACCTGGGTTTGTTGGCTTGCACCCCACAACGTTAAAGTCAACAAGATTTTTGGTGGAATGACTGGCTATGGCTTGATGCCTACATCCTTCGATTGGACAGTGTACAGCGGTTACCTACAGTCCCCTCTTATCCCTCCCTTCCACGCTATCGCGAACGTTCTCCTGGGCATCATTGTTTTCTTCATCTGCATATCAATGGGCATTCACTTTACAGGTACCTGGTATGCGGATTACTTCCCAGTGCAGTCATCCGAGTCCTACGACAACACAGGCGCCATCTACAATGTTACGAGAATCCTCGACAGTAACTTCCAGTTCAACGAAACTGCCTACAAGGAATACTCGCCACTCTTCCTACCGACGCAGTTTGCCCTTTCTTACGGTCTGTCCTTTGCAGCTGTTACAGCAGTTGTTGTTCATGTTGTGCTCTACCATGGACATGAGATCTGGAGACAATTCAAGCTGGCCCGCAACCAGGAGGATGACGTTCACATGCGACTGATGAAGAAGTACCGAGATGCAGAGGATTGGTGGTATGCGAGTAAGTTTTATGTCATTAACAAACCCGACATCTTTTCACACTGACACTCATCAGCTCTTTTCATTGTTATGGTTGCTATTTCCATTGGCGTGATTGCTGGATGGCCAACTGGCTTCCCCGTTTGGGCATACTTCATCTGCCTCCTGATTCCCGTGCTGTGGTTGATTCCAATCGGTGTTGTTCAGGCTATCACCAATATCCAGCTTGGTCTTAATGTTCTGACTGAGTTCATCATTGGCTACATGGTTCCTGGTCGCCCGATGGCCATGATGATGTTCAAGAATTACGGCTACATCTGCATGGGCCAGGCGCTTTACTTTGCGCAAGATCTCAAGCTTGGTCACTACATGAAGGTTCCTCCCAGAGTTATGTTTTCATCACAGCTGGTTGCCTCAATCTGGTCGGCGATTGTACAGATTTGCGTGATGAACTGGGCACTGGGACACATTCCTGACGTTTGTGCGGTCGACCAACCCAACAACTATACCTGCCCAGGTGGTCGCGTCTTCTACACGGCCTCTGTGATCTGGGGGGCCATTGGACCTGCGCGTATCTTCAGTCATGGCTCAATTTATTCATCGCTCCAGTGGTTCTGGCTGGTCGGTGCTGTGACACCAATCATCACATGGCTGCTGGCGCGCAAGTGGCCTCGGTCAATCTGGCGATACGTCAGTACCCCTCTTATCTACGGTGGTGCTGGTATGTTACCCCCAGCCTCTGTATATATCTACCTATGCTGGGGCATGGTTGGTGCTTTCTTCAACCGCTTCGTCAAGAGAAGATACACGGGCTGGTGGCTCCAGTACAACTACGTCACTTCGGCAGCTTTGGATTGTGGACTCATTATGTCAACGATGGTGATTTTCTTCACCTTGTATCTGACGAGTGCTTCCCCCCCCAATTGGTGGGGTAACTATGGCGCGTTGGAGACGATGGACTACAAGACCACGGCGGTCTCGAAGACGGTTCCAAAGGGCTCGTTTATTGGACCTTCAACTTGGAACTAGGTAACCACGTTCATGGATATGGTTTTGGAGGAAAGACTTGGATAACTGAAGGAATTTCGAGGCGTTATGGTCTAGGCTGTTTGTTAGCAATGTTTATTACTACACGTGCGAGATACCTCAATGATGATTAATGTTCACGGACTTTTTGGAAGAAGCTGGTTGAATCTAAGTGGAAATTTAAGAGCATTTGAATTACAGCTGTACCTTCAATTAAGATTGATATTCATGACGTCGTTCAGAGGAAATGGGCTTCATTTATGAAGTGACTGTTATACAAGACTCAATCAGTCGAAGCCAGGATTTCGATGATACTGCGCATGACACATGTAGCCTCAGGGAGGAAGAAAATCGAAAGACTTTAAAGAAGAGGTGCCAAAATAAACTTAGCAAATAGTCTCCTAAGCTTAGGCTAAACTACCCAAGTCTTTTTATCCCTTAAGATCAAGATCCTGAATTTTCTTTCCTTCTCGAGATTGGACATGCATCATATCTAAGGGGAAGAGAGAGGCAAGTTGAAATATGAGAAAGTCAACTATCGTTTCTCATACCAAGGATGGCTGAGGGAGAAAAAGAAAAAGAGAAGAAAAACAGAGCGAGGTAGCTTAACAGGACATTCCTGCCTATCGTATTATTCCTTCCCTCTTTCATGGCATACCTACAGTTCCTTAAGGTACCTAGATGGCATCTCCACTCTGCGCCTTCCTCTGGCAAAACTTTCATAAGACCTGGATATGGCATCTGTAAAGCACTTGCCTTCCTTAGGTACTTTAGGCAATGCATTGGTGCCTTACAGTAAAGCACTTATATGTAATTGTATGCCCCCAAGCCTTCAAAGGGAGGACATGAGAAACTCATCCCGCCCAACACCCATCGTACACCTCAAATGACGCTAAGTTTGGTGGTACAGCTGCACGTGACTTTGCTCTGGTGATCACTCCTGCCCTAGAAGCACCCAAATCACATGATCACAGATCGCACCTTCCAAAAATCCACTCCACCAAAATTGGTCTCGCAAATTGAGAAATTCTCGATCGCCATTCAACTAACCGCCAAAACACCACAGCCAAGATGAGTACGTCGCCGCCCGTCAGCTGCTCGCGAAACAACAGCAGACGATGCTCCTCCCGAGAATAATTAAGAGTTTTTGCTAATCGTCTCAACAGCGAAGGGTACCTCCAGCTTCGGTAAGCGTCACAACAAGACGCACACCCTGTGCCGACGATGCGGTTAGTTCTCATGCCCTCTTGTCTCGCTGTTCAGACAGCCCTCGATCTGTGCAACGTATTCGAAATATAGCCGACACCGAAATTAAACGATGGCGGAAATCGAGGGATATCTGAACGGCGAGGCTTAAAAACATCAAGATGGACGGGTGTACTGATGGGGTTCCAAATAGGTCGCCGCTCTCTTCACGTTCAGAAGCATGAGTGCTCTTCTTGCGGCTACCCTGCTGCCAAGATCCGCAAGTGTACGTGAATTTCTCACAGATGGCGTCGATACTCTGATATCGAGTGTTCGACGTTCTTGGACAGCATTACTGACTGCATCGACAGACAACTGGTCCGAGAAGGCTAAGCGAAGAAAGACCGTCGGTACTGGCCGCACTCGCTACCTCAAGGATGTGTCCCGACGATTCAAGAACGGTTTCCAGACTGGTACCCCCAAGGGCGCTCGAGGCGCTACTGCCGAGAGGGCCTAAATGGGGACCGCATCCCTTCTGATCCCTTCCACCACCTCTCCGGCCTACCCCTCTTCCACCACGGACGTTTAAAACACCCGCTCCTTCGAGAACATACAACATCAATGGCGGCTCATAACGTGAGTCCAGACCCAAGGACAATCTGGTTGGAACCGGAGTTAGGGTGGTGATTGGGACGGGCGGTCGTGTTTGTCGGTTCGTGGATGAAAGGAACGTAAAGTAAAGGAGCGGCTTGGAGCATGGGCATGGTGTTTTACATGTTTGAGCAAGGAAGTAAAAAAAAAGGACCCTTTTGCTCTTCTGAGATTCCATAGGGTTTCGGTTACGAGGTTCTGAAATGGCATCTTGATTCTGCATGAACGCACGTTGAGGACATGCGTGAGGAAAAGTTCTGGTCCTCTGTCGTGGGAATTCACGTCTCGTGCATGACACCTTATTGAATGAGGTATGGCCTACAAACTGAAAGGCTCTCAAGCGACGGTTCTGAGATTAACGTTCCGCAACTGCCACGAGGCTTGCTCTTATTTTGGTTTCTATTTCGCATCCATCATGTCCCTCTTTCAAAGACCTTAACCCCGCCGTCCGCAACAACATGATACAAATACTCAGTAGCACCACCCAAGCCCTCTGCCCCAGGTCCTGTAATGCGGACTACTCCGCTGACATCCCTCGCTGTCCCTGTATCAAGCATCCGTAGGGCCAACACCATGTCAGCTTCATGTGCTGAAGAAAGCACGAGGCTGGCGTGCTCTCGCTCAAGCGTCGTAACTTGGGTAGCAACAAGAGGCACGTCGGCTGACAGGGTGAGCAGCGTACTGTGAACAAGCTACAAAGCATTTAGCGAGGACACACTGGTTTTGGGCAGACGACTTACACTTCGTAGGCTAAGAACCGCGTTTTGAAGCGTGAGACTTGTGGTTGAGTCATCGGTGACAGCGAGAAGTGCATCAAGTTGGTCGATAATAAGGATCTTACGTGACGCACGTAAATCCGCGATAGCGCCTTCAATTTCTCTTTTGATATCTGCAGGCTCCGTACTCCTAAGCGTCCTCTCTTTTCGTGTGCCTAGCACCCCGGTCTTAGCTTCACTATAAAGTCCTGAGAAGCCATCGATGAATGTGAAACGTCCTGCTCTACCTAGGGCATCTAAATCAAGGCCCTGGCTCATATCAGTATTTGGCTATACAAATGGTCCATTGATCTGTGAACTTGTTACCAATTTTGCAGAGCTCTCTCTCCAAAAGGCACCATCTCTCATGAAGCTCAGTAGTATGATGCCCGTGTCCTTGGTGCTTTCATCCCCATCTGCACTACCTCTCAGGTATGAATACAGATGGCGCAGAACCAGCCAGTTCGCGCTTGCACCAAGCACGCTGGTGATGAGATTGAGCGAGGACTCTGGAGGTAGAGAGATATATGGCTCTAAAAGATGAGGTATCCGTGAAGTAGAGGCCATTTTGGGATTGTAATATTGGGGGGAATTATTGAGTTGATACAAAATATTCTGAGGATTGAGTGACACTGTGCGAGAAATTCAGTGCGTAGTGGAGCGAGAGGACACTACAGCCAGGTGTAGGCAAAGTCAACACTCCATACTTACCTTAGCTCTATCACATATTGGAAATTTGAACCATGAAGAAAATATGTGAAGAATCCTGTTCCAGTCTAGAATATGCGTAAATAGGGTTTTTTCTTCTTCTTTCTTTCCATCTGGGAGGTTACGGTTTGCAAACATGACACAAACTTGGCCGTTCAAGGAGGGGCGAAGGTGAAAATCGTTGCAAATTTAGACTTAATACTCACCAGCTCGCGAATTCCGTGCTCTAATCTTGGGAAGGGCATGTTCAACCTCGCCTTACTAGGATGGACTGCTCCTTTATAGAATACCATCGCCATCAGGTCTAACAATATTCTTAAGCCTGCTAACGCTCATGAGAAGATGATATGTCGATGTCTAACTTCCCATTTCTTTAAGACTGGACAGGCCGAATCTTCCGCTGGTGACTTTGGTATGACACGGATTTGCTCATGGGTTCTAGGACCTCAATAACGGGCAAGGCTTCGTTTGGGTCGACAATTTCCATTCCGCCTAAAAACAATGACCAAAAATTTAAGGTCGCCAATACATTACCCTGGAAGAGCATTGCCATAGAGAGGGACGTGATGAGGTTCTCCAGACCAAGCCTGGCATCATATCCTTGAGTATGGTGCATACTAGACATTTGATACTACCCGTACACACCAACGCCAAGGTTGGTACTTTCTCCTAAACTTGATCTTTATCCGAGGGAAGTGGCCGAGAGCGAGTAATGACGAGCATTTCCACTGTTTGAAGAGAGAAGATTCTAGGCAAAAGATACCTGCCTCCCAGCCCGGCGTGGCGATGTTGCTCGAACATTTTTGATGGGCGCTATTGATATCGTGGACTTCCAGATATTTGGCTGTGATATTGTTGCCATGGTTCAGAAGGCGGAAAATACCCTGGGAAGGTATCTATTATACAGATCATTGATGAGTTTGGGTGTTTGCCTTATTTGCCAAACAGACCTCCAAAGATAGACGAACCGCCTCCGCCTCCGCCTCCACGGCCACCATGTCTCCTGGCTTCAGTTCGGATCCATTCCTTCAGAAACTCCCTATCCGCGAGCTTTCTGGCATCTGATAGCTTGGTCGCTGTTTGTGCCTCCCCACCATCGAAACTTAGCAGCGTGGGAATGCTAGTTATCATGTAAGTCATGGCTAAGTTGGGACTTCCTGACATGATATCTGGGGAATCAAACTCAACAGTCGCGAGAGACACGCCTCCCTCCTCCTCGCCAACGCCAGACTCTACAAGATCTCTGATGAGAGGGCTTACGACTTTGCAGGTTGAGCACCATGAGGCGGTCCACAGGGTCAGCAGGGGGGTCCGTGACGATGTCGAGAGTGAAATGTAGGTCGAGAAGGAGTCATTGCTGCGGATACTAGCTGGCGGTCAACAGACAAGCTACCAGTATTTCTCGGCAGAGGGAGACAAAGACAGCGATCGGCAAATGGATTGCGAGGGGAGGGGGGAGCATGTGCGGAGACATCCAATGTGATCTATCAAAGCAAAGCAATCTGACTTACGGGGCGTATATCTGGTTCTTGGCTTGTCGCGATGTAGTCGAAGAAATCAAGGCTCGCTGGAATGAACGAGGTATCGTCTGCGCCTTATTACAGAAAGGGCGGAGCCCAGAACGCAAGGTGACTGTGTGCATTATAATCTTGGAGATGAACCACAGCTTCAATGGCCAAAGCTGAAAGTGCAATTGAACCTAAAATGCTTCGGTAGAATGGAATTCAAGCGAAGATTTGGAGGTGAGACACGGTAAGACGCCCATGTCAGGAATGATGTAATGGCCTAGCGACAGGACCCTTCAGAGGGTGGGGGATGCATTGTTTACTGGGGCATCTGCAGGTGAGATGGGCCAGTGGTGAGCTTGCAAAGAGATACTGCAGAGTGCCAACCGCACGGGACACCGTTTAAACAACAACAAGTCGGTCACGCGTGCAGCATCTACAGAGGTGAAACTTGGTTTAACCTGGAATCGTCCTTAGTTATGGCACTGCCGCCGCTCCCGCCAAGTAGCCAACAGGATGATGGACCCTTTGTCACCAGGCCTAAAGGCATGGGAGTGGTGGAGTTGAGCCTGGTGATCCAACGTTAACCTTACTCGCGTTATCCGTCGAGTCCATCCATCCATACTCCGTACCTAGGTAGTGCCAGGTAGACAGACCGTCGACCGTTACGAGTCCAACCTAGTTAGTTACCTAGGCTAGGCTAGATTATCAGGGAGAAGCATGGAAGCCGTAATTACTTATAACCCTACCGCCTCCTCGCGCATTGTTTCTTTGCGAGGATATATTCCTCACAGCGCCCCAGAGTGGCACATTTTCTTGTTCTTTCATGTTTATTTTTACGTCGTCCGTCGTATGATTCCAGCTCGAATCTGTTTTTTGTTTTTTTTGGCCGTAAACCTTTCGTATGGCTTGCAGCTGGTGACGACTTGAACACTCCACTTTGGACCCTGATGACTTCCATTGCTTCGCGACGAAACTAGGTGGCTTCCCATCTCTATCGCACTCGCCTATAAACAGTTCTCACCATCCATCACCCAATCTCCCTTACCTAGAACTCCGTTTCCAGCCTCGCTTTGTTCTCCCTCCTCGAAGACGTGCCCTACATTAGACGCTCTGTTTCCCCTTATCATTATCCACCTAACGCCTACAATCGAGATATGTTCAACTTCTAGACTATACCCATCAAGGCCTATATCTCCCTCTTCAAGCATTCCATCGAGAATCCCTCTTCACATATCAGAAGTGTAACTCAAACCTCCAGTTTTCATTTGCATATTGGCTTGAGAAAGTCCTCCTCATGCAGTCGGAGAAATCAAATGTGCCCAGGTGGCGGCGCTTCCTGGGCGGCGGCGGCGGACCTACCGGTGCCACGCCAGACGAATCCTACGGTCCTTCCAGATGGAGCATGGGTGTTCTGAACGATAAGAAGACTATTGAAGTTCCAGGTAAGCTCAAAAGCTCACGTGTTTTTGTACCAAATTCGTAAGACTGACGCGTTATAGGCTCTGTGCTTCTTCTGGCATCACATCGTAATGAGCCTCTTGGTCTGCGAAATGTGCACGCCAGAACATCTCACTCATCTATTCCCGCTGGCTTTCCTGTTGATACACGAAGGACATCAGCCTCATCGGCAGCAGCGGCAGCTGCTGCTGCCTCAGTAGTGGAGAGTCAAGCTTCCCCCAACGAGAGTGACGGCAAGAAGAAAACAAGCGATGGGGCTATCATCCTAGAACCACAGCCTGAAGAATCAGGAAATGATCCTTTGAACTGGCCTGCTTGGAAACGAGACATTGCTCTTTTGTCGCTTGGTTTCTACTGCATGATCGGCGGCGGCACAACTCCCATTATCGCCGCCGGCTTCACCGACGTTGCAGAGACATACGACGTGGACGTCGAGAGGGTCGCTTTGACCACTGGACTCTACATGATGGGAATGGGCCTCGGCTCCGTTGTATTCTCACCAACCGCTATCCTATGGGGTAAACGTCCAGTATATCTGGGCAGTGCAATCCTGTTCATTGGGACATCACTCTGGGCAGCATGGTCTCCAAGCTTTAATTCTCTCCTCGCAGCCAGAGTCTTCCAGGGCTTTGCCGTTAGCCCTGTTGAATGTCTTCCGTCAGCCACAATTGCCGAAATCTTCTTCCTCCATGAAAGAGCCTACCGCATTGGTATCTATACTCTTCTTTTGCTTGGCGGCAAGAATCTGGTCCCCCTTGTCAGTGCCGTCATCATTGGCGGTCTTTCGTGGCGTTGGGTTTTCTGGATCTTGGCCATGATTATTGCCTTTGGTGCTTTACTTCTCTTCTTGTTTGTCCCGGAAACCTTTTGGGATCGCACCCCCCACGCAAGGCCTAAGCATCCATCCAAGCGTCCAAGTTTTCTTCGCCGGCTCTCATCTCGTCATGCGGTGCCGCAAACTGGCGGAGAGGGATTACTTCAGGGTGAGCCAGAAGCTCACTTCGCAGATGCTGACCTTGCTCAAGATGGACGCCAATCACCCGCTGCTCTTCATCGAGGCCGGGATCTTCATGTTGGCTTTGCTGAGTCTGGCGACGCTGCTGAAGATGCCACAGCCTCTGTGACTCCAGTTTCGCCTAAGGCGGTAGTCCATCCGTCTGGTAAAAACTCAGCTGCCCCAGGGGATGTCGACAGTACGACTGGGAGTGAGTCCATCAATGCATCTTTCAAGCTAGGTCCAAACCTCGAGAACGAGAAGTTGGATGCCTCGCGGCTCCAGGGGCCACCCAAGATTCAGGCTTACACACACAACCTCCGTCAGCAGCCTCCAAAATCATTTGTTCAACAGCTTAAGCCATGGCATGGGAGGCTAAACAGTGATAGCTGGCTCAAGGTCATGATCCGCCCTTTCATTCTATTCGCATACCCAGCGGTCCTTTGGTCGGCTGCCGTCTATGCTTGCTCTGTGGGTTGGCTTATCGTCATCTCTGAATCGATTGCCATGATATACCGCGACAAGGATTCTTATAATTTCACCGCGCTCCAAACAGGCTTAGTGTATATCTCGCCATTTATTGGTGGTATCTTGGGAACTGGCGTGGCTGGCAAGGTCAGTGACGTTATCGTCAAGAGCATGTCGAGGCGCAACGGTGGTCTCTACGAGCCTGAGTTCCGTCTTGTCATGGCCCTTCCCATCCTCATCAGCACATGCATAGGCCTCATGGGCTTTGGCTGGTCGGCAGAAGAAAAAGATCATTGGATGGTCCCTACCTTCTTCTTTGGAGTTGTGTCATTTGGGTGCTCACTTGGATCGACTACATCCATCACATTCTGTGTGGACAGCTATCGCCAATACGCCGGTGAGGCTCTGGTCACGCTTAACTTTTCAAAGAATATCTTACACGGGCTTGTTTTCAGCCTCTTCGTTACGCATTGGTTGCATGGCGATGGCCCGAAGAAGGTGTATATCTGGATTGGTATAATCCAATTGCTTCTAATGCTGTGCACAATTCCTATGTACATCTACGGCAAGAGAGCACGCATGTGGACAGTTCGGGCAAATTTGATGGAGAAGTTCTGATTTCGAATGGGCATTGCTTGGAGTTTTGACGCCTTTACTGCATGAGACAGAGCGCACCGCATGATCCTTCATTTTGACGATACGGAGTTTGTCTGTTTTGTTATTACTTACAACATATGGCCTGGCACGCAAGTGCTATTACATTGACCACCGAGATCCAACATGATTAGAATGAATACTTCTGTCCGTTTAGATGGCTATTAGTGGTATTATTGCGAACAGATTTGTACATCCATTGGCTCAGCTATCGGTGGTGATTTCTATGAAAACCTCATATTTCAGATCATCACCAACAAGAAGTGGCCCACGGCGGCTCGAAGAGCTTTGTTTGTAAAGAAAGAACTTATTAGAGCACACTGCGAAACAGTCTCCTAGTAATGCCAACTTCTTATGATCAAGCTTGATTACAGTTATACACCCCGCATCCAAACGTATCATAACCTCTCTGGGAGGCTTCTCGGGTGGTCATAATCAACTCATTGCCTACCATTTCATGTTCACCATGATAACAAAGTTTGAAATCACACTGACGTGCATGTGAATCAATACGAGCAACCGCTATCTTGCACGTAAAAGTGCCAGTTTTCTGCATCTAAGCTCGGACCCTCAGGCGACGGTTCGGCGGATACTGGCCGCGATTACCAACCCGCGGCACAGATTCTGATGGTCATCTCTCTCTGGCTACTGATGATTTATAAGGCTCCGGCTGGTTGATCTGGTTATCAAAGAGAGATCGAGGCCGAGGGTTCATAGCAATGTGACTCTAATATCCCGAGGTACAGCAAGCTGGTATTTGCCAGTCCGATGATGTATACCATGACTCTTACTGAGAAATAAATTCACCGCCGTGGTCGAACTCAGTATTTGCTGCTGAAGGATGAATATTAGGAATGATTAGGTAGCTGTGAGGCACAAATTAATGTTGCAAGAATAAGCCCTACTTCAGGATGCTTTTGGCCTATAGTTCGATCTGTATTCTTGTAGCAAACGAAGAACAGCAGCTACTCCTCTTCATTTGTTCTTCTCCTTTTGTATGCAGACCATTTTGCGCAAAATGTGGATGCTTTTGTGAAATGCCCCTGATGGTATATATCTGCGCCATATGCAATCAACGCTAATCCCAAGACACAGTATCCAACGCCCCTTCTTTAGTTCATACATCTCAGGGACTAAAACCCTTATTTGTGCCTGCAAGGCATCGATTCGTCTCCCGCTTGCTTCATCAAATTCATGTTCATCCCTCGTTATGTGTCTGAGGCAACCCAGGATGGAACCGTGTAGTTTACATGAGAACACAATCACCTTCTTGTTGTCTCTCCATCTTGCTACGGGAAATGCGCTCACGCTGACGCGCGCCGTTCTTGCCTACACCACGCTTTAGGTCCTCTAAGCGCTCACGAGCCTTCGGGAAATCTTGGGCTGTGCACTGTTTTCAGTTGTCGTCCACAAGTATGATTCTATTGAACTTACCGGCTGCTCGCCAATACCATCGCTTTGCATCCTCCAGATTTGGGGGAACGCCGATACCTACCTCTGTGAAGTAACCCATGGCATATTCGGCCTTAGCAAGGCCTGCAATGGCAGCCTTGCGGGCCCAAAGGTAGGCCTCAGTGTCACTCTGCCCTAGTACACCTTCACTGCCTGTAAGATACCAGCCACTGAGTGCAAGTTCTGCCTGATGCTCCTCTTGTGTGGCAGCTTTTGAGTACCATTGAATGGATTGACGAGGGTCGATCGGACAGCCCAACAATCCGTATTCAAAAGCACATCCAAGTCGATACTGTGAGAACTTGTATCCCAGGTCAGCAGCTTGAAGGAATAGGCTGTATGCATATGCTTCATCTCGAATGATAGCATCGTTTGGCTGAGCTGATTCGTACAACAAGCCGAGTTCGTGTAGTGCGTGTGGATTCTCTCCATCTGCTCGCTCTGCAGCCCGCTTCAGCCATCCCACCGCTTCCCTGGGATTCTTGGGCTGACCAAGAAGCCCTTTCAGTAAGATCATTCCAACCTTGTACATTGCCGGAGGATCGCCCAGAGTGGCAGCACGTTTGTACCATTGAATTGCTTTCATTGGATCCTTACGTGTACCGCCTCCTTCCTCGTGGCCAATCTCGCAGCACACTGCAGTTCGATAAGCTGCTGCAGGATGTCCAAGTTTTGCAGCAGACTGGTACTGGGTGAAAGCTTCCTTATGATCGCTATCACCGAAGAGACCTCGTCCGAGACAATCTGCCAGGAGGAACATGGCGTCTGGGTTCTGGGCATTGGCCAGCTTTTTAAGAATCTTATGACAATCGATAAGATAGCGCTCGCGTGCCCTTGTACGTTGCTTAGGGTCTGGCATCTTAGGTGCCAGGACGTCAGCAGCTTCGACCAACTTCTTGGCCAGTCTCAATGCTGAGTCCTGGTCACTCGAGTTGTTCTTGATCAGCATTCTGAGATGTTCTAGTTCTTGTGTGGTAACAGGGCCTTCGTCCCTGGCCGGCTGCCGTTGGGTGTTGTTCCTAGGTGGCGACCGTTGCTGCTGTTGATACTGAGGTTGTCGTGGCTGAGCCTGAGGTTGCGGCTGCGGCTGAGGTGCTGGCGTAGAGACTCCATAGTTTCGGATAGGAGCTGGCTTATTGCCCAGATTCACCATTGAATCTTGCATAAGACCCGGGCGTATAGGAGCGGGATGTGAAGGAAGGCCATCCGGATTCATGGGTCCACTAGTACGAGTACCATTCATGGCTGCTGGTGCACTAGGTCCTCTGGCCGGAATTTGGTTATAATCCTGATCATACGCAGCCTGGTAGTTGCTCATCGGTGGAACCGGTGGGACTGCAGGGACGTCTGGCACATCGCCAGCCATCTCAAACACGGCTGTTTGAGGTTGACGAAGGACTGGTTGTGACTTGGCGTGATTAAGGACAGCTGTTTGGTGAGCTCCTCGCTGAGGCTGTTCATTGCTAGGGCGCATTGACTGTTCAAACGAACTTCGTTGCCCTGGAGCTGGGGCAGCATCGAAGTCCGGCAGGCTGACTCGGTTGTGCTGGGATTCTGGTCCGTATTCAGGGTGGTTGTTATGTTGATTGTCGAAGTAGGCATCGTAAACTTCGTCATAAGAAGCTGTTGATGGTTTGTGGTATGTATTCTGGTCATCATACTCCCCACTATAGTGGCCTCCCGGGCCTGCTTGTGGCCCAGCTGTGTACGACCTTTGGGGGGATGCCCGGTGACCGCCAGCAGTCGAAGGTCTTTGTGGTATCCCTCGACCAGCGGGGGTGCTATATTGCATTGCGTCCATCCGTTGAGGTGGCGGCATGTTGCCTCTTTGTCGCATGTCATCCACAGGCATCGTTCTGCTGCGTGCCGGTGGGCCAAAGCCACCTGCAGGAGGCTCTCGAGCGCCGTTATATCCATCGTTATAATTTCCATAACCATCCGGAGCTCCGTAGCCTAGATTTTGCCGTGGAGGACCTCCTTGAGGATAACCTCTCGGAGGGGGACCGCGGCCCGCATTTACTGGTGGTCTTCCATATTCGCCCTGGCTGCGTTGGGCATCGGAACTTGTACGCCCATTAGTTGGCACCATCGGTCTCTGGTTCATATCCATATTCGACATTTGATCGACCATCTGCTGCTCATAAGGAATGTCTGGCCTTCGCCCACGCTCTTGTGGCACGTGCTTGTGTCCGAAATGCCCGTCCCGAGGACTCATAGGAGGCGTGTTCATAGGATGGCGGCGGGCTTTGGATACGATTGTAAGCTGGAGCGCCCCTAGCATCGGGGTTGAAACTCACCTGCAGGATCCGAATTCGACGCATATGGTCCTGGACGTATGCCACCTTGCCCAGGGTGTCCATTAGGAATGCCTCTGCCTGGTCCTGGCATTGGACCTCCTCGAGGAGGGCGCTGTTGCCCACGATGCGGATCAGCTGTCTGCGGACGAGGAATGGGCCCTCCGCGAGGACCAGGTATCACGCTACCACCACGCCCATATTGGTCTTGTGGAGGAGGTCCTCTCTCATAAGTCTGATCTTGACGTTGGCCTCCAAAATCCTGTCCAGAGCCATAACCATAGTCCTGGTGATACTCGTCATACTGTTGTGATGCTCCATACTGTTGTGGCGGCGCATTGATTTGTTGTCGCGGGGCATGCCTAGGTGGTGCTTGGCCCCCGTAAGGTCGCTGTTGGCCACCATAACCGCCTTCGTATGCCATGAGTGTGGTTCGGCCGTTGGCGACACGAACAAACTTTGTGTTGGGATGTCGTATAGGGAAAATGGTTGCAAAACCAAAAATCAAGAGAAGTTGTAGGCTCTGAGTAACGGTCGGCGCAGAATGAGTTTCAATCACTGTCGCATGGCGTGCCGCAGCCTCAGCAACTGGGTTTCCAATAAGTGTGTGATCGGCGGTCCAGATCGTGAAAGGATGACAAGTTGTCGATGATCCCAGCCCAAAAAAGACTTAGCAAATATTGAGAGAAGAATAATTGCGTCCTCGAGTCTCTAATAAGTGAGTACCTAGCTGGCAAGATATGGTACAGAACTGGCAAAGACACCAAGTTCGTCTGCGATACAAGAAAATGGAAGCGACGACAGGAGGTAGCACGCAGGGGTGGCGCAAGAGGAATATCGAATAACCTCAGTTCAAAGGTGTGCTCATTTGAGGAGAAGTATTACTATTAGTACCTTTCAAGCGGACGGGGGATACCATTTATGCTTGGCTCATCCGAAACGGAAGAGCTCAAGGTATCCATGAAGAGGCAGGTCAGGTTGCCTCCAGCCTCCAACGTGACCTGCCCCCAAGTGCATGTGGTTTCCGTCCATTCAGTCAGGTCCAGTTGTTCTTCAATGGAAGCTTGTGGAGCAGAGCGCTAAATCTCCAGTGGCTTGTCATTTAGGGCCGTTTTCTGGGTTACTCTGAGTGGGGTTGTCCAGGTACCAGTCTGCATGCGGGTACCTTGCTTGAACCCCAGCCCCTGTCGCTCGGGATAAGAGGACTTGAGGGGCATCAATGCCTGTGTTGTACATACTCCGTAGGGCCCTTGGTCTTAGCATAATGCTGTATGTACGGGCCCCGTTCTGTCAAAGGGTTTTGAGTATGCCGCGAGAGAAAACAAGCGACTCAGCACCAACGAAGTTCCATAGAAGCAAAGCGCTTGATGAAATGGAGGAATGCGCTCACAAACTGACAACGACTCGTTTTTCGAGTCAATACCCGCACAGTCAGTAATGGGCAAAGCTAAGCCGCGGTGCTTCTTTCACGGGGGGTCTCCCACTAACTAACTAGGCAATCCATTCCAATGATTCGAAGAGTCGAAAGACATGGCGCTTCGCCGCTACCGGCTTGGCTTACAATTGCCAACAGGCTGCATAACTGATTGTGGCTCAATCCAACCCCTGCTAATTAACGGCGACGTTAATCGGTTTTACTGGCCCGGCTTCCGTCTTCAGGCGATGACTTATCCAACAGGGCTTGAGTATTATTGCTTGCTTCACACAAAGCGTTGTTTGTATCACAATGCTCGTCGTCATACGGAGTACAATCCTGGCGTTGTTTGCTCCCGCAAGGATTTGATCAATCACTCATTCCTCGAATAAGCGTTCACGGAAAGGCTCTTGGCTGAAAAGACTGGCCTCAAAAGCCGAAACAAATCAATAAAACAAAGAGCTCTCTTGATTTCGCCTTCTCTCTAGTCTACGCAAATGCTGTATAAAGTACTTCTCTTATACCCCTGATAGCCCTAACCACGGTGGCTCGCATCATCGGTGGATCTGGCCAAGAGCTACGAATCCCTATCAACGAACGGTTTTCATTGCGCTCTCGAATTTGACAGGTCTTGTGGCGTTAATCGGCGCTAGGTTGGAGGGAAACGTTGCGGTACTTGTCCCCTTGCTCTCGCTTACATAGCCCTCTGAAGAATGAATCGACGTCAAGAAACCGGAGACTATGCGACGAGAACGTTGTTAAAATGGTTACAGTATGTAAGTGTAGGGCCGTGAGACAAATGTGTTGGAGCAAACTTGGAGATCCGAAGAAGCCGGAGATTCATTTGTCTACAGCTCGATTCCTGATACGCCATTCGTCAAGGAAGTGTCCGAGCTGACTTCAAATGTCAACCAGTCAGGAGCCACGAAGCGTCTTTTTTTTTGGAAGACGGGTATCGCCACCTCTCCCGGTCAGCTCCTCGTTGAACACGAAAGGAAAATACATACCACGTTGTGGGAAGCTGAAACATTGTCTTGGCTTTCGAGCCGTGTACCAAGTAGGTGGTCGGCCTCGCAACTTTTGCTTTAACGCCGCTACCCTATGGCGAGCTATTTGCTATACGTAGGTATGTATTCACAACCAAGTATCTGCATGTGAGTTGAAGTTTGCATGGTTTGGCTTATAAGACACCACATCGAGACATCTCAAAGGGCAATTGCGGTAACCCCAATTGCAGAGACCAACCTCTGTTGATGCTAGAAATAATGCTAACTAAAGTGTTCTTGATCCAAGTGGACGAACATATCCGGCTTCGGGTCATGCTCAGCTCCGTGACCGCTTTCCCGATTGGACTACTACCAATAAGGGCATACTGCCAAATCAATGACGGATGCAGAATCGTGCAAATCACCATTGGAAGAATTGATACCAATTCAGAATCAACTCCAATTTCTTCTCGTTGCATTTCACGTCCTCAAATACTGTACTCTTGTTCTTCCCCCTTCACATAATGGCTGCCAAACAACCATCTTCAAGATGGTGGTTCTGGACCAAAGTCCTGATGGGGTAAGTCTTTGCCATTATCAGAGTATGTTTAAGACCAAGCTGATGTATTGCAGTGGCGCTGCTGTCGCAGTCGGCGGACCGGCCTTTACAATGTGGTTAACTCCTACTGAGGAAGAGCTTCGATCGAGATACAACCCTGAATTGCGGAAGAAGAGTTTGGAGAACCGTGAGGAGCGACAACAAGAGTTTGACGACTTTGTGACTCGACTGAAGGAATACTCCAAGTCGGATAAACCAAGTATGTTTGTTTCGTCTCCGAAGTATCAATTGCTAACCTGAGCTATCTAGTCTGGATTGTTGTGAAAGAGGAAGAGGAGCGAAAGCGCAAGGCCGCCGCCGCCGCCGCGAAAGCCTCTCAGAAGGATGCAGACGCTCGGCGAGAAGAGATGAGGAGAGAGGCAGGCCTTGACGTAAAATAGAGCTGCCAATGGGAACTGAAACGGAATGCCCTTTATGCTTGTAAGATCATATGGCGTGGTGAAGGACGGATCATGTATAACAACGTACCTATCATAGGAAATACCTTAGTTGCAGGGGTGAGTACATTCTTTGGAGTTTTTGGAATCAACATTCAACTGCTTTCATTCGAAACCAATATAAGATCATCTTTCATTGCCTAAACTACCGCGACACGACGACAGATATCTGCAATGGAGTGGCTATTCGAATCGTCAATTTTCTCGAGACAATCAATTGAGGAAGGGTTAATTCAAGGTGATTACACCTAGTAGGTAATAGTACTTCACTCGACAAACCCCTTGTTGAGTTGTAATTGAATATTACATATGTTCGTCTCAGACAATCTACTCCAGGAACTATCTGTATAGAGAACCTCAAGAGCTCAAAGGTCATGGCCTCCATCTGCGGGCGGTCTTCTCGACTTACCCCACGAGCCTGGCTGGAGGCGGCTATAACGTCACGGGCGATGAATGTGGTACCAGCAAAGGGCGGAGCACCAGAGCCCCCTCCTTCGGCGAAATGGTAGTTCCACAGGCGAAAAACGCACAAAATCTACTTTGACTTATCACCACCGATTCGAAGCCGACGGCGACAAACAGCTAATTACCAAGCCTAACTTACTGGTACGTTGCTGAACCCACGCATGCACGAATTTCCGAGCAAAAATCCTCCCAACAATTGATTTGTCCCGCCCGAAACCGCCCCCGACTGACGAGTTTTGTCCCAGTTTCGATCGAGTCCCCCGATCCCCCGCAATCGAATTTCGCACATCATGTCGTCCGCCGAAGTCCAAGAACGTCTCAAGAAGCTCGGCCTGAGCGCCCGAACTGGTACGTGACTTTGCATAATTTACGATTGAAGTCGAGGTGAGAGCAGCAAACTGATCTGTCTTCTAGGGTATGTCTTCGCATTGCGATGCTTTTAGGCTGTCGCCATTAGGTGTCGCTGCTAACGGAACGACTCAGTGGAAAGGGTACCCCCCGACGAAAGGTCAAGCGTGCGCCCGCCCGCTCCGGTGCCGACGACAAGAAGCTTCAGCTCGCCCTTAAGAAGCTGAACACTCAGCCTATCCAGGCTATTGAGGAGGTGAACATGTTCAAGCAGGACGGAAACGTCATTCACTTCGCTGCTCCTAAGGGTTAGTCATCCTAATATGGCATGTTTCGTGGGGCCTGATATATATTGACATTCCCCTTCCACTCCAACAGTTCATGCTGCTGTTCCTTCCAACACCTTTGCCATCTATGGTAACGGTGAGGACAAGGAGCTCACCGAGCTTGTCCCCGGTATCCTTAACCAGCTCGGCCCCGACTCCCTTGCTTCTCTGCGCAAGCTCGCCGAGAGCTACCAGAACCTCCAGAAGGACAAGGGCGAGGACGATGACGAGATCCCCGACTTGGTCGAGGGCGAGAACTTCGAGAACGAGCCCAAGGTCGAGTAAATTTTCTCTACACAGTCAAGGGCGAAGGGGCAGTAAAATCGTAGGTCTGTTCGGCCAAGAGGCTGGCTAGTTTCTCCTACGAGGCGGGTTTTATGTTTCCCCCTGGTATTGGGCAGTCGTAACAGTCACTCCCCCGCTCTCTATGTTGAGTAGCAGAGGAGCAGGTACGGGTACGGGTACGCAAAAGGTCACGGCTTGGGAATGTCATGGTGGAATGGCGACCTTATGCTCGCTGAGGTTGATTGAACTGTACGAACAAACAAAATACGACTTACATCGGGAGAAATACCAATCTCTAATGATGTCAATGATTGCTTCGTTTTTCTAGTTGGAAATCTGACCCTCCGTCATTTTTTATCCACCCTGACAGTGCCATCCCACGGGTCTCGTCCTTAACTTGCCTTCGGTGAGCCATCAACTGTCCTTGTTTCAAGTGGCGGTACGTCTTACCACCAGGGCAAATTGCCGTGGAAGAGGAAGCGCCACCTATTCTACTAGCGAGATCGTTTGCTGCCTCCCACATGCAACGCTT
Source organism: Fusarium sacchari (assembly GCA_017165645.1). Lineage (NCBI taxonomy): Eukaryota > Fungi > Ascomycota > Sordariomycetes > Hypocreales > Nectriaceae > Fusarium > Fusarium sacchari. The sequence continues at coordinate 1,927,603 of JADANP010000006.1, forward strand.
GGAAACTTGACTTGCTCCGTCTGTCTTGAAAGCCTTTCGACCTTGAATAACTCCCCCAATGAGATTCTCTTCGAAACCTGATCGTGACCATGTCGCTGCTAGATTACTCGCCGAAATCTTGCATGCTCTCATCTGTACAGACCGTTTCGAAAATTCGAATTCCAGGCCCGTTGTCGCAACTGAGAACTCCCTGAACGAATAACCCCCCGGCCACTCTTTGCCAGCCATGAGCTTCATCCTGCCTTCTGCTGAAAAGGCACGTCGACATGCAAGATCAGAGTATTGGGATCTTGGCAAGATGATGCTACTAATGTATGCATTGGTAGGATCGATGAATATTGATGTGATGGCTGAGAGAAGTGAAGCGCATTGTTTCAACGCAAGTTTGTCAGAGCAGGACTTGGATAATGTTGGGGGCGCATCTCCTCGAGCAGGTTTTCGTCGAACAATTCCAGTTCTAGAGAAGCAAGCCCTTCCTAGTAAAGAGATTTGTGCATCACCTCCAGGCTTTGCATTTACAGGAATTGGAGTTTCCCATGCTGAATCATCTTCCTGAGAAGCCATTGTGAGCTCCATACTAGCATCACCGCCTGCTTGTTCAGTAAAAGTAGTGTTTGCGTTTGAAATTACTTACATGGTGCTTCTGAGCAATACAAGTGCAGCTTGACGCCGTTCTTGATTTCGAATAATTGCAGAGGGGTGTCATTCAGATTTGAAGCGTTCGTCTTCTTCTGGAGGATACTCGACTCGTCATCTTCATCGAGGATATTCTCGCATTCATCAAGCAAGAAACGGTTGAAGGTTCGTATAGCTAGGACCTCCGCATGCCAGTCATGGATGCCCACGCCATTGGATTGTGATATTCTTGACGCTGGGAGGCACTTCATGCCAGTTCTACAATAAAAGCTTTAAGATATGAAGACACAGAAACAGGAATCAAGTGCGCTTACGCCAGGGCTAGACATGTCAGAATGCCATCTTTCTCAGCAACGATGCCACTCAGCGGAACCCATTCATGAACGCCATTGTCCCGAACAGCAGGTCTTCGTTTCGAGGGTAATTTGTAGAACTGTTGCAGTACTGCTTGAGCCACCAGATCCGCCTGGGACGTCATCTAGCCATATCCAGTCTATCCAAAAGGCCGATACAAAAGCCACGGACCAAGACCGAAAGCTTAGGACTTTTCGTCGTGATGATATCAATGATGAGGTTCCACGATAACCTTTCCTCAGGTGCCCTACATTAGTGCCTTAGGTAAGTTACCGATGATTCTCCGGAAAGTTATCACGTTAATAGGAAAATGTGCAAAAAACGGTTTCATTTTGTATAAAGCATGTTCCTCGTGAACGCCTTGATTATCCCCTGACCATGATATCCCTCGTGTCAAAGTAAAAAGTCGTGATCCTCCCAAATACCCTTGAATTTTTTTTTTTTAATTTTTTTTTTAATTTTTTTTTTTTACCAGCCATCACCCCATGGATTCTCCTGCGGGTTAAACACAACAAATTGGCCCGGGGGAGAGCGAGGGGAAAACGAGCCTTGCTCGTCTGTCCCCCCCCACTCGCTCTCCGCCCAGTTCCCCCCCCAGCCCCCCCACACTATGGAGGTGTCGTCGTCGCCGCTTGGATGGGTGGTGCCGTCGCCGCTGCTTGGATGGGTGGAGGTGCTGTCGCCGCCGCTTGGATGGGTGGTGCCGTCGCCGCTGCTTGGATGGGAGGTGCCGTCGCCGCTGCTTGGGTGGGTGGAGGTGCTGCCGCTTGGATGGGTGGATGGAGGTGCCGTCGCCGCCGCTTGGATGGATGGAGGTGCCGTCGCCGCTTGGATGGATGGAGGTGCCGTCGCCGCCGTTTGGATGGATGGAGGTGCCGCCGTCGCCGCCGCTTGGATGGGGGTGCCGTCGTCGTTAAGGCCGGCACGCCGGGCAAGATGCTGTGCCCGGCGTACCGCCTTCTTTACCTGCCGCCGAGACTATATAACATTAGAATATATACTAAAACAACTAGAGCAGTAGAGGTATTGGACTTACTGGTACACCACCGCGACCACCACGACCACGACCACGACCACGATCACCACGGCCCCCGCGCCGCCCTCCACCAGCACCACCACCATAGTTGTTAATGGTGGTGGTGCCACCGTTCTGGGTATAATTATTCATCTATATCTCTGTTAGCCTGTAATTCACTATTCAAACATTTCCTATTATAAGAATAATAATAGGTAGCTCAATCTCAAGTAGCTTGGAGAGCATGTCTCTCCACTTGGAAAGTCAAAACCCTGTTGAATGAAGGCAGGGACTCTGTCGGTAGAGTTGAACCATTGCGATGAGTCAAGATCTGTCGAGAGAAATGAAGAGGCATGACTCTGTTGGTGGAAGCCAAGACCTGCCACTTGGTCAAGACTCAAGAAAGCCACGACTCCTTCCGGAAGTCACGATTCAAGAAGTCAAGACTCAAGACGAGGAAGTCAAGACACAAGATATGGAAGTCAAGACTCTGTTGGAAGCCAAGATATGGAAGTCAAGACTCTGTTGGAAGCCAAGATATGAAAGTCAAGACCTGCCACTGGGCCAAGAAGTCACGACTCCTTCCGGAAGTCACGATTCAAGAAGTCAAGACTCAAGATAAGGAAGGCAAGACTCTGTTGACACTGCACTTGCATCTAAATAGGATGCATTGCAGACAAGGGAAAGAGAGATGATATAGAAGAGAGTGAACTTACCGTTTGTTGTGTCGAGGGTGTCTGGGGAGAAAAAAAAAAGAAGGGAGAAAACCAGGACGAGATGGCTTAAGAGGACGCGCCTGCCTACCGCGTCGTACCTTCCCTCTGATGCGGCATACAGTTCCTCCACTTTGTGCCTCAGGTTCCTCTGGCAAAATTTGGGATCTGGGGATGGCATCAACCATGGAAGGTACCTAAGTATCTGCCTCAAGTGGACAAGGCCGAATTCTTCAACTCGTATAAGTGTTGCTCATCTCGACACTTTATCCCCCTTTTGTCTAAACTGCAATCTCCCCGTCCTTCTACTTTCAATCGCTTTATTCGGACCATCCACTCAACTTAACACTATCTCCTTCGAGGAAATCTTGGTCTATAAACTATTTCGATCCATAAATTCAGTCTGATAACTGCGCATGGCGGGCTGTTGTCAGACATCATGAGTGTTCGGAACTGCCTGATCTCACTGCAAACGTACAACTTAGGTGCATGTGCCTCCATACTATGTATTTTTATTCTCCATTCACTTCACCTAAACATTGGTTCCTGTCAGTTTGTGCATGTAGTAGAATTCAGTGGCAGGTCTTCCTGCCCCGAAAGCCATTTCATGGTCCATCTCGAACTGCCTCCTGTGCTTAGGATCGAGGAGCGTCATATTATCTTTATAAATACGGGCCTTAATAGATATACTTCAGTTTTTACATCTTACAGAGGCGCGCAGCTATCTGATAGGGGCTTGAGTCAGCGGTCGATCAGCGAACTTATGATGGATGCCAAGGTGAAAAGAGAGCATACTTGCAAGAGGCCAGAGATCAGCCCTGTTGACAAGTGATAGACTGGCCTTCACATTTGGTCCGCGTTATGCCAAATGGAACGAACTAAGGCGTCAGTCATCCCATAATGAATCTGCATTGGCGTATCGTATGGTTACTCAATCTCTGTGGGAAAGTGGGAAGCCCAAAAAGGTTGCGTATGCTGGCATGCATTATCATTTGATAGTCGGTTATCCGGTGATACACCCAGTGGCAGGAAGTTTTACAAAATGCAATACACATTTCAGTAGTAGAAAACATATTTTTCATTTCTATCTGCTGATCTTAGTTTCAGAAACGCTTTGATGCTGCCAAGTTACAACAGGCAAATTCCATTCCTTGCAGGTTTGCTTTCTTTCCATATCACACATAGCCAACGACTCAGAGGTTCGAGATATCGTCACATCCATGAAGCTAACAATAGCATCATTATGCTGCGTCAACTCGAGATGTTGGGCCACAGAGCCTTCAGCATCTGACCCAACCACAAGGGCTATGATCCGGACTTCCAGTAGGCAGGCAGTCATGCACGCGATTCACAGGATAGTGGTTGTTGACTGCTTTTTTGCGGCCCTGTGGCGAATATGACTCTGAGTCGATGTAATGGAGCCAAATAAACCAAAAGGCTAGGGAGTGAAAGGTAGAAGTTGAAAGAGGTAAGGTGCTAGGAAATGGCCCCTCTCTGGGTCTTTATGGATGCTCTGGCTGTCCAGAGAGTCTCTATTACCATCGGTAACATTACCCCATATAGCTCCGTAGTATCGTAATGTAATCAGCGTCTGGCAGGTCTGCACTGAAAACTCATCCCGGGAGATATGTACAATAACAACAAAGTCAGATGATCATATGAAGAGCGAGAGGATCGTTTCGTGGGATGTTGTTTCTGCCTGTCGGAGCTTGACACCTGCTCTAGATCATTGACGGTGACGTATTGGAATTGCCATATGACTGCCGGGCATGTGGGAAAAAGAAGTGTAGAACGAGATATGTAACGGTGCGTCCGAAAAGCGAAGAGAGCCGGGGAAATCTTGTAATTTATTTGGTAGGAAGACTTGTGATATTTGCGCGTATAATTGCTGCCCGCCCGACTGTGTGTTGTGGATGAGATTGGTATGGCATGGCAGCTTTGTAGGCGCGCATGAAGGTTGAATTGAACACACTGCCTTGCGTGGGAGGCATAACTGACGATGGATTGTGTTGGCAGACTTGGCGTATGCGGAGCTGAGAAAATATTTAGAAGGTCGATCCACCTTCTGCGCTTTGGGATTTGGTGGACGGAAGGACTGCATTACGCGGTTCGCATTTGGGGTGAAGGGAGCGCCTGGCTGAGTGTGATTTCTCGAAAGCAGCTCAGTGAGTTGTCGTCATTTGCTGTGTAATTCATCGCCTCTCAGGGCCCAGTATATGGTGGTAGATCTCAGAGCGAGAACCGAGAGCTATGTATAGGGCACAGGTCAACAACGTGGTCATTGCTGGTGAATAGTTTGTGAGAATGTGAACAGTGGCGATAGAAGTAACTTGAGCATGGGTCAATATTGGCTTTGTGGGTACTCCGTATCTTCGCTGGCCTCGCAGTTACGTGAAATCGAGCTGATCATAGGTTGCCTCGTATTCCGTAACTTGTCCGGCTGAAGAAAAGGACGGTCGTGGTTCGCTCTCTCAGTGCTTGTTGGGTCCGCTTCGATGCTCGGCTGAGTGGCGCTGGATGTAGATCGGTTACGACCACTGTATGATTAGAAAAAGGCCAATTCCTCAATAGTTCTTCTCGAGGCTGAGTGAAGTCTTGAATTCCTCTCTGACGCTGGACCACGATATAGGAGTTCTTTAGGGGTGCATTGGCGCAGGTTGTCACCAGGTCAGTATAATGTCCAGGGTAGTGGCGTAGGCGCGTGATATGGCTATTCGTTAGCAGGCTGTGCTTGCTCTCGAGGAGTTGAATGTTGAATGGAGAATCGCAGAAAATGGCGATCTCGTCCTGTTTCCGTCCCTCTTTCCTCCCTGTGTCTCTCTCCACCCTCCCCCATTCCCCTACTCATTCCCCTACCTGTTCCCCTCACCGCATTTCTCAAATCTTCTCCAAGCCCCTCCCTTATATGTTTCTCTCCTGTAGTCGAACCCTCCCTCTCCTTCGCCTCTTCTTCCCTATGAGTTAAAGCTGTAAAGGTAATGTGTCAAGGGCCGTGGTAGAAATGATGACCCAACAAGCTTGACGAAATTTGAAAAGCTAATTGAGTGTAAGATATGTGGTGAGCCTAGTAAGTGCGATCGGCTCATTGGTATGCGGTAAGCTTCATGGCCCTTGTTGCAGTTGTTGTGAAATGTTGTGGATCGCTGTAGATTCTTTTTAAGTAATAGTTATCCTTGTAGTGGAGTTATCGTGATAATTGTTCTTTTGATGAAGTTGCCGTAATAGTTATTGTAGTAGAGTTATTATCGTAATAGTTGTCATAGAGTTGTTGTAGTTAATATAGAGTTGTTGTTATAGAGTTGTTATTATAGAGTTGTTGTAGAGTTATTGTAGAGTTATTGTTGTAGAGTTATTGTTGTAGAGTTATTGTTGTAGAGTTATTGTTGTAGAGTTATTGTTGTAGAGTTGTTATTGTAGAGTTGTTATTGTAGAGTTGTTGTTATAGAGTTGTTGTTGTAGAGTTGTTGTTGTAGAGTTGTTATTGTAGAGTTGTTGTTGTAGAGTTGTTGTAGAGTTATTGTAGAGTTGTTATTGTAGAGTTGTTGTAGAGTTGTTATTGTAGAGTTGTTGTAGAGTTGTTATTGTAGAGTTGTTGTAGAGTTGTTATTGTAGAGTTGTTGTAGAGTTGTTATTGTAGAGTTGTTGTAGAGTTGTTGTAGAGTTGTTGTAGAGTTGTTGTAGAGTTGTTATTGTAGAGTTGTTGTAGAGTTGTTATGGCTGTGAAGTTGTAGTTGGCTTCATAATATTCGATGGCTCCCTTTTGTTCTCAGTCCACCGACTAAATTGCCTCTAAATATGAGGATGTGACAAGAGTCCACCGGAAGCGCCGAGCACTGATGCATATCGAGGGGTTCTCTCGCTGCGATCAGGTATGCCTGGCCGAGGTTGCGCAAGTTCCGCTGACTCGGAGGCGGAGAATTATCGCGTATTGATCTGGTCCGAAATGTATGTTTTTGCCGTTGAGAGTCCCGTATTGTCAATCATGTATCAATCCTACCACACCTCCGTCCCCCTTCTTGTAACACAGGCAATGTGCTTTGTTCCGAAGGCAGAGAGAGCTTGTGGCATTCCCTTTCTGCTCGTTCAATATAGTAGGACAAGGAAGACCCCTCCATACGCTGTGCTTTATACTTGCTGGCGGCGACAAAAACGGGATGCCTTGTTGCATCTGTGACGTGGAAGCGACTCTTGCTTGAACCAATATTTGGGGTTGTTGTTTGGCCGCTTCTCATGCCATCTCTTCTCCGAATGTTGCATATCCCGAGTCACGAACGAAGCGCCGCCAGGCCCATATAGGAGCTTCAATGATGTAGTTGGCGTGGACTTGCATAGCAAGTAGGACTGACATAATACGAAGCCAACCCGTTGTTGCAGGCTAGGCGGTCGATTTTAGCGTTGCCAAGATGGTGAGGGGCGTAACGCCAATGGACAAGGTTGGATATTGGAAAATTGAAGTCGGTTGGGCGCTTTGGCCCCACATTATAAAGTCTTCCAGACCAGACTCTGGGCATCTGTTGAATATGTTGTTGACGAGGATCGAAGACCACTGAAATCCGACAACAGGGGATAGTGCTTCTGGCAAGCGATGTCAAATGTGTCGTTGGCAAAGATCGAAGACCGTTGGACTCCAATAGCCCGGATTGGTGCTCCTGGCGTCAGGCTGGCTGTCCTCCCAAAGCTGTTATACCTCACTCCTTTCACGCTCTTCACCCTTACGCTCTTTACCCTCACGCTCTTCACCCTCACGCTCTTCACCCTCACGCTCTTTACCCTCACGCTCTTCACCCTCACGCTCTTCACCCTCACGCTCTTCACCCTCACGCTCTTCACCCTCACGCTCTTCACCCTCACGCTCTTCACCCTCACGCTCTTCACCCTCCTCCCCCCCTCCTAGTGCCGCATATCAAGCATCGTCTCTCGCAATGCCACATATCAAGCATCGTCTCTCGCAATGCCGCATATCAAGCATCGTCTCTCGCAATGCCGCATATCAAGCATCGTCTCTCGCAATGCCGCATATCAAGCATCGTCTCTCGCAATGCCGCATATCAAGCATCGTCTCTCGCAATGCCGCATATCAAGCATCGTCTCTCGCAATGCCGCATATCAAGCATCGTCTCTCGCAATGCCGCATATCAAGCATTTACTCCCTTGGCCTCTTGGACTTGAAAAAAGTCTCAGGATCATCAACTCCCCATTGAAACAATTTAAATCGATGTTCAACCACGGGCTTGGGTTCGGGTTGACGGTTACGAGGCCGCACGTAGTTGGGGTTCTTGGGGCCTGTTTTCTCCAAGAGATGGTCAAAATGCTCCCAGGGAGCCCCAGAGGCTTGTATATCTGCGATTAGGACCTCGTAATCTCGAGCCAGTTGAGCCTGTTCTTGTGGCTCTCCAGCGTTGTCCATGGCATGTTGAGTCGATAGAATCCGTTGGACGATTTTTGCCCCTGCAAGCCATGCAGCAAGCCGTGCAGACCATGTAGCCCCTGTAACCCGTGGACCTTTTGCTGCGCCAAGGCGTCTGAACCCTTGCTTCAATGGCCATGCTATGTTCAGTGACTGCATATGGAAGTCAGGTAATGGCAGACCTGTACGCAATTCTCGAACCAATTGATATGAGGAGACTGAGAGGAGCGGATGAGCACCAGGCGCTCGTTGACTCGTATGATACGTCCCAGTATAAACCATAAGAAGACCTTCCCAGAATGTCGGCAAATATTCCGGGGTATCTTGATTAAGAACTCCTGGCATATTCCAGAGTCCGCCAATTCGAAAGTTGGGAACAACGTCTTCCTGTTTAATAAAGTCCCAATGCTTATTTCCTCTTTTTCGATTCCCATTAGCCGCAAGTTCGTGGTCGCGTAGACGGACATATCCACCGCCTGAGTTGGTGCTTGAACCGATATATATCGTTGTATCCATCGAGGGGTCATATTTCGAAGAACCTTTGACTAGTCCACGAGCTCTTGGACCGATTATTGGTGAAACCCGTTGTATAATGTTTGCATTTCCGACCCGTATTGGAACGTCGATGTATACAATGTGGTAAGGACAATCGACTGGGAATTCTGGTAGGCTTAAAAGATCATATACTTGCAGATCCTGTTTTCCGAAACCCTGTTGCACTTTTCGAGGCATGTGGGAAAGACCTTGGTGGAGTAGGTGCACGGGGTCGGCCTTCCTGAGTTCCGTCTTGAATCCAACGGACATGTCCTGCTCTTCAGCGGGCAGCAGGTACCAAGCTGCGATATCTCCAGAGCGAGCATGTTGACAGAGGCGTCTGGTCAGGAGTTCCATGCGGCCCACGAAACGCTGGAGGTCGGGATCATCAGCAGGGACCGGATGCTTTGCATCGAAATCTTGGATCCATGCTTTGGCAGTCTTAGCAACAGCGGGTTCGGTTTTCTGTCGTTTGGCTGGTCTCGATGGTTCAGCTGGTTCGTCTTGAAGCTCCAGGTCGATGACTTCTGGTTCGTCGTCAAGCGTCAGGTCGACGATTTCTGGTTTGCGTTTCCCATTGCCGTCTAGCCATTGGAAACCTGACGGACCATCCAGGGCGATAGAGGAGTTGCCTTTGATTCAGTTAGCTTATATTCTTTCGAGCCTGTATATTTCCCAGAAGTAATCCCAAGGCAACCTAGGTTTTCATGGATGCCATCCCAAACCATTCAAACACCATTTAAATGCTATTCCAATACCTCTCAAATGCCATTGAGACTGAAGGGGGTATTTGTAAAATTGTGAATTCAGCTTACCAGCAGAGGAGGATTCGATACTGCTAGAAATTGGCGAAGGTCCCTCGATAACCTTGCCGCTAGCTTCACCAAGAGAGAATGAAGGTGATGTAGGTGTAGTGTTCATTGTGAATCGCAAATGTCTTTCTTCTGGATAGAGAAATGGAGAAATCGTTATTTGATACGAGTGCATTCACGATTCCGTTGAATTGGTAAAATGAACAGAATTGCTACCATCATGGTGGTTTTCAACCAGTCCCTCAAGCTCCTTCCCAGCTCTTCATAAGGCAGGCACAACCCGCTCCTTCCCTCTTCCTGAGGAAGGCACCCAGCTCCTTCCCAACTCTTCATAAGGGACGCACAGCCTGCTTCTTCGCAACCACATTAAACAACCCACGTACGGTGAGTGCAAAAATGTTCCAGTATGTCATGGTGGTTAGTACCCCTTGTGACTTAACGCTGCCAGCTTCATGTCTTTGAACGGAAAGTACATTTTTGGCAACCCCTTAATCAAGAATGGAGTTGTATTTTGCAGGCTCGAGAGTTTCCTTCAAAATGTAATCATTACGGTTGTAACGTCCTTTAAGTCCAGTTCTTCTCTTTATGTGCTTCCTTGTGGTTTGACCAGCATTAGACAATATGTCTTTCTTTATGGGGGGATTATCTTGCTATTATCAACTTTTACATTATACACTATGAGTTGATGGAGTATTCTTTTAAGCATAGATAGTCGTTTTCCCTCTTTACGTTACAATTCCACTCTTGACTTGTGTTTACTACATGTGGGTTGGCTCCTGGTAAAAAGGGGTAACTCTCACCTCAACACTTCCAGGTTACAATTCGATCTCAAGAGCGTTACAATACCACCCTGCTTGAGATAAAGAGATAATTTTGAATATATCGCCATTACCTAACTCATTTGTCTCAGTAAAAACACGATAGTCAGGTGTCTGATCAAGACAAGTAAAGCACATGTCGGATCTCATTTGCGTACCACAAGCCTTCAAGTCATTTCCAGAAAACTAAAGTAGGTAGTGCCCTCGGAGCCGTGGCTCGTGGCTGCGCAGCGACGTTACACCCCAATTCAGCTTGTCTATTGCTTTCCCAATTTCCAATCTTCAACTACAACTCACACTGCTAATTATCAGCTTCACCAGCAGATCAAACAGTCACAAAGCCATTTATATTCAACTCAGCCCATATTAAATGTCTCTCAGCCTGATGTCTTTTTCACTGTGAAACCCGAAAGGGAGAAGAAGAAATACGGATGAAGGCAGGGACGAAGATATACTCCTGAAGCGAAAGGTTGAGCACTGGAAGCCAAGCCGCCACAGAACCACAAGCTCTTAATCTCTTCGTAAGCCAAAATACATTCCCCTTTACATTCCAGGGAGTTAAGTCAATTGATTTAGTCGTGTCGCAACCGTGGGCGTGCTACCTTCTCCGACAGGCTGCAGCGGTCAACGATCTCTTTATATAATTCGTACCAAGACACTCATAATGGACACAACATAACTATAAACTTTTATAGATCGAGGAACAGAAAATTACTTTCTCATAATCTACAAGTTGATCCCTGAACACGCTTACTTTTCCGGTATGAAAACACCTCACTCACATATGGCCAACTCTACCTACCTACCTACCTACACAGAATCAAGCAAAATGCAAAAAAAGAATGGCGAAGCTCGGATTCGAACCGAGGATCTTTTCCTGATCGCCCTGTAACCAGGGTGGAGGTGCCGTCGCCGCCGCTTGGATGGATGGGTGGATGGAGGTGCCGCCGCCGAGTCGAGGAAACGCCTTAACCACTAGGCCACTTCGCCTTTTTGTTGATATCAGTATGAGTACTTACAACATATATAGGTATGAGACAGGGAGGCTCTTAGGTGCGGTTTGTCAGTCTGTAGATGTTGTTCTTTCCAGTTGACAGTCACGGGCAGTGCCATCTTACCCCTGAGTCCAAAGGCATAATAACATGCGTCACGACACAACGTACACTACTCGATAGGCACCAAATTGTTCTAGATAATATACATAAGCTCCACCAATCTTGAGATTAAGCATGAGGACAGCCCAATTAAGACAACATGGCCAAATTCACAGAGGCCTATTGGGCGCTTACCACACTTCAAGCGCCAGCAGGAGATACCAATTCTCATGATGATCCCACAGACTCCATGTTTCAATGCATTTACAGAGGCATTGGCGGCCGACACGATAATGAGGAGTTGCAATCTAGGCAGCAATAGCTCTCAGGCAATGTGTAAGAGCGAACGATGGCCGTGTGTTGCATGATCATGATCCTTGATCAAGGCCCGACACAACATCAGAAGCAAAGGGATTGTGAGTGATCTGGTCTTCAGTTGTGTCGCCGCTGCCTTTACCACCCCCTGTTTAGGAACTGCATGTGTGCACGCTCTCTATATCAAGCGCGGATATCTGCAAGTTTTTCTCTTTATTTACGCTGAATATATTGAGACTTAGTTGACATGTAAATGATTCATTATAAAGCTTTTAAACATTCGATACAAACTTGAGTATATTGACACGGCAAAGCAGAAGCCAAAGTCTCATTGCCTGAAACCATCACTGCCAGTGGTGATGATGAGGATCGCTGATTGATAGTCAGTACTGCTTCATGTCCTAAGAACTCGCTAAATGGAACTGCGCCCTGTACTAAGTACTCAAGTCTTACGCCCCATACTACGAGGCGACCTGGGATCTAGGTTTTGCTCCTTTGTTTTCATCTACCCCGGACACATATGGTTTACATTCTATCGATGCCAGTACAGAATAATATTTCATTGATACGGATAAACAAGCTCTTTCGCAACTAGAAACCTTGTCGGTACCCCCTGTATCAAGAATTCGCTTGCCGTTATGATCATAGGCGTGCAGAGTCTCCGAACAGTGGATACCCCTACTTACACGTGACCTGTTATCGATATGGGAAGGAGTGGATCAATCTTTAGGGCAGGAGCCGCCGCTGAACACAGAACGAATTCGAAAATTGTGACCCTCAACCTTCCATTTGCAATTGCCAATCCACGGTCAACCACACAACACCTTGTCGCCTTCAACGCACAACCAGCGACGAGATGCGAACCTACGAGGACACCTTCTCCGGCGCGAGAATTTACCCTGGCAAGGTACGCTCCTTTGGCCATTATCCCCATCCGTCCCGTTGATGCGATTCGGTCGATTATCGAAAGCGAAACTCCTATTCGTTGGAGGGAGATGACGGCGATGACAGATCGCAGGACGAGCACTTGGTGTAATTTGAATCAGGATGTCAAAAGGCTAACGGGTATCGCTTCACAGGGTAAGCTCTACGTCCGTGGCGACAGCAAGATCTTCCGATTCCAGAACGGCAAGTCGGAGTCTCTCTTCCTGCAAAGGAAGAACCCCCGCCGTATCGCATGGACCGTTCTCTACCGTCGCCAACACCGCAAGGGTATCTCTGAGGTACGCATCTACCAAACTTGAGCAGCACTCACAGCGGCTATCACTGCTGCTGGTGTGCTGCTAATTGCCACCATTCAACGGAGCTGACATATCCTACAGGAGGTCGCCAAGAAGCGAACCCGCCGCACCGTCAAGTCCCAGCGAGGCATCGTTGGTGCTTCTCTCGATGTGATCAAGGAGAAGCGCAACATCCGACCCGAGGCCCGTTCCGCTGCCCGAGCCCAGGCCATCAAGGAGAGCAAGGAGAAGAAGCAGGCCGATGCTGCTGCCAAGAAGTCCGAGAAGGCTAAGCTCGCTGCCCAGGCCTCCAAGGGCCAGGCTGTCCGACAAGTCAGCAAGCAGGGTGCCAAGGGCTCTGCCCCCAAGGTTCAGGCCAAGAGCCGTTAAGTTAGGAATGGACTTTGAGGGAGGAAGAAAATGGAAGAGTGGAGTCCGTGGTTCTTGTGTCTTTATCCGGCCGGTTCTTCTACAATCTCGGGTGCATGGATTGCCAATAGGGTGCATTGATAGCTGAGCAATGCAAAATGGTCAAACAAAAATCGCATCTTTCTGATGCAATGATGAACACGGGTTGCACGATTGCATAGTCCTAGGCAAATAAGTCACGGCCTCGATCCGAGGGCTGGCAACATGTTTAGATGGATTTAACGATAAAATGCCTTATGATGCGAGAGCAGGCTTCATAAAAAAGGACGTTTCAGACCGAGATAACTTTGATATGGTTCGAATTGAACACACGTCGATCATCTATCTTCATCCCTCATCCTTCGTGCTTCACGTCTATATTCTATTCCTTTTGTGCAGTGCAATGCGACTTCAATTACAGCTGGGCCAGGACACCTAGGGCACCAGACTTCTCGATGCTCCCAGGCTCCTCATCCCTCGCAGCATACACGACCTTGCCTTGGTCGACAATAATCGCAAAGCGTCCAGTTCGCTCACCAATATTCCAGCCGATGGTTTGGGAGAACTTAGCATCCTTGTCGGACATGAAGAGCTGGTCAAGTTAACACTGTTATGCTGACTTGTTGAATAAAAGAGAAACTCACGATCTTGTCGTCGGTAACACCGTTGGCCTTGGCCCAGCCGCTCATGACAAAGGGGTCATTGACAGCGATGACAATGACTTGATCAACGCCCTTGGCCTTGATCTTATCGACGTGTTCCAAGTAGGAAGGAATGTGAGAGCCAGAGCAAGTAGGTGTGAAGGCACCTGGGATAGAGACAAGGACAACCTTCTTGTTCTTGAATTCTGTATTAAGCGATATCAGTCTGCCTGAACTCTTAGACGAGGCTTGATTGTGACATCACATACCTTGGCTGGCGTTGAAAGGGACAGGTGTACCACAAGTAGTGAACTCGGAGGTTTCAGGCGAGGGAGGGATATAGCTGAACCAGACACCCTCGGGGAAGTTATCACCGGCCTTGAGCTCAGACATTTTAACGTTATTTAAGAAGTTTTTGTGTATAGGAGTGCAGGTTGAGAAGAAGATGTGTGTCGAGGTGTGAGGAGGAGTGACTGAATCATGCCCAACTTTGAGGGCATCTGGAGAAGTTTATATCGTCCCTGCCTTCCGCATGTAGACAGTGCCGCTCTTTCCCTCAGGCACCTCAGTCTACGACACGCTAGGTAGTACCCCGCCGCTTCTCAAAACGGCATTGGCACAAAGAGGGTCTTGATGAGGTCAGTGAAGACCTCGGAAAGCGGTCGGCGCGGCCATAGTGGAACCGCTATCGGCCACTCAAGCCGCAGTGGTATTGAGATACGCAACACCTTGATGACAGAGACCGGGTTTTGCCCAGGATCCATTTGGAATCATGTCAAGAAAGTCGGTGCTCTATTAATAAGATGAGGTCCTTGACCAATGTTCGTTCTCTGCCTAACCATGACGCATCCTTCAGATGTCCACATTCACGATGAATGAGGCTCGGCGCCAGCTTCGGTAAGCGAGATGCCAGTTGACACAACATCTGTCACCCATTTCATAATCTGATAAGATTATCAACGCTGGAAGACGATGATTTGCAGAAAGTTCAGGTAGTTGTATATTATGATTCCAAATGGTTACAATGCAGTGATAGATACTGTGATTACCTACTGATGACAACAAGAATGCTAGGTCAATGCGTGTACGGAGTACTTCCCTTTGTATTGCGGAACAGTCGTTGTATACTTGTGTCACTAATAAGTATAGCTATATGCGAGACCGTCAAATTCGTAACAACGACATCCGTCGATTCTTTGGTGGAGAATTCGCCAATCTCGTTTGATGTGAGCCGTGTACATAGTTTTCCAAGAAGATTCCATGAACCACTTTGTCTAATTTACTCAACTACATCAAGCATCCCAGCCATGCCCATATAATTCATTTGGGGGGCGCAGAGCCTCACATAGCATCATACCTAGGAATAGGAGCAAGTATTTTTAGTAAAATTATTATACCAAGCCAGTATCACACGAGTACTGCCGTATATGCTGATCATTGGGTTGACAGCAGCCGCTGGGCCGTTTCCGTAACAGAACCATGACAGTCGATGAAGAACAACCCCGAGATATCAAGACACAGATTCTTGACTCGATTGTCAACAAACTGCCGAGTGGAAATCACTATGAAGTTTAATCCTCAATATATCCCAAACGGCTGCTATAACGGTTATAAGAGGGTTGTAAACCTACCTCAGGTGCTACTATGTAGTTTTACCTACTACCCTGGACCTAAGGACTTGTTCTTATTACCTTTTATCCTCGGAGTTAAATGAATATGTCAAGAAAGGCACCAGGCTCATTTCACTTTGTTTTCTTCTTCCTGTACCTAGAATATCTCCAGATTGCATACGCACTTGAGGGATAATGCATTGAGACCAGCATAGGTGGCAGGTAGGGTACTGAATAGTGTGTGCAACGGGAACCGGATATCCACGCCGAGTTGCATCAAGCTATGGAAACCTGCTATAATTAGATCACCCGATCTTGCCGCCCATAGCCATAGAATGATGTCGACTGTCAATTGCCAGCCAAGATCATGATAAGATGCTTACCCGGTTTCAAGCATTGATTGGCACACGGACCGAAGCGTCCCGGAGCGGGGGAGCACGACTTGCAGGAACCAACAACGTCGATATTTGACTTCTTCCAGCTAGAAATAAGCCCTGGATCCCATAAAACACCAAGGAAATGTCCAAAGAAAGTTCAGAGAACCCAATTGACAGCTCAGGTACATATATCCTTTCCGAATGGCTTACGAAGTGGCACTGACGACCAATGTTCAGAGAATGGCGAATCATGGACGGTTGAGAGAGCCTTGAGTCACAATGACCTAGTTCATATATCGGACTCACCGATCTCATTTTTCCATCTTCTTGGCGCTCTCAAGACTACAAAGCGTGAAGGCTGGAAGAGACATGGAATCAAGTAGGTTGCACGCTATCTCTGGGTATCCTTTACCGATGGGCTCACAAATACCAGTCCCGAGTCGGTTGCAGATCATTCTTATCGAATGGGCATGGTAGCAATGTTTGCACCACAGGAACTTGACCAAGCCAAGTGTATGAAGATGTGCCTTGTTCACGACATTGCAGAATCTGTCGTGGGAGATATTACTCCATTCAGCGGCGTCTCTAGGACTGAAAAGGGTAGGAGAGAGGCCTCAACCATCGCCTACATTGCCAATCGATGGTCTGGACCATACACTGCTGAGATTGAAAAGCTGTGGCATGAATTCGAAGCTGGTGAAACCCCGGAGGCCCAGTTTGCCCAGGACATTGACAAAATCGAGCTCCTTCTGCAAGCAGTTGAGTACGAAAGGGAGAGTAAGAATGAAAAAGATCTGGGCGAGTTCATGGGAGTTGCCCGGAAGTTAAGAACTGAAGCTGGAAAAGCATGGGCAAATGAAATACTTGGAGATAGGGAGAGGTTTTGGGAGGGCCGACAACACTTGAGGGGAGAACATGCCCAACAGGGAGGGCTCTCTGAAGAGATGACAAAGGCCCATGATGCATATTATGGATAGCCCGGGAATAATTTCCATGAGTCCTACACTTATTAGTCGTTGAATTTCTTGCGTGGATATATTTGAGTGCCTTCTATATGGATGCTGGTCAAAGCATCCTGACTTGTTGATGTACTCCAACATCAGCTTGGGCAGAACATGCATAACAAGTAATTCCAACGACACGCGTCAAATGGTTCAGCTGGACATGCAAGCAGCTTCTTTCCCGTGTGAATATGGGTGGCACTAGGCAGGGTTGTGTTGTTGAAGGTAGGGCAAATGCCACCCAAGCAAAGTGAGACTAACTATGCAGTCTGTACAGCATATGATTCTCCTCCAAGAATAGTAATGAGTGAGAAAAGCAATTGCGTGACTTATCACTTCTATTATGTAGGGCAAGGGTTGGCAAGTGTCACGGCATCAATAAATCCATGCACGCACCTCAATCTGAGCCAGCCACAGTTGGCCCAAAGCACCCTCCATTATCAACGCTCTATTTTCTGTACGTCATTATTACAGCAAGGGATGAAATCGTACCAGTAGTTGTCAATTACGAAGATGAGCTTGTTGCAAACTTGACCTCTTTCAACGAGGCGCGATTAAAAAAAAAACCGTGATTGATGGACTCGAGCTTCGATTGAACAGAAAGGCTGGACTCTTCAACAAGAAGCATGTCTCATTACTCCGTACATTCCAAGACATTATTCTCGCATACATGGATTGATCAATGCTGGTGTCTCGGAGAAAGGCTCGTTTAAGTTACTAATGTTTGCCCAGATTACCGAAGACTCGGCGACAAGGTCCATGTCCAGGGTCTAAGTGCAGGGGGCGGCAGGTGTTATCTGTCCGTCATTTAGCAGCGATCTTTCACTGGAGCCAGGGCAATTGGAATTCTTGTCAAATTTCCTGCGAGTCTCGTAAGTGGGCCACTAAAGCTAAGTTACTAGGTTACCTACCTATCCAATTCTGTTGGCTTTGGTTAGCTCAGGACTGACCCAAGCTTGACCTTGTTCAAGCTATTCCTGCTCAGATGTGCTTCACCAAAGCAAATATCAGTCCTCGATGTCGATGTCGATGTCGATGGCATGAACCGTTTTCACGGGTTGCCCGATGATCACGAATCTAGTGCCAGCCGCAAGCACGAGACTTCAGCTACACATTCCTCACTTCTGTGATCGGAGAGGCGGCAAGGATACCTGTGGCTCACTCTAGGCTCCTTCTGGAGGACAAAGGCATGGTTACCTAAATTACCTTACCTGAGAAGGATACAAGCCGAGAACAATCCTCTTCTTCTCCCAGTAATCTGGGCGGGCCTAATCCTAGTAGCTATTTGCGTGGAGCCACACCTAACCTAGGTGTAACTTCAGCCCGTCGACCACGTCGTTTTGGCTCTGATCCTCCGCCGCCAGTAAAGTCTTCTGGATCATGAATGAAGTCCTGGCGCCCACTAAGATCTACTAAATCTACTAACCGAAAATCAAGTGCAAGGCTCATCCTTGCTTCGGAAGTTCATCCGATCTACAGTATGTACATACTTACATGACTGCCTGCCAAAAAGCAAACTTCAGCTGGATGAGCCTTTTAATTAGCTGTTCATGCGACTCTTGCGATCACGCTTACAATGTAGGTAGGCGACCGCGTCTCAGCCAAACATGTTGGTGTGATGGTAAATCGATAGGTTGAAGGTCAGTGCGAAAGGGTGGGCGAGCTGAGCAAGCCGAAGAGGCGAAGACGTTGTGCAACCCATTCAGCCGCCTACGATCTTCCCTGATTTCCCAGCGGTTGTGGTGCTTACCGTCCGTGTTCCTGGGGAGACAGGGAGGTCAATGGCCATCCTCCATGAGCATTAAGTTTATGGGCGCAAAGTTCATTGCCGGTGGCTTTCTAGGATCGCCCAGTTACGCTTTCCCTTACAGGACGCTCTGGGCTGTTCTTACTGGCAGGCGAACTTGGACGTTAAAAAGGCTTGTCCAAAAATCTAACGTATTTGGGTATCGTGGTGCCCCGATTTCCTGGTCTCCCCCTGGACGATTTGTCACTTGCGTTTGCTTCTTAGCCCGCCACAGGCTATCTATGACGACCAAGACGCTTCTTCTACGCTAGGTAGGATGTCATTCTCGCTCATGAAGCTATTTAAACCATACACTATCCCCTCACCTCTGGCTGAGCTGTGTGACTTATAGGCCATCTGCAGTCGTCAAGACCCTTTCCCCCCCTTCTCATCAATCATTGAATCTTACACTAGTTTTCCTATTGTCTTATTCAGCATGGGTCTTCTTTCACTCTCTTACACGCGGCCAAAGTATGTAAGCCGTCAATCATTGCGCACCAGCACGAGCAGCGACTCGCTGTCCGACGCGGAAAAATCCGATGCTACGGATAATTCCAGCTCTTCTCGTTCCTCCGTTGGAATACCAGACTCACTGTCGTTTGACAGGATCATTGGTGGCGGCACATGCCCTGTGAGTAAAGAGCACTTTGCTTCATGAATTCACCATTGATCAGCGTACTAACTGGACACTAAGCCCATGACTCTCCGTGATTTCATGACCTACCTTATCTATGTGGAGCATGCTGCCGAGAATCTCCAGTTCTATCTCTGGCTCCAAGACTATGAGAAGCGCTTTAACGCGAATCCAACAACAGATGTCAAGCTGGCTCCCGAGTGGACTAGGGCTATGCAGGACGAAGCTGTAATCAAGATTAGAAAGGAACAATCAGACAAGATGCGAAAAGAGCCTGAGGCGGCGGCCATCTTTAAAGGTAGCGACTTCGAGAAGAAGGCCGGCAGCCAGGACCGCAACATGAGTGCTGTTGACCCCTTTGCGACACCCCCTCAGAGCAGCAAAGGGGACGATTCCTCGATTTATACCGCCTCTTGCACAATGCACTCACTCAACGCAATGAGCCATCAGAGCCAAGCATCCGACGCCTTCAAAATGGCGGGTGTGCAACAGCCTTGTAAGTCAATTATACTGCTCCTGGAACGAACTTCTGAATCGCTGACCCCTTACTAGTCACGGTCCAGCCATTTCGAGAAGAGATCAACAGGGTGATCTCTACATATATAATGGAAGGTGCGCCTCGGCAACTGAACCTATCCTCTTCTGAGCAGAAGGCGGTCATTGTAGCGCTGTCCAAGACTACTCATCCTAGCGCTTTTCGAAGCGTTTTCAAGACTGTTGATTCAAGCCTTCGGCACCAAGCTCACCCCAACTTCATCAGATGGTCTATCTGCAATGGAAACCCTGCCCGCGTGTTCTTCGCTCGATCGCTGGGCGTTGGGCTGATTGCCGCAGGCATCATTGCTGGGCTCATTCTCACGCTGAGCAACGCTGGCCGAGGATACCGGGCACTGGCAGCCATAGGCCTTGTTACTGGCATAAGCACACTCGTTGCGGCCTACAAGGGCATGTGTGTTGTTCTGCATGGGATGCATCACCGTCATGTCAGGCCGTGGGAATTGTTTGTGGATAGTGAGAATGTGGAAGATGCGCAGAAGCAGAGCTTCGACTCGTTCGGATCTAAAAACAGCTACGAGGATGAACCCTGGGTCGTCAAGTATGAAAAGCGCAATGTTGTCCGCAAAGTGTTCGACCGCGAGGTCTGGATTCAGGAGCCAGCATTGCGACAGATTCAGGACACCATCTTCGTCCAGGCAATACTCGCTTCAGTTCTCCTAGGCGGCATCATCACTGCTATCTTTGTTGCTGTTCCAGGAGGCCATTTCTTTTGATCGCCCAGAGGGTTTCGTTCCTTTCTTGCCATGACAAAAAGGCTACACGGCCCTATGGCAATGTTTTAATAGCTTCCTTTAGATTTTTTTTTTTTTCGTATTGGCCTTTGCTACGATCTCAGCTGCGGATACCCTGCTTTTGTTTGTGGATGTTGGCGTTTTGAGGGGCGGGCAATTTTGCTCAAAACAGTATTGATATTGCTTGTAATTGAGACCATAGTTGATAACAGATGAAAAACCACCGCTCTGCTCTTGTAGACTGTGTCCTTGATAATGAATGGAATGCCGCTCTATCCCGTTCATTAAAGCCGACGGCAATTCATGTAGCCAAGCTCGGCATCAAGTCACGACCCCTCTGTAACCGGGCCATCGGGACCGCCAGAATCAAACTCGTGCTTTATAATGCGGGCATAAGAACACTTGCATTACGTCTCACCGTAAGCAGAAAAGAAAATCTCCGAATAAGAATTCGCACAATAAGAGAGAGGCCAATGCGATGTCCTACAGTTGTACGGATAGATCTTCTCAACAGAGTACAATTGGCCAGGAATCGGAGGAAAGGAGCCAATTTCGCATGGATGTATCTTTGTTGAGCGAATACGTACATTTTGACACCCTGTACCTTATCCGTACTGATTTTCTGGGGAGCTTTCCCCAGGCAATCCGGAGCCTCGGCCCACCGGCTTTTGGAGAAGTAAGAATGATGAACGACCGCTATCGATAAAGGGTCAACCCCATTGTAATATTCAAGGCTCCCCATCCGATTATTAGAGCCCCTCCATAGCGATTTATTATATGTTAAGGTAGCTCTGACCCCTCCTTGTTCTCCCCATTTCATATTTCAAATATACGTTCAAGTCTGCTGCCGTCCCCTATATATCATCATAAACCAGGCTATGCCATAACTCTTCGTCGCTATTGTCAATCTGCTCCCCCAGCGCTTCAACTCGAACCATCTCCACTATCTAATTAACCCCCTCCATCCTCTCGAAAGTCAATCGAGCGACCCGAGAGACATAATCACATAATGACTCCCGCTTCGGAACACGAAGATGCGATTGCGCAAGAACTCCAAGCTCCGGCGCATCCTTTGGACCAAAAGCGCCGCCGTACCATGACGTCTACCGACGAAATAGACAGCACCATCATCCGCCCTGGCAGTGTCAGAATTAATGTCAAAGGCGCTTTCATCGTCGACCCCGATACGGCGACGCCAGCCTCTACCTCTGGCGCAAGCGCGGGCGGTGCTACATCTCACAACGGCCGAATGAGCCCGACGCACCCCGAGACGAGCGACATCCGGTTACCATACCACACTGCGATTGTGAGCCATATTGCGATTGACGTACGTATATCCGTTCTGAGTCACAAAAAGGGAAGTGATGGCTGACGCGGTGAGTGCCATTGCAGATTGGCGGATCGCTTATAAAGCTCGTTTACTTCTCTCGCGAAGTTGATTCTACGGATCCCGGCGGCCGACTGAACTTTCAAAGCTTCGAAACAGATCGCATTGATGACTGTGTGGAGTTCATGCGGCATCTGCGTGATAACCAACTTGTCAATGGCTCACAACCGGGAGAGTTATGTGTAATGGCGACTGGTGGTGGCGCCTACAAGTATTATGACAAAATTCGAGCCGCACTCGAAGTGGATGTGTCACAGGAGGATGAGATGGAGTGTCTCATCATTGGTGAGCGGTTCTATTCGCTATCAGGAACGTTGTAGCTGACAATTTCCCCAGGACTTGACTTCTTTATAACCGAGATTCCACGTGAGGTCTTTACCTACTCCGAAACAGATCCCATGCACTTCGTCGTGCCGCAGGATAATATATATCCTTATCTACTTGTAAATATCGGCTCGGGTGTCTCGTTCCTCAAAGTTACTGGGCCGCGATCATATCAGCGAGTTGGAGGTACATCGCTTGGTGGTGGTACTCTCTGGGGTCTTTTGTCTCTGCTCACCGGCGCGCGAACTTTTGACGAGATGCTTGAACAAGCCGCTCACGGCGACAACGCCAACGTCGACATGCTAGTTGGCGACATCTATGGAACAGACTATGGCAAGATAGGGCTCAAGAGCACAACAATCGCTTCGTCCTTTGGTAAAGTCTTTCGTATGAAGAGAGAGGCCGAATCAGCAGCCGAAGATGGCAGATCTACTACGCCGGAAGACGCGTCCTTCAACAGCGCAGACGTTTCACGATCTCTTCTTTACGCTATCTCAAACAATATCGGACAGATCGCCTACCTGCAGTCCCAAATTCACAATCTATCCAATATTTACTTCGGTGGTTCTTTCATCAGAGGCCATCGTCAGACCATTAACACACTAAGCTATGCCATCAAGTTCTGGAGTAAGGGGGAGAAGCAGGCTTACTTCCTCCGTCATGAGGGTTATCTGGGAGCAGTTGGCGCATTCCTCAAAAGGAAGCCCAAGAACTGGGGCCGCAAAGGAAGTCTTGAGGGCATGGATGACCTTGCTGAGTTACGGAGAAATCTCCGCGACGGGGCACCCAACTCCAGTACATCATAAATCTCAACGAGCGCATCAGGAAGTCAAACCATGTCAGGGATTTCCAATTAAGCAAACGCTAAAAGGCTTCAACCTACTGGAAGTTGACTTGAAGTTACGTTAGGTCGACTTGTTCAGCAACAAACAAATGTCGTTGTATCACCTTCCACAAGCAGCATTTTATGGCGCAGTATCTCAGGCGTTTGTTACATATTCGGGCTGGCTATCGTTTCCCTTTCACTTGAGGGCATGGGGCATTGTTCTACAGAAAGTATCGGTAGCGGATAAGCATTTTGCTTCTTTGTTTAGAGATGAGGGACCTTAGTGAAACACATAAGGGTAGCTACATCAAGCGTAGCAAGTTTCTGGCAGTCTACCGTAGTACTCGCTATGTGATTTTATGCCAACAAGAGTTTTGGCAAGGGTCTTTGATCTGAGAAGGATGTTTATCGTTGTACAGCATATGTGCTTGTTCTTAATATTGTGTTGGAAGTATATAGGATATGTACTTAAAGCATGATGCCAAATTTAAATCATTTATGTAAATGCCTTTATTAATTTAGCTTCCCTTTCTCGCTCTATCTCTTCCACTACATGCTGAACCAAACTGAAGACATAGTCCTTCTCAACATGGCCCAGGGAGTTGCCGACATCGACGGTTGGGCCAGAATGCCTTATCTTATTAGCACAACACAAAACCAGTTCTACGAAACCTACCCAGAACAAGCATTCAGAACTGGCCGTACCTTGAACAGACCTGATGTCTGTTGGGAGACTACAAGTTTGAGATCATTGTCTGATCGGAGTTGTGATCCAGGCGGTCCATGTTGTACCTGCGACTGTGATTGCCAGCCTGCTCCGAGGGTCAACGTGCAGCCAGTTGGATATTTTGGCAAACCCCAGGATAATAGCAGTGCTGTAAGTTGAAAGTAAACATTCGATACCTCGAGACCACTTACTGATCGTGTATATAGCCTGACGGCACACGCTCACAAAGCCACGGGGGAGGACAAGAACCGCCTGGTCATTTCTACGCTCATTATCAACCCAACGCCTACCACAGTTATATGAGAGAACCTTGTATCTTGTATAGCGAACAGGAGGTCTCGTCAGTCGAGGATATGATCTACTATAGCGCGAAAGAGCAGCGGTACAAGAATGATGCTGAGAGAAGAATTCAAGATTGGATACGACTCATGCCTGAACTCGTTGGCAACAGCAAGACCTCATCCTCAACACATGGCATGTCCAAGAGATGCACCAAAAGCAACAATAAAGAAGACAAAAAACAAGGCGTACACAAAGGCAAGAAGAAAGAGAAGAACAAGGGGGATGGGAGCAAAAGAAAAAAGAGATACATGTTCACGCGACGATCCCACAGAGGAGACTAATAGTAGCGAGGAGTGGCCAGGAATCAAGATGGCGAGATGGTAGCCATGTTGTTACTTGTGACGTGAGGACAAGAGGTAGACTGAGTTTGGGCTATGGAAGTCAATGCACGACACATTCTCTTTGGTGATTATCTGATATATCCCTTTATTCCCGTAGTCTACCGCACGGCATTGTTTCCCTGCACTGGGATAATAGCATAAGGCTGATTTAAGCTCAACGAATCACACAGTAAGCAACCACTCTAATCCATAAAGGGAACGCCTATGTTCACCACGATTTTATAGGCAATTTATCACGCGACAGATTCAAGATAAGGTAGGTTAGTATTATAAATATAACCTACTCCTAGAGCATTAGTGTTCCGCAAAAGAGGGCCACATAAGGTTATGAGTTAGTCAAGGTTAACTAATTTCAAAGCATAAGCAGAGACTTAAATACAAAGCCTAAACCACTGTGTCAAAAAGAAGACGGCCATTGTAAAAGTAGCAACAACGACACACATGCCTACTCAAAAGCAAAATCCAACAGGAACAAAACATCAAAAGTTGAGGGTCTGGCCGGGGATTGAACCCGGGACCTCTCGCAAGCGTTGCTGTAGGGTTTTCCCTAAGCGAGAATCATACCACTAGACCACCAGACCGGTCAAGTGAACCTGAAGATCCACTCGTGTTTTGTTGTTGCAGGCTGCTCTGTTTTTGTAAAATATATCGTGTGATTGTGATCGAAAACGAACTTTCCCGCTAGGTACCTATCTCTTAGATCTCGATGTCTTGCAGATCAATGTTGGTTTAGGCTTTTCTGGGAGTAGGTCTGAAACTCAATTGGCCGAGAGCATTGCTATAATCCCGAATGGCCCTGGCTGGGGACAAAAACTTGGACGATCGACCCATTGGAATTGTTGATGTGTAATTGCTCAAGTTTGTTCACGCCTGCGAAGACCTTGCAAGGCCCGCATTGCTACCAATTGACCACACTGACCTTTGGCCATGAGTTTTCATCCTGGACCAGCCTTAGTTTTGGAGACCACCATCGGGCGGGGGGACGACTTACAGACTTAGCCGGTTCACGTATCCGCCCACGTCAATCACAGCATCAATGGCATGAGACTCGCAAATTTGGGGTTTGGTTCATTCTCTTTATATTCAATTCGTCGTGGTCGTTGTTGACTCACTTTCCCATGCAGTCATTAGGTAGGTATCTTTCATCCTCTGTTCTCTCATTCCCTCTCAGACGTCAAGATCTTTGCTTCTAGTTGCCCTGTCCAACGTCTTTGCCCTGCTTGATGCCCTGGCTCTGGCCTCCACTGGCGGGAGCGTCCTGGAGACCCTGGCCATGCTCGTCCTTGCCCTCGGGGAGGTCGGCGGTCTTGTCAGCGCGGTCGACGCGGTCAGACTGGAGTGAGGAGGTTAGTCAGAAAGTCAACAATGTGATGCATTGGATGAATAAACTTACGTCGGGCTTGCCAACACCGTGGGCGATGTCATGGCCGGCAGCCTCAAAAGGGCCGTTGTCAGAAGAACCGTCTCCGTTGCGAGGCATTGTGATGTCTTTGTGGTGTTGAAGTGTTTCAAGTGTTTGTGGTCTCTTGGAGGTTGGCTGTTGTTGGTGCTTGAGGATGAAGAAGGCGAATCTCTGTTGAGTGCAGAGGAGACTATTTATATTCCATCGTGTTGGGACCCCGCTGTAGTCGACAGTGATTCAGCATCGTGATGTGTGATGCATCGACGACGTCATTCCGAGTAACGTCATCCCGATGGATGCAATGGATTCTCTTGTGCCCCTATGCCCCTCGCTCTCCGCAGCCGCAACACGCCGTGTGTGGGGAACAAACACAAGCCAGCCTAGCCAGCCCATGTCTCATCCTGACAGCAGCTGAGCAAATGCTCCTTGATGGGACCTGCATGAGATTATCCACCCACTGGACGGCCCAAATAGTCATCTGTTAGTTTCCATTGTGGATTTGAGTCAAACAAGCCTGGCACCTGGGCAGCATCATGGCCCGTCAGCCCGTCCCCAGTCGCTACAGTACTTTAGTTCGATGTGAATATGAAATTGGCGGAGTTGCAATCGGTACTGAATACACTGCCCTTAGCTTATACTACGTACATGTCTGCTGACTTCAGCCACTGATTCTGTTGAGTTTAGGGCCCATGATTGGTTCAACAGAATCTACTTGGGCATTGGGACCACATCTCGTCAGAGCCGCACACGTCACGGACCCTCAATGATAGAACGACTCAATTACTGCTTGCTCAGGTCATCGTATGCATAGCTAAATCATCCACTTCCACGAAATGATCCTTGCCCACTGGTAATCGCAATGACTTTGCAACAAAGTGTTACCCATCCCTTAGTGACTCGATCCCAAAATCTCAACAATGACGGCAAATGAAAACATCACAAGCTTCTGTACAATCCACACAGCTTAGGTCCTCATGTTGTACCCGGTGTCGGAAATGAAAACGTCAATCAAGCTTTGCTGGAACGTCCGCGGCGAGCTCTGGTCCTCGGCGCGGCCTTCTCTTGTTCTTCTTCCTCAACCACAGCATCTTCCTCCTCAGGGGTAGCCGCCTTCTTGGTAGCAGCCTTTCGTCCCTTTCTGACAGGAGCAGGTTTCTCCTCGGCATCGGATTCCTCCTTTGACTTCTGAGCCGAAGTTTTGCGCGCTCTCTTGGAAGGAGCAGGAGCAGGAGCGGGAGCAGGAGCGGGAACTTCATCATCGCTTTCGTTCTTGACCTTCTTAGCGGCCGCCTTTCGTCCCTTTCTGACAGGAGCAGATTTCTCCTCGGCATCGGATTCCTCCTTTGGCTTCTGAGCTGAAGTTCTGCGCCCTCTCTTGGAAGGAGCAGGAGCAGGAGCTGGCGCAGGAGCAGATACGGCAGTCTCATCCTCACTCTCATCTTTGACCTTTGCAGCTTTGCGGCCACGGGCCGGCTTGGCAGCGGGCTTCTCCTCCTCATCCGCCTTGGCAGCTTTGGATGTTCGAGCCTTCTTGGGCTGCGGCTCGTCCTCATCCTCTCCATCATCAGCGGCCTTCTTGCGCCCACGCTTGCCTTTGGGTTTGGCCTTCTCTCCATCGCCTGTGGCGGCCTGAAAGATGTTAGAATCATCAACAGTGTGTATTCACGCTCAGGACTCACAGCCTCAGCGGCAGCCTTGTTCCTCTTCTGCACTGCAGTCAAGTGAATACCCTTCTCACCAAGTCTGTTCTTCTCTGGGTCCTGAGTGATGTCAACCACTGTAACCTGCGGTGAATATCTCTATACATACCCCTTTGAAATCCTCAGGGTCAATGAAGCCCTGGTTGATACAGCGGCGAACCTTCTCTTGCACGTCAGGGTGTTCGCTATCAATGTCAGAATCACATGAACAGAAACAGGATGCCAAAACTCACACTAGCTCATCGTAACCATCGATGAGGTCACAATCGAAGGAGCCATCGCCTTGCTGGCACAGTTCACGGACATTCTCTAGCTGCTGACCAGAGACACATCCCCTAATAGGTACCTTGGTATCAGCGATCTACTATCAGTATAGTTGATGAGCTGCAGATACTTACCAATGTTTCCATGTCCAGCCTCCGTGGTCCTGAATGACAACATATGTACCAAACCGCAGGGTGCCTTTGGTGACTTTGTCGCCGTTCTTCTTGCACTCAGTGTCCTTGCACGTGGCGCGGTTGTTGGGGGATAACTCTAATACAATGTGAGCGAAGAGCAGACAACAAAGGCGCTGCAGCGTAACGCGATCATGAGGAACGGGGATATTTTGGGGCCTCACCGATACGATATTCACCCATCTTGGCGGCAGTAGAAGGTATGATACACAAATTCGAGTGTCGAATTAGGTAGAGTGGTAAAATGAGAAAGATGAAGAATGCAAACGATGCTTTGGCTTTGGATAAGGTAGCTTGTTGCGCGTTGGCACGGAAGTGGGGAAAAGAAAATGGCTGTTGGAAGGACTGATCCAAGAAGAAGAAATCTCTTTTTCGGTAATAGGACGAGAGATTATATACGCAAGCTTCTTCTCCTTCTGGCGCTCTGTGAATAAAAACAAAGCAGAAAAAGTGCGATAAGGTGAGATGAGTGAATGAAGGTGGGAAGTGCTGCCAGCTCAGCGTTGGGGATGTATGGTAGTATGCTAAGGTAAGTACGGATAGGCAGGTACCTTATGGTAGGTACCTACCTAGGTAGGGTGGGTTGCGCGCGACCAACGCGTCCCCAGCGGGCATGCAGGAGTGGTGACATGGCTCCTTCCTCCCCAGATTTCCGCCTGAAACGACATCTAGGTACCCTACCTTACCTGTGGAGGGCTACAACCAATAAGGTAGTTACGATCGTTGCTAAATAAAGAAAGGAAATCAAATAAAGGAATAACGTAGCAAACATAGAATGACCTGGTATATTTTTCTTTTCATCTTGTGAATGACTGCCAATTGTTATAGGCGCGAACTAGTTCTAAACCTTTCTTCCTCTTTTCAACCAGGTACAAGCCTCTTGACGTATTTCTCTCTTTGTTCTGGGTTACAGAAACGGACACCAGCCTATATACATTGCAGCCAAATTTCTTGGATCAACCGCTTGTTTGATCAATTCCTCCACCTGGCCTTCAACGCCCAAAGGAATGCTTTCAGTTGGAAGCAATCCCCTGACTTTGCGCTTGATACTGTCTACAACGCTTTGAGGCTGCAGCTTGACGCCCACATCTCCTCGCCGATGTGCCCGTTTCTCCTTTTGTAGATCCAACGTTGGATCGTAGATGAACGCCTCTAGAATTGTCATTAGAGTCTCCTCTTGCTGACGAAGAATGCTCAGAGTCAGCTCGCAAGACTTGCGAAATGGTCCTTCGTAACCGTATATACCCATGGCAGCCACCATGTTGTGGGTAAGTCGGAACGGCACTCTTTCAGGTTTGGCAAATGTCAGGCCCTTGTCAAAGAGACAATTGAAATCGACATGAAATACTCCACCATTGCCCTCCTCCAAATTCACGTTCTCGCCATGTCTATCGCCGAGGCCTAGGATGGTACCTACCATAGACATGACAGCACAGGACCGTGTGTATTTCAAACGCGCAGCAAACCACGCCGACGGACTAGGGAACTGTTGCGTGAACCACAGCTGAAGTACCGGGGGAAATCTCCCCAGGACCTCATCAGTAAATATCCTGGTTTTGCCGTCTGATAAACATGCTTCATCCATGAGTTGCTTAAGAACGGTGTAGTCGGGGTAAATCTTTCGGGAAGCATAGAGATTGATGAGAATGTCTCGCATAGTTTTGATTCCTGGAACCCATTCAATGATGCCACACTCTTCATTGAGCGGCGTCACAGCATACGTTCGAATGTAAAGCTGTCTCCGGCTGGATTCCGCATCTCGTTTCAACGACCGATTGATCAATCCGTTGAATTCCATGAGACGCTGGTCAGTTCGCAAGTCGTCCTTGGGTTTGATCAGAAGCATGTAGCTTTTGCCATCACTCCCTCGTGTTGTAAGTCGTCTTGGCTTGGCCAGCGAGCTCAGGACGAGCACATCATCCAGAAAGGAGTCAATCGTAACAACATCTCTAGAAAATGCCTTGTGCTTTTTAACATACTCTGATACCGCTGGTAATGTTGCCGTCAAAGAGCTCTCGACAGGCACGACCAACGGACATGGAGTACATTTATGATTGAATCGAAGATCTTTACCCAGGCTGGCATGAACAGTCTTGTTGCCCCGGAAGTCTCCGTTTTGACATGCAAGAAGCAGCTGTTCGGCTAATTTCTCTCCCATCCTGAGCAGGTGTTTAAAATCGGTCGTAGAGCCCTCAACCTTCTTTGATATGTTCCTGAGAGTCTGAAGGATCTGAGTGCCCCGTGCCTTTCGTTCCGACACTTGTCTTGTCGTCATGATGCCAATAAGGCTCCAAAGCGCTTGCCGAGGATGAGCTTCCACGACCTTGGCAATGATGTGTGTCAGCCGGTCGAAAACGTTAGAGTTGGGGTGGGCGATGCGTGCAACAATCTGTGGCAAAGCTGTATAAAAAATGTACGCTGGCAGCCTATGGATGTATTTGTCAAGAAAAGAGTGCAAAAGATTGAGTTGCTCAACGCGTCTTCGGTGAAGTTCGCGAGAAAGTGATGCTTTCCCTTCTGGTGCTTTGTCAACTTGGGCACCAAGGTCAAGCCAGAGAGTCAAAATTCGTGGGAGAGTCTGGTAAAGATATTTGGTGCCCGAGTTCAGTGAACGGACATAGTTCTCGATGACGAGTCTAGCGACTTCACCGGTGATGTAGTTATCGCTCTGGTCATCGGCTTTGAGGGGCTTTTCAGCCTCGAGAATCTTCTTGTAATGACGGCCAAGATAATAATGCCCCTTTTCCCAAGTCGAGAAGGTCTTGGGTGGCTGCTGATACTTTTCACGCAATGCACCGGCGTGTGTCTGCCCGGCGCTATCAAGCCATTTGGCAAGCAGCAGCTGTGCCCTAGCCGTCAAGAGCTTCTGTTGTGGGCTCAACTTGCTTGAGCTTGTGCTGGTTGCTGTCCCTGTTTGTGTCATGAACTTATTGCTCTTAATTGCTCCCTGCAAAACCTGTATTGCCTTTCGGTGCTGATCTTCTCTCCAAAGAAGCTTGGCATTCTCAATAGTAGCCGCATCATCGCCCAGCTTCGAAGCGTGGAGAATGGCGTTAAAAGACTGGTGAAGCGAGTTCGACTTCCGTGCAAGGCGTGCACTCGAGAGCCATAGTCCAGAAATGTCTAAGTCAGTGAATGTAGGTCTGTGTAGGTAAGTATATGGGCTGTCGATAGCTCTTGTACAATGTATCTTACCTAGTCAACTCCATAGTGGCACGGCGAATACCAAGAAGATATTGCTTGTCATTCATATAAGCACCTATAATTTCGAGTCTCCTTTCTAGGAGGGCTGCTGTCGTTTGGCGGGCGACTTCGTCACCCGCTTTTGTTCTCATTATGATTTCCACATCCGTAAGAACATGTGACTTAAGAAGGAGATCATGGCAGGCTTGTAGCGATGAGGTGGATGCGGCGTTCATCGATGATGAAATTTTGACTCTTATATCCTTCATTATCTTATTGAGCTCTTGAGGCTTGTCTTTGGCCCTCAGCTTTTCGAAAAGAGTCGCAATCGAGATGTTGAAGTCTTCAATAGGGTCGCCGCGAAACCGTTGAGTGAATTTAGTAAGGCTCTCCCACCTTCCTGTGACCCATGCCGCCTCTACTGCATAAGGCATGATCTTGTTGTCCGTTGATGCATCTGTGTGCATTCCCTCGATGTGATTCAACAATCCCTCTGCCAATAATTAGCTCGTGTCGGGACAAAGGACTGGAGTAACCTACCGTGCTGACCGGCCTGTTTCAGGCAATGAAGCAAGTCGATCTGGATATCCGTGTTGTCAGGGTTCTCAGCGAGTTGCATCTCGTACCAGTTCTGAACAGCAGTCCATCTGCCTGCTTTACGATGGCTCAGGATCTGTTGGTTGATGTCAAGAACTTGCAAATGAGCTGAAATTCCATCAAGGCCATCAGGCTCATCGACATTGGCATAAATGTCCTGAAGCTTTTGTAAGAGACGGGTACGTTCCCCTGGTTCTTTCTTCCTCTGTTCCATTTTGTGGGCATGTTGCTCCAAATGGAAAAGAGCACGTGCGTATTCATTACAATCGACAGCCCTTTGTGCTATGAGTTCGGCTGGGATCAGATCGAGAGCCTCCTGTACTTGAGCAAGCCTCTCCTTGTCAGTCTCAGTGAGGCGGCCGGCTGCTCGCCTAGTTTGCATCCATCTCATTGCATAGTCTACCACGCGAAATACAAGCTAATAAGCAGTTAGTTCTTGTCACAAGAGTAAGGTATTTTGAAACCTACATGACAGTATCGCCGCATATCCTCCTTCTCCTGATACGATGCCGTCTCAGCAGGCTGATATTGCAAGATAGCAAGAAGTTCCCCGAGAATATCGTCCCTTTCTTGTTGTGTAGTCCGAGACCCTAAAAGAGTATGCAGGACTATATAGGGAAGGATGAATTCCGCAATAGAGAGATCTTTAACCCGAATGACACGCGCCAGAGGCTCGAATATCAAATCGGCAAATGGCGTCTGCCCCTTACGTAGAAGGTCCAGAACGTAAACCCTGAGCCAGCTCGGATAGGGTCTGCCAGGACGAAAGAGCGGATACTCGATATCGGTGTGTGGCATTGGAGCAACGACGTACCGGGAGGCTAGAAAGGGTGCCACCACTTCCCGAACAGTTTCCGGCATTGCAACCCATTTTCGATAGATATCGTTTCCACCTTTCATCCCTGAGTTTTCCATGGCACATGCAGCTTTGATGTCGCACCTACCCATGAGTTCCTGCATAGCAAAAGACAAGAATCCCTGGAACTTGACATCAGTCGTAGATAAGAATGCTGGTACTAGGGCCTCTTCTAGAAGAAAAAGGACGAAGTCCGTAGTTTCTTCATTCGTCGCAAAATTGTTCAATATGACTATTGATCGTTGTTCTCTAACAGTCTCGATCTTACTGGGGTCCAGGCAGCCTATCAAGCCCATTGCTTCTGTGCATAGGCGCGCTATGTCTCCCGGAAAGCCGCTGTATTTACTTGCACAATCCAGAAGCGACCGCATAAGTGCGACAACGCCAATGTCTGACTGTAGACTAATCTCAGATGTATGAAGTGCCGCTTGGTTTTCCTGAAGGTATGGTATCAATTCGGTCAATGCTTGAAGGGTAACACCAGAGTTTTCATGGCAGATTCTCTCGGCGAAAGCTTCCAAAACCTCTTCAACAGCGAGCGTAGCTGGTCTGTGCTGGTCCAGCTTTGTTTCGATGTCCCTCAACTCTGGGATGTGTCTGAGTGAAGGGAGCTTGACGATGTACTTCGCAACAAGGGGGTCAAATTCATCGACGAGAGACTTGAGCATTTGCTGCGCTAGAAGAGCTGTTGACTCGTTCATGAAGGGCCAATAACGGGTGACGACGAAAAATGTAGTTTCTAATAATGCCTCGACATCTGTCTCCTCAAGGTGTGTGAGCATCGATGCCCAGCATGAGAAGCTTGCTTCTCTCAGCGCATCTTGTGCCAGTGTCGAAAGCAAACAAGCAGACATCTAAAAATACAGTCAATATTGCGATTCAAGGCCGGACACGAATGGCACGTACTTGCGGTCTGGCTGTGCTTGCATAGCCCCTCGACACCCTGATCATTTCCTCCATGGCCCGAATGTAGCGCCGACGCTCCGGGTCAGGAAGGCTCTGGTCATTGATGACATCGAAGAGACATGCCATGAGGCCAAGAAGTTGTGAATGAATAAACCTAGCAGTGTGGTCCGACTTCTTAGCTCGGGTTTCTTTGTTTGCTGGGATCATCATTTTCGCCATCGTGTCTAAAGCTTTACGGACCTGAAGATGCATAAGCCTACGCCAAAGATGCATTGAGGGTTGACTTACTGGTGCCTTTTTTGTTTCATCTGCATCGCCGGCAGCCTTCAGTAACTCTATGACAGTGAGCACTGGTTCCACCTGAAGGAGATTGACGAGGGGTTCGGTTTGAAAATGTGTCGATAACTCCTCGAGGCGAGATTTTGCGAAACTCGCAATATCGTCTGTATCTTGCACCAAGAGCAAGGCCAGAGTTGCGGCTAGGTTCGCAGGGTCGATCAATGGTAGCCAAACCTCGGGCTCCTGTCGTGCCTCCGCAATCTTTTGGATAACATCTTTTTGCTTGTCAAGCACAAGCCACGGCAGTGCGTGAGTTTGAATCAGGAGAAGTAACTCGTTGACAGACACTTGTAGCAATTCAGCAATTGTCCGGCTCATCTGTGGGCGCTGGACCATGTCCTTGGTGGTCATGTATGCTAGGTTTGGCCAGAAAGGCTCGAAAAGCCTACGTGGGGTTACTCGACGAGCATCAGCTAGGTTCAATAGCTCATTGAAGGCACAAGCTGACACGATATTGTTGTTGCTGCCCAAGTACTCCAAAAGCTTGATGAGAACCAAGTTAAGTTCATGTTCCCAGACCACTGTTCCTAGTTGACCCCATGCCATGATAAACGTTTCAGTCAAATTAGGCTGGTTCTTATCTGAGATTGATTTCAAGAAAGCAATTGAGTTTTTTCTATTACGCGAGATCAAGTCTTGCGTTTTCATGGGAGAAGATCCATTTGATCGATTTGTCCGGAAATTGCCATCTGTCAAGGCCGCTTGAGCCTGGTTCACTCGTGGGTTCCCAGCACCATTGACTTCTGCTGGTCGAGCCGGAAGCACCATGCTGGAGATAATGGGCTCTGGCCTAGCCAAAGAGAAGGTGGCTAGAACACGCCCGGCAGCTATCCGCAGCTCCCTCACAGAGCTGTTTAAGGACTGAAGACACCACTGGCCTATCCCAGATGTTTCCAGATTAAGCAATTCGGTATCCTCACAATGAAGAATAACTCTCCTAATAGCCAGCATGGCAGCAACCCTCGGACGCCGAGATTCAGCAAGAGTGGGGAGTCGGATCAGTTTGGTGAAGAGTGCCTCGATTCGGGATTTATGCACGATTGCTCCATGAAGGTTTGATCGAACTGGAGGTGCATTATGTTCACAAATGGAGCAGGCTATTTCTGTCACTGCTGCTTTTGTGTCATTGATTGTCTCGTTGCCACCATCCGCCACACAAGATATCTGCGATAGCAATTCAAGCATGAGACATTGACGTGATATGTCAGCCTTTGGAAAAGCTCCCCTACTTCAGTAAGCATTTGAAGACCAAATTAAAGGAATGACTAACAATATTTGCGTTTCAAGATCAAGAAAATCATCGTCCACATCCGCAAGCCCCAGAACGTCACCCAAACGTCTCATGAAGACCGCCATGGGGCTAGAGTCTGCCTGTGCTATTTTTCGGCGTTTGGGACGGTCTTGCGAACCTGTGTCAGAAGGTTCGTAGTTCAGCGCTAAGGTCTCGATAATCTCTTGCACTGCAGAATCCTCAAAACTCAGTGGGTGTAGATTTGAGGAGAGCAGCTTTGGCCTAGGATTGAAATTGATCTGTCTTAAAGTCTGTATCACTCTCTTGTTGAGAATTAGTTGCTGCTGGAGGAGTTACGGAGGATGTAACCCACCCATAGATCTGTTCCTTCAGGCAGGGAAGTATAAAACATTGAAGACTCATCTACAATGCCGGAAACCGCTAACCGGCAAATCGACGTATTTTCAGTAGAGGCTGCTGTTATTATAGCTAGAGCCATGCAGTATGTACGCCGCGTTTCCTCATCGATGTCTAGCATTGGCATGGGATTGAGGCTTGTCGCGATCTCACCACAAAGCAATATCATGAGAGTGATGGCCTTCTTGTGAACAGAAGCGCTGATGCCTTTTCTTCTCAGTAGTGCTCGCTCTATTTCTTGAGCCAGTTGGAGAACATAAAGCGAAGAGGCAGGAAAGTTGCTACCGTGCCGGGTCTGGATAACCCGCATGTCCCCTAGGACATCAATCAACCATACCACAGTCTCTGAGAAGGAGGTAACGTTATCAAAGGCATCGTCTGAAGCTGTCAGAGGATAGGCCACCACTTTGCAAAAACTGATCAGTTGCTGCAGCGCTTGTGACATTCGGTCAACAGAATATGTAAGTTGGCTTCTGGAGGGCGACTCCTTGTCGACGAATTGGCTGAGAGCAATTTGAGGAGGTAGAGAAAGTGACGTAAAACTTTCTTCCACAGATGGAACGAGTAAAGGGTCTTGAAGCTGTTGAAGGATATCTGTCAATTGATTGTGAGCTCCTTATTGTCCAAGTCGAGCTAACTACTTACGAGATGTGATGGCACGCAGATAGAACAAGAATGATGGCGCCATATCCCACAGGGTCCAGTTTTGTGCTATTACTAGCATTGTATACTGGAGAAAGCCTTCAATTGCTTCTGTAAGTTCAAGACACTGCGAGTGACCAAGGAGTCTAAGCAGCTGAGGAAGCAGCCAAACCCATAATGGCTCCCGCCCACGGAACATATACTCTTGCTCACCCACTCTATGTTTCAGAACTGCCGGCGTTTCTTTGATAGAGAACCTGAGAAAACTGATGGCCTTGAGCCCTTCTGTCCGTACTTGTGTTCGGTCAAGGAATGGGTCGTCTAATCGAATTCCTTCAAGAACAGCTCTTGAGTAAACGTAAATAAGCATATGATTATGCTCAACTCGGTCCTCTGGCGTCTTGAGAAGAGTCGGATCATCCTTGACGCGTTGTATTATAGCAAAGAAGCCTTTGAGTTCACTGTTCTCATCTGATTTGGAGGATTTCGTGGATGCTGAAATATTCTCCACAAGCTGCGCAGCTAAGGTTGATGGAGGAGGGCCAGCAACGACTCTACCGGCCGGTTGCCCTTGATCCGGTGCAGCCGCCCTTGAATGTAAATTGGCCGCCATGATGCATGCAGCATCGTTGGGTGCTGCTGTATCTTGTTGCTCCGAAGATGACTGGTCAAGGTTGGCGTCCTAAGGTCAAGATAGTAGGTTAGATCCCTAAGGTCGGCACCTTCAGCGTGGAGGACGCGACGGGACTGGTCACGGTGGGGCAACACGAAACCACGTGATCACTAAGAACAATTTAGGAGCCAGTCTTCTGGTGGTCTTGGATCCCTTTCAAACGACATTTTATTACGATGGTTGGCATACAACGGCAAAGGCTATATAGTGGTATCGATATATCATCCCACACATTCATTTTCCCATTTTGCTCTTGCCTGATTCCGGAACTTGTCTTTCTAGCTCAACGTTCATAGCGAACACTGATCATGTCATGTGTTATTCCTAGACGAGCGCGGCTTAGCATTTGGTACACCAGAAACACTACGGAATGTCTTACCTCCAAGTTTGACTGTGTACGTGATCTCCGCTGACCCGTACACGGCTTCGATAGCCCCTTTCAAACAATAGTACCGATGCCAACCCATACGTCTGATCTTCGCGGTTCTTTTGACTGCTTCTGGGATCTTTCTTAGGTCAAGTGAGAGCGTTCCGATGTGCTGCGTAGTTTCATCGAGATGGACGGGAGCTTTCCCGTCATTATTGTTGCTGTAAATATCGATCTCGGTTTGTGGAACATGGCCAAGCATTACCGGGAGATCGCATTGGTATTCTATCCGCGACGGTTTGCCTTCTGGGTAGGACTCACCCTTCTAGAGTTAGTGGTAATGAATACGGAGTTTGGAGGGGAGTCAAGATACCTTCTGAATAAACCAACACATTTCTGAGACGACTGTTTCTTGCTCCTTTTCCGACCAGAACCTATAACCGTCAGCGACCAGATTTGCCAGAAAGAATGTGTACGAACGCTTCTCTGGGGTTGTGTTTCATCATATCGTATTTCGTCATCAAGCATGTACCGTACGATCGTCTTGCGATTCGAGATGCAACCTCCACCCGGGTGCCTGCGGGCTGATATCGACTGAGCCCATGCATCGCGGCACCTTTTACCACCGCTGTCCAGCCACTCTCTGGTTGAAGAACATCAGTTCGGCTAGATATTGCATCACGTACGCGTGACTTCAAGTATCGACTTTGCCCGAATCCTCCAACCATGATCACA
Source organism: Fusarium sacchari (assembly GCA_017165645.1). Classification (NCBI taxonomy): domain Eukaryota; kingdom Fungi; phylum Ascomycota; class Sordariomycetes; order Hypocreales; family Nectriaceae; genus Fusarium; species Fusarium sacchari. Next base: position 1,965,717 of record JADANP010000006.1, read on the forward strand.
GCGGCGACACCATCTCCCGCCATCTTGATCTGTTCCTTGATAAGACAAACGACATCCTTCATGATGGGCTCAAAGATTTTGGTTTTCATATCTTCTTGTGTCATAGTGTATCGGTTCCTTCGTAGGCCGAGACTGGGATCGACTTTGAGAGTCAAAGGTTCACCCTTAGGAGTAAACGTCTTCTTGAACTGTATCCCTCTGAGCGAACTGGCTTGAAAATAAAACCTTGGAAATCTTACCGACTCGAACTCACTCAAAGCTATTACGAGTCTCTCATCAGTCCAGTACTTGTCTCCATGAGTTTGCTTCAGATGCCGACGAAAGCGCATGTTCAGCATGGATGAACCGCACTTCCCGCCTGTACCCTCTGTGACTTCTTTTACTTCAACTCTGCCTATTTTGGTTACTTGATAAGAGATCAAGTCAACGGTACCGCCTCCCGCATCGCAAACAACAAATTTTCGACCTACTTGTAGTGTAGAGGGGCTAAGGGTCTTGAGGGTGTACAAAGCGGCTGCTTCCTTGTCATTTGTTAGCAACACACTTCCCTCTGCGACTCGAAATCCAACCCACCGGTTCTGATATGAGCTGGATCCTCTGATTACCACAAAATCCTGCCATGGCTGCGGCCTGCTCCGTCGATTGCTTTGCTTTTGGCGACCAAATAGCGGGGACTGTGACGACGAAGTCCATGGGTGTCGACTTTACCACACTCGACGATAGTCTCTTCTCAAGTAGGCTGACGAAATGCTCGTGGAGGCATGATAGATAGACCTTGGTCAGGTCTTTTGCCGATTCCCCCTCCTTGGTGATCTGGGCTGGATCATCCAACTTTCTAAAAGGTCTGGTCAAACATGGCAAATGGACTGAAGGCACAGCAAGACGAACAGCTTGAAATACCTGATCCTCTTCGCAGACTCTGGAATCTGAAATCCCCACTGCCACCCCGTTGCCACTCTTCGGAGCTCAGTTGGTACTTTGGGGCTGCTCTTCGAAGCGCCGGCCGAGGGCCATTCTGTCAAGACATGTTGAACATCAGGCTGCAAGGGTTAGCAAGCTCACCCCAAGAGATGTTAGGAAAACACTTACCCGAGTTGTATCAGCCCAAGCGACACCTGAGTATGTCGTTCCAAAATCTATGGATACAACGATTCTGCGATTGCTCATGACCAAACTACTTCCTAAAGGCTTCCTATGGTTGTTTCATTGTCAACTATTTGTGGTGGGACAGTCAGGCATGATCTAGTGATGTACGGGATATGGAACTTCTCTACCCAAAAGCTCATTCGTGAAACTGGGAATTGCCCCAGAATTCACTCATGTCGACTCCCAATTGGTTGCAATAGAAACCAGCAGGGCGATGGAGCATTTCTTCGCCAGCACCCGAGGAGCTGTCTGTGATTCTGGCCGTGGCCAGCCATTCAATCTGACTCTTCAGGCCTCATTTGTTGTGTGGGCCTGGGGTTCTTTGGGCCTCTCTCATCCTCACCGACCAGTTATGGAGCAAAGACCACCACTTTGGCCACCTACTTCGGCCTCATCAGGGCCTTCAATCGAGTGGGTAGAGGGGTTTGGGTACTGCAGACTTGGCCTTGAGCAGAAACTCGGCGCAGCTACGAATGACTGTAACCCTGGTAAACTCAGGCTGTGGAGCATGCAGTGGCCGCCTAAGCGGCCTAAGACGAGACCGACTTTTGATGTCGTACAGCTTGGAGACTTCCGAATGCATTAGGTACCATCACCTGGCGCCTAAACAAAACCATGCTTGGGTCCAACTGAAATGTGAGGCTGCGAGTATTGAGCCCTTTTCCAAGGAGTCTTGATGGCCATTGGCGGTACGCTCTAAGATGGCCCTGATCTGCTGCCTTTGATTCGACTTACCAGACGGACAGACCCAATCTAGCGGATTACTGGTCAGTCTCTGTCGCTTAGCTATTTGCACGTGCGATATTGACAGACTCATCTTTATCTTTGGGCTGTTATACACAGTAAATCTGAGTACAGCAATCCACCATCATGGATCCGGAGACGACGAAACAAGGATCCCTACAGAATCCCGCACTTAAGGACAAATTGGCCAGCGAGACCCATTTACGTCGCTTCACGGAGAATGTATTGGACTCCAGGCAGCAGGAGATTGAGAATCGAGAGTCAGAAAAGGGTCAGCTTGCAGAAGAGGCAGACATTCTCAGAAGACAACTTGCCGTCACCCAACGGCAGCTCGCAGAGGCTCAGGATCAGATATTTCGTCTACAGCCTAGGAGAAGAGATATCACAGAAACAGAGGCTAGAGAAGCCTTCAAGGTCCTAGTTGGGAATGTCCAGCGCTGGGTTGAAAACCGTGCCGCATACGCTATTGAGGATCTGGAGATTGGCCGCCTTGCTGCCAGAGCATCCTCTCCAGAAGGGCTGCGACTCGTTTCTCTTCTTAGGGAACAGTCAAGACGATGCTTGAATGTTACGCAGTCTGACGAATTTCACATCACTGGGGTCATTATGAACTATCTCCACGTTACTCTGTTCTCAAAGTCTTTTTATTGTCCTCTCGATGATACGGAAGGTGACGGAACGTCGAGATGGGTTGATGATCTCGAGAACACTATGTCTCGATTACCAAGAGGTTTGTGTTAATCCCGGAGCGTGGTACATATACCAAGCCGCTGACATCTCACAAGATACAGCTCATTGTAGGGAATGGAGAAGCGAGACGCTGACTGCGTTGACTCACCAACCATCTTTCAGAACGCGCCGGCAGAGGTTTCTGAATTTTGTTGTTGACGATCTGACAACTTTACTATCAATCATTGCTCCGAAAAGCCCTCCCGCTGAACTGCAAGGTTCTATTCGTCGAAGTATTGTAGAGCCTGCAGCAGATCTCGCTCATCAGCTTCACCTGGCACCCAGTGTATTTTCATTGAAATGGCCTGCTCGCACAGCTGCGACGAGGTTGGAGGTTTACCAATGCTTGAATTTGGCTAACGGAGGAGCAACGCTTGACTTAAGTGGGACAAAGGCAACTTCTCAAGCACGCCGCGGTGTCATATATCTCTTTGATATAGCTCCCGGACTTTTCGTCGAGAGAGTCGAAGGTGGTAGAAAGCTCGGGTTGAAAGCAATTGTTAAACCCACAGTTCTTGTCACTAACTCAGGCGGGGATATGCTCCAGGGCCCAACAATCATGGGTTTCCTATGGAATAATACGCCGACTTCTCAAGGAACCAGTCGAAGCTCATCAAGAGCATCAAGTTCAAGGAGTGAGTACAGGTATTCTCCACACCCTTTTAAGCTCTGACATGTCTTAGGGCCAGCTGGATCTGTCATATCGGCATCGAGCAGACAAAGATATTAGTCCTTGGTTTATGAAATTGTATTCTTGTAAAGCGTAGAAGTCAGCAAACAGAGACAACAGCATCGAAAGGATAAAACGACGAGTGGAGAAGAATAAAACGCACGTATGCTACTTTTATTGTCTAGAGAGGATATCATATTTGGGTATTTTAAGGAAACTGGGCCAGAAATGCTTTTATCGATACCAATAACCACCATAACCTTCCTGATGAGTAACGATTACCGGTATACTGCGAACTCGACGAGTTGGCCGAGGAGGTAGAGGCGGTGGCGGGGCGCCAACTTCTGATGCAGGTCGCCGCCGACCAGAAACAGGAACCTGTAGAGTGTTTCCTGGGTAATGCGGCGCGAGTGGCCTTGGGGGAAGTGGTGGTGCTGATGGCCGTGACTGTGAAGGCCGCCCAAGCCTCTCAGGCACATTCGAGGCGGCATTCCTGGTCCATCGCTGACCTTGAACCACCTGAGGCTGAAGGTGTAGAGGTCTTGGACCAGGTGCCCTGTTATTTGGCGGTGATGATTCTATCCCTCTGGGAGGAGTTGCTCGCTTGACCTCGCGGGCAGGTTGCTTCACCTTTTTTGCGGGATTCGGAACTTTTCTCTCAACTTTTGGCTTCGGCGGGCCGGCAGCTTTCGCAGGTCCGGTTGCTTCTTTGTCTCCTGAGTTCTGGCCAGTCGGTGCTGGAATGAAAGGCCGGACACAGTTGCTGATATAGTCGTTGGTGACCCCTAAGGATGTAGCATCAACAATGCCTGAGTTGATTCTGTTGATATACTCCTCCTTTGGTTCGCTATCAACAATGTATCTTGGGCTTATGTATACCAAGATGTTCTGTTCCAAATGCGGCTTGTGGTTGATAGCCTTCCTCTGCCCTTCCCCTTGCTGGGCCAGGACTCGTGCGTGGTCTGGGCCACCATTGTTGACAATCCAAGACACAGGTCGGCGATATAAGGCAGCTTCAGCACGCCGTAGCGTAACAGTCATGTACTTCTTCTGGTATGCGTCCTTGGAAACACCTTCGTTGATGTCAAGACGAGCCTCATCGCGGGGGTTGATCTCATAAACAAGGCCTTCGACCCAATGTCCTTGCGACTCGATAACATTGGCATATCCACGCTCGTTGATCTGCCAACGATGATCCACCAGCTTCCCAGAGCCGATGAATTTGCTTCCAGGGCATCTTCGTTTCATCTGCTGTAGATGAAGATTACTGCCATAAGCAAAGTAGTACTTGGTGAGCGGCTGACCGGTGTCGGCCTGAGCCTCATCTGCAGACAAATTCATGTTGGAGATCTGTCGGGGGCAGCAAGCTCCGTGTATCCGACGGTGAGGTGCAGGGGGAAAAGTGCGTATGTTTGTGAGTGAGTGAGTGTGTGTGTGTGTTGCGTTACGTTTTCGTTGTGGTAGGAGAATGTGATAGTGAGCTAACGGCGATTAAGATGTGATGTGAATCGGCTCCCTCACATGAGAAAAACAATATCGATCAAGCAAGCAGTGTCCACGTCGACTTGGCTAAAGCATAAACTAACTTACGTACAGTAGCTGTGCTCGGCGCCAGCAGCGCTCAATGGGCGGAGCGGGCTAGGTTGTGCAAGTCACCGACTGGGCCTTATTGTCACATTGGGCAGCAAATGAGTCAGATTTTCGCAAGAGGAGACGCCAACTCATGGCCAATTGCTGCGTCCCACGTTGGAGGACTCGCAAGGGACCTGGCAAGCGAGCTTTGCAGGGTAGACGCGGTTACATTCTCGTGAATACCGACTGTCTGGGCCTTTACAAATGACAGGCAAAAACAGGTGTCGTTTGATAGCCTCAGAATATTCAGACGCTACGAGACGGCCCAGCCCGCCTCCATTTCCTTGTTGGGCTCCGCACCGTGGCTCCGGTCCTCCGGCTTTTCTCCCCGCAGCCCCCGGCCAGATCCACAACGACAGCTCCCGCCAAACCATGCATCCGCACCGCCATTCGAGGCCAGAAAGGCCTTTGCCGTACTTAACCTGAATGCGAGGCGGTAATTTTGAGATGTGACAATGGCAGCTCAGGTTAGGCGAGCGAGAGTGTTGCTGACAAAAAGCTGAGAGCCAACAACTGACAATTCTGTGTTTTGTGGTTCGTGTTTGTGTTGGGGTAAAGCAGGCGGCCGTGTCCAAACGTTTTGAGCAAGGCACAAGCGCATCAGGAAACGGGTGATCACCTTCATGTAGTACGACTCCCTCTCCGCGGCAAGGTGATTATTCAAAAACCAAGGTGGTTATCTTATACATACATACAGCTGCATGGCCAAATCCGCCACCTTCAACCCGACCCCAGCCAATTCTACCATTCTTTCTTTTTCGAGTCCCCAAATCCTTCTCACATTTTGTCGATCATGACGGTACCAAAACTCAGACATTACAACTTCGGCGTGGAGATCGAGGCTGTGGTAAAACCTTACGGTGGTGCTGATAGCTTTACCAATGTCGACTGGTATCGACAATTAGCACAGAAGCTACGGAACCGCAACATCGAAGCTGTGCACGATGACTGTTCAAAATACAGCAAGCACCCTGAGTACTACGGCGGGAAATGGTTCGTCACTAGAGATGGATCTTTGAAAAGGGAGCGTCCCATGGGTATGTCATTCTCTTCACCGTGAAACCACCAAACCGTTTAGTTTGCTCACTAACAGGGGATCCTAGTCTGCATGGAAGTCGTCTCCCCTCGTCTAGATACCAAGCAACATGTCAGCGGCATACTTGGCGACTTTTGGGAAGCGATGCGTGTACACTTTAGTCCCCAACGCGATATCTCCTGCGGCGGCCACGTCCATGTCACTCCCGTCTCTGGTCAGAACAAGTTCTCCCTACGTGGCCTCAAGAAGATTGCGTTTGCATCGGCTGTTTACGAAGAGTTTGTGGCCGCTGTCCTCCCCAAAGCCCGTCGAGAGAATCAGTACTGTCGGCCAAACAGTCAAAGCATGGGTTCTGGGTTGCGTGAAACGTTGATACGATTCGGTAAGAGCAAGGGCTCACTTATCCAAGTCGCATCAGAAATCAAGTCAACGACATCCGAAATGGATCTGTGCTACTATATGCAGGGGAACCGATACGTGCTGTGGAACTTCCAGAATATTTTCCCAAACCCCAAGACAGGGAAATGTACTGGCACGGTAGAATTCCGGGGGGGCAACCAATTCTTAAGTACGAAGGGGACTCTTGCTTGGGTGGCTTTCGTAATGGGATTCATCACATTGGCCTTGGAGGAGGTAACTCGCTTGAACGCCGTGCTATGCTCAAACGCTCTGCTGACATCTCTTCCAGGATCTTCTCAACAAGCTGACCACTTATACTTCGCCCGATGACCCAAAATTCCAGGCACGTCTCGAAGACTGGTGGAAACGTATACGTCAAGCGGCCAAGCAATCAAAACTTTCTCGATATCTACCCTTGGAGTACATAAAGATGCACACAAGATAATCGATCATATGGCATAAGATTTCTGCCACGACGACAGACCCGACCCCTCGTCGCCTTGGGTTCAGGGTATATGTTCTTTGGCTTATTATGGGATACAGTTTCAGACATAGCACGATTCATGATTTCAGTTAATGGAGCTATTGGTGTCTAGGCGTACGCATGTTTTGACATTGGAGATTCTTTACGTATTTGATGAGGTGGAACAGGCCCAACGACGGGGAGGGGATCATGAGGGGATCAAGTGCATTTGTCTTTTAGTAGGTAGTGTAGCAGCCAATATCATTTAAGCAACGCCAAACTCATTCATCATGGTATCCAATATCATTCATGGCTCTCCTTCCTTTGTTTCACCCTCTTCAAATAGCACAAGTACTGTACCAGCCTTGCAAATATCCTGCATGACGTTAGACGAGATATCAGAGAGGATTGCCTTGGGAACTTACCCCTTCCTTATGTGCAAGTTTCTTAATTATGCCATCCTGCGGCGACCGGATAATAGTTTCCATCTTCATTGACTCAATTCTGAGAGATGGTTAGCTTATTCTGCATATCGGAGATGGTCAACTTACACCACAAGTGGTGCTCCCTTTTGCACAGTTTGACCCTCCACTACTTCGTTCTTCAATATCTTGCACGGCATTGGCGCTGCAACTGAGGCGCTCGACTCCTTGAGCCCAAGAGCCTTCTCGTACCATTTGGGCGGTAGAAGGACAAGGTCTGTTTTCACGCCATGCTGGAACACAGTAACCTTTGTGTCATTGTCTGTATGTTGAGGAACCACGGAGGATTGGATTCGCTCAAGGGGGAAGTATGACTCGAGTTTCATCACTTCACCTTCAGGCTCGGGCTGGCAGGCAATGTTTGTGAACATTTGGGGAACTTCGTCACCTTTTCGGTGGACAGCAACGTTGAAAAGGTTATGACCTGTCTGTGTCACGCTGGCCTCGACGACCTCGCCCTCTTCCTTGCTATACCCATCCAAGATTTTAAAGTTCAGCTTTCGTTCCCCGATGTTGTTAGTTTCGCCAAAGCCAAGTGTCAAGCCATGGGGTCCAGAATTTCGAAGTTCAAAATTGATCATCCCGAGGGCTGCTTGGGCGACAACCTCATTCTTGATAGGTCGGGGTTTGAAAAGCTCCTCTCGCCACTTGTCGATGAAGCCCGTTTCCACGTCTCCAGCCACAAAGGCATCAGTCTCGCAAAGCCGCTTGAGGAATTCGATATTTGTAGCAACACCAACAATTTCGTATGAGCGTAGAACGCTCTCCAATTTGGCAATAGCACGTTCTCTCGTGTCACCTCGCACGATAAGTTTGGCGATCATGCCGTCGTATGCTTCAGAGATAGTATTATCAGATCGGAATCCCCAATCCAGGCGAACATCCTCGTTCTGTAATTCAGCAGGGAGATAAGCTCTCACTAATTTGCCGGAGTCGGGAATAAAGCCCTTCTCAGGATTTTCGGCATAAATTCGTGCTTCAATGGCGGCACCCCTCTCGCTCATCTGTACTTCCACCTCTTCTTGGGAGAGTGGAAGCTTTTCGCCTGCAGCAACTCGGAATTGCCATTCGACTAGATCCAGGCCAGTCACCATCTCCGTGACAGGATGCTCCACTTGAAGTCGAGTGTTCATTTCCATGAAATAGAACTTGTTGGTATCCTTGTCGAGGATAAACTCAACAGTGCCAGCGCCGACATACCCCACTGCTGAGGCTGCTTTTCTCGCCTTATCCCAGAGATCGTGTCGCGTGGCCAGATCTAGATCTGGAGCTGGGGATTCTTCGAGGATCTTTTGATGTCGACGCTGAACACTGCAGTCTCGCTCACCAAGCGCAACGGTATTACCCCATTTGTCGGCAAAGACTTGCACCTCAACGTGCCTTGGTCGAATGATGTACTTCTCCACTAGCATGACCTCGCCTCCTTCACCAAACGAGGCCTTGGCTTCGGCACGGGCACTTCTGAGTTGCGTCAAGAACTCCTCTTCAGTCAGGACGATTCGCATTCCCTTGCCTCCGCCTCCTCGTACACTCTTGAGGAGCACCGGAAAAGTGATGTTTTTGGCATGCTCCAGGAGTTCTTGCTCGCCTTGGTCTGCTCCGTGATACCCTGGCACACAGGGAACATTTGCAGCTGTCATAATTTCTTTACTGCGGGCCTTGTGTCCCATGTCGGCCATGGCACTAGCGGGTGGTCCGACAAACACGATGCCTTCCTCTTCGCAACGCTCTGCGAACTTGGAGTTTTCGGATAAGAAACCATAGCCGGGATGGAGTGCCTGGATGCCATTTTGCTTCGCTAGAGCAATGATTTTCTCTCCGTCAAGATAGGCGTTTGCAGGGCCTAGCGCCAAAGACTGGAACCCCGAAGAAGCATGCCATGAGCCAGCGTCGACATCTGTATAGACGGTTGTGGCCCGAATGCCAAGGCGCTCAGCAGTCCGGTTGATACGGATGGCGATCTCACCACGGTTGGCGATAAGAACAGAATTGATGGGTGTGTGCTTTGGTGCAGATGATGAAGAAGCCGCTGGAGAAACAGAAGCGCTTGAAGCAGATGTTGAGAGGAATCGAGGGAGGGGCTTCAAAGGAAGTCGACGGTTTGCGCGAAGTGTGGAACGCATAATGAGCGATGGAGTTAATGAGGCGCCCAGTGTGAGATCAAGGAGCAGTATGCAACTTGACAAAAGTTCAAAATGATTCTCACTGACATAAATAAGGAGAGAAACCGACTGTAAATCTCCGTTCCGGATGATGAGCCGTCCCTAATGCCGGTCGGCTTTACAAGGACAGGCGTGACCGTGAGGAGCCGCAAGTAACCGGTACCTAGGTACCTTCCCCAGATGACAGGGCATCTCAGTTCAGCGGCTAGCTCGAACGAACTCTGGGGAAAGGACGCCCAGTGTCATTACGTCATATGACTTCGATCATGGGTGACTCAGCAGATCCTGGGACCGGGATTTGCGGAACGTACCGTGCAGTCGAGCCCCTCCACTACCTCAAGATATTGAATCACAGCATCATCAATCATCGATCAGCCAATATATCATGGATCAAATACCTCTCAACTCCGAAGCTTCTCAGGGCGATACCCACAAGCAAACAACGTCGACGCTTCCGCCGGATGTCGTTCAATGCCTCGACAATGCTCGATTTGTAGACCTTCCCCGCACCTCCAACAATGCTATCACAGATCGAAGGCTGATAATCCATATAGCTTCACTTGGCAACATGCACCGACAACGTGCCGCATGTCTCTCTGATGAACTATACATATCTTCCCTCGTCACCTTATTCTAACTACCCCGTCATCATCATGACTACGAACCCAGCATCACGGAAGACCACGAACTTAGTCGCCAACCCCAATGTGTCTCTTCTTGTCCACGATTGTAAGTCGCATCTTCATGTTCGAGACTAGTGAAATCTAAACATACTGAGAATATTTTCAGGGGTCTCCCATCGACCACCTACTCACGGCCGCCGACCGTCTGGTGGCTCTCCTGGCCCAGAGCACCGATCGAGTCTCGCCTCACTCCTCTTGAACCTCAACACTTCAGCACTCTCTAGCATCAGTGCAACCATAGGAGGTGCCGCTCGTCTAGTGCCTGGCGGAACAGAGGAGGAAAAGTATTATCGCGAGCAGCATCTGGAGAACAACACTTTCGATGAGTCCGCAGCTCAGCCTTTTCAACGGGACAATGGACCCGTCGAGGATGGAGGCCGCAACTGCTTTGTAGCCGGTGAGGAAGTGAGAGTTGTCTCGGTCGATATCAAGGATGTACGCATCAGCGATTGGAAGGGCACTGTGAGAGACTGGGCGATCGTGCCGGAAGGTAACCTGGTCAATGGAACTCAGCAAGAATGATGATCTTGCAATTTTACTTTAGCAATCAGTTTCTAAGGTGCAGTAAGTTATATTATTGGTTCAAACGATCTAATGTGATAATATTGAATATTTCTATTATTCGCAAGGCACAGGCATTATAAACAGAGCACTACATAGATCAATTCCTCAAAACCCGTGCCCTTTTCACATAGCGAGGCAAAAGCAGGCCGAAAAACGAATCATATCGCTTTTCCACCAGATCAAACTTTGTAAACCCTCGGATTGCCGCAAGGCCACGCCAATATAAATTTTCCCGATTCCCAATCAATTCCAGCCACCCAACGCCTTTGCAGACAAACAACTATAAAGACAGATTAAACAAACTCAACAAATAGCATTTGTCGCATGAAAGACATGGTCATTTCACTTCTCTGTCTAGTGTATGGAAACGACAGGCGCATCATCGAGCCCACTCAACAACCTCGAGGGCCATCATTACCAAAATGAGAGTAGAGGGAAGAATCCTGCATATGTTAGCGCAATTCGGGATGGATTACACCGAGCCACAGGTGCCATGACTTACCAGATGACATAGCTCTGGAACAGGATTCTGCCCATTGTCTTCTCAAATACACTGTTGATTTGACAAATTTGAGCAAGCTGGAGGGCGCTGGGAGCTCCTGTGAGCAAGAAACAGACGATAACAAAAATTGGATCGTCAAGAATGCTAACGGGCACATATTTGGCCATGAGCGCAAGCATAGGAGCCATGATGGCAGTCGGTAGCACCATACGGCAAAGAAGGGAGGCAATGAGAAGTTTGTTGCCGATGCGCTCTTCCTCGGGGTCTAAAGCCTCGTCTTTAGCCATGGTATTACGAGCAAGATTGGCGCCGAGAACAACGAGAATGAGTGGGACAGCGACATCTCCGCTAGAGCGAACGGCGTTGGTCACACTATTCTGGACGAAAGAGCCCTCCTCAAAGAAGAGTCGTTGAAGAGCCGGGATAGAAGCAACGAGGATAGCAATCAACATAGCCCAGAGAGGGGGGTTCATGAATTCCCAGACAAAGTTGTTGAATTTCCCGGCCGCACGCTTCGAAAATTTCAAGCAAGATTTGACAGGGGCTGGAGACTTCTGGTACCAGTTGCTGAGAGTTTGGGATGTTGCCTTTCCAAAACGGATGAAGGGCGATTTGATGGCAGATTTAGTCCGGTCCGCGATGCCATTGGGCTCTTCCTGATCCTCCAATGCCGGGACACGGGGGAAGGAATCCATGCTACCTTCATTTCCATTAAGGGGAGCAACAATAGCCGGTTGTTCTAGGTTATTCTTGGAATGCGGCTTTTTGGGAAGATATTCGTCGTCGCTAGAGACTGCCAGTGAAACTCGTGAGGCATTTGCCACAGGGGTGCGGCCAGCAGGATCATAATTTTGCGAGTCGATGCTGTGGCTGTCTCCCTCGTCCTCTGTTTCTCCGTCAAGGCCATCGATCAAAGCCGCATTCTGATAGTCATCATGATTCTCATCATCGTGATAACGCTGGCCTTCCTCGGCAATCTCCTCGCGGTACTCGGGGTATTTATCCTTAGGGGCAAGAAGGACATGGTAACCCCAACTCCAGCGAACGAGCTGACCAAGCTGCTGGAAGATAAGGAGATAAAGGATACCACGCGCGCCAACTTCGTCGTCGTTATCGCCAGGAACTTTGTCCCAATGCAGACCCTTCAGCGTTTGCGAGAGTGACAAAACAAGGGAGATCGGTAACGAGTTGGAGTTTCCGAACACACCCATCGCTGTAACGAAGTTGGATGCCCGCCTGTTGAATCGGAACAACTTTGCGACGACATATGATACAACCCATGATACAAATGTTTGGACGACAAAGATGACCGGAATGATGGCGAGATCAGATAGCTTCTCAGCATTAAGCTGAGAAGCGAGCTTAGTGAAAACTGTAGCGATGTTAGTACAGGACTGGTTATGCGAAACAAGAACATACTCAAGCATGGCGTGAATAGCATCACATTTAGATTAGCCAGGAATTTCTGCTTCTCGGCATCGAAGTGGCCAAGACGCGCAACGATGTAGCCAGGTAGACTGACACATACTACTTCAAGGACAGCCTCGAACACGAGAAGGCAAAGGTGCCCGATGGATGGGTGCGATTCATGAGTGTTGGCGAGTGTTTGTAGGGGCAGTTCATATGCATCTTGAGCAAGCTGCGTCAGCCGAAACGACGGAACCGAGAAGGATTTCCAAGAAGCCATCAAATATCAGCGATGTAGTTATTGTCGTTGTTTTGTGTAGAATTAAGGATCGGCGCGAACCGGGTAGTTCCTTGATGCTGCTTCTCTCGGCGCGCGCGCACGTGGATATGAGACGACTGATAAGGTTCTGAAGGAATTGCACAAAAGCCGAGGGCGCAAGAAATTCGTCTGGAGTTTCCGTTGGTATTTGCAAAGGCAATGCCTTTTAATTGTCTGAGTTGATTTTGCCGTGGGGTGTTAAAAGGAGAAGAAAGTTAAAAAGATACCCAGGTAGTGATGGCGAAATCTAATGAAGAGAACGCAGGGCGAGTGGGTTCGTTTTGGGGCGAGGCGGCGGTGCCGTTGCGAGGTAACTAAGTTAGAGCAAGTTTAGAGGACGATGCACATTGAGACTTCCTCCATCATCGATTGACAACTCGAGTTAGATATAAGCTATGACAAAGCCCCATTAAACTGCCTTGTTTAGGCTCCATCTACATCGAAACATCTCACTCTGGTTACCTCAATACGGGGCTTCAGCTCATTGAGGAACTCTCTGTCTCATCGCGATTCACCTGCGACCTGCAACACTGTCGCTGACATGGCGCAACGACTGGACTCTAGCACATTGTGCCAGCACCCCGATTGAGGTAACCCAACCTACAGTACCATCCAGGCCCATGCGATGCTGGCCACTGAAACCCGCCCATGTGTGCTGTGGCGCCGGAGCCAGTCCAAAGCCAGGGTTTAGTAGAATCTTACCTCCAACTAGGAACGGGATTTGGTTACCAATGCCACGCGGCATGGGAGGCGTGAGAGGCAAATTCTTCGTCGATAAAGGCTCCCTCTGCACCCACCCAGAAACGATTTCTGCTGCGGTGCCACAAATGGTACCCCCTTGGTATCATTGAGCAAACAAATGGATTGCCCCTGTTGTGTGATAGCCAGGAGCACGAAACAAACAGCAGCAAGCGATTCTAAAATGCGCAGATCCCATCGTCAGACGTCTCAAAATTGTTTAAGCCTCCGTGGCTCCACTACCGAGTAGGAAACGATCCCGCTTACAAGGGTTGTTGGTGGGAGTGATCTTCAGACGGGCGCGACGCACGATTGTATTAAGCGTGGCGCCAATATTTCGTCATGGTGCTATCGGGCACGTTGCCTATCCCTCCACGCTGAGAGGCTGGAGGGTCAGGCCAAGAAAGGCACGGAGCAAAATTGCAGCCCATCAAGTCTCGATGTTGACATAGGTAACTACAACGAGGCTGTGCGACTGGCGATCGCCTCGTTACGGTTGTATGGTATGTGCACTGATATCAGAGGCATAGTCTATCAATTGCGTAGTCAGTCACGCGAGGCTTTTTATGAGATCAGCCCTGACGTTATCCAGCGAAGATTATCGGGAACAAGCAACTATCGTGCTAGATTTGTGGAAGTTTGTCTGGACAATTCCAATCCTATGTAGTAGGCTATTACCTTGGAAGCTTCAAAGCTTAGTTCCATTACTTACCTATCTCCTCAACTACTATGTAGGTACCTACCTACCTCAGAATGTATCCATAGCAAAACGGCCTTCCATCTCCAGTCGGCTCGCATACATGCACTCTGTACGAAGCATATAGAAGACCTTCGCGTTCTCAAACAGGGTTTCATATTCAATTTTGACTATAATGGATATCAATCATCGCTACGGAGTACTATTCTTATCTCAGGGGAAAATGTACAGCACTCAATGTTTTATTAGCGTTCTTGTGTTGGTACATTGCAGAGTTGCAATGATCCAGGGTTGCTGGTGACTTTCAAAGAGTCTGTATCATAAAGGTTTCGAGCAGCTGTTCCGACGTTACGTTGGGACCTGGAATTTAGAGTTTAATACTATGGTATGACTTGCATGGATCGCCCGTGTTTCAAATCATGCAAAGGTGAGTTGGGGATACAATAGCAACTACTAAGTTAGAAACATTGTCGATGTTTTCCTTCCCCAGGATCTTGAGTCTATTTCAAGTTTGTACTTGATAATCTTCAGAAGCTTTCAAGCTCGGATAATCTTATTTGCATTTTGAGTTCAGGGTCTCTCAGCTTGTTGCTATTTTAGATATCCATGGATGGAACAAGACGAATGATAGCTACTTCGTCCACTGGATGGGTTTAAATTATCCCATCGTGTAGACTACGAAGTAGCTTCTCATTGACTATAGGAGCTTTTCAATTACTAAAGATTCTGTGTCATGTGGAAAGATTTGGTTCATGAAATATTGGCGACAAGTGCTACAAGTTTGCCTCATTAATTGCCTACCTAGGTTCTTTAGTACCTATAGCATGGATCATTTCTATTCCCAACCTCCCTGAGAAACATGCACATGCATAGTACCGGTGAAGCTCATGTTACATGAGTGCACTCTGGAAGCTGTTCGGTGAATCCCAACCGACTTTTCTCGTCGTCATCAGCCAAATTTCTGGCAACAGCATCAGCCTCTTTGAATAGACACCTTTCTAAATGGTTATCGTTGGAATCTCCCCAGCTAAGTAGGGGTCCAAGTTATCAATGAAGTTTGTGACGTACTTGTCATTCTGTCTTGCATACTGTCTCAAGCCAGTCAAAAGCCGCAACTAGGACAGATAGCGGTGCTTGTGTCAGTACTGGTAGTACTAACAGAGGGTGTCGGTTCAATCTCAGCATCTTGGCGATTGAAGCTTCCATCGAAGACACGTATCTGGTGTCTATGCGTATATATAAGCGTGAGATATTCCAAGTCCGCAACTCTTAGTTTAGGTATATAAGTAGCTATAGTAATTATCTAAACCATAGATAACGCAAAGGTATATACATGTCGACTTGATCCTTTCGATGCGCTTTCAGGGATATAGAAATCCATAGCTACTTACCTAGAACTAGGTATGTAATGTACCTCAGGTAGTTGCTGTTAATGCAAGTTGTGTAACAAGAGGATGCACACGGCTACAAGGTCTCCGGCAGCATATCTTGCAGATAGATGTCGGATAATGCATTCATATGTTTGGGTACTATTGTCGGCTTTGACGCTTTGCTTTGTCGTACAGATGTGAGTCTCCACCTCAAACCAAGGTCTGACACTGACCACGTTAACGTCATCGGTGACAGCTCTCCATCGACAATGGCGTCGTAAATTGCAAAAATCAAGGATAACTTGTGCACAGAGCCTTGAAATTAATTATAATTTCAGTATTGCATATCTTTCTATGCGAGGTAAAATATCAAGAGAAGCCTTAATACTCACAGAGATATATAAAATACGGTCATCATGACGCCACCAGGCTTCTTGGATTTTATCTTGATGGAATTTCATTATCGCCTATGATACATTGAATTTTGGTACAAGTTTTCCTGTAAGGTGATTGATGATATTAGTGCCCTGTATGATGGGTCCTCGTAGCGCCCGCCCTGGCGAATTCTGAATTGATGGGCAATATCTCCCAATATGATCCATGAGTTGGGTCTGATCCTGGGCATAAATGACTGGCCGGCTGGCTCCTGAAACGGGGTTTGCAGTGACGCTGTATCCAAGCCAGAGCACTCTGTTGTGTGCTACGGCCTGGTCTTGCTTGTTCAAAACCGCCACACCATAGTCGTTCCATGCTCTGTCCTAAACTCCATATCACCAACATCCTCAGCCTCACCTTCGCCCCCATTTATCACAAATACCTCTTGCGCATACCTATCAAATTACCTTCTCGCAGGGTACGCATGCCGGATTGAGCTATCGATTTGTTTAATTCATTAGCACCTTTCCTCCTCCGTCTCGTTGCTGTTCTGCTTGTCTGCAAAACCTTTGACCCCGCATCTCAGTCATTGCCCATCACGCTGCGCTGGTACATGTGGTATCTCCCTACCTTACCTAGGTAGTACCTTACTTATTAAGGTACCTACTACTCAAGGACTGAAACACTTGATAACTTTCTCTTGATCCCAGCCAGACGCTTCCTCCGGTATGCATACTGCCTTGAAATCACCCTCATATCCTTGAGTGCGCTGCACACATCACAACAAGCTCAGAGAAATACATTTCTTATTCTAACAACTTTTGTCCCAGTTATTTATCAAACTTCCACACTTCGCATGGGCTATACGAGCTTTCATATTTACCAACTCCCGTCCATTCAGCGAATCTGAGAGCCCAAGGATAGCTGAACGAACTTCAACGTGAAGCTTTCCAGGTTGCCATACGGTACTCTCATACAAGGTTCACTCACTGTGGCCGCATAGCGTTGCAAAATAACGCAAGACAAGCCCCTTTCAAAGTCATCAATCCTGGCAACAGCTTTATCAGGACTTGCGATTATTCTGTGGCTCATTCGTTGCCCCCAAGCTTTTTTGTTGCTCTTCTTTCCCAACTATAGAGCCCCTAGTCGTTGAGCCGTACTACCTAAGGTAGAGTCTCAAAGGCCTAGACCGCCCACTACTTGACTCCATTTAGCTCCAAAAGAATCGCACCATCTATTTCCCCTCCATCGCTCCTTCTTGTACCCATCTCTAATCGATCGCGTCCCGTCTCCCGATCGATAGCTCCCCGCGGTATTGTCAGGATATTCGCCGTTATTTCCACGCTTTTCTGAATTTTCTGACCAGTATTTTCCTTCCTACCACCTCTTGTCAAACCCATTCAAAGATATAGCCATACGAACCAGCCTTTCTGCATTCTGATTTCCATCGACGCACCTCGTACCCGATGTCTGCCTCCGACTCGATCCCGGCCACGCCGGAGGACTGGAAGGATCTGTCTACACCTGCATCTCCAGGCTCTGAAGATTCGTCAGAACCCAGTACGCCGCTCGAGTCTCCCAGTCATGACAGCCCAAGTGAGCCTCCCCGAAGAGTCCCATCTCTGCGCTCCGTCTCCGATCCTCGCAACATGAACCCGAACTCAACCGCCATGGGTGTTTTAGGCATGGCCAGACGGCCTGTACAAACATCCTCGAGTTTTGCTGGAAGTAGTAGTGCCTCGGTGGAAAACAGTATAATGGCAAAAGCCCGAGCATTACATCGACAACGCATGGAGAAGGGCATGTCTCCCGCTGGAAACCCCGGAACGCCCTCGGGGTCGTCCCCTACGGCCAGCGTCGCTAACGGATTCTCTGCCAACCTGGGATTGCCGCCAAATATGCAACGACCGCATGCACCACATGTCAATTCAGCTCCTGCAATAACGAAGCCTTCGCTGAGCGAGAGAAGGGCCATGGGCGGCGGCATGGGCATGAAGCTGTCTGATATGGGTAGACCCAGCCCTGTCACCGCCACTGGTAAGAAACGGGGGCCTCCTGGAAAGCTGTCTGATATCACGGGGGATGTGCCAGGTAGTCAGCGATCCAATGGAGCAGGGGGTGGTCAGGGGTCAAAAATGGATGACTTCAAGAAATATATCGACACAGAGAAGGGCTGGGTGACATTTGATGGCGCTGCCACAATCACACGGACAGGCGTCAACTTTGCCAATGGCCAAACCTTCAGCATATCTCTTGATGAAGTTGAAGTCTTGACGGAGCTGGGTAAAGGAAACTACGGAACAGTCTACAAGGTCAAGCATGCCAAGCGAAGGGTCCCTCGTTTCGGACAAGGCCTCTCGAGAAAGCCTCTCCCCGTCCAGTATTCGCAGTCGGACCCTTCTCCCGTTAGATCTGCAGAAGATTCTGCCGAGGGCTTGTCAGAGACGACCGACGGTACAACAGGCACAGTGATGGCGATGAAAGAAATGCGCCTGGAGCTTGACGACGCCAAATTCACAACCATTCTGAAGGAGCTCGTCATCTTACACGAGTGTGTTTCTCCGTATATCATCGAATTTTACGGCGCCTTCTTCCAGGAGGGTGCTGTTTACATGTGCATTGAGTATATGGATGGCGGGTCCATCGATAAGCTGTATAATGGTGGGATCCCGGAGAATGTTCTTCGAAAGATCACATATTCCACCGTGATGGGACTAAAATCACTGAAGGAGGAGCATAGCATTATCCATCGCGACGTCAAACCGACAAACATCTTGGTCAATACCCGAGGCCAGGTCAAGATTTGCGATTTTGGTGTCAGTGGTAATCTGGTAGCTAGTATAGCGCGAACCAACATCGGCTGCCAGAGCTATATGGCCCCCGAGAGAATCTCTGGTGGCGGATTCGCACAGGCCGGTAACTCCGATGGCTCATACAGCGTTCAAAGCGATGTCTGGAGTCTGGGCCTCACCATCATCGAGTGTGCTAAAGGCGCTTATCCTTACCCACCGGAGGTTTCTTCTACTATTTTCAGCCAACTGAGTGTAAGCGCTCCTTCTTTCGAGTCAAGCCAGTCATGGGTTACTAACATGCTACAGGCTATTGTTGAAGGTGAGCCACCTGCAATGCCAGAGGACACTTACTCGGAAATGGCCAAGGATTTTGTGAAAAGCTGTCTTCACAAGATTCCTTTGAAGCGGCCAACCTATGCCATGCTATTGAAACATCCGTGGCTCGTCGAATTTACAAAGCCTCAAACAATTACGGAAGAAGCTGAGGAGGGTGACGGAGTTGATACGGTCGCAGAAGCTGTTGGAAAAATTAATTTGAACTCATCAACTGCAGATGCCGAAGTGGCAGCTTGGGTCAATGGCGTTCTACAACGAGAGAAAGATGGCCTGAACGAGGGCGGGTCCCTGAAACCAGCACTCCACAATGCACCGCTTGATAGCGTCAGTCCTATTTCGAGCCCAAAGGACGCATAAAAACTTGAAAAGTTGAGGCGGCCCAGTCCTGCTTCTCGGGGGAGGGGGGGATACTTGGCCATCTAGGAAGCATGCCAACGGAGCAGGTATCTAGTTGGCTACAGGACTATTGATAACAAGCATCTGCTCAACTGATGCGACGGCTCTTTCCAACGCGTTGACCTTTCATCATTCGCAGTAACACACCAGAAAGTCCCCAGATATCAATCAGCATGTGTTACTTGCATCATTTTGACCTTCTTTTTCTGCATTTTTTTTGGAGGACACTCCTGTACACGCTTTAGGGTGGGTTTAGACAAATTCGGGCCGGGTTTTGGCATTTGTTTTTCGTGAGAAAACTGGGCGAATGACGAAGTTGGAAAACGAACCAGGATAGCATGTTGTTGTTTTCATTTCATGTACTCAAACGCAAGGGACAGCGGCGAACAACATAGGATAAAAGAGAGGGCTTTGAAGGTGACTTCGGGCTTCAATCGTTTAACGAGAGTTAGGGTAGGGGGTAATGTGCATTTCATGGTTTGGCGAATGGACGAATAATGTCAATATGGTACATGCATAATGATTCGAAGTTATGATATCCGGTACCTCGTGAACTATGCAGTGACAACTCGGCCTATCCTCGCTGCAATAATAAGTACTATTGGGTAACAGTTCAGGGTTGTTAGCTGATAGTAGCTACATAATACCAGGTGGAAATATCGAGAATCTGAAACTAGAATATTAAAGTTTAAAAGACGCTTGTATTGTTGTAATATCGTACATTCATAATAACTATTAGCCAGTTGATGAAAGCAAGCTTCTCGTTAATCTCGCCCATACCAGTAACTTCAACATTACATTTAGAGAAAATCCATTCTCCTCGCCAAACACATCATCTCAGTAGAACAAATCATAGACGGTAAATCAAATATAGACGGTGCAAAATTCCAGCGTCGTTGAGGCTGTCGTGGATGCGATCACTGAGGCTGTTAATGCTCGTCCCTCATCGAGCTCTGCCGAAATTTGGAGAGTCACTGGGATTTGGCCTAACAGACAGCTGCCGGGTCAAAGTTTAGGAATAGTCATCCTTGACACGGCGGCCCTCATAGCCTGGGCCGTGGCTGCTGCGGACGCTTCGTCTACGGCGCCATGAGCGGCCGCTGTAACCTCCGCTTGACGACTTGTCACCGCGCATGCCTAAGCAGAAGAGAATGGTAGCAATGAGCAAAGTGGCCCACGATGCCCAGGCAAAACCAAAGGCATAGCGGCCAATGGAGGCCGATCGACCGTCACGGTGAAAGGCATTGCGAGCGAGAACCCAGGTAGCACTAACGAGAGATGTCAGTAAACAGGTATAGCATGATACAGGGACCAGAGATACGTACGTCATCAGGGACATTGCTACTGAGGAGCAGAACAGGGCGAACATGGACATGATGCTAGAGATTCCAGCACCAAGACGGCCACAGCAGGCAATGAAGCCAGTGAAGAAGGCGAGGGTCTCAAAGAAAAGAGTAATGAGAATGAAGACCCAGCCAAACCGCCACAAGAAGAACTGTCTGTTCGATGTGGTGTCACCAGCACGGCCACCGACAAGCGAGCTGGGCGCATTACGTGGGTTTGAGTCCCAGGCGCGACCGATGACGGGGGCAGCGCGGGCGCCATCGCAATCGTTGTTGCCGGCACCGCAGATGTAGAAGAAGTTCCATTGCGTGACTTCACGGGCACCCGAGATACCGCCAGTGTCGGCGCGGAGGAAGTACGTCTTGTCGAATGGCGTGGTAGAGGTCAAGCCCGAGAGGATGATGAACCAGAGGAAGAGGAGGGAAACTGCGAGGAGAACCAGGCCCGCGAGGCCAAGAGGAGCGTCTGCGACAGGTCAGTCAGTTGTCCGTTGGGAAAGCCGTGCAACTAAGTCAAGGGAGAGCTTACTCTTCGCCATGGCTATATGCCGTTGGAAAGTACTATACTATTCTCCAGCTGAACAGTTATCTGGCCACGATCGATCAAAAAATCAAGCGTTGCTGCAAGCACTTCTGCCCAAAAAATCGAACTCAAAAGGATTAATTTACTGCGATGGAGCCCCGGGGATTGGATGTCGTCACGCTGCCAGGATCAGCGTCAAGGAAAATGCTGCAGCTAAAAAGACGGGCTAATGAAATCTTGCGTCTTATTACTTCCAGGTTGGTACCGCTGGACAAGGGTTCAGATTTTGCTTGCGCTGTAAGGAACAGGCGTCTGGAACTGTTGAGAGATGGCGCTGGATCTTATAAAAGTAGGAAGAGGGGAGCCGGAAGAGAAATAAGGCCTGGGCTGATGAGATTGACGATCCTTATGAACCTTGTTCATTAGCTCTGGGAGGGTTTCTTGTTTTTGTTTCTGGAGCCTTTTCCTTAGCGTCTAGGGGTGATGTGATGCTCGGGAGACGGACTGGCTTGTCGGTGTGGGGACCGGGAGATGTGTGTCTTGGTCGAATTGTAAGGTACTGTATGTATGTACGACGGTGATTAGTATGTTTCTTCTCCCTTCGGCTGAGGAAAGACACGGAGTTCCCAGGGCACATGAATGACTTTGCAGAGGAGATAGAGGAGGGTATCTGAGGGCAGCATACGACTTGTCACTTGAGAAAGGAACGCAGCCCAAATGAAATCACCATTGAGGCGTCACGTCACGTAGGTCCCCGTGGGCTGCCACCCCAGGCCCAGGGCACATTGATCCCGGCTGCAGCAGTCTGAATCACACTAAAGTAAATCCCAGCGGAGGCACTGAATGCTCTGGAGTCTGGTGGACAGTAGCTAGAGTAGATGATCCTGCGGATCTAGCCTGAGCGACAACCTTCGATGCCCGAAGCGACAGGAACTTGCTAGACTAAGGTATTTAGTGCATCTAAGGTAGAGAAAAGTTCCGAGTGCACGACAGCTCAGTGATGACGACAGTGGGCAACGATGCACAAGAGATGGACCACAACATCTTGCCCAATGGAGCAAAGCTGTAGCAACCATTTTGTCCCTCTTGGGGTTTAGCGCACCACTTCCCTGATGTCATGAGACACAAAGTGAATGATGCGACAGCGACGTACCAGTACATACGTCTACGAAAAGGCAGTGATTGTCGATGATGGATGGGGCGGTAGCTTTTGAGACTGCCAATGCTCGCCAAGCTACCAAGATCGAGAGCTTGGTACTCGCTTGTGCTACGTTTTCTGACCTACCTACTTTACCTTACTTACCTATTATGTAGGTAGTGTTAAGACATGGTCTTCGTCGAGTTGATTGAGTTGTTTTTCTCTGTATTACCAGCAGTTTCAGACGGAAGCTCCGACGACAAGTACAGCTCTTACCCACTGACTGACTGACTGATTGACTGGTGTTTTCAACTGATGAGCTCCATGGGAGACTCTTCAGCTCTCGGCTCTCCAGGTATGGGTCTTAGACAACTACCTACCTAAGCTAGGTAAGGTAAGGTACCTAGTAAGTCTGGTACATAGTAACGGAGTAGTCTTGAGTTAGTCTCTTGGTTTCAGCTGGCATTGTATACAAGTTCTACAAGTACGTGCTCCAGGGTTACATACTGCCTGTCATTCGGCAGCCTGCTGTGTGTGGTTACTTTTGAATTTTTCAACTGCCAAAGCCACAATCGCGAAGCTCAAACACTTCAACGTGCGCACAAGGTTTCTCTTCCACATCGAAAATCAATTTAAAGTAGGCTTCACATGCAAAGGTCAATTTCGAAATTAGACTCTCGGCGGCCTCCGTCCGTTGATCTTCGGCCCTGAGCTACCGACGTCACCACCGCCGGCTTTTCTGAGCCCCACGGGATCGTCCACCAGAAGGTCACAAACTCACTTCTTGCCAAGGCATATCGCGCATGTCTACGCCAGAGTTTGTTCGTAGGTTGCCCCCGGTTTGTGATCTTGAACACACAGTACGACAGGCCAGATCGACTCTGCGAGATCTGTCATCGGCACCTTCGCCGGGGAATCTGCCAGTGAAGACGGACCACAATGCCGCTTGGCTTGCGGCTGAAGGCCATTCCGTCCTCCGCCATAAAATCCACTTCATTCCGTATCGGAGCCGGGACATCGGCCGGACATGTCTTCTTCAACCGATGGTCATCCACTTACGCCACTCCGACGTCAGAACTACCTGCGCTCAAACTTCTCGTGCATCGGCATCTCACAGGATCGGGTCCTGATGCTTTCGTCCCCTATGACACTGCCAACAATGAGCAGGAAGAACTCCGCTCGTTGTTTCTCGAGTGGAAGAGTTTGAGCGAGGAACAGCAACATGACAGAGGCCACATACCCCGCCCTCATCTTCTTTCTTTTGAATCAACACCGACTCTCACGCTTGGGCGTCGACAGCGCCCCCTCACTTCCGAGCAAACCTCCTACTTCAAGTCTCCCCTCCACGTTAGTCTTCCTCATCGGCGTAACCCTGTCAATGAGCAGAGCTTCATTCCCGAGGTCAAACAGACAAGCCGTGGTGGTTTGACGACCTACCATGGCCCTGGACAGCTTGTCTTGTGGCCTGTGCTAGACATGCACTCTCCCCTATATGCGCATTACTCAGTCATGTCATATGCGAACCATCTTGAAGCGACCACACGTCGTCTACTGGCATGCTTGTTCGGTTTAGAAACTTATACAACCCGAGATGAACCTGGAGTCTGGGTCCGTACCCCCGCCAGTCAACCAGAACGTAAAATCGCAGCAATTGGTGTTCATCATCGGAGACACGTCACGGCCCTTGGTATTGCTATCAACATCGACGTCTCGGTAGATGGTCCCGACGTTGTTAACCCTTGGGCTCGTTTTGTTCCTTGTGGCCTTGAAGGTAAGCTTGTCACCTCGGTGGCCGCCGAACTAGCAATGAAAGATGGTATTGCGCGACTTGGTGGCTGGAATACCGCCTCATTAGCAGCCGTGTGGGCGAAGATATTCGAAGAAGGGATAGTAGATGAAACAAAGAGAAGTATTGACGGCGAGGGGAGCTCCCAATTCCGTCGAGCAGCGTCATGATACCGGACTCTAGTAAACTCAATCAATTCCAGCCTAGATATTCTGTTGCCAGGCCGTCACGAAATATCACTGGCTACGCTAGTGTTATGTGTCAACATATACTATATGTTTTATTTTTGGGTACTTGTGTGGTATATACATGAAGCTAAACAACTCAGGGGTGCTCATAGCTAGCTGTGCTCATTCTCTAGAAGCCAATATTCAAGACTATTCGTTCTTGAGTTGAATTTATCTAATTTGTGAGCAGTGTGTTAGCAAATTATAAAGAGCCCATCAATCGCAGACTCGTAGATACTGTCTCGGATCAGTGTATTCCTTTACTGGTTATTTACTACTTGTTGTGGCTGATGGGGAATGGTCCAGAGTCAGGCGTGTCGGTGAAGTAGATAATTAAATAATTGTCTTGAGAATCCCTTCTGCACCGATGTTGTTGTATCTTGTTAACCAGGGTGGCCTTGGATTTTGGTTCCTCTCGAGACTACGTCTAAGAGTACATTTAAAGATTGTAGAATAGCTTATGGACAAATCTTCATATGCTTCTTAACTATTATGATTAAGGTTAAATGGCTATGTCAACCCGCAACTCAACCAATTTGCACTGATTGCTAGGGGCATGAGACAAACCGATCAAGAAATGTCTCAAGTCATGAACAAGATCGTAGGGTAGCTGCCTGCCGATATGCGCTGAATATGCGCTGAGAGGATGACACCATCTAACATCCCTGTTGTCGCTTAGAAAGCATTAACTAACGCTCCTAACAATTCAAGTCATTTAACTTAATTTAAGTCTAACCCCCTGACTTATAA
Source organism: Fusarium sacchari (assembly GCA_017165645.1). NCBI lineage: Eukaryota > Fungi > Ascomycota > Sordariomycetes > Hypocreales > Nectriaceae > Fusarium > Fusarium sacchari. The sequence continues at coordinate 1,991,126 of JADANP010000006.1, forward strand.
GTTAAGAAAAATTGCCATAATTTAAGTTTATAAAAGTCCTAACTTATAAGTCTATAAGTCTATATATTAAAAATAATAATATATAAATACCTTTTATTTTTTCTAATTTTTAGGCCTTTTTTATAATAAAAATAATAAATTTAAAATAAAAATTTTAATATTAAAAATCTAGCTTAATAAAACCCTAGTAAAATCTTTTATTTTTTTATATTAATTTTCTATTATATACTAAAAAAACTAGCTTTTTATAATTATTATTAAATTACCTTTTTAATTTTTTTTTAATTATATTTTTTTATAATATTATAATAATATTAATATTATTATTATTAATATCCTTTTTAGTATTATTAAAAATATTAGTAATTAAATTTTTATTTTTTTAAAAGGCCTTTTTAATTACCTAGTAGTTTATAGTAATTTCTTTACTTAAAAAAATATATTACTTTAAGCTATTTAATTTTTTAATACTTTATTATAATTAGTATTACTTTATATTAAAAAAATAGGTATATAAGGTTATATCTTATTATAGTTAGGTTTTTAATTATAATTATACCTTTATATTAATTACCTTTTATTACTATTACCTTATTAATATAGCCTTTTAGCTTTATAAAATATATAATATTAAAGGTAACTTTATAAATAAATTATATAATTTCTTTTAGGCTTTTTATTATATAATAAATACTTAAGATTAGCCTATAATATCTTTAGAATTAAAGGCAGTTTTAAAGGGCTAATATTACTATTATTATAGCCTTTATTATAACTATTTATAATATAGGCCTTCAAAAATACCTTTTTTTTCTTTAATTACTTTATTTATTAAGAGCTTTTATTATAGTTTTTTTTATTTAAATTATTATTATAGTTATTTTCTTTAATATTATTATATATACTTATTTTTATAGCCTTTTACTAATACTGCCTAAAATTATTAAAATAGCCTTTTTAAAAAGTAAGATTATAATTTAAAATTAGCTTTTTATATAATATAATAAAAAAAGAGCTTTAATTATAAAAAAGCTCTTTATAGCCTTATTTCTTATTAGCTTATCTTTTAACTTATAAATCTTTTTAAATAGCTATATTATTTTAAAAATACTTACTTATTATATTATAATAGTAAGACTTTTAACTTATAAGGTTATTACTTTTTATAAGCTTAAAAAAGCCTATTTTAATAAAAATTAAGCTATTATTATTAATAATATATATAAAATCTTTAATCTTTTTTTATATAAGCTTAGCTTCTTTATTTTTAATAATATTAAATCAAATATTATATATTTTATAGCCTTTTTTTATAAGTAATTAAGTTATTTCTTATCTTATTTAATTAGTAAGTAAGTAAAAATTTATTAGCTTTAATATTAAGGTTATATTATTAATTTTATAGCTAAAGCTTTATTTCTTACTCTTTAGTTTTTTACTTAATTTACCCTTAATTATATAAATAACTATAAGGAATTATAATATATTATAAAGATAATAAAAAAGCTATATAATATTATTTAATTTATATAAAAAATACTATAATATTATAAACTTTAGTTATAATATATATATAAAGCCTATAAAATAAAAAATACTTTAAGCTTTAATAATATATTTTTTTATATTTAGCTATAGCCTAATTAATAAATAAAATAAAATTTAATATTAATTATAGTTAACTATATCTTTAGTCTATAGGCTATTATTAATTAATTTTATATTTATAGTTAAGATAACCTTAAACCTTTAAAAAAGATTCTAAAGAGAGATATCTTATATTTAAATAACTAGGCTTATTTATATTAAATTATATATATCTTATATCTCTTTAAAAAATAACTAAAAAGCTTAAAGGCTATAAAAAAGCTATAGTCTTATTTATTATATATAGCTATAAGAAGCTATATATATATTTTTATAATTATTATAGTAATCTCTTTATAGCTATAGCTTTATTAAGCTTTTTAAATTTCTTTTTATTAAATCTTTTACCTTTTTATTTTTTTTTAATAAATTAAGCCCTGTCTTTATAAATAATAAATAATTAGGCTTATAAGGCTATTATTAGTACTATAAATAAATTATATATTTATAAAAAGAAAATTATCTTATTATTAGTCTATTAAGTAATAATAATCTTTTATTTTAATATATAATTAAAATTCCTTACTTATTTAATTAATAATAAAATTAAAATTAAAGCTATTTATATATACTTTAAAGCCTTTTATATTAAAAATTAAAAAGTTAAAGACTTTTAATTCTTTTAATTATTTACTATATAAAATATAATTTTTTAACTTAATAAAATTAATAGTATTTTTATTACTTTTTATATAAAATAAATAAAACTATATAAAATACCTATTATTAAGCTATTTTAATACTTAATAAAAAAATTAAATAAATTAATTATAAATTAATTAAATAATAAAAGTAATATAAATATATTTATCTTATATTATTATAAATAGCTTATAATATTTTATATATATTAATTAAATTATTAAATATAAAGAGGTTATTTAATTAGACTAAAATAATATTATTAGATTAATATTATAGCCTTAATCTAGAAATAATAAAGGTAATATAATACTTAAAAAACTAGTTATAGAAAATAAATAAGGCTATTTTTTATAGTTATTATATTAAAATCTTATAAGTTAGTTAATTTAATTTAAGCCTAACCTTTAAAATATACCTTAATTTAATTTACCCTCTCCCCTAATTTAAGCCCCTAAAAAAGCCGGCTTGAATTAAGTTATTAGGAGCGTTGGCATTAACCATCTCGGCCTGAGCCGGTAAATATCGTTGACGTCTAGAATTGCATCTGAGCCAATCAGAGCCAGAAGCGCGATCGTCAATACCCTGTCCTAACGATCCAGGGACCTCTGATGATCGGCCATTTTTTTTTGGCCTTCGGTTGTTCTTCGATGTCCTTTGAGTGCCCTCGACGTACAAAACTCATATTTCTGTCCCCAGAAATTATCAAAATGAGGTGTTTGCCTCTCCATGTATGCCCTTGGAAGCCAAAATGACACAAAACGAAGCATAAGCTTAACGTAACTGGCCTTGTCACTGTGCCAGCAGACTTGTGATTCCGGTACCGACCCACCTGCAAGCGATCAAATTCGACTACACCCACTTCGGCATCAAGCAAACATATCCCACTCGTCTTCTGATATACTAGCTTCAACCTGGCATCCCCTTGATATCTTCTCGTTTTTGTTCCTTGGGTTCATTCTCTACCGTCTGAAATCGAGTCTCTGAGAGCCATGGACCCTCTCGTGGCCGCAGAACTGGAAAAGTTCGACGACAGTGTGGCATTTCGTGCTCGGCCACAGCATGTCCACCACACTTGGGCGCGCACATTTTCGTCCCTCCCAGAGCTTTTTATCCAGCCCGAGTCTCTGCCTGAAGTTGAAAAAGTGGTGAATCTGGCACGAAGATGCCGTCGGCGTCTAGTGACGACTGGCTGTGGCCATTCACCATCCAATATCACTTGTACGTCCAGCTGGCTCGTCAACCTGGACAACTTCAACAGGGTCCTCTCAGTGAACAAAGATACAGGCGTTGTTACCATGGAGGGTGGAATCAGGCTTTACGCCCTCTGTGAAGAGCTCGAGAAGCATGGACTCACGATGCCAAATCTTGGAAGCATCAACGAGCAGTCTATCAGTGGCGCTATCTCAACAGGTACACACGGAAGTAGTCTACGCCATGGACTGATGTCCGAAGACGTCCTTTCCCTGAAGGTTACAATGGCAGATGGAACTACAGTGTACTGCTCCAAAGACACCAAGACGGACCTTTTCAGAGCTGCCCTTCTTTCTCTCGGCGCTATTGGAATCATTACCGAAGTTTCCTTCCAGGCAGTTCCAGCTTTTACTTTGAAGTGGGAACAGAGCATTGACACAGACTACAAGATGCTTGAGTCTTGGAATCGAAACCTATGGACACAGAGTGAATTTGTCAGGGTCTGGTGGTTCCCATACACAAGACGTGCAGTGGTGTGGCAGGCAGAGCAAACTGATGAGGAACACCGCGACCCTTCCCAGAGTGGCTATGATGGCTCGATCGGCTACTATGTCTACCACAACCTTCTCTATCTTGCCCAACACGTTCCGCGAATCCTGCCATGGGTTGAGTGGTTTGTCTTCGGTATGCAGTATGGCTTTCGGAATGGAACCACTTCGTCAGCTGTTCAACCAAGCCGCAAAGCACTGCTCATGAACTGTCTATATTCCCAGTTTGTTAACGAGTGGGCTATCCCTCTTCATAAGGGCCCCGAGGCCCTCAGGAGACTGAGCTCTTGGCTCAACCACTTGACTCCTGATGACTCTGATTACGTTCCTCACAACATCCCCTTCTCTGCTGACGGTCTTTATGTCCACGCACCAGTCGAGGTGCGCGTGAGCGACACCACTCTGACCTCGAACGTACGGCCATACCTTGATATTACTGCTGAAAACGGACCTACGCTGTACCTCAATGCGACATTATACCGCCCCTACCTAATGGATCCTCCTTGCCACGAAAGATACTACGAGGCTTTTGAGTGGCTGATGAAAGACCTTGGAGGTCGACCGCACTGGGCTAAGAATTTTAGAACCACCCAGCCCGAGATTGAAGCGTTCTATGGCAAGCAACTTGAATCGTTCCGGGCCATACGCAATGATGCTGACCCTCAGGGCATGTTTGTGGGGCCATGGCATCGAGAAACAATTATGGAAAATGGTGAAGGTCTTGAGTTGGAAGAGGTCGAGATTCGAAGAGAGAAGAACCGCACAGGGGGTGTCACAACGTTTGGAATCATTTGATAGCGTAACCCGTCATGACAAGAGTCATGGGAATTAGATATATCGCTTGCCACATGGCCCATCAAAAACGACTTCAGTATCGGGAATTGTGATGTGATCTGGACGGCCTAGGCAGCATGCCGCACCCAGCCACTTGATGATCGAGAACGGGAATAAAGTATTAATATTAAAACCACTCGCTTGAAGTTGTCACATATCCGTCTGAAAGAAGAAGAAAAAAAGATGCCAGTGTAGAAACTTCTAGAAGACTGCGCGGCCCAGCCTGCCGATCACAGGTAACAATGTAAAGTGTTCTGGACTAAATTTGTCGATAGCCAGCCTTCTCATCAATATGTCGGTAGCGTTCGCGTTCTTTGCGATCCTTGAGCAGACATGCGATGCACAGGATAAAGATAGCATCGATACCTATAGATGGGAAATTAGTTACTTGCCATGTCTTGGCGCACAATTGGGGAAGAAATGGAGGGTTTAACTCACCAACGATTCCAAACAGAACAGTAAAAATGCTGTCGATATGTAGGTTTGCAAAACTCGAGATTGATGTCGCACAGCCACGTAGCAGCGCTGCACTCGCAGGACTACTGCAAGTCGAATCCATCACAAAAGCCGGAGTGGTACTGTTGAAATAGCCACAACACTGAAACTGCGAGGAATCAAGTTAATACGTCTCATGGCGTCAGATTTCAGTGAAACGTACCGAGTCCTGGATCAAGCTCTGGACTTCTGGTTCTTGGTCGATGTAGATGTTGAAAAATTGCTCACTCATCCTCAACGTCATGACCCAGAGGAACACAGCCACGCACATGGTGAATATCGCGCACACTGTCACCATATATCCCGAAACCTTGAGAAAGCTTCGAGCGGGCATGACGAGTCCGGGCAGTGTGACCGCAAATGTGACGAGAATGAAAATGGCATTGACGATACCCGCGGTTAGGGGAAATCTTTGGTACAGCAAGTTCCTTGTAACATCCTCGCCATCAGTAGGCGTGTCCTTCATCTTGCTCTGTACGACCAGCGAAAAAACCAACTCCATGACACCCGAACTCAGGAAGAGAGCATCGGCGGCGACCGTCGAGAGAAAGATCTTGTCGACCATGTTGGCGATGCTGCAGACGATACGCAGTAAGGAACCGGTAAGGAAGCTTTATAATTTGTTTGATTCGAGGTTTGATCTCTATATCGGATATTTTTCGAGCAGATTCGCTAGGAGATATGGTAGCTAAGACGTCCAGCGCCTGGTATATTGAGCCTCGTCGAGAGGTTGAAATGAATGAAGAGAGCGTTCACAAGAGATCAACCCTCGAGAACTGCAAATATATTCAAATGAAAGAGAGAAAGAATTAATAAAACATCGGGCGCCGAAGCGAGCACGGAAGTTCCGTTAAAGAGAATGTGTAGTATAGTATTAAAGAGAGGTGAAAGACTACAACGACTCCCTGAGCCTACGAGAAGAAGACGACAACCGACAAGCCCATGAACAACGAGTCACGGAAAAACCAAACGAGACCGAGACCAACAATGAAACGAGACTTCTATTCAAACGTCTCGGAAAACACCTGATTATTGACGAGTTCCGCTGCCAATGCTGTTTCAGGAGATGGGTTTCTGCCGCAGAATTGTCAACGGACCCCCTTGATGGTGGTGCCATGAAGACGCGGTGGCCAATCAGATGCCCCAAAAATGTGGTTGAATACCCCCTTCGGGACAATGGTCTCTGAAGCCAAGAAACTTGAGACTCGGTAAGGGCCTAGAGGCCAACGACGGTGGCTTAGGATGATCGTAAAACCACAAAAGGGGAGTCGAAATGCCTGGAAACCTGTTCAAACTTGTAGCAGGAGCCGCCAAGTTATCATTCTGATCTGATTTCTGGCGTGATCTTGTTTCTTTTGCTCGCAGGATCTACGCCCTGACGCACAATCGCTTGTCAATAGGTTTCCAGAACATCAATCCCTCCGGTAGTTGGGAAATGCCATTGCCTGAAGCTAGGGGATATGAGGAAAGGTCCATCAAGGGGTGCCTTGACTGCTGCAACGTCTGCGGGTGCAAACCCCAGCTTGCCGGTAGCTCTTATGAGCTTAATCGTCCAAAGATGTCGATGTATGCCTCTTGAGGGATGGTGTTGTGTTAGCCGAACAACCACATGTCAGCAATTGGTATCCTTACAGAGAATTTCGTATAATACGGAGTAGGTAATTATTAAAAACTAATAAATACCATCGCCATATCACACTTGGACACGGGCTCGTCGAGGTAACGAACCTTTCTATCCCAGTCTTCATCCTTGGTGATGTTGTGGCATTCCGTTCTCAATTAATCGGATGGCTATTTTGCTGTCACCCTTCTGTGCGACCACGAAAGTATTTTTACAAGATAGTTATAGCTAGCTACTTGTGTCAGACGAGCCGAACTTCACAACTGGGTTCATGTTCACAAATTCAATGTTGAGCAATGGAGTATCAAAAGGATAGCCTATCATGGATTTGTACGCAGAGCAAGAGGCGATGAAGTTTCTTGTAAGGGTCAAGTTGGCAGATACCCGTACATACTGGTAGTACGTCCTCCGTAATGTGAGCCGCATAAAACCTTGCTGCCATTATGCTGCACGCGAGAATGAAAGTGATCAAGTCTCGATGGATCCCTGAGATCAAAGGGAGGGCCCTCCTGAAGCTTTTGCCTACATACCTAGCAGCTAGCCTACCTAGGTATTGGCAAACCAGTACTGCCAGCCAACAGTCCAAGCGCCAACCCCACATCGACGAGCTCTTCCATGTTTTTCTTCTTAGGTAACTACCTAGGTACCCGTACCTATGAGAGGAACTTTCGTGGCCCCGTAGAACGATATGCTTTTGAGCATGCTCGGGGGTCATGGTCAGGCCTAGGTATCTCTGAAAAGCACGAACATTTCTCTATTTTAGTGGATATTTATAAGGAACAATCTAGATCTGGTATTCAGGCGGCTTTGTTTCTGACGCCACGCAATGCTACGATACCACTCTCACTGGCATATCGAAAGATGATCTGGCTGACCACGTTCACAGCGAACATGGTCTGCATCACCAAGTGCCACGCTGACACTGTGCCATTCTTGGGGAGCTTCCTGTTCCAGCTAAGCTTGGTTTATGGAGGTGGAGGGGCCGTTCAGAACTTTAGTACATACATATGTAACTGGGTGCTGGGTAGTCTGAGCTTTGGCCTGATAGAATCCAATGGCTCCCCCTACCACTCGCCGTTGCTTGTCATTGGCAAGGTTAGCTCCGAGCACCTTGAACATAATAAGGTAAGGTAGTTTTCCCCGCTCGATGTACCCATGGACCGTGCGCTGAGTTGCAAGTTGTGAGAACGGCAGCCTCTCTGACTGTCCCATCTCGGCCATCTGGTTGATGGTCATTCGTGAATTGCTTTGCGGCACCTTTCCTCCTGTGGGATGAATCCATTCTTGTTCCGTCTGTGCCTCCAGCCTTAAATGCAAGATTGAACTCTTACATGTGAGATCGAAGGATCAGTCAGTCTCAGGATATCAAGAATCCTGTCCAACTCTGGGTACTATTGTCAACATTCATTCCTCACTGATACGGGCTCCCAACCACCTAGACTAACTTTCAGTCGCGCCCAAGCTTGACGAGACTTGGTGCAAGTGACTTTACGACATCTCATCATGTCAATAGTAGCACTTTGTTCCGCACTTAAATCGCCCCTTATCGCGGAACAAACAAACCAAACCGTTCCCCGCCACCCTCCCACGGAGCTGAGGTGCCAAAAATATCCAATCTAAGGCCTACTGAATTGCACCGAGTTTACTCAAGTCTTTGTGTCATCTAGAATAGAGGTCCTTAAGCTTTCTTGTACTTGTTGTGTCCCCCGCTTCACGTACCTAGTGGTGATGATCAGTGAACGAGCTATCAATTTGGTTGACACAAACGCTCCACAAGATCTTATGCTGTTCGAGACAACGAGACGACAGGGACGGTGTTTGTTCTCGAGCGTCAGCCTGAGTGGTACCATTACTGCCTGAATACATTTCCCTGTATATCAGATCCAAATTGGACGTTCATACTTGTGAGTTTGTCTTTCTTTTGGAGATCGATGAAGCACAAGTTTGAGCGAGCTCCCGCCAATCATGTCTATACACCGTTGCGGCATATTTGCAGGCTAGCAGGATGGTCTAGATCAGTTTGGACATCCATCCCTGGTAGCCAGGGGAGCCAGAGCCGAGGACTTAGGCCCGCCTATCCTGCGATTTCCATCTGTGTAATTAATCAGCGACTACTCCGTACTCTGTACGGACAAGTCGATATAAAACTATCTTCATTTATACATTAAATTGCAAAGTAATTCCCAGCGAGAGATGCCAAACGAACGTATTGGTTTTGGTTGATACCTTGGGTAGGGTAGCAATATGGAGAAGATTAACATGTGTTTGATGACATTTTCGACGATGCTCAATTTCCTAGACATCTGCCTATACTAACAAGCTCCTGAATGCCCAATACAAAGAACACACTTTCTTCGTTCTCACTCATCGATTCATCACTGCACCAGCTGGCCCCACTTGCTAAAGTGGATGATGCGACAGGTCGAGGCCCAGATAAAGATGCACGCGCGACAGGGGAGTAGCACCATGTGTCCATCGAAGACCGACAATTTGAGCCTTTCGTGTTCAGTTTGATCCCCAGGATGTTGAGATGGAGACACTGTGCGACAGATCTGCGCTAGTCGAGATTTGATTGTAAAAGGGAGGCTGGAGCTCGGGTAAGCAATCAGACTTTGCCCTGGGTTGTTTGGTCTTTTTCTTTTTCACGTGGTTACTAGAACCTAGAGGGGTATGCTGATCAGGATCTTTGTGTATAATAAACTTGGGTTCAATCGAACATACATCCAGTATTGCACTCACCTAGTACTGATGGATGTTGGAGATGTGAAGGCCCTTCTGCAGTTGCAGCCACGCTATGGTTCGTCACGCGGCGGCATGCGTGCGGCGCAGAGAGGCCCACCGATTCAACGGCTCACGATGTCCAGGATAGGACCGAGGGTCTTTGACAGGTAGGTACATAACTACATACATATGTACATACCGGAAGCATGTAATGAGAGGTGCCAACTTTGCGGTAGGGCAGCACTGTGTCACTCGCTTGGAAGATGACCGGGCGGAGCGGGATCCCAGTGGAGCTTTACCTGATGGGCCGAGTCGTGGACCACTGCATCCACATTCAGCCAAACTCTGTCCGTTACTTTCAAGGGCTGTTTGAATATCGTGCTGTGCGAAGTGACTGAGCATCAAAATGGCAATCCAGAAAGGGAAGCCGATAACGCCTTGCACACAAACCTGTAACGGCGATCGCTTTCATACCCTCTCCATATCCATAGCCTTCACGAGGATGCATCAAGCAACGATCGAGAAGCCGAAACAAGGCACCGTCAGGTACAGGACTCGCCGTCTGTCATCACTGACGTCCCACCCTGTCTTTTGTTGCCATCGACTAAGGCTCTTCTGCCTAAGATGGAGGTTGGCCGGTGTGAATTTGGTCCAGACGACGAATTTGAATGTTGAAATTTGGTGATTTTCACTCCGCGAGAAGATCGAAACAGAAGAACCCTGTTGATAACAACGATTTGCAAACGGCTCCATTCGATCAGTGATGAATGCATCGATTGACGAAGACAACCGCCTCAGTAAGGGTTTCTGGCAAGGTGTGACGATCTTTCATTGTCCACAGGATAGTCCGTGTGCAGGACGGACGGCTACAACATCACTATCCTCGTTACAGTTGTCGGATCTTGATGACGTTGTTGATCGGACGTAGGAACAGTATCCCTCAGATACGATAGGCTGTCATGAACCAATTATTCATGATGAACAAAAATTGATCCAATACATAGGGCAAATGCATGTAATCGTTTGCAGAAACAATTAAAGCTTGCCAAGTAAGCGATACTGCAGCGATCACCATTGACGCATCTGTAACTTCCAATTCGGAAAGCATCTATGAGTTTGCATTCAACAGCTGCGTACTCCGTAGTCCAGATGAATTCGTTCACTCTTTCAGGCCCAACTTCATCATCATTCCCGATGATTCAAGCCCTTCACAATAACTCAACATCCACAATTGCATCCGTTCTTACACACCACATTGAGCGCTGTAGCATGTGTAAAGGCTCAAGGTCCATCCCGTCATGTTGATTCTCACACATCCTCTCACCAATACCCACCACACGCGTGCCACAGTCCACTCATGCAAACCCAGTCGCACCAGCAATGGCGCGCTGCACGTAGCAACCCACCAGACGGCTTGAATCGCTGACTCCCTAACTCAGCAACAGACAGGCTAATTCAAAGACTGTGGTTGGTCAAAGCTTGACCTTGCATCCTTTCCACCCTGGCTCATCTTGTGCTCATTCCACTCGTGGATGGAGGAGACTGGGAACCCGTCCCGCTGCAGCAGCCAAAAGCTTGCTACTGTAGCTACCTTACCTTAGCATGTCGCATACCGGATGCCCCCTCGTAAATTAGCAAAGCACAGCAAGCCTCACCCCGGTTACCTACCTAGACAGGCGCAATTTATTCATCGGATACTTAGTAGAAGACCCGAAATACCCTGCTGTTTTATCTAATTTATCCCTTACCCGCACGGGGCCAACGCGCACAGTGGGAGAAAAAGACCCCCCGCTCCATGCTCAATGCTCCCTCCCCCATCCGCCCATCGGCCTGAACCCTGGCAGTTGTGAGGCCTTAGGTTGGCTGGGCTCTTGTCTCTGCAATCCGACCCACACCCTGTCATCTCCGCTTCCGGTCAAGCGTCTCGTCAAGCACCTGTGGTGCTCAGCAGCCGCAGTCATCTCTACCAATGAGCATCAATGTCTCTTTTGCTTAAGGTAAATTCCCTCGTCTTGTCTGCTTAGAGCAATAGTTCAACCCTGCCATCTCTCCTTCAACCCCTGCACTCTTTCACTGGGCTTTCCAACACGCGCACTTGCTCTTGCCTCGCCTGGCCTCGCCTCTTTCCCGTCCGCGCCACCCACGCTCTCCACAGTCCGCACCCAGAAAAAGGAAAGGCCCCCCCGACCCAAACCCAGACACACCCAGACCAGACTCGAAGCAGCAAACAAGCAAGAGCGTGCCCAACCAGGTTTCTGCGACAATTAAACGCAGAGCACCGCAGCTCCCTCCATTTTCTCTCCGCTCCCACTCCAGATACAGTATAGATCCATCGGCACCACGCTCAAAGCAGTATCTCCACCACCTTTTTTTGTTCTTCGTGTCGCGGTTCGTTCGTGGTAATACAAACAAGAGCTCTTCCTCTTTTGAGATAATCGAATCCAAGCCAATTTGAGACGAATATCGACTCGCAGACACCATGGCCGACATCACAGACCAGCACGACCAGACCTCTCCCACTGAGCTCGACGATTCACAGAACGTTGGCAATGGCAACGCCACTGAGTCTCGCGGCATCAAGCGCCAGCGTCCTTCAGCTGGCGACGACGACGACGACGATGACGAGAAGGGCAGTCGCGAACGTCGCAAGATTGAGATCAAGTTCATCAGCGACAAATCTCGCCGACATATTACGTTCTCCAAGCGCAAGGCTGGAATCATGAAGAAGGTATGATTCAACCTCCCTACGATCCCAATAACACCAGGTTTGCCATAACAGCTATGATGCAAGCTTGCCCTCATGTTTGAAAGCGCGTGCAATTTGGACGCGCAAACTTGGACGTTTCCACTACACCAAAATTCAACATCCATTGGTCTCTTTGACGCATCTTGGTTGCTGTTTGAATCCCCGTCGCGTCAAAACAAGCTCTCGCGTTTGCTCGTCTGCGCCAAATTTTGGCGCAACCCAATTCCTTGTTGCACGGAAAGCTAATTTACATTCATCCACCAGGCCTACGAGCTCTCTGTCCTCACAGGCACCCAGGTTCTACTTCTCGTAGTTTCAGAAACCGGTCTCGTTTACACCTTCACCACACCCAAGCTGCAACCCCTCGTTACCAAGTCTGAGGGCAAGAACTTGATTCAGGTACGTAGCTATTTGTTTGCCTGATATGGCAGGTTCTGCCCCTTCATATACCGTGGACTGATCACGACCAGGCTTGTCTTAATGCTCCTGAGCCCACTCCAGGCAATGAAAATGGCGTCGACGGCGGCGAACAAGTCGAGTCTCCAGAAGAGCCACCTAACCAACACCTCCCTCCTCAGGGCAATCGACCTGGGATGCCTCAAAACCCTCACATGCCCAACAACTACATGCCCAACATGCCTATGGATCCTCAGCAGGCTCTTGCTTATCAGAGCTACGTACAACGGAATCAGGCTTATGGCTCTGGCATACCTCCTCAACCAGGTATGCCTGCTAACAGCCATCACCAGTCATAAATGACGTCCGACTCCAAAGATCGGTCTTCGGTCAATGATACCCGGCGCTCAATGCTTTCTCGAGACGCCGCCTCTCGACCTTGCACGCCCCTCCTTGACACCAGAGCTGTCTTGTGAGGTCCCGGTGAAAAGGCGTTGGTTGGTGTTGATTTGCCACCTGCATTTCTCTTTGTTTTTTGTCTTTTAATTTCTTGAAATTACATCAAGGCTTTCAGGCCACAGCGAAGTCTGACGAGCTTTTGAGCGGAAATATAATAATCGCATCTGGGAGCCGTGGGTTTACGGGCTGTAAATCCCACCCTCGCGACCACGAATAACTACACGTGACGTTTTCGAGACCAGCAGTTTGCGGCCAATGCTGGGAGGATTCCCATGGTCAACAATGCTGCCGAGGTTTCTCGTGATCAAAGGTTCCGTGGAAGCTGGTGTCTTGACACTGTAGGGCATTTGCGTGCGGTGGAAGCATGTTGGAGTGATGGGGTGTTGTCATTGAAGAGCACGAAGAGGCGCGTTTGGCTTGTGAATTACATCAGAGTGTTTGGGATGGCAGGGAATGGATGGGATGAAGGCACGAATGTTTACGGAATGGGTACATCATGCAGATTTGACGTCTATCATGGGCCAAAAGAGACGAAGGAAGGATGCTTTCAACGCGGTCGTGCCAAACCGTTCCTCTTTTCGCATTGAATGTCGAATGTAAATATGTATTGAACTAGGAATGCCGACATCTCTGCGCTCAGGCGAGATGCTGCGAGTGGGTTATTGAGTTTGGCCCAATGTATAAGTCAAACCCGGACTTTCCCCATATGGACATTCCACCGTTAAAAGGTTACTTTCCCCAGATCTGCAGGCACGGTTTTTTGAAATATATTGCAGCTCATCTGGTGCAGATTAGATTCTACGCAAGGTACGATCTTAACTTCAAATTTGGCGAATCATTCTTTTTGCGCAACTCTAGGTTCCTGGTCTGAACCTGGAAAGGATTGAGGAAGGTTCAGGCTTATCGGATGTAAACGTTAATGTAATGGGTCTCTTACCGCATTTGGAGAGTTGGTGGCATATGATTGGGAGGTTCTCTCGGCCGGTAAGATCGTGTGCGGCTGCGCCTATGGGAAAACTTTACTATTTTTGTCATAATTTCTTTTCTTCTTTCAGCGTGTGCCTGTGGATTGACAAGATGAGATGACGTTGCATGAATGAAAAGAGTACCTACGACAGAAGCGGTTTGGGGTCGGCCTTTTCCACTTTGGTGGTGAGGTGGGGATGAAGGATCATCTTGGCTTAGTTGGGATGAGTCGATAGATCATGTCGGAGTTGGAGGTGTAAGTGAGTGAAAGTTGGCAATGAGGTCTTGAGACAGACAGCAGATCAGCACTCTGTTGGGAACAGATCCGCGCTGAGGCTGCTGGTATTTCCTTTGATCAGTGAGGATTCTGTTTCCCTAGGTATACTAAGGGACCGAATAACTCCGCATGAACTCTGTAACCCTACCTCAATCGGCACTTCAATGGAAGATGTGGTCATGATGTAGTTCTCTTGAGTAATTAGTTTCTATAAATAGTGGGAGATGGACAGGCAGTCCAAAGTCAGAAGGATAACCATAACCTTCCATTCCCACGCATGCTAGCCACCGTCAGTCTTGATACAGCTGTATTAAGACTTACACTTCGCAAAAATGATGGAAAATCCACTTACTACGCGAACTCGCCAAGGTTTCAGCGTTCTTCAATCGTAATAGGCTGGATGTTGTCAAGGTTTGAAGCCAGAGGAGCTCAAGCTACAGTATCAGGCTGTGTATCAGGGTCGAGGGCGACGGAACGAGGACCACCATGCATTACAGAAGAAAACCATGAGATATAAGTTCATGCCAGTAATTGTGTGTTGTTTAGTTGTATCCATCAAGTAACCGATTCCCAGAGCAACATAGTCTACATATCAGGTACCATATAGGGTCATTTGAACTATGACCTCGTTTGGAGGAAATATAAGATAGCCCCAAGTCGATAAATATCCCCAGACTCGGTTGTTACCGTAAGAAAACATGATCTAAGTATACTCATATAAGCATTGTTTATAGATGCGGCATCGAGGCGCAACATTGCCAACTCTCCAACTCACACAAACTTGCAACGAAACGCATGCAACGCGCAATTTCCCACGACCCAATGATAATTCCATTTTACTATATTCAGAAGACCAGATTATTGCAGACAATGAATTTAGCTGCAATGCCTTTGCTTCACGCGAAGACCCGAGGGGCGAGGATAAGCGAGTTGCTTTCCATGGTCAGGAGCAAGGGGAACGAAAACCTCCTTCCAGCTTCGAGACCGAGATGAAGAATAAGTATAAGCGAGCTGTAAAGGCGTCACAGCCCAGCCCTTAGCAAGACGGCGGGAGGGGTAGTGAAGCCCCCGATGATGAGTAGTTAGTCGTGGTTGGAGCCTCAGGAGCAAGGAAACTTCTACCTTTAAATCAGCGAGCCAAGATAAGCCGGTCTAGCAGTTTACTAAGATATAATAAGATAAAAAGATATACTAAACTTACCTGCCCCTTTTTCATCACGTAGAAAAGAGATTTGTTTTCTGACCTCCTGCTAGGCAACAAGCTTAGTCGTGGGCCACCATACATACACCTTGACAAAGCGCCCTTACGAGGATAGAGCGTTGCTGATGTGGGATTCTTCTTGGAAGGGTATTTCTCTAACTATAGGGATCATAAAACAATCCACCATAACCGGCTACTCGACGGAGATTGTCAATAAATCCTCGCGTCCGAATGACACCAACGATAATAACGGCCTCGGAAGATTAGAGAACGATTCCCAAGCCAGATAGGAGTTCTGCATCCATTGTCTCTCTGAGCAATAACTTCGTGTCTCGCTTCTGGATAGCGTTCATAGTGATGATGAGGACGGATCCACGTCTACCCTTGACGATTTAACGGTAGTTGCGTTGAAGTTCTTCTGCCTCTTTGGCATCTAGGGGAGACAAGAACTATTAGGTAAGTTAATCTAAATCTAGGGATATCCCTCTTGACTCTCTTTGATGGGGTTATTCTAGCAGCCTCCTTAGCATTTAAGATGCTTGCCTCTTGGTAAATCTGGATGGCTAGCGGTACTGCAGGCCGCGTAGTTGCTAAGTTCGCGCAGATGTGCCGATTTGTATTTCTCGGACCTCTAGGATGACCATCACGATGCTGTGCCTCTCGTGAAACTCTAGTGCATGTACGAGAGTCTTCTCTTCCTGTGAGTAAAGTAGGTGCGTAGATATGTATGCAACGAGAGGCATTAAAACCTAACTAGAATCTCTATCCTACCTAGGTGATAAAAAAAGTCTGAAGTAAACTTGGTGTAGATTTAGTAGGCTTTGGACTAAACGTTTTTGGTACCTTGATTGACCTTGTGTCACAAGTTTTCTGGCGCTCATGGGGCTATGTTCGGGTGTTCCTGTCGTATGTACTGCTCGTACCACTAGTACCGTTTTGTCATGGTCGTGTTTGTTCATGAGGTGAGGTGGTGAGCAGATTTGAGAAGGTTTTCGGCTTTCAACCCCCGCTGACGTACCGGTACAAAAGTGACATGCGACTTCACCTAATAACTAAACGACAAATGAAGTACTAACGCAGGGACTCAGAGGATAGAGAAGAGCATCAATAGAGACGAGAGATAGAAACACCTGGTGACCTTTCTTAAATGCTGTCATATAAACTTGGTCGCGTGCTCGTGTCATGCTGATTTCAACCGAGAACCTGAACGCCGCCCATTCCATCGCGAGAATTACCACCTAGTGGTGCTCGCTCCCGGCCTCATCTAACATCATTTGCTGGCAAAACTCCGAGGATGTCTCTAATGCTCGTTTGTTGGTATGTATCGACCGACGGCTAGGCTGCCAACAAAGACACCAGCCAGGACGGAGAGGAAGTAGCCGACATTCATCGTCATAACGGCCAACATGCTGTAAGACAAAATTAGCATATAGTCCAGTCATAGGTAATCAAGCTCTCCGGGTCATGCGCATGACATACAGGAGATATCCAATCCCGACGATCATGGTATCAAGGCATGCTCGAATCGGGTCAACACTGAACCTCCACGGTCTCGTCGCTGCTCGTTTCCTTTCCACAACAACGACGGTTTCTTCGAGACCGTTCTCCGAGAGTGTCATGCGGCGCGCGTCCGGGCTAGAAGCTATCTGCTCCGACAAGGGGATCTTGCCATTGACAGCCACGTAACGGCGTGCAGCCTCGCGATCAAGCCAGCGAGCTTCCTGGACCGCTTTGAATGCGACAAGGGCCCGCGCAATAATAGCAAGCACGGCCAGGAATATACATGTTCCTGCATAGGAGCCCGCATTATTTGGTGTCCACGAGTTGGCGTAGAGCGGCGTGCGGGTTTCGGTTTGGAAGATCATTGTCATAATGCTTGATCCATGCGAGGATGACGAGGAGCCAGAAGAGTCGTCGCCCATATCCATGTCGTGCCTTGGAAAGTTCATGTTGATCGTAGTCGAAGTAGCAGAAAGACGGTTCGCGAACAGCCCTGCTGTTTTGCGGATTATGGATAGATCGATGCTTTGGGATGCACAGCGGCTCCGGGTCCTAGCAAGCGGTTTCTGGAAGATATATCGAAAGAAAATAAAGCACAGGGCCAATAAATTCGTAGAATTTACAGTATATTGTGCTGACTGACTGTGGTGAAAGAGTAAACAAATGGTCAGTGAAAGAGGAAGGAAGTTGGGCTACAGCCTACGGCAGGTGTATCGATCAGGAGGCAGATAATCACAGAAACAACCTGGAGAAGCCAGCTGCCATTAAGCCGTTAAATTACATGTCCAAGGACTGCTTTTGGGGGGCGAAGGGACGCTGTTATACTTTCTTGCTCAAATAAACTCATTTCTGTGTACCAGGGTGCATTAACCAACGCATCAATGGATGTACCTATACTTAGCGAATGTACCGCTGACTGCCCCGCTTGACAGTTCCCCCGGACTCAAGTTGAACAACAACAGTCAACTATAAGTCTTTTGAGGTTCTTCTAATTTATCGAATCATCCTTTAACCAGGCATTCAGCATTCATAATGTATACGCATATTTAGCAGGTGATATAGAAGTCCAGTGCTTTCTTTCTCAAAGACAGAAGGTGAGCAACATTCCTACAACTGAGGAACACATCTGCTGCAGTGCCAATTCCTAATGCTGCCTGCCATCCGAGATTTCCACGACAAAGCAACCTGAAACAGCCTCGATTCGGACTCATACTATCCCGAGGGATGTTGATCGCGCCGGATGATTCAAAAGAAAGTCCGATTGTAACAGCTCAGTATCAAGTTCGAATGCTTATGCGCCGTCATCTTTCTTCCCTGCAAGATATTTTCCAAGCTGGTACTGGTTCATGGTGATACTTTTACGACAGCGTTGCTCTTATACACTCGATCACTCAAATCCCTAAATACATATTTTACTTTTGTTTGTCTTGAGGTTGTTGTGCTTCGTGATCAGGCAGTGACTTCACGCCCGACGATATTGTTAAGTCAGTATTCCGATAGCATCTGCATAGCAGGCCTGGATGACGGTCTGTCAGAGCCTCCGTACATACCAGCAGGCCTTTTCGAGAGCGGATTCATGCTGAAAGCACAGATATTCAGAGAGAATGCAATGACTTCTGTTTCCAGGATCTCAAAAGATCACAGTTCGCCCAAATGGCTACAGAATACCACTAGTAACTCATTACTTCGCGGTATGATAAGTAAAGATAGACATGGTGAGTGCTATAAATTCTGTCAATACAAGTAGGTAATCACGTATACGAGGTCTCTGCGAAAGAGGCTCCTTGGAAGATGCATCCATTCTGGAGAGTCCATCGTCTCGCTTCTTGGCTTGACAACATCATTTTCGACGACCATCGCTGTCTAATGGCAGTTCACAAGTTCTGTGGTATTGAAATATGCTTAGTTTCGAGAGGTTATCTTCATATCTCCTCGACATGTTTATACCTCTCCATGTCCGTAGTTGCTACAGAACGGCCAGGCTCGTCTGCTTGGCTTTATGTGGCAAAGGTGCACGACAGTCACACAGTGGATACGAATCACCAGAAGGAAGCGGACGGCAATGCCTAGAAGTCGCCCAGTCTCGAGGATAATGCCCAGGACGTAGCAATGAACCAGCGACGCCGTGGCTCATGCCATACATCTCGCGACTACCTCTCTGGCCAATCCTCCAGCCTCTAGCTTCCCATAAGAAATATGTCACTGGAATTTAGCCAATATGTTCTACATGATAGTAATAGAGGTTATGATATATGTGCTGGCTATGATATACATGTTGGCTGGCAAAGCTGAAGGTCAATGCTAGACAACTGTTGCATTGAGCACGCACATTCGCCTGTGCGATGACAGTTTTCTGTATACCTCTGCGATCCCCTCGTATCGTTTCCAGATATTGAAAGATATTTTCAGATACTGTGACTGAATTCGATCAATTCAAAGTAGTTTGAGTCGGCTCCAACTCAGAAATCGGGAGGCCTGGTGTAAGGAATCGGTGGTCACCTTCGTGGAAGAAACACATTGACTCCGAGGATTCAGCTGCTGATAACCTTTATTTCTAAACACCCGTATACAGATACAAATGTGGACTCGTTCTGCTATCTCATTATTGTTTAACCATTCTTTGACTTTACTTTTGAAGTTCATGCGTACATAAATGACTTCCACTCAACTCTCACATGCCTACCCTAAAGCACAAAAGTGCAAAGTTTCCAAGACAAACCTCCTGAACTCTCGGGATTCTCGGAGTGTTATTGTGTAGAACTATTACGACTGGAATTGTAGGTAATAACAAAGGTTCGATATCGGATGATGTCCTTTCTATGAGTTTTATGAGACGTAAAACTTTAGTCGATCTACGTATTTCTTCACTTACCATGACTATAGTATTGGGACAAACATATTGAGAGCTGCGACAGGCGTAGGTCCTGCCAGAATACGCTGATACCCAGCCATCATTCAACATGGGAAGTGAGTGTCTATCGAGTACCTGGAAGCCTCAATTCGCCGTATCTGCTTTTCTTATCCAAGGGTATTATATGGCGGTGCTTGATATGCAGATTTAGACAACTCGAGAGAGAATACACTGTCTCAGTTCTCTTTCAGGACTTCTCATGAGCTGAAAAGAAATCGAGAGTAGCTGGTTCCGCTTCTTAAAGATACCCATATATCCCCCTTTGCTTGGGAATTATTAATCTACAAATGGTGAAATGATGCTTCCCTTTGCCTTGTCAAACTTCATCTGAAGGATTGCGTTGCTTTGTCGCCATAACGTGCCTGACAACGAGCAGATCTAGGTCACCATGGGGCGGTGAGATTAAATGTATTCGATGGCGTTGTTAAATCGTGTGTCAAGGTCAAACCTCAAAACTTGAGAGTCCTCGCCCCTCCGGCGTATCATATGCATTTACCAAACAGAAATAAGGCCGAGATCTCACGTTCGCGAAAACAATGGATAGTCGCCAGGACTTCTCTCATAATTGTTGCGTTGCTGGTGTCATGGCCTGTCTTGTTCGTGAGCATATTTCACTGGCTGACATGAGGCGTTGGGGGAGACAAGAGGCAGGCAATCACTTCCGGCCGGTACTACGAAGATACAGGAGATTCATTATGCTATGTGTAGGCTTATTGATGAACGTATGGTCTTTTAATGTGTTACATGTGGTATCCAAGCACCTGGCCAAGGACGGTCGTTGTGCCATCGTTCAAAGTCTCTCACGGAGCTGGGTTCATCTAGAAGGTAAGTAGGGACGCATCGTATTAGAAAGCTACCGCGAAGGTGTTGAATGAAAATAGAAAAGTTGACAAAGACATGTTTCATTAGACAGTTCAGCGTTGCTCTAGAGAATCCGTGTGTATTGGGTGAATCAACATGCCAGTCGAGATCCGAGGTCGGATCTGTCTGTGGGCTGCTCACAAGATTCGATTCTATTCATCTCGGCGACACCGTTTAAGAAGAACAAGCTCTCAAGCCATTACGACTGAGCTCACCATAGCAAGGAAATACTCCGTACCCAGAAGCATGATAGTAAGTGTCCCCCACACGGAATATGCCTGTCGGACCACAGCATCGCACAATATCGTTGAGATGTGCCTTGGACATGCAAGGCCAAGCAAGCAAATGTCCATGCCATGTCTTGAGCCCACGCTTCTGGTTTGATGTAAATCTTTTCGGCTGTTGACCAAGAAAGACGACGCGTTGGCTTCACTGGAAGCCGTTCTTCGCCTGACAGCGCGCAATTTGACCAAATCTTCCTGAATGCCCTGCACCAATAATTTAGAACGGTTCTTGTGCACCGATCTAAGCGAGATAAATTGGTCATTCGAATGATATACATTCTGACATGAGGAGACAATCATCTGGAACTGGTTCAGCCGCCATCTACGACATTAGAGCCGGGACCGGAAGTGGTGGGTGCTCTCCTCAGCAACGATGACCGGGAGCGACCAAGAGGCTTATGGACAAACAAGTCCACATGCATAATATATACCCTGCGATTATTGGACTCGGTAAGTTTGGATCTACCAAGTAAGCGACAAGGAGTATCGAGCAGGTAGTTATGCTCACCTCGTCCTCCGACCATGCTCACAGCCCACACAGTCCGTAGGCGCTCGGGACAGAGGCAGGTTGCCATTACGAGCTGAAGGTTTCACGGCAGCAGGCATCGCTATCGCTCGCAGGCTGTGACATTGACAGGGAGTTTTTGACAAACTTACGTTCTCGCTAAGGAAGATACGAGTTGGCTAGACATGTCGAAATCTAATTTCCCCAGGCTTGACGGAGATGTGAATCGGCATACAGATCCAATGTTATAAGCGTTGTGCTAAATTTAAATGAATTGGATATTTCAGTGCATGGGATGGCTGCATGTGGTCCCCGAAAGTTGGATGTCAGCTCGTACAGCACACATCAAAATTCGCAAGGCGCGGCTCCAGCGCCGACTGCTTTGGCTTACCGGTGCCGTGAAAAAAACAAAAACAAAGAAAGTCGGGCTGCAAATATGTATGTACAAACGGAGTATGGATATCCGGATGGATGGATGTCTCGACAGGGAGGAAAATTTGGATACCCAATCATGAGCGGCCGCCCCTGACGAGGGGTGTGCATTGGTTATCATATCCATCTGGTGTCTCCTTACCAAATTCATGTCTTGCAACACACTTCCGGACTCCGCCAAAAGGTCGTGCTCACCTCGGGTAGGTTTTTGACAGAAGCAGGTTGAGTCTTTGGCAATTTGATATCGTATGAAAGCCACTCCGACCCAACGTCTTGAGTAAACGACTAAAGGGTTTTAGGTAACTTAGCCTAAGGGAATGGCTTGGAGACAAAACGCCACCAGGAACGATCTGCGCAGGGATTCATTCTCTATGCAGATCTGTGCCATTTGCGGTCGCTTGGTGTTGGGAACTTGGAAGAGATTGCTCCGCCGTTGCAACCAGATTACCTAGAACACGGCTACGGACCCGTTTAGAATCTGACGTGTGTTGCCAGAAGATCGAAGTTCTGCCCCTGATGATGAATGCCCCTCTGCCAGGCTGTCCCGCCGTCTGCGAACGGAGATTAGCAATGTAATGGCAACTATCAGACACTAACGAATTCCTTTGAGGGCTGAACAGCCAAGATGTAGATCGCACGTGCCGAACGGTTCTTCCATGTAGGTAGGTAGGTAGGTAGGTAGGTAGGTAGGTAGGTAGGTAGGTAGGTAGGTAGGTAGGTAGGTAGGTAGGTAGGTAGGTAGGTAGGTAGGTACATAGACGTCAGTTGCCGGCAGGACGACCAACAATACCGCCTGTCATTGATGGAGGCCTGTCCCTTCCAAAGAGACACGGGGCGCATTGCAGTGATGTCGTTACGTTACAGATGGAATAATCCGTATAGTTCTCGAGGTTCCGGCGTTGCGGATCGTGTCAATATCCGAGCATGTTCATCACTTACCCTCCTGGCCGTGTCACAGCTACACGACGTCTTTCAAAAGAATGGTCAGTTCAAACTTCAGCTATGCCCAGCACAGTCCCTTCTGCTTGAGGCCCTGCATGAACCAGGATGATGACCATCTGGTCACATAGGATAGGACTGAACTGCCATGATTGGGATAGTCATCATAGTTTCCACTCCTGTCGTCTGAACTTCGCCTGTCGCGTATCCTGGTTATCGCGAGTCTGGCTTGTCTCGGCTCGGTAACTATCTTTCGCGTGTCCCCAGACGCAGGTAGCGTAGCGTAGCGTGGCCAGAGTATTGGGCTGATGGTGGTTTGACCCACCAACCGCGGGAGGTGATTGTGATACGTAACAAGTCGGCGATTTTGAGTCTTCTGCTAGAAATCAAAATCTACAGTAACCTCGGGTATGGTGTAACGGAGGGGCCTCTGCACCTGTGTGACAAGGAGGAATGGGACCCATCACGTCCCGTACCACCGGGATGAGCGAGGAATTCAGCCCTGATAGACCGCCGAGTTCTGCTGCAGTCACACTAGAGAGAACACAGCAGCTTAATTATATACCTGTAAGAATCAGGTTGGTCGCATCATCGATAAAACTATATATTTAATGGCTTAATTATTGAGAGTTGATATTGGCTACAGGAAAAACAGAGTCTATTCTGCCTGAAAGAGGGAAAAAGTTAATGTGTTATTTTGACCGAGTGGCTTGGATCTATCCTACGGGATGTTGAAGTAGCCGACCAAATGAAGACCGCCGAGTTGACCATGTTCGAATGGTCTCGATCTTCTATTGCTCCGCCTTATGGCACGATTCCCGCTCGTCAAAGCTCAGGCTAGACTGCTAACGAACGGAGCTTACATTGGCGTGACGTTTAAGCTAGCCTTATCGTCGCTACTACCAAAATGCATACATATGTATGTACAATGGCTAGAATGGACATGCACAGATAGAGGTGTAAGGCTAGCGTAGCGTTGCAGGGTTCCCACTACAAGCGTAGACACCATCAAGTTGCAGCCCACCAAGTTAATTTGGCACACGGATGGCTTGGTGTAGTCTGTCTTGACTCTTGTCTGTATGTACATATGTATGTAGACGTAGGGTGCCCCTGGCCGTCGAGGAGTATTCTCTGGCACATTGCACCAAGTTCGCTTCCGCGGCACGGATGTTGACAAGCAGTGTCCGTCACGATGCAATGAACTACTATGTATGCCTTTATGGAGGTGCCCATGCTCAACCTTGGTGCCTGTGTTACGGGTGTGTTAAAACAGGAATGATTTCTTGGGTAGACTGCGTTTCACTGGTGGTCCAACTTGTCACACACCAAGGCAAGCTGGTCGCGGCTATGAAATGGCATCTTCCGTTAGCAATTGTCTTACAATTGAATGTAAAGTCGGGAGGACCAAGGCCCTTGCAAGAGTGATGGGTATTGGCCTTGATGCAGAAGTGTTTCTCACGCGAGATTGCCAGTTATTAACAAGCTTCCTATTGTTGTTGATGGGTACCGTAACCAATGTTTGAACCAAAGCTATCGATTCTCTTCGGCTCTATGCACTGAATGTACAATGCACCAAGCTAGAGGTAGCTTAGGTGGTAGTTACTAAGCTAGCCGTAGCCAACTGTGTCACGGCGTCGTATCCCCGCACGTCTCAGAAAGGGGTTCTTGCAAGTGGAGTGGTTTTGGCTTCGACTGTGGCGGTAGGATTCCGCAGCCTCTTTGCTTTGACAAGGGGGGCATCGTCCGGAGACATCTTGGCAGCGACCATGCCTTAGTCATCGCATCGCATCTCGTGTCGATGTTGATGATGCATCTGGAGTCGCCTGTCATGACAGCACTGATGGAATCATGGATCTGAATACGGCTGATGGGATACGCCGGGTATGTACGTGCAAGTACTTCATCAGGGTTGAGCAGTCGAATTGGTCTCCACAGCCCGCAACGGAGCGATTGTCCCCCTCTTATTTCACCGAGTGGTTGATGGCCTGCCCCCGTCTGACAATATTTGAACAACCATAACGCCGCAATGATTGTAGCTCCCTGTGACTTGATTCATCATGACCGAATGTCCAAGCAAACAATGATGCGTACCTATCTCGAGATCAGCTCATCCATCTCGACTACCCCGCACGCCCTGTATCTGGGAGCCCAGTTAGTGTGGCATCAGCTATCTTGCAGATGATCCTAACTGGGGCACGCGATGCCATATCCTCTATAGTGCCAGGCAGACTGTCTCGCCATTGCAAAGAAGCTTTCCTGCAGTGGGACTCTTTACAAAGCCTAACCCTAATACTCAAGCCAAAACCAAGAGCAAGGACTTCGTATGGGTAGGGCCACAACCGATCTATTTGCCCGATGTTGATAACTTGACTGGATGCAGGGAAATGGATGCGGACTGGGCAATATGCTGTGGGTGTGAGAACGTGTTTGTTGATCAAGTCGTGAATAAGCCAGGCTAAGCTGGACCATTCGGACAGCATATGGTACCTATTTCTTCAAGGTTATCACCACCGTATATCTCCACTACTACTCCGTAAAGGTATTTGTACTCCGTAGGTTGTTCACAATCACGCATGTACCTGATTGAGGCGTGACGCGTAGTGAGGTTGTTCACGCGGTCTGTGACTCAACTTTGTTGAAACTCTGTCTGCGTTTTCTCCAGATACAGCAGATCTTGATTCATCACGAAATTCAATTCTCATATACAAGGTAGATAGATTTTGATGCTAGGCCGCACCACCCACATCTTGTGGTTCATCAGTCAAGTTCGTCCGTGGGAGGGATACATGAATCGGGATTTCCCTTCGCATTCCGCGATGGGGCAGCCTAGTTTCATGTCTCCTTACTATTCGCGAACAGAGCGAAAACCCAACACCCTAGAGCCTCATCTCCCGCATAAACTAGTCGAAAAGCAGATTAACGTCAAGACCCCAACCTCTCCACCTTATCTATATCAAGTGATGTTAGACGAATACAACCATGTGATTGAGTCCGGATTGCATTACCACTCAGATACGTACCGCGGTAGCGAGCTGCGGTTTCGTCGTAGGCAATCTGATCATAATTTCTACTCCGTACTCGCTTCGTTTTACAGAGGTTCTCTAGGTACTTGCTTTAGGCTGGGAGATCGACGACTGTCAAGAACAATGCCAAGTTTTGAAGTACAGTGATAGGAACACATTCCATCATGATTCCGGCACCCACATCGTTTTGCCTCAATAATCGCAATAGTGCCTGAGGACCCGACCATGGGACCCGGCATATTCCCATTTACGCTTGGCAGATCTCTAATTCTACCTTTCCCTTTAGTACTGTACATACCGTTACAAAGGGATGCGGTGTGATGTGTGGAACATGGCCAGGAAAGCAATGCACACTCATGGCACACCCTCTGATATTGGCAATACTCATTCATGACATCCTTAGTGTGTTCCCAGAAGACCAACCCTGACCACAGCTGTGAGCACGCTTTTAGGCAGGACTGTCGACCATTCTTCTTGTTCCTCAATGGCCCAAGCACCTCAGCTGAGTCTGGACCAGGTTCTACCCCCATGCCATTCAGTCAGTATTGATCAATGTTGTCACCGGCCTGTACGTCCGTGTTGAACAGCCCCGATCCAGCACACAGCGACTCAGGATGCTGGTACCAGTATAATGCTGGTATAGCATGGGAGGCGAACAAAGAAAGACAAAGCCGAAAGAGTTCCTTGGCATAGATGGGTGCTCATCGACTGTGTACTGTACTGTACGTATCAAGCGATGGGGCATTCGAATCATTGTATTATGAGAACTGATCGACGCGCATCCCTTATTAAACTGCCCGACAATATTTTCTGAAAGAAGCCAGAATCATAAGGGATTTGCGTTCCAAGCATCCATAATGAACACAAGGTGAATGTCCGGAAATATGCCTATCTTCTCAAGGGATCAAAGCGTGGATAATCGTCTTGCTTCTTGCGTCTTGCACTAAATGTGGCCCCGGAAAGAGTGGATAATAACGACTGGTCTGGCACCATGCTTGTGCCCTTTGTTCGGTGAAAGCTTTGTTGTTTATTAGAATCTCCTTGCTTGCTGCTTTTGTTGTCTGAGAGTCGGTACGATCGGCTCCGGAGCTGGTCAGTTTGATCGACTCATTCATTGTGCGATGTCTCGAGTGGAAGTTGCATAAGCCCTCCAATTCTCAGGATATTTGCACCGCTGATGAATGCATTGCAAGACACGTTGAGAAACCACGATGGCCATTTCTTAAGCTAAGTTAGTATCCGTAATGCTGCAGATATTTGCCCGACAAGGTTTACTTCTCGATGCTTGCACGTTGGTCCCAACGCTCCCAATAATTCAAGTCGTTCAACTCAATTCAAGTCAGACCCCCCGACTTGCAAGTCAGGAAAAATCGCCATAACTTAAGTCTATAAAGGTCCTGACTTGCAAGTGCAAGTCTATATAGTAATATTAGTAATATATAAGTATCTCTCATTTTTATTAATTTTAAGGCTCTTTTAGGGAAATTAAGGCCCCCTTAGGGTAGGTTTCTTTATCTTATCTTTATCTTATCTTATCTTATTAATTAGCAGAAAAAAAGCCCCCTGCAGGGCCAGGCTAACCTAATTAGGCCACGCTAAAATCTCGCAAGTTAGTTAATTTAATTTAATTCTAATTGGCCGACTTGGCTGCAACTTAAGCCTGACCCCCCCCCCCCCCCCCCAATTCAAGCCAATCAAAAAGCCGGCTTGAATTGAGTTGTTGGGAGCGTTGGTTGGTCCTAATCTACGGACACCTTAGTATCGATCGATGTCTGAGACAGCTCACTAGCATTTCCGGGGCTTGTATCCGTAGTCCCAGAAGCTACGGATAGGTCTTAGACCAGCCCACCACAGATCTTGAGAAACTGCCCATGCTGTTCCATCCGTCGGCCGCAAAAGCAATGATATACAGTAGAGTCGTATCGGTATGAGGGCAGAAGTGAGGGGAGGCTGCAGCTAGTCTTTATTAAATTTAGTCTCACATTTGGTAGACATCCTTATTTCCTGCAAAATGCCATTTCGATCTCAGCCAAGACTTCTAGTGTCAAGTCAGTAAGTGTACGGATAGCGTCCATGTAAAAGCACACAGAATTGTCCGAAGCACGCAGCCCAGATCAATGTCTGACCCAGGAGAACACGCCTTCAATTTGATGGTATAATTCAGAAACATGCAGCTGGCCCTCGTACAACTGACCGGTCGCTAGGCTCGAGCTATTGTTATTTCTTGTGAGAAAGTGGGTTGGTGTTGTTACACAAGCAAGCTCTTATACGTATCGGGTTATGATCGTCGATTATGAAGATCCCCTCGACAAAATCCCAGACCACCCAGACCTTGGAACTTGGCGTTCAAGGTGATATGACGCTCTCCCTCTCCAGTTGATAGTCAAACTCTAGCAACAGTGATGGATTTTGTTGCATAAAGAGATGAACCTTGCCGAATGAATGCTCTGGATGCGGAAATAGCACACACAAACACAACACTCACTAATGGTATCGATCTATTTATGCTCCCTTTTTACAATCCGTCACATATGATATAATCCTGTCCTGCATCCATTACTCCGTAGTAGGCTGTTCTGATACATGAACTATTCTAATAAGCTCACAGAACCTACGTCAATCGCAAATTTAACTCCAACCCATATCCATTCCAGCCAGTTGGTTCACCTACTGACCAGGACGTGAAGATGGCTTGGCCGCCGCCTTACCCGAAGGGCTTGATCGTGCAGACAGATCAGAGGTAAGGATAGCAGCGCCGAAAGATCGGGGGCCAAAAGGGGAACAGGTTAATTAATTATACCTTAATTTCTACTACTTAATTAAATAAATCCTAATATTTTAATAAAAATAATATATTAAATTTTAATTTTTTTTTAAATAAAATAGATTTTAATTACCTTTTATTTAATATTAACTTTTAATAAATAAGTTTATTATAATATTTAATTAAATAAGGCTAAATATAATATTATATTAGATATATAATACTTAGCTACTAATAAGTCTTACTTATAAGTCTATAAGTTTATATATATAATTAGATATAAAATATATATAATTAAGATTATTAAATTTAAAGTCTTAAGCTATAGATCTAACCCTTAAAAAGGTAAAGGTTATATAACCTTAACCTATTATATAATAGATACCTAGGAAATAAAAAAAAGATTATTATTTTTAGTAATTCCTAAGCTAAAGTCTATTAAATATAAATTACTTTTAGTATTAATTATTTATAAAAGACTAATATTTATTTATTATTATTAATTAATATTTTTATTTATTATTTTATAATTTAAAATTACTTAAATATTACTTAAGTTTAGTTTTATTATATATTTTATTAATAATATTATAAAGTTTATTAAAGACTTATTTATTTCTAGGTTATTAAATAAAATATAGTTTTTTATTAATTAAAGAGATAAGCTAATTAATTTTAAAGTATTTTAGTTTTTAAGATATAACTTATAAAGTTAATTATAATAATAATAGGCCTAGCTTTAATAATCTTTTAAATATACCTAATAGTAAGAAAATTAGGTTTTAAAAAATACCTAAAGCTAGGAAAAAGCTAGAATTTAGATTATAAGTTTTAATTAGATTTAGGTTTTTATAGATATTAGTAAGTATAAAGGCAGTAAAAGTATAATTATTAATAGCCTTATTAGTATTAGCCTTAGCTTACTTTATAATAAACTTAGCTTTAATTATTATAATATAGGCTTTTTTATTAATATAATAAAGTATAATAATTTTAATAAAGACTTTATTAAGTTTAATTTATAAAAAATTAATTTTAGTAATAATTTAATTATTAGTAATAATTACTTAATTAGCTTTATAAATATCCCTAGTAATAAGCCTATAGTAATAAATAATATCTTTAATATTTATAATATAGGTAAGTAAGCTTATAAAAGTAATATTATAAACTATATTAAAGACTAATATATTATTAAATTTAGGTTAAGTCTAAATAAAGCTAGGAATAATAAGGAAATTAATATATTTAGCTTTAATAAGTTATTTAATAATAATAAGGTTAATTTAAATATAGGCTATAATAAAAATAAATACTAGGACTTTCTTATAAATAGGTTAAAGTCTAGTAATAAATTTATTATAGACTTTAGTAATACCTTTTTTATAGTAAGCCTTATATATATAGCCTATAGTAATTTTAGTAATTTATATAAGGCTAAAATTAAAGCTTAAAATAATATAAATATCTTTATTTTTTATTATTATATTTTACTTTTATATTATATTATATTAATAAACTTTAATTTCTTAAATTATTTTATAAAATAAGATAATAGCAGTAATTTCTTTAAAAATAATATAGTTAAATATAATATCTATATTAGCACTAGCTATATAGAATATATAAAAAGTAGCTTTAATAGAAAGGTCTTTAAATTAAACTTTAAAGAGTTTATTATTAATATAGATTTCTTACTATTTTAAGTTTTTAACTTTTTTATTTACCTAGGTTTCTTTATTAATAGCTTAAAATATATTCTAATTATATAATCTTTAATTAATCTTATTATAAAGGCTAATTTTAATTATATTATTACCTTATTTATTAATAAGCTTAATAAAGTTTTTATTTATAGCTTTAATTTTCTTTTTACCTTTATCTTTAAACTTAATAAGTATTAGGTTAATATTAGATTTTAAATTATTACCTTTAATTACTTAATAGTTAAAAGTCTTTAAATAGAATTTATTCTTTAAATTAATATTAATTAAGGCTTTACTAGTAAAATAGTTATTTATAGTAAATTAAAGGTTAAGTTTAATATTAATATAAATAAGAAATACCTTTTAATTAACTTTATAGTTTTCCTTAAGCTATACCTTAATATTAAAAATAACCTAGGTTAAATAAAAAATAATCTTTTTAAGTATAACTATACTATTTTAAAGTTCTATAATATAAATAGGAATTAAGTTATTAAAATTATAGTCTTAATTATTATTATTTGCCTTATTAAAGTAGATTTCCTTATAGCTATCCTTAAGTATAAGGTAAATAGGTTTAGGCTTAAAGATATAGAAATATAATATTAAGTTAGTTTTAGCCTAAAATACTATAAAAGTATTTTTTATAATAGTAAATATATTATATTATTTTTAGGGTTTAATAATAATAAAGCCTTTTTTTTTTAATAATATAGGTAATTTTATATTAAGTATTATTACCTTAAAAGTTTATTAGCTTATTTTTATATTATTAAAGTTTATTTAGTTTTTTCTTTATAGTATTAATAAAGGTATTATTTTTAATAATTTTAAGTATTTTATAACCTTTAATATTAATAAATTTCTTATTAAAATTAATAGTATTTATTTTAATATTAATATTTTCTTTATTATTATATAATATAATAGTAATTATAATATTATTATAGGCTATATTAATAATATAATACTTATTAATATAGTCTTTAACTATAAAATAAATTATAATATACTTAAAATTAAGTTAAAACTATTAGTTAATCTTTATATAGAAATAGCTAGTCTTTATAGCTTTTTTATTATAACTAATAACTTTAAAATTAATATTAATATAGCTATTAATATCTAGATAGTCTAGATAGAATTATAGGCTATTAAATCTAAGTATTTATTAAAGCTTAATATAATTAATATTAAAAATATTAAAGTTAAAGTTTAAGTTAAAAATAGTAAAAATAAAAAGAACTTTAATAGATTTAATTAGATTAATATTAAATAGGCTAATTTTAGTTTTATTTTCTTTAATTTTTATTAAAGAAAAAATAAGGTTATTTATTATAAATCTTAATAAAATCTATAAAGAAAATATATTAAAATTAATACCTAATATTTATCTTTAGCTTTTAAAAGGGTATATTTTAACTTAAAAAAAGTAATAAAGCCTATAATATATTTAATATATAGGTTTTAATAAGTAAGTAATTAACTTTATAGTTATAAAAAAAGACTTAAATATAAATTTATAGGATTTAGTATTTAAATTATTAAAAGTATTATATAAATAATTAATTAAAAAATAAATACTTATAGTAATATATAAAGAAAAAAATAAAAGATAATAAAAAAAAGCTAGAAAGTAATATTATAAGTTAGTAATTTATAGGTAAAAATTTTTATAGCTATAATAGCCCTTCCTAGTTTAATATACTACTTCTTTACTAATATTACTTTATTTATAGCCTTTATAGGCAAGGTTAATTAGTTATATACCTTAATATATATAATTAATTAGTAAATTTATTATTAACTTTAGGTTAATTTAGCTTTTACTAACTAACTTATATAAAAATTAACCTAATTCCTTTAAACCTTTAATCCTAAAACTCTACTATTACCTTGCCTTTATTCTTATATTAAAAGCAATACCCCCTTTATTATAATAACCCTTTTAGCTATATTAAAAAGCCACTCTTTATATATATTTAAGTTTAGGCCTATAAAGGCAGTAAAGAAGGCTATCTTATTTAACTAAAGAAAATAACCTTTCCTTAAGGCTCTCTCTAGGTCTTTTAGACTTAATAGCTCTTTATAAACCTAATCTAGATTAATTATATTAAAATAGGGCTAATAAATTATATAATTAATTAACCTAATTAATATATAATTAAAGATTATTATTTTAATTAGGTTAAATTAATATCTTAATAATAAGTTCTTTTTTATAATAGCTATTATTATATAAATCTTTTTTAATTTATATTTATTAGCTTTATTTAAGGCAGGCCTAATAGCTATATTAAGGTTATAGCTAGTTATATAGTAATTATAATTATATAGCTGCAGGCTATTTTATATAGGCATTATACTGGTGGCTATAATTAATATTAGCAGCTATAACTAATAGGTATTTAGGTTAGGGAATATACTTTAGAAGTGTAATAAACTTGGCCTGGTATGTTAAATAGGTTGATTTAAGATATCTTAGTCTTTTTAGCTAGGGTAAAGGAAAAAGGCTAATATAGCTACTAAGAAGTAAACCTATAGGTAGTATTAATACTGCTTAGTTAAGGCAGTAATTACACTACTAAGGCAGATAAACCTTATATAATTTTAACTTTAGAGATATAGGCTTACTATAGGGGCCTTATTATTTAAGTATTTATATAAAAAGTTAAAAGCTTAATAGCCTTATTAGGCTAATAGTAAAGGAAAAAAAAAATAATAGCCTTTAGTAATATTAATAGCTATTAGGTATTAGCTTAAAGGTTATATAATAATCTAGGTAAAAAAAGGTAGGTTTTACTAGTTATTTAGCTTATAATAGAAATCCTATAATATAAGGATTTTTTTTTAAGGAATTTTACTGCCTAGTTAATAAGATATTTTATAAGATACTTATAAGTAAGCTTTTTAATATTATTTATTTCCCTTTTAAGTAGCTATTAGTTATTCTTAGTAATATATCCTGCCTATTTTATTAAGTAATAAATATATAAAGTTATTTTTTACTATTAAACCTATACTTATAATATATATTTAACTTTCTAATAGTTAATAACTTTATTATCTCTAATTATAACTAATCTAGGTTAAGGTATCTTATATTTAAAAAGATTAACCTTTTACTTTAATTTATAAAAATGTATTATAAATATTATTAAGTAAACTTATTAATAGGCTAGGAAGTTAAGTTTAAAGGCTAGGTTATTAACCTTTTATATTACTTTATAAGGTCTAGCTTTTATTAAAGATTATTTTTTTTTAGTTTTCTAGATAAGTAATATCTATTATATAAATATAGGTATATAGTATTATTAATATTAATATAAACTAGGTTATATTTATTATTATAGTAAATCTTATTAAAAGTAATTATAATATTAATAAGGAATTATATTTTTTTTAAATATATATAATATAATACTTTAAGGCTATTAGTAATTATTTCCTTATTAACTTTATTAACTTTAATTATAAGATTTAAGGCTAAATATAATTAAAAGCTAAAAATTATTTTATTTAGTAATTATCTTATATTAGCTATATATATATTATTTAAATAATATTAAAATACTAAAAAGATTAATATTTATAATAAGTTTAGGTATATAGCTATAAAGTAATATATATTAATAATAATAATTTAGTTTTTTTTTTAAAAGCCTTATTAATTTAAAGATAATATATTATAGCTATAAGAAAATTAACTTTAAATAGCTTAAAGATTACTTTTTATATATTAAAAGTAAACTTAAGGTCTTTATTACTTATAATATAGGTAGATATTCCTTAGTTTTAAAGTAATAATATTTATATAAAAACTATAGCTTAATTTTCTGCCTTATATATTAAATGCCCTATAAATAAGGCTATTTTCTTAAAGAAAAGGTAATTAACTAGGTATAATATATTAAGCTTATTATAATTAAAAAAGGCCTATATTATAAACTTTAATAGTATTATTAATATATTTATAATAAAGTTAAGTTTAATTATATAAAAAGGCTAAAGGTAAACTTAAATTAATATTAATTTACTTAACTTAGGATATTTTAATATAAAGTTTTACTAGTAAACTTTATAATATAAGATATATTTATAGATAAGTTTAAATATTTAATAGAAATAGATATACTTAAGTTTAAATATTATATAATTAACCTTAAAGTAATATTACTAGTTATAAATAGCTTATAATATAATAAGAATAATTAAATAAAGAATATATAATTATTATTTATTATAGTAATTTATATAATATAATAGCCTATTATTAAAAAGGTCTTATAGGTAAGATAGTACTTTTTTAAGTTATAATTTTTATTTTTTATAGTAATCTGCCTTATAAGGTAAGATTATACCTTATCTTTATTATATTTTATTAATTATTATTTATAAATAAAGGTTTTATTAGTATCTGGCTTAAATTACTTTATTTAGTTTAAAGGCTATAATAACCTTAATTATAAAGCCTTTAATATAATTAATAGTATAGTTAAGTTTATTAAAGCTATTAGTTATTACTTTTATATAATACTATATATTAACTAAGTATTATAATAATATATTAAGTATAATATTAAGTATACTAAGTATATAAAAGATATATAGGTTATATTATAATAGCTAATTAATAGCTTTTCTTAGTTTAGAATTAGCTTTATTAAAATCTATTATATTTAGAGATTTATAAGATATAATTTTATTAATTATAGTATAATTTATAATAATTATTAACTAGGTAACTATTAAATTAAATTATATATTATAATTTCTAAATTACTTATATAATCCCTATAATCTCTATTTTTATTAATATATAATACTATTTTACTATAAAGATTAGCTAAAAAAAAAAGAATTAAGTAGATTTATTTTTTAGTAATATCTTTATTTAGTATTAAGGTTTTATTTTAATTTCTATTTAATTAAAAGGCTATAGTATTAAATCTAGCTTTATATATATTAATTTTAATAAATAAAAGATAATATAAATTATAGTAATATATTAATATAGATTTTATTAAAAAGTCTTAAAGTTACTTAAAGGATTTAATTTCTTTTATATTAAATTTAAAGGTCTTTTTCTTAGCCTTTATATATTATAATACTTTTAATAGCCTAGTTTTAATTTTATTTTTCTTATAGGCTTTATATAATAATATAATCTTATAATTTTATAGAAATTAAATTTTTAAGTTAAATTAAAGTATTATTATTTTAATATATCTAGCTATTTCTATATATCTCTTAAATATAATAAAGTCCTTAAGGCAGCTTATCTTTAAGAAGGCCTATATTTAATTATTTATCTTATAAATACCCTTACTATTTATAATATAACCTAATAGCTAAATATATAAATATACTATAAATAACTTTAATATTATTATTTTAATTTTATTAATATTAAGGATATTTAATATAATTTTAAGATATTATAAATAGTCTTTAAAGTTATTAAAAAATATAATATTATTATTAATATAGACTTAGATAAAATTATTATAATCCTAAAAAAGTTAATTTATATTATTATATATAAATATAAAAGTATTTTTAAATCTTATAAAGGCTATATTTAATACTTTAAGGCTATAAAAAAAGATAATTATTATTTTATTTCTATAAGGGCTATAAATAGGTAGTTAATAAAAGAATTTAATACTATTAAAAAGAAAAAAGAACTTCTTTTCTTATATCTTTTCTTTAATCTTCTTTTAATTAAGTAGTAGGTATATATTAAATATAATAAGGCTATTAAGTAGCTAAAGGTTAATAATAACTTTTTCTTTATACTTATTACCTTAGCTTTACTAGACTATCAAGGCCAGGTATATAATTAGTATTAGCTAGTTTATAAAGTATATCTTACTAGCTATAGTAAGCTTTTTATAGACTTTATTAAAAATCTTATAGTCTTTTAGTCCTAGTAAGTAAATATAAACTATTTTCTTTTAATTTTACTAATTATTAATAAGGTTAATTTTTATTTATAATTCCTTTAATGTAAAAATTACTTTTTTATTTTTATAAATATTATAATAATTATTAAATTTAATAAATTTAGTAATAAGTTTAAGATTAATATTTATAATATTAATATTATATTTATTAAATATAATAAAAATAGATTTTAATTTAAAGATATTATAATTAAATATCTTTATATTAATTTTAATAAGGTTAAAGTTAAACTTTAATAGTATTTTAATATTTTTATAATTAGCTTTTTTTTTATAAAGATAGCTAAAAAGGCCTTAATAAAATCCTTTAATAAAATATATTTTTTATTATTAAATTAAAATAATAACTTACTTTTTAGAAATATATTATTAATAAGATATATACTTTTTTTATTACCTTTATAGTTTTAAATTTACTTTAGGTATTATTATTTATAAATCTCTAATAATATAGTACTATTATTATAAACTATAATAAATTTAAAAGTCTTTTTATTATATATTATATTAATATACCTTTTAAAGGTAATATAACAATAAAAGGCTTCTAGGCTACTATTAAGTATATTAAATTTAGGTAAATTTTTTTATTTTACCTTAATTTATATAATCTAGCTAGGTTATATAATAATTTAATATATAACTTATATTATCTTTTTAAAAAGACCTTACTTAACTTTAAAGACTATTATTTAAATAACTATACTTTATATTAAGTAAAAGACTATATATAGGTTAATAAATTTAACTTTAAGGCTATATATATAGTAAAAACTAATACTAAGTAAGAATTAAAATTTAAGACTTTTTATTATTATTATAATTACTATAAAATATATTAATATATTTATTTTTTATATTTAATTAAGTATATAAAAATTAAATATTATTAACTTAATAATTATAAAATTAAAGCTAATACTTATAATACTTATAGAGATAGGTTTATATATAACCTTCCTGGTATAGGTTTTAAGCTATTTCTTATTTACTAGGTTTATTAAGGTTTTTATATTTATATAAATACTAATCTTAGGCCTATTTAATTTAAAAGTAATAAGAATATAAAGGTATATATTAATTTGCTTTTTTAATATAACATTAAAGTCTATATATAATATTACTTTAATTACCTAGCTAGGTATTATCTTTACTTATACTATTTATATTTATATTATATAAATACTTTTATTAAATATATATATATTAAAGTAATTAATAAGGGCCTTAGTATTTATTTTAAACTTAATATAATATATATAAATAAGTTTATTATTAAAATTCTTATTTATAGCTATAAAATTAATAGATATATAATTTAAAAATTCCTATTTTTTATTATAGCTTTTATTAACCTTATTATTATTACTATAATTAAGGAAAATATTTATATATTTACTAGTCTTAATATTAATAAGGCTATATACTTTTATATTATAGGCCTAATTCTTTTAATATAGGCCAGGCCTTTATTAGTTATAATCTTAAAGTAAATAGCTATAATTAGGCTATTAAGTTAGGCCTATTAACTAGATATATAAGTCTTATAGCTATTCTAAGGTTTAAATGTTCTTTAATCTTTACTTATTTATTATAAATAAATTTAGCTTATTAAACTTATTTCTTAATATATTATATATTTACTAGGCCTATTTATTTTACTATTATAAGTTATTATTTTATTAATTTTTATATTAACTATCCTAATTATAATTAATTTCTATAATTTCTTATTAGCTATTTTTAATTAATTTTAATATAATTTAGTATTAAAAAGGCAGTTTATAGTTATTATTATTTTATAGATAAGGAAAGTAAGTCTTATAGAGGTAATTAAAGTTATAGTAAATATAATTAGTATCTTTATTATTTATATTAGCTAGGTAGGTATTTATACTAATCTTATTATTAAAGTTACTAGGTTTTATATAATATACCCTAGTTCTATATCTTATTGCCTTATTTTTAGTATTATACTAGTTTTTTAAGGCTTTTCTCTTATCTTTTATTATAAAGATATACTTTATATAGCTTTTAATTCCTATTAATATTAAAATAAAGACCTATAGTTCTAGCCCTAAAGCTATATATAGCCTTATAAATAACTATATATTTCATATCTAGCTAAAAGCTTTAGTATTATAAAAAATTTTTATAGTAAATTTATAAATAATAATTAAGCTTTAAATTTCTTTATAATTAAACTTAGCTTTTTTTTAGCTATTTTTAGGCATTTTATATAATAATTCTAAACTTATTATAAAGTACTTTTATAAGGCTATTTTTAAAAAAGCTATATAAGGCTTTTTTTTTTAAAATTAAGCTATAAACTCTATTAATATAAGGCCCTTTTTTATAGTAAATTCTATAGCTATAAAGTAATATATACTTTTTAATTAAAGGTTATACCTTACTATTAATCCTTAATTACTTTAATTTAAAGCTTTATATTATTAAAAATAATTTACTTGCCTTTATAATAAATATTATTTTTATTATTAATAAGACCTTTATTTAGATAAAATAAGCTAATATCTTATATATATATAGGTTAATAATTTATTTTCTTAAAAAAGATATTATAAAATTTAATAAATATCTATAACTTAGGCTATAAAAGCTATACTTTAAGTTTAAATTTATATTTTATAGATTATAATACCAGGTTTGCCTATAATATTAAGATATAATTTAATTTAGGCTTAAAAGGCAGTAATTTCTATATAATAAATAGCTAGGCTTAATACTTTTTATTAATTAGGATTTAGGTTTTTATAGACTATTAATTTAAAGAATAAGTAAAATTAGCTTTATTAAAAAATAAATAAAACTTAACTGCTAATTAACCTTATAAATAAAACTAAATTTAATTAAATATAGTTTTTATTTCTTTAACTTTATTATTAAGATAATAAAAGGTAGCTAGGTAGATTATCTTTTATTTACTTCTAGGTATAGTTTTTAGATAATATTAAGGTTATTTAAAAGATTGAGTTATTTATAATATATTTAGCTAGTATTTTAGCTAATTTTATATATTATTACTATAACTAGTAAAATAGCCTTAAATTAAAATAGTTTTATTTTACCTAAGGCCTTAATTAAGTTTTAATTTAATTTATATTAAATTTATTACTTTTTTAATAAAATTAAAATTAATAAATTAGCTAAAGGTTTTACTTACTATTATAGCAATTTATTATTATAATTAGGTCTTTTAATAAGTAGTAGTTAGGTTACTAATTATTATAATTTTTAGGTAATTTATAATTCTTTTTCTTTTTAGGTTATTATTATAATATTTAGCTAGATAAGGCTAAATATAATATTATACCAGATATATAATACTTAGCTACTAATAAGTCTTACTTATAAGTCTATAAGTTTATATATATAATTAGGTATAATATATATATAGTTAAGATTGTTAAATTCGAAGTCTTAAGCTACGGATCTGACCCTTAAGAGGGTAGAGGTCACGTGACCTCGACCTGTTATGTAACAGTTATTTTCTTATCTTATAATTATATTATTATCTTTAAATAGTTTATAGTTAGTTTTATTAGGATTTTTTAGTAAGCTAGCCTTTCTAGCAGATTTTAAGGTATATTAAATTATAATTTAACTATTAGTTAAACTTTTTAGGCTAGGTTTAGATTTAAATTCCTTATTAATTAATTATAAATAATAATATAATTTATAATTTATTAGGCTAAAGTTAAGCCAGGAAAGTTAATTAATTTTATTAAGATAATTAATAGAATTATATTTTAAATTATTAATTAGTTTATAGTATAGGTTTTTTTTATAAATATAATTAAAATCTATAATTAAAATATAAAGCCTTTTTAGTAATTTCTTTAATAAAAAAAAGTTTATCTTAAAATACTATATAACTAGTTTTTATAGATATAATAGCTAAGTTTTAATTATTAAGTAAAATTACTAGTAGTTTTATTAGTCTTAATATAAATTATTTTAATTATTACTTTTAATATTTTATAAGTATTTTTTAAAATAATTTTTAATAGGTAAACCCTAGGCCTTTATATAGGTATATTTTAATAGCCTAATTATTAAAAGAGGCTATAGTTATAAAAGTAAATTAGTAATTACTATTACTTATTATAATATTTAGCTAAATAAGGCTAAATATAATATTATACTAAATATATAATACTTAATTACTAATAAGTCTTACTTATAAGTCTATAAGTTTATATATATAATTAGGTATAAAATATATATAGTTAAGATTATTAAATTTAAAGTCTTAAGCTATAAATCTAACCCTTAAGAAAGTAAAGGTTATATAACCTTAATTTATTATATAATAAAGTTATTTAATATATATTTTTATTATAATTTATTTACTTTTATATTTATTAATTATAAAAAAATTATTATAATTTTTTTATTATAAATTTTTTTTATTAATTATAAAATTAATTAATTAATTAATATAAATAAATTAATTATAAATAATTTAAAAATATTTTTTTTTAAAATTTTTAAAAATAAAATATTTTTTTTTATATATTTTAATAATTTTATATAAATTAAATTAATAACTTTTAATTATAAATTACTTTTAAAAATATTATATAATTTAAATAAAATTAATTTTTTTAAAAAATTAAATAAATTAATTAAATAAATAAATTTTTTATTTTAATTTTTTTATTTTTAAAATAATTAAAAGCTTAATTTCTTAAAAAAAACTTAATAATAATAAAAATTAAATATTTAATATTTTTAATAACTTTAAAATTATTTAAATAAATATAATATTATAAAATAAAAAAAAAAATATTAATATATAATTTAAAAAATATATTTTAATAACTTTATATTAATTATATAAGGTAATTAAAATATAAATAAAAGTATAAAAAATATAATGAAAATTATATTATATTCCCTTAAAGAGGAAAAGGGGAACAGGTTAGGGAAGAGCTACTATTTGCCAAACTTTACGACTAATGACTTGCGTCGTTCGCCGGCGGGAGTTGAGCGCCTCTTTTCTTGTTGCGTTCCCAGGAGCTTGGTTAGCATGGCTGAGCCTATCCGTTGATGGCGGCGGAAGGGCAGAGTCGAGTGAGGGGACAAGGTGTTGCAGCCAGGATCCACGATGGTCGCAAGAGCTAAGCATTCTCCCCGGTCGTTTGACAAGGACCCCTTGTACGAGCGTCAGGGGAAGGGGTGTGCATCAGAGAGCAGGGCTAAAGGGGTCTAGGAAGACTCGGGACAGGGGACATGGGGTTTCGATCCGGTGGGAGAAACTCAACCTTTTTTAATGGTTAGTGCATCTAAAGAACGTTAGCTCTTGTAGAGAAAAAGGAAAACAGTACGGCTTCTTTCCAGCTGAAATCAGCAGAAGAAGGGGATTTTGCTGCCTGCAGAAAAGACAAAGGAGAAAAAGAGATACAGCAGAACCATTTCATCATCATCTCAAAGATCGCCGCTTACTCCTCCGCTTACCTACAAGAGACTACGCCCAAAGTCCCATTAATTCTATA
Source organism: Fusarium sacchari (assembly GCA_017165645.1). Classification (NCBI taxonomy): domain Eukaryota; kingdom Fungi; phylum Ascomycota; class Sordariomycetes; order Hypocreales; family Nectriaceae; genus Fusarium; species Fusarium sacchari. The sequence goes on from JADANP010000006.1 coordinate 2,033,283, forward strand.
TACTGCAGTATCAAACAATTAAACCTGGGGAATGCTCAAGGGGTCTATGTACCAGTATGTATGTATGGTCCGTAGAAGGCACAGACAGTCAAGGACTCCAGGACGTTACTAATGGATCACAGTGCATAGCAATCGACAGGGGTATCGGAGCAATCCTACAGTACGTAGTACATGAAAAGCATCAGGTATCACACACAATTAGAGGTTTATTGGATAGAATTATCGCTGTGTCATGCATCTCACCACCGAAAGATATATATGTACTGCTGGTCGTATAAATGATTATTGAAAACAGTCAATGCAAGCGCTGTTATCACAACTTGGGCATCCTCATTGAGGCTCGCTGATCACTCACTCTCACAGGATCCACATCATAAAAAAAAAGAAAAGCCCAATATTGATCTGCACTGCATCTTGAACCGTAGATGCGGGAGTGCAGCAGGGGACCCCGGGGTTCCGAATGTGCACGGAGACAAGGCTCTCAGCGGCACAGAGATATCAGTGATTGGTATTGTCATTGTCGTACTCCGTAGATATGTGTTCATAACAGTATTATACTGGTACAAAATGCTCGACAATGAAGTCGGGGGTAATGGGAGAGGACTGTCGTTCATCGAATAATTGGCCTGGAACCTAGGTCTTGATCTAGGAATCTTACTGAAGTCCGATGATTTGGAGCATGTAAATGCTTCCCTCTACAACGTCTAAATGTCTCTGATGTATGTATCATGACGACGAATGTATTTCAGATCAGCCATACCGTTGAAGCAGGGTCTCTCAGGCTGGAGCGCGGCCAACACATGAAGTCTTGGCAGGGGATAGAGATATGGGACATGGCTGTTGAGGCTTGTTCGTTAATGTCCAATTCTCTTGAAGACAGAGAAGATTGCAAGCATCCCTTGAAAAGATGAACTGTCTACTGAATTAATATTGGCGTTCCAAGACTGGAAGTTGCTGGACAACAAGCTCTTCGATGTGGCGCTAAAACCGGTTGCTTCCAGCTGCCAATCGCCCGTCTCAGTCCCCAGGCATGTTTTCTCGATCTCTTATGAGAACCATTCTTTATGGAGCATGAGGCAAAGCAGGGAGTATGTGAAAGTCCACCCCAAACAAAAAACGACCCGAAAAGAAAGCCAGCCCCTTATGGAAGAGACTATGAGTCGAATTCTGCATTCCGTAACTACCTATTGGGCGCAACCATCGTGCCCTAACATAGAGGGTAAGTTCTAGGCTCTGGCAATTGGAGTCTCGACTCGCAAATGACCATTCCCATGCCGGCTCGTCTCCGTGAACTTGTTGATTGGGTGTCTAACGCGGACCCATTTGCTGGTAGTCGCCGAATTGCGGGAGACAGGCGAGCTTCAGTTTCGCTTTGGCCGAAAAGGACTACTTCAGGGTCCAACTTGGACCACAAGACCATCACAGCCATTTTTCTTCTTGGTATGCCCGGGCTGAGATCTTTGAGGTCCGTGTGTACCTGGACGCCTGGTGAGGGCCTGCAGAAGTCGACTGACCGATGGTGAGGGCGGTTGGAAAGTGTTCACCTGCCACGTTGTATGCGTCCACTCACACTCCTAGTAGACACACTTCCCTCCTGCGTGACTCTCGACTCTCTAACTAATAAACGTTCTCGCCTTGGGAACTACCAGGATCACAGCACCTTAAAACACCCCCATTACCACAACCATCATCATCAATGTCAAGCAGCATCTGCCCTTCAATTTTGGGCCACCAGGTACGCCTTCCGGACGCCCTCCCCGTTGTGCGTTCGACGCCTTCAGGGGTTGCATGAGAAACAGAGTCCAGCTGGTCGGATCCCGCCACTGCCAAAGCCGGGATACCAGGCTGCCAGGGTTGCAGATGGCTTCTCCAAAAGACAGCCATGACAAGCTAAAGCAGAAGCCAAAAGCGGTCATCAGCCTGGCGCTTTAGAAAATCATTTTCGTTTGCTTGAGAAGTATAGGCTGTTGGCTGAAAGCCCAGGAGTTTGGCAGTCTAGCCATCCCCGGGTCTGGAAGACGAGGCTGGCGTTCATTCACAGACAAGAGAATGAGGTGGTAGTGTGCTGGAGTGTCCCAACAAATGATGACACAGGAGAGGGAACTGCGAGCTGTTGATGGGAGTAAACCCAAGAGCAGCTTAACAAGAGGACAAACATCAAAGTGAAAGTTGTGCTCCATCATCATAGGGAGGTATTTTGCGGGAGGGATTTGCGTGCCATCCACTCAAAGCAAGCATCAGCCGCTTTCCCACCCCCTGGTACCCGATCTCGCCCAAGCCACGCAGTAAAAAGTAGGGACGGGGATGAAGATCCCGTGTGCCAGAACACACAGTAGTAGACGATGATCAACGGAGCCAAACTTCTGACTAGACCACATGTCAAGAAGAGCTCGATCTATGGTTTTTGTCATTTGAACTGTCACGGATGAGGCTTGATGCATATAGACAGACTTCTGCACCGGCGAACTAGGTATCTATCTTGCTTCGACGAAGCTCAATCTCGTCGGCTACTTGCGACCGCAGCAAATCGCAAATTATGACCACAGCAGACTATCGATGAGCTGAACCGAAGGAAATGTGCTTTGTCGTGTAGTGCACTGCAGGATTTTCGTGGTGCATGGTTCCCGACTCTCCTCTTTCTCACTCCATCCTCAGGTTGGACGGAAAGCATTCGCATTTGCAGCTTGCAGTACCTGCGCAGGTACTTGAGTACTTGACAATGGCTGAGGGGAGCTATCCCATCCCACGCTTGTGTCGTTGCCTCTTGTCTCCCCCAGTTGAGCATAACTCGCACAATTGCTTCCTATGTAGGTTGATGTTTGTGCCTTTGAATGAATGTCTCGTCCTTGGTTGTACCCACACCTACAGAGTTTCCACCCATGCCATTCCAGGTCTCACCCCTGTTCTTCTTTCCGGCTCCAGCTCCGGCCTACTGGTGGTATTGGTGGTGGTGGTAGTGGTACCAGCAGGCAGGCCAGTCATCCATCCAGCTGCCAATGCCCAAGGTGGTGGGCATGGCATCCATCCATCCTCGTCTAGAGAGATGTGATGGAAACCACTAACTAATAGATGAGCGTAATGCCTGTATCCTTACGGCGGCCATGATAAAGCCCTCCCTCGTTGCTATCACGACCGACCCTGCTTTTTGAGTTGAATGCGTGTTTTCGTCTGTTTACGAACTTTAATTCTATATGCTCCCCTCATTTGCCCGCAGATGGCAGTGCAGCGGCCAAATCATGATTGCAAGCTGGGCTGTAGGTACCTATGGAGGTAGGTATGTACCTCACTTGGCCGTAGGTACATAGTAAGTACAAACGGGAGGTACTTCAGCTTCCCTCAGGTCGGTCTTGGACCAACACCTGGGCCCATGATTCTTTCAGCCCTCCCGCGCTAGTCGGTTTTAGTGCCAGTTGTCTGTCCTCAGAGATCCCGTCTCAGTGAGGGCCTAGCAGGGATAGATGCTTAGCACTAGACCCAGAAGGATGCCAAGGCGAGAAGCTACGGCCTGGGCAATTGAGGTCCCCTGCTAGCGCTCTAGTCTCGCTAGTCTCACTAGTCTCACTCTGTTTTAGCTAAGGCTAGGCTCGTTTTTGTTGGTCCTGGCTCAGAGCTGGCCCCTGCGCTCGTTCACTTTCATCTCGTTCCCCTGCTCCGCTCTCGCACCTCCGTGGCGTTAGTTAAATGCTTTCTTCTTGCATCGAGGCAGAAGCCCTGGCCAGATATGTATACATATTACACCAGAGAACGCCAAAGCGCCATCCTGGGTAAAGAAACCTTATTGAAAGTCTGTGGACTTTTCATTGACGACACCCCAAAAAACCCCCAGTCAACCCCATCATCCCGATCCGAATCTCGACAACATCGTGACTACATACAGTACTTTCAGCTAACCCAGAGGTATTCATCTACCTTGGTCCTCCTCCATTTTTCAGCTTGCCCTTCCCCCTCCTTCTCCTTCTTTCTTTTTTTCAATTCAAGCTTTCCAAGTGTGCTTCTACTCATCATCGTCTTCGGCCTTACACTGCCTACCACTGTCCTTTGCGATTTGTCAAATGTCGTTTAAAGTTCGTCTATGAGATCAAGATAACTTCATCCGGGCAATCAACTCCTTTGTATTCCACCAAGTTATACTATACGTCGCGTATCTACTTCACCCTGCGCTCGAAATCCTCACCACTCCCTCGCAACATCAGTGATACAGCAGTGGCGGAATAGTTACGACCCCTCTTTGCTGTGACGGGAGGTCTTTCCAAAAGTCATTCTGCCAACACGAACTCAGCCTCGATATTGGGCAAGAGTTGCTCAAGTTCTCTCCTGTATAAAAAAAGTAACTTTTTGAGAGTTCCTACATCGGCCCGCCATCAACTACACGCATCAACTTCCCAAGACCACTGTTACTTGTGGTGCACGGCGGCTATATAAAGCTTCGAGCTCCTCCGTGGCATTTTTTTTACCTCTGGCAACGCACAAATAAAGCAAAGCAAAGCGTTAAACTCTTGCAACCTCTCTAGATTATGTCAATGGAGGGAGCTAGTTTCTCTGCACGGCGTCCTGCCGCAGGCGCCCTGCCTGCCATGACACTGCCGCCACCGACACAAGATGTTCCAAGTATGGCCAAATATCCTTCATACCCTTCTTTCCCAGGTAACTCGTCAGAGTCCTTTCAGTGCTCCCGGGAGGGCGAGCCGCTTGGATATTCATATCCGACGTCTTACTCTCCTCTTCCTGGTCCCTTTCCAGATCGCCGTATTTCGTCTTCGCCCAGTATTCTGACCCCTTCGCCAGGAGCCAGTGACGGCCTGAGCCCCAGTCTTTCCAGCGTCAATACCGGGAGTTCACAGGGTTCTCAAGCACCAAGCAACATGTATCAATATGGACCAATGCCCGGGGTATGGCCTTCACCAGGCAATCCCTCGTATTCCGTCAGCTCTGCGACTCAGGCTCAGCCAGCCCTCGGCCAACAGCACTTTGCTGGACGAACGCACCAAATCTACAACCAAGGGTCCGGAATGCATCAATATAACCACCCTCGAAGTTCTCAGTCGCCGGCTACTGGTGGTGACGGACACCCAGCACCCCCTTTCGACCAAGTGCATCAACCCTTCCAGACTTCGATCTCGGGCGGGGGTGGCCAGACCACTCCACCAGGCCTCTCGACATCTCAACAGGCTCAGGGTGGAATTCTGACTTCCCAAGGCTCGGTAGCGACGCAACCTCCTACTCCTTCGAGTGTTTCGGCACACGTCGATTCATATACGCATACACACTCGAGGCCTCCCAGCACACCGAACTACTATACGTCATCTGCATCTCAGCAGTCTAGCTATCAACCATATAGCCACCAGCCTTCGCCGACCCAGCATACCTCTTCTAATGGCGGCCCTGTGCCTAGGGGCCTTGGGTCGATGTCAGGCCAGCCGCATGGTGTTGGCATGGCACCCCCTAATTCCTATCGACCATACACCACTTATCAACCCCTCCCTACCATGGGAGGATCAGTCTTGTCCAATATTCACCAGCCTGGAAGCCAAATGTCAATGACCCCAGGGATGCCCGTCAATGCATATGGACATACCATGATGTACGGAGGTCAAGGCCAACCCCCACCAACACAGTCAGAGCGGCCTTTCAAGTGTGACCAATGCGTCCAGTCGTTCAGTCGAAACCACGACCTCAAGAGGCACAAGAGGATCCATCTGGCGGTCAAACCTTTTCCTTGTACTTTTTGTAGTAAAAGCTTTTCGAGAAAGGATGCTCTGAAGGTAAGTGATTTGGCTGTGCTGCCACTTCGGGGCCTGGTTCGATCGTGACATTCATGGCACTTGCTAACTCGACTATAGAGACATCGGCTTGTCAAGGGTTGCGAAACTAAAAACAACGAGAATTCTGGTGATGGCAACGGAGCAGACCGCAGTGGAGAGGACAACGACAGCCCTGAAGTCAAGAGGGAACAGTAAACCCGTTTCGCAAGGAGTTGTTGTTTTAATGCGCGATACCCAGGTTTCAAGACGACGACAACTTGAGCAATTGGTTTCAAGAAATAACAGTCTGAACAAATTCCCATATAATACTTATCAATAATGTCTGCCCGGTTTGTCACAGGAAAATAGGCGCTACAGGGTCTGGAAAGATTGGAATATCGGCGTCAAGGCATACGGAATGGAGCTCAGGTGAAGGCAGATTCTATCAACGGGTCTTCATTGATGTGTTTATACGACAAAACATGGCATTAACAAGGCGGGCTTTGGGACGGGACTTTTACCAGGATAACGGAATTGGGCTTTCAAGAAGATGGGAAACGTGTATAGGTATAACGGTTGTGTCACGCATGTGTATATTTTACTAGCCAAATGGCGTTTTGCCCTCGACAGGGCGATCTCTTGATGGGATGCGACGATGCGTAGAACAACTGTTTGTGACCTAAGACGTACATCACGAAGAGCTTCTCCGAGACATTTAATGCGAACTATGGTGTCTTGAAATGATCTGGCAAAAAAGGCAAAGCACCGTGGTGGGTAACCTGACAAGCAGGGAGTGATAGATCAGTCCTGTGTATGAACAAGGGACTTGTTGATTTGCCAGTGTACGAGACTATCAATGTGAGCCCTCTCAACGATTGGCTGGCGGTCATTATCTGGTTTCAGTTATCGAAGCTATCGAATATGGGTTCCGGAGTAGGAATGGCCGGCACAAACACTAACAGGAGTAACGCTCGGCATGAAGAGTTTGGTCAGCCAGCCACAGTGAACTACCATTATGCCCGAGGACTAGCAGTACTGGAATCCATCCGGGAGGTCCTAGATTGAAGGAAACGGTTGAGCAGCCGGACTCGTGTCCAGGCCCAAGCATAGACGACCCAGCAGTGAATAAAAGGAGGCATGAGAGCGCCAGATGGGTCTAGATGCAATGACATGCAGATCTTGGGGATGCCAAATACAATTGAAACTCCAATTGAGTTCGCGGTCTGAAGTCTCATTGCTAGCGAGATCTATGGTGACGAAGGGGAGTGATCGAGACCACCGTCCCCGGCACAAAGTTCCAGAGCAATTGATTATCGTGGTTTGCACGATATAGAAGATCCCTATTGTTTTTATTCCCTTCACTTCCGCGGGGCTATACCCCATCCTCTGCATACAGCAAATGAAATAGAAGTGCAACCCATCTTCGGCCTTCATAATGGAACTATTCAAACTTCTGGCACAGATTTTGCGGTTGGTATTTGAAGTTCGTGAGTTCTGGTAGGGGTTGTCCCGTCCGGGAGGTGTGCTCAAATAATTATTCCTAATCAAGAAGCTGGACCAAACGCTTGAGGGTGAACGAGGGCAAGACAGAACCAGGTCTCTGGAGAGGTGTGTTGAGTCCTGAGAACGTTTTCTTGATAAAAACCTGGGTTGTTCTTTTCGTATGTCTCAGAAAGAAAGAATAGGGTCCTGTAGAATGATCGTGGTAAGCTTCTCCAGATGTCCGTGGCAGTGAAAGGTCAAACGTGATTCTGTCCAGCAAGTAAACTCCCGGAATCTAGACGAAGGCTCCCCCGAACACAAATATGCATGTGCTTTCTATACCAAAATGGGAGCTTCATTAACCGTGGTATGCTCTTGGAAACGTCTTGTAATGGAATTCTGCGCTGAAAAGGGGGTGATTCTGTCGAGGAATGAGACGCGGGATTGTAAGAGGAGAGCTTGTCCATGAATGGCTGCAACATGGGCAGGAGGGAAGAATAATCAAGCTTTCTGTCTAAGACCTTTTGCTTGATCTTTGATGATGTCTTGAAAATTTCGATAATCTGGGAATACCCTCATTTCCGATGGCTCTCGTCACCCCCATCGAGACACTAAATAACGCTTATCGAAGCCCACCCGGGAAATGAGCATCTAGCCTCACAGGGCCCCGAATGAAACCGCCGGACGAGGTTGAAATGTCAAGCATACTGCTGGTCGGGCCAGGCGCAAGGCGCTGGAGAGCGCTTGGCACCAAGGGGAGACTGGGTAAAGCTAACCTCTGGCCGCCGACTGTCGAAAAGAGGTTAACTCAAGCCATTATCGCCTTTTTCGACACCCCTTCCAGCACCTACCTACCTGGCTGCACTCGAGCATCTATCTATGTATGAGATAAACTCGCTACAGGAATCTATGCTGGGGCGTTTGAGTGTACGAGGAACTGCACAAGCTAGACAAGTGAAGAATATGCTGCTAATGGGGGCACACGAGACCTGCGCTAAAGTCTGGAACGGCGCGCAGTGAGCTAGCGAAGAAGGGCAAGTAGCGGAGAGGCAAATCCAGTCGATCTGGGAGGCGATGAATGAGGTGTATGGATGGGAACGGGAGTGAAAGTGAAGTGTATCCGTATATGGATGGATGGGTGGCTTTTCCCGTTGACCTTTACCTAGTTTGACCGAAACATTGTGCTCAAGCTTGTACATAAGCCAGGGCGTGGTCCAACCACTACAGTCGAAAATGGTGTGATGTGGTTCTAGACAGCCAGCCACGGATCTGACATGGCGTCGAGGCTGAAGGCCCGAGTACGGTCAGGTATGTATGTATGTATGTATGTATGTATGTATGTGCATGCAGGGTTCGCGCCGGACATGAGCGCAAAACAAAAACAACAGACGAGAGTTAGCTTGAAACAAACTTGGCCAAACTATCGCCATTCATGCGATTGTTTCATAGCACAGACCCAAGATCTAGCAGTTTCGTTCGTGGAGCTGGGCCAAAGGGGGGATTGCACGACGGCCAACTACCTCTGGCCGAGACCCAGCGGTAGCCTGTACCTCATTATCAGACAGCGACGCTCTCGTGTCCGTGAGAGATAAATGTTGGCAAAAGAGTGGACGACGTTATGCACGGAGCTACCTATCCTTGCTGGCCGGCCGGCTACAGCAGCTCAGCTCATACATTTGAAAGGTACTGTACCTCGCCTGTTCTGGTGACGGTGGCGATCACCTGGATATTTCTATCGGCCCCTCTCCCCCATCTCTCTTCCTTTGGTTCATGTCCAGTAATATTTCGTGTCCTCTTCACAACAAGACTTGTTTTCCCCGAAATGTCTGCGACGAGTGACTCCCTATAGGTGCTGATCAGTTGGGCCGCGGAAGTTTGCGCATACGAGACCGTGTTTGCATCTCAGCCATGCTAAAGAAGAATTCGTGTCCTCTCAACAAGTTTTCACCTTGTTTTTTCTCGTATCGACTCTGCATACTGCTATTGTGTATCCTCAACCTGTCCTTGACAAGCTTCCATCGTAGCGTTCTGTATGTTGATGGTCTGCAAAGATCAACAAATGCCCTCGCCAGTGTCGTAATATCAATAGTGCGGCACACCTGACTTTACTCGCATTATTCCGATTGGACCATTGACCGGTTGTTTGTTCTCCCCACGCTGATGTGATTGTGTATCTTCACTTACGGCCAAGACAATCATTCACCCATGGCCCCGCTGGCTGTGCTGGAACGAGTAGATGACAATGCAGCTATAACAGCTTATCTGATTAAGAAACTTAACTATAATGTTGAACTTGCCATGTTAGTGCAATTCACGGAATAGAAACTCCACGAACTCACCTCTTCCTTCAACCCTGTTTGTAACAATGCCGATGAAGGAGCTCACTCAAACACCGGCAAAAGGTGCCCTTATGCTGTGATAACCTGCGTGTGTATCAATAAGAGGAGCTTCTTCAAGAAGAGAGTTGTGAGTTCTGCCTCGACTCGAAGTGCATCCTGAAAACAGCTCACGGCCCAGACCGAGCTCTCCCGTCTGCAGCCTCCCGGAGTGATACTACATCAGCTCAGACCTCGGGATATATGATGAGTTCCATGCACTCTCCCGTCTTGAAACTACCCAGGTGGTGTGATCGGCAGGAAGTAAATCTTCCGCTTAGTGCCGCGGGAACTGGCAATGATGGCGGATAGTTGTGTAACCTGAGAGCCAAGTTCACGGGAGGAGACATTAAGGGGGTGTGGCCAAGTCCGGTAGCTTTTACTTGAATTAGAGACACTACAAGGATCCCTCCAGGCATTATATGCTTTGTGCTTGTTTCTTCGGTGTTATCTCATGTATATACCAACAACTTCACCACCAGTGCAACCATCACTGGCCGAGCATCGCTTCATGAAATGGAGGATGCTTCAAGAAGGAGAGGAAAAGAAGATTGAATCTACGAAACAGCTTCAAAAGCATGTCTCACTCTTAATTTCTATTTGTGTACTTTTGTTCATAGGTATCACAATCTGCTGCTGGAGTCCACAGGAAACGCACAAATTAGTTGCTGGAGCTTTCAACGACCCCATTCCTGGACCATAAGCTCCCATTGCTCCAAGAAACTATCTAGTCATGTGTAAATAAAGCTTGATAGTTGTTTCACCCTATAATATAGGCTCTGCTGTAAGCATGCTTTGCTCTCATGCAACGCTCCTTCAAGTTAGAGATACATAAGCCAGGAAGGCATTATCTGGACACGCAGTCTTCTAATCTTAATATATATGGCATAATTAGTTGAGGCATTTCTAAGAGTTTGGATAAGAAACACGGGTAGTTAGATAGCTACGGCGCGGTTGTACAGAAATGGGAGAACACCATCTCATTAAGAGTTATTAACAAGCAGGTCTGATGCCTTTCCCACAGCTCGGTACAATGACCATGTTTGGGGGTTTGCTTCTTCTTTTCGATACAATTGGAAGTTAATTGGGTACTAGAATAATATATGCATCTTGCTTAAGCTTAGAGTCATGTTTGCAATGACTTGTCATGAGACGCACGAGGGAAGGGACGCAGTGACACTCAGCGATATATCAACCTGTATGGCTCCAACCTTCAAACAAATACATTCGTAGATGAAAAAAGGTCCACAAAGGCCCGTGACTTGCTTTAGAGCATACCACGCCGTGGCAAGAACATTATTAACCATGGCTAGAGTTGTGGAATCTGAAAACGTGCGGTATACGGGTGAAGGCTTCTCAACATCTTTGAACAAGATCAACCCTCTTTCAACGATGTAGAATGACCCGGGTAGCTGTTAAAACCCCTTTGAGGACATTTAGTTCTTTTGTGTTAGATGTTTGTGCTGTGAAGTGGGTGAGTAAGCTTGGTTGGAGGGAAGGCTGGGCTGCAAGGACGTCATCCATGATAAGATTCACAATGAGACTTGATGTAAGCGATTTACTGGCCACGAATTTGAAATCATCAAAGAAAGACCTCTTTTTGTTGTAGATATGCCAGTCATTGGCTATATAAGTAACAAATGATATCATGACCCATAACCGCAACATACTGGAAAATGCCAGAATTATGCATACACCCATTAAACGCTCGATAAAACCATTATGCCTATTTTGATCCTCCACTTTTTGAATACAGGTTTATTTACAGTTTAGAAGCAGGGCTGGGAGGACCAGCCTGAGTGATTTCATTGTAAAGAAGACTACGCAGTAGTTAGTACTCTGGGCCCAGATAGACAGCGGGGGTTTGGATGAACTTACGTTGTGAGGAAGTCGGCATAATCCTCGCCAGTGACCTGGCTAGAGAAGTATTGAGCAGCAAGGTGGTATTTGTTACCCTTGGGGGCAGACGCAGCAAGCTGATCAGCAACCTCCTTGAGCAGCTTCAAAGCATATGACTTATCAACACGCTTGCCCTCAGCAGTGTTAACGCCATGTTTGACCCATTGCCAAAGTTGGCTTCGAGAGACTTCGGCGGTGGCAGCATCCTCCATGAGGTAGTTGATAGGGACACAACCCACTCCGCGAATCCATGCCTCCATATAGCCAAGACCAATGTTGAGGTTCTTCTTGATTCCCTCTTCCGTGATGGTACCAGGGACGTTCATGTTGAGCAGATCGTTCTGGCCAATGGTAACATCCTCTCTTCTCACAAACAGCTGGTTGGGTGTCGGCATATGCTTGTCAAAGATCTCGGTAGCGATGCTTGCAAGAGCAGGGTGGGCAACCCAAGTGCCGTCGTGTCCAGCACGGACCTCACGGAGCTTGTCGGCACGGACACCCTCCATAGCCTTGTCGTTGGCAGCAGTATCATTCTTGATAGGGATCTGTGCAGCCATACCGCCCATAGCGTGAACACCGCGCTTATGGCATGTCTGGATCAGAAGTTTCACATATGATTCCATGAAGGGAACAGTCATGGTGACCGCGGAACGGTCTGGCAGGACAAAGTTGGGGTTGTTGCGGAACTTCTTGATGACGCTGAAGATGTAGTCCCATCGACCGCAGTTGAGACCAGAGCTATGGTCACGAAGCTCGTAAATGATCTCGTCCATCTCGAAAGCGGCAAGAATGGTCTCAATCAGAACAGTACCTCGGATGGTGCCTCTGGGCATGCCGATGTAGTCTTGAGCAAGGTTGAAGGCGTCGTTCCAAAGGCGAGCCTCAAGATGGCTCTCCATCTTGGGGAGGTAAAAGTAGGGACCAAAGCCCTGACGTTGGGTCTCAAAGGCATTGTGGAAGAAGTAAAGACCAAAGTCGAAGAGGGAGCCAGAGATAGGCTCGCCATCAACTGTGACATGCTTTTCCTCGAGGTGCCAGCCACGAGGACGGACAATGAGAGTAGGGAGCTTGCGGTCGGTGCGAAGCTTGTATTCCTTTTGTCCCTGCTTGAAGTCGACCTGGCGACGGTTGGCGTCGTACAGGTTGACCTGTCCATTGATCATATTGTCCCAAGTTGGGGCACTTGAGTCCTCAAAGTCAGCCATGTAAGTGTAGACATTGGCGTTTAGTGCGTTGACAACCATCTTCCGGTCTGTGGGGCCGGTGATCTCAACACGACGGTCCACCAGGCCCGGGGCGGGAGGGGCACCCTTCCATGTAGGGTTCTCGCGAATGTGCTTAGTCTCGGGAAGAAAGTCAGGGAGAACTCCCCGATCGAGCTCGGCCTGGCGAGCCTTGCGTCGCTCAAGGAGATTCTTGCGTCGCTCATTGAAGGAACGGTGCAGCAGTGCAAGAAAGGCGAGAGCCTCGGGTGTGAGGATCTTGCGGTGGATGTCGTCAACCTTGCCAGAAATGGAGACACCCTGAAGGACAGAATCGACGGAAGCCATGTTGATCGCAAATGAAGAACAATTCTTGTTTTGACTGATGGAGGGTGAAGAGAGGTGAGGTGAGGAGAAAGGACAATGGGTATTATGTACTGCTGGCCAGCACTTTCACGTGTCGACGATGTCTCTGGTGATGGTGCTTGTAAGTAGCTCTGATACTAGTGCAGGGTTCGGGGAAACGCTCGATCTCGATCAAGGTGAGAGTGAATTTATTGGGAAAGCTAGTATCGAAGAGCAGAAGGATTGGGACAAGGCAGATAATTATATAGATGTTAACACTGAAGCATCTGGTGCTCCGCACATCAAATTCCTGAAGGCGCAACATGCCTCGGACGAGGGCCGAGGGGCGCCTCCGCGTCAGTGACGGCACCGGGCCTGGGGAAGATCAAGATATCCCTGCAAATGAATGTCAGATGCAACACCGCACTGTCCTCTACCTTACTGGTAGTACCTTAAGTACTACGTGCGCCGAGACCAGCCCGTACATTGAAGTCCGACGGTTGTTTTCTCATCATCAATTCAATCAAGTAACTTTTGTCAAGTTGGCTTTCTTTAGCAAGGCGCTGGAAGGACGGATCTTCTGTGACGCGGGCAGGTGATTTCACAAGCTCACCGCGACAGTAAGCTTGTCAATACTGGGATTTTGGGATTTCAATCACCGTGCTTTTCCATTCGATGATCGAACAGCGGCCATCGTCCGTGTTGAGCTCGGTAGCCATCGGCCTGGCTCGGGTGGATGGAGTGAAGGTTCACAGGTTAAAGACAGTAAGTATCAAAGCAGGCAAGATCTGACACTAATGTCAAGGTGAATGAATGAATAGCGCATGTGGAGACGGAAATGGTTGCTAACTGCCGTGACGGCCCGGGGAACTCAGCCGAAAGGGTACTTGGGCAGCGAAAATATGTACTTCCAAGTGGACAAACCGCCACCAAATTTGCTAGGGATCGTGGGCGGCAACTTGTATGCCTTTGGCGGAAGCCTTGTACATATGAGATATCAGGGACGTACCTACCTTCCCTCCATCGCGACTTGCCATTCCATGAGAGCTACCTTACCTACTTCATCTCAGAATTATTGGACCTACCTAGGTAGGTACCTTATTCAATAAGGTAAGGTAGCTCTGTCAACCACCACCTCCACTTGTTTATTGCTCGGTCTTCGACCGAGAACCTACATTCGCTTGCCATCGTTCTAAGCCTCTCGATGCATATCAAGCCATTCTTATTGAACCTCGGTTGCAATGACTGCTACACTCTTGAAACTGTTGACTTACTGCCTATTATTGATCAACTGTACCTAGTGTACCTACCTGCATGGGGTACCGTAATCAATGGCACCGTGGTTCGGTCTTGACCCCCGAGACGGCCCCCGGGTTTTTACTACCAGGCCACCAGCAAGGGAACAGAATTTCAATGACTTGTCACCTCTTACTTTTAGTAAGCTTGAGAAGATATAATGTGGTCTCGGTGAAGAAGCTTATCTTGCTATTGAGATCATGGATCCGATCCCCCGACCGAGCAGCCGAGGCAGGTGGGGATCCATCCATATCTCGGGACACTTACCGAACTTCTCCACATCGATTCGGACTTGACTTCCGACAACCAAAGTCGATGATATGGTAGCTAGATACCATTTTGCCCACGGGCTGCTCAATAGTGTTATGGGAACAGTTTGAGGGTACTCTCTACTCACCACCTCACTTGCTTGAGCAAGGTAAGCTCTATGAAAAAGAAGATCTATCAGGTGTTTCGAAGTAACATAAGCTTCTTTGCTGATGCTCTCGACTACCATATTGATAAATAGACTGATGAGACATAGCAGCACTCTCTCCAGTTGAATACAGAATCAAAATCGAGCTATATGTGCTGGCGAATTATTCGCGGGCTTTCAGATCATGTATCTATACCGGTATATCCAGAAATTCATGAAAGGCGGGCTAGCTTGAAAGAGAGCTGATGGTGGTTAAACACCCCCTTGATTTGTGGAGGAGATTGATTTTTTCTCCTGAACAATCCATTACTTGATTGATGAGAATATACAGATACTTTGGCCTTCATATCTGAATCACTATGACGGGTCCAGATGAGTAATGGCATGCTTTATCAAACTGGCTCTACCTACTGAAACTACAACCCATCAGGACTCAGTATGAAACATGACTATAACATCTCCCAGTACCGACTATGATTTCGTCGTAAACATAAGAAGACCTCGTCTCAGCAAGGGGTCCCTGAGTTTTGGCCGTTGGTCTACCAAGATAGTGGTGAGATAAAGGTTTGCTCGAAACTATGGAGCACTATAGGACACAACCCATAGGCAAAGTCGAAGCATATACCCAACTACGAATTCATATCATCTCAACCTAACCACAGGGACTCTGATGGTCAATGCCCGATTACCTCCCGCAGACCTTCTCTATTTAACAGAAAAGCTGCAGGAAATGCATTACTGTATATACCACAGAATCTAAACAGTGCTGAGAAGAAGCAGTCTTAACAACTTCTGTAACCCAAGCTCTGTTGATTAAACATGGATTCTAAGCCTACAGTTCACGACGATTACACAAAGAGAAAGTTTTGGGCATGGACCAGGCAAGACCACCATGAGTTTTAGCTCTCAGGCAGCTCTTTGCTGAAATCAGCTCCAAGTAAGACACAAAATCATGCTTCATCCATTTAATCAAAACGTGGACTCACCTTCAGGACGCAAGCCGCGTGTTCAGCTTGCCCTTATAGTTTTGTTTGTAAATGACCAGGTTCTCAAGAGAAAATTCGCGATATAGGATGATAAAGGGACTATCTAGTTAAGGTGGCTATCCCAAGCCTACAACTATTCCCTCCTGTACTCCGCATATTCGCCCGTCAATGTTTTAAGAAGAGAAGAAATCATGCCTTTAACCTTGACCCAAAAGCACAACAAAACGGAAAGCAATGGCTCATACATCCAACTCCATACAACCAATACCATGCACATAACTCTTCGCACAGCCCCGTGATCCAACCCGCAAGGCTGTGTCAATGGCCAGCTTGCATCATATTTCGACAAGTATATATCGAAGGAGCCAGCATGGAGCTGATTGAAACACCGGTATTACGAGTTGAGTGTCTTGATCATCATCTTGCGCTTGTTCCTGTCGGCTACCACCAAAGCTCTTGCGTCGAAGATCATGTTCATTGTGTCGACTACTCTGTGGAAGCTGCTGGCTGCTCCTCGCTCCTGCGTGAACCGAATGATGCTGAGTGGCTGTTTCTTACCATGCTCAATCACTGTGACGACCTCTGCGGCAAAGGACACTTCTTTCAGATTCAAAACTAAGGACTCTGTCAGCTCTGGTGTCGCAATCATGTCAGGCATACCACTCACAGTTCTTAGCTGCAATCCGTGCAAAGACAATGTTCCTTTGTTTGTCCACTTGAATGTCTCGGATGCCGTACTTGCGCCATTCTCGTAGGAGGATGGTAACCTCCTGACGTGCTCGTCTCCTCGAAATCGTCATGCAAATGTGGTCGGTTGCTGGTTTGACTCTGAATAGGCGTGCAAGCCAGTTTTGTTTCACTTCAATGTTGCGCACCGGGCCGGAGCCAGACTCGTGCCATTTGGTCTGAGATACCTTGGCGGAAACATGTGTCTTACCCATGGTATTGATCTCCAGTGAAGGTCGCTCTTCTTTCTGCTCAGGTTCTATTTTCAATATTAGATCACCACGTACGACTCTGTTTGCGAATTGACAAAATAACTCACTGGCGATTGACATGACAGAGTCTCTTTGTTTGTTACTCTTCCAAAAAGAAAAGTGGAAAGTCTTCTTCTTCGTCGGAGCCTCTGTTGACGTTGAATCGCTTCGCTTCCCATCACTAGAAGTCAAGTACGAAGTGCAATCTTGCCACTCAACGGACTCCCGGCTGGGCTCTGACTCGACTTTTGAGGATCGTTTGAACCAAGACATTTTTTTCTTCTTTGTCGCTGCCTGAGCATCATGGGAAGGGGGCTCCAGCGAAAGTGTGGTGGCCGTGGTGCCACCATCCACACTGCGTTGCGACGCCGAGTCCAATTCTCGAAGTTGTGCAGCAGGGGCCGAGTTCCGTTGTTCGGGTTCAGGGACCTTCTTCCGTACGTTGAGTGGCTCGGGAACCTTCACGGGGCTCTCGTCACCTGGAGAATGGACCACACGAATGCTGTTTTCGACTTGACTTAAGTATTCAATGCCACGGATTCTATCACTCCCTTTCTTTGTTGGCGTATGTGGAGGCGCTGACACGATACGAGCCTTGTCGCTGGCAGCTGCTCCAGCTTCATTAATGGATGGCAGCGCAGCACTTCTTTTGTGCTTTTGAGTATAAGTCGGAGCCGAGACAACCCGGCGCTCAGTGTGTCTCGTAAGCAGAACTGGCTGGGCTACCTCGACCTGCTCTGAGCTCAGCTCTTCCGAATAAGATTCCCCAGTCACTGGTCTGGAACCAGTGGGTGTCGGCGCCAACGAATGACCGTTGTAGCTTGGCGTCGGGGTCGGCAGAGGTGGAAGGGGCCGGTTGCTAAAAGACTTCTTCGAAAGTTCGAGAACATCTGGGGCCGAATCCTCGGGTGCGTCGATGGTGAAGGAGAACGGTGTAGATTCGTACTGGGTGCGGTCTGGTTCAGTCAGCGAGCCAGCGATGGAGTCCTCTTCTATCAACGAGCTTTTGAACGCTTCGTCACAGTCCCTGGCAATATTGCTGCTAAAGTGGCGCAATTCCTCCTTGAAGATTTCGGAGGCGTATCGGGACCCAAGCGCTATTCGTAACGCTTGCCCTGAGGAGCGTTTTTGAGGGTCATGTCCATCTGCCAATTTTGGAAGCACGCCACTAGGTAGGCTTGGGAGTTCTGGCGTGTTAGATCGAACCATTTCGATCTGATATGTTGAGCCTTGCTCCGTAACATAAGGAGGCATTGAACCACTCCTATTGCGATTGGAGGACGACGTCGATCTCTTCCGAACATGGGTGAAGTCAACTCCGCGCCTGTGTCGCAAACTCCGCGCATGAGGTGTACCTTGCCGACTGCTGTGCATCGAAGAGAACGACCCTCGAGACGATTGAAGGCGCCCTGTGGTAGAATTGCGGGTTGAGGTCCCGCATCCGCGTCGTGCGCCTGAGCCGCTTCGAAGCCTTTTGGGCTGCCCAGTATAGGAACCATTCTCTGCGTAAGAGTAACGGTGGACACTGACCAGCGACTGTCCTTTTTGGAAGTCACGAGAGTGTATCGCACGTTCTGTTTGGAATGGTTCCTGGTTTATTGCCAGCTCTGGTTCAGTGGCATTCGAAATCACAGTGAACCGTGATATGGAACGCCCGTGACCGTTGCCGCTCGGCTGTGCAAATTCGCATGTCGATACCCGTTTCTTCCATGTGCCGGGCTTCATATGGTGGTAATCACTTGTAGAGTGGGCAAGCTCAGGTTTAAAGTCTTCCAGTTGTTGCTCGCGGTAGTGGTGTAACAACCAATAGAAAGCCTTTTGATCATTGGGTCTGCAAACGTCAATAGCTGCAACTCCAAGCGCCAGAAGAGGAGCAAAATACTTACTCGTCACATGTAAGCTTGAGTTTTAAATCACTTTCACTAAACATGTGCCACATAGATCGCAGTTGTCGGACCAATTGCGGATCAACATCCTTTGTAGGTACTGGGGTATACTGAAAACCTTTGCGTATATCAGGCGGCTGGCTGTTAATGTCACAAAGGTTATCCAGATATGCATACTTCCGAATCAGAGGATGACGCCATATGTCCTTGAGGGTGATGCGTCTATCGGGATTGACCTGTAACATTCGCCTGATCAGGTCCTCAGCTTCTGGGCTGAGGAAACTTGGCATCTCGTACTGTCCCTTCTTCGTTCGAGCCATCATCACACGAAGATCAGGGTCATCGAATGGAAGAGTGGCTGAAAGCATTGCGAATAGGATAACACCCATGCTCCAAATGTCTGCTCTGTCACCCCTATATTGCCTGTTCTTGAGGAGTTCAGGTGCCGCATAGTGAGGACTGCCACAAGCTGTAGCAAGTTGGTGTGTGTCTGTTTGATGGAGAGCAGCCATGCCAAAGTCAGCAATTTTGATCTGGAGATCGGCACTGATTAAGATGTTCTCAGGCTTCAGGTCTCGATGGCATATGTTGAAGGAATGGCAGTAGGAGATGGCACTGATGATCTGTCGGAAGAAGAAGATAGAAACTTCCTCACTCAGGCGGCCCTTCATGTTGATAAAGGTGAACAAGTCACCTTGGTCGATATACTCAAGTATCAAGTAGCTAAATTGTCAGTATCCTCTTGCAAGGTTCCCTGCGTGGAGCACTTACACCTCTGACCGATTCTCCCAGATATCGTATAACTTCATAATATTCGGGTGTTCGATGAGCTTCAAGATTGCCACTTCTCGCTCAATAGCCATGGGAACACGCATCTCGCCATCAATCTGTTCTGGGAGATTATTGTCCCACTTGCTAAGGGCTGCCAAACTACTATCTTGGACAAGATACGCCATCCGTCTGTTGACAATCTTGACGGCAGCCAGCTGATTTGTACCTGTGTGGCGACATAGTCTTACGCGCGCAGATGAGCCTTTGCCAAGGGTCCTGCCTAACTGCCACGGCCCTATATGTGTCTTGTAGTTCTTCTTGCTGCGGCCACTTCCTGAAGAATCGTAAGATGCCGCCGAATGTCGACGTTCATCGTCCATATCACTGGGGGGCTTTAAAGTGGCTTGCTCTTGAGGTGTTGAAACTGTAGGCTGCTGTTGAGTAGGAGGCCGGCCAGAAAAGTATGCAGTCGGATGCCCATGGTTTGTGCGTACGGTGTTGTTGACAACCGATGAGTTAGGGCGGTCATAACGCGGCTTGTGGCGCTGACCTTCTTGAGTAGGATAATTTGAGTTGATTCGATTCGATGCTTCGGATAGCGGTGAGCGAATGGTTGACACCATAGTATCGGCCATTGTAAATGCGTTAAGTGTGGTGAATCAGCACATAATATTGCAGTCACAAATTCGCACGCCTTGCCCAAATGCTGGAAAAGTTGAAGAAAGGGTTGCTCGTGGATGTCACGATAATTATGATGAACTTGGCCTACGTGACCTGAGTAGGTTGGTATTGACAAACAAAGCACAAGGTGTTGCGATAGTCGGAGGAGCAGGAGAGGAGTCGTAAAGTAGAGGGGGAGAAACGAAGGCGTTGAGTGAGCGAGAATGATTGAGGTTGGCTAAGGATCAGGGATCCAGGAGCCATAGGAAAGAAAGAAAGAAAGAAATGAACGACACAAGAGACAAGAGACAAGAAACAAAGTCAGTTCGGAGCGACGGGAGGGGAATTTCTGAGAATGGAATGCAATGTTTACACCGGCAGATATGTTTGGCAAGGCTGGTGTGGACGATATCAAGGGAGAAAAGGCTGGAATATGATAGTTGCGACTGGTTGGCATTCGACTGGCATCTGCCACCTGCATACACCTGCCAATATGCCAGTATCGCACCACGCACGGTCAGGTATGATATGGTGGGGAATTCTGGTCAACAACAGCTGGCACAAGCTGAAAATTGAGGGTCTTCTCTTGCATCCAGGCATCGCGATGCATTCCAGTTCTTCATGCAGTTCGAGTTCATGACCAATGATAAGACCTTTCGAATAACACCACAGTCCTTCTTACGCAGGGAGGGGTTAAAAAGCACAATGAACAATCCAAGTCAAAATGTCGCATCAGCAGTCAGCTCCATGTGAGAAATTCCTCATTCAATAAGACGGCAGGCAGACATCTTTGTTTGAGGAGATCGGAGATCGAAAATAATGGTAACTATACCACATCGCAAAGGAACACTGATCATCCAGTGCAGAGAGAGAGAGAGAGAGAGAGAGAGAGAGAGCTCGTACTAGACTAGGTACGCTCAATAGTCCATATAGAAGAATGCCAGTCACTAAGCTACCGTTCTGTGCTCGAGACTTCTCGAGTCAGAGGTCAATAGCGACATCAGGGTCAAATTATCACTGAAGCTGGTGTTGGTGAGAAGGAAAACAGGTGCTGTGCCAACTTGGGTTCCGTTGTGTTGTCTTTGATCTGTAGGGGAAAAGAAGGTAGTATTCCGCTTTCACAAGCATGATCAAGCAAGCTGGTGGTACTTTGGAGATGAAGTGATGAAGTCACCCTGGTAGTAACTGGAATCCAAAGGGATGAAGTTGTCTGACCCTCCTTTCAAGGGGTTTCTTGGCAGAGGATGACTAAGCTACAACAGACTTGAGGTACTGGTAGCACACAGCAGTACCTACCTACCTAAACGCTCTAATAGCCTACTAAAAAAATAATGTGGGTTGTTTAACGATGGGTCAGCTCATCGTGTGGCTAACGAGACACTCTTTCGAACTCAGTTCACTATTGAAAATGTCCTCCAGTTCTAACCAGCACTTGACAACAAGGTAAAGAGCATTGTATGAAACCAATGCACGAGCTTTAGAGTAACATTTATATCCATAACGAAAGTGACCAATCGTATAAAGAACGTAATAATCACTCTCAGCTCAACAATTTTGTACTTAGGCAGGCGGTTAAGTCAAAGGGTTTCCTGTAGGCCGGTCTTTGCACAATCTTACCCCACCACTTTAAATTGACGCCACATTCACTGACGCGCACTGACGCGATTCAGCGCGTGCCGCATCCACTATACATCGACATCACCTTCTTTGTCGTGCATGCGCATTCTGAGAACCAATAACCCAAGAAATCAACGCCAGTCTCTTGATTACTATATTACCTCCTAGGCCAGTATAGGTGGCGTGCCTCGTCCGATAGACGAGATGGCCCCGGCATCATCACGTCGCCGCCGCCGATCCGATACAGACAATACCGACGAAGACCACGACGAAACCCATCACGGACACCGCTCGTATGCCGACGATATTGGCTCTTCTAAGCGCCCTAGACTTGACGAAGATGGTGATCGCGACGTAACCCCCGAACAACACCATCACGGGAAAGTGAACGGTGCACCGAACGGAAATGATATGGATGATGGCTTTCAACCAGGTGCCATCGTTAGAGTCAGCGTGCAAAACTTTGTCACATACGAAAAGGCAGAATTTCTGCCTGGGCCTCACCTCAACATGGTGGTTGGACCAAATGGCACTGGAAAGAGCTCTTTGGTCTGCGCTATCTGTCTGGGCCTAGGCTACAGCCCGAAACACCTTGGTCGTGCTGGCTCAGTCAAGGAGTTTGTTAAACACGGAAAAGATACGGCCACAATCGAAATCGAACTCTACAGGCGACCGAATCATCGCAAGAACTACGTCGTCAAGGTTCAGATTCGTCGAGAACAGAACAATCAGAAATGGTGGCTCAATGGTAAAGAAACCAGCCACAAAGAAGTGCAACGGTTGATACGCAAGTTGAAGATTCAGGTTGACAACCTGTGCCAATTCCTTCCGCAGGACAGGGTTGTCGAGTTCGCTGCTTGCACACCCGTGGATCTTCTGCGGGAAACTCTTCGCGCAGCCGCCCCTGAAGAAATGCTAATCTGGCAGAAGCAACTTCAAGGATTGGACAAAGATAAGAAAGAATTAGAACAGGCTACACATGTCGACGCAGAAACTCTGAAAAACTTGGAGAACCGACAACAAGGTCTTCAAACGGACGTGGATAGGATCCTGGAACGGGAAGAAATCATAAAGAAGGTGAAAGATCTCAAGTCAGCCTTGGTTTTTGCCAAGTACTCGGAGGCTCGTACAAGACACAAAGATGCCAAGGAGCGGAAGAAGCTCGCAGAGAGGTCTCTAAGGCGCCTCGAACACGACGCCGGCCCCTCATTACAGGCCGTGAACGAGAAGCAGCTCTATGCCCAGCAGATTGATGAAGCGACGTTGGCAAGAAAAACATCATTGAAGAACGCAGAAGACGCTGCGAAGAAACTGGCGCGTGAGGCAAGCACTGCTTCCGACAAGCTCAAAGAGTTCGAGAATAGTCTCGATACGGAACGCAAAGGGTTTGACGCCAAGCGAAAGGAATTGGCGCAGTCCAAGTCAAGAATAACCGCTCTCCAAGCCGATATTAGAAACCAGCCAGAAGAGTTCAATCCTTCCGACTTTAATCAAAAAATTGTTAGAGATCTACCCGCGCGATTGTCGATATTTGCTAACTACTTGTCTGCAGCGAGGAGAAGAACACAACCTAAGAGAATTAGAAGGAGAGATACGCGAAGTGTCTAGCCAACGCGAGGAAGTAAAGAACAAGGGCAAAACGCTCAACAATGAGATCCGACAAGTGGAGAGTAATATCAAGTCATTGGAAACCCAGCAAGGTCAACAGCTCAACTTCATGCGTAAGAACTTCCCCGAGCTAGCAACGGCGTGGGCATGGATCCAAGAGCATCAAGGAGACTTTGAAAAGGAGGTTTTCGGCCCACCCATGATCAGTTGTTCCATCAAGGACGAACGATATTCGGATCAGGTGCAATCCCTTCTTCAAGGAGATGACTTTACGTGCTTTACAGCACAAACGAAAAATGATTACAAAAGGCTATCAGACGAGCTCTACCGTATTCAAAGCTTGTCTGTCGTTATTCGATCTTGTGCTCAGCCTCTCAATGCCTTCTCAAGACCCGTCAGTATAGATGAAGCAAGCGATCTGGGTCTTGACGGTTTTGCCATCGACTTTCTTGAGGGGCCCGAACCCGTTCTAGCAATGCTCTGTGCTGAAAAGAGGCTTCACCAGTCAGGAGTCTCGCTCCGGGATCACAATGATGCTCAATACGATCGTCTGGTCAGAAGCGGCAGAGTTAACTCCTGGGCAGCCGGCAACCAGTCTTTCATCGTCAGGAGACGCAAAGAATATGGACCCCAGGCCATGACCGCCGTCACCAAGAACATTCCACCCGGGAGATTCTGGACCTCACAGCCCATCGACGCCCAAGAGAAGCAAGAAATGAACAAGCGATTGGCTGAGTTGAATGGTGAAAGAGACATTTTGAAACAGCAATACCATGAGTTGCATGAGAAAATTCAAGCCATCGAGGACCGACGGACCAGCATTCATGATAATATTGTAAGTAAAGGCTATAGGTTGATTTCATCCACTTTATGCTAATGGGATCCAGACTCGACTCAAGTCAGAAAAGAATGCCCTGCAAAAAGAATACCAAAAATGGCAGTCTCTGCCTGAGAAGATCGGTGAGAACCACTGAATGATGCTATGCTGCAAATTTGCTGATACGTTAGACTAGAATCCGAGGAGCGCTCCAAGAGAGCTCATGAACAATCCATGCAAGATGCACGCAAACGAATGGTCGACATTCGTTACGACTGGGACGAAGCCGTGCTTCGTCGGGCTGAGGTTGTTCTTCGCCACAAGGAAGCCATTGAAAACATACGAAGGGCACATCAGGCACTCCTCGAAGCCGAGATCCGCGGCATTGAAGCCTACTCTGATGTCGAAGGTCTTAAAGGACGAAATGCACATATCATGCAGCGTCTTGATGCTGAAAAGGAGATATTGCAACAGGCCACTGATGATGCCAGTCGAGCGCGCGACGAGGGCAACCGTCTCTCCGACGAGGTCCAGCAAGTTCTTGAACATGAGCCAGAGAAGCGCGAGCTATTTGCACAACTCTGCGAAAATAAGTCTTCCCAAGACATTCAAGACGAAATTGGAGGAGAAGAGGCGAAACTTGATATAATACATGTCGCCAATCCTAATATATTACGGGAGTTCGAAAAACGCGCCGAGGAAATCGGTCGTTTAACACGAAAGATAGCTGGGTCCAACGAGCAGCTGCAGGGGCTGAGCCAAGAAATCGACGAATTGAAATCCAGATGGGAACCACGGCTTGACGAACTAGTTTCAAAGATTAACGACGCCTTTGCATACAACTTTGAGCAAATAAGTTGTGCCGGTGAGGTTCGTGTTCACAAGCCAGAGGACTTTGACGCCTGGGCTTTAGACATCATGGTTCGTTTTCGGTATGTCTTACTCTTCCTTTCCTGACTTATCTTTGCCCGGTCCTAATCCGTTACTTGCAGCGAAAATGAAACCCTTCAACAGCTAACAGCACATCGCCAATCCGGTGGCGAGCGAGCTGTCTCCACCATCTTCTTCCTTATGGCTCTTCAATCTCTAGCCCAGTCACCGTTTCGTGTTGTGGATGAGATCAACCAGGGCATGGATCCTCGTAACGAGCGTATGGTACACGAACGAATGGTCGAGATCGCATGCCGTGAGCACTCAAGTCAATACTTCCTCATTACGCCGAAACTCTTGACAGGTCTGCGGTACGATCCCAAGATGCGCGTGCTTTGTATTGCGAGTGGCGAGCATATGCCTCGTGAGGGGCGTAAACTTGATTTTAGACGATGCTTGAATATTCAGAAGGGTCTTACGGCCGCTTCTGCTTGAGGCGTGAGCTCAGGCGCTGTTTCTTTCTCATACTTTAACGACAGGAAGTAGTGGGTCAAAGCCAGTTTGCATCGTTCTGTGCGCCATGGGTAGGAGACTAGGCGAAAGGGATTGAAAGTCCACAAGGACATATGATGGTTTTATAGCATTAATAGACACTGGAGGGAGGCATTGTGTTCGGGGATTTCCAGCCACCTTGTCCTGTTACTACTCCTGATCTGTCCCCCTTTGAAGTGACTTGATCGGAAAAGTATGCGCTGGCTTACACTCAATAACCATGAGTGCAGAGAAGGGATGGAGGTGAATACTTCGAATTCAGAATAGACAATACTTCATTTATTCATTGACGCTTCTTCCAACCGTACGTTGCCTCGTGCTTTAAAGTAGGATCTTCCTATAAAAGGCAAAGACACCGTCCATGCCTATCTTCTTTCCCTTGCTACCACAGAACTGATGAATAGAAAAAAGTGTCTTATTTTACATGCGGTATTCTTCAAACATGTAGAAGAACAACGAGAACAAAAGCCCGCCGACCCAACTCGTCGATAAGCAAAGTGGAAAGGGGGAGGAATAGATTACCAGCCCCTCTTCGAAATGCATAAAATTTCAGGGAATCAACCAAGCTGAAAATTGTAAGATGAAACAGAAAG
Source organism: Fusarium sacchari (assembly GCA_017165645.1). Lineage (NCBI taxonomy): Eukaryota > Fungi > Ascomycota > Sordariomycetes > Hypocreales > Nectriaceae > Fusarium > Fusarium sacchari. The sequence goes on from JADANP010000006.1 coordinate 2,059,375, forward strand.
AAATCCCGAATATAAAAACCAAAAAAGGGTGGTCTGTTAACTGAGACAACAAACTCCATTTTCACCTTTGCGAAGATCAGGAAGTACAGACACTGACCATTGGCCCGGATAAATCAAAACGAAGACGGTGGGTATATTCGAGTCATGAAAGCGTATCGGCAGCCAGGAAGTGCTTCGAATCAGGGATGTCGGGGCTTTTCGCCATCACTGTGGTGTTCCTCAGTATCAAGTCTTTTGCGCCAATCCGCAAGGCTCTCACTAAGGCCAACACCTGCGGCGGTATCGTTGTCCTTCTTGACAGCAGACGTAGTGTCGAAATCGAAGTTGGTGCTCAGTCGATAGTTCTTGTTTGTTGCTTCCCATTGACTCCGAAGGGTCTCAAGTTCGTTGGCAAGGCTGTCCAAGGCAGCACTGTTTCTAGCTTCCAGACCACCATTCCCACTGGCGGTACCTCCGTAAATACTCTCACCTTCGGAGCTTTCTTGCCTCGAATGCCCCAGTCCTAACCCATTGGCACTTGCAGCCATCTCGGAGTTCAAGCTTGGCACTTGACGGCTGCGTCGGCGGTAGTTATCGACAGAGTGCTCGACTTGGTCTAGTAGAAGGGCCACTTTCTGTTCAGCATCGGTAGCGCGTTGCTCCAGTAGCGCATTCTCTGATTGTAATTGTTCGAGATCCTTACGATGGTTGCTCAACTTCTGTGTAGCCTCTTCGCTGTTCTTTAAAGCTGTTTCGCGGTGATGATTGGTCTCCTGGAGTTCTGTCTGAAGACCAAGGAGCCGCTTCTCCATTTGAGCAGAAGACTCCTGAAGCTCTGTCTCGAGGCTTCGAATGCGCGCCTCAAGCTCGGCTTTCTCATTCTCCCAGCCAGGTGGGGTAGAGGTTGTGCTACCTTGAACACGGTCTTCGAGCTCCTCGATCTCCGTTTTCAGACGGCCGTTCTCCGTCTTATATCGAGATAATTGATCCTTGAGCTGCTTGAGCATCTTCTCGGTGCCTTTGACATAGTGCACAGCCGACTGATAATCGCTTTCAAGTTGCGAGAGCTTCTCGCGCCAAGCAGCCTCGGATTCCTGAATTTGGATTGCAAATGCTTGCTTGGTCTCTTCATGAGCAGCTGAGGAGGTGGCGAGCTGAGATTCAAGATCTCTGACACGGTTCAGATCGGGCGAGTTCGTTCGTGGGTTGGGAAGATTCCGTGCACGAATAGAAGCCGTTGGGCTTATGCCACGTTCACTGAGGATGTCTTTTAGTGCGTTGTGCTGAACTGTCATCGCGTTTGTTTCAAGTTGTTGAGCGGCCAATTGATTCTTAAGGTCGGTGTTGGCTGCCTGTAAGCTTTGTGTATCACGCAGCGCAGATTGAAGTTGCCTTCGAATGGTGACTCCCTCCCGGCTTGACTGTTCTTGGTATTGCTCAAGACCAGCAATACGTTCTTCTGCGCCGCGTAGCTTGTGAACAACAGCCTCGAGCTCCTGTTGAGATTTCTTGACCAATTCGTTCGAGGTGGTGAGCTGATTCTGCAAAGCAGCAATGCGCTCGGCATCTGCCTTGCTTGATCCAGAAACATCTCGAGCAGAAATTTTATCAAGGCCAGCAAGAACAGCTTGGCGGTTTGTTCTAGCCTCAGCCGCATGTTTTTCTGAAAGCTCTTCCGCATCGCGTAGACGCTGGGTGGTAGCTACTAGTTCCGCAGTACGAGCTTCGTGCTCAAACTTAAGCTTATTGAGTTGTGCTTCAATCTTCTCTCTCTGAGATCGCTCTTCAGCGAGCTTCGATTCCAAAAGGCCTGTCGAATCTTCCGATGCTAAAATTGCAGCTCGGAGGGAATCAAAGGTTTCGCTGTGGTCCTTTGAGCTTCCAATGGCTTCTTCGTACTTCTGTTGCACATCATTCTTCTCGATGCGGAGAAGTTCTACAGCAGCAGCAACTTCAGCGTGCGCAACTGAGTGCTCTCGTGCTTCGTGCTGGGCAAGATGCAGCTCGGCTTTGAGGCGTTCAACTTCTGTCGACGTTTGTTGTTTATAACTTTCAAGTTCTGCCATGCGCTTTTGGGCTGCATTCGAGGTATCGTCTGCCAACTGTCGTGCCTTCTTCTCGGAATCAAGTTCGCTTTTCGCAGAATCGAGTCGCGACTGAAGATCTTTCTGGATATGTAGTGCAGTTGCAAGCTTTCTGCTCAACTCACTAGACCTTCCTTCAAAATCGTCTCTTGGGCCATCAAGCTGCGGTGTGCTTGCTGAGCTTGCTCCTAGGTGGGCAGCTAGCTTAGCTTTAGAATAAACAGCTTCTTGAATGGCGGCATCGCGCTGCTTTTCGGCCTCGGCAATTTGCTTCGCTGCAATTACGGCTTGCTTGTCTACTGCGGTCTGAACATTTGCTAGTTCAGATCGCATCGCCAGTAAAGCCTCGATAAGCGGTCGGTCTTCGTCGTCAAAAGTTTCGGCGGCCTTATTGTCGAGCAGAGGGCTGTATGAAGTATTGGGCACGTAGCCGGCCTTGCGCGCGAGCTCTAACTCCGAAGCATACCATGCGTTCCTGTTTCGGGCCGAGTCCAGTTCCTTCAGAAGAACAACTGTTTGCGAGTTTCTACCAGACGACCGCCTGGAAAGGGGATTGCTTGGCTGTCTCACGGGGACTGGCGGCGATGCTGGGCGGGGTGTCATTGCCGGCTTGAGAGCAACATCTGGAGGGGCATCACCTGCTCCTTGAGGACGGGTTTGTTGAGCTGACTTCGCCTTTGATGGGTCTCCATTCACTTGATCCTGCCTTGAGCCAGCGCGCGCATTTTGCTGTACTGGCGTTCGTCGACCGTTCGATATGGGGCTTTCTGTTTCATTGATCACCTCTCGTGTGATAGGCGACCCAGAGTGCATTGCCCTTGGAGAACCTGAGGCTCCACTGCGTTCGGCGGACTGTCCTCTAACTCGTGCAACTGCAGACACGTCAACCGTAGGCCTAGCGGGCATTGGCCCCTGGGGGGGAGGGCCAGACGGAGGCATGGCTGAAGCTCTAGGAAGTTTTGTACCAGCGGTTGCAGACTGTGGGTTTTCTGCGTCGCCGTTATTGGGTGGCGATCGTTGCCCATTAGCTGGAGCAGAAGCACCTCCTGCAATCAACTTCCTTGAATCTGCTGGCCCGTTCGATCCATCTCGTGCAGGATGTGGCCGACTGCCTTCGCTCGCGCTTGGTCTGCGTGAGCCGTGCGCTCGTTGCTGAGCTGGCTGCTGCGCATCGTTCGGATATCGGATCTTTGAGGTATCCAAAACATAGAGAAGGCCCAAATCGCTGACAGACGTAGTTGCTGAACTTGGCTCTCCGCCGAGGACCACAATCGATTTGCCAACGGTAGTCATACTATGTCCAGAACGGGGAGATGGGGAAGGGCCCATGTTCTGAAATGTGTACCACCGTCTTGATGATATCCTAAAAGCTGCGAGGTCGCCAAGATCTGTCCCTTCTTCTGTTCGTCCTCCGAAGACGTACATCACATCGTCTACAAGAGCAGCAGCGTGCCCCTCGCGCGGCGCTGGGATATAGCCAATGCAGTCAAATTGAGACCACTTGTTAAGAGCTGGATCGTAACACCAAACATCGTTGAACCATTGGAAGCCATTCGTCCCGCCAAAACTGCAAGTGTGTCAGTTTCGTTCAATACAGCTCGGCATTGATACTTACAGATACATCTTATCGTTAAATGTGATCATAGTGTGATTAGTACGAGCCGCGGGCATCTTGGGGCTTGTCTCACCCTGGACCAAGATTTCCCAACGATTGTTTGGCATCTGAAGCTGGTTGAGATCGAATGCCGAAAGATCGTTCATAAACAACCCCTCAACTTGGCCGCCAAAGACGTAGATTTTAGAGCCCAAGATGTTTAGTGAGTGGCCATAGCGACCTGAGGGTCGCGGCCCAGCTGGTAGAGCGCGGGACCATTGTCTTGTTGCTGGATTAAGGTTAGAGAATAGAAACTTGGGGGGGATGGGCAAGCTTACAGGTGTTTAAAAGATAGAGTGTCTCGTCAAGAACGTCAGCCTCGTCAATCTTAGTGTCGCCTCCGTATACGATGAACGCATTGCCGACAAGCAGGCTCGAGTGTCCAACCCTTGGACCAGGTCCTTCAGCCGTGGTTGCCAGCGGGTAGCATGCCATGTTACCTCCAGCCTCGATCATCCAGAGATCGCCTTTGACTGTTGACCCGTTGATGAGACCACCCATGAGGTACACATCTCCTTCTTTAGACGACACGGAGTTCACTGCAGCGCCATATCGAGGGAAGGGGGAGGGGTGGGTCGAAGTATATGTCAATCGGCGTTGTGACCAAGGGTATAGAGAGGCATTGGAACCGTTCATGGGGGTACCATTTCGTAGCTAAGGAGAGCTCAGTGGTTAGGATATCCTGACAGAAATGGATGCAAGAAAGGGTAGAAAACTCACTGATGCATCGCTGTTTTGTTGGATTGGTTGGTCAGCACTCCCACCACGGCGTCCATGTCCATGTCCATGGCCATGGCTATGATCGGGACTACCGTTACTGCCTTCGTTATCGATTGAGTTCAAGCTCCCAGTTGGAGTTGCGCGATGTTGTAGAGAGTTCTTCTCAGCAGTACGGGCGCTGACACTTTGGATCGACCCTTGAGAACCAGATCCTGCGTCGCGACTTGCAGGCTGCGACCTCTCTGGGTGCTTTTTGGATTTGAATAGGAAGGCCATGGTTTATCGCAAGCAGCCGCCAAGCGGCTAGAAATCGATTCGAAAGCAGTATGGAATAATTCGCGAGAGAAATGCGATAGAAGGTCGCGAAGATAGTGCGTTGTCGTGATGCAGTCGTCGCGTGGGTCAGGGATCGTTAGGAGACGAAGCAAATATCCCGACAAGTGAGTTCCAGCCACAAGGGTAGTAGCAAGAATCAATATTCGAATTTCGAAATGGCTGGGCCAGCATTGGTCGGCTTGTCGATAGAACTGCGGACTACTGTTTGGGAATTCCAGGGACGTGGTCAGCCTCCCGAATTCCGGTCTTCGAGAGAGGGGGCTGGCTGGCTGGCTTCGAGGCAAGCCGATGCGCTGGTGCACGTCGGAGGAGTAAATGCTTTCTAGATCGATCTTCGACAGCGCGGGTAACGGTCGTTTGAACAAGATTCAGAAATTCAGACGCTTACGAAGGAGAACGGTGACGATGCGCAAAAAAGAGCCCCTGTTAGGTTGGCGTAGGAAAAGATGGGAGATGAAAAGAAAGTGGTGATGGTCAGGTACGAAATGAGTAAGGTAGCCAACAAAAGCGTGCGACAGCTGTAGCGGAACGGAAACTGGCAGACTGGCAGCGCAAAAGACGGATGGGGCTTGACTTAGCTGGTCCTTGTCAACCTCCTACGGTGCCTTTCGCCTCCTGCTTGCTGGCTGTCTTTTGAAGGCCAGCCTTTCACTTCTATAGGTACCCTGGTGGTTCCGACCAATTATGATAGATTCCGCTGCGCCCCTGGACGGTTGGAGACCGGCGTCAGTTAAGACCCGACGATATTTAGGGGTTCCACGCAAACCAGTCAATCAATGTACAATCACAGTCTTGGAGTGGCTAAGTGGCTACGGAGTACAGTAAGGAAAATGTTTTTGATAACTCGACTCGGGCCCCCCTTGGCTTAAGAAATATCTTCCATGTGCTTTGCAGGTGCCAACTGACAAGACTTGGACATTTATAGCGTCTCGAGTCCATTCTCCAGGCTATCCTTCATGTGTTTGTTGCATATCCTGCCGAGGGCTACCTATAGGTAACACAACATCGTCATTGCTGGTCGAAGCTCTTGTTCCACGTCACCAAGGAAATAAATTGCTGCCCATCGCCAGGGCTGTTATCTCAATACCTTGCCTTATATACGTACAATTGGTGACAAGACGGTATCGCGACTTGTGCATTCAACTTTTAGCCAGGGGGGTCTCTTTGTTCCTTGCATCTTGAAGGTGGAGACCCTGGGTACTGGGAACAGGAAGCTGAACATATTCGTCCAATCAGCTATACTTTGTGCCCCTTTCGTACATTGTGCCTGGCAGCAAGGTGCACTTGACCTACCTAAGGTATTCAAGATCCGAGCATTACACATGCAGTATGAACCAAGCTACACATATTTTGAAGCCAGAGAAAGGCGTTGGTTCAGAACTGTAACGCTAAACACAGGTTCCATATAATCGTTTTGGTTCTTGTTACTAAATGCCGAGGAGAAAACGTTACGAAACGGCCTGGCACATGAAGACCCCATACCTACTTGAACTTCTCCAATTATGACTACCTACCTATTTATTTATATGCTTTTATCACGGAGACCGAAGTTAATACATACCTCCTGCGCTTATTTTATGGTTGGCCTCTTTAATTAGTACCGAGACTCTCAGTGAAAGTGGAATATACTAGACTAACCTTAGGGTGCCTTAGTAAGTATGCCGCTAACTTCCAATGGATATTTCTTGTTCAAATACTGTACCTACCTACCTATTGAACATCACATCACTCACCTTCCACCATAAAAATGGCCAGCCTCCGACGTTGGCTTTCAGATGGAAGCAATACCAAACACTGCCCCGTGATCTCATATTCCCGGCTTTAATCCCCCCAACGTACACGTACCGACTACCCGAGGTAGTCTCAAAGCTTTGTTTTCTCGTCTCTACGCAAGTGGAATCACGAAGCCCGCCCGTCTACTAACTTAGTATACCTTATCCTTATTGGGTGGCCAGGATGTGGTTTCATGTTTCTCGGGCGCTAACATCGTCAAACCCAACGGCCTACGCACGCCAAGGTAAATTAGGTACCTATGGATATATACCTACTGGGTAGTAAAGTCATCCTTCTGGCTTAGCCCCACTGGACTCCCTCTCGAATGAACGATGTAATCAAAAAAAATAAAGGGGTGGAAATCCGGCACCCCGTCAACATAGTAGCGGCTTGTTCAGGCTGGCATGGAGCACTTACGAGGTAGGTACCCAGGATATATGGATGGTACAGTATCGATGAAGAAAGATGTTTCTTGCAAACCGTAATAGTTCAGCGAACGCACACTTCGCAGCATTCTACAATAAATACCCGACAAGTTCACTCCGTAGTGGTCAGCGGATCTCACAAATCCAGTACTTGATCATGGACTCGAAAGGATACTTGGATCGATCTTTCTAACTTCCGCTACAATACCCAAAAGTACTCGGCTCTTGGGGTTCTCACATCATAGCGGTGAATCTGCTTGGTTACCCAATACTCGCGAGCTCGTTCCATTCCTTGTGACAGCAAACTGTCGTTGTCCCAGGTGCTGATTTTTTTGTGCTGGTGTAATTCAAAAGCATACCCTGCCGCTCAGCTATTGGGGGTTCTTAGGTTCCAATTTGGTCTGCATTATAAACGTGTTGATATCCGTTTTGGTTTTTACCAGTGGCAAGTTCATGAGTGGGAGATAGTAAGCACATCATGCCTTCCTGCATTGTACAGTCTGGTGGCCGTATCTTATTATTTATTACCTTAAGTTGATGAGCTACTGCGTACTCCGTACGTAGAGGACCACTGCTAAGGTAACGTTAGGTAGCCTCAGTGACTAACAAGCCACATGTAGATCACGTGCAGTCATCTTTTGTTCACTGTTGTGGCTAGGTAGCAACTTCAGCACCTGGCCAGAGAAACTAAAGAGAACTCTGAACCACTATCCAAGTGATACAAGTAGATGACTTGAGTTGGTATAATCCATATATACGGTGTTTTTACACTACCTACTGGGGTTTAGGTGCGTTTTACACCTTGCTTCGAGATCAGATGTTTTCCTACGCCCCTCTTGCCAGCCATGGAGGGTTTCAATTGGAGCGGGGGCCCACTAGGCCCAGTAAGATCCATCACAAGAACATTACCTAGCTAGTAGTTACCCTATATCTATCCATACCATCCATACCTATATTGGTCATCGTTCAAGCATTTGAATAACCAACATCAGTGCTGTTGCACGTAAACAGACCTTATTTGAAGCTTTAGGGATATTCCAATTATACACAAACTAGGATTTATACTGAGGTTACTATATGCGTGCTGCCTTGACGTGGAAGTCAAGAAGCTCGTACTAACGGAGCCAGATGGTGTACTATGAATTATTAATTTCTGCCTTTATCCTGGTCAGCCGCCAATGAACTTTAGACCTCATCATTGGCTTCTCCCAACCACAGTCGACAGTCCTCCAACTGCTTCTGAGTATCCTACACCGAAGCGCAGTGACCAACTAATAGCGAAACAGGCTCAAATAGAGGGCTATCATCCGCAATGCCGGCTTGAGTTACACAGAGGACCATGACAGCTGTGTCGTTCTAATAGACGTCACTTCCTCCACATATTTACACCTCCTCAGCCAGCCAAACCCGCTTCACTGCAAGCTCCTCCACCAACGCTAGACATTTCAACCCGCGCTCGTCACGACAATCCGCGCATCTCGGCTACAACCAACTACCTGCGCCGATCGCGACACTTATATGGTTATTCGGGCGTCATGGCGCTGCGATCTGACGTAAACGGCACCTCTGCGCCTACCGTCGAGTCCAACGGAGCTGCCACGGCAGCGCGACCCAGGATGAACGGCCGTTCAACATCGAATGATGCTACCAGGAGCGACGACGACGACCAACGACCGTTAAGCGCGCCAAACCGGCGCAACGGAAGCATAGCGCTCGAGACAAGAGACGACATCGAGCATCACCAGAAAACGCGGCCTGCCAAGCCAATGCTCCTCCGATCGAAGAGTGACTACGCGCCCCGGGCGATGGAAGAGCCTGAGCCAACAGAAGATGACATACCTGAATGGGGTGCTAGACATGGTTTTGAGGATCATTATCAATCGGAAGACATCATATCTCAGCTGGCTAATGTGAGTTTTCCCTCTCAATAATGTCAATTTGCTGGTCAGTTATCTTGGATACATCCAGCCTCTGTATCATGCCCGACAGTTGCAAGATAAAGAATCCCTGGCTGTAGTATGCTTTGGCGCGCGGAATTAAGCACCTCGGGCACCAGCCTCGACCTCACGGCAATTTGATCACCCGCCAGGTGTCTTCTGCATCAGCCCCAGAGGAATAGAATCATGATGTGTGGCTCCGAGATCGTTCATGCACGATGTTTACGTTGCCTTGGGTTTCCCTAGCTAATGATGCCCTCAGAACTGGTACATGTATTTTACCGATAAGCGACATGAGACGACAGGCAAACCCAAACCACTACAATACGAACTTCAAGATTGGCGGCAGAGAGACAGATTAAAAACAGTGTCTGCAGCTCTCGCGGTGTGTTTGAATATAGGAGTTGAACCCCCCGACCAGCTCAAGACCAACCCAGGTGCGAAGCTTGAGGCGTGGACGGATCCTACAATACCTCCCATCCAGAAAGCCCTCGAGAATATCGGCAAGTCACTTCAGGCTCAGTACGAAACGCTTGCGATAAGAGCGCGATACAAACAATACCTCGATCCCTCCGTCGAGGAGACAAAGAAATTCTGCATCTCTTTACGCAGAAATGCCAAGGACGAACGTGTGTTGCTTCACTATAACGGTCACGGCGTGCCCAAGCCAACCGCATCAGGCGAAATTTGGGTTTTTAATAAGAATTACACACAATACATCCCTGTATCACTGTACGACCTGCAACACTGGCTTCAAGCTCCCACCATCTTTGTCTGGGATTGCTCTGAAGCCGGCAACATTCTCAACAACTACCATCGATTTGTTGAGAAGCATGAAGAAGAGGAGGAGGAGGCCGCAGAGCGCGACCCAAACTACACGAAAACTAATTTCAGGCCTTATATCCATCTGGCCGCCTGCGCTGTCAAAGAGAATCTCCCGACAAACCCTCTTTTGCCTGCTGACCTGTTCACAGCTTGCCTCACCACTCCCATTGAGATGGCTCTGTGGTTCTTTGTTCTGCAGAACCCCCTCAAGACCAACATCAGCCCAGAGCGGGCCAAAAAGCTACCCGGTCGCCTGCAGGAGCGGCGAACACCACTGGGGGAACTCAACTGGATCTTCACTGCTATCACAGACAGCATTGCGTGGACAACACTGCCTCGTGATCTCTTCCGTAAATTTTTTCGACAAGACCTGATGGTAGCAGCGCTGTTCCGCAATTTTCTTCTTGCTCAACGCGTCATGACGGTCTACGGATGTCATCCTCAGTCCTATCCTAAGCTGCCCGACACCCACCAGCATCCATTATGGGAGACCTGGGATCTAGCCGTTGACATGGCATTGGCTCAGCTCCCCATGCTTGAAAAGAAAGAAAGCGAAGGCTTTGACTATGAATATCAAAATTCAACATTCTTCACAGAACAGCTTACTGCTTTCGATGTTTATCTTACGAGGGGCGATGCAATGGCTCAAAAGTCACCCGACCAGTTGCCGGTTGTGCTCCAGGTATTGCTCAGTCAGCAACATCGAGTTCGCGCTCTTATCTTACTTGGCCGGTTTCTTGACCTAGGCCCGTGGTCTGTTCAGCTCGCTCTCAGTATAGGCATCTTCCCGTATGTCCTCAAACTCCTACAGTCGGCTGCGGCCGAGTTAAAGCCAGTTATGGTCTTTATATGGGCCCGTCTCATTGCAGTGGACCTTTCTTGTCAGCAGGACCTCATCAAAGATAGCGGCTATAGCTACTTCGCACAGATCCTGAAACCCTCCGAAGGATTGCCTGTTGTTGACAGCGACGAACACAAGGCAATGTGCGCTTTTATTCTCGCTATGCTATGCAAGGATTACAAAAATGGGCAAATGGTCTGTAACCAAACAGAGATTATGTCATATTGCTTGACTCATCTTCAAAACGAAGAGAACCCTCTTCTCCGTCAGTGGGCTTGTCTCTGTATAAGCCAGCTTTGGCAAGACCTCCCAGAGGCCAAATGGCGGGGAATCAGGGAGAATGCATACGTCAAGCTCGCTTATCTCGTGAGGGATCCTTGTTGCGAGGTACGGGCAGCGATGATTCATGCCATGACTACATTTCTGGGTATCCCTGATCTGACAGAGGAAGTGGCCCGTATTGAGGAGTCTATTGCATGGACGATACTCGACATGGGTAATGATGGAAGCCCAATGGTCCGCAAGGAGTTCATTGTGTTCCTTTCTCATTTTGCTATTCGCTTTGAGAGCAAGTTTTTAGTTGCAGCTTACGAACAATTGGTTGAGGAGAAGGAGTATCTCATATTCCCTCCCCAAGATGACGGCCAGGAACACAAGATGGGCTTGCATTACGCAAGGCTGGATAATCGCAACAAGGATGGTACTATCAACCCAATGGCCCATGGTCTATCTCACAACACAGTATATATGGCGTTGTGGAAGTTGGCTCTCGTTCTCAGCGTGGATCCTCATCCTGAGGTACAACGCGAAGCGACTATCGTTGTAGACTTTGTTCACAACGCGCTGCTCAGCTCAAAAGTCGGAGTTCAGACGCAGCTAGTCATGGCAGAGATTCGAAAGCGTACGGCAAGGACGGCACACAAGCATACTCCGAGTGCAAGCCAGCGAAATAATGCTCCCGGCACTTCTAACTCTCAGCCTTTACCCTCACCAGGACTCCTTCGTCGAACTGCGAGCTTGCTTTTTCCATCACTGGTTACCAATGAGGACAAATCAAGACCGACGACCCCGACTTTGCCCCGATCACCATCTCTGAAACTCACACCGAATCAAGTACCGGTACCTGCAGAGCAAAACGATCGACCATCATCGCTTGCTCAATACAATGTTGCGCATGAACCGTATTCAGGCGCATACAAAGAGCGGGATCTGATGAAGCCCCCTGTACTGCCCCTCAAGAGCAAATTCTTGGAATGGTCAATTGAGTATTTCCGCGAACCACAGATGAAGCCGAGTGAGGCAGACGAGCCTGGAAGTACCGAATACAATGAGCGTCTTTGGCGAAGAGCTAGGAATGAAACCATTTTCAGAGAGACCCAGCCATTGAAGCAACAAGCGGGAAGTAACAAATGGAATAATCAACTTGGGATCATCAACAATGGCGCTCAACCCGCAAAGATGACGTTCCATCAATTCGAAGATCATCTTGCTGTAGCGGACGACGGCAACACTGTTTACGTATGGGACTGGAAGAAGCAAGGACGATTGAGCCGTTTCAGTAACGGTAACCCTGAAGGCTCAAAAATCAGTGACATGAAGTTCATCAATGAAGACGACCAGGCGATGTTACTGACAGGATCATCTGACGGTGTGATCAGAGTTTATCGCAACTACGAATCGGATAGAGCCATTGAACTTGCATCATCCTGGCGTGCCTTAACACACATGGTACCCAGTAACGTCAACTCCGGCATGGTGTTTGACTGGCAACAAGTAACTGGTCGAGTTCTTGTTGCTGGCGATGTCCGAGTAATTCGAGTGTGGTATGCCGCTTACGAGACGTGTGTCATGGATATCCCAGCACGCTCGGGTTCCTGCGTGACTTCGCTCACCTCGGACCAAATGACGGGTAACATGTTTGTTGCCGGCTTCGGCGACGGAGCCGTTCGAGTGTTTGACACCAGAAACCGACCTCAAGAGTCCATGGTGCGTAAATGGAAGGATGAGTCAGATCGACAATGGATCAAGAGCGTACATATGCAGCGCGGCGGACAACGCGAGCTCGTGAGTGCAAGCAGAAATGGCAAAGTCAAAATCTGGGATATTCGCATGGACAAGCCGCTGCACTCCTTCCAGACAACACGAGACACACTTAGAACGGCCAGCACGCATGAGCATCTACCAGTCTTTGCAGTGTAAGTATTAATTCAGCTCGAGGATCATGAATCAAGGGGGCTAGAACTAACTCGATTGACAGGGGTACATCGGCCCACGCAGTGAAGGTCTTTAATCTTGATGGGCATGAGCTTTCGAATGTTGAGCCCTATTCAAGCTTTCTACAACAAAACCGCAGCTCACCCATATCGGCCACCGCATTCCACCCTCATCGGCCAATTCTTGGATGTGCTGCACGAGGTGATCAACATATCAACTTGTTCACTTGCGAGAAATCGGAGTCTCTGCACCCAAGCTAGCGTCCTTGGGGCGGCAGGTTTCGCTTATAGTAATACATAGAAGAGGACAAATGAGACGGGATGTATGTATTGCCCGGATCATGGAGGAAGGGTGCCATTCAGGACTCGAAGCATGGGGATACGGATGTGGGGTTGAAAGGGGGGGCGGTAACGTTAGTGTATAGGTTGCATATCATATCATCCAGGATTTCTTTCGGTGCCGGCGTTCAGGAGCAGGCAAGACAAGCGAGGCGATGGAGGCTCAGGACGAAGCGAATCTCTTTCCACAACGGGTACATCCCGCCAGGGTCGTCAAATTCCGCGATGTCGGACGGAAATGGTTTCGTCAAATATAGGATGGGACATTGGAGAGATGTATGATAAACTTAATATCAATAGCTGCTAATTCGAGCCTGGGGCCTGTGGTCTTTGCGTGTATGGACACTAAAAAAGAAAAGCGACCGTTTCGATGGCATCTTCCTTGGACCAAAATGCTGGGGTTAATAATAACGTTAAGGTCCTGTCGGGTGTTGAAGACGACGGGACGGTTGCTTGGATAACCCCACCATGACGCCGCAGTTGAAATCCATGGATGGATGGATTGGTATGGATGGATTGGTATGGATGGCGGGGCAGGAACCCCGCTGCTCGGCCTGACTGATGGGCAACCACCACTTCACATTTTTATGCGTCACCTTATTTTCTTCCACCGACACAGTCACCATCTTTTCCTAACTATCTCCTGATTCTAGTCCGGCCTCGTCGTGAGCCTCCCCTAGCTTTGGTCATATCGAAACACCTCCAATCGCGTGTTTTTATACCAACTCTCCCTCGTCAACCAACACAAAGTGATTGCGCGAGAACGAAACCCAACGCCTACGAAACACATATCCGAGTAACTTCACCATGGCTGACGCCCCTGCTGAGCAAACTGCTGCTGCTGAGCAAACTGCTGCTGCCCCCCCTCCCGCCGACCAGGCTCCTGCCGTTAGTGGTGAAGTCGTCGAAGGCGGAGAGGCTGGCCCCTCAAAGAAGGCATTGAAGAAGGCTGAGGCGAAGGCCAAGAAGGAAGCTGAGAAGGCACGCCGAGCTGCTGAACACGAAGCCCGACAGTCTGCTGCAAAGGCTGCTGCTGGAAATACCGAAGACCTCGCTAAAGACAACTATGGAGATTCCACTCATCTTACCAAGATCGATGCGGAGCGAGTCAAGCTTCGAAACCTGAGCGATGAGCATCTCGGCAAGACCATCAAGCTTCGTGCGTGGATCCAGAATGCGCGCATGCAAGGTGCCAAGATGGCCTTTGTTGAGCTTCGTGAGGAGCGTGACTGGGCTATCCAGGGTGTCGTCGCGGCCAACAGTGAAGGCACACCTGTCTCTAAGCAGATGGTCAAGTGGATTGGTAGTCTAAATCTAGAAGGCTACATTCTTGTTGAAGCTAAGGTTGTGAGGCCCCAGGAGCCAGTCAAGAGTGTGAAGGTCTCCAATTACGAGCTACATATCACCAAGTGCTACGTTATCAGCCCTGGCCCTCAAGTTCTTGGCATGGGTCTTGCTGTTGCTAACCGCCCTGTTACCAACTTTGACGATGAGGACGCTGGTGGCCCTGTGGAGGAGGTCAAGGAAGGCGTTGACAATTTGAGCCTTGAAAACGTCCCTGGTGCCAGCATGGCAACTCATCTGAACAACCCCGTTATGCACAAGCGAGCTCCTGTTCAGCAAGCCATCGCCGATGTACGACTGGCCGTTCGCAAGCTGTTTGTCGAGTACCTTGAAGCTCGCGACTTTGTCCAATTTGAGGCGCCTTGCCTCATTGGAGCTGCTTCGGAAGGAGGATCCAACGTGTTCGGCATGCCCTACTTTGACAAGCAGGCTTACTTGGCCCAATCTCCCCAATTTTACAAGCAGTACGAGATTGCTGGTGGCCGGAAGCGTGTTTTGTGCATCGGACCGGTCTTTCGAGCTGAGAACTCTAACACCCCTAGACACATGACAGAAGTAAATATCCCTATTTGCCCTAACAGACTCCCTCGTTCACACAGAGGACAGCGCTGACCTGCATCAATAGTTCACCGGTCTTGATCTTGAGATGGAAATCGAAGACCACTACCACGAAGTCCGTGACATGCTCGAAGGGGTTCTTCTACATATCTTCCGAGGGCTTCAGGAGCGATGCGCTGAGCAGATTGCTCTTGTCCGAACAGTCTACCCTTCTGAGGACTTTCTTCTGCCCCAGCCCGGTAAGGAGGTTCGCCTTACATTCGCTGAGGGTCAGGCGCTCCTTAGAGCCGAGGGCCCAGAGGAGTACCGCAATGTCTCCGATGAAGAAGACATGAGCACACCACAAGAGAAGGCATTGGGTGCTCTTATCCGGGAAAAGTACAACACCGACTTCTACGTCCTTGACAAGTTCCCCGAGGGTGCTCGACCTTTCTATGCCCTGGAGGACCCCGAGAATCCCAAGGTTACTAATGCCTTCGATTTCTTTATGCGTGGACAAGAGATTCTTTCTGTATGGCACCCCCTCCCATATCGTCTGCCTAGCCGTCACTAACTTGTCCAACAGGGTGGTCAACGTATTCACGTTCCGGAGACTCTGGAAGCACGAATTCGTACAAAGGGTATCGATCCTAAAAGCCAAGGTATCAAGGAGTATGTCGACATCTTCCGCAGTGCCGGTGTTCCCCCTCACGGTGGCGGTGGTATTGGCTTGGACCGTGTGGTTGCGTGGTATTTGAACCTTCCAAGCGTGCACTTGGCAAGCTATTATCCTCGTACACCCAAGAGACTCTTGCCTTAATAAGTTGAATCGGTCTAGAAGCTGTAGGATTTCTAGAGTGTGAGAAGTACTAAAATTCAGATGAGAAAGGCAGACTGGAGAACAAGAGATAACACTACAGATAGTCCCTGGGATCATGACAACAAGAAGATTGGAATATTCCAGCCAAGAAGTTTCCCGTTTGTATAATGTAGGTCAAAACGGGATATTATCGTAAGCTCGTGATGATTTTTTTGTGTTAAACACAACGTAGCGAGTGAAGTTGTGAGTCAGAGGAAACCAATATACCCAGGACATCGACATCAAAGACTTGTGAGATCAAAAGCGTCCCAGGTATGAGATAGGCTGGGTTGGTCTGCTGAAAAGAAGCCACTCCGCTAATGGAACAATTGAGTTTCAGCAGCTCGCTTAAAACCTCAAGAGTTAGTCACCTGGCCGTCTGACTTACATTAGCTTCGTGGATCAATATCACTTACGTGAGTATGATGATTGTGCAACTCGGGAATAACGGCACCAAGAACAATCCGTTTATCACATTCTAGGTACAGTGGCTAAGGTACCCGACCATTGGTATTGTATGGTGACAACACGTACACACCTAGTCAAAATCTAAATGCCAATCTCTCGGCTCAATGTTACCCTAGGTATGTAAGTATCCAAGGTGTGGTAAAAGTCGGAATGGTGAAGAAGGCTGGCGGGCAGCACCCACCCATCTGCTTGAGGCTTTAGGTGAGCGAGTGCGGGATCTACCTTATTATGCACGGGTTTTGCTCCGGAGGGTGCGTGAGATCCAAGTTGATTGCTCCCCACGTTTGACAACTTGCGAGTTGCATTCGCATGCACCTGCACAAAGCTGCGCCCGTCAGATGGATACCCTAGGTGGGTTATCATATCGTGAGTGCAACGTATGAGTCCGATTTCCCGGGGAGAAGCGTCGGTATCCCATTCCACGAGGAAGGGCATTGGGACCCTCGACTGCATATATCATGTACCGAGGGTCTTAGGATACCGCTTAACTAGCTAGGTACCCAAGGAATTGACCATTCCAGGACAGGCCCTGGAGACAGAGAGGCCCGACGGGTCCAGCAGGGGATGCGCGAAGCTGCGCCTGGGCACTGTATTATTGGTTACACAGGCTTCCATGTGCTAGCGATGATAAGTCAGTAAGCACCTAAACGGAGCAAATGTCTCTTGGGTTGTGGGTGCGGTTGCTGACTACTTGACCATTTGCGTACAGGAGCCAAACTACTAACCTTAGATACTCACAGTCCTAATGATTCTGGAGGTCAAGGCGATTATCAACAACACACCAATTCGACAGCTGCGCCGTAGCAATTGCCCTCAGCCCTAATATCTTACTCTCATGTGCGGATTCTATGGGCCGAGTTTGTGTATATCTTCCCCAAACAAACCCGGCCAAGGTTGGGAGAAGTTGCCAAGAGAGCGCAGAGCTCTGGCCGAACCACGTGCAAGCGAGCAGAGATGGCTCAAAAAAATCTTGTGCTCAAGCTCTCCATTGTTTTACGGGATCAGTCGGGGGTCTCTTGAGGGTCTCTTGCTTAAGCGGCGAGCGGGCAATGCGGGCGGGCGGCCGACTAAGCAGAGTCGGATGCAGATGTGGCTTCGCTTGAGGAAGTTGTTGTCTGTTGTATCGAGTGCGCTGGACCAGGCCGAGCATACTAGATCAAAATACGGGTCTGCGTGTGCAAATAGGGCCGAAGAAGCTTCAGCAGTTGTCCCTGTAAGGCTGGGAATGAGAGGGCCGTTGAGAGGTTCGCGAGATGCATTCATGGCGTTGTTGAGGTAGGTCGTTATCCCATTGATGGATATACTGTTTGGCGCACGATATTGCCGGATTAGGCAATGGGAAACGAATGCGTCAGGACTGCACAAAGTCGATTAAATCCCGAACAAATCCGGAGCGTCTAAGTTGAGTACGGAGTAAGTTGGAGGGAGATAGATATCTTGGCTTATACGATCTTGATATGTCAAGCGCAGATCCTCTTGAACCCCCATGTGAAAGACGACCCTGAGGTGCTTAGCTTACCTACACGCCAACGGACGACCCACCAGACTTCGGGACAGAAGGAGGAAAGAGAAGCGCGATGGGGACCAGGCAACAGTTATCTTTACGATTGTGCATTAGACGGAACCTTTGAAGTTTGCTAGAACCACGCTGGTCGGTGGAGTCGGGTTGTCAGGTCCGTCTGTCGTTTGTTCCATGTTCTGAGGTCGTCATACTGGTAGGTAGGTGTATCTGAACCGAGAGTTGTCTGACTAACATTGGATGTCAACTTGGCGCTAGCACAGACTTGAGAAACTCACGAAACTACTAACTACCTAACGTTACCTACTAAGTTAATAAGGTACTGTGTGCATTCTGCAGTCAAGACGGGAGTGGTTCACGAAACGGAATCAACAAGATACCAGCTGATAAGAACAGTGTGTCAAGGGGCCTGATCAGTGTGCAATCCCTCTAACTACATTACTGCATCGACGTTGCTGTTCAAGGTAACTAGCCCTGCCTGCATGCCCGTGCAGCAGACGCATTTTTTCCAACGTTAGCCTCAAGCTCGTGGACGACTTGCCCTCAACGTCTGCACAACCATTGGGCTCCAGAGAGATAACTCAACAGCGCCGCTGAACTGGCGGGTAAAGGCAAGGAAATAAGGGACGAATTAAATGGCCAGTAACGTCGGCCGCCTTGCTGCAGCTCCCCCATCGAAACTCCTCCTAGGCGACACTTTAGCTTCGAACGCGACATGGAACCCTTTCCGTGATACTGGACAACCTTTGTGAGGCCTTTGATCATCCAAAAATGTTTCTCATTTGGAAGTTCGTTGCAATGCTCGAGTTAGGAAGCTCACGATGTTGATATCCGACCCTGGCTTGGCACGACTAATACACAACGGCCAATATGCACGTCAAAGGCAAATGCCGTGTCAGTCGTGATTGGCACCTAGCCTTGCCATATGTCGCCTAGCTCGGCCTAGATCGCAGAGTCTCAGCCATTTCTTAAAAGGGCCCAGGCCCAACCTTTCCCGTGCCCCCGTTCGTGAAACGCATTGCACGTTATGCTTCATTAAGGCTACCTTGCCTTGCCTTACCTTGCCTTACCTTGCCTTACAGTACTCCTCCGTCCGTACCACCTACCTACTACCTTGCGTACCTACCACCTTGCTGCCCTGCCCTGCCCGTGCCTCTGTGCTTTTGGGGCTCGCTCTCACCTTGGTCAATCGGTCTGCACCTGGACCCTTCTGCCCCCCTCTCCCGTCTTCTTCTTCACCCACCCGCGTCACCCGCCCCGTTCACACCTACCTAGTCAATTCATCCGCCAACCTACCTCAGAGCCAAGCCCCCATACAAGCTCAACTTCTTCTCTTCTATTTTAACCAAGGAGTGCTTCTGTCTCTTCAACCCCAACCCGGCATTGACTTATCTCGTCTTTGTTCATTCGTGCTCACGCTCATTCATATCGAGCTCCTCGTCCATTTTGTGTGGTCACAGTCACTCCCATCGAACTACTAGATTCGATTCTGCTCTACTCCACCTGCTTCGTTTAACCTTCGCTCAACCTCAACCGCCGCCTCTGAAGGTTCACGATGGATTTCACCGGGCAATACAACTTTGCCAACCCTCAGCCCTATCACCAGTTCATGCCGATTCCTCCTCTGACGCCGTCACACTCGCATTCCGCCGGCTCCGATGACTTCAATGCATCCCCGCCTGTCAGTAAACGACCCCTTCTCCGCGATCTCCCCCACTCCCCGGTGCAGCCCTGCCTTAGCGTTTCCTTACCTGAGCATTACTCTAGCAATGTTGAGCCTCACAAGCACGACCATCTCGGCATCTTCAACGTTGTACCTGCAGCTCGTCTATCTCATAGCTTTAGCGCATCTTTGCTGACATATTGCTTTGGCACGTATAGGAAAACTACGAAGGCCTCTCTGCCAGTCAAAATGATCAGTTCCAGTCTTTCGATTATACCACAGCCCAAGGCTTCAATGCAAACCCTCACCAGCCCGCCTCTGGTTTTCCGGGCCCCCCGACACCTCCCGGCTATACTTCTCAGGCCCAAGCCCATCAACAGCAAGGAGGCTCGTTGAGGAACGGCTCCCCTGACGAGCAGTCCGTTGCCCGTGGGGGCAGCGAGGAGGACGAGAACCTAACTCCTGCTCAGTCTCGGAGGAAAGCACAGAATCGCGCTGCGTACGTCTCCACTCCTCTCCCGCCTTGTTCTTCTTTTTTCGCGAGTAGATTTCATGGTGCACAACATGGCTATGACCTCGAAAGGTGATTGATGGCGACGATTTAATACTTGACTAACATATGGCTCTACAGGCAGCGTGCCTTCCGCGAAAGGAAAGAAAAGCATGTCAAAGACCTTGAGGCCAAGCTTGCCGGCCTTGAGGCCGCCCAGCAACAATCATCCCTCGAAAATGAACGTTTAAAGCGAGATCTCCAGAAAATATCTACCGAGAACGAAATCCTTCGCGCGACATCCCGCATGAGCCATGGTTCCATCTCTCCAGAGCCTGCAACTGGGCCTCTGCGCTTCAAACCCACCGACTTCTACTCCAACGTCTTGCAGAATCACACAAACAAGTCTCCCTCACACCGCATTGTAACCTCAGACGATGGTGAGCGTCTCCTAGCTGCCGGTGCAACATGGGACTTTATCATATCCCATGAATTGTTCAAGAAAGGCCTTGTTGATATTGCCGATGTCAGCGAGCGTTTGAAGAACTGCGCTAGATGTGATGGCCAGGGTCCTGTTTTCTCGGAGCGTTCAATCACCAATGCCATCGAACAGAGTGTCGCGAGCGGCACTGATGATCTCCTCTAAGTGAGCGGCAAGGCGCAAGAGGGCCAATTGGAAGAAAGGATACATGAATGGCTTCATTATGATTGACGTATATTACCCCAAGACACCAGGTGGAAGATGATACCCCGCCCGTCGGGGCTTTTTGGCGCGGCGTTTTTATTCAAGGTTTTTACGTATGTCTCCCAAGAAATTTTGGACTGTTTTTCAAAGACACACAGCAATTATCTGCCATATGCACGGCCATGCTATAGGATGTTGGAAAGTCAAGTACAGTTAGTTGCAAAAATGGTGAAATATTTTCTATTAAAGGTTTCTTAGCCCCCTTCGATCGGCATGATCTCCAAAGCCTAGCCTATGGTGTTGGTTCTATGGTCATACCTATATACAGATTCGCAGAAGATTGATCTACTGTTGAAATTGGAGGCAGACATAGAAATAGCATCTACAAGCTACAGTAACATTATACAAACAGACGCTGCAGAATTCCAAAAAGAAAGAACCAAGCCCGTTTCTCGTACAAATCATACAAAACTTCTACACCAAAACCGTAATAACCAAAGACATGCCCGACCGTGACATATGTAATAATTGCGATAACCATCTTTAAACCCTCTTTAGATACCTTGACTCATTCCCCATCCTGCATGAAGCGTTTCCATTACTCCGTTCGAACCTGGAATTACCGACATCTCTATTTTTGAGTCCTATTGTCTTGTCTTGTCATGTGACTCTTCTATTCAGGGGATCGAGCCCCTGTGCAGCCATAAACCCATCGACATGGGCCTATATCGGTCATTTAGTCCTTCTTTGTACCATTGGTCTGAGCGCCTTCGTTTTCAACATGAGGATGCTTAATGGTGAGGCACCAGATGTCGAGGTAATCGCAGATGGTAACGATTACATCAACGACAAAACTTCCGTAGACACCGACGGCGGTTCCGAGCATCATGAACATGAAAGCCACTTGGTAGACGTTATCGCCAAGGGCGCTGGGCCAACCAAACCCTAAGTAACGCTGGAAGATGGGACCCAATGAATCGATGACACCAAAGGCAAGAGGTAGGCCCAGCACGTTCCAGTAGGGGAAACGCAGGTGAACCAGGTGAGCAGTGATCATCTGCCCGACGCTGTAGGCATTGACAAGGCCGGCGAAGAGGGCAAATGGGATAAGATGGCATTCGCGGATCTTGGGTTGGAGATAAAGGTAGGCAACCACCATAGACCAGATGCTGAAGAAAGGCACGAGGCCAAGGAGCGCACCTCGAGAACGGTCACCGCGGGCACGTCGAGCGCGGATGACGTTGAGGGAAGACTCGACAGTGTTGAAGACAAGAACAATACTGCCCTGAATAAGATACCACTCGGTAAAGGTGAGGTTGTAGATGAAAGATGGGATGCCAATGGTGGAAGGCACACCGATGGTATTGAACATGCTCTGCTGCCAGAAATGAGCACCCCCAACATAGCCAGTGAAAACAAAGACCAGGACGATCGCAAGAACACCCTCGACGGGCCCGTTGACGATACCGAGAGTAAGAGTTTTGGTGTGATAAGTCTCCCACGTCTGAACATAAAAGGTCAAGAGGGCTATCAAGTTAGCATCGCGTATCCCAACAGAACCGCCAGGGTTGACTCACATGCGAACAAGACTGCCACCGTCTGCCAGCTCTGTCCCATGTTCTGAGAAGCAGCGAAAAGAAGGACCTCAAGCGAGGTATTACAAGCATCTACCCCATGATCGAAGAGTTCGCCCAGAGGTCCGGATTGTCGAGTTCGGCGCCTGGCCTTTTAGTCAGCAAAAATTCAATACATGGCAAATGCGGTTGTAAGAAGCTTACGCTTGAGTTCCATCCACAGCGTCGAACGTTTGGTATAGGAACAAGCCCAGTGCCCAAGAATAATACACCCAGGAGGGGCAATCTTGGTCAAGAGTGGGAGTATACCACAGCAGCGTCAAGAAGTTCGCAACGACGAATGAAAACCCCGTCAGAGTGATCAGATTCGGTGCCATGCTCATAGGGAAGCACTTGATGACGAATTTCGTGTAGAAGGGCTTGAGGACATATTTGGAAAGCAGTGAGTGGTCGACACCAGAGTATTTGTACTCACGGAGCGCGGGGAGCTCCTTTTGCCGTACGTAGACCATCTTTGTATTGTATCTCGTATGTTTGATTTGTCGCAAAAGTTGCTTGTTCTCAGGTTTGTGCTCCGGCTGGCCTGCAGGGCGATCGATTGGTATTGTGGCCTTTTCTTGTTGGAGTGGGTAAAATCTAGGTTTCTCGTCCGGTTCCCGCTTTGCACTTGTATCCTCGCTCTTGTTGGTTCGTGCGTTAACGCGCACAGAAAGACGGATTCTCGTGGTAACGAAGAGCCAGGACGTAGGTAGCAAGCGATGGTTGTAGTTCAGGACCAGTACCACAGGAAGAAGGGAAGAGGATGCAATCGAGAAACTTGAACTGCGTAAATGAAAGAAGGGAAAAGAGGCCAGCAGTAAAACGAAGTGGGTCGAAGAAACACCAACGCGATCTAGGTATCTAAGGTAGGGTACCTAGGAGCAGACACTATCTGACACAAAATCTCGAGTCAGAGCCTCCGAAATACAATCTATTTCGAAACCGAATAAAGGAGACGTCTTTGCGACTGCAACTTCAACTTTTTCCAACTCTAAGTCCCATTACTTGTTGTCTGCGGAAAGGAAATTATGTAGTCTATCTAGTACACAATATTCCAAGAAAAAACAAGGCCCCTTCCCAACGTCATGAGACCCACTCACACTCTCCTTCAATTGTCTTCATCTTCTCCATCTTCCAAAACTATGTACTAACCTACCTATACCTAAAGTTGGTGCTGGCTTGAAAAGGCAACGTACCCAAGAACAATGTTGGTCATTGTCACTTTCTGACATGTGCCATCACCGCAACGCACCAAGTATACTCAACACCCCATGACAAGTCGAGAGCTACATACCTAGGCAGCATCAATGGATAGCATGGGCCATGCTACTAGATATGCCATCACCAACTGGACTATCGAATTTTCCTGATCGCGAGCTTGTTCTCAGTGATGCCTGTTATACAACATATAGTAAGATCAAAGGTTCTAGCTACTACGCCTGTGTATATCAACATACTTCTGTTCCTAACTCTCGTAATCCCTTTGAGAAGAAAAGGTTTGGCTTTTAGGAACGCATAACTATGGGTCACGTTGCACTTAACCTGCTGCACACCAGTCACAAGAGGCTCAACGCTCCCGTTGCAAGTATGATAATTGTTCATCATATTCCGTTTTCGAATGCCGGCTAAGGACTACTAAGTTACCCGTTCTTCCTATACAGCCAACGTTGTGGGTCGGCCGAAATACATTTGCTTGGCCGTTGTTTCGTGTAAGTATAACATCGCCGCTCACATTGTGACTGGCTTCCGTCAGAGCCCATCCCAAAAAGCATCCAACCTTCCCGCCCTGCAACAGTCACGCAAGGTCGTCATCATGCACATACTTTTCTCAGAAACTATTCCATGGTGTCGTGTATAGGGCATCGTATGAGAAATATTTCATACTCATCGCCTATCACCTCTTTCCTGACTAACAGTCTCTACTTGGTTGCCTGTATTGCCGTAGCACGTCCCTGGCTCTTGTTCCACTCGGCTTCAATGAACTGCTGCACGTTTGCATGTGCCATATTGAACAGTGGGCGAGCATGATCTGCCACTGGCATGCGATTGGCGTCTTCAATATCCAATCGGTGATGAAATTCAGCTTTCTTTGACGGACGGCCATCCCCAATTGCACCAAACTGCCCCCTTCCCCTGGGAGGCTGGACCTGCAAAGCAATCTCGCTTGGCGTAGCTACTAGGAAATCGGCTCCGTAGTACCAGGCGTGATTGATCTTATTGTTGTAGGCCTGAAGTTCCTTTGGTGCTCTGAATCTGGGTCCCGATGCGTATCGAGACTGGCTGAGCTCGGATGACGATGTCCAGCATGCAGATGTCGCAGCAGTGCCTAAGCCCCAAGATGACCCTCCTCTCGCAGAATACTGGGAGCCTCGCGTCGCGGCGGTTGTGGGTGCACTTGGCTGGGTGGTTTTGCAATTGACAGACAAACCCTCCAAACCCTCTGCGGTTCGTGAAGCCTGTGAAGCAGTTGCTTCAAACGACGATATATTCTGTGCTAGGCTACTGTTACTGATGCCTGCTTGTCGTAGAGTCTGTCGCGTAATGATAAGAACGTCTTCGTCTTCATCTTGCTTGACATCTTGGCTTGGTATGTTTGTATGGAGTGCTTTGAAAGTTGACTCAAAGGTCGATGGTCGATATTGGCGTTGACCAGGGGGCCCGGCAGTCAAAGGCCGTGGAGTGCCGGCACCAGGAGCCATGATACCAGGAGCATGGATGGTATTGCTGCCAACTGTGCGATTGAAGCTCCGGGATGGGCCAAGGGGAATGCTGTGCGACTTATTGGGCTGAGAATTCCAGAATGCGTCATCAAAAGATCTTCCGAGGGTAGGCTTCTCTGCCTGTGGCGGCTGTAGCACACTTTGAAGGGCGTTATTGTCGTCTTTGGACGCATCTTGGGGTCCAAAGGAATGAGTGATGGGAGCCAAAGGCTCGTCAACACGGGTTGTCGTCTTCAGGCCCAGGGCTGGTTTAAGCCCACGAAGAAGGGCTTTCTGAGCTCGCTTCTGATTGGGGTTTGGGTAAGAAGCCAGGTTGTGAAGAGACTTCACTGTCATATTCATCAACGGGTCCATGCCAAGTTCGCATTCTTCATCGCTTTCCTCACTTGCGTCAACATCAGTAAGTGTGTCTTGTTCAGCTTCGGAGAAAAGGGACGTAAGTGGCGATGGAGTCGCTGAAGGCACGATTCGGGGTACTTGAGCAGACATGTTGATACATCTGTGGTCTGTATCGTTCAAGGGGCTGGATGCTCTGTCGTAGGGCGTCTGAGGGCTGTACTGTTGAAGAGTCGATGCTCGTGACCCAGCTTTGAGGGGCAGAGTGGCAAGAACAGATTTGGGAAGCAGAGATAACCCAGCTGCAGGGAAACCAGCAGGCCACTTGAGAGAGCGACCTCGTCGGGCAGGCGGCTGCAGTGGCTGAGAAGTGCTAGGATTGTACGGGGTGCCAGCGGTGGTGTAAGTGACTTTTGAAGCCGAAGTTGGAGCAGTTGGGGTAGACGAAGCGATGCTGATGGGAGAAGACAGGTCCTCCATGCTGGCTCAGGCTGGTATATCTTGTTCGCCGGAGGCGGTAAGGACGATCAATATCTCTGGGATTCAAGGAAGGTGCTTGTTAGATTGGGTTTGCTAGATGGTCCAGATCTGTCTGAGTGTGGATGCAGATGAGGTCGTGGGAATATCTAGCAGAAGGATGCTTCTGCAAAAGTGTGAGAAGGACTGTAGAAATGCAGAGGTGACCAATATGCGTAATGCGGTATAAGATACCTAGTTTGAGAACGAGTGGGCTTTCACACCTTTGCCATCACTTTGACACAAGCGATTGACCTTGTGCAGGGAATAGAACCGAAGTCGAGGGTAGGAAGATGGGATTGAAGAGAGAGAGGCGGGGAGAGAGGAAGGGAGAAAGAAGTGTGTAGGTTGTGGTGTTGGCAAGAAGCACTCCGGGGAAGACTGAAGGTATGCGCCTTCCTTCTTAACTCCAGCCCGTGCTACGCAACCCGTAAGAGCAGGAAGGTGCCATATACCAAAACTGGAGGTAAATGGAGGAACATACAAAGAAATCCAGCGAAACACTGGGCCACAAGATCCAAAAGTTGAAGATATGTAGGAGTTAGGATGAAGATTGGGTATTGGGTATTTACCCGGCTTTGTAGGCTTGGTGACGATGCTTCTTTTTAGCAGAATATGCAGAATGTCATAATTTTCTTCTTCACTCAGTTTCATGAGTAGGTAAGCGGGGTTGCCTCATTCAATTTACAACGCTTGTGGTGGCTGCAGAGGCACTCGAGTTCCCTGACCCCTTGTGTCATTCATTGCCAAGACTAGCAGTGACTGTCAGTGTCAGGATGCATCACCGCGATGCTTGCGCTGTATGAAAGGCGAGGTCCAATGTAATGGAAGTAACCGGTAGGAGGTAGGTTACTTTAGTACTTCGTTTGCCATTACAATGGAAACTGGGGTCTGGGTCTGCCTGTCTGCCAGCCAATCTTGGGGAAAGGCTCTGTCCCAGTTGCTCTTTCAGCTCGAGTCACATCCATTCATACTCGAGCCTAGGGTGTGCTCTGAATGGTCTTGACGGTGAATGGACCTACGCCACTTGATAGAGTGAATTTGCATGATGGTGAATACCTACCTAAGTTACCAACCTAGGTACCTAGGTACCTAAGTAGGTAGGTAGTAGGTAGGTAGCGATTGCATGCGCAAACGGCAGTATCAAGTTGTGGTTTTTCTGCAGGTACAGTTCTCGAATACAAACAAAGGGGATTGCCCGACTTCAGCTGGGGGTCCTCGGCTCATGCATAGAAGCACCCAGTTTGATTGATACTTCATTATTCTTCCTCTAGACGAAGATATATACTTATATACTTATTCCCTCCTCTCATTCATCCAATTGATGTATCCTCGGGGACAACTTTTACCTGTAGAGGCCCATTGTCACGTCGTGTTTCCTTTCCTTCTTTCTTTCCATCAATCAATCAACCAATCAATTAATCAAATCAAAAACCTTGCTAGCAGCACGGCCCCTCTTCAAGACGATGTGGACTCCCTTGACATCAGACGTGGCTTGTCATGTGATAACTGTCAAGGAATCACAGCGTCCTGCGCCATAGTTAAAGAAAAGAAATATCGATAATAGGGGTACAATAATGCGTCAGGTATAGGACAAAGCTGTGCCTGATGTCCATGACATCGAAGTAAAAGAAACAAAAATGTGCGTTTCAGGAATGTAATACACAAAGGGTGAAGATTGGTAAACCAACACAGTTATTACAGTTAACCAACAATAAGACACTAGATTAGTCCGAGGGACACTTATGTCTTCAGGCATACAGCCGTAATAAGAAGAAGAATTGAAAGGTATGGACATCCTAACAACACAAAAGGGCGGGGTATATGTTAGAAATAACCCAGTCTAACGACCATGATACTAACACAGAAGCTGACTAGGCAGATTTACTAGAAACCGCCAGGTGGGTATGCGCTTCCAGGTACCATTCCAGGGCCTCGTCCAGTCCGTGAACTAGGCAATTGAAAGTCGGGGGTATCTAATAGCATGTCTTGACGTTGTTGTTGTTGATGTGCTGGTCGCCGATGAGGGGGTCCTTGTTGGTACGGTAGCGGTGGGGGGTTGGGGTTCCAACGCGGGTTGATCCCACGCTGGGATATGGAGGTAAATGTTGAATGCTCAGACTCAGCAGGGCTTCGAGTCCCCGCATTATTGACATGAATATCCTCATATATAGGCTCAATAGGGGGCGGCTGTAGGTTGTTACTTGCGAGTGGTGCATCGGAGGCAAAACGGGGATCAACATCTTCATAATAGTTGCTATTCCCGGCGGCCACAGGCTGTTGGACGACAGGCGGCGTCCTTCTTTCAGTGAGTTCAGCTCTTGGTTGACCAGTTACCAGAGGTGACGGGGCTCGGGGTGAATTTCTGCCATCACCCTGAGTCCATCCTGAGCGGGGCGGAACATATTGCCTGGTCATCTGGTCAGCATCGTGGAGAAATCATGAACGGGTGCCATACTCATCGGTGCTATATTTACTTCCCTCGCTCATGTACGTGTCGTGTCGTTGTGGGATCTGCCCCTGCTGGAGTCCAACCATACCTGCAACATCCGCGTCACTGTCCCGGAGCTGTCCGTAAGTTCCTCCGTCATGACGCTGAACAGCCGGAGTTGCATCCATTTCTACTGCGCGGCCCCCAACAGTGGCAGGCTCGGTTCCTGGCAAAGGTGGCGGCGACTCAGCTCGAGGCAATGTGGACTCTGGGCTGTAAGCAGTGTAAGTGTTTACACTCGGCATTGAAGGATTCGTCGAGCTATATCCATTAGATGGCTCCGACGGCTGAATATCTTGAGCAAAGTTTTGAGCGGGTGACGGTCTCCGATCGTAAGGACCATTGTTGTATCCTGGGGGCGCGTTTAGACCCCCTCTCATACCGTTTGCAGCATAGGCTCCTCGGTTGGTTTGTCCATAGCCTCCTCGTCCTCCTCTGGAGCCATATCCAGCCCTTCCAGGCGGCCCGTAGCCTCCACGACCTCGGACTGGAGCTCCATAGTTATCGTATCCTCCACGACCATAGCCCCCTCTCCCACCGCGATAGCCTCCTCCAACTCCTGTTCCACGGTTACTCAAGCTTGGAGAAGGTCCTCTCCGCGTCGCATATGGGTCGGTAGCATTGTCGATTGGGTTGCCAAACTGATCGCGAGAACCTTGCCTTTGTGGGTTCCTGCTAAAGGCCGCAACCTCACCCACGCTTGCCACATCGTTAGGGGGTGCTGGAGATCGATTTGATGTGGTCCGGCGGGTCAGAGGGATGGCTTCTTCGCTAGCTTGGTCGCTTCTACTCTTCTGTTCGAAGGTTGTAAAGGACGGGAGATTGTCATGGACACCATTGCCACCACTCACGGTGGGAAGAGTCGGTTGTCGAGAAACTTCAGGCTCCACAGTCGTCTTATCTTGAGCAGTTCTGTTGTAATAATTCTCGCCGCTCATTTCAGCATTCTGAGCGATACGTCGCTGCCTGTCTTTCCTGCTGACTAGCGTGCGACGCATCGCACAAGTTACCAACCCACTCATGGCAACCAGGATAGTAGCAGCAAGAACGAGATAAGATCCCCATGCTAGGTGTGGTACAAATAGAAGCACGTCGATCAAAAAGGCTAGCAAGCAAACCAGGAAGTCAATGAGGAGGAAGATAAATAAAATGAGAAGATATCTTGTCGAGTGCGAGGGAGCGTGCAAGTGAGACACAGCCGCCATGATAGTCATGACAAGGGTAATAAGTGCCGCGACTGGATGCACAATAAGAATGGCAGATAGCGTATTCCGAACGCCAGATGGCAAGTCGAAGGCTTGGCTATCATCCCCAACTAATTTGGCTGAAAGAAGCATCAGTACGACTCGAAAGAGGGAACGCGTTTCAACATCACGGTAGACTGACCAGTGTCGTATCCAACCCCGATACTGCTACATCCTTTGCCCTGTTGGCAGTAGCCAAAAACGCCATATTTTACACCACCAAAGTCGCTCAGTGGAATGGCTTCAATGATCGGGGTTGATATAACGGCTAAAAGGAGCAAAGCAAAAGCTGCGAACAGCAGCACCGTCAACGGTGTGCCAGGCCGTAACATGGCAACAGTGCACTAAGCGCCTGATTCAGGACCGACAAGAAGACGACAGAGCAAGCGGCCGACGTCGTGAAGACGCGGGGACGGAAAGTCAATATATCAGCGTGTAGGTCTTTCGCTATTTCCTTCTGCTACAACGTCGATGAATAACATTGGCGAAGGGAGGGTGAGAGTTATCGGTGAAATCAAGCAACAAGGCCAATGTTGGGCTGCAAAGTTGAGCAGTTGAGTCCTAAATTCTTCAAAATATGTCTCTTCAAGAAATTGGTGTGGTTCTTGTTCTTTTTCTCTCGTTTCTGCCGGAATCCTTCGCACGAAGTGTGGGCTATATCGGTGAATGTAGCAAGATGCAGTACAGTCGCGAGACCTGAGCCGTCCCTGTTGTTGTCGATATGAAGTCGTAGACTTGAAGAAGTGGACAATGGTCGCCAAGCCGCCAGATTATACTGAGAACGCCCCAGTGGGCTTTGACAGTCGATGCTATCGTCAATACGTTTCGACACCGTGCTTCGGTCGAGAAATGGGTTGGGAACGAATGTCGTGGTCGGGATTCAGCAACGAGGAGGGGGATTGACTTTGGGTGTTATCGGACAAGGTGCTTTGGTCTGGTCTATCCAACTTGGCTCTTTGTGGCTTAGCAAAGTACTAGGGGAACAGAGGGCGCTAATCTCAGATCAGCTAGTCTAGTGAGAATGTCGATGCGCTGGTCCAGGAACAAGGGGGCCAGCCCCAGCCGTCTGACCTCGCCGAATACACGCGAGACCAGTCTAACAAAGGACGTCGCAGAAATTTGTATATTCCATGCATTGATTCTTATCTGCCGATCTACTTGTATCGGGTCTACTGCACCTTTAGCACATGCTTTATCCGCAACCAATTCTCTTACCGGGAGTAAGTAAATTCCCCATTCTCAAAGTTTACGCCAACAGCCAACTCACTAAGGTTGCCAATAAGACAATCTTAGCCACAAGTCTAATTTCTCAGTCAAGGATGTCATGCTGCTTATCCTACTACACCACTACATACAGTGACCACACCATTTCACAGCATGAGGGAAATGGGAGGCTAGCACATGTGGGTCCCCACCGTTGTAAGATACCCACCAATCCCACATCGGAAGGCAGGCGTCATTTTCGGTTGCAGTCAGACAACATACGAACCCTCTATCGCGCCTCTTCTGTGCTTGGCTCAATATCCTTGTCCTAGGCTGCCAGTCTACCAGTTTAGGCTCGATCTCTATGCAGTCTATGAAGCTAAACAAGACAACTCCGCCGACCTTGCAATTTTCTCTGGTTGGGTAATACATGTACCTAGTGAACAACCTGTGCTTTTAGTTTCGAACGAGAGCAACTTTCCCTGCCGCCTCGGCCCTTGCTAACTATATCTGAGACAGCGTTTTGTCCAACACTCACTCAATCTTCCCATTGCAACAACCGAGGTCGATAATTTGCACTGACGTGGCTAACTTAGTCTCAGGAGCAAACTTTCTATGGTAGTACAGTAGGTACCATGTAACATTCCGCATTTCGTGGGAAATTTGATCTCAATTGATTTCTCAACGTGGTTACGCGCGTTTAAAGTCTCAGTTCCCTCGATGGTATTAATATGAAGATCAGCGACGGAATCTTCGTCAGTCACAACACTGTACATACATAAGTCGCCAGTCTAGCCTGTTGGCTTATTCACCATATATGTCCATACGTGTTGCTAACAATAGATCTCGGCGGGCTTGATACATGATCTGTGGTGTTCCGACCATATAACTAGCAGTCATCATACCCTCTTGTGCCACAATCAATATGCAACGGGCCGGTGCTCCTCTCTGACCCAGGCCAAGCCAGCTCAACAACCGGATGATATTTTAGAAAACTGTACAAAGGGTGATGCCCATGCTTTGCGCATTTTTTATTATCCTCGATATGTCAAAGTTGCCTTGACTCGAATTACCTATGGCCCCATCCTCGCTATGGTTTTCTAAAAGATGAAACATACTGCATAATGCTTCATGTTTCGACAACTGGGGTATAGTCTCATACTCGTCATCCCGTTAATACTCGTATTGATCAAGGACGGCACGTTTCGACTCATGTTTGATCCTTTGTGATTTCGTCGGTGCTTTTTTGATTTCTATGCTGACCTTACACCGTTTGATAAAGTGCTACCACTTCCATTTCTGGACCTCATCTCTGCCATGCCTACCCTATAACTAACTAGTCGATAACCCGCCGTATCTGGGTAGCAGAATAACTGTTAAACCCAGATGCACACTATCCCCCATGTGTCTAGAATATCAACCCAGGGTACACAGGTAGGGTAATAATGGTGTAAGAACCGAGATAGTCGTATAAATTCGAGGCGTAGTTAGGTCCTAGTTATGTCAACAATGTGAATATACGATCCTCTAGGAAGATAATGAACGAGACAAGGTTCACCGACCCTAGGAGACGTCTTTCCAAGTCCTTATCTATAGGTAGTATGCACTGCACCTAACTGAGGTACTACTCGGTAAGCCGCAGCTCGTACAGACCAACATTCGTTCAATATGCGGTTTATACATACATCGATTACGTCACACAGGCCGGTCGGGAAATCGGCCAGAAATTGCACCGACTTGCGGAAGACGATCGTGTGCCCCCCCGATTCTCCGAGCCGTTCCGGGGTTAAATTATCGGGCATTTTCATCTCGGACGTCATCAATGACTCCGGAGATAGGGCAAGAGGATTATTGCATTTCGTCCTTATCTTTTTCTTCATCCTCCACCCCTTCAATGTCCTCGTTCAGTCACTCTTAGCTATATTCCACTCATTGCTCATGGTACTCGACTGTCGATCACCACCGACCCCTCCAGCATGTTGCGCAACGCCATGCAAGGCCACTCAGCGCGCGCCACTGTGCGCTGCCGACCTAGCACGCTCGCACCATCGTTGCGAAGATTACAATCAGGTGGTCCTTTCCAGGCCATGCGACCGCCGTCGCCAGAGGAGCTTGGTGCCCCCCGGCGGGCGAAGGAATACAGACGAGGACGGCAGTGGGCGCGGCGCTTGCTTTTGACTTGCGCCTTAGGAGGTACAATTTATCTCGGGGATCGCCAGATATACGCATCTGGGTTTGGCCGCTCTCTACATACTTTCGGAACCGGCCTGCTCGTAGCCTTCGACTACAAGCTGAATTTTCGACCCCAGCCTATTACTGGCGGGACTGTGCAGGATTTGCATAATCGCAATGCCGAGCGGCTATTCAACCTTCTCCGTTCCAATGGTGGACTTTATCTTAAGATCGGACAGGCCATTGCAATGCAGAGTGCCGTGCTACCTCCCGAGTTCCAAAAGATGTTCGGTCGCATGTTTGACGA
Source organism: Fusarium sacchari (assembly GCA_017165645.1). Classification (NCBI taxonomy): domain Eukaryota; kingdom Fungi; phylum Ascomycota; class Sordariomycetes; order Hypocreales; family Nectriaceae; genus Fusarium; species Fusarium sacchari. The sequence continues at coordinate 2,092,668 of JADANP010000006.1, forward strand.
CGCACCGCAAGACGATTGGAGTGACATCGAAGCGGTGATAAGACAAGATTTTGGGAAGAGTGTCGAAGAGGTCTTTGGCGTCAGCTTTGTCGGAAAAGAGGGAATGGGATTGATGGAGCGCAAGGCTCGAGCGAGTGCAAGTGTTGCTCAAGTCCATTGGGCCAGACTTGCGGATGGTCGCGAAGTCGCTATCAAAATACAGAAACGCGAGATTGCCAAGCAAATATCATGGGATCTATGGGCCTTCAAGTAAGCCCCCAAAACGTAACTTGCTCCCACGTACCTACTGACGCAAAACAGGACCGTCGCATGGATATATTCTAAATGGTTTGACCTGCCACTGTATAAACTTGTCCCTTTCATCACGGAGCGACTCGAGCTGGAGACTGATTTCGTCAATGAGGCCAAAAATTCAGAAAAAATGCGAGAGCTTGTCAATGCAGAGAAAGCCTTAAAAGGAAGAGTGTACATTCCTACGGTTTATCCCGAATTTACGACAAAGCGAGTTCTCGTGACTGAGTGGATTGAGGGTGTGAGGCTTTGGGATAAGAAGGCCATAACATCGAGATGGCTTGGAGGGCATGGCAATGGATCTCCTGGCGCTGGTCGCCCACTTCCGCAAATTGATCTTGAGGCTGCACGTCTTGAGCTTCGCACAAGGCCATTTCAAGAGAACCTCAAGCCTGAGCGTCAGGAATTATGGCGAGGCCGACGAGGTCGTGGGGGACTTGGCCTGTCCACGCGAGAAGTCATGACGACCATGGTGGACCTCTTCTCCGCACAGATCTTCAAGTGGGGTGTCGTTCACTGCGATCCGCACCCTGGCAACATCTTTATCAGACGTTTGCCCAATGGACGAGCTGAGCTTGTACTTATTGACCATGGCCTTTATGTGTACATGTCATCGAAGTTCAGAAATGAATACGCCACCTTCTGGAAAGCACTCATGACATTCGACAACAAAACAATATCACAAGTGACAGAGGCATGGGGGATCAAGGCAGCGGATCTTTTCGCGAGCGCAACATTACTGCGGCCATATGAGGGTGGAGATAAGCGCACGCATAATGGGATCATGAAAGAGCTCGAAGGCAATACGCCGGCTGAGCGACATTACGCGATGCAGAAGCGAATGAAGCAGGGCATTCGAGAGATCCTGACAGATGAAGATAAGTGGCCACAAGAGCTGATTTTCATCGGTCGCAATATGCGAATCGTGCAAGGCAATAACCAGTATCTCGGATCACCAGTCAACCGCGTCAAGATGATGGGCGAGTGGGCGAGCCGAAGTTTATTCGAGGACCCCCGGTTGCCACTGAGCCAACGCCTTCAGAATCGCTGGCGCCATGTCATCTTCAAGACCGTCATGGCAGCCTCTGATGTGGCATTCTACATCTTCAAGCTGCGCCAGTGGTTGGGTCTTGGAGGGGGAATGGAGGATGAAATGGAAAAAAGAATGAAGGATGTCGCACGAGACTTTGGCATTGAGCTCCAGCATGATGTTTTTGAAGGCTGAGCCAGTGCCACTGCCACAGAACTGGTGGAAATGTAAACTACTCTGTACACGACAACTTATGACGAATTCCCCTTTCATGTAACAAGAATATGTATAGTTCATATAGATAGACGACGATTGGCAATGCCTAGTAATTATCATGAGCTTGCCTAAGTCAAAATATAGAACCCTCTCAAGGTCGGCAAACGAGTTCACGATAGCATTGAGACCATTGGACTCGAATATATTGGTATCGACACTGAATGGAAGCGATGCCGCAGCATCCCATTGCATGTTGTCTTTATCTCCTATATTATTCGGTCCAGCCGGTGATTTGCGTAATCGCAAGAGGCAGTTATGTATTATTGTTGACTTTTCCAGGAATGAATAAATACCACCTAAATGCATGAACTGGTCATGATCGCCCGTGTTATAGGTCACGAGATATGAATCTCTGATAGTGGCATTGGATGTTGAGGAACGATTTGTTACAGTTGATCCTGGCTACCTGATACATTTGTGTGGAGGAGTACAGCCCAGCCATTGGCCGCAGTCACCACGAGTCGAATATTTTTTGCCCTTTGTCGATGCTGTCCTCTTGTTGCCGTTAACCTATTATTTCGACTTGATCACCGTATCAATTGTCCGACCACGCGGTAGCCACACTGACGCTTTATATTGTCTTCACTCCTCGAGGTTAGCCTGACACGAATGGTTCTACAGATGAACGTTTTCATTGATTGATGTAGCGTAGGAGGAGATTACTGAAATAGGATTGATGGGTGTTCAAGGATATGCTCCGTGGAACTGGATGTACCAGTAGTTTCTGTATGGGAGACCACCTACAGTTCACTTCATAAGTATATACATACATACCGAGTAGCATTTAGTCAAATAAGGTAACAAAGCAGTGATACCTACTCCGTGTAGGTTACCATCGTTTTAGAAACAGTATCCAAAAAAAACAGGCCTTGGGTTGGGTAGGACCAGGTGAATGGATCTGTCGGTATATGAACTAGCGCTAGAAACCTTTTGTTTCTTCGCTTACATGCATTGGATGCCCTGCAATTAAAGCCACTGTGTTTTATCACAACAATTCTATTTAACTTCCCTGTTCATACAGCTACCTCACTTTACCTAGGTAAGTACATATGGAGAACTACAAGAACCGCCCGTGCTTTGTCCTTCCAAGGTATTTTTGTTGCCCCCAAGGACGACGCTTTATGCTTGTTATCGACGGATGCAGTTGGTGGAGGCATCTAACCTCTTCCTCAAGCCCAGTTTAGTTGACACTTGACAAGCCGTGTACCTGCATCGGTGGGTCGATCCGATACAGCCTAAAAGTTGGGATTTCTGGTTTTGGTTGGCTCATAGAAATATCTCGTGTCTGTGCTTGAATTCGACAAGGACACGGAGGAATAGACTGGGATTAGGTCCTGATCATCGAGCTTGTATCCGAAAATGCCAGCTATGAGGTCGCACGTACAGAGTGCTCCGCACCAGGAGCCAGGTAAAGGTAATTAAGACACAGACTTAATATATTGGAGTCTAAGTCCAAAGCCATGTGCCTGTGGCGTTAGATTGGCGGACTGTCTCCACCTCAGGACCCAGGACCCAGGACCCAGGGCAGCTGCTAGGCTGGAGTTTCGTTGGCTGTGTTGTGAGACATCCATAATTGGTGTTCAACGATATAGGAAGAAAGTCGGTGGGAGATAGACAGGCTCCTTTTCTCGTTCAGACCACTGACTGCGGCTTTAAATTGACAAATAATCACCGTCTCTTATAAACGGAGTCAAGTCCTCATGCAGAACTGGCTTCCCCCTAATACCCCTTACCCCGTCCAGTCAGATTGTCTTGGACCCTGCACCATCGCTAGCGCTGCAGAAGGTTAGCGAATCAGTTTTAAGGGTCCGCATCCGGGATTGTCTCAGAACAAAATGCGCCGATGAACTGCGAATCCTGACGTCTTTCAGATGATAGTATAGTGGTTGAAACGAGGGGAAAAGTAAGAGGAAGCCTTAGCATGATGTCTGGCTGAAAGCTTGGCATATGTGAATACCTAAAGGCCACAGTGTGTCTGGGCTAAGCTTGTGTATCCTAATGTTTGAAGCGATCCAATGTGATACCTATGTCTCGGGCATATCATCGACAAGCGTACTGTACTGTAGGCCAGGTAATATGGATCATGCCCGGCGTCTATACGTAGCAATCAGTCCGACTGGGCATTAAGACTTAGTCGCCCATGTATAAGGGTTAGACTCGGTACTACCTTGGCTGGCATTCTTTTGGGCACAATTCCGTTGTCCAAGCTCTATTGAATCCATCCATGCCTTTAATCTCGACTTCCATCAGTGCCGTTTTTGACCTTCCACAACTTAAATAACTTGGCCAATCAGGTCCCTTATCTTACTCGAAACGAGCCTGGGCCACCCCTGGTAAATAACTCCCCCAAAAGCGCCCGACTCTGCAGACGCGCATCAATCCTGTTTCCATCTCATCTCAAGGCTGCGAATCAACGTCGGCAAAGACCAGGCAAGACACGTCGTCCAGCTCATCTCCCCCTTTGCAAACTAAACGAACGCCTCAACCTTCATTCAGAGACTCAAATTCTCAAACACTCTCCACTGATCTCTTACACCCACTACTGGCATTGGCGGCTCTCCACACCTGGCACACGCGCTCTATACCTCAGGTAGGTACTACCTAATCCATCAACCGCATCACTTCCCTCCACTGTACAGATCCCCTTTTCTGCTCGTCAAGAGTTATTTGGAAAGGCCTTTCGTTGACAGAGGGCATGTGAACAACAGTCAACATCTGTTCAGTTGACACCTGCTGATTGTCCGTCTACGAAGTTGTGTTGTTGCGACCAGCTGCCTCGTGCCGCCCACTCGCTTGGACACTTTGAACTAACTATCAACCAAGACCGCCCACTATCGTACGCCCATCCACCTTCCGTCTCGATCGTTCCCGTTTCCTCCACTCCGATCCATTGTCACTCGTTCTCGACTTCATTTCAAGTCATCCATTTAGCTTTTGCTCCCCATCCTCCACTTCCATCTTAGGCTCCCCCCGCTGCTTCCACGTGCTCCGCACCCTCCTTCTCGCGCCGCCCGCTCCTAACCTTCTGGGTTGCCTTCTCTTGGCCGCGACTCTTTTCCTTTTCATGATTAATCCCTCGGAGGATGAACAACGAGCAGCCTCGCCGTACCAGTTTCGGCATGTTACTTCGACGCAGCAAAAGTGGCGATCTAGGCAAAGGTGGTCGCAAGGCGCAGGCCCTTAGGGAGGCTGAGCTTGAACGACAGCGCCAGGCCTCGATGCGCATTGCTCCTAAGCTGCCCGAATTCGCCAATCATTCTGAACAGCTATCAAAATCCTTTGGCCCCGAGTTGCGCCCTGAGTCACCAGCCAGTGTTCCTCGATCAGCAGATTACACTGCTATTCGGCCTTCAGCAGAATATCCTCGTGGATATGGCGCTGCTGCACATGCTGCCGTCCCTGTTCCGCCGTTGCCCAACGGTGGTTTTGATCCATATGCCAGAACAGAAAGCATGACGAACCGTGGCCGCTACAGCTATGCTAGTAGTGCTATTAGCACGGTCAACAGTCCTCGTCGTGTTCGTAGACGAAAGGACCCGACGCCTTTGAAGTGAGTTTCTAATCGATATAATTAATTTGTTTATTAGTCGTGTGCTAACACCAAAACCAGCATTCTCGTCATTGGTACTCGTAACTCTGGAAAAACTTCCTTTCTCGAGTTTCTCAAAACAGCGCTCGCTCTCCCCCCCAAGAAACGAGCCAAGAAGGGTGATGACGAAGTGCCGCAGAATCGCAACACACCCTCTGGAAACTTTATTCCACACTACCTTGAAACTGAGATTGACGGGGAGCGTGTTGGTCTCACCATCTGGGACTCAGAAGGCCTAGAGAAGAATGTAGTCGACCTTCAGCTTAGGGAAATGTCCGCATTTCTTGAAAGCAAGTTTGAGGAAACCTTTGCAGAGGAAATGAAGGTTGTGCGCTCCCCTGGCGTGCAAGACACCCACATCCACGCGACCTTTCTTGTCCTTGATCCCTCTCGATTGGATCGCAACATTGCATCCGCGAGGAACCCAGCTATCAATGGTCAGCAAAATGGACACCTTGGTGCGCGTGTGTTAGGGAGTCTGGATGAAGACCTTGATTTGCAGGTTCTGCGTACGCTCCAGGGCAAGACTACTGTGATCCCAGTCATTGCCAAGGCCGATACTATCACCACCAAGCATATGAATGTTCTCAAACGAAGCGTTTGGGACAGCATCAAGAAATCGGGCCTAGATCCCTTGGAGGCACTTGGCCTTGATGATGAGGATGAGAGTAGCATTACTTCCGAAAGGATTGCCGAGGAGGACGAGGAGGAAGATGAGTCTGGTCACGAACGCGGTGGTGCTCAAACCCCCGAAAGCCAGGAATTCCCACTACAGGGCCATCGAGAAAGCCCAGCGGCTTCTCCAAGCTCCAAGAGACTATCCACCAGCTCCATTCGACGACATAAAGCACAAGAAGAGGCCAAAGAAAAGGAAGATGAGATCCCTTTCCTGCCACTTTCCATCATTAGTCCGGATCTGTACGAGCCAGGTGTCATTGGCCGACAGTTCCCGTGGGGTTTTGCTGATCCTTACAATGAAGAACATTGTGACTTTCAACGTCTGAAAGAGGCTGTTTTCAGCGAATGGCGTGCCGAGCTACGTGAAGCTAGCCGGGAACAGTGGTACGAGGGATGGAGAACGAACCGACTCAAGCAGAGGGATGTCCCCTACCGTCATCGATGAATGCTGTTTATTGGAGACAGCACCTACCACGCACGATCGACACGCCCTTCATACGATCAGAAGACGCTATGTCACTAAACCATGTCTTTGCTTGACACGACGTGGATCCATACGCTCTTACTGCGACCACCTTTCTTTGCTCACATCACTTTAACGCTATACCATTTCCCGGAAAACTGCAGCATACCCTTTCTCATCTTGTTATAACATTTCTGAACTCGCGAGGAAGATTACTGTTTTATACAGATAAGAATTGCTTCAACTCGCCTTTACGGCTGATACCCATTTATTGAGACACCCGACTCTTTCTACCGCACGGCTTTTGACTTGTAGACCGACGGACGAGCTAGCCTCGCAAGGTTTTATCAACTGCTCATGATATGTCCTTCACTTTTTTCTTCTCTGTTTCGACAAACATTCTCAGACACTGGCGTTTGTGGCATTGGTTTTGAAATGAGAGGTCTTTATGGACGTCTTGTGGCTCCGCCTTACAAATCGTACCCTTCTTGACATCACTATACCGGCGCTTCTTGCTGTTGTCTGGACTGAGAGCACGACTAGCTTTAACCAGCACCATTTCTTAGGGTACAGAACACAATAGCTATGTCGCCAGCCATTGTGAAGAGCCTGGGCAAGAATGATGATATATGTAGCTGGCTCTGTAGACTCTAAGGCGTCGGAGGAGATTTTCCCTTTCTTTAGTCAGCTTATTTTACTAGAAATCCATTACGCAACCCGTGCTTTGAACTGTGAATTGACTTGCATATGCCATGCAATTTTGACCAGGCTTTGTGAATTTTCACCACAGCTGCGAGCCAGGACCCCTCTCTCCCTGGATTAGAATTCACAGGACGCGATATGGCCGCCGTGATATACGATGTAAAACATGATGCCAATGAAGAATGGTACATGATTATAACCACTTGCGGAATTTATGCATCTCCGTATCTATGCCGCCCAGTGTTAAAATGGCGTGGATTCTGCAAGCTCAGTGTTAATGGGATTGTTATCGTCATCAACATCCGCTTCTTTCCGAAACGGATTCTTCCCAACTCCTTTAATCTTTGCAATTTCTTTATTGCTCAAAGCGACGCCGTCAAAATTCGGGGGCAATAGCATGTCAATCATGAGAAAATCCGTCTTCAGGTTTCGAGCACGGTCGCGGTACGCCTGCTGATTGCGCGGGTATTCAAAACGCTCGCTCATGGTTTCAATGGACGACCAACGGACACCGTATTCTTGGATAAGATCTAAAAGGACCTGGGAGTCGTGCTCACTCCAAGGAACGCGCTGTCGTGGTCCTTGTCGCTCTGGATCTGCCATACGAACCTCCTTTTTTCTTTGTGATGCGGCCTTTGCGATAGCGTTGAAAGGTCTGGAGGACAATGGTGCCTGCGACACTGAGCGTAACCCCATATCCTGCGATGACTGCTCCATAGAAAGAGGGTGTGCGTGCCCTGAAGAGAACGGAGACTCAGAAACATGCCTTTGAGGACGCCGCGGGACAGGTTGTGGCCTTGGAGGTGGCGGCATCTGTCGTTGTAGCTCATCTCGCCTCGCTGGATCAACACGCCGAGTGTCGGTCTCAAATGCATCTTCCCCATCTTCGTCGTCCTGGGAAAGACGCGGTCGTTTCTGCCCTCTTTCCCGGTCCCTCCCGCCTTGCGTAGCTAAATGATAGGAACTTGCGGGGGGGAATGGGCTACCACCCAGGAGCTCGGCATTTGAATGCTGATGATAATCACGGGGAACTTCGGATCTGAAACCTGCAAGTTGCTGGTTGGAAGGGGGAACAGTACTGGCTGCTCGACTCCCACCACGCAAGGCTTGAATGGACTTTGGCCCAACAAACAAACTGGGCCTGCTGGGAGGTCAACATGTAGCTCTGTTACCATGTAAGAATAGTACTTACTCTGCCTCCTGACTTCCCACACGCACGATTGATTGTGACTCCGAACCATAATCGTTGCCTTGGCTATAGGTAGCCTCTTGTTGGTCACGTTGAGAAAGTTCAGTACCCGCCCTCACACTCTCTTCGAACGACAAAACTTCGTATAAGGCCTCAAAGCACTTTGAGAGATCTTCCACCAAATTGTGCAGTGGGAAATGCTTTCTTAGCTCAGAGATTCCCCCATCCTCCTTGTTATCATCGATGATCTTCTTGATCAGAGCGATCCGTCCTGAGCAGAGATCATCATTGTCGTGACCTGTTTCATCACCGCCGAGGTCTTTGAAGTAACCCCCAGAAAAAAGTTGTGGATATGAAGGAAGTCCCCCTTCGCCCTTGTGTCCCGATCTGTCCAAATCCTTCAAAGTCTCTTCGTCTTTGCAGAAATAAGAGACAAGAAGCTCTCGAAAGTCCCTTTCGTCCCTGTGATGAGAAAAATCTTCGACAAACAACCAGGTCCGGAGGTGTAATGTGCTATGAGGGCTTTGATACATATTATCAGCTGGGGTAAAATATGCAGGCAAAACTTGGTTGAGGCATTCGAGAAATAGAAAGACGGTTGATGTCTCCTCATTCTCGAGCCCGTGAAGCATGTCGTAAGCTGTCACAACATTGGTGCGTGCGATCTGAGTCACCCTAACACTTTGGTTTAGAGTGGGAGTGTCATCCACAAAGTGCGCGAAATCAATGAAGGGTGCCTTGTTAGACTGATCAAGTGCATCATATTCCCCTCTGATGGTGTGAAAAGCACGTCGCTTGATGGCCAAGATTCCAGTGAAGACATCGTCAGCTTCATTTCCTTCATTTCCTTCAAAGCATTTAAACAGGCTATCGGCAGCTCTTGCTAAGTCTGGAATGCTTAGCTCCAGGATCCTTTGCTGTGCTGTGGTAATTGCTGGACCAAGTTGAAGTTCGTCAATGGGGCTGTTGATGTTCTCAGGTTCTTCGCCGGAGTCTTCCGGTTGCGTATAATCATACTCATCATAGAATTCGGTTTCATCGTCAGGCTTTAGTGGAATCGACGGGATACTAATGTCGTCTCGAGCCTGAGGAGGTGGGTTACGGCGAGCGACCGGATCGTTCAGTAAAACCCTAAGAGGTTCAGGTGCGGGCTGGCTAACAATATTCTTTGTTGGGCTTGTGACACGCTGAACCGGGTCGTTTCTTCGGTTGCTGCGTCTCGGTTCGCGATTTTCATTCTGGGCAGATTCACGCTGTGAGCGCCCTGCGGCACTTCGCGTATTCATTATTGCGAGAAGGCTTATAGATGTGTATATGTGAGTTTGAGCCTAGGTAACGCCAAGCGTGCTGTTGTGATGATTGACCCTTCGCGTTATCAGCCAATAAGAGCTAACCCTAACCCTACCTAACCCGAAGGTAACACGAAGGCAGCTAACGCGTCCCTGGACCGAACTCTTGGTGTTGAGAGCTTTGACCACCCTCACAAAGAGCCACCCCGGACGCCAAATCACGGGAGATATCAGCCTCCACTGTAGCTGCCTGTAAGGCGACCTTTCCTGAGATGGAACATTTTTGCATGCAACTACTACTCTGTACGTAAGGTCTAATCTTCTTTTCTTCTATCCGTACAACCAAACTGCAACTTATGATGTTTTCTCGTAAATCTATGGGCTATAGGACGAAGAGAGGATATAAATCCACCGTTTCAAGGAGCTGTTTCACTCCCAAATTCTAATTTGAGAATCATCAGCCATGGCTATTCGGTCATCGATGCCGCCTCAAAAAGTAATTCTCGCATCATAGCTATTAGGTAGTCTTCTTGGCGGACTTTTTGACGTGATCAGGCCCAAAGAAGCCCGTCAGGTAGGCTGTTCGCGTGAAGAAAAGGAATAACTAAGTCATAGGTCAGCGTCAACCATAAGGCTGGAGATGATATTGGATGGCAGCATCTGATTCTCTTGCTGGCTTACCGTCATTCCAATATTTCCCCAAGTCATGGCATTCCACTGGAGAGGGCTTAGCAACCTGTCCCGGCCTATCCCATAAGAGCTGAAGCCAACATGACCAATATCCGCGAGCCAAAGAGCAATGAGATATGAGCGAACAACTCGGTTTTCAGTCGTGGTTGACAGGATCGCAACCCCAATGAATGCTAGCAGCAAATATAAATTCCCTAGCTGCCAGGCTATAACAATGCTATTGGGAGAAGCATCACCGTCGTTCTTCTGGGGAGATTGCTCTCCGATGAACCAAGCTGGATCAATGACGGCACCAGCAAAACCAACAACTCTGGTTTTGATGTTAGCAGATGTGCCGTGGACGGATCGGGCGCAAGATCCCTGTTATAAATTCTTACAAAGAGATAGGCTCTATGATAGTGAATACTATACGTGGGAAGGCGGGGAGAGAAGAAGCCATGATTATGAATTGATTGACTGGTTGTTGAACGGACCAGTCACGTATACGGTATGGCCAAGCAATGGAAGCTGAAGAAATGAGGAGGGTACGTACCTAAGATACCAAGTTCGATGTTCGTTTCCCCAGAATCAAGCTCCGGTTTCAGATGCCACCAACCAATGAGAACAATAAATTGAATCCCGGAACTGCTCGGGATACACCTGGGCCAGGCCGATATCGTTGACTGGTGAAGGATCTCCGGCAAATAACCGGCCAGTACTCCGTATTTCGAGCTTTCTTCCATTTGACCAGTATTTCCAGAGTCCCAATAAAGTTGGTTGAGCCGTTGAAATCCAACAACCGAGAGCGACGAGATAAGTAGCTGGCATTCTCTCGAAATGTCCCAAAACCTTTTTGCAATTATATAATATCTCCGACCCCCTGCCCCCGAAGAATCCTCCTACCACCTTCAGTCAAGCCAAGTCGATTCGATTGGCTTACTGGGGAAGCAAGAAAAAGTCGTACGTTGATGTGTGTGTCAAAATAAAATCAGTAAACCCCACCCTAAGCTTGTGCTTTATAACCTGCGCCTTTTTGTCACTCAGGATTGAGGCCCCAACTTTTCTTTCCCTGCCCCCCCCCCCCCCCCCCCCCCCCCCCATGTTGAGATGATTTTGCCAATGACAAGGTTCAACATGTGGCGATTTCACGTGCTACTGCAACTGAGAGACATACAGCCCAAGTGAGACCATATCAAAGCGTTCACGGCCCCAACTCTTATGAACCTGCTCCCAAACTCGTAGTCAACATGGTGTTCTGAGCTGTTGCATCTTGCCGACGGCATATGCAGCTTCCCCTCCCCTCTTTATATTCTACCCTCCCCTGGCTAATATCGCGTTCAATCGTAACTATCTGTTTCTTCAATTGACTTTAACTCTTGCTCAATGTGCCAACCCACCTTTGAGAGCCCACGATGGCCACGATCGAGCCGCGCTTAATTCATCTGCTCAACGAGCCGACAAGACCGCAACTCAACCATGCCGATCTTCCACCGCTTCATTCCCTTGCATTTCCTTCTGCCTCTGCCACTGATCGATCATTGGCCCCAATCGAGTCCGACACGAATCATCGTGGTGATAGACCACTTACTGACACGCAGTCTGTTACTAACGCCGTTGATTTAATAAATTTGACCAACGATGACATTTCTTCAGAACCCCGCAAGGAAGGGAATGTTGAGGATGGAAAGATTGTACTGGCTTCCGGAGGATTTCCGCTGCGAGTAGCTTCAAGCGACTCGGATGCTGTAGAACCAACCAGTTCAATTAGTCGGTTACTAGGTGACGGTCCCGAGCTTCTTGAAGACGTATCGAACAAAAAGCGACATCGCAGCCTCCATCTTAAAGATGATTTCATGCAGCTCCCACAACCACTGAAGAAGCAAAAAGCCGCTCAGCAAGCGCCAGTAATGCCACCGATCATCAATGGGCTTCACGAACCTCCACCTCACGCCGCTTTGTTTCCTCCCATATCGTCGGATTCGTTTGATAGCAAAGATGGCTCGCATATGAAAGCAATGCCCGATTTTATACAGCCTTCCGCCCAGTCATCCACTCAAGCCTCTCAAGATGCTGAAACGGTTTTGGTAGCTAGCAAAACGCGCAAGCGGACCAGCAAACCGAGACGGAAGTGGTCTGAAGAGGAGACAAACCATTTGTTATTGGGCGTCAATCGATACGGGGTCGGAAAGTGGACGAGCATACTTGAAGATCCTAACTTCAAGTTCAACGACCGGACAGCTGGGGATCTCAAGGATCGGTTCAGGACCTGCTGCCCCGAGGAGCTCCGCAAGTCCAACCGACCGGTTGAACCAGGCTCGCCTTCACGCTTCGACCGAGGGTCGAACCAGACGGGCAAAACAGATGTGCACTCTGAAAGGATATTGATAGATGGAAATGGTGCATCAGCAGAAGACATGGCCTCAACGATGCAGCAAGAGGTTGACACTACTCCTAAACAGAAAAGAAGTCGAGCACATCGCAAGAAGATGGAGGATCTTGTGGAGCTCGGTATCCATGGGCCTTTCAAGAAGTCGCATCGCCGCGAACGCCGACCTTTTACTGAACAAGATGACCAGGAAATTCTTAAGGGTTTAGAGATCCATGGACCCGCTTGGACCAAGATTCATCGTGACCCGCGCTTCCATCTTTCCAGTCGCCAACCAACAGACTTGAGAGACCGAGTACGCAACAAATATTCCAGTATTTATCAAGGAATAGAGAAAAGCAATCTCCAGGCCAGGGAGATGAGCCGAGGGAACGATGTTATGGTACCGTCTATGAGAATACCAGCTGGGAATTCATTTATTAAGCCTCAAAAGGCTACAACACTAGAGCCACCAATGAACCAGTCGACCTCGTGCGAAGACCTTTCTCGATGGCCGGCTCACCAAAAAATCGAAACAGGCGACATTCTGGGAGCAGGCCACGTTTTCGAGTTCGGTGAAACTATGCCACCTCAATTCATGGGTGGTGAAATGGACATCTCGCGCTTATTACTTGACGATGCCAAGCTCACGCCAGCGATTCCGCGATTTGGTCTCGAGGGCATTCCTGGTCTTTCTCCACCAGCAAATACCCCACAGAAAAGTCACATCAAAGAAGGAATACAATCCACGAGTAGGTTATCAACAGTCGGGCCAGCATCTATAAGTCGCAGTGCTCTTCATTTATGTTACGAAAGTTAGGAGAGGAAATTGGTTTGCAATGGTATTGGGCGTACATAGATTGAGACTTGGGACTGGACGAACACACAGCACGCGCTGGTTATCCATCGCTTATTACTTGCATCTGATGCATCGTATTGTTTGGCGTTGGAGGGAAAGGAAAACATGGGTGCCTCACCGGCAAAGATGGGAATATTTCGAAAGTTGTACATTGTCGAATCTGCGAGCCGCTCATGACATCCAAAAAGGATATCTCGTCATGCTACCGCCGGAAAGCTGGAGTTGAAAATGACTTCGGGGGCACTCATGCACGGGATACACCATGCATAATATTAATGATAGGATAATTCAATAAAACCATTCGGTCAAAAGAGCTACCTTGCCTGGCTGCTTAGGTACTAACCTAGGTACCTGTCTCCGTCGACGGAGGCATCTTTACAGAGATCACGTGATGAACCCACCTTTTTTTTCACGCACAAACTAGTTTTCTGGAAAAAGGGCAAGAGCGACACAACTCGCATTTTCTGAACTTGGTTTCCTCGTCCATCCTCCTCATCACCGCCAGCAAACCAGCCAACCGACACAATGGCCCGCGGAATGTAAGTAGAATACCAAGGAGAATGATCACCAATGCGATTGCAAGCTATTGCGATTTGGATCTCTGTCTCCTGTCGTCCCGTTATGAGAACGAGGGTCTGACCATCTCGATAGCAAGAAGCACCAGAAGCGCCTCAGCGCCCCCTCGCACTGGCTGCTTGACAAGCTGTCCGGCACCTACGCTCCCAAGCCTTCTGCCGGTCCTCACAAGCTCCGCGACTGCATGCCCTTGATCGTCTTCATCCGAAACCGCCTCAAGTATGCTCTCAACTACCGCGAGACCAAAGCCATCCTGATGCAGCGACTGGTCAAGGTCGACGGCAAGGTCCGCACCGATTCCACCTACCCCTCCGGCTTCATGGACGTTATCACCATCGAGAAGACTGGCGAGAACTTCCGTCTTGTCTATGATACCAAGGGCCGATTCACCGTCCACCGAATCCAGGCTGAGGAGGCTGAGTACAAGCTTGGCAAGGTCAAGCGTGTCCAGCTTGGTCGCGGTGGAATCCCATTCTTGGTCACGCACGATGCACGAACGTGAGTTCTGTCAGACATCATTCAGCCGTTGGATCAAGCTTTGGTCGATTCAAGTCACCCGACAAGACAGGAGCTTTATTTGACGGCTGTATGTAAACCCAAAATACCCCGTTGCTAACGAATTCTCATAGCATCCGCTACCCTGACCCACTGATCAAGGTCAACGACACTGTCAAGATTGACCTCGCCACTGGCAAGATCACAGATTTCATCAAGTTCGACACCGGTGCCGTCGTTATGGTCACTGGTGGTCGTAACATGGGTCGTGTTGGTGTCATCACTCACCGTGAGCGCCACGACGGAGGTTTCAACATCGTCCACGTCAAGGATGCCATTGACAACAGCTTTGCTACCCGTGAGAGCAACGTTTTCGTCATTGGCCAGGACAAGCCCTGGATCTCTCTGCCCAAGGGTAAGGGTGTCAAGCTCACCATCGCTGAGGAGCGTGACCGCCGACGTGCTTACGCTATCTCTCACTAAATTGTGGATTTGAGATTGGACTGGTAAAAAACGGCATGTGGAATGGAGTCTCGGATTTGACGTTTGCTTTGCGGCTTTAACTACCCTGGAGATAGCCGGCCCCCATGAGGCTACGATAAAAGATGAATTTGAGCCCAACAAAAGTGTCGATTCTTGACAGATATCTCTCTCCAAATGTGATGGAAGTGAATTGAAAATGCTGCCCATAATATTGTAGCACGTCAGAGAAAATGTCCCTACCATTCGTACTTCCCATAACTAGATAATATATATCTCGCCACTTCGCCAGGACCCATATACGCAGCTCGTGTTGCTTTCGAACATCATAGTTGTCAAGGAGAGTATTGTGAGGAACAAAGCTGACTGGTAGGGCTGCATTGCCCAACGATTTGCGATGAAGGTAATATCGAAAACAGCCTGTATACAGAAGTGCTTATTATGGGTTACATTCATGGTTATCAGAACTATCAGTTGACCTCGTAATGCGTAAAGTTGTGGCTGTGTTACAGTTTTGCTGACAGAGGAAACAATTCGGACGTAGGCGAATTCCTATTCCTATTCCTTACCACCCCACGTTTACGTGATTGTTGGTTGTTTGCGAATGATTTGTCTCTCGAATTGAGTTTCTTCGTTTATTCCCTAACTTCTCCATTGAGCTAGTTGCTCCATCCCACTGAAGGAAGCTCTTGAACCCCCAAACTGCGAATAGCACCAAGTGGGCTCGGCTTCTTTTCCCCTCTCCACACTCCCACAGTACATGCTCCATGCTGTGAAACTGCTGGTCCGGCGAGCAAACCGAGTCATTTAGGGGCGGGGAAATGATCAATCCATCCATCGTAAATCTAGGGTACATACCGAGTCGTGTAAGGTAATTACGCATGTGGTCAAAAAGCATGACTAATGAGAACTGCAGTCGCCTGCCGAATCCTCCTCAGCCATGATGCAGTTGGCTGCACTCCTCGAAGCTGCGATTCGACAATGCGAGTCTCACGCGCGCTGTTCCTGTGATGTGCATGTGGGCGTAATGCGTGGGGAGCCTCAAACCATCCATGGATTCCATGCGACTGAATTTCTTGTTACAGTTAAGACCGCACACGCACAAGGTCCATTAAAGATGGATCGTGTGCCCCCTCACCATTACCTAGACGGACCCGCTAGGCTCAACATGCTATGGGAAAAGCCATGCTAAGACCCAGCGGCAACGCGGTGCCCAAGTGTATTGCATCAGCGAGACTATGCTTACAAGAGGAGCCTTTTGTATTTAGATTCTTACTTTCCCAGATATGCCCCACGTGCGCTGGTGATGTTCTTGGGACTACCTACTTATAAGTGAGTGTCAGCCCCATCGTGGCCACATCTACCTAGCTCCGGAATTCTCCTTTGCGAGGCCATTTCTCCTGGTTGCTTGAATTGAAGGATTCTTGTCGTTCTTCCCTCTTCTCACCTGCTTGCGGATACTCGGTACAGATTCGCTTAGATGCGGCAGAGGTTCCTATTCGTGATCAAAACATTGTTCCCAAGAGCCATATTACGCAACAGACTCGTTGAAGCTTGTTAATTGGAGGAAAAGCAGCAGCCTTCGGGCCCTGAATCGATCTTGGTTCTACGTCGGTCAATTGTGGACTGGGCCGCCTGAATCATAAAATCATAGGTTTCCTTAACATTCAGTTGAAATGTTTCCCAGCAGGACTTCGACAAGAACTCTATTGGCCCGTTGTGCCCAGAGAACAGAATTTCGACGAGGCCTCACAGTCTCCCCTGGCCTTCGTTCTCGTGTTGCCCACGAATCTGCTCAGAGAAATCCAAGGAATAACCAGGGATGGTCCCGACCAAGGGTTTTGGCAGTAGCCATTGGAGCTGGTGCTCTTGGATGGGGGCTTGCCAGCTTGAACGAAAACAGAGGCACTGGGAAATCCACATGGGGACGATCGGTTGCACCTCATTATGCTACGTTGCCCGAGATGGAGAAGGTAAAATACCCGTATATTCCCATGCCCTCAGGCTGATCTTCAAAACAGGCGATCAAGCGAATCGAGAACGAGGTTGGAATAGAAGGCTTTATTTCGACGGACCCCGAGGATCTACTAGCACATGGCTACTCAGAATGGTCGACGGTCAACCCTGACACTTTGCCGGTAGCTGTGGCATATCCTAGAACAACCGAGCAAGTTTCCGTGATCGCTCGCATATGTCATGAACATCGCGTTCCTATCATCCCCTATTCAGGGGGCTCAAGCTTGGAAGGCAATTTTTCTGCCCCTTACGGAGGAATCAGCGTGGATTTTGCGTATATGGACCAAATCATTCAGTTCAACAAAGATGATATGGATATCGTGGTCCAGCCCAGTATTGGCTGGCAAGATCTAAACGCAAAGTTATTGGCTATGGATAGTGGCCTTTTCTTTCCCGTCGATCCTGGTATGTGACCAACAAGCATGGAGGGCCAGAGATATAGCAGCAACACTGACGAATATACCCAGGCCCATCAGCGAAGATTGGAGGCATGATTGGAACGAATTGCTCCGGGACAAATGCTGTGAGATATGGCACAATGAAAGATTGGGTCATTAACTTGACCGTTGTCCTGTCTGACGGGCGTATTATCAAAACCAGACGAAGGCCGCGAAAGTCATCTGCTGGATACAACCTGAATGGATTATTTGTCGGTTCCGAGGGCACACTAGGGATTGTCACGGAAGGTATAACAAGGCGTATCCACGCAAAATGAAAGTTTGACTAACACTCACAGCTACACTCAAGCTGGCAGTCATTCCAGAGCAGTATTCGGTTGCTGTTGTTACATTTCCCACCATTCGAGATGCCGCCGATGCGGCAGCTGGCGTTATGCAGGCCGGCGTTCCCGTCGCGGCGATGGAGATCATGGATGAAGTTCAAATGCGAGTCATCAACCTCGGTGGTGCTACGAAACCCCGGGTCTGGAAGGAATTGCCAACATTATTTTTCAAGTTCTCTGGTACAAAAGACGGCGTGAAAGACAACATCAGCAGAGTAAAGAAAATTGCGGCGGCAAACAAGGGCGGAAGTTTCGAATTTGCTCGGGATGCTGCTGAGCAACAGTTGCTCTGGTCTGCCAGGAAAGAGTCCCTTTGGTCTATGCTCTCTCTGCGAAAGAATGGTGACGATGTTTGTGAGTACCACAGTGCCGAAATTAACATATGACCTGTCAATGCGGTCGCTAATTGATGTTAACACAGGGAGCACCGATGTAGCTGTTCCGTTCAGCCGGCTAGCTGACATCATAGAGGTCAGCAAGAAAGAGATGGATGAGCTTGGTCTCTTCGCCAGCATCTTGGGGCATGTAGGAGACGGAAATTTTCATGAAAGTATCATGTATAACAAGAATGTCCCTGGTGAGCGCCAGAAAGTCGAAGCTTGTGTCAAGAACATGGTGAAACGAGCGCTAGACATGGAGGGAACGTGTACAGGAGAGCATTCCATCGGCTGGGGCAAAAAGGAGAGTCTACTCTGGGAAGTTGGACCAGAGACTCTGGAAGTCATGGCAGCTGTGAAGAAGGCTTTCGACCCTGAATGGATCTTGAATCCTGGAAAGATCATGGATGTGCCTTGGGAGAACACTCTGTATCCTGGGTCCAATACCGCGGTAACACCAAACCGTGCGGTGAAAGACTTGGTCTAAGACAGGAGTTATCGCGGTGTTTCTACAAAGCTTTTGGACTAGTGGGTGAGCAACAAATCATTACTGTATAGAGAGATTTGCAGTATGGATTGATGATTGCAGGGACCGCTCGCAGCCCTGGTTCAAACACCGTGTCGATGGTCCTAGTGTTGAATATAACATGGTAAGACAAACCCGATCAGCAGCTAGAGATTGAGAGAGCTATGTATCTCCATGTGAATGATGCAGCCAACTGCTCAGCCATCAATACGAAATTGAGGCACACTGCAATGCGGCGTCTTCCACTGCAAGATCTTGACAGATGTGGTGTTGCCGTAACAATCAGGAAGTGCATTAGATTCAAGCAAACAAAAGATCTGAACAAAGCCGTCTGTCTATACTCAGGAAAGCGGCCAAATACTTAGCTGTTTGCTAATCTAAGCGATTTCGCTTCCATCACTAGGTAGGCTTCTTACATTGCTTTTTCAAACAACACCAAACACCAACGGATAGCTGCGTTCAATATCGCCTGGCCCAATACCCTTTGCCTCTATGCTCGAATTTCGACACTACTTAGTGTGCTTAACTGGTAGCTTGATTTACTGATTCTTAAGGCCCGCTAGCTCGATTTTCTTTCTTGTTTGCTGTAGCCAGTTGCAGCAGGAGGCATCTGCAATCTCGGGCTTCTAGAAAATGCTTGGTCTCTGAATCACTGCACAACACTCACCACTTGTCATCCCCCACTACCAAGCCAAGTGACAAAATTCATCTTCCTCGATCCCCCCCCCCCAAAAAAAAGCCCTTTCATCTTGACCTTTGCTACAACAGCTGCACTGGCTTCTACCGTTTATGGTCAAACACTTCAAGTGTGCTGCATTAAAGTTATTCATGGGGCATCATCCAATTGACCAAGGTATATTCTTCTGAAGCCGTCGTTATAATTTGAACTCGACGTTGAGGAAGCCACTTTGACTGACAGGCTCTCCAGAACACATGGATAGAAATTGACCATGAGCTCCAAACGCCCCCCCGACAGACTCTCGAGAGGGTCCCAACAAAGCCCCAAGCACCAGCGAAGATCGAAGAGATGCAGGCCAGGGAAACCAAAGGTTCGACGAAACCATGCAGCCAACATTGATGGGCTTGCTACTCAGCTCCACGAACAATGGAAAGCATGGCCTGAGCTCACGATACATCTTGAGGGATTGCCAACTTCGGTCACCACTTCAAATCTCTGGGACTGGTTCTCTCATGAGGGAGAAATCGCATACATGGATATCTACGAGACGCAAAGAAATCCGAACACTAGCAACGCCAAAATCAGGTTTGAACCACCGCCAGAGCAAAACTTTTGGTACACGGGCATCTATGTTGTTCGCCATCACGACAGAAAACAACACCCCAAAGACATTGATATTTCTATCAAGCTTTCCCATCACGTACCCCCAGGTTTTCTGAAAAGCCCAGTACATCCTGACCGGACTTGTCCTGTCAAACTGACACTCTACCCTGCGGCCATACATTTCGGGAGCCTGACGGGGGAGAACTCAGTGAAGATCATGAAGTCTATCCCCGGGATGGGCAATCAACGAAATCTTAAACTCGAGCTCAGCCCGAAATACCAAAAACTGACTGCATTCTTCCCCATACCGAGTGATGTGGGTGGGAACACAACTGAACGACAGCACAAAGTTGTTATTGACTTTGCGAGTATGAAGAATGTTTACCAAACAGCGGTCGTTGATAATTGTTGTACTCTTTTCGTTCCTCTCAAGATACCGCCCCAGTACTATTGGAAGGCACCTAATATTCATTCGACCTTTTCCGACGAAGCCAAGAATTGGAGTGTGATGGAGAGCTGGAACCGTGCGACAAACATCGTTCAGCATGCTGGCCTCCCCATGAGGCACCCAGTCACTCTCCACAACGATTTCCAAGATCCCGAATTCATTGATATCGGCCGATGGACCACTATTGGTTTCGTTTTGGATGGGGGCACTGAAACAGCAAGCCAGGTCAATCAGCAATTAGTGACCATCCTGGACGACTTCAACATCTCCACCAAAGTTCAAGATGATTTCAAAATTGTGCATGGAACAAAAGCAAAGATGTGGGAATATATAGACCACCAGGCTCCGACCGAAGGACACAACGCGCTTCAGATGCTTCAGTACTCCCCGGACTCAGTTATTCATCTACCTTTCGACATCAGATACCAGCTTGAAGTTTGTCTTTCGCGCGGCTATCTAAACGAACACATGATAGAAAGGGAGTTCTTGGAGAGACTTGCAAACATGAAGCCAGCCAAAGCCAGGCTTTGTCTCGAAATCGTGGCTGATAACGCTCAAGTTATCGCCGACCCAATGGCTATTCTAGAGGAGTCTCAGCTTGATGGATCCATGGTCATGTCAAGAGTTCCTTCTCATTGCTGTCTCATCCGCAAAGCAGTCATCACGCCAACTTCCATTCGCTATACAACGCCTACTGTGGAAATGTCCAACCGCGTCATGCGTCGCTACAAGCATTATGAGGATCGCTTCCTCAAAATCCAGTTCACCGAAGAGATGGAAAAGGGGAGGATTGCGGTCAACAAGGACCAAAACGACGAGATCTACAAAAGAGTGCTTCGTTCAATGTATAAAGGCGTCCGTATCGGCGATCGCCTTTACGAATTCCTTGCCTTTGGCAACTCGCAGCTCAGGGTCAACGGCGCTTACTTCTTCTGTCCCACGGAACACCTAACATGCGATGACATCCGCAGGTGGATGGGCCAGTTCAGCCATATAAAGGTTGTGGCGAAGTATGCTGCTCGCCTCGGCCAATGCTTCTCTACCACACGAAAGCTTCATGCAATTTCGGCGCCGGCAACCCGGCAGATACCTGATATTGAGAGGAACGGCTACTGCTTCACCGACGGCATCGGCAAGATATCGTCGTTCTTGGCGCAGCTTATCAGTGAAGACATGATTCTTGATGTTATTGCGCAACCCTCCGCCTTCCAATTTCGTATGGGTGGCTGTAAAGGGGTTCTCGCCATTTGGCCCAACGACACCAAAGTCATGGAAGTCCATATTCGCGAATCCCAGAAGAAGTTCGAGTCAGATTCCAAAGGTCTCGAAATTATCCGCGGTGCAGCAATGGCGACAGCGACTCTCAACAGACAAACAATCACCATTCTCGAATGTCTTGGGGTCCCTATTACGTCCTTCACCAACCTGCTTGACTATCAGTTACGGTCGTATGAGCTGGCCATGGAGGACAACGATGTTGCAATAGACATGTTGACCAAGTTTGTTGACGAGAACAGTATATCTGACCTGCTTAGGGCTGGCTTCAAAACAGATGATCTGCAGGAACCGTTCGTTGTTAACGTACTTAAACTTTGGAGGTCTTGGTCCTTGAAACTCCTCAAGGAGAAAGCAAGGATCCAGGTGCAGAAAAGTGCCTTCGTCCTTGGCTGCGTCGATGAAACTGGCACTCTCAGAGGCCACTCATCCGAAACCGAAGGCTCCGAAGATAAAGATATCGACAGGCTCCCGCAAATCTTCATTCAGCTGAGCGACGCAACACACTATAACAAGACTCAGATCATCAGCGGAGTATGCATAATTGGGCGCAACCCTTCGCTGCATCCGGGAGACATTCGTGTTGTTGAAGCCGTGGACTGCCCAGCGCTTCATCACTTGAGGGACGTCGTTGTATTTCCCTCCACTGGCGACCAGCCTGTCCCTAATATGCTTTCTGGTGGTGACCTTGACGGCGATGACTTCTTCGTAATATGGGATCCGACTTTGATTCCGAAAAGGTGGAATTATCCGCCAATGAACTACTCAGCACCCAAACCCATTGAACTTGACCGTGGTGTCACGGTTGACGATCTCAGGAACTTCTTCGTCAAGTATCTAAAGAACGATAAACTGCCGCTCATTGCAACATCTCATCTAGCCTTTTCAGACGAGCTTGGCCCAATGTCACCAAAATGTAAGTCTCGGTAATGCTCACATATCAAAGTCTTCTACTAACCCTGCTTCAAGGTCTTGAACTTGCAGAGCTGCACTCCAAAGCAGTGGACTATCCAAAGACAGGCGACCCGGCGGTATTGAGACGAGATCAGCAACCTCGGAAGTGGCCCCATTTCATGGAGAAGAAGAACAGCTACACCTCCAGGAAAGCTCTTGGTATTATATTTGACAAAGTGAAAGGCAAGCAAGTCAAGTTTGACCCTATCTGGGACAGTCCGTTCGACCAACGGGTCCTCACAAAGTTTGAACTCGACCGAGACATACTCAAATCTGCCAGAAAGATCAAAACACAATACGATACATCTGTACGCCGACTACTGAGTCAACATGCGCTCAAGACTGAATTCGAACTTTGGACTGGCTTTGCCATGTCGAAACCAGCTGTTGGATCAGACTACAAAGTTCAGGAGGAGCTTCGTCGCGAATACAATAATCTCAAGGCGGCATTTCGAAAGCTATGTATCGATACTGCAGGTTCTAAAAGTGCAGAAAAACTCGAACCCTTTGTTGCAGCCATGTACAAGGTAACTGATGAGGAGATGAAAATTGCACTATACGAGCACCACCGAGGAGTCATCAACGACGCGGGAACCCTCTTGCAGCCGCGCAAGCTAGAACCAAAGTCAATGCCTCTGATTAGTTTCCCCTGGATCTTCCATAAGGAGATGTGTCGTATGGCAAAATCTAGTGACCTTGAACTGAGAACTTCACTTGCCGGGGGACCTCGTCAAGGAGACATGCCAGGGTTTGGAGAGCACCTTGAGCCAACAGTGAAGAATGATGCCACGCCTGCAAAACACGAGGTCCCCGAAGTGTCTGAACTGGCACCTGAGATCCATTCTCACCTTCCGGACGGCACAGTCCTTCATCGAGGTCAACCATTGGCTATCTTCCCTGTGGAAGACGATGCGGTCTCCGAGGTAGATGAAGACTTCCCCAATGGCATTTCTGGTTCAGGACAATCATCTTCTGCTGGGAATGATTCTGGAATGGTCAGCGACGAACAGCCAGATATTTCATCAGAGAATGACATGCAAGTTGAAGTTCCGAGTGATGATGATGTCGTCGAAGACGATACAGACTCGATCTACAGTGATGAATTGGGGGAAAATGAAGAAGAAGCTATGGATCGCTTGGTCAACCTCATGAGTCAGGTGGATGCCAAGTGACCATTAGTATTGCGATCAGCTGCCGATACGACCGCGACATTAGTCCAAGGTTGAAAATCTTGTGGCTGGAGAAATTGTCGCGTTCAAGTATGGACCGTTGGAACTGTGAGGATGACAACGGGCCAGCCAGCTAGTAAGTACAAGGTAGACAGCAACGTCAGTAGTACAGCCAACCAAGGTTTTGGGACTACCAGGTTACTTAGGCCGATAATAAAATTCATCTTCTAATGCAAAGATCCGTCCGTAAAACCCATTTTTCACCTGCAGTAACCTCTCGTCCTTCGTGCTAAGTTCAAGTGATTAGTAAATCGTTAGGGTCAAGATTCATGCAGCACCGAATGTCTGTCTGGGTAATCAAAGACAGGAAAAAGGTGTATGGGGCTTCTCACCAGCAGACAATCGTCTCCATGCTTGTGCAGAAGCAATGTCCCAGTCTCGAGAGACACCACGATCTCTTCTCGAGACGACCTTCGATCTCTTGGGTAAAATACAGTTTCGCCCCCAACACAGCCCTCAGAAGCAGACGTCAGATAGAGTAACAGGGTCCAGGTGGTCCTCACTGGTAGCGGAGGATTCAAGGGCAACGTCAAGTTATTCGAGTCGTCATCTGATGGGCGACACAGACGTTAGTCAGCCACGGTGCGCATGCCAAGTGAGAAGAGGGAGTCATGAGATAGATGGGATGGGTGCAAATTATGGAATGGTCGTGGAAGGACAGGAGCAAGAGGATTGCGCCGTTATGACACTGAGGACGCTACGATGGTCGCTGAATAGGGCAGTTGTGGAAATGAGACTTATACACGTACAATGGCAGTCAAAAAACTGGCCTTTCGAGTAACGATATACGCGAATGTTAGGATTCAGCCCAACAGGTTCACCACCCCTACGCACGCAACATTAACTTTGCTGTCTACGATCTCGTGACCATTCGACACGAAGCAAGACTTACCACTTCTCGTCAACATCACCGTCTAGCAAAATCTCCTTCAAACCAGTTTGCTCCCATAAGCGGCAAGCAAAGTCATAGCTCTCAACCTGGAACCGATCGTTGACACGAACTGCTTCGCCCCGCTTGGGTCGACCTGGGGTTGTTTGTAGAGGGAGGGTTTTTAAAAAGGCGACATAATCGCGGCAGAGCGACCGCGGGAAAAATGAAGGTATGAGAACAACCTTGGAAGTCAATGGATGAGGTTCAGGAGACAAGTCAACTATCGGCAGAGAAGGCCTGAAAGCTGGCCATGATGGAGGAGCTGCCGCCGGCGGCGCCGAGGCTTCCACTTTGCCTGACTTGGGCCCTTTATTTTTTATTTTCGGCATACTCTTCAAGATGCAAAGTAGGGAATAATTATTGGGCGGTTGCTGGGCTGGGGGGAGAGAGGTCGATGAGGTTCTTTATTGACCTCCATGGCACGACATGACATGACATGAGACAGTGAGTGATACTTGAGTTATGTAGATATCCATTACATTAGGTTGGCAGGTTCGCGACAGTTGTAAATATGCAATGAGCGGGGTGCCATATCCCCTAAAAGTACCTAAGGTAAGAGGAAGTACCTAATAGGCATTCAACGGTTTACCTTACTATTCCAGCATCCATCCATAGTTATCCGTCACAAACGCTGCCATCGAACAGACGTTGGCCGATCACGAAGAAAAGAAAAAGAAAAAATGCCTATTCTTGCTTCTTTAGTAAGCTCATGGCTTGGGATACCCAACTCTGATAAAGGTTCAATTCTTCAGGAAAACCAGGAAACTTTACCAGCTCAGCAAAAACCATCTACGAATGTTTCAATCCCACCAGCAACACCAACTATTTCTGCTGCTCCACAAAGAACATCGCCAATAATAGCAGCACAGCAACCATCATGGGACCGTTCGATTCGACAGTTCGGTCTGCTTCTCACTGGCGCTGGGTTCCTTGCTGCATCTGTTGCTGTATCAAGACGTTCAGTGCTACGAATGCGGCACGATTCCTTCCCCAAATTTTACACTTCCAACCGTCATCAAGTCAAGTTTGACTCCGGTGACAGGTCTTTACTCGCTGTACAAGCCCTTGGGCTTGCCACGCTCAACGTCATGAGCTTTGGAGTCATGCTGGTAGGAGGCATTTCCTGGGCATTTGACCTCTCCTCGATAGAGGAATTACGGCAGCGGACACAGGCTGTGACCCGCAGGCCCGGCATGGTGAGCCCCGAAGATGAAAAAGCGATGGAGGAGTTGATAGAGGGACTTATGGGCAAGATGGGAATGGAGAAGCCACAGAAGCCTTCAGGCATCTCCCAAGAGGATGAGAAATAATGTCCCTGTGTCATCTGTTCAGGCAAGGCGCCCCTCGTTACTATAAAGCCGAGCAGAGCTTGGTGTGTAAGATACGATGTATTCATATTATGCAAGGTAAAATACGCCAATCACGAAACGACTGCTGAGGAACATTGGGTATTCAACCAGTCGTACTGAACTATCATGCGTGAAACCGCCCCAGAAAGAGGAATCCCACGTAGTAAACATGCAGCGTAAGCTCCTCGTTAATCATACGCAAAGTAAATAACCCCTAAAGCACTAGCGAGCCAAAGACCATCCTAGACACCATCCGCCGTCCATCATGCCCGTCTCCCATGCCTTGCAAACCATTACAGTACCCAGACCCTGAACAAATGCTTCAACGCCTCATCAACATGTTCCCAGCTTATGTGTGTATCCTACATTCGCCTCCTTGTCCAAACCCCCCTACCTCTATAGGAATCCTTTTGTGAAACTGGGGACCCTACTAAGGCTACTCTTCCTCCTGGGAATGTCCACCATGGATGCATCATCTCCTTCGCTGACCCGCCAGGGGCCCATGCGACTGCGGACACTACCCATGACGCTCCCCGACCCCTTGTCGTTGCGGAGGCTCTTCAACCCTGCCAATTCGCGCTCCAGTCGGGCGATTTTCTCCTTTTCTTCTCGGAGTTCACGCTCAGCTCGTCGAGCTGACAACTGGTTCTGGGACTCCGATGACTGTAGCTCCTCGATGGTCTTCAGAAGCTTCTCGACCTTGTCGCGCATCCTTGAGACATCCTCTGAAAGCTGTGTGTTTTGTTTGTCCTTGCGATCGATCTGGCCTTGCATATCCTTCACGATTCGATCTACGTTTCGAACGGAGCGCTGAGATTTGCTACGCTCAGTCTCCTGGTCTTCGAGCTGTGATTCGAGCTGTATCATGTTAGCTTCGATAGAGCTGTTTAGTGTCACAGGGGCAACTCACTTCCTGAATACGTTTGTGCAGGAACTTGACATCCTGGCTGGCGCTCGAGTAGCCCTTCGTCTCCAGATCAACAAGTTTGAGTTGGGCCTCGTTGAGAACCTTTTCCAAGGATGCCTTTTGTTGTTGCAGCTGAATGCTGTTTTCGCGCTCCACCATGACGTCCTTTTGCACCTCCGTCACTAGGGCTTCTGCTCTGCGCATCTTCTCCACGGCAGCGGCCGCAATATCCTCTTGTTGGGCAAGGTGTGACCTTAGTTCCAGAATCTCCTTGTCCATGTTGGCGGCATTGCGCAGAGAGGGACTGTCTCCCTTCACAAGGTCTTCAAGACCAGATTTCGCTTCCTCGAGGCGAGCCTCAACATTTCGCTTCTCCCGAAGAAGGTGGTCTCGTTCTGCTGTGATCTCGTCCACCGAGGAGCGGAGAGCACGAACTTGAGAGAGCAATGTCACAACCTTTCCTTGAGCTTCGTTGTGAGCATTCACTGCCTCATCACGAGAGGAAGCGACATCTGCCAGTGTTGACTCCAAACGAGCCTTCTCCTTGGACCAGGTTGAGCTGTTGAGGACTTCATCATCCCACTTTGACCTCAATTCATCGAGTTCTTCTCGAAGGCGGGCAATCTCTGCTTGTTTGAAGAGCCTCTCTTCACGAGCAAGATCAAGTTCGTTGGTCAATGTAGCGAACTCGGCCTGATACTTCTTACGAGTCTGCTCCATACTCGATTCCTTGTCCTCGATCTCCATGGCTCTCTGATTACGGTAGTCCTCGAGTTCGTGTTGAAGTCTCTTCTTAGCCTGAGTGGCAGCTGCCAAGTCTGTCGAAATATCCTCAACCTTCTCCTCGAGGCGTTGGTTCTGGCGTTGGAGATCCTCAATGCTGGCATCCATCTTCTCACGTTCTGCCATGACCTCCGCATATGTGTCTTCAGCTTCCTTTGCTTGGGACTTGGCAAATTGTTCGGCACGACTAGCTTTAAGAACAGCGATCTCGGCTTGTTCGAGTTTGCTGAAGTATTCGTCCGCACGGCTCTTGTACATTTCAAGACTAGAAGACACATCTGCAAACTTCGAGGTTTCTGCATCAAGACGAATCTGAAGATCTGCAAACTCTTGGAGAAGCTGATTCCGATTCTGTGCCTCTTGCTCTCTTGCTAGAGTCATCTCCTGTAGGTCAGACTTGACATCACGGAGCTCGACTTCGGCCTTGGCACGATCGTGTCGTAGTCTCTCAAAGTGCCCCTTAATATCGGTTAACTCCGCCACGGCGTCCTTGTGACTATGAACCAAGGCTCGACGAGAGTCTTCTTGGCTGTTCAGGACCTCCAAAATTTCTTCGTGTGTGCGTGTCTGTACATCCCGTAATGAAAGCTGCCCGGATCGAATTGTGCGCTCCAAAGCAGATACCTTCTTATTAGAGTCATCGAGCATTTCATGAAGACGAGTATTGACCATCTCAAGTTTTTGGATGCGACGCAAAGATGGACTTTGGTCGTCGTAGTTCTCCGGTATAGGCGTGCTTCGGTCAATTTGGCTCTGTAAGTGACGATTTTGCATTTCCTTAAGTTGGAGTTGATTCTGAAGTTCCTCGACTTCGGCTTTCAAATCCATACGATTGTTGAAGTTGAGAGTGTCGATGGTTCGATCGGAACGCGTTGAGTCTTGAAGATGGTCGAGGTCCTGGAAGCGTCGGGTGGGCGTGGAAGTATTGGAGTAATTGCGAGCATGGAGCTTAGCTGCCCTCTTCTGAGTTGGTGACCCCTGGAAGGGCGCCTCGTTGAGCTGGATCTCCTCGAGCTTGGGTCGGCTAGCAGGGTCATTCCTCGACGCTCGCATTTCACTAAGTTGGTTTTCGGCGTTTGTTCGAGCTGCTGTTTGCACACGAAGGTTCTGCTGAAGCTCCTCAACCTTTCTCACAAGACCAAAGTTCTGAATGAGTACATTTTCATCAGCTCCATCCGACTGAGGCGGGATGGGAACCTCTGGATCGACCGTCCGTAGAACATCAAGCATCTGAGCTCGCAGCTCATTCACTTCCTTGTCTCGTGTATCTACGGACGTTTGCAGGGTACGAATAGTAGCCTGGGCCTGAGTTCGTAATTGCCGCTCTGACTCAATGGTTCTATTTGCTTCAGCCAGCTGTGCTGTGAAGGTAGAAGTCGCCTTTTCAGCATTTCTGCTTGACTTGACTTCACGAGCAACCTCATGGCTAAGATCTTCCAGGCTGAGCTGCAATTTCTCCGCTCTTTTCTCGAGTGATGCAATTGCGAGTTGGGAATCACCCAACTGCTTGTTGAGTTTTGTGTTCTGCTCTTCCAGCCGAGCCTTTTCGCGCTGGAGAGAGATGATCTGACCTCGAGAAGCTTCACTGGCGCGTGAACTAGAGCGAGCAATCTCCAGCCCTTTCTGCTGTAGTTTGTTCAGCAAAGCACGATTGTCATTCTCTGATGCTGTCAGGCGGCTCTTCACAGTGGTCAACTCTCGTTCAAGTCTTTCTTTGGCTTGGTCGTTTTTCAAGCCAAATTCGCCCGATTCGAGGATCAACTTGTTGAGGTCTTCAATCTGGTGGTTGAGCTTGGCGCACTCTCCTTCAAACCATTGAAGCCGTTCCTGTGCCGCATCGAGATCTTTTCGAAGACTGTTCTCGCGGTCCAGGGCTGCCTTAGAAGCTTGTCTCTCGCCAGCGACCTCGGCTTGCATTCTTGCCTCCTCAGCTTGTGTCTTCGCCACTCGAAGGCGGCGGATCTCTTGCCTTGCTTCGTCACGTTCTTTTTCAGCAGTAGTCCGAGCCTCCATTGTTCTCCGTAAGGTATCCTGCTGGGCATACAGCTCTTTCTCGATGATGATTTTTGACTCATTAAGACGATCGAATTCATCCTTCAACTCTTGGTAGCGGTGCTCACCGAGCAATTGGACGTCATCTCGAGACTGGCGTTCTCGACTAAGATCCATCTGTGTCTTGTACAGTTCATCTTTCAGATCCTTTATTTGTGACTCGACGACTTGGCGATTCTGATCGGCCTGTGCATCCTCCGACAGACGTGCTTCCAGCAAGTTCTTTGCGTCCTCAGCCTCTCGCTCCAGTTGAGATTGCCGAGACTTCATGGCTACAAGTTCAGCCTGAGCCTCGCGGTACTTCTCGGCGTTCTTCTCCTTCTCAGTGGTCAGAGACTTCTTCTGATCCTCAAGAGATTGACGCTCGCTTTCGAGGTTCTTGTTGTCGGTTCGCAGAAGAGCGAGCTCACTCTCCTTTTGTCGAACAAGATCTTCGTAATCAGTCGACGTCTTGGAGAGCTCGTTGAGCTGTCTCTGGATGTCTTCGTTCTCGTGAGTAAGTTGAGTTTCTCGGAACTTAGTTGACTGAAGCTCTCTTTGAGCCGCGTTGAGTTTGAGTTCCGAATCTTGATCGAGCTTCACAAGCTTGGTCTCCAAATCCTGAACCTTCCTTTCCTTGACCGATAGTTGACTCTGAAGCATTTTGATTTCATCTTGGAGGGCGAGTTCCTGCTCGCTACGCTCGGCCTGTCTCTGAGTTATGTCGGCCATTGATTGTTCAACTTCGCTGATCTTTGTGTTCAATCCCTTCTTCTCCTCCTCAAGCTTAGCAATGAGGGTGGCAGCTTGCTCAAGCTGAGAACGATATGTTTCAACATCTCGTTCGGCCCGGTTCTTGGCATTTAGAAGGTCGTCTAACTCGTCTTCTAGCCTTTCCTGGTCTTCAATTGCTCCCGCAAGCTTCTCCTCAAGCTCTGCTTCTCGAAGCTGAAGCCTCTTGAAAATTTCCTCTTTGTCCAAAGCAAGCGCACGCTCACTCTCGAGAGTTTGCTGGATTCGAACCATTTCAGCGTGACAATTTCGCCGTTCCTCCTCAAGTTTCATTCGATTTTGGGACTCCAGTTGCATCCTTTCGTTTAGATCCTTGATCATTGCATCCCTTCGCTTGACTTCTGTGGCTGTACGAGTGGTGCCAAGAAGAGGCTTCATCTTCACAATCAGCTGCCACCAAGGGTTTTCCGCCAAATCCAGGTAAACGTTGAAGTTTCTTTGGATGATCCTGGTGGCCTCGGTACGAAATAGCCTCTTGTAGGCTGCCCGCCTCTGTATGAAACCTCGAGCGACTGATTGAAATCTGGACATAATTTGGGTGATTAGAGCATCTCGTTGCTCCTCAAGCTCTGCAAGAACACCCGCGCGGAAGAAGACTTTGGTCAAGCCCACCCGATATAAAGCGCGGTCAAGTCCAAGCTTTTCAAGCATAAGACTGGCCGCGGCCTGTCCTTCGAGATATCCTTTGGGCATGTCATGGCAAAGGACCTCATATCGCTGTCGAAATTCTGCAAAGGGAAGTCTATTGGGGAAGCCAGTCCGCGCGATTCTGATGCCTTCCAAAACACCATTGCAGCGTAATTGGTCTAGAACAAGTAGATTGTTGAACTGCTTTGGCTTCTTTTTATGGTTGGGAAGGATGCATCGAACAAAATGAGGGTGGGTGGAGTGGAGTTGTGCCATGAGACTGTGAAGATGCTCCTTGTGTTTCTGGGCGACTGTGCGGAAGAGCCCTCGCTTGACTCTGCCTCTTCCAGTAGCATGATCCTCCTCAGATTCAGCACAGTCAGAAAACAGGGAAGCAACGTGCTTGTTCGATGAAGCAGCTAGAAGGCGGGTGATGTTATCATTCAGAGGGTCCTTGTTTTTCTCTAACCATCCTTCTGTAGAGTATTCGACTTCGGCAGCGTAGTGCGTGAGAATGAAACCCTGACCTAGACGCGAGGGTCGATATTTCGATGATTTCTTGTCCCATAAAGAATTAAGTTTCTCAGTGAATGACTTGTCTGTAGCTTTGGGCATAACGCAATCCTCATCTAGGCAAGAAAAGACACCTATTGGATTCGACAGTTCAATCAAATCAATCGTGGGCTGCAGGTCACGACCAAAATCGATGAACTTCCATTCGATCTGCTCACGTGCATATTCTTCTTGTTCCAGGACAAACATGTGATGATTGAAGAATTGCTGCAACTTTTCGTTGGTGTAGTTGATGCATAGCTGCTCAAAGCTATTCTGTTCGAAAATCTCAAAACCGGCGATATCGAGTACTCCGATAAAGTGCGAATCCTCTAGACCCATGCCAGTGCGATCGAGCTGTCCATTGATTCGGTTGACGAGATCGCCGAAACCGCGTTCATAGATGCCCTTCGAAAGAGCGTCTAGGCCAAGTCGAACTTGCTCAGGGGTTTGTACCTTCTCAACCCATTCTCGGCCTGCCTTGACTTTGGGATGGAGGAGACCTTTCAAGAAGGGCTCTAATGGTACACCAAGAAGCTTACACACTTTTGCAGCTTGCTCTTTTGCATCTGGTGCCAGACGGGCTTGGTCCGCAGTGCGGCTTTCCTTGACAACGGTGATGTTGCCCAGGTGTAGCACCGCGGCCACAGTTCGCAAAATAGACCTCTGCTCTTCATCCGAGAAACCCATCACGTTGAATGCTTCCATAAGGGATTCCCATTCATCATGGTCTGAGACACCCACGATTGTGTCGTGGCCATCTCTGGTATAATTGAAGTTTTCAACCGTAAGACCATCGATTAAGAATTCCCTCTTTAAGCTGGAGCTTGCCCCTTTGAGAAGTTGGTAGAAAACGTGGTAATTCCGTTCATGGGAGTTGATATGTACGACTCTGGATTTTTCTAGCAGATACCAATCGATGTATGCGCCACAGATAGCGCCATTTCGAGTGAATTCAATGCGAATGAATTTTCCGAACCGTGAGGAATTGTTGTTGCGGACTGTTTGAGCATTTCCAAATGCCTCGAGAATTGGGTTTGCTCGAAGAATTTGTTGTGAGAGGTTAGAATGGTGAGGTTTGTGCTTGATTGTCGAATCTGCCTGAGCAACAGCAGCGAGGTATTGGATGACCTTTTTCGTGTTCTCTGTCTTGCCTGCGCCGGATTCGCCCGTCACTAGAATGCTCTGGTTCTTCCCCTCTTCCACAAGATTGCGGAAGGCTTCATCAGCCATTGCAAAAATATGAGGCTTCGTATCCTCTCTGCTCCGCCCGCGATACATGTTGATGTATTCATTGCTGTAAATAGGAATCGTTGCGTACGGGTTGACGGTAACAAGGAAAAGGCCCGAGTACGTATAAATCAAATCGGCTTGGTATCGCATATGAAGGTTGTGGACAACCGATGCCTCGTTCAAGTGCGTCAACTCGGCCATATCGTTTGCCTTGTCGAACTTGGCAGGGTTCACTTTGTCAACACTCTCAGCATCGACGTCTCTTTGCTGAACAATTGTTAATATACGGAACGCCAACTATCAGCCGATACTTACAGTGCCGTCGTCGCATTGTACTAGTAAACGATTCCCATCCATTTCTTCGACGATCCATCCCCGGACGAATGCGGCTTGCGGATCCTTAAGCCAGACGTAGCGCTTCCCAGAGAAATCGTTTTCGCCTTCGATACCCTTTACTGTATCATGGCGTTTCATCTCCTCAGTCTTGATGAATGACGGTGCAAATGTCGTCGATGTTGGAGTGGCGCTCTTGGAGTCACTGCGTTGCTGCCTCGGCGCTGGGCCCGAGAAGCCATGAGTTATTGCTGATAATGATCCGTTCGACTGTGTCCGGCTGTGTCCTGGAGGTGTCGAGAGTCCAGAAGTTGATGAAGGAGAGGAGAATATGGCTGACTTGGGTCGCAAGTTGGTATTTGTAGCTGGAGAGGCAGAAGGTGTTCTGGCAAAAGGATTACTGCGCCGATGCGCTGTGCCATTGGCGTTGGCGTTGAAAGACATCGTCATTAGCCCACATGAACAATTGGCAGTATTGCGATGCTCTCGGCCTGATACTCGACTCCGGGTTGTTGCGATTAGGCAAAGTAAACAAATCAGGCAGGGTAGAGAAACAACAGAGAAGCGCAGTTTCTGATCTTCCGATAATTAAAAGGTAAAATTATAACAAAGTTGTGGTCGGGATTCACCCTTTCATGAACATGCCATGAAGTAATGCAATGCAAATGCAAATGTTAGGATAGCACAGTTGGGCATGGAACTGACATTAACATCATCGATCTATTCAGCGCGTTGCCAGGGACAGCTTGCGGGAGTAAACAAAGCCATGTCATGTGATCTAAGCGCCTGACCCGCGCTAAGCCGTATGCGACTAGACGCGACGCTTGTCCTGTTCAAAGACAGCTTGGATTATTCCTTCCATGTACTACCTACTCTATCACGTCAAGGGACGCTTGCCAACGAAACCTTTCGACAAGCAGATCAGTCAACGTACGAAATGAATAAATCACGGTGTTAACTGTTATATCTCATCACGAACTCTCGAATCTGAACTGCAACTTTCACTGCTTGGAATTTGCATACTTAGATTACAACGAATAAATTCGCCCTCATCCCGACTCATCCTCCCGAAAGCTTTAACGCTTGACTATAAGCCTGAATTAGCATCTGGTTTTCTCTTTGACGCGATAGGGCACGCACCTTTGATCCACGAAAACTTGGAATTTTCATCACCAATGAGCCGATACGTGTATGGCCATGGTGCGGCCCAGGGCTACCAAACCTCGCAGCCCTACGCGTACTCAGCAAACGAACCATATAATCCTTCTTTTTATCATAGCGATGTAGCTGTGGCTGAACCGGCTCACGGTCAGGGAGTTGCGGAAGCGTATGAGTATAATCAGACTACCATTCCAGGTTTAGGAATGAGATTTTCGCACGACACTGCAAACTGGCAGCCAACATTACCTCAGAAAATCCCCGATGTTCAAATGGACTCGACCAGTGCTGTTACAACGGATGTGTCGGCAAAGCCTGATAACAACGTTTCCGGCCATTCGATAACGTACAACTCGCTGTCGACTGTGGCAATGGATGTGGATAGAATGGAAGACGGTGAGCTTAGTGAAGGCGAACTCGAAGATATATACGAGCCCAACGGGATGGATGGCCCCGATGCCGAGGATAATGGCTCCCGACGGCCAGATCCTACAGCTGCCAAGCATCACACGACCGAGAACCTACAAAACAACTATGATATCGAGAAACAAGCTTCAAACTCAAAGCAACCCGGTCGCGAACGTTCCGGCTCATACTCGCCGTATCTCTCCCCCCGTGAAATAGAATCCAACGGCTCGGAAAATGGCAGGTCTAACACACGTACGTATGTCTAAATTCCTAGTACTCTGTGGTGATGCTAATTTCCGAGTAGATAACTCAAGCGTTGTCAATGACCTTACAATGACACAGTCAGGAACAGCCAACAAGACGAAAAATGCTAATGGGAGCGAGTACACCTCAAGCCCAAGGCCTGACACAAAGCGTATAGATACAATTATCTCAGAATCTAAGAAAAGGGCTGAAAAGGCAATTTTACACCTCTGGCCACTCAATGTTCGATATCACAACTATATCGAAGAAGGAATTGATCGGGCACTACTCGATGAACTTTTTGGGGAGATGGGTCTCGACTTGGAAGGCAATAATACCACAACCCAAGGAGACGCAAAACGACCGTCGGGGTCAAACGTTGCTAAAGTACCAAGCAATGCCCTCGATCAAGAAAGTCCCTCAACGGTAACGACTATGGCCGCCGCTGGGCCTAAGGCCGTAGAGCAGATGAAAGACAAGTCTGAAGAACGGAAAGACCGTATAGCCCGTTTATTGGCTGCCAAAGGCTCCAAAACAGCAGTTGGAGACACTGATATCACTAAGCCTGCACATCCGATGCCATTATTGCCAGGCAACACGAAAACAGACAAGACTAAGAGTCAATCGGAGAAGTCGAAGCTGATCCAGCAAAAGATGGAGGCATTGATAAAAGCACGGGAGGCAAATGCAAAGGCGGCGCCCCAAACTCATACACCCTCAGAGATTCACGTACCTCCGCCAGTAACTGAAACCAGCAGGTCGCAAAGTCTTGCGCGTGCTGATTCCGTGAATATTGATGAGCAAACAGAAGCCAATGTTGAAGTTGCGGATCCATCAACTGCACCTTCTATTCCTGGGTTATTTCTGTCATCAAACGCACCCCCTCCTATTCCTCACCAACGCAAACGACCTGTTGCGGCGGAGTTGAACGAGAATTCCACGACCATGTCCTATAAGCGCCCGTTTGGCCAGACTCGAGAGTCTCGTCCATTCCTAATCGACGTGAGCGACGATGAAGACGACGCTGAGATGGAAATTGATTCTCCTGAGTTGCGGCCTTCGTCAATACAGCAGCCTACGACGCCTGGTTCAAGAACAGCATCTTTCCGTGATCATCCAGCTCTGCCAGACAGTGCGTCTCGTCGTGCTGCATCCAGCCCAAAGACTGCAGGGACTCCCACCACAAGTGCTAATGGCATGTATGATCTGGAGAGTATGAACAAAAAGATTGAGGATATGAAGCGAAAAATCGCCGAGGCCGAGGCTCGTAAGAAGGCAAAACAGTCTGGCAATAATTCACCTTTGCCTCAATCCGGATCACCTTCAAAGGAGGGCAGCGTCGAAGCTCCGACCCCGCCAGCACCTACTGTAAGGCGTGCTGTATCGACAAATACCGAAGTGGCCCAGGGTAGCCCGGCGTCAAGTGTGCATATTTCTCCACATGTTATTGCCAAGTTGCCCAAAGCGAGAAACCAATCAGTGACAGCAAGACCCTCGCTGCGTGCTCGAGTTGCCAGCGAACGCCTGCCTATTGTTGAAGCTCGGCGAAAGGCACAGGCCGAGCAACTCAAGCATCTATACTCCGAAGCCGCTAGACTCGAGAACGAGATTCAGAAGAGTTTGGCTGAAGAAGAGCGATTGAAGGAAGATGCTGCAGAAAATGAGTTGAACCCGTCAACGCCGAACGAGTCTGAGCTCGAGAATTTCCAGAGGGACAGCTTAGATATGGTGACAAATGGTTAGCATAATTTATTCTGTACGTGTTCTATACTGATCTTGAATTAGCTCGGAGGGCCTCTCAAGAGACTAACTCGAAAGAAACATTAACTGAGCTTGCAGAGAACGAAAAAGTAAATCTCTCTTGCAATGAGGTTGTGTCAGACGCCTCGATGGACGAAGCCTCGAGCATTGAGCCCATTATTAACAGGGAAATGATAGACGAACTTCCTCAAGGTGAACCGCAAGAGCTTGAAAATCGCAGGGCAAAAGAGACTACTATACCCGGTAGCCTCTCTGCATTGGCGACAAGATCTTCCGTCACACACAATACAGCCGACACATCTGGCGATCCTGCCATGAATGGAGCTGAAGAGGCCGAAGACGATGTGGCGATGGAAGAGGACGATACTTCGGACGAGGAGGAAGAAACCGATGACTACGAGCCAACGCATGTCGGCGTTCATCTTCCCGACCCACAGTCCCCTGTTTCCTGGCATTCTTCGCCCCTTCATGCACCACCCGATCATGGAGTGTTGGAGACAAGCGATACTGACATGCAGGGCATGGCAACGACAACTCCAATCACTCAACCGATCTCACTCGGTGAGGGAGATACGGAATCTGAAACGCATCGAGAAGTAGACAAACTTGGTCTGTTCTTGGGTTGCAAAGCTAACTTCTTTTACAGGCTGAGGTCCAAAAGGCACCGCAAGTTTGTGAGAAAAACGATAAAACCACATTCGTCCCATACGAGACGCCTCTTCAATACTTTAGGGCTTATCGCTTTCATCCTCAGTACAGCGGCTCGGTGGCCGGGGGGTTACGTTCTTTGACCTACAGCAATAAGATCGACGTGACAAGGGAAGTATGCCCTGACCAGCTTATTAAAGGAGCTTGCCCTAAAGGCAGCGAGTGCCAATTCCAGCATTTCGAAAACATGCAGGTTCCGGGTACGTGCCATCATGATCCACGAACACACAACCACAAACAATCGAGGGCGCATGCCAGTGGAGGGGACGCTAACATGCCGAGCGGCAATAGATGATCAAATTCTCCTTCAACTTGGTGCCTATGGCAACTGCGAGGCAGATCAACATGATCAGTACGTTGAAGGACTTCGCGAATTGCTTACAGACTTTCGGAAACGCAAGGTGAAGGATTTCGATGCCATCAGCAACGGTATTATCGAGTATCGTGCAAAGTTTCTTGGCGACAAAACGAAAATTCTACCATTGGGTGCTGTCACCCTTTGAAGATGACCCGAAATTCGTCCCGTCCTTTCAGACAATAACACAGGCAATGGTTCTTGTCAGGCTGTTAATTCGACCGCCATTGCACACTCGGTGGATCGATCATGCTCAAGACATGGCGTTACACAATGAAGCGTAGTGGTTTCGCGACTGCGGTATCATGCAGCTCGTTTCGTTCTGAAGCTGATCTCCGTATTTGACTCTCCAAAAGAATCGTTCAACTTACTAAAAAGTCATGGGTTGCATCTGAGGGCCTCCCGGCATGATTGATTTGCTTGTGATGGGCAAGATGCAGCTGAAGCCGACCCAGAAAGCTAAGAGAGACCTCGAAAGGAAAGGAAAGAGTGTATTTTAAAGAGGAGGTAGACGCGTTATCGGAATACATTAGGTACAGTCGACAATAGTAAATGGATCGCCTCCGTATGAGATGCCGAAATATAGCGGGCTGGGGGGTAATAAATTATAATGCATTATTCATTCTTTGATAAATTTGACTGATTCTCCTTGGTCATTTCTTTGTGTGGTTTTGGCTGCTTGTTGTCGATTCCCAATATGATACATTGCAGCAAAATTGGCGACAATCCATCTTGGGGATATTCCCTTGTAAAGGCAAGATTTTAAGATATCTACCAGTCTCAGGTGAAAAATCTTGAAAAGTTGCATGTAGTTCTAGTAGACCTTGAACTGGTTATGTTTGGCACATGGCCTCTAGGTTATGGGCTTTCTTGCTCTATGAGGCTAACTTAATGATGTTCTCACAATATTGATTCCACATCATCCCTGGTCATGCTCCACTCCAAGCCTTCATAGTTACACCTGATTTCTAATACTGCATGAGTGCACATCCGCGGTATGAAAGCCAATGCCTGAGGAAATAACTCCGAAAATCGGCTTAGATGTCTACCGCAGGAGCTGATTCCATCAATGATGTAATCTCATTCGCCAACCCTATTTGGGGTTAGGTAAAATGACGACTGTGTGACGGAGCGGGGTACAGCTCATAGTAACCCCACCTCAGTATTGCTAGGTAAGCTTCCTGAGACGTTGAGATCCCGCAGCTTGCCAGAGCTTGGTGAGGATTGCAAGGGATTGGTTAATGACTCTTGTAGGCAAATTATTGGATTTTGGGAGTCCAGGAGTGGGGAAGCACAGCGCATGGAGCGGAAAGAGATCGAGGCTGGCGAGAGGTAAGGTACTGGTAGAAGAAAGCTCAGAAGCTCGGAGGTCGTGCCGCCTCGGACCCCGACTCTTCCTCAAAAACTCCTCTTTGCTCCCCTCTCCACTTGCATCATCGTTCAACCTTTAACTGCTTTCTAACCTAAAACTCATCCAACAAAAGAACAAAAATCGTCAAAATGGTCAAGGCTGGTAAGACTTCCCGTCACCAAGCCACCGCTCCCATACAGAGAGGGTGGCTCTTTTTATAGATGGCATCACCCATGCTCAGCGGGCGAAAGTGAGGGGCTTCGAGCTGGTTTGAGCGAGTTTCCCAGACCTCCTCGTCCAACGAGATGACGAATTTCACACTCTATGCACCTTGATGGGCTCGTATCTACCCCAAGAGGAACATTGAATGATATCGAAGGTCCCTTGATGGGCCTTACCATGACTCAGCTATCACTGTTGTGTCCATCAAGGTTGGAGAACTGCTTAGGTAGCTCTCAGCGCCATCACCACCGGGGAGGATGCCATCATGTGTTGCAACTATACGCGTTAAAGCTGGCTAACATGGTCCCTCGCAGTGAGCGTTCTCCGCGGTGACTCCAAGGTCTCCGGCACCGTCATCTTCGAGCAGGAGTCCGAGTCAGCTCCTACCACCATCACCTGGGACATCACTGGTAACGACCCCAACGCCAAACGAGGATTCCACATCCACACCTTCGGCGATAACACCAACGGATGCACTTCCGCTGGCCCTCACTGTGAGTTTGTTCCTGCATGATGCACCCCCGGCTTGTTTGTTTTTACGGAAGGGCCCGTCCCTGGGAAAGATCTCCGTCACAGATCTTCAGTCTTACTCCTGTTCACGGCACGCTAACACGTTTAATGCCAGTCAACCCTCACAACAAGACCCATGGTGCTCCCTCTGACGAGACTCGTCACGTTGGAGACCTCGGAAACCTGGAGACCGATGGCCAGGGAAATGCTAAGGGCTCTGTCACCGACTCCCTTGTCAAGCTGATTGGTCCCCATAGCATCATCGGCGTAAGACGGTTTCTGCCCGTGTCTAACATTTCACTGACAATGGCATAGCGAACCGTCGTTATCCACGCTGGCACCGATGACCTCGGTAAGGGCGATAACGAGGAATCCCTCAAGACTGGTAACGCTGGTCCCCGACCTGCTTGCGGTACGCTTAAGCCAACCTCCAGTTTATTTACCAGTGCTAATTGTTTATCAGGTGTCATCGGAATCTCCAACTAAGGAAATCCATAACGTGAACTTTTATTGCTTGGATCAAGAAGCCGTTAGGTAATGAACAGTATGGCGGGGCACCTACTCGCCTCCTTGCAATGAATGAGTAAAAAGAACATAGCTAAAACACAATCAAGCCAAGTACTATCGGCCAGTGACTGTCGATGCAGAATGTCAATCCAAATACTCCTTCGTTCCAGTTGAGCGACTTGTGAATTGAATCGCCCACATTTTCCATTGTCTATGTACATATGTTGCCATAAGAAGAGAGCTCGAACTTCGAAGATACTCTCTACCTATATTTGAGAAAGTCAACGGCTTCATCCTGAATGCAGCCTCAGGCATGCTATTACTCCATGCACCACCAGTGTCCATTTACAAGAAAATATAAATTTGGCATTTTGATCCAGTTGTACGAAGCTTAAAATCTGTGATAGCTCTGCCTATAAGTTCTTGCTATAGTACTAAGCTCTGGAGCGGCTGGGCTTCTAGCTATTTCGGTATAGCTTTCTATACCCTACCTACCTGTAGTTGAAGCTACCCATCTAAAGAAGAGCTGCCGTTTACCTACTAACCTTAGGTTTCTATTGAGGACAGGTTGTGCTGGTAACTACCCCGCGATCACTGGTATCTAGGTAAGTACCTAGGTACCTACTCCGTAGCTGCAGGGACATCCATCCGCCATAAACCCCTGAGTTTGTCCCCACATTCAACACTTTAGCGGGGAACTTGGCCTTAGGGCCACCTTGCCATAAGGTACCTTAGGTAGGTAGCTCACGCGATTGCAACTCCATGTCCAATGCTCAGATGAAGCTCTTTTCTCTCTTGTCCTCCCCTCTCCTGACTTTCGACTTTCCTTATCTGAGCTCAACTTGTTTTTTCAGTAAGGCTCGATCTTCTAAAAGAAGCACAACCCCCCTGTTCCTTGGTACGTTTAAGATATTTTCTTAACCTATAATATCATGTTCGTGAATACTTGTCATCTAGCGGTGGCAGCACTCAAGGGAGCTTGAAAACTCAATTGAAGCTCTGCTTAGTAGCTTGGTCTTCCATTCAGAGACTTCTTGGATCGTGAGAGCTTCCACTGCAACAATCTCCACTGTCTCTTGTCCCTCCGTCTGATTTCCAGCGTTCTTCCTGTGCCCTGTCAAAATCGCTGTTGCACTTGAATTCTCAGCATTCGACTAACATGAGCTTGAATCAATCAGGTCTTTCCGCGTAATCCTCCTGTATCCGCCGCAATGTCCAAGCCCATTTTTGGCAAAGTCAAGAGCGTGCTTAGTGGCGACACGTTGATATTGGCAAACGCCCAGAACCCCAACAATGAACGGACCCTGTCTCTCGCCTATGTCACGGCCCCTCACTTGAAGCGTGAGGGTGACGAGCCTTTCGCCTTCCAGTCTCGCGAGTATCTTCGAGACCTCGTCATCGGAAAGGTCGTTCAAGCAAACGTTCTGTACACAATCCCTACTTCCGGCCGAGAATTTGGTACTGCCCAACTTCAGGATGGAACCATTCTGCCTGATGAGCTTGTTAAGGCTGGCTGGGTGAAGGTCCGCGAGGATGCTGGTCGGAAGGAGGAGTCGGACGAGGTGCTTGACCGCCTTGAGACACTTCGCCAGCTCGAAAATAAGGCCAAGGCCGAGGACAAGGGACTCCACGTCGGAGTTGGTGGTATCATTGACGTTCAAAATGATCTCGGTGGCCCTGAATTCCTGAAGGAGTGGAAAGGCAAGACAGTGGATGGTATTGTTGAGCGAGTTCTTAGTGGCGACCGCTTATTAGTGCGGCTCTTGCTCTCGGAGAAGAAGCACGTTCAGCCCATGACACTGATTGCAGGTATCCGAACGCCTGCCACCGAGCGCACGCTTCCCTCTACTGGTACTACCCAGCCGGCCGAGGAATATGGAAATGAGGCTAGATCGTTTGTTGAGACAAGGCTGCTCCATCGTCGGATTAAGG
Source organism: Fusarium sacchari (assembly GCA_017165645.1). Lineage (NCBI taxonomy): Eukaryota > Fungi > Ascomycota > Sordariomycetes > Hypocreales > Nectriaceae > Fusarium > Fusarium sacchari. The sequence continues at coordinate 2,135,200 of JADANP010000006.1, forward strand.
TCGAGATCGTTGGTGCTAGCTCCCAAGGGCAGCTTGTTGCCACCCTTATCCATCCCAACGGAAATATCGCCGAGTTTCTACTCCAGGAAGGTCTTGCGCGATGTAATGACTTCCATTCTATTATGTTGGGTGAGAAAATGGCTACTCTCCGTGCTGCTGAGAAGCAGGCGCAGTCCAAGAAGCTCCGGCTTCACAAACACCATGTTGCTAAGACCGAGAGCGGAAACCAGGACGCAATTGTATCCAAGGTCATTGGTGCCGATACCATTCTCGTAAGGAATAAGGCCGGGACAACCGAGAAGCGCATCAACATCAGCAGCGTCCGAGGGCCCCGCACTACGGAGCCCTCAGAAAGTCCTTTCCGGGAGGAAGCCAAGGAGTTTCTTCGACAAAAGCTGATTGGAAAGCATGTGAGAATCAGCATTGATGGTAACAAACCCGCGACAGAAGGATATGAGGCTCGTGAAGTCGCTACTGTCACCGAAAAGAACACCAATATCAACCTTCTCTTGGTTGAGAACGGATGGGCGTCAGTCATTCGACATCGAAAGGATGACACCGACCGTGCCCCTAATTACGACGACCTCCTCGCTGCCCAAGAGAAGGCTAAAGAGGAGAAGAAGGGTATGTGGTCAGGCAAACCTCAGAAGGCAAAGCAGTACACCGACCTCTCCGAGAACACACAAAAGGCCAAAATCATGCTGGCTACCCTACAACGGCAAAAGAAGGTACCTGCTATTGTCGACTTCTGCAAAGCCGGTTCTAGGTTCACTATCTTGATTCCACGAGAGAATATAAAACTCACAATGGTTCTGGGTGGAATCCGTGCCCCTCGAGCTCCCAGGGCCGATGGTGAAGGAGGTGAGCCTTTCGGCAAGGAGTCTCTCGATCTTGCCAATCGTCGATGTAACCAGCGCGACTGTGAGGTAGATATCCATGACATGGACAAGGTCGGTGGCTTCATCGGTGATCTTTATATCAACCGAGAAAACTTCGCCAAGGTCTTGGTCGAAGAAGGTCTCGCATCTGTTCACGCTTATTCTGCGGAAAAGTCTGGTAACGCTGCTGAGCTATTCACTGCTGAGAAGAAGGCCAAGGAGGCTCGGAAGAACTTATGGCAAGATTGGGACCCCTCACAGGACGAGGAGTACGAGGAAGAGAACGACGCTGAAGTTTCCCCTGAAACCGAAGTCTCTATCGACAAGAAGCCCACCGACTACCGCGATGTCATTATCACTAATGTTGACGCTAATGGTAAACTCAAGATCCAAGAGATTGGCAAGGGAACAGCCGCTCTGGAGAGCTTGATGAGCGAATTCCGAAGATTCCACCTTGATTCCAAAAATAACAATCCTCTCAAGGATGCCCCAAAGACCGGAGAGTACGTCTCAGCCAAATTCTCTGCTGATGGTCAGTGGTACCGAGCCCGCGTGAGGGCCAATGACCGCAGTGCCAAGAAGTCTGAAGTTGTTTATATCGATTATGGCAACAGTGAGAAGGTCCCCTGGTCTAACCTACGAGGACTGGATCAACCAAAATTTGGTGCGCAGAAATTAAAGGCTCAGGCCATTGATGCCGCTCTCTCGTTTGTGCAACTTCCTACCGGTGCCGATTATTTCCAAGATGCTATCGATTTCATCTACGAACTCACTGAGAACAAGCGACTTGTTGCCAACTTCGACTTTGTTGACAACAAGGAGAATCTGAGCTATGTCACATTGTATGACACTGGATCCTCAGGAGAACTTCCCGGACCCAATGACTCTATTAACAAGGAAATTGTTGCCGGTGGGTACGGCATGGTTCCCAAGAAGCTCAAGGCTTGGGAACGCAGTAAGGCGTTTGAGTCTACCCTCAAGCACCTTAAGGAGGTCGAGAGCCAGGCAAAGGACCAGCGCCTGGGTATGTGGGAGTATGGAGATATCACTGAAGACTAAGCAGCCCCCTGTTTAAGGTTGGTGTTGGCGATGATTATGGAGCAAACCTCTTGGTTACAAATATGTTACAAATGGGGTTGACAGGTGAAGCTTTAAGCACGAAAACCAGGGAAGAGAACGGTGTCGAGGGGTGGTCATGGGGTTTTGGGTCATTATCTATGTACTATTTACAAGCATGAGGAAGAAAAGACGTTACTGGATGCTTCATGAATGACGGCTTCTAGCAAATTTGGGTTGATCTTCTGACAGGTAAATAACACCAACACAAACATTTGCTGAGCGATGGGTGAATTCGACGCTAAACAGCATTGAGTTTAGCTCATGCCTAAGTAAGCATGCTGAGCAATATCAGTAAATCTACTCCGTACTCAGTAGCCAATGTCAATATTCATAGGGCCAGTTTTGGATCGATTTTGTTGAAGTAGTTACTACGCTTGTTATTCGCGCGGACTTGAGCAGAAGTCGCAATCAGAATTATGGGTCCAGGCGTGATTGATGTCTTTGCTGAAACGCCATGTTATCGGTTTGCTGTCTTCCGAAGTGCTCACTCATGCGAGAGTTCCGGTATCATCGGGATTCTCCCCGCCGAGTCCATGCAACCTTTTGCACATCACTTCCACGTGCTGCGAAGAGTGATTTGACGGGTGCTTTCGAAAGAGAAGCATCCAATACAATGTAATGGATGCAACTAATCTGCCGCAGCAATGATCTGAGGGCGCGAGTTTCGGTGACATGGTGTTCAAAGTGGCCAGACAAAACCGCGGATAATGTCCAAAAACACTGATACTGAAAATTGCACGACCCAGTTGCAGGCAAAAGTAGGCGGCTAAATAGGTAAGGTAGTTATGTAGAACTTGCAAACCAGCGTGTCAGGCCCGCCACAGAGGCACCTTTCCTTACCTAGGTACCTTCGTTACCACTGTGCAGTGCTTCTCCACGGCATTCTTTGTCCATGAGGTAGGTATGGATGCTGCCGACATCACTGAGGGTCTCGGTGGACTCGGCGATGTCTCGACGGGCCATTGGACCATGGAACGCAACTGAGCTCCAGGCGGGTGGGGGGCTGATTGCCCGCCTGCCCGCCTTGTCCGCTTGGAGTGAGGTGAGGGTAGAAACGTTGGGGGCAATAAGCGGCGGTAGCGATTACCAAGACAAGCGAAGGATACGTCTCTTGGCCTATGTTCTGAAATACCTACTTGTGATGAGGAATTATGCACAGAATTACTTATAAACATACCTAGGTTGGTAGGTAAGGTACCCAAAGTACGAACAATGATGAGTAATGTCATTACGAGATACCGGAAAGGCCAAGTTAGCATCACAACATACACAGCACTCTTATTCAGATTGCATAGAATTCTCACCGTTCCTGGCTGGCGCGGTTGTAAATGAGAGCCTTTATTACTACCTAGTAGCTAGGCCGTCTGTAGGTGAAGCAGTTGAGGTGAGACCCCGGTTCAAGGTACCTACCTAAGGTAGTACCCAAGCACGATCCTTAGGTAGGTAGATAGGTACCCTAGGTAGTGGGGCAGTCGACGTAGTTATGGGCTCAAACGTACCTACAGAGGAGGGGTGAAGTCAGAGAGTCCGAGTTGAGGGTGAGGGGCGAAGACGAACAGTAAAGAAGACGCCAGTCGTCGTGTGTACGTCAGGTCCCTTCCCGACTTTCGGTGGAATCCCCAATCTTTTTTCTTGTTCTACCCTCGCCTTCCTCTTCTTCCATTCCTCTTCTCTTCTTTTCCTTCCATCTCACTTTCTCATCTCTTCAACGAAACTACTCGTGATACGATTCAATACCATTCATCATGTCTTCCTCTCTCGAACAGCTCAAGGCTACCGGCACTGTATGTCACCCCACCATTACCCCTCCAACTCGTTTGTGAACGCGAACAAGAGCGAGCATGGCATCATGTTTGAGCTTGATAGACAACACCTCTGATCAATTGGACTCACCAATTCCTCGTTCTTGGTCATCCTCCGGATTAGATGCTGTTTTCGCCTTTCCATATCTATGTCTCCCATAAGAAATTGATAGCTGACTATTTGTTTGTTTCCACCTCGATAGACTGTTGTGTCCGACTCTGGTAATTACCGCACCTCCTGGGCTTGATCAAGTACTTTACTAACTGCGTACTCTTAGGTGACTTTGTCTGTTAGTATACACCCCTATCATTATGCGCCCCGAGCCCACGACTCTGGCTCTCCTGACCAAGAGCTCCAATTTCGCCCATATGACATAAGGAGTCATGATCGCCATGATGTGACATGGCATGGTATGAGAGAATGAATGCAGCTGACATTTCAATAGCCATTGGCAAGTACAAGCCTCAGGATGCCACCACCAACCCTTCTCTCATCCTCGCTGCCTCCAAGAAGGCCGAGTACGCCAAGTTGATCGATGCCGCCATTGACTATGCTAAGCAGAAGGGTGGCTCTGTGGACCAGCAGGTCGATGATGCTCTCGACCGTCTTCTTGTCGAGTTTGGCAAGGAGATCCTCAAGATCATTCCCGGCAAGGTCTCAACTGAGGTCGATGCCCGTTACTCTTTCGACACCGAGGCTTCTGTCAACAAGGCCCTTCACCTCATTGAGGTAAGCCACCATAGCAACGGGGTACTACTCTGGATGAAGTACTAACATAAATTCAAAGCTTTACGGTGAACAGGGTATTTCCAAGGATCGCATTCTGATCAAGATCGCCGCCACTTGGGAGGGTATCAAGGCTGCTGAGATTCTCCAGCGCGACCACGGCATCAACACCAACCTCACCCTCATGTTCTCTCTTGTCCAAGCCATTGGTGCTGCCGAGGCCGGTGCCTACCTCATCTCTCCCTTCGTCGGCCGCATTCTTGACTGGTTCAAGGCTTCTACCAAGAAGGAGTACTCTAAGGAGGAGGACCCTGGTGTCCAGTCCGTCAAGACCATCTTCAACTACTACAAGAAGTACGGTTACAACACCATCGTCATGGGTGCCTCTTTCCGAAACACTGGCGAGATCACTGAGCTTGCTGGCTGCGACTACTTGACCATCTCTGTATGTCACATAAACCTGTGTTGCGAATAGGAACCGAGATTGCTAACTTTTGATTTCTACAGCCTAACCTGCTTGAGGACCTTCTGAACTCGAATGAGCCCGTTCCCAAGAAGCTTGATGCTTCCCAGGCTGCTTCTCTAGATATTGAGAAGAAGTCCTATATCAATGATGAGGCTCTCTTCCGCTTCGACTTCAACGAGGACCAGATGGCCGTTGAGAAGCTCCGAGAGGGTATTAGCAAGTTCGCTGCTGATGCTGTCACCCTCAAGAGCATTCTCAAGGAGAAGCTCGCCTAAACCTCTTGCATGTTTTATGATTTAAGAGAGAATGATTAAAAAGTTGAATGGGACAGTGTTAACGTGGGAATGCAGAAAGCACTGAAGCTGACTGCGAATAACCAACTATAATTTGTTGACGATCTTTACTGGGGAGTTGTCGTTGCTTATACCACACATCTTCTATAGTTCATATCCATCTAGTATTCCTCGGCTTAAGGCGAAGTCATTGGCTCCACTGTAATTTGCCTTGTGGATGAGGCGACCATTGAAACAGATAGTGGCTAATAAATGATGAAGATAGAGGATATGAGCCTAAAAAATTGGCAGAAGCATCCATCAAACATCATGAACCGTAATCTTTTAGTTTACGTGAGAACTCCCGTCTACATTTGTATCTTGACAAGAAAGGACCCATCATTGTCATTATCATGACCCATAACGCCATCCAACTGAAATGCGTGAACCCGCCTGCCCAAGTATTGACCTAAAACCATCATTGTACAGCATGATATCATATCATCGAAATTGTAAGGGCCTTACCACCATCCCTTTTTGCACATGACCTGATGAGTTGAGTGTTTCCAACCACCTTCTTCCTTGGCCTGGATAACCAGGGCAGTTAGGGCGTTACCCTTGACACAACCAGAGTCGAGGCCGAAGGTGTATGAGTCCTCCTGATAGCCCATCTTGGCATCGTGGCCGTAGATGACAGAACGACGGTCGGGCCCTCGCAATTTCCTTTGCTCGCTATTCCATAGGTCGGTCCATCGTTCACCTTCGTGGCCATCTATGGGAATCCATACATCGCGATCTGGGTTCGTGCGTTCAGCGGCAGCTTCATCGGTCGACACGGCACCTGCGGAATCGGCTGGAGCGGGTTCAGCGCGTGCAGCGTGGGCATGCGAGTCAGTGGCCTCTTCACCGGGAACGAAACTGCGCTGCTGAAACTTTGCCTGCGCGTCCTCCTGTGCCTTTGCTAGCTCCTTTTGTCGCTGTTTCTCGGCCTGCTTTCGTTTCTTTTCGATCTCCTTCTTGCGGAATTCCTCGCGCGGAAACCGCAAGGTGCGCATGTTCATGACAGCCCAGGCGTCTTGCTGAGGGAGTGGGACGCCTGGGACGAGACCGGCGTGCACGAAGGAGAGGGCCATGGATTCGGCGGATATAATGACCGGTAAGTTCTTCAGCCACGTCATTTGCGCCTCAGAAAGACTGCGAGCTGTTTTCAAGTCCGCCTCCTCGCCCCTGTGCTTGGCGGCATCTATGGTATCGAGGTAGGCGGCGACGCCCTGTTGAGAACTGAGGCCGCGCCATGCAAGAATGACGCGATCTTCGTGGTTGCCGCGGACCGCGCTGGCTTTGAGTTCCATAAGACGAGCAACTACCTCCGAAGACTTGGGGCCCTTGTTAATCATATCGCCAACTGCAATAACGTGGTCTGTCTTGGGGTTGAATTCGATCTTCTTGAGTAGTTTCTCGAAGGGGTCAAGCATGCCGTGGATATCGCCAACCACGACCAACCTCTTCCCATTCTTGGCTGTAGGGACGTATTCGCTGGGTAAATTCCTAATGAGGTCGATACCATCGTAGCGCGGTCTGTTATACATGCCATAAGACATGGGGTTATCGGCTCTGAGAAGTTCGACTTGTGGGCGCAAGACTTCGTCCTCGACCTCTACAGGCCCGACTGTCAATGCTGCGAGACGTGAACAGCAATAAAAAATGCTGAACACGAAGAAGAAAGTCGAGAGAAGGACGAGTAGACGCCGCTGCGGTGCGGTGATCATGATGGCCATCGTCTATGGCTACGAATCGGAGAGGAGAGATAGATGCAACGATGCGAATTGAGGTCGAGGGTGGTACTGAAGTTATGACGACAACGGGAGCGGCGCCAGTTGTAGACCAGACCGCATTACTAAATTTGGCGAGGCGATGGATAAGATACTTGATTTGAGCTGATTTGACTTGGCCTTGGCCTTGGCAGCTGGAGGTGAATGAGTGGGTTGGGCTCAGGAGAGAAGGGAGAGATATACCTATTGCGACACACAGATGTAACTGAACGTCTCAGGGCGGCCGTGGTGAGACGGTTCAAGAAGCGGGAGATAAGGCAAGGTAAAAAGAAGGTTACCCAATCTACTAACTTCCATTATTAGATAACCTAAGAGGAATGGGGAAATGGTAGCAAATAGCATAGAGTAGAGTATTAAACACCGAATAGTCCGTCAAGCCATGGCGAAGCGCTTAAGTAAACCAAGAAGCCACTAATTTACTGATTGCTCCCAGCCCAACCACGGACTGCCTGCCCTTTTTTTGTCTCTTCTTCTTACTTTCCACAAGGACAGGTCTAATATGCAACGCGTCTGGCGTTCTGAGAGGATGACTTCCCTCTAGGGCCAGGTGCGAGCTTATTAGGCTATGAAAGGAGGTAAGCTACGGATCCAATACTTAGGTATGAACTATGATAGGATGGATGGCAGGTAACCTGGATCAATTCTTATCACTGATGATGTATGGGCTTTATTTTTTCCTCGTCCAATTGCGCATGCTTTCGGGTTGTGGGGAACAAATGAGGTCGGGTGAGATGCACTGACTGATGCAGCCAGGTCCAGGTTGAATACTTGAAACCCGACACGGACCAAAAACTTTAATTTAGCACGCTAATAAGCATGAATTGACCACTGTTGTCCAAGGCCAAGGCCATTGACGTCCGTTGATTGAGTTGTAAGCTGGGGATAGGTATGATACAGATATTGTACAGATGTTGGGAAAAGAGTACAAAGAGAGCAAATCGCAGCCTGATAAACACGGCAGAACGTGAGAATTTCACCCTTTTTCCTGTTCTTCTTCTTCTTCTTTCTGGGTATATCTAAAAGTCTTCGTCCGTCAAGTTCGTTAAGTAGAACCGTTTCAGCTCAGTCGGTTCAGCTCAACCCCAGCGCGTTGGAGATCATTAATGGTCTGGCCGAATCAAGCCTTTACCGCGATGGGACATGTGCTGTATGGTGACGACTGTCCGTGCCAGTATTTGATACCACCATGGTCCTCGAAACGCCGAAAATGATATGATGCATCTCACTTCTTCTGCTGCTGCTCCATGGCTGCCTGTTCTGCCTTCCACTTCTCATTCTCGACTTCTCTCCAATCTTGAGGAATGGGTTCGTTTCCGTCCGTCTTCTTGACACCGCCAGCAAACGCCGGGCGTCCGGCATAGAGTTGATATCCCTGACCCTCCTCGGCCTGTTCCATCGTGCGATATGCCACGGGCATGTTGCCTCGAAATCTTTTACGCATGTCCACCATGCCACGCTTGCACTCGCCGAAGCCCTTCTTCAGCTGTCGGCACTTGAGAGGGAGGGTGTTGACGAGGGGCTCGCGGAGGCAGTCGGCGGCGCTGTTGCGCTCAACCATGACACAGTCGGATTCTTGGAGACACTGCGCGAGTGCTTCGCCTGGGAAAGCATCGGGTGTTAGAATGATTGATATGCAGGCTGCGTGTATGTCAGGGTCAGTGAATAGGTAGCTTACGCAGTTCTTTGCATGAGCTGGGCATCTTGGCTGGAAAAGTTGGCAATAATGGCACCACGGCTCAGACCATGTACCAGTAACTTTAGAGTCAACCCACGATGAGGCTTCAAAAGGGTCGTTTTGCGGTCGAGATATGATTGGTTGGCTGCCCGTCGGAAATAGAACGGGTGCGCTCCAATTTGTCATAACACAGCATCATGCCTACGGAGTACATACTACAGATACCCATTAGTTACAGAGCTCTCTCTATAAGGTAAGATACAAGGCATTTTAAGCTACTACCCAATCTAGGTCCTTTGCCATAGAGTCAAGTATACCGTAATCCGCATCACCGGGGGGCATCGCAAGCCTGCCCAAATTTGGACCTCGTATAACTACTCTGCCGGGTCGTTATAAATTGCCATCCATAATTATACTCTGCGTCCTCCAAAACCGCCCGCAACCCTCACGTCGCTTGTATTTGGGATTTTAGCCTCGGGCTCCTTCTCATCAATTGCTTGACCAATTCTCCCATTTTTAACTTTCACGGCCGCCCATCTCTGCTCCCTTCCCGACCTAGCTCCTGTATGACCTTCCCAGACGCCCAGCTCATCCAACAACACCTCGACGACCCATACCAGCTTGATCTCGCCCCCAGGAAGTTGCCTCACTGCTCCCTCAGCATCCTGCCTTGTCTTTGGAACCTTTGTGCATAGTAAGTGCAAGTCCAGTAGTTGCGTGAATATCAGACCGAAGCTTGGTTTCGTGCGCCGGGCACTGTAGCCGGTCAATGGTGGTGGGTTGAAGATAGATCGTAGTGTTGGATCAACTTGGTTTTGCTTTGCCGGTGACGGTGACGCTGCGGTTGCGAGTGCTGGACCCGAGGATACCGCTGATGTCGAGTTCAGTAGAAGGATGAGTGGCTTCGAGGATAGGTTGCGCGAGAGATCGCGGAGGTGTGAGTTTAAAAGCTGGAGTGCGGCATGCGCTGCTGACTTCTCGCGGTGGAAGAAAAGACCTGTCAAAAGGGATGAGAAATGCGTAATGACGATAACGTCTGGGTGCTGTTGCGTCTTGTTACACGGCTCCTCTGCCAGTGGCTGTGAAGCTTGTTGAATGGGGGAGAAAGCCACATCATCGTCGTCCTGGCTGTCCTGAATCTCGTCAAGCTGATATGCTGTATCATGTTGTCTGATGTTTGTTGCCCCTTGGTCCTGCACCGCGCCGTCCTTCTCTTCAACGGCCTCGCAATCCAGATCAGCCAGTACCTCCCACAGGCCATCCATGTCGAATACACAAGATAGCATGACTTTTTCAAGACATTGTCTGAGTTTCACCTTTATAGTATCCTTTGTGCCCCGTTTGGCCTCGAGTTCGGACTTCACCGCGTCTCTCAGGGCGGCCAGCATGACGCTCGCTGGCCTGGGGGTGATGAGCAGGCCACTTGTAACCGTGCCTTCACAAAGCGAATGTGCAAGTGTCTGGAGACCAAGCTGACGCCGAAAATTAGTCCAACGTTTCTTCCATACAACCAACGACTTTATCTGATTGTTGATCTCACCTGAACCCCTAGCTCTTCATCTTCCGCGCTGATACCCACAATACTTCCGCGTTCAAAGCCTCCTAACATGACCTCCTCGTCAATGACTCTGCATCCTGTCTTGCAGGCTCCCAACAGTGCGATTGCATCGCGTCTTTTCACCTCTCTATCGACCAGTATTGCTGCGGGAATTGGTTCAAGCTGAATGTGGGAGCTTGCCTGTGAGGAGGGATTCTGTGATGGGTTCATGGAGTAAGGTGGCTTGTGGCCCAGTACTGTATTTCGGTTGGTGCTATGCAAGGTCCAAGTGCATAACTGCTCCTCATGGTTTATATAAGATAGGCTTCAAGATAGCCCTAAAGCGACGACAACCAGACCAGCTTAATACTGCCATGAAAAATCATGAATTGCATGCTTTCCTTTAACCTATTGCTGAGCATGACATCAGAAGGATTGATATACTCAAAGTTGAGGATGATATTATCTAGGTTCTTAAAGTGACTAACATCCTCTGACGCAAATCAAAGCAGAACCAAGCTAATTGTTTTCACACGATAACATCGCATTTGAATTTATTGATGTCATGATCAGACATCAAGTCCTGATATAAAACATACAAAAAAGGCTTCATAAAACCATCCCAGGTCTCGGCAGTCCCAGGTCCTGTCTGGCATCGTGACGACTTGGAGACGACTCAAGCTCTTGAGGTTCCTGCAAAGTCAGACCTGCCTGGTAAATCTCCAAACAGAGCAAACAACCCGACCTATGGGCTTGGTTTCCTATAACCCATGCTGCCGCCCCATCCCAAACTCAACAAAAAGAAGATAATAAATAGAAACTTCATCGGTATCTGGAGAGACCAAATAGACCTTATCTCGTCGCATTTGTATACCGTTTTCTTGAATAATTGTGTGCCTGGCCAAGTCTCTTTGCTTGAACCTCTGCAGTTTCGTAAAGCAAAGGTTCGGATTCTTGTACCGTGCTTGAGGCGTACGCGGCACACCTCTCTGCATCTCTCGGCGCCGCATTTTCTTGATCTCGTGTTGGCAGACTATTAGCCCACGAACTTTCATTCGCGTGCTCATTCATATTCTCCGCAAGGCTGTGCTGCCTTGACTGCCATCGCTTTGGACTTCGACTTGAGTCAAGGAGTCGCCCGGCACCTGTCCTCCACTAAACGGCCGTTCCGGGCACACCGGGCCCGTTGCTAGGTATCTCTGGCCGAGGCTTCCGCCCCTTTAGGCTCTTCATTCGTCCCATAAGCCCAGTGGGCTTTGCTGGGGCATCGTCCAAAGTTGTAGCGGCATCAGTTGTCGCCCGTCGTTCAAGGACAGCTCCGGCAGAAGGGCGTCTCGCTCCAGGAGGGCTGTTGGATGTCATTGAGCCATCTCGCGGCCTTGCACTGAAGCCTTCCTCGCCTTTACCGAATTCTGCAAAGAAGGGATTGTTGTCTGAGCCGGTGCTGGCTGCTGTCGGATAGGAATCTGGGGTGATTCTAGAATATTCGCCATTGGAGCGCCCAGACTGACTATGATCGCGAGGACCCTTGTTAATGTGGCGAATGCGCTGTGCAAGGGATTTCTTGCGTTGTAGACCATTCTCCATGTTTTCCTGGGCTTGTTCAGCCTGGTGACGCTGAATAGCACTTCGCGCAGCGGGGGTCCCTTCCAAGAAAGTTGAGGTACCCAGGCCAACAGACTCGTCTCCATGAACAATTTGGTCTCGACCTGAGGCATCAAAAATGGCAGGTTCCTTGCTACGGGCTTTTGAAGGTGCAGAAAAGTCTCTGAACGCCTCGTCTGTGGCATTTCCCATGAGAACTGAATGGTCAGCTCGAGCATTAAGTGGCCCAGCGCCTCCAAGAGAGTTGTTTAGAGAATCTTTGGGAAAGGCCTGCATTGGCGCACGTCTCGCGTTTTGGCGATTCCGGTGGGGGTTCAAGGCGTCGAAGGGTCCATCGTGATGGAACACTGTACTGTATCAGTAACAATGAATTCTAGGGTTAGGGGGGAGATGAACGTACGGCCAGTTCCGTAAATGCTTGTGGCATCAAGTTGATCAATAATGTCCATCTTTCTGCTGGGGCGACTGGTCTTCTCCCTATCTCCCCGCTCCCGACGATCACGGTCACGGTCGCTTCTATCGCCGCGCTCCTTGCCCTCTCCGCGACGCTGTCTTTCGTATTCGCGTCGCCGGGCCGCCTCGATCATTCTTTTCTCCTCCTCTGTAATTGGACGCGCATCAAAATCGACCAAAGAGGACTCAGAATTTCGTCGAGGACGTCGTGGTGGGGCACGTCGTTGCGGTGAGCTCTGTTGCGGTCGGGGTCCGGAGCCTTGCATCCTTCGAGCACGAAGAGCTTCTTCCTGGGAACGCGAAGGGCGATGGCTGCCACTCTCAGGCGGCGGGTTTTCGCCGCCGCGTCTTGGAGGCGGTCCGTTCATCGGTCGGCGAGTGGCCTGCTGTCTTGCTCGGTCGTTAGAAGTATCATCGAGAGTCATGGAGTTCTGTTTAATGGCGGTTAGTATCAGTGCAAGGAATCATCGTTGACACCATCGAGAATTAATCATTCCCTGCATGTTTGGTGCAGTGGGAGAGAAATATTGACTCAAGTACATACAAAAATTTCCTCGGCTGAAAGAGACTTGGAGTCTGAGTGAGACGACATCGCACCAGGTGACCTAAGAGGCTGTGACAATAAATCAACTGGTGGCTGGTCGAGAAATGGATTTCGAGATAAAGGTCGTGCTGGAGGGTCGTCAAAGGGAGAGGCGGGTTTGCTGGGGAAAAGAAGGTCGGCACTGGCTGGAGATGGTGCGCGGTTGCGGAAGGGGTTATTAGAAGATAAGTTGAGTGTGAGACCAGGAGATTGGCCAGAACTGGTGTGGTCTGTTTCCAAGAAAACCTATCAGCTGGGTGCCAGATAAACGGGCGCATGCATACAATGACGACGACAGATGGACCAAGATGAAACAGACAATCTCCTCAGCATGACACAAGATGGATGCCAGCCAAGTGGACCGACCAGCAAGCTTCAGGTGAATTGTTGCGCCAAGTTGACTTGCGATCCATTCAACATTACAGTTGATCCAGTCTCCTTTGTTTACAAGATTCCAAGCGCCGAGCTTTGGCAGCTGTCGGGCGCGAATCCCGGTGAAAACAGAAGGGGAAACTTTGGGAATGGGGTGGTTGTCGCAGATCACATTAAAGCGAAATCAAGGGGCGGGCGCTTACCGGACTGAAAAGACTGAGCAGTAGACATGATTGCAAAGGGGTCAAGCTTGAGCTTGTGTTTCTGATTTGAAGATCCAGGAGAGAATGCGGAGCCAATCGATATATAGAGTAACAGAGGAAACGGCAGCCGTTGCAACGCCAGGTAAAACAATGCGTTACGTGTGTCGTATAAAAGATAGGAAAAGAGCCCGGGCTTGCGCAAACAAGGACGAAGGCAACTTCGCCAAGAGGTGAAAGTCAAAGAGCTGGCCGTGGTAAAATACGTAGGTCGGGATGGATTAAATTCCTCTGTCCTGAAAGCTCAGACCCAGCGTCATACCAAGTCAATAAGAGTACGATACGCCACTCAAACGCGATTCGAATCCCCGTTCTGCCGTTCAACTTTCAACTTTGTCCAGGCACCTGGTGGGTCAATAGCTCTGGGGTGAAGTGGCCTTCGTGGTGCCCAAGGGCCAAGGGCTCGGAAAGGGGCTGGCTGGCCTGAGAAAGTAGTGCGATCGTCTTAGCGGCAGATGCCCCTGGGTTGAAGTTCTTGATGTTGTTAGGTTCAAGAGGGATCGATTGTCTGAGGCCGGGAGGCTAGTTGATGTGGTAGTATCCAGTGCAAAGGATGAAATGAGTCCTTGCCGAACGTATTTTGCAAAGCTAAGTGCCTGAAATCAACAAAATGCTGATGAAGGGTGTTCAATTTTCAGGTGCTTGGCTGAACCACTCGGGGTCGAGTTTGGCGACTCGTCGATAGGCCTATTAGCGGGGCAGGTCAATGCTCACGGCTGTCGAGCTTGGGCAGGGGCCTCCAAAGGCGGGACTGGCAGGGGTCTTTGACCACTGGGTCGTACACGATGTTGCCAGACAGGGGTGGAGGACAACAAGAAGATAAAATCAGGGTCCAGAAGGGATCGCTTTTCAAGCAGTGTCGTTGGCTTTTAGTCCTGTAAACAGGATATTCAGGCGCCTGCAATTAGGGAGGCAAAGTAGCTGTATTTGCTGAGCGGTGATCGATGGTGGCAGCGGAGCGAAGACGGGCTGTTGTGGTATAAAAAAAACAAAATTAAAAAAATGTAGCTCCGTCGGCTGGTGGAATCCAAACGTATTGGCTTTGAGATTGAGATCAGTGGTTCCGGGTTCAAGCTTCGGAAAGGCTCAGCAGCAAACAGAGGCGTGTGAAGGATAGAAGGTGGACGATTGATACTGGGTGAGCGATATGCTGCCTTAATTCGGTTTTGGTGAAGAGTTTGATGCGTTGCCAGGGTTCGTGAGGTTCTCGGTGCTGTATAACAGTGGTACTATGATGAAAGGAATGGGCTGCCAATCTCTACCTGAGCTGTGTTGGCCGTGTCATTGAATGGGGTGACAGAGGAGAAGGAGGAAAGGAAGAAGAAATGAGCGCTCGAGGTAACTTGGAACCACACGCCAGGTAAGTGAACGTTTTGTGGAATTGAAGGTGAAGGAAGATCAAAAACGTTCAATGGGGAGGGAGAAAGATGGAGGCTTGAGGAGCCTTCTGGGAAGCTCGGCCGGGTAAGTACGGACCAGAACGAATGGGGAAATCCCAGGCCCAGGGTATAAGACAGCTCTACAGTTTGTAATGTTTGTCTGGGCTGCTGAAGCAAGTCGGTGAACGTGGTAAGACGGGGAAAGAATCAGTTGTAACTTGTTTGTGCAGGCTGGCAGGTCAGGTACCTTAAGGTTAGTTAGAGGTGGTTAGTGCATCAGATTTTGGGGTAGAAACTACGGGAGCTGGGGAGGAAGCAACTCAGTGCCTGTCTTGTCAACCTTGGCTGAGCTGAATCGAGCTTGGTCCAGCTTCCGATCTAATTAGCAAAATTGAGAGGTAAGGTACAGTATCCGTAGGTAGGCAGGTACCTACAAGGTCTGACTTGAGCTACGGACATTTGTGCCTGTGGCTGTGATTTAACATTTCCCTGTCCAGCCCGTCTTGCGTTTTCCAGTTTGAGACTTTGCAACAGCCTTATTTCAACGGCACCCGCTCCTGCATAGGCATTGTGAGTTGCCAGAACCTACTGGTAGCCCCATCATCAGCGGACTGAGAGCTTTGAGTCTCAAAACAACTGTGTTGTATATGTACGGAGTACCTTTTGTAAATTCTAGCTTCATCACCCATGTCCCTAAACCTCCACTTCAAGTACCGGGTCAAAGTCTGGTCTTGATTCGAGAAGGTGGCGGCAGCTGACTTGGATCGAAGACATCGGAGAGGCTTTCACTAGCAAGGTTGACCTGGACCCAGATTGTTCGAACTGGCTTATGGATGCCCTCCATGGCTGGCCAAGCCCACATAGGCCTCGTACCAGCCATGCCGCCGCCATGCCGTATTCTGAGGACGCCGACAACTCCTTATGATTTCCTCGACTATTGCGTGGTTACTGTGCATGTCTATGATCGAACAATGGCTTTGGAAACTGAGGAATTCACATACCCACATTACGGATAGCACCAGGCTCAACATCATTGTATTCCTAGCATTGATTACTATTGGGAAGCTTGCATCCATGTATCCTGACCGCAATGTCATTTCTTAGTGGATGAGGTGTCGGCCGAACACAAGGTCACCCTACCCCTTAAACATCCAGGGCAATCACTAAGCCTCACGCAGCCAATGAAAGGGCTGTCTCTTCTCCACAAGTTGCAAAACGCCATGCCCCTGACGCCAAAGAAGCCAAACTCCACAGCTAACTAGAGCCCCGATTATCGATGATGGCTCAAATTTACTTTTCATCAGTCCCCTTTTTCGTCTTCTTTGTCAACTTCAGGGGTGTCTTACCATGCACAACCCGGCCGTTGAGATTTTATGTTAACTATCAGGCAAGATGCGCGGTCGAGACGTCAGACAATATCTCGTTACTACCGATGTCAGTCAACCCCTCAGGCAGTGGAGGGCAACTGCGCCAATGATAGACGGCTATTCACAACAAGAGCAGTAGTTAATAAGAGACACAGCACAGAGCAAACACCCAGAAACCCAGCCTCGTGTTCTTTCATTCCACATTTCCCTGACCTTGTCAGTCAAAAGCTTGATCGAGCCCGGTCCAGACTGAACCTGAACAGTAGCATTCTAATTACAATACCCGGACTTGGCTGGTGTCTTGGCTAGGGATCATGACCACGTGCTACACAATGGAGCCACCACCTATCCTACTATCTGCAACTCGTACTCCATATGTACTTGTAGTACGGAGTAGCATCAAGAATGCATGGACTCTAATAAGTTTCCTGTTGAAAGCTAGTCTTGAGCAATCTAGCAATCTCTCGTCCGAACGGGTGGATGATGCGAACCTCGGCGTAGACAGCAGGGTCCATCGTGATGATGTTTAGTCACAATCAAGCATGCAGCTCATTCTTCGTGGTGGGACAGCGCCTAATAACCTGCGGCCGATCCTAATCATATGAGAAGACGGAACAACGCACTTGCGTAACGCGACAAAGCACCGGACACCATTTCGTGATTCTGTACGATGATCATAAGTTCATAATTAATGATCTGCCAAGCTAGGTTAATTATTGCAGCCAGACCTGATGCAGTATCGTGACTTTGCTAGTCCATTGCTACGTAAGGAC
The DNA here is from genome assembly GCA_017165645.1 of Fusarium sacchari. Taxonomy (NCBI): domain Eukaryota; kingdom Fungi; phylum Ascomycota; class Sordariomycetes; order Hypocreales; family Nectriaceae; genus Fusarium; species Fusarium sacchari. The sequence continues at coordinate 2,152,300 of JADANP010000006.1, forward strand.
CCTGGATTCCCCCAACCCCACACTCTTCAATTTCGTCACCCGCAATAGGCAAAGACGATAACTTGCCTCGTCTAGAAGGAATAATTGAACGGGGTAACTAGGTTGCTTCGAAGCGCGTTGCTGATAGGTGAAATTGCAGTAATTTCCGGTTACATATAATCCACTCCTTTGCCGACGGCTCATAGCCCAGGCTAACATCCTACCAACAACGGTTTCAGTCCAGGCGTTGCCAGTAAAACGATGTTGATATACGAGGGCCGTTGCCGTTTCGCTTTACCAGGGTAGATGCAGTGGTGTAGCCAAGTCTTCGCCCAGCACAACCTCAGCAGTCCCAATGTCCCCTAATCAAGCAGATAATCGTTGGTCAGCACTCCATTGGCATACCACGGCGCAAATCGTCTTGAAAGCTACTCACGCGGTCCTCGCGGTGCCCAGTATTCCCCTGTTTTGCTAATATCAAGACTGTCAATCCAGCCGATGAGGCTCGCCGCTGCCTTGTCTGGTGTCACAGCTAGTTGATCAAACTCTTGTTAGCTTCCACAATACCATGTATATTATATAGCAAGTGCTCGCGAGATCTTACCTCCACCATCATCCCAGAACTTGTCAAACCCTACGCCTTTTGTCATTTCAGTTCGCATAAAGCCTGGGTGCACGATGCTGACAATGACGCCCTGGTCCTTAAGATCCAAGCTAAGCAGCTTACCAACCATGTTGAGAGCCGCCTTACTTGCGTGATGAGCGTAGTTGCCACCCCCTTCCTTTGGATGTCGCAGAGTGATGCTGCCAGACTCGGAAGATACAAGCACCACTTTGGAACCCTTGCGCAAGAGGCCTTTGTGGATGAGCTGGTGGACGACAAAGACGGGGGCAATGGAGCTGGTCGTATACATCCGCTGCTCTTCCTCCCATTGCGGTCCTTTGTCCAAGGTAAGGTCTTCTGTAGCAAAATAACCGGCTGTGATAATCTTGCCTCGTTCCTCAGTCTCGTGAAACATTGACTCTGATCGTATTGCTGCAATTGGAAATGCTACTCACCACCGAGTCGATTGGCTGAGCTGGGTCTAGCAGACCGGCCAGCTTCTGACCAGCGTCAGATTGCATGAGGTCAATATCAGAAAGCCATTTTACTCCAGAGGGTGAGTCTTTCGGGCCCTCGGATGACCTGGTCGTACCGTAGACGGTGTTTTCGCTATTTTCGGCGTACTTCTTGGTGAGGCTGGCACCCAAGCCACGAGTAGCTCCTACGGTGAGTATGACTGCCATAACGAGTGGAGGTGAACGTATCAATCGGATTTCTTCTTCTTTGTATAGCGGCCCAAATGATTGCGGCGGAGGTTGATGGTTTGAAAGTGTTGTTTGGGAGGACTACCTACGCTCTCAAAATTAGCTGGGTCGTAGACAAGACTCCTCGCCCACCACTAATAACCTTATGTTAGTTCTGTACTCAAGGTTGTTGATTATATGCGTCTCGACGTTGATGATGTCATTCTCGGATAGCGGGGCTGTCGCGCCATCTAAGCTTTTTAAGCATCATTCTTTTAAGACCAAGGTAGCAGGTACTGCGGCAGGTAAGGGAATCCCAAGTCAGTGCACGCGCACCTAGGTATTTTGCAGATATCAACGAAATGATCGACACCACTGTCTCTCGTCTAAAGTCGATGGAGCCTTCTCATATGACACTGCATGTGCGATGTGTTACAAGGCTCCTATATGTCGAAGAGTAGGTTTGATATCAGGACCCAATGCCATGCCAGTAATCCGTTGAATCACTTCCGCAAAGGATTAACCACTTGTACTTCCTTGGGCCCTTGAAGCACTGATAAAAATATCATTTCTACGCTGAGCTTGGCCCCTGGTCTAGTCGATGTAAGTTGGCACTCGTCGAAAATCGCTGTTCAATGCCAGCTATGATCACAAACTCAGCTTTCAATGCTATGCAGGATAGGTATGTTGGTCAGTTGCTAAACTCGTCCTTCATTCCTGTCTCCTACCTATCCACTATGTATCAAAAGTGACAGTCATGTATGCCAAACATGAAAGCCCTGCTGAACAAATTTCCTACTTAGAGAGATATAGTTACTCGGAACATCTAGTTAAAGAATGACAAGTCGAATCTTATTGTTTCTTACTATAAATTTCATATTCCCCGTAGTCGGGAATACCCGTGCTCGTAGATAAAAACATCGAAGACTTCTCGTTATAAGCTACATCTGAAAACTTTGAAGGTTTGCCCCCTACTATTCCACACTGAAGCTCCTGTGCAGGTTACGCCAATTCGCACTCCCAGTAGTTTGTTTCGCAGTCATTCACCTGCTCAAAAGAAACGATCTACACGACGTGGTACATGGCTGACAACATGATCCATATACATTTCATTTCTTTGTTTACAAGGCCATTTCGTGGCACTAATATCAAAGCTCTACCCTTCAAACTCTACCACTGCTGATCCTCCAGTCGAGCCCGTCGAAGTCGCGGTACCAGCACGAGGCCTGCCTTCGCTGGGATTCACGTCGAGTAAACTCTGTTCTTGAGGCTTGCTTAATGCGCCGGCCTCTGCATCTGCCCCATCCAATAAATCCCGGTCCGAGCTCCTCACGGATCGTCGTTCGATGTCGGTGCTGCTACCTGAAGGTCCCTTTCTCACGCCGACTTCAACTCCGAGATCATCGTCGTCTTCTTCATCTTCTTCAGGTCGCTGTCCGGGCAGAGCGTTCTTCTCGAGTTCCTTTTGTGCCTCCTCCATCCGTCTTCTGACCTCTGTGGCGACACGCATTCCATCCGTGACGATGTTATCGAGCACGCCGCGTAAGCCACGGCCTGCTCCTGGAGGGCCGACAGGCGGGGGAATAGGAGGTCTAGCTCCAAACCCAAGACTGGAGAACGTTGTAAGAGATGATGCTGAAGATGTTGTGTTGGGAAGTCCCTCGATGATGTGGAAAGAAGCTGGGAAAGACGACTCGAAGAATTGTTCTAGCAACTCATCCGCGAGAACAACCATGCGGAAGGTTGGTAATGTAAGGTGCAGAGGATGCGCGGGATCTAGTGCCGCATTTGCTGCCTCAGATTTGGCTTTCGAGACCCTGCGTCGTGAAGCCGCATCGTGGTTGTCAGTAGTGCTGAGAGAACTCTCCGATGAGAGGCTGGGCTTCTTAGCCTTTGTCGGGGTTCCGGCTGGAGATTCGGGGCCCAAAAGATCTTCTTCATCTGCCTCATCCTCATCCTCATCCTCATCACCTATAGCAAACGCATCCCTCGAGTCTTCATCATGTGGCTTTGCCAACGCCGTGTCATTATGCCCGCTAGCTGGATCGGCGTACTCGAAGCACCGTCTTATAAAAGCACTCACGCTTCCCAGGAACCTCTCGTTAGTCGATATACCAGGCGGTAAGCTAGCTTGTGATTCATGTCCGCTTGCTGAATCACTTTCAAGGGCACTGGAGGTTCCAGGACTCAATGTGCCCTCTAGGCCCCGACGAGACAGAAATAACAAAGCTTCTGAGATCCGTAGGATACCTTCACGGTCAACCTTGCCGTCCTTATCGTCGTCATATAACTCGAAGAAGTATGTGATAGTGCCCATAATGTCACGCTTCCCTTTGATCTGCGCTAGACCTGTAACAACGTTCTGAAGAGTCAGGGCAGAGCTGTCATCCACATCCCATCTCTTGAATAAACGTTGCAAAAATTCGTGATCAGCAGGCTCCGGTCCTCCACCCCAGGGTGACATTATTTCGGATGGCCGCCTGGCGCTGTGAAACATATTTTGTCGGTCCTCATAATTGTTGTACTTTGTCGCACCTGGTGAATCCGATATAGCCCATTTTGACATGCTCGCAAGAAATTCGCGAAATGCATCGTAGTCCATAAGGCTTGTACTTGGGCCTAATCCAACACGTCCCTTTTCAACTTCATCGTGATGAGTTGCGAATATTTCAGATGCCCGCATCCTGCTTGACTTCGCTCGCCGCAATTTCTCTTGTTGAATCATATGGTCCCTCTGCTGACGTTCGTATAGGATATTGTAGAACCGATCATATAGTAAACCAAGCTCATCAGTACTTAACAATTTGCTTTCGGGGCCCAGATTGCGAATAGCGGTCCGCTTAGCAAAGTTCTCAATATTATTGAGGACGGCGTCCTTATTCTTCAAACGCAGCTCGGTGATACTGCTGTGAGTTATTCCTGCGAACTCCTTGAAAGCCACGACCATCAATTCCTGGAATCGGGTCACGGCGCGCAACTTTGGATTTTCAGACTTGGGGTGAGCCGACTCATCCAAGCGGGAAAAATAAGCCTTCAGAACTGAAATGAAAGCCCCGTCATCCGCCGCATCAAGCAACTCCTCGCCATTGATGCGCAATATTGCCAACCCTACCTGGAACAGTACCTTTGGCCCTTCGACGAAGAACACGTCCAGAACACGGAAGGCAAAGACAAGGGGCATCGAGTTGATATAAAGTGACAGAAACCAAGGGAGCGAGACGACTGACAATTGCACGTCGCTTTTGACAAGATGATCCCAGAGTATGGGCATTGTCCTTTCCACCAAGGACTCAAATACCTTCTGATCAAGAAGGGTTCCATACATGGTCGTGGAGTAATACCCGGGAACGAGTCTGTCGCAAAGTGCTGAGAGAAGAAAGAAAGCCTGGGCTTCAGACATGTAGATCAACAATGCGGCCACGACAATATTCATGGCTTGGCAATATCCGACCTCGGTATTGACCCAACTGTAAGCAGTTAATACCCGACGTAGGCGGTTGATTCCATCCTCGCTTTGGAAGCCTGGATACTCTGGAAGACTTCGGTTGAGGTCCTTTTCGATCTCGTCGATAGCAAGCGACTCTTGGCCTTCAAACTTTGCCAGGGTATCGGTATAGAGTGCTGGATTTTCCAGGCGTAAATAAATCGAGCCAGATGTGAGTTCCCAAATCTCGCCTCTGAGCCGGTTTGGCAAACCAACGCGAATGAGCTTGTGGAAAGTTGGCTGGCGGATCAGGGTAAAGTTTCGACCATTGTCACGTAGATACTCAGCCCAGAGGCGCATTTTCGCCCGGTCCCGTAGCTTCTTTGGGTCGCCAGGATATCGGAAGAGCATCCCTAGGCCGGCATCTGGCGGAGAGGCATTTTTCCTATCCTCGGTTCTGAGGAGATGCTCAGAATAGCACTCAGCAGCGACTCGTCGTAGTTTGGCTACATTGCCAACTCCTGCCCTTAGGCCTTTTTTGAGGCCATCGCAAAAACGCTCGCAAGACTGCCTGGTCCCGGCCAGATGGATTGTAATACGTTGCTCTCTTAAGTCCTTTTTGTCCTTCGAGTCCTTGTCTTTGGGAGAGTCGGCGAGAAGACCATTCCAGGTGGTTAGAGCTAGTGCGAACTGGAACATGAGGTCAGTTTAAGTAATACGCATGAGTGTCTCACCAGCATAGATCATACCTGAAAGTTCTGGCTATTTAGGCGCTCAACTCTTCGTATAGCACATAGCGGAAATGTGAAGCCGTTGCCGCTGGGACCTCCACCGTGTGTTTGGCCAGTGAAAGCGGTTGACGTAGAAGTACTGGCGGATTGGACAAAGCTAGTAGGAGTTGTTGAGAAGCACATAAAGTGTTCCGATAGATGCAGTTTTCCAGCATAATGCCATCCTCTCTCTTGATCCTTATCGCCGTGTGTCGCGTTGGAGGGTGGAATAGTAAGCTCGGCGTTGATCTCGTAGAGGGGTGTCTGGGAGGCTGGGAGGCGGAATTGACTTTGGAATAGGGACGACTTGGAAGGATTGCGATCGGAACTGGAAAGATTGAGTCCCTGGGTGGGATCAATAAGCTGCTGTGCTTTCTGGACAATGTTGGTCAAGTTTGAGAACATGATTTCGGTCAACGGCGCATGACGAGGGGGATGCGGCTCGACAGGGAGTATGCGGCTGAGGTGGAAGAATAAAGGCTGGGTGGGAATGGGAGACACAGAAAGGATGTGAGAAAACGAGGCCGTTTGAAATTAACTGGGCGAGTACAAGAGACTAGATATGCGACAGTACAGAACAGGCGGTAGGATTTCAGTATCGGGGCTGGACGAAGGATGAAGACAGCTTAAGTTATGGAGAGGAAACCTGAGGTCAGTGGAGATGGATGGGGTCCAGCTGCGTCAAGTCTCCAGATATCTATGGGAGTTGGGCCATCAGCTACTGGCCAGGGAACCTCAAGGCATTCCTCGCCCAAGAGCCGCTACTAGGGGCTCCCTAGGGCTACCGGGTTAAGTAGCCCAGGGAGCTTTCCTGCCCGTCCATTTGGAGCATAGTTAAGGCATTATGGAAGGAATAGCGTAGGTGGCTCAAACTGTGGCTCAAGCGAAAGGGTGCCATGTACGCTTACCCTATAGTGTCATAATTTTATATAAATTACTTAGTAGGTAGTAAGCTCCAGGTCCTATGTTTCTTTATTCTAACCGTCTTACACTCTACCCACCAACATAGCTTCAGCGGAGCTAAACACAAGGTGGTCGGAACTGGGAAGCTCTGCCATATTTAGGCCCAACATTACCTCGAGTCGACTGGCTGGTGTTGAGTATCGTCAGTGTCCCAAGGCATCTTTGTACTGGGAAGCTGTCACTGTCACTAGATATGGCTGCTGAGAAGGCGAGGGATTTTCCATACTCTGAAGCTGGATGCTTAGGATGCCTCGAGGAATAGCGCCGCTGCTCATCTTTCTGAAGTTCTACAGGACGAGGCTGTAGAGAATTGCACGCGCGGGTTGTGCTAGAGTGATAGCAAAAAAGTAATTCAAAGAAGCGCATGATGGCATGCGAGGGGGCGAGGGATGGTGAGAACAGAAGAATTGTTGAACAGAAGTCTCGTTACGGCCGGTGAGTTTGCTGCAAATATCATGGCTATAGATAGCCTGAAGGCGAGTTTGGTTAATTAAATACTTACTCATGGACTCTAGAAGATATGAGAGAACAGACAACAAAGGGCTCTAATCTTGTGTTCGTTGACACAAACACCAAAGAGTTAGGATGGGTTATTTATTCAATTGGGATCTTCGAGATGAGCCGGTGAATAGCAATATTTAAATAGGTACGACAAAGACACTATGTACAGAAATAATGAACAACAGTTGTAGAGACACTTCACAGACAAACGATATTCTGAACAATGTAGCCGTAGAACGTATTGCATTTACTATAATACCCAGGCATAATAGAATGTATATTGGCATCTATTGGTGGAATACTGTCCCTAGTAAAAGAATTCATAAATAATGCTTGACTCGACTTAGGTTGCCATGTAAGTAATGATCTAAGCCAGAATATATTATGACGCATGGAGTCATTACTAGGTCTTAGGATCGTCAAAGAAGTATATGCTCTGCAACAGAATCTGGTGAGGGTTCTTCAACAAACTTCGTTGGCTACAGCTGAATCGCAGACAAGTGATAACGAATGTAGAGGAAGTCCCGTAGGTAGACCGCACCGTCAAACCTGACAAACCAGGCGAACCTGATAACCCAGGTTCTCAGCTTTGGGCAGTTTCCTCTTCACAACGCTAGTCGGCTAGCGACAACCTGCCAAACGTGAGAATCGTCGAGACATGCTGTGCCACTAGTGATCAGATAGACTATAGTGGAGGCAAAGGACAAACTTTGAGAGTTGTGCGAAGCTAGGTCTAGTTAGTATGTATGATTGAGGCCATCCCCAGGCCCGAAAGCTTAAATAAACCATTGGATCCAATGGTACTGTGTACTGCCACCTGGTAGAAAACGGGTTTCCCAACCAGCTTTGGTAGTTTCGTTGCCGACTTGCGCTACTGGTACATAATAGGCAAAGACATCCAACTGCCGCCCAGCACTGAATTAAGCGCTATCTCTGCACATCCTGCTCCAAGACCCAATGCTGCATAGTGGTACGTATGTATAAGTGCTTGGCGATACTGCCGACATAGCCAGAGCAGCCCGTTATCTCCCGCGCCTGAGATCTGACTTACATAGGCAAGGAGAGGAAAGAAAACACAGGACCTCAATCCTAGGTGACAAAAAAGACTTGGGCATTATAACCTAAGTTTAGGACAACTTTTGCTAAGTTTATTTTGACACCCTACAGTAAGGTTTGCTGTTTTCTTGCCCCCCTTGGATAGGTACATGGGCTGCGTGGAATGGGACGGAGAGATTGAAAGCGTGGGGATGGCATGTCTTGAAGTGACATTCCAGTTTCAAGTATCTCATTCTAGGATCCGGCAGATGACGCAAGTGGGTTTCCATCTATGTACATTAGTAGGTTTTTGCGTTAATTGTAGGTATTCGGTCAATGCCTGGAACAGGTGGTTAGTTGTTGGTGAAGATAAATCGAAGCGTCTGGGTTACAATCCCCAGCTTTGATCCCGAATCATGGCAGCATTTCAGAGCGAGGTTGTGACTGTATGTAAGAGATAAGGGGAACGAGTGAGAGTGTATTCGTCTCTGATTATGCAACACATAACCCTCCTTTCATACGTCAAATAGCAGAGGCCATAAGCTCGACACCACCACCCGTCACCCACTGACGACTTGTCGATCACCAAAAGGGTATCTCTGGGTGACCTCTCAAAGTTCCCCGTCACCCACATTTTGCGTCATAATAGATTCTGGACCCCCGCCGCAGAGTCCACTTTAAGTGCTCCGCTGTATCTACCTACATACAATAGATCGCAGTTGATAGGAGGCTGAAGCCCAGACAAATGACAATGTATTTTCAAGTGCACCTGGAGTTTTGCTTCATGGAGATGGCGCCTTGGAAACAGGTACCAGTAAGAGGTCACCTATTCAGGAAGAAATACCAAGGTCAATACCCGTCACGGAAGTCTGGATGGCCTCTCTTATTTACCACATGCGGCGGCCTTCTCTCAGATACTGGTGCCATGCCGTTGGTCCTTCTTCGGCCCCCAGCCGAGCATAAGGTATCCATGACATCCGATGGCGCTCGTTCACTCACCGTTTCATGGGGACGCCCTCGTCTTATCCTGAATAGGCACTCACGCTGCATTGGCTGTTTACCATAGTAGTCTAGCTCATAGACTAGGCAAGGCACATAAACATCACGTCAAGGTCGTTCATTTTTTTAGCTTCTCATCCTGCCTCCATCTTCATCACTATCTCGCTCGTGCATCGCCCGCCTTCCGCCGCCTTTTCGTCGTTTCTCTTCCCATCCGCCTCAGACTCTCACCTCTTCCTCAGCCTCACTTTTGGTTCTAAACCTGCTGTCAACAATCTTAGCCCATTTCTTGCTTGTTCGAAGCTTAGCGCTCAATCTGTATCTCTGTCCTTGAGGTTGCCACTTGGAATAACGGGCTGGACCTGAGGACGCCGCATCACTCCGTTCGTTATCCATCGTCTCCGCATCACATCGTCAGGAGAACCGAGCCAGACTTGCTCTAGAACCCCCCCAAAACTGACCGCGTGACAAAAGCACAACCACAAGCGACAACGGCAAACAATTCAGCGTATACTAGATAACCCCCTCGCTTTTCGAATTGTCTCCAATTTACTGGCCATATCGTCCGGATTTCTGGCAGCGTTGGTCCCGGGTTGTTATGGGCTCGCGCCTCAACCCCAGTCAATAATCAATTCCCATTGACTTCCCTCCCCCTCGCCAATCTCTTCACGTCTCTGTTGCCGCGATCCTATAGCAGGACTTCAGGACGATCAAGTCATGGCTGCGACCGTTGCGCCCTCACATGCTGGTGGCCTACCATCGTCATCGGGAATCCCTACGCCCTCGCATTCCGCAAACTCTCACCCACATGCCCAGGATGCTCCGAGTGGACCAACATCTCCCACGCCAAGTCCATTGCCACAAACTCGAAAATTCAATCTTCGCGACTTCAGACGAGTCCGCACACTAGGGACAGGTATGTCCATGTCTTGCAGACTTATAGGCTTTCCGCTTCTGACCCCCCGAAAAAGGAACATTTGCTCGGGTCTGCCTCGTTCGTCCCGCCGCAACTGCGCATATCCCCCTTGACCATCAACTCAACCCCGAAGTCTACGCCCTCAAGATTCTACGGAAACCGGAAGTCATCCGTCTTAAACAAGTCGATCATGTCCGACACGAACGTGCTATTCTCGCTGATGTCGCAGGTCATCCTTTCATCACAAACCTAATAGCCTCCTTTTCCGACCAAGATTCGCTCTACATGCTGCTCGACTACGTTCCTGGGGGAGAGTTGTTCACATATCTTAGAAAGTTACGACGCTTCGAAGAACCTGTCGCACGCTTCTACGCCGCCGAGATTGTTCTGGTTTTGGAGTACTTGCATGAGCAGCAAGGAGGTATTGCTTATCGAGACCTTAAACCTGAAAACCTGCTTCTGGATCAAGAGGGCCACATCAAGCTTGTCGATTTTGGCTTTGCCAAGCGACTCGGCTACCGTGAAGACAATCGCCCCGTCGAGACATACACATTGTGCGGGACACCTGAGTATCTCGCCCCCGAAGTCATCCAGAACAAAGGTCACACGGGCGCAGTTGACTGGTGGGCACTGGGCATTCTAATATATGAGTTCTTGACGGGGTATCCTCCTTTCTGGCACCAGAACCCCATCGAGATCTACAAGCAGTGGGTAACTTTTAGACAGATGTCTAAGAATGGCAAGCTGACTCTTTTCCCGTAGGATCTTAGAAAAGCCCGTTGTCTTCCCCCAAGACCCCCCCTTATCAGAAGAAGCTAAGGATATAATACGGTCCTTCTGCACCGTCGATCGTTCTCGGCGCCTTGGTAATATAAGCGGCGGTGCAGCACGTGTCAAATCCCACCCTTTCTTCCTTGACACCAACTGGGATGACATCTTCAACCGTCGACAAAAGGGCCCCATTCAGCCCCCGATACGATATCCCGGCGATGCACAATGCTTCGACGTCTACCCCGAGGACGACGGATCTCGCGAGCCTTATGGCCGCGAGATGGCGGAGAAATATGACCCATACTTCGCTGACTTCTAACCGCACGAAACAGCCACCCACCTGGATCGGAAGATGGGTGCCGACTTGTCTGGTCATGCCAAACATCCACTTAATACACGGGAATTACACGGCAGCCGTATTCTAGGTATTCCAAGTATGCGCAAACGCATACATGGTACCCAAATGACTCTTGAGAATGAACATACACACAATGACGAATTACGATTCAACGCCATAAATATCGGTTCTTAAATTAGCGTCTCTATTAAGCCTTTTATGACCAATGCCTGGAGAACAGCGTTTCACTATGAATAATGACTTCAACGAGGAGATAGGAGGAGATACTGTATTGCACCAGTCCTTGGTATCCAATATTCATTTAAACTCCATTGCTTTCTACGTCTTTTACCTTGTACAAGCGAATGGTTTAGGTCGTGATGTCAGAGTAGTATAGGCAGTTATGGCAATTGAAGCTTTATATGAACTGCACACGTGATACTCGCTTTTCCGACCGTGAAATGTGCGGCGAGACAGTGAAGGATAATTTTGCGCATACCTCATGTGCTGTTCAATGAATTTATTTGTTAACGATGTTTGCTCTTGCTTGCAAGCAGTGAAACTAACGCAATACTAGGCTTTTGCATCATACATGATGTTTGAGTCTTTGCCTGCTGCCATGTCCTAACTGAATGAGCTGGATCAACCAGCAAATAATAAGCGAACAATGGGATATAGCGATAGACACGCAGTCTAGCGTCACAAGCATAGTACAACGCACCTCCCACCGGGTCTAAGGGTGTTTGAAGTTGCTAGGTTTTCTTGAAATTATGTTTTCGCATTTCCCCCGAGACCAGAGAGAACAACGCAGTACAAGTGTGGCTCAGAAACGCTTGTACAGCCAGTACACACCTACACTAAAAGCGAGTACTGTGGCTAGGATACAGGCACCCTGCTTAGTACTCCAGAGGTACATGCTCCAGCCTGCCATGACCTCCTTACGGCGTGCGGCGGCCCTGCGCTCCCAGGCCTCTGGGTCAATTTCCATAGGGAGTCGGGCCCGAGGGTCCTTGCTTACACCACAGTCGACGTCTGACGGCGGGGCCATATCACTTGGTGAAATGAGGGGCACGTCGATACGTAGGAACACTGGTCGATGATCGCTCATACGCAGTACTGGGAGACAGTCATAAGCACGAACGTTGAACTTGGGGTCCTGGCTATTCCCTTTTCTGAGCCATGAAGGTACGTCAAGAAAAAGGATCCGATCTGTCCAACTTGGATAGCGATGAACAGCAAATTTCCAGGGCACGTCAACCTCGGGCTCTCGCGTGCCAGGCCGTGGTGGTAGCACATCGTACTTGTAAGTCGGTGGGAAGCGCACCTCATGCTCCGATAGCCCATGTAAAGTGCGGCCAGCGTTACGTTCACGCGTAAGCTGATCGAGACGGAAAAAATCTGGATAGTAGTTCTCCGACTCCGGATCTAGACTGGGGAATGTAGCAGAAGGCGGCGGGGACGTGGTGGATATTCTATAATTTAGATCGCCGGCAACAAAGAGAAATGATGAGGGCCTGAAAACGGAGATGTTGTGCAACTGTTGTTGAAGTTGTTGAAGTTGTTGAAGTTGTTGAAGTTGTTGAAGTTGTTGAAGTTGTTGAAGTTGTTGAAGTTGTTGAAGTTGTTGAAGTTGTGAGTGTTGCTCGTTGTGTTCATTATCGAGGAGGCGCGCACGCTCGGGCTCGTCTTCGGCAGGTGGTGTTGAGGCTGGAGATGGGGTGACAGAGGTCTTGTAGCTATTCACAACCACTTCTGGGTTTTCAAAAGCCATACCACGCATTATAGCAGCCCAGTTGGCATTACGCCGGGGCAAGTTCCATTCCATAGCCGCCAGGTGTGTTGCGACAAAGGTTAGCTCAGATGAGCCACCATCAGCTTCATAAAGCATGCGTAGACCGACAGCGCCCTTGTTCCCTATCTCAGCGGCCCCAAATCCGACTTCCGCCTCTTGAATATTCTTTAGCCTCGAAGGCTCGCGAGCGAAGAGTAGTATGGCGGTGTAGCCCACATTTTTGCCTCGCACAAGTGTGTATGGCTTCGAGGGGAAGGCGGTGGGTGTAGTGTTGGCAGTCTCGCTATTTCGACTCGGTAGATCATCGATAATGTGTTGAGCGGCGATATTGATGGCTTGTTCGTATCGTGAGAGGTACGGGTTCAAGAAGTAACCACCAATGAAGGAGTACGCCAAGGGTGCCACCTCCTGTAGCGAGCTGCGAACAGAACATGAATCAGTACAAGATATCCCGGCACTCTATGTAGACCTTGTGCTGATCATGTCTGGAGTTCCATGACTGTTCAGGGTAGCAGCGTATCGAGGATATTGGTAACGTGATCGCCTTCGGAGGAGACGAAGAGGATTGCAGCTTACAGAACAACAACCTCTGGTAAACCAGTTGCGTTTTGCCGAAAGGCGGTTTGCAAATGGCTGCCGAAGACGGGGATGTCGAGAAGATTCTTGGCACAGTTGAACGTGAGGTATAAGAGGTCAATAGAAGGGGGGGTCATGGTGGATGAGGCAGAGGAAGACGATGTTGATGTTGATGTTGCAGTCGTGGATTTGGTCGCTAAAATCGATGCCGCCATTGCAAGGCACAATGTTCAGGTCCCGTTGTCAAAAGAGCGAGACGGTCAAAAGTACCTATTGCAAGGATGAAGAAGAGAAGTAGTAAGAGAGGAGCCAACTTAGTAGGTAGGCAACTTAAGAAACTACCTAAAGAGACAAGAACAACCTAGGGATCCGCTGCAAGTCTGAAAAGGGAAACCTCAAGTGTGTGCGAAGCTCACGACATGCAAGGTAGGAAGGTATGTTACAGGTAGGATGGTGGGCAGGTGAGATTGAGGATCTGGAACTGGCTGGCTGCAAGCAAGGAAAATGTGGGGTTAATGCTTGGTTTCGTAGATCACTATCGACTTTTGGTCCAGTTTAGACTTTGTTTTGTGGGTGTCGACATGCAGGCATGATCACTTGAGATCCAATCATCAGCATAGGCCAAAGAAGGGTTCGATCGCGTGGCCAAGCTTCTACTTGGGCTCCCAGAGTAACACTACAGGTTTCGACTCCCGTGATGATGTATACGCACCTTCCGTCTCCTGCAAGGTACGGCTATCAAAGTAAAGCTCACCATGGTGCCTACTACCAAGGTACTTGCCTTATGTAGTCCTTCCTGTATTGCGTTACATGGAGTTGGGTATTCAGTCAAACCCGCTATCAGAAACTGAAGGCTAGGTACCTATCTATTCCTGAGATGATGGCTGATTACATGAAGCGCTGTATATCTTAACTTATCGGGCTGTTTTTCAAATGTCTACCAGTCTCCTATGTAACCAGCTCCTGTCATTCTTGTTACCACTCGAGATAACGAGATCTGTAGGCTACGAGGCACGCCTCCAACACATGTGACCACCCAAAAGACCTTGTGGTTGGAAGGCGGTTCCTCTTAGTCTGCTCATTTAAAGGCTACTGGTTAGCAAGAACGAAGGGCACAACGCATCGTTATCAAGTTGAAGAACAATTTCCAAATAAAACAGACTGAATTTATAGACTACCTAATGTGCGATCAAGAAATGAATGAAGGGATGGGATGGATGTGCGTGAAATGCAGGGCTGCTCAACCCAAGGATTGAAAATATCGGCTCATCAACCATGTGACCCTTGTCAGCTGCTGGGAAGTCGTGTCAATACCCGATTTCCCAACCTTGAGCTTCATGATGTGAGTGCCATGTCGGCTGCCGCTTCACCTTGATGTCTTTGAGCGAGAGCAGCCTTTGTCAACTTCGTCGCCCCAATGAAGTGCCCGATTCCATCCACCAAGCCGAGCAGTAGGATACCGGAACTGACCTTAACGTAGGCCGGTAGTTCCCACTGTTCCATCTGTGACTGTACCAAGATCCTCGGCCAACGGGGGCTGCTATCCGTAACAAGCTTGCCGTTCGCGACATGGTGTCGAGACTAGTTTTACCAGCAACATCATTCCTGAAATGCGTCCCCTGTTGCCTTCCCAGAAGCTATCTCCGAAAAGTAGGAGCAGACTCAAGAGACTAGAGCAAACGTCCGTGCAAATTAAAAGAAAGCAAAGAAAGATACGATGAAGGAAATGCCTGCTAGGGGATCGAGCTGAGCTGCTTCGACGGAAAGGTGAGCCACAGTGAGATGTGGGCCCAAATTCAGCTCCAGGAGCGAACTATCATCGACATCATGGTATGTGGCATTCCGAGGTAAGGCTATTTTGCGAGTAGCGGTGATAGCCCCACAGGTTCGGTACACCCAGAAATGGGAGTACCGGACATGCCGTTCAGGAAGGTCTCCTGAAGGTATTGCAGTTGCTCAGAGTGCAAAACCCGAAGGTTTATCCATTGTGCAACATTTCAACCATCAAGAGATACCCGAGCCATGCTTAAAGTCGTGAATTCGCCAAGAGATACGTTGAAGAACAAGATAGAGCAAAGGCGTAGAAAATAGGCGTAACCGATCCGCGCTCCAACAATCGACCGCGATCAATAAGCAGAATGATGACCAGCAGAATCGTTCAGCTGTTCAAAAGACTTGCATCCGGGTGTCGACGTTGGGTGTGAATCGCCAGTATCGGTAGCCATGAGTGAGATTCCCAAAAAGAGAGGAGTAATCGGTTTAGAAATCATTTCGGCCGATAGCTGCCCGAGGCATATCCCGCTCCCTTTGAAGCTGAGCGAAGCCTGTTTATCGTCCACTGAGTCAGCCATAGTTGTCAGCAAATCTCCCTTCGGCCAGCGGTACAAAAACACACTACACGCACGAAGGAAAAAGATTCCTTACGAGGGACTAGAAAAATAGGCGTTACTTATGACTCACATCCTGTCGCTTCCACCGATGGCACGGTTGGTGTCGGGAGTATCGACGCCAGCACCGGAGCCTCGCTCGAGCATCTTGCGACGAGTGCTGGGAATGGCATTAGGCTTGGCAGTAGACTGGCCGGCAGTAGCGGCGTTGGTACGACTGGCACGGGCCTTTTCCTCGTCTTCAGGGTTGGCCTGACCGGCAGCCTGTGCGATTGCCTGCGCGTTCTTCTGGTACTTGTAGACTGTCCAGTCGAAAACATAATCATACTGGAAACCCTCGCGAACAAAGAGGTCGCGGAAGATCTTGCGGAGGTAGCTGTAATCAGGCTTGTCGTCGAACCGAAGAGATCGAGTGTAGTTGAGGTAGATTGCGAACTCATTGGGGAATCCACGGCAGAGAACCTCAGTAGGAGTGGTCATCTTCTTTTCCATAATGCGGTCGTACTTCTGCTTCTTGGTGGCGGCTTTCAGGCCCTGCCAAGGGAGAGAACCGCGGCAGAAATAGAGCATAACGTAACCGAGGGACTCCATATCATCACGTCGTGATTGCTCGACGCCCAAGTGGGTGTTGATGGAGGCGTAGCGCGCAGTACCTGTCAGGTTCTTGTTCTCTCTGTAGGGGATGTGGAAGTGGGTTTTGGGGTCGCGATACTTCTTGGCAAGACCGAAATCGATGACGTTGACTTGGTTGCCTCGTTTGCCAATACCCATAAGGAAGTTGTCGGGCTTGATATCTCGGTGGATGAAAGACTTTGCGTGAATGTATTCGATTCGAGAGATGAGCTGATCAGCCAGGAGAAGAACCGTCTTCAAGGAAAACTTTCGGTTACAAAAGTTGAAGAGATCCTCCAGACTGGGGCCGAGAAGGTCGAGAACCATGGCATTGTAGTCGCACTCGGTACCGAACCAGCGAACAAACGGGATTCCGACGCCACCAGCAAGAGACTTGTATACACGGGCCTCATACTCCAGTTGCGGGTGCTTGGCCTTGACGGACTCGAGTTTGATGGCAATCTCCTCACCGGAGATGATATTGGTGCCCAGGTAGATATCACCGAAAGAACCTGAACCGATCTTTCGACCGATACGGTATTTATTACCGACGCGAAGATCCTGCCCGACTATGTTAGCCAATGCTGCAATAATGTTACTCGTCTCTACTCAAACTCCGGTACAAGCAACTAGAGCGATCAAAAAGGGCCTGTGGTGCCTCAAGATGATTGACATCGTTTCGGATGTGTTGTGCACCGGGGTCTAAATCAAGACATTGGGGACGGCAACGTACCATGGTCGTCATGATGAAAGTTGATGGTTTTCTGTTCCGTAGGAATAAAACCGGGAGGATGAGTGTACAAGTTTGTATGATCTGCAAGCCTTGGTTGGCTATAGGGGGAGTCAGCAACGCCTAGGTTCGGTTGAAAAGTAGATAAATGAAAGCAAATGAGAAGGGCGGCAATGCATGCAATGAATGAGAGGGGCAAAACTGGGTCGGAGAAGAATCAGGCTTGAGGGCGGTGGACAACGCCACAAGGCAAATCCGAAGTAAGAGCGACTCGCCCGACAAGCAGTATCAAAAAAAGCCCGCGTAGGCGTGAGTCGGTGAATCCGAATGACAGAAAACCAAGGAGACCATCAAGCCGGTTGACACAAAACCAAACAAAAAACACATTTCGGTCTAGAAAATATGATCAGCTGACATACCTGCAAGTGAATCGTGTGCGTTTAGAGGCGGTCAAAACGCGTGGAGGCTGATCTTTGGGAGGTGACAATGTCGGTTAGGTGAGAATCGGGGAAAGCTAGGAGTTAAAAACTCGGTCAAGATTCTCGAGAACTATGTGGCTCTGGTGATTCCTGAGGGTTCTTGTTGAAGCAGAGGGAAAGGACTAGAGAATCTTGACAGCTGTGGCAGACGTAAAGTCGCGAGGTCGTCGTCGAGATGACAGTGGGTGTAGGTAGGTAGTTAGATGTTAGGAGAAGAGATGGCGGAAGGGCGTCGTGGGGTGGAAGAAGGGAATGGGAGAAAATGGCAGGCCGAGGAGGAGAAATGGGAATGAATGTGGAAGGGGGGCGGGTAGGAAAGAGCAAGTGAATAAGAAAAGTGGGGAATGGGGAGAGCGAGGCCTGAGGGTGAGTGAAAAGCAGCCCAGCCCAGCCCATCATTTGGGGGAAGGGGGAAGGGAATTTGTCTGAAGGGCGGGTGATCCCAGCTGGAGGCTCCCAGCATGGCTGGAAGCCTTTGAATGGGCCCTGGCGCGCCCTTCGACCGCCTGATTAGGCGCTTCTCACTGGATCAGCCACAACTTAGCGGTCCGTTTCCAGGGGGCTCGGCGTCTACTGGACAAGCGCACAACTCACTCCCCTCCCCAATGCGACGGGGCCGCTCACTGGCTCACTTCCATTCAGTCTTCACCGTCTAGGACTGTTCAAGGGCAGGTCCCGTCGTCTTCTGGACCTGAATGCGGCCCAAAGTGGGGGATGGGGCAACAATTGGTAGGCCAAGACAGTGTGGTGGAAAAAAGACGAGTTACAGACAGAGCGCAGAGTCAAGGCTCAGAAGTGCATGAATCGAAGTCTCACTACTATGTACAAAGACAGCTCCAGATGTTTCATGATGAATCAATCATTCAAGCTGTTTGCCTGTCTCTTGATTTATGCACGACCTCGGTACTCGTCTTCTACCGTCCATCACTGCCAATATATGTATTCCAGCCCGGGTAGCCCAAATATCAGACCTAAAAATCTCTCAGCACTGACCTACACACTGGATGTAAGTAGGACCTCGTAATTCAATACCTAGGTACCTGGCTTGGGTCTCCGATTCGATTGTTTTTTTTTTTTGAACCATGTTGCAATCGGGTAACTACTACGGATAATGCTCCCAGGTATCAGTATCCTGACATCCACCCCAACACATTGAAGGTTGCCCTCTACTAAGCTACGCCATCCATATTGCCAATGTCAATAGCCGCCCTTACAATGACGATCTGGACAAAGGCCTGCCGATCACAGCACAGCCCGGCAATCTATACTATACAATATTTCCCCCAAGATCACCACAATCTTTTTGGAGTAGAATGTATCATATGTCTTCAATGACATATATCTCATGGATGTGTTTACTTGGAATCGTTGAGATGAATAGTCTGATTCACCAATTTAGGGCTATGGAAGTTGACCCCATGGGAGTGAAAATATGAAGTCTACCTACCTGTTGGTTACTGATGCATATCGCTGTTAGTTCTATAATATCAGTCTTGCTGTCATTTGTTCCAAGAGGTAATATATGTATGGACTACCGTTGAATACATCTCTAATTCATGGTGAATGGATGGCAAAGGAGAACGTAACCACTGCCCAATCTTCTTGATCCGCGTATTCCGTTGTTTGCTTATTCCGACCGGCCTCAATATTCTGCCTTGAAAGCCTGATACCTATGCAAAACAACGAATTGCACAGCTCCGGCTCCGCCTCCCCGGTGAGGGGTGCAAGCAAACAAGCGAGCGAGCTGTAACTGGGCGGTAAGAGAGGTGATAACAGCTCAGAGATAATTCAAAGTATTGGCGAACCTGCATGGGTTCCCTTGATTCGTCTCGTACTGTAGCATCGAGCATGTTCTGATTCCTCTTATGTGGTAGCTACCTACCTTCCATTATTAGTAGTACTGAGGTATCACAGGACAGGTACGTACTTCTGACAGAGAAATGGAGAGACGGTTCGGAGCAAACCGATCAACCGCACAGTGGACGGCATCTCCGCTAGTAGCAGCAAAGAATTCTTCTAGCGCCTAGACCTACTAGTCATGGAAGAGATCTTAGTCTTCTCTTACTCGGTGCATCGGGTGAGAGAAGACTATATAATAAGATCAAGATGTGAAAACAGCTTCTATTATGAAATATGCGAGACTGGCAAATATATGGCCACATTGGTAGTCAATTTGTTTGACTTGTAAAGCCAGCTAGCCTTAGCATGATGGATGTTCGCTTCCAATATTTTGTCTTCTTCAACCTTAACCATGGATTCGTGACCATACCACAATACTCACCGACTTATCATTTAACAAATTCATCACAGATTATTTAATTCATGTTTGCCTTTTGCAATGGGTGCTACATACAAGGTTCGTGCATTAAGAATGTCACGAGAATTGACTTAGGTTGCAGCCCTCCCTCCCCCAATACGTCAATATCACGGTGACCAAGCTTCCAAAGCTCACATGATGAACGTCTCACTCAGGCTTGATGCTGTTCCGTTTAGCCCGGCTGATTACAGTAGTGCGAGTCTCAACTGATAATTAAGGAGCAACGCCGTGTAATCTGTCTCACCTGTCCACCGGCTGCGTGCATCGAGATGCCAGGGTCTGTGATGGCTTGCAGGATGTCAGTGAGCTGAAAATAGCTGCCCTGTGCTGTTATAGGCAAGGTAATTAGTTATATGGTGCGACCATATCCATTTTGCCCCCTGCAACAATCACCATCTCGCTACGCTTCCTTGGCCCCAGAAACTACAAGAGCTTCTTCATGAGGGGCACGTTTGAATTCCCAAGATTGAATGCGTCTCCATCCACCACTTGAGTTTGTACGCCCGACATTCAAGGTGAGACACATTGAGAGCACGGCAGGCACTGGTAAGCCAGACGCCGCCAGATAAGGATTTTACCAGTAACGGCAGATGAATCAGGTTTGTTCAATGCAGCCCCCCAATCATTCCTCTCTCAAGCTCATCAGCCATAACTAAAATGTTCATCATGATCTGCAGAAGTAGGTAGTTGAGTCTCCCACCATCTGATCAAGATGATATCAGGGCAATATTTCTCAACCTGGTAGGCGGTAGCGAGTTTCTTTCTTACACAGGTCAAAATATGCATCTCGCTGTTATGTCGAGGGTTGTAGGTACATCTACCCAAGGTACAGAATACGAGACTCAAACTTACTGACCTTTATGTTGTACCAAAAGTCAATGTGAGGGTGAGTGTGAGTATGAAAGGTCTTGGATTCAGTTCGCAATTCAATATAACCGAGCTTGTGGGCAATCATCTGAATTTCTTTATTACTATCATCGAAACCCATACTTGATGATTGGGTTCAACAGCAAAGGGCCAGCCAGATCTGGTCTCATGACGCAATGCCTGTTGTCAATTCATGATGACGTCACCAGACATATAACTTCGTTCTTCTTATCGGGTAAGGGAGTCTACTAAGCAATTATTTGGATAGATTCCTATTTCTCAGTACACACATCGCCGACTTACCGATTAGACAGAGCACTGATTAAGCAGTGAGCCTGTAAATTGCTCTGAGATCATGTAAGAGTTGAGTAGTATGTTTAAAATTCTGTTGAAGCTGATGCACAGCTTCGAGTTCGCCCAATGGAAGACAGAAGAAACATGGCTCTAAGCCTTCCATCAATAACATTCTGGTATGATATCTTATCCCCTGTGTCATAACTGCCTAGCTCTAGTAAAGCGGTAATTTTATGTCTGTAGAGTCAGGCCGTGTTTTCGACGAGGTACTCAGTGATTATAATTTCTCGGATAATTATAGGAGCTATGGCTGGGCACGTTATCGCTAACTATAAAGACATGAATGCATATAAAATTCGCCATCACATGACTAACTAAATGGCACAAAGGTATAATAAATTCCAAGGGAGCTATATAGACAGAACCATCTAGTACCCTGGTGCACTGGGTCCCTGTGGTGGGTGTCCCGATTCCGAAGCACCTCTGTACTGAGGAGCCAAGTGAGGGACATGGAAATGGTGGCCTTGGGGGGGATACTGGCCTGGTGCCTGCTGCATCGGTTGTCCCTGTTGTCCTTGCAAACCATTAGAGCCCGGTCGATAGGATGCCGATTGTCCAGATTGCCCTTGAAGATATGGTGCCAACGTGCTTTCCAATACCTGTCCCGTCTTCTTTAGCCATTTATCTGCGGAGCTGCTGCCAAATAGCTTTCCACCACCACCAGCTAGTTTTCCAAGGCCAGGTCGTGGTGGCAGCGCAGGAGGAGGTGCGAAATATGTTTGTGGTGGACGGGGATAGTTGGCAGGGTTGTAACCAGCAGGCCCTGCACCGAAACCCGATGTAGGAGCGAAGCCTTGCGATGAAGACGGCCTGGGAGGGAGAGCTGGGGGCTGCAGGCTATTTCCTGAGTGGTTCGGCAAGGGGGGACTAGTAGCTGGAGCGTAGGTAGGTTGGGGAGGATATTGAGGCTGAGGAGTATAAGAACCGGTGGGAGATGGTTGATACATCGTGGGATTTCCTGATCCAGATTGTTGCGCTCCAGCTCCAAAGCTGATGTCCTGAGCCGCATATGGAGGTGGGGGTGATTGTGGGATCATTGTCGGCACTGATGTACCATATGGTCTCGTGTTCGGTTGTTGTGTATGTGTTTGCTGTACCTTGGACTCGGGAGCAATTGGTGGTTGATAAGGGGCGGGTGGATGACCGGATGCTTGATTCAAAGTGCTTTGCGCTGGTTCTACCGGGGTTGAATAAGTTGGCTGCTGCACACCATAGTGGAAATGAACCGGAGTGGATTGTGATGAGTTACTGGCCGAAGTTGGCATAACAGATGCCGGGGCATGTGTGACGGTTATGTTGGATTGGTTTGATCCAAAGTTAGGTGCTTGAACTGGAGTAGCATATTGCGGCTGTGCAAATGGCACTCCAGTTTGATGAGATGGACCTGGTAATGCCATTGATGAAGGTGCCTGGGTGTACGTCTGGGCAGCAACGTGAGCAGCATATTGTGGCTGAGTGAAGGGAACTCCAGCATTCGTCGCTGGGGTTGCTGGTGAAGAAATGACCGAGGATAAGTGGACTGAGGGGGTCACAGGGGAGGGAAGATAGGTTGATGTAGATGGAGGCATCGGTTGAGCTGGAGCAGCGTTGGGAATGCCATACTGTACTTGCGGCTGTGGTTCTGATTGTTGAGTTTGAAGCTTCGGGGAGGCAGGGAGACTGGCAGCTGGCTTTGGTAGGGTGGCACCGGAAGCTGGAGGGTTTGGAGTGTGGCTCGGAGGTGTTGTCGAGGCGATTTGATGGGAAACTGTCCCGGGTGGTTGCTGTTCTGGAGGCCTTGGGGGGGATGCAGGAGAGACATTCTGATTAGGAGACAGAGCAGCAGGATGAGTATTGGATGTTGGCACAGGTGAAGCAGGAGGCTGAGTCGAATGTGGTCTATATGGCCGATATGCATTTAGAGCCGTTGGCGACTGCGAGTCGGTCCTATCAGGCCGGCCTAATGGCTTGGGCTCTAAATCAGATGAATCCTGTGCCACTGGAGGAACATACGCCTTGAAAGCAGGAGGCGAAGTTGCATTGGCAGGACGATGGGCAAGCTTCAACGGAGCAGGATAGAAGGCATAGTCCTCATTTTTGAGGTCTGGGCTTGAAGGATTGGTGGATGGACGTGTGCCATGAGGAACCTCTGGAGGGATGTCATCGCTATCGCCAGGATAGGGTCTGTACACTGGCTCTGATGGCCGACGGGTATCTGTCTGATGTTGTTGAGTTTCTTTTGGCCTATCATCCGAAGATTCGGGTCCGAAGTATGCCCAGGGATTGGCCATGACAGGCTGGGGTGAAGTGGATGTGTCTTTGCTTGGCTTGTGGTGGTCCTCTTGGCCTTGTTGTGCTGGTTTGGACGCACCCAGGGCCTGGGGGGACGACGGGCCGTTGTGAGAAGTACTAGATTGGTTTCCATCTTGTCCATGCTGCGGAAGCACTGGCTCGCCGCTCATCTCGAACACAGGTGTTCCATCTGGCCTATGATGAGACGGGGCATCGCTGGGACGTCCTGGCTCACTGTCGAGTTCAGCGATGAATTGGGGGGGCGGATGATTGCCGCTGTAATAAGGGGTCTGGACCATATTTCCAGCAGCAATATACAGTGTTCTTATCCAAGACGGTTGGGTTATATGATGAGATGGCGTGTATTCGAGATTGAAAGAGAGGGCCCGATGTTGACTTAGGGCTGTGAAAGAGTTGGGGTGAAAGGGAGGCTCTAACGCCTTGCGGGCTGCCTTGACAATGTGACTGACTGACTGAGTACATAGTGAGTGCACTTGCCTGAAAGGGACATAGTACTGTCGTCTTCATTTCTCTTGTTCTTGTATTACCAGTAGCTCTAAGACCCTGGTCTCCGATAGGTAGGCCCGTAGGCAGCACATCCATACTAAAAATACCACCCGCATTCCAGTGACATGCTTTTCACTCAGCTGAAAGACCCTATCCTGTGTGACTTGGCTTTGGTGGGAGTTGGTCTTGGGGCTGAAGCTAAGCCACTATACTGGTCATGACAGCCCGGGATGATGTGTCGAATCCTTGGTTTGGCTGAGGAAAAGCTTCTTTACAAGGTTCGGTTCTTGGCAGATTCACTATCACCAATAATGGAAACGACCACAACCTACACACTTCACTTCAAATATAATCATCGAAACACCTTTATCAGTCTAAATTTCACTTTTGCAGATGAATCTAGGGCATATTTCGGTTGAGGATATCGCCCTGCCCGCAGACCAATCCATGCATGAGCATTTCTTTGACCTCCACTGTCTTAAGAATACAGGTAGACCAAGGTATGTACATCCAAAGGGAAAAGAAAGAAAGAGGAAAAGAGGTCTTGAAACTTCAAGCCAATCTCCCTGTAAACACATTCATGTATCCTATCGTTCTCACTTGTCATTCCTTTTCTTACCGCTCATAAAGTGGCGACCCATTAGCAATTCTGCCGCGTATCGTATTTATTAACATATTCGATACAACCCGTTGCTCATCTTTATTTATCATGTTGGTCTTAAATAACCTCTCACTCAAGATACTTTTCCTTCCTTCTCAAGATAATAGATGTCTGTGAGTTGCTCAGGCCTCTTTGTTGGACCCCATTTGCTAATGTTTGTGTAAAGATATGATTAAACAGCCATCCATAAGGCTGGTATTCAGTGTCTTGCAAACCCTCTACTTCTACCGTCGACGCAACGACCACTGTTGAAACCACCACGACTGAGACCTCGTCTGCCACCGTCAGTGAGTCGCTCACCGAATCCCTCACTAGTCTTGGCTCGACCGAGACTATGGATGCCAACTCGCTCTCTACGTCGGCCGAGACTTCAAGGGCCCTCAGTACTTTCACAGCATTGCTCATCGCGACAACTGAAGAACCAGCTCCATCAGCCGCTGCTTCTGCCTCTGCCACTACTGTGGCGGCAGCTGCTGTCGAATGCACCACCGACGCCGACTGTGATGGAACGACTCCCTTCTATGATGCAGGAACATGCTTTGCTACAGACCCTAACGTTGAGTGTTCTACCAACACAGATTGCAATGCCCTTCATGAAGGCGACGCTCCTTTCTGTTTTGCTGTAGGTAACTGTGTCGGGTGCCGTGGTGATGGGGACTGCTGCGGTGAAACACCCTACTGTGACAACGATTTCTGCACTGATTATGTTGGCCTTGGTAGGGGGAGACTCTAAAATGCGTCACCAAATCCCAGGCTTTCGATACTTTGCATCAGCGATTGAACTGCTTGTGTGTACAGAATCAAGCATTTGAACATACCACAACATGGAAAGAGGTGGGTGTTTCCTCCATCATTGCCCATAGTTCAAATTTTCTTCACCCATTAACGCCAAAGGTATATAGATCTTATACAGAGATGGAGGGAAACACTGGTGACCAGTTCGCTTTAGATTATGATACAGTAGCTTTTAAGATGTTAATATATCTGGATACCTTACTTAATAAAAGTCCCTGGGCGGCTGATCTCCTGTAATATTGTCGTCACGGTTACCAATGCTCTCCCACCAGACCGATGCAACTTCACGAAAGCACGTAGTCATAGAACTCGAGATCGTCTGAGCCAAAGGCCCAGGATTTTTGAGTACTTTCTTTAATTCTGGCTCACGTGCCGGCTCTCATACTGAGTCCAGGCCTACCGCAAGACTCACAGAGTTGGAAATTCAACCACACACTACTACCATATTAAGCCATACGACTCAAGATGGCTAACTATCCCGAGTTATTTGCCTATGGTCCTAGAGCTTGGAACCTGCCTGGAAAGTGACGAAGGTATAAGACCCAAGAGTCCAAATTACTAGCAACAGGGCGCTTATAGCCATGTACTCCCTAGAATGACATCAAGTATAACAGTCTTGACGGATACAGTCGCTTCTATCTGCATCAGGTTGGTTCCTTAGGAGAGTACAAAGAATCAGGGCGGTTATCAAATTCAAGTAGCCATATGAAATGTGCTTCCTCTGCGCTAGAGTGCGAATATGTGAAATAAAGAGGCAAAATTGGCATGGCACAACACATTACACCTGAGATGCATCTTCCCCTGAAGCCGCATGATTGCTAAGTTTTCCTGTCATCTCTTGTTCTCCTCACAGATGATCATCTTTCTTGACACAGCGTCACAAGCCGCGGTATTGTAATATGGCAAAAGTATCAAAGCATTAATGGGCAAAGACAATATAAATTTTTCTTCCCAGCGATAAATACACAGTATTGTTATAAACGTGGCTTTGACCGATACCGAAACACTAAATCATCCCTTCTTTCTTCTTCCATTTCCATATACAATTAATCCATTCTCCAGCTGAACCAACTGCCACTGTTATCAAACAAGCATATGCTGTGTTCGCAATATTCACAACGGCAGCTAGTTGTATGTGTAGCTCACATTCCTGTGAAACCTTCGTATTTTGCTTTGTAGCATAATATACAGGAGCCACTAGATGACAACATGGCTTTAAGCTCCAGCACCTTAGCCAAAACAAAGCTTGCGAGAAAAGCTAACAATAAGCTTTGATAAAACAATATTGATGCGAGAGAAAGTAGCAAGGCAATCGCGGCAACCCAAGAGAGGAAAATGGTGTAGTAAACAAGAGATAAGACACCTCCATTGGATGCCATCGCAGAATGGTATCGTTGAATATGAGACGAAGGAACAATGAGAGAACCAATCTCTAATATCGATGATGCAGCTGGTGATGTTTGAAACAAAAAGGACAGTGGTTTGGTTTGGGGTTTGATGAAAAAGAGCAAGGCCAAATAGTCAGTCCATGGATCGGTTTTATTCGTCGTCTTCCTTCGCACCTCGTCGCATGCGTTCATTCCATCGCCTTTTACCAGCACGAGTTTCGTAATGAGGGGCAACTGTTTTGACGTCTTGCATGACACTCTCGATAGCAGCACGGGTCTTGTTGCGGTAGCAGTCCACTACAAATGGTTAATAATCAATTACCAGAGAGTGCTTGTGAGAACTTACAAGCTCGCTGCAAGAACACGGTCCGGCCCGCAAAGACTCGGCTCTGTAACCAGGCCATGCGGTAGCCAAGATCGTTGAGACGGACTTCCCTGCCCCGGGTCGACTTCCTCATTCGAGGAATGGCAATCTCGCCTGAGGATTCGCCCATGGGAACCTTGACCATCTCCTTGCCAGTCCTATTGACACCGCGGCGGCTAGACTCACGGCCTTCGGTCTCTTCGATGCCATCGTCATCATGATCTTCGCCAAAGAAACGTGAGCCGGTGGCACTGGGGGGGGGACTTTGCATTTCCCGGGGAAAGTAGCTGCGTGGGAAGACACTGGCACCCTTGCGGAAGCTGTCGGGAATCTCATTAGTATCTACGCCCTCGAGGGTGACCCTGACCCGGAGTCGAGATCCGCGAACGTTGTCCTCGACAAGGATAAACTTTCGCTTCTTAGCTTCAGGGATATCCGGGAATAGATCGTCAGGCTCATCAGCGTTGGCTTTGCTGTGGCGCTTAGCTGGGACAGCGCCCCCAGAGTGAGGAGCCATATGAGACATTGGCGCACTAGTGGGATAAGGCTGATTATTGTACCCAGTAAAGACATGGGCAGGTCTCACATCATCATTACCTGATGGGTTCTGACCGGTAGGGGCTTGGTGGTGATGGTGTTCGTAGGAATTGCCATCGCCTATGAACATCTCTGGTTAGCTTGTCTCCAAATACAAATTCAGTTCGTGAGTGCTTATGATGACATGGCGTTGACGGGATGAGCAGTAGCGACTGCAAATGCAAAGCATGACCAAGCTTCAGGGATTAAAGCAGAACGAAGGGATAAGGCTTGCAAGGTTGATCTAAGTTAGGCAAACCAAGACAAACAGTAACTTTTAAAGCCAATTGGCAGATTGAACTCGTCTAAGAGTCGCGAAAACCCAGCAGCAAATCAAACAACTAACAGCAGCAGCAGCAACTGTGCAGGCGCGACTTTATGGTAATGTACAGAACTGTGCCAATAAACAAATGAAGAGTCCCTCATAATCCCTCGAGAGCCACTGCGGCATGCTGTATAGATATAAGTAACATCCGCCCATGTCATCTTTGACAGGAGTGAAAAGACAAAGAAAGGAGATGACAAACCCATTTCCCAAACTTTCGAACCGCGAACCGAAACAATGGAGGTAATAAAGAGGTAGACACAGCCGCTATGGCGGAGGAACAGATTTTTCAAGACAGTAAGGAAAAAAACAATGTGCGTTTGGTATCAATTAATCAACACAACAGTGGTCAAGCAGAGCTTTTGATGATGCGGTGCGGTGCGATGAGTTGAGGGGTAGTGAAGGGGCAGGGCAGATGGGTATGTAAACGCCGACACGAGTGTCGTTTAAATCAATCACATCTGGTGGAACATACCAACTTCATCTCCTCCACTTTGTCCTGTACCGTCAGGGTGAGCTCCTGGCTGGTGGTGGTGCATTGGTTGACCCATGCTGCCGAGACCAGGTTTGCCCATTGCGGCGGGACCAGGTCCCATGGGCCCTGGACCTCCAGGCATCCCTGAAGGCCCGCCGGGGCCGGGCATGTGAGCCGCACCGGGATGCGGAGAAGCTTGAACCTGCTTGCGCTGGTTCATCTTTGCCATGCGTCGAACTCGTCTGCTGCGAAGTCGGGGATCTTGGTTGCTATTGCGCCAGCTGTCGACGGCTCGCTGGATAAGTCCTCGCTTGCCTCTGAGAGGAATATTGAGCTCAGCCAAAGCCCAGCCAACACGGTTGCAGTCGGTCTCGTACATCAGACGGTTACCGCGGTATTGGTCCTTGGGGCAACATGCTCGGGGGTAGACGCAGTTCTCCTGCTTGAATTCTGGCGATAGCTCGTCAATGTTGACGGACTCAACATCACAGCGGATGGTGTACTCCATCTTAACCCTGTCCCTAGAGTACTCAAAGGCTATCCACTGTACACCGTTACCGTCCTGTCGGACAACGAGAGGGGTTGTAGCGGGAATAGGTCCCGGTGCTGCACTTGGATTGACACCAGGCGTGGTATTCCCTGGGCTCTGCAGTTGTCCACCGTTTTGGGGGTGGTGAGCCTGCTGCATCGGAGATGACTGAGGCTTCTGGAGCTGCAGAGGCACCTGAGGCTCGATTTTGGGTCGAGGGCTACCGGTCATTCCTGCGTGCGCATGTTGTGCAGCATGCTGTGTCATTTGGTTCTGGGGTGCCGTTTGAGACATCATCATGGTGGGCTGCGATGTCATAGACTGTTGGGGGTGCGGCGCATGTTGCGCATAAGGCGAGGCGGCAGCTTGAGGAGGCATAGTTTGATATTGGTTCTGCGGCTGGTAGTACATAGATTGTTGAAGATGCTGCGATGGGGGTTGGCCATAGATGCTTCTGTGTTGATCATGTTGCGAGGGCGATGCGACTGAAGCAGGGGAGTTGGATTGAGGCGTATGGTAGGACATTGGAGGGTAGGGAGGTCTCGGCATTTGGGCTGCGGCCATCATATCGGAGGTATCTACGTAGCGTAACGTTAGTGACTGTATTGAAACGTGAAGTTTGAGTCTCAAGCCAGCAAGAACTTACCTGCGGATGTGTATCCGCTTGTGGCTCCAGGTGTGCTGTAAGGGCTTGGATGGTTGTAGTAGTTGAGGTTGTCCTGATTGTTAGGCGCCTGAGCACTGGTTTGGTAGCCTGGGGGAAGCGAATGCGTAGATGAGTACGCGCTTGGATGCTGCTGTTGTGGCGGTTGGTGAGGTTGAGTGTGATGCTGCTGGTGAACTACACTCGGGGGTCGCGAGTGTTGCAAGTGTTGGGAAGGCGGATGACCCTGTTGCTGGTGCTGTGGATGATGCTGCATAGAGAGAAGACCCATTAGTCAGACATGGACGTGACGTGTTTAAAAAAAAATGAAGCTATAAGGCACGGGTCAAAGAAAGAAAATAGTATAAAATCAAGGACGCGTTGGTGTTTTATTTTCCCCTTGCCAGTACCCAGGTCTGGGGAGCTGGTTTAAGTGGATGTCCCCTGGTGAGGACTGGGATTGCACGGGTGAGGCGGGCTAGGCTCGGAGTGGTAATAATGATAAAGCAACCCGGTTCTCGAGGGCTACAGCGAAAAACACGGGATGGAGGGTACCGGGGGTGGCTATACCGCTTGGCTGGATGTGGTTGGAGAGAGATTGGCAATTGGTACCTTCAAACTGTCTCCGTCTCAAAGGTTAAAGCTCGTGTGCCAGGGACGAGGAAAAGAGAGCAGGCCTTTGGGGCGCCAGAAGACAAGATCGATCGAACGAAGGGTGTGCTAGAGGGTGGGCGACGGGGGGGAAAACGAAGGGGCAGGGGAGCGGGTATTTGAACCAAGATTGCAGTATGGGGATGAGAACAAGGTATGATCCCAAGTGGATAATAGAGAATGGGACTGGACCA
Source organism: Fusarium sacchari (assembly GCA_017165645.1). Taxonomy (NCBI): domain Eukaryota; kingdom Fungi; phylum Ascomycota; class Sordariomycetes; order Hypocreales; family Nectriaceae; genus Fusarium; species Fusarium sacchari. Next base: position 2,182,775 of record JADANP010000006.1, read on the forward strand.
TGGGTAATGAGCTGGTTAACGGGATGGCAGACCAGGCAAGTGCTCAATTAAGATGCAACTGTTGAGCCAGCGGATAGGAACCAGGAGTACGAGGCTTGTCTGGCAGTTGAGCGGGCGCCACCAGGTCAGGGTTCAAGTAGAGTAAAATGCTGTCAAGAGGGGAGGGGTCTGCCTGGAAATGGACAGGGATGATATGAGAGTGCTGCAAGTGTGCCAGTCCGCGACGGCACCCCTGTCGCAGGATTCCCCAGGAGCATAAATTTCCTTGGGATCAAGAGAGCGGAGCGGTGGACAAATAGTGAACGTCCTTTGAGAAGGGTTCCCCAACTTCAGCAGTAACAAGCATCAGCGTGCAACTCGCAGTACAAAGCCCACAGAAGCGACACACAATGAGGAGTGGGAATGAGTGCAAGTAATGCAACCGAGGGGTGGTGTGTCTGCGAAAGCTCGAAACCGACTTCAAGAACCGGAAAAGAACACTGCAGCTGTGCACCCATTCAGACTTCGACCCATCCAATTCTCAGAAAAAGGGGACAGAGGGGTGACCACGGGCTGGAGGATACGGGTAAGATGAGGGTGCACTGCTGGTAGGTACTTGGTTCTCTGTACCTGCAAGTCGAGGTACTCCGTACTGTTGCGTAGCGTGTGTCGGCAGCCCAAGCAGATGTCTCCGGGGAGGACAACGCATGGAAGAAACGTGACAGGGGTCGGCTGGGTTTAATTAAGTGGCCAATGGTCGCCTCACCATGGCGCCCAGAAAGGAGCAGCTGCCCAATAGGGAACACGAGAACCGGGGCTAGCCAACGGGCCAGGAATACACCGGGATTGGCTTTTCCCTGTTGATCCTATTTTGGCCACAGGCGGTGTGGATAACGTCTTTTCAACCGTCGACTTTGATGGTCCCATCTCCAATCCCCTGGTCATTCGTACTGGCCCGCCCCCAAAATGGCCCGGCTAGAGACTTGAGCTTTAACTCGACTGACGCGCAACGGTCACTGACTGCGGGAGTAATGGTGTACAGAGTTCCGTCCGGGTCCAGGTACCTGCAGAGTACCGCACGTTGATGCGCGAAATCTCGCGTTTAGGTGCTTGTTTCCTTCTAGATGAACTGAGCCCTCGAGGCTTGCGACTGTGGATATTGCAGCCTGCTCCTGCAAGAGGCCGCTTGCTCGATATCAATGGCGCACGTCGCCACTGGTGCCCTAGTGGTGATGCTGATGAACGCAGTGAAAAGGATGCATGTAGACGAGCTTGTGATTCAGTTCTACACGTCGCGTCCTGCTATTCCCTCTCTCGACTTTTGACATTTGATGACGGTTCTGCCACGCCCTGAATCAGAATGGGCAGACCAGTATCTGCAGCCCAGCGCCCCACTGGAAGATACAGTCTATACCCACTTAGAATAGTGCGGTCAGGGTCGCCAAGCGTTCGTTGTTCTGGTGCTTCTGGGTCGCGTATTGTCATCTCAAAAAGAAAATTAAGACGTTTCTCAGCTGAGTTAAGCGTCCTTCTCGGCGTCTCTCCCAGGCATCATCCACCGGGTGCTGCTCCGCGCAGCCGCGGCGCGTCATTGACGAGATTTGGATTGTTTGGTGTGGTGGGCATTTTGGTCGACAGGTTGACTGACACTTGCACTCTTGTGTCGCCAGCCTCGCGACCGTTAAGTGGATAGCAGGCAAACTTTGGCCTTGGTGGCGCTTCTGTGGCACCTTGAAAACCCAAATTTTGGGTTTCGTGATTACTGGCAAAGCGCAGTTATAACAGGCAATCCCGTTGCCTCCAAGATATGGCTTGATGGCTTGAACAGAACGGTGTGGCTAGTGCATGCGAGGCCACTGGCCGTTTCCCTCAACGTCGTTGTTGAGAAGGATGTCGCAATGTTCCGTCTCAGCCTGGTCCATCTCCCATTTTTTGGTTTTGAAATGAGCATCTGGTCAAGAAGGCTGGACCTGTTCACCCCTCCCTTGATCCCTGCGACGGCCCCGGTCATGGTGAAACAAGAGATACCCTGCTCAGTCCACCTTCAAGCTCCTGACCTGGTCAAGCTTGCGACAGGCATATTGCGCGGGACGTATCTCGAAATATTGGTATTCCCGGGAACTCGTAGCGACAGACAAGCCTACTCCAGCCTTCACTTGATGCTGGGTCTTCCAGACGCGTCGGTAGCCGCGACGCGAACAATGTCGATATCATTTGATGGTCGTCATGGAAATTGCCTGGCCATATGTTTGCTGAGGCAATATATTCCAGGTTTTTGCACACAAAATACAAGACAAACATAACAATAAGAACTGATACTTACAGGATGTATTCCATGCTCTTGCTTGAAGTTGCCCGGCATTTGGCGACTCGACGACATGCTGACAGTCATGGGGAATGATAAAAATCGTCAACGGTGCTGTCAAATGCTTGTCGTTAGCAATCTGGTGGGTAAAGTGGAAGCGCAGTTTGAACCAGCGAGACTAGGTCAACACAAGTGCATGCTCTGCTGGGATGTTCGTTGCAGACCATAGCCAAAGTGGCGTGATTACCAGTCCCGTATAAGCAGTACATTGTGCGTCAGATTAGAGCTCCGCCAACCAAAGGTCCTCTGCTCTGGACCTGAATGGAATGGAAGGGATGTGCCTTCAAGGAACAAACTTACCAGAGCTTCCTCCAATTGTTGTGGGATGCCAAGTGTCGTTGACTTAGTCGCGATTGACGAGTGAGACGGAGTGGCGCTTTGAGTCTGAAACAGAGTCGCTAATCTAGAAGGCGCGGCATGTCAGTTTGGTGAAATAGGATAAAAATCAACTCGGTCCTCTCTTAATTTATTTACGCTGGTAAAGGAATTGGATGCAGGTAATGATAATCGGACGGTTGTCTCCTTAAGCCGTGCAGGAAGCCACTAGTAAAATATACTAGTAAGCTTCGGCGGGCCTTAATTTCGTAGGAGAAAAACGACACCGTAGAACAATTGCAGCATTGGGTTTCTTGCAGCTGCAGCGAGGAGCAAACGGATGACGAAATTCGACGCACCTGGTAATCGCGTTTATAGCAGTGTAGCAACAGACAACAAGCAGCGGCTGTGATATCTCTTGGAGGTGGCACACAAGAGGTTGTCGGTAGCGTTTTCCACGTGCTGGTTCCAGGAGCGCGGATCCCTGTCAAACTTTCAAGAATTGCTCAGGAGTCGTGACTAAAGTGCGGTGCCGGAAGGTTGGTTTGTTTGTCGCGATGACCTTCTTCGAATTGATATGGAGATGTAGTTTGATCACTACGACGCATGGTCTCGTGTCAGTCCAAATACTGCTTCGCGATCGTTTCGAGATGTTCTATGCAGGTTGAGCATGCACACGTACCTTGTTCAGACGGTGGCATTGACAAGGATGAGCTCTGTAGGTAAGACACCCTTTAGCTATGAGCCTGTGTTCGCAGAGTGGTCTGGCAACTGTCAGAAATGGCCAGGGCTTAGCTGGGACAAGGTGATTAGAAAGAACAGCAACAAGAGATCAATGTAGCGCGGCCCTGCAAGATATACTGCCCCAGCCCTGGCAGCCGACGGCCTCTGGGACTTTAGTCATGCCGGGGCCCTTAATTACAGGGAGTGAACCTGAGTGAAATCACACTCCTAACTTGGCCTGGCTTGGAACTTGGGCCCGGGAGAGCGGCTTCTGATGCTCACTGGGCAGCAATCACAATAAAATGAGCGGAGACACAATATCCCTTCTTCGCGACCCGAGCTTGCTGTAACGCGCTACCAAATCCGCAATAGCGAGCCTGGCTCGAGCAAGACAAAGCACTTGATCAGTATTGATGTAATTACTGTTGTGCCTGGCCCCAAAACGAGCAAGACTGGGAAGCAAAACAAGACAGATGGCGCCCATGTGAGGGCAGGGGGCGGGGAGCTGCATGGCGGTAATGGCTAACCTACCTTACCTAACAGGGGTGCCAAAGAGAATCCCAACTGGTTCTGGTTGTGGAAGAGTACTGGCTAGCGCAGCGTATCCGGCTTAATTCGGTACCTATAATTCTTGGTCCCTCAAGCTAACTGAACGGACCGTTGGCAAAACGAGACGTCGTGGGCTTCGATGACTGTAGTGGGTGGAACCGTTGCCTGTCAAAGAGACTTGCGACAACACTAACTCTGGTCGGTGCGGGAAATGGGTGAAGCAGGGACTGCCTTAGTTTAGTTTGTGATGAAGCGGGAAAACAATGGCCTAAGTAGTAGGTAGACGACTTCCCCTCGTCTAAACAGCATCCAGTCCTGTAAAGACAAATAAATACCTGGGTGCTTTCCTTGGAGAATAAACGACCGGCGGTCTGGCCATGGTCCACCTAGATATGCGGTGTTCAGCTCGAGCACGCAAGCAGTTCAGGTTGTCGTGATGCTATAAATGTTTCCGTCCCTTATCGGCGGTGATCTTGTGGAATGTTGCTGTGCGAGACGCAGTGTGAGATTGGTTGCATACATATGCTTACATAGATCTTCAAATTGACCTAAATCTTGTGGCAGCACGAGCCTTTGTGGCATGCGTTCGAGGACAAGGGCTCAGGCAGTCCACATGGATTGCTGCAGATTGATGATCTTGACATGGTCACACGGGTGCTAGAATCGGCATCGGGATGACCAGCATTCGCGTAGCTGGGCACAACCAATCGAAACATTGCGAGTATGTGGATGTTGCACTGGACGATGCGTTGTGCGAGGAGTGGTTGGTTATTCCTAGAGCAGAGAAGCTGGCTATAGATGTTGTTCCTTCTTCTTATTGCTGCCTGCCGATTTTATTTTCGCTCCTCCCCGAGGTATGTCAGGATGACAAAGGAATACATCGGTGTCTGGGTACCTAATTTACTGGTATTTTAAGCTTTGAAACGGGCGGACTGAAGCAGAGACAATTTGCGGTTGGCTCTGGTCGTTACCCTCTTGTGAGACCAGTCTTCCAGCCCAAGCCACCGCGTCAAACTTCTCACTAATTTAAGACCAGAACGCGCACCTGGAGGGGATGAACCATTGCGTATGTGGCAAGTCTCTGCTGTGCAGTGTTTGAGCGATCTGGGGAATTCACGAGCACTTTGAATTCTATCATACTGCCTGACTGACATGGCAGAATCATATCCTGACAGATCTACTCCTTTCATGCTGGGGGGGCTTGTGATCGTCTAGTGGCCCATACTATAAGCATGTAACTGCTCAGCATGTAACTGCTCTTGAGCATGTCCCTTGTTGTTGTCAGGTTTGTTCTTCTAAAGACATTCTCTCCATATTCTTTTTGCGGCCAGGGGGGGGCCCTGGCAGCCACCTGGCTACTCGCGGGAGTACGTGCAGATGACAAGCCTTTCAAGCGGCAGGGTTCAGCACCAGATAATGTGTCCGGAAAATAAAAGGTTATATTATGTATAGGGTAGGTAGGCAAGGCAACATGAGTAATATCCATACCTAGTAGGTATATATTTTGGACACATATGGAGTATGGTGAAAGAGATATGACAGAAAATATTCAGTATAGATGGTATAGTCACTTGGTTATTATAATGACTGCTGGATATTCTGCCTAGCATCAAAGCAACACAAGTACATATGCCGGGTGGTCCGCGAAGGCCTTACGAGACTTTTGATTCTGACAACGGCCGATGTTGAACTGCCTTGCTTATGGACAGTACCACCTGGTGAGAACTCAGTAGCGATGTAGCCAAGCAAGAAAGCAAGCAGATTTGGTAATTCCCACACCACGCATAGGCAACTACAAGGTTATCATCAACTCGTTGAACCAGCATGACCAGACTGGTGTCCAGAATGCAGGCAATATGCGACCGAGTTCCAAGTTGAGCATTGCATCTTGGTGGGAAGCCCCTGTTTAAGGTTCAACGTCCAACGGTCAACCTCAAAGATACCACCATTACCCAACCCGGTAATTGACCTGAGTGCTGGGAGCGGGAGACCAGGGTTATCGCGGGTGGTCCGTCGACTCGGAGTTGTGGAGATGGTCCATGGGGGAAGATGGAGGGGAGGCATGAATCTCAAGGGAAGCCCCTTGCCAGAGCCCGCGGCAATGGATGACCCATGGCAGTTTATAGTCCGTCCATGTCGCATGAGGTAGCTTAAACCTCGTTCACATTGATAATCGAAGGTGAAGAGTGAATACACAGCGACAACGCTGGACATGACTTTAGACATGAGCGATCAATACCTCCAGAGAAACGCAGGCTGACGCTGCGTCAAATGTATGGACGGAAATTTTACTCAAAACGACGAAATCAATCAAATAAGCGACCGACTTTACGAGAGACAATCCGAGAGGCCACCAACACCAAATTTAGTATCGAGATACCCACTTGAGAGTCAACCATCATGAATTAGGAACCACCAGAATAATGACTATTCTAGTCCTGGAGCAGAGGTGTCCCGATCTTGGCATAGGTGCCGCTGATAACTGAGCCTTAGAAAGAATTATTTACTTGTAGCGCCAGCACAAATCATAACTTAATGTATGGCTGTTTGTTCATTCGCATTGTGCGCATTCAAGCCTGGGAGAACGTGCATTATAGGTAGGTTACACTGGACTCGCCGCGACGAAGGACACCGTCATACGTACACGGCATGTACGAACTTGGTGCAACAGTGCATCTCTTTGCTGGATCTATAACGGAACGGACGTTAATAGAGACGGCGGTGGGTAGCGGTGAGTGAGGTGAAGGGCGCTATGAGATGTTTCCTGGGGGTGTAAGGGAGCACTGAGGAAGGTATAGTACCGACGCCTATGTACCTCGATGTACATAGAGATCCTGCCTTACGGAAAGCATGACGCCCACGCTCCTGCCAAATCTCATGTGAGTTCGACGGCTTCGAATTGTGGCTCTCTCGTTCGCCAACGGCTTAATTACAGGGAAGGATGCCCCCACCCGAGGAAAGTGGTGGCTTGGAACATGTGCCGCACTTGGACAGCCTCCCGCGCCTTGTTCCTGACTCAAACATGAAGGTTTTGGACCAACGTCAACAGCGACGACGACATCATCACCATCACCACTACAGCTTTGAGGTCAGCCTTGCGAATCGGCATTCATCAGTGAACACATCAACATACAGGGAATTTCAACCGCAGTTTCATTGCAAGATCATGTCCAAGCCTCTCCAGAATATGGGGACACCATCTGTCTCGACTTCGTAGTGTCTCTCAAGAGCCTATTGGTGACAACCTCCATCGCTGCCCTACTACGTACTTACTGTACATACATAGCCTGTCATTATTTCGCCAGCTGCTAGCCGTCCCGATGCCTCATGCAGTGCAGGTGGGGGATGGTGCAAAGTCTGAGGGACTTCTGGAGTGATGGTGTGTGGGAGGCCTTGCTCTGCAGAGGTCACTATTCCTAACTTGGTTTCTAGTTAATTTTAGGATGCCACTAAGTCGCCCCAGAGTCAAACTCATCAACATCTCATTTCCCATCTCATGCACGGCTGACAACCTGCGGTCACCAACCTCGGCCATCACGTTACATGCTTGATGTCGAGTCTGCAGTTCAAGGGACCTTCTCACTTTGCTCTAGTGTCGATTGTGACATCCTCAAAGAGCATGCAAAGTAACTCACTGCACTGACTTGTGGACCGATATTCCCTGTGGTGGTAATCGGCTGAAGCAACTGTCGAAAACAACATGATCACTTTTGCATTACAGTCCATGATTGGAGTCCAAGAAACAGCGCAACGGCATCACCGCCACTGAACCCGTGTTCCCCGCTGCGCTCCGAGGCACAGCCGAAGGATATCAGGATGGAAGCTGGCTTCACACTCAGCCCACCTCGGAGTTACAGCCTGAATACGCATCTTCATTGTATTTGGATGTACTCCGTATTAGATGAATGCATATCATTTCCTCAAAGCAATCGTACGTCGTGCCTGCTCACGCGCTCCAATTCTGCAACCTCATACCGTTAGTTATCTGAGCCCTGTCTGTCGCTATCGTCAGATCTGGCCGGGGCCTTTCATAGATCCGCGATTTCTCGACACTCGTTCGTCATGGGCTTGGTTTCCGTTTGATAGACACCACCTGTCAACATGCACAAGGCTGTCACAGACCCTGACCTGGTACTGCCATACACGATGTGATGTACGATCAAGGGCCTAGAGGTGCTGTGCCTAGCTGTCGCCGCAAGCTAACTCACGAACCTCTTGACGAGGTCTTGAGTCATCCTCGCAGCCCTACCGCTCAAGATTGATCTGGGCTCAGGGCTTAAAATCGTATCCTGGCACAATCTCGGGATTTATGAACCAGATTGTCAAGACCCAACTTACAAACCGAGAGCCATGTTATTAGCAGACATACTGGGCTATTTTTGAAGATCTTTAACGAAGAAGAACACCATTACACGCCACAGATTAGTTGATTCACCCCTATCTTCTACAATCCCCATCTCGGAACCGTATACGACCAGACCAACGATAGTTATGATACAATGTCGCGCGCGCCAACGACTTTATCTGACGAGTCTTTGCACCTTCAATCTCTTTGCTGCAGTTACGTCCTTCGTTGGTTCCTACGGACCCATGTCTGGAATGTCGGTCAGGGATGTGAGCCCACACTCAACTCGAGCGACTACCAGCCGTTGTGGGACACTGGGACTGCGTGTCCGGCTCGACCAGGGCCCGCCATTTCCAGGCACAGCCAAGATGCACAGAAGGGGTGCGCCCGTCATCCCCGGACAGGGGTGCTTCATAGGTACATACAGCACAAGTATTCAAAAAGACTAATCAAGACGACATCACCGGCAAGGGGTTCCGCTTCCACGGTGGTTCGTGGGAGAACTTTGCGCGTAAAGACCTACAGATAGCCTCCTGGAGCTCTGTAACCGAATTTAAATTTCAATGTGTAGCCGAGCTTGACCCAAGCTCCTAGGAAGGCTCACTTCCTATTCATCAACTCAACTGCCGGTGTTGTTCACGGATCCACCTGGGCATTGATGAAAAACAGCATTAGATTAATGCTGTTTCCATGTATAGTTACCCAACTCCTCAAAACCTCTCATATAAACAGCTTAGCATTAGCGTGAAAGATTGATATAAATAAATCTATACTGCTATTTCATGGCAGAGATAGAAGGAGACCAACACCTTCTTCAGACTCATTGACAATGACACAGTAACCTTCAGGAGCCTTTTGTTACCTAATATTCCTAAGGCAGAAAGGATTCATTAATAATACAGAGGCAACTTGGACGAAATGTTGATGGGCTATGACAGATATCGGATGTCGAGACATATCTAACAATATCACAAGAAGCTTACAGCAATCGAGGGATAGGATTTGACTATCTCTATTTGAACGCCGTCGAGGACATAGACAGTTACTATCTCTCACATCAATGAATCAAATGACAATTGATAGGAGCCAGAGGGCCCATAGCAGGTCGAAAAACCTGGCCACGTTGGCATGAAGACTGCACTGGTACGGAGCACGGAGTATGGAGAGACAGCTCGGGAAGCACGGGAACCTTTGGAGTCAGTAAAATCGACTCATACCATCCGCAGATTTGCATGCATTGACGATTTGTTCGTTCTACCCAGCCACTACCGCTAGCTGAGATAAGCCTGAAATCGTATGAAGCCCGATTACTGTCCCACAATAGTTCTGATGGTATCCTTTTAAGCACAATCATGATGCTACAGAACCGCAAGCGTGTGCTGTCGCCCGCCGACTCTTGTTGGAGAAGCTCGTTCGTACCGATGGCAAACGAGAATCTACATACATCCAATATCTGTACATGCTCACTAGCACATGGTAGGGATTGCAGGTCCTGTCAACAGCTCAGCTGCTTGGAATAGTAACCCCTGCCATTTATATCCCGTGAGATCCCTGACATGCTGCCTGTTTCCCCACGCGGCTGATATCTTATACTACATAGAGACGCAAAGCTAATCTTCAAATGCATCGTGGTTGAGGCTACGTATTGCCTCTACTCCGTAAGGTACCAAGAAAATGCATTCGGAGGCGGAAAATATCCGCCATCTCCTCGAAATTGTTGAGACATGCTATTTATTAGTCTCGGGAGAAAAAAAAAAACAATTAGCACACGACACAGCTCATTGGCCGGCCAGAATCGTTCAAAGCCAAGCAATGTGACAAGATGGGGGAAAGGGGTAATTAACAGTACAACAACTTGGATTTCCAGCGACCATTCGCGGCAGGCTGCTGGCTGGCCTCTGGACTTTCTGCCTTTGTCACAGTCTAAAATCCATCTCTGAAGGTGTGGAGATCTAGACAGACGTGTCTTTATGTGTCCACGCCACAATCAAGTCAGAGATCGGTGGTTGGGCGTCGTTCGCTCCCCTTCCTTGGGACGTGGCTGCTGAGTTGCTATTCTTGGGATGAGTGGGCAAACAGTACTGTACAGTATGTAACCAAAACATTTGATAACTTGACACCGAGTGGCTTGTCTTTGTCTTGTGCCAGCCTGGAACGGTCACGACTCGTGGCAGTATCATGCAGCCGCCAAGTCCGTTTTTATACTTTGAACAAGACTAGGCCATCTACTAGGTGCTTCCACAGCCGGAAGTGGACACTTGAAACGCATGCATTCTTCATCACGGCTTCTACTTGTCCAGCCATGATCTCAGGTTGACTCAACGCCGCACACGATGTAGGACAGTGAGTGGCCTTTATACACTCCCTGCCATCTCCATTGTTGCCATAGAGGTGACTGAACAAGTTCACAAGTTCGGTCACTAGGCAGAGCTTCCAAAACCCCCATTAGACGGTCGTCTCGTGCACAACGCCTTTTTGTTCACACATTCGGGCCCTGATCGCGAGAGTCAAGCCACGGTGGTAGCTTCAACTCGCTGCCCAATTTTGTACCGCCAATATATGATGACTGCGAACGAGTCACCGTAAATGGGGCCAAGTTCAGAGATCTGACGTTATTGGGAAGGATGAGAGGGGTCGATATGATTCAGCTTCATTCCTCTCATGCCCCTACCCGTGCCTGGCGCATCAGGATACTTGCAGGTAACATCACATCCAGACGTTCTGCCTCAGCGTGGAGGCGTCAATCAACACACGGTATTTTCGTTCATGATGTATCAGATAAACTACGGGTAGCGGCTTAGCCCAGACTAGGACGTCGTACGACATACTGTGCTGGAAGAGATGGGTGCTCATGGCTCGAACAGATGTATGGACGGTGAAGGGAATGAAACTACGGAAGCCAGCATAAATGTGACGAGGAAGCTTTCCGTGCGAAGCCTCGATTCCCTCTTTCATCCTGATGCGGGCGCTGGCATAGGTAATGGTACTTGTCACGACTTGTGTTGCCATACGAAGCGGACATTGGACTGGACGCATCTTCTAACGTTGGGTAGGTCTTCCAGGATGAAAGGGAGTTGCTGCAAACTCGGAGGTTCGTTCTCATAATGTCGTGAAACATGGAATGGACCTGGACAACAAGAGCAAATACGATACCCGCAAACTCCTTAGTTAGCAGCCAAGAAAGCCTCAACCTCTCCATCACATCTTAGTCCCAATGGATCTCTCCAACATTTTGCCACTCTAGGCACCCGATATGAAATGTTGCTACCCAATCTGCGACCTGCCGTCACTAGCCTTCTTTCTCCAGTACTCGAACTTGGAGACAGTCTGGTGCCGTTGCAACGAGATCCTCTAGGCCGAGATCTGAGAAGTTTGCTAGTCGACGGTTGAAACTCTGTTTATTCACTCAGAACCATGTATCATATGGGGCAGACAAGGTGCCAAAATAATGCAGAAATAATCTGAACCAGAAGGTATTTTATTTTACTTTATTTTACTTTATTTTAGGTTTATTTATCCAGAATGCGTCGCTAAATTGCCCGATTTTTATGCTTCATGTGCGATGTGTGATGACGCTCAATATATACCTGATAAAAGAAAGCCCGCCATTGGAATCATTCGATGCAACGCTTACATACTCGATCAAAACATTCAGCCATAGATAGTGGTATGGTGATTTCACCACTCTTTCTCTCACTAAGCCTCAAGCACGGGCTCACGTTCTCGCTGAGATCGGTGGTGGTGGTGATGATGATGATCCAAATCCCTTGACCGGGTGTCATATTCTTCTTCATCTCGGTGACGTCTGCGTCGTTCACGGTCGCGGTCACGGTCACGGTCCTTGTCTTCGTAGTCTGAAGAGTCATCGTCCCGGTGGCGGCGATGACGGTGATGTCTTCTCCTGTCATCATCGTCACGGTCACGATCCCGATCCGTATCACCACCATCATCGTCGCGGCGACGTCTCTCTGCTTCATGATTAGCACCAGCTCAAGCCAAGACTGAAGCCTGAATGTAAAACGTACCTCTCAAGACTTGTGTCGCTGAGGCATATGCCTGAATTTCCTCTTTGCTGAGTACTCGTAGTACTATGACAAAGTCATCTCTAACCTCGAACCTCTCTTTACCAATAGTCAAAGCCTCAGGATTAACAACCTTGCGGCTGATCTTGGTCCATTTTGCACCTGCAGGTGCTTCTCTGGCTTTCTTGTCTTCCTTGTGAGGTGCAACCCCTTCACGAATGGGATTCGGCTCCTCTGGAAAGCTAACCTTTGGCTGCTTCAAGATACCCTTGAGAGGCTTCTCATCCTTTTTATCGCGAGGTGGCGATACCACACGGACTTGTTTGTCGTCTGGAGGGGTCTGCTGGGATTGGCGGCCACGGGGTTCTTCTTCAGGGGGACCAGTTGGCTTGGAATCGGGTGGTGACCGGGAGTCTTTGAATGGACGAGCTTCTGTTGCTGTTCTTGTTTCTCGAGTAGGTGAAGAGGACTGAGACTTATTTTCGACCACGACCGGGACTTCCTTCTCTTTTTCTTTGTCAGTAGTCTTCAAGGCTGCCAGTTGGTCCTTGAGATGCCGCAATTCAGAAGTATCATTCGGATTGAAGGCATTTGAATCGCGACGTCTTCGAGTGGACTTTTTGGCTTCGTCCGAATCAGATGACGAGATGACGGCATCAGCGCTCTTACGGGAATCCCCGTTTCGATGGCTGGTCTCTCTGGAATCACGATCCTGGTCACGTTGCCTTGATTGATCACGCTGTCGCGATACATCTCGCTCCAAGATTCTTGGGCGTTCACTTTTCATCGAATCTCGCCGCCTGTCACGATCTCGGTCTCTTTCACGTTCACGTTCGCGTTCGCGCTCGTCATCAGAGCCTTTACGTTTGCCAGGATCTTTTTCGCGTTTGTCGTCGTCTTTGACGGCAGGCACAAGGCCTACAGCAGTCGCAGCAATACCCAGGCCAGTAGCCACCTTGTCACGGAACCGAGTTCGCTCCTTCTCGTCATCGTCGCTCCCTCTCTTACTCTCACGTCTCTCACGGCGAGTGTCTTTGGACTCAAGCCGGCCTCGGCGTCGATCATCGCGCTCATAATCAGCATCACGTGGCAAGTCTTCATCTGATCGCTTTTTCGGTTGCTCCGGGCGACGTTCACGGCGATCATCATGCTCGTCAGCAGTGTCAGTTCGGATGCCGAAGCCACGGGAAGTGACCCTGTCATCTTGGAAGTATGGTGTCTCGTATGCGCGCTCGGGCTCATAGGTATGCTCAAATTCTGGCTGATCACGAAATTCTCGCATTTTTCTTTCGTCTTCCCGGCTCCGATAGTAATCATCGTGATGCGAAGAACGGGGTGGTCCCTCTTGATACAATGACACTGGCCGAGGTCGTCTTGTGATTTCCGTAGTCGCAACAAGGGGAGTTTCCTGTTTTACCAATGTCGGTTCGGGGGTCTTGGAGGGCATCGGAGCAAAATCCCGTGGGCTTTCGTACCCTCGAATCTTATCAAATCCTCGTGTACTTGGCGGAGGACCGCCCCGGTTATCGTATTGCCGATTGCTTGGAACGCTGGTTGTGCTTGTAGTTATGTAGTTGCGACTCAAGTCTGGGCTGGTATCCACGTTGAACGTTCGCTGATCAACGTTGTAGTTGATATTCGGGCGGTAGTAGCCACGGTCGAAACTCTCACGTCTGCGAGTCCTCGCAGGGCCTGAATGATCGAGATCGTAGCGAACCAGTTCACCGGCATTAGTGTACTGATAACCGTCATCCCCATAGTCGATATTACTAGAGCTCTGGCGGGGATTGGTTTGGTATATAGCAGAATGGCGACTATTGCGGTAGGGGTCGTCGCGTACCAAGCTGTTGCTGCGGTCTCTGCTACTGCGAGCATAAGTGTCGTTTCCTGGCTGATCGGCATAGGAGCGGGCTGTGCTGCGTGAACGTATAGATGAGGCAGGCTGTGTATAAAACTGCCCATCGCTCGAACGGTAGTCATCCCTCAAGGGACTTCCGGGGCGAGCATTGGAAGAATGAGAACTCGTACCGTTGGCGCGGTCCTTCTGGGTGGTCATGACAATTACTGGGGGTCGACTGGTAGAATCTAGTGTGGAGGACCGCTGGGAGCGTGTGACATCCCGTGTAGTCGGTCTGTGTGAACGAGGGTCCTGAGTAACGGCGTACGTCCGGGTGGTGGTGTTCGGGGTTGGTGTTGTAGAGGTAGTTGTAACATATCCTCGTGGTGTTGTCGAAATGGGCTGCTGTCGGGTCGAGGTCGGCATGACGTGCATGTCACCAGCGTACAAAGAAGTATAGCCAATGCTTGATGGCAAAGAAGTTCTCGCATGGTTGGCAAAGGTGGCCGCTCGTCCCGAGGACGGATAGCGATGACGGTCTGTCATGATGACGTGGGGCTACACAGGATTGCGAAGCCTATCTGATCGCCAAGCTGTCGACCTATGTGTGCTGTTGTGAGCCAGCTGCGAGGGAAATCTCAAAGGTACGAAATCGGAGGCGAGTCGTGAGAAACGTTGGACAAAGGATGATGCCGTGGAGAAAAGCGGTAGCGTTGGGACGCCAGACGTTGGACTGGGTGGAGGCAGCCGTGGCGTATCGTTCCGTTGTGCAGGATGACGGCAATCAACCTTGCGAGAGGTACTACTTTGAAGCCAAGGCCACGTGAGGAGGGGTCGAACTTGGTCAGTCCTTGTCAGCGTGGACCGGGGGCCAAGTAGCAGGGTCAGGTAGGGTAATGTCTGATATTATGTATGAAGAAGGCCCAGGATTCGTTTTCCGGCCAAATGAAATATCTGGCTAGTTCGAGGCTTGACAGGGAACTTTTTTGTTTGTTGTTGTTGTTGTTATCGATGGGCTTCCGCTTGGAGTGGTGGCGTTCAGATCGGATGACACTGGTTGAGATGACGCAGAGTGACCAGTAACACTGCGTTTCAGAGGATGTAATCGAAAATAGAGAGCAGCGAGGACAATTCTCTGGTAGAATAAAAGCCGAGACTGCAATTGAATGCACTCAGACCTCAGCAGGCCGATTGAAAGGTGAAATGAGAGAGACTCGGGCGTATATAATAAAGAAGCCGGTTTGCAAGGACTATCTTTAGTGGAGGTACTGAATGGTTGCGACTAGCTCAAGCAGTCGGTCAGCAAATACAAAGTACGAAAAAGGGATCTTCTAGTAGATCCATACTTACAAGTCGTAAATGCAGCTGTGAACAGAGTCGAGGGAGAATATAATCGAGCTATCAAGGCGTCTTGAAAGACAGCCCTTCTTTGTTCTGCCCTGTGCGTGTGCTCTCTCTTGTACGAAGGGGTCCACCACCAAAGAGGTGGTCAAGGTGGGGTGAGGGGCAATACTCTGTACCAAGAGGACCAAGAAGTATGGAGAGATTGGGAAGAGTTGCAGGGAGAAGGGAGAAGGAAGAAGGAAGAAGATGGAGGAAGAGGCAGTTGATGATGTTTGTTTTGCGAGAGTCGAGGTCTATCTCCCGGAACAAACCCTCGACAACTCAAGGCGCTGAGAAAAGTAGCAGACTGAGTACCTTACGGAGTATAGCACTCCGCTATGGGTAGAGCAACTAAGTTGGCTAGCCGCCCAGTGCCAGCAACCCCTGATCAGCAACTTATTAGTACCCAGTAGAGGGTTGTGGGAGTACCGATGGCGATCGATGCAGTGGCGTGGAGAACGGTGACTGCAAGCTGTAAAAGTTGACTCAAAGTTCCCATGCAATTGCTGTCTTCAGAACAGACCAGGTGTAGTTATGTAATGATCTCGGTAAGAGCCAGAGAGCGAGTCCCCCGCAATTGTCAGCACGAAGAGCAGGATACCTTAGGTAGGCTCCTTGCCTAAGGTAGGTAAGGTACCTAGTTCGGTAGCCAAAGCTATCGAACTCACTTGAGGGTAGGTTGTTATTTACCCGGTTTGGCCTTTTTGTAACTGTACGGACCTCTTCCTAACAGCACAATAGTTAGACAATTTCTCTTCACAGCATCTACATTTCATCATCTCGACAACACCAGATATTGGCTTGTAGTCTACGTACCTCAAGAATATTCAATATCCCGCCGTTTCTGAGCGGAGTTTCAGTGGCACTTGCTTAGCCTTCCTCGGCTTTTCACCGGGCCTCCTAACTCAATTGAGTGATGGAACCTCTCAGTATTTGGGCTCTTATAGACCAACAACGGGGACAGCCGACGAGAACTTGAGCCCGAAAACTCAGATGCCCAAACCTAACCGTATGAACAAACAATGAACAAACAACCTTGATCCTAGGCTTAGGCTTAGGCTTAGGCTCGGGCTCAGGCTCAGGCTCGGGGGCTCGGGCCTTGGGCTGCGAACGGGTCCACTGGGGTAGTCGTTGATACCAGAGCGGGATGCTGAGGTACGTATCTATGAAGTGATTCTGGTTTACGGAGTAGATTTGGTGGAGATGGGTCTTTCAGGCTTCGATGTCAGGGACAGGGACCTCGTGAACCCTTGAATTCGAGGCGAATAGTCCCAGACTAAGGCCAAGGGGGCTGTCAGACCCGAGCTAGAATGTTCAACCGTGCTAATTCTTGAATCATGAGGCTCTGCAACCATGTGCCCATTGAGCAGATTGGTACAAGATTGACGCTAAGGATGAGAGAGAGTTTTTGGCGTGGCAACGTTGGCTTTGGCGTTTGAATGGCGCGATGTAGTCTGGGTCTGGCAGACAATGACGTCTCGCTTTGGGCTTGTTTGGCTTTTAGAGTTTGATTCTGCACCGTGTCCTGTTATAGTTACTTGTGGCAAGGGAATAGCTGTAGTATGCTGCAACAAGAATAATCGATAATAGTGACAAGGAACAAGAACTTGAATAGATCAAGCTCATTAGGCTGTTGCTGGGTGTGAACTATTGGATGAAAGGACAACCTGCCTCTCCCACGCTCCGTTTCTTTGGTAGCTAGCTGTTGGTGCCGGGAATGGGGATCCCGGTGCCTAGATGAGTAGCAACGAAAGAGACACAAATAAGGCTATACACGGCCGCAGGGCGACTCGCTGAAGCCTTGCCAATGTTAAGAATAAACGAAATGACGATTTGTGCTTGGTCCTCGGTTTTGGTGAAGTGTAAGTGGTGTTATGTCTGTGAGATATCTGATATTTCACTCTTCAAAAGCGACGGGCGATGTATTTCTTTTAAGAAAATCTAAACTGAGGGTCTAGGCAAGTTGAGTTGGGCACAAAAGAACCGTCAAATAGGATGGGACTTGTGGCATCAGACAGCCACGTTCTCGACATTGGCAAGGCGTATTGCTGAGTAAATCAGAGAAGCTCCTCCGTGGCTGTTCTATTTTTGTTATGCGCGTTTGTCGAAAATAATAATCATACGGAAACTAGCAGTTGTCCTATTGTGATTTCCGCAAGGATCGGTTTTGAAAATTCCAGTAGTCATAGGTAATAAGGGGTGACAGTCATCACCAACAGAATCGTCTCCCAACTTCATGCCATGACTGACCGATGACAACAGAATGTATCCCTTCATCCAATCACTTGTGTCTCTATCGGCATTCATGCAACGTCTGCGCTTGGGCTGTCCAATCACAAAACAATGACATTTCCCAAGACATATCCCAAGCGCCTACTGAGACATTACTCGTTGATGCCGGTGTATCGAGTCAGGGAACGGGCCGCTGTCAAAGCCACAGCATTGTCTTATTCAATAGATTCCCATGGACTTATCAGAGACCACATTAACTTGCAGCTGTTATTGAAGGTTGGGGCAGTGCCTTTCACCGACCTTTCCAAGTTACGGAGATCTAGATGATTCACCTTCCAATGATCAAACGGAAGGCCGCAAAGCCCTTGTAATCTTGAGACTATGGAGGTCCAGCAAGATGACAGTCCGAAAACTGCGCCCCATGGTCCTTTGTTGTGTCACTATGATGTGACTATTCAGACCTTAAGGTGATAAGTGATAGAGCCCTACATGAAGCGAGATAGCCTCACATTTGGAACATTGGCTCCTTGACATTGCTGCTCCTGACCAACCTATTTCACAGAAAGTCCTATCACTCCACGTATTGATCATCTCAGGATCCCGTCTTGATAAGTGATAGTATATCCTTCTAACAAGTGATTACACAAACCAATCCATAGACAAACTTCATCATGCCTCTTCTCGCCGGCTGTCCTACCGCTGGTGGCGGACATCAATGATGGTAATGACCACTAAGGACCTATAGACGCATCTGTGGATATGGTTACTCCACGGCTGCGGTTGAGCTGCTTCTCGGTCTTAATGTGCTGGCCTTTGGCTATTCTGAGGCGAGGCTTCTGCTTCAACTAGAGGGTCTGTGATGGGCTATTCACAAACGCGTGTATATATCTATACATTCTGAAAACGAAACAAATTTATGCCAGGTTTTGATCAGCTAAGATGGGCATCCTTCTCACAATATAATGCGAAGTGCCCAATCAATACTGTTTGAAAAGGGGATAAAAGGGGCAGGGTGTCCATTGGGCTGCACAACGCTGGTCTTGCGGAGCAGATTCCCCCAAGAAGTAGCATTTTATAATCTGACCTTGAGAGAACCGACTCAGTAACCTCATCGCCGGTCGTGAAGCCGGATGGCCTGAACTGAGTAAAAGTGGTTACCATGTAGCCTGAAGAGACCGGCGCCAGTATTCTCAAAAGACAAACATAATCATTGAATTCATGAGACTACGTAAGGTAAGTGCTATCCTTGATCAAGACTCGGAGGTAATATTTCCTGTCGCTTCCATAGCCTGGATTGACTTCCATTGTAGAATCGCTAGGGCGTCGAGTCAAGTCGTAACCTCCTCCTTCGCAGATCCGCAGCGCAGACACCTATCCCTTTATTCGGCAAATCTATTCCATCGTCTAAACGCCATTTCAGGTCCGCGCTAAAAGGGGAGCCTGGAAAAAATCTTCTTTGAACTCGATCGGCGAGCATAAATCACTCCAATTCAATCGTTCCTGTCGGCCTGTTAATATCGCAAGCATGCGAATGAGAAGCATGCAGGAGGCTCTCACCTGGAGGCTTAGACGTGGTGTCGTATACCACCCTCGCGATGCCGTCGACTTCGTTCACAATGCGTCTGCTAATAGCCTTGAGAAGACTCCACTCGAACTCGTAGGGCTCAGCACTCATCATGTCCAAGCTGGTCACGGCTCGCAGGACACAGATGTAGCCATACGCTCTGGCATCACCCTGCACACCGACGGCTGTTGACGAATGCAAGTCAGATATCGATACAAATTCATAAAATGCGAGAAAAGGGGTTACCTCTGTTTGTGTCAAGCGCGGCGTAGGCTTGGGTGACCTGGCAAATCGATTAGTAAAATTTCTCTCAGGTGATAGTTGGTCGCTTCGAACCTCATCATAAATTCCAGCCTCGCGGATCATGGAGATGAAGATGTGATCCGCCTTGCGCACAATTTCAACGCGTTCGCGGGTGACTTCGCCAATGATTCTGATACCCAAACCAGGGCCAGGGAAAGGGTGTCTACCAATGAGCTCTTCATGAATCTGCAGTTGTCGTCCGAAAGCCCGCACTTCGTCTTTGAAACTATGTGTTGTTAGCGATCGTGACAAGTAATGACCCTCTGATTAGATTCAGATCCAAGACTAATCACGTACAGTTCTCGGAGCGGTTCAAGGAGCTTGAGGTGTGCCTCCTGTTATTTATCAGTATCTTCCCATGAAACTATGGAAATGTTGGCACAACTTACGCCGTTTTGCATGCGAGCAGGAAGTCCTCCCGCATTGTGGTGAGCTATGCAATTGTTAGTGTCTATAACATCATTCACGAGGTGCATAAGAAGTTGGGATGGAAGGGTTTGCCATGGTGTTCAAAGCACAGGCGTATTCTTCCTTCTCCAAACGACATCACGAGAAATGAAGAACGGGGAGACTTACATTTGATGGTGGAACTGGCGGCTCCCTTGAAACTCAAACTTTCCACAATGTCCGCTATATCGTGTTAATGATTTCGATTCTTGGTGAGCCAAGTTAACAACTGACCATAGAGTGTTCCCTGAAGGAACCATTCAACCTTTCCGGCAAACGGTGTGTTTTCTGCTTCCTTCTCGATGCTGTAAAAGAAGATTAGTCAATTTTCCATCGTTCAGAACAGGACAAGCATATGCTTACCGGAGTGCCTCAATTTCAAAAAGATCGATGACTTTGTCTGGGGTCAGCATGGTAGGCTAGTCGACTTCCAGGGGTAAGTCTCACAAGTCTCTCCAATAATCTTCCTCTTGGCTTCTGGCTCCGTGACTCCTGCAAGACGGCTGAAGAAGAGATCAGATCCGTCCACCACAGTCAAGTTAATCCCCAGGTGCTTGTCCAGAGTTTCCTTGACCTGTTCGCATTCATTCAGACGCATCAGACCTAAAACATATTAGAACATTGCTTGTAAGGCGCAAATACATTGCCAAGCAACAAGATCTCACCAGTGTCCACTAGAATGCTCTTAAAGCGGTCTCCAATTGCTTCCGTCAATAATTTAGCCCTGTTGAGTGTCAGTAAATCAGTGTTCGATATAGAGCTTTTGACCTGGATATCATACGCCACAGTGCTGTCAACGCCTCCGGAAACAGCTCCGATCTACGAAGTAATTAGTAAGTTGACATAGGACGTTGGAAAAGATAAGAACACATACCACCTGTGCTTTGTCGCCAACCAGCTGTCGAATTCGAACGATTTCTCGCTCTGAGAAGTTGTCCATCTTCCAGTCCGCTCGAGCACCACAGATCTTGAGAGCGAAGTTGGCGATTATGTCAGTTCCCCGCTCTGTGTGAGAGATCTCAGGGTGGAACTGGATGCCTGTCATCTTATTAGTACAGGTTGGTGACAGCTTCATGAGACACACATACCAAAGACGGGCTGAGAATCGTGGGCAATACCAGCAAACTCGCTGTTCTTGGTGGTGGCAATGGTCTTGAACCCATCGGGTAGATGAACGAGCTTATCAAAGTGACTCATCACAACTGTAGTTAGAGAACGTTAGACATCATTAAGCCAGGCCAGACGAACAAGATCTGCAGAACGAACCATTCAAAGAGTCTCCCAATCCCTCGAAGAGACGGTCAGCATGGTTACCAATCTTACGAATGGCCATCGAAGTCTCTCCATATTCACGGGCCACGCCAGGTGCCACATTGTTTGGGTTTACTCGCCATGCTAGGATTGCCGTCAGTCAATGACCACTCAGATATGTTCAGGAAGCGTAATACCAATTAGTTGACAGCCATAGCAAACTCCCCTTTATAACACATTAGCAGTCTTATCATCATTATCTCGGCGTTCAACGTACAACACAGGAACACCGAGCTCGAACACGAGCGGATCCACGTTTGGTGCATCGGGAGAATACACGCTTGACGGACCCCCGCTAAGAATGATCCCAACGGGTTTCCAGGAAAGATCTTTGAGCTTCTGAGTACATGGTAGCATCTCAGAGTAAACTCCAATAGATCGCAGACGTCTCAAGATGAGCTTTGTTTAATTAGTTTCTTATCACCCACATAGCAGGTAGTAGAGAACAAACATGACTGGTCTGGGATCCTAGATCCAAGACGAGGACGGTCTTCATAGCATTGGTCAGTACTACATCGATATCTGAGAATTCTTAGTCCTTACATCGAAGGTAGCATGCGGCGGCGCCGCGTCAAGTGTTTCGCTCATTTTTGGAAGAGATTTCTGTTCAAATCTTCAGGCGCGATAATTGTAAGTGGTTATCCTGAAGGGACAAGGGACCTTGCAAGCATCTACGCGAAGCGAGCAATGTATAACTAAAAAAGAAAAAAAGAAAAATTCTATTTGGCTGACTCATCTCCATACAGCCCTACCGATGTTAGTACCGGTATCGCATCAAGGTGGTCAATCTTTATGAAATCCCGTTAATTTCCGTACGTACATACTCTTAACCATGTTAATCATTTAACCAGTACCTGGCGCTGCCAAGCAAGGGGAGGAAAGAAAACACAGGACCTTGACCCTAAATGATAATAAGACTTAGGTAAAATAGCCTAAATTTAGGGTAACTTTTACCAAGTTTATTTTGGCACCCTATAGTAAGGTTTGCTGTTTTCTTGCCCCCTGAGGCCAAGTTATAACCACCTTTCCAAGTACTCCGGCTTCGTTAGACGCATACCCCGATGTCTTATGATTGTATCACAGAAACAAGCCTCCCATAGTGAGCGATGACAACTGCGCTGGTTTATGCTGGTATTTTATGAGTTTTCCGCAGGACCGCGCAAACTCGATGCGAAAAAGAAGAACAAGACACATTAATTCAATTATTTGTCATTGTCGGAATCATCGGCTTCTAGTACCAGTACTTGGGAGAGGCTGGCCGGGAAGTCTTTGATAGGGAAAGCTTGATATACCTCCTATCAGCATCAAAGTTATTTACTCAGTGCATTTTCTTGGTGCCATCCTTTTGAGAGTACTTGTAAACCAGGAGCGATAGCTTTTTGACAGCTATGTTGAGAGCATTGTACCTTTGGGTATGAGACCATTCATGTGGCTGATCAATGTTTACACTACTGAAACTCGAAAACTCGACCTACCTTTTCAACCCGGGACCTCAGAGCTTTCCTGATGGCCGATGGGTTTCCTCATTCCTAATTGTGCAACAGTAGAGGGGTCCTGCTATTCACACAACACATCTACATCGTAGCCGTTCATGTTCATAGGTCAGCCAAACTGAGCCTCCGAAGTTCCAAAGGAGTTACTTACGATAGTTTCCTCCATCGGGCAGACACTTCGGAGGCAATAAAAGCACAGTCAATTCTGGAACTCGAATACTGCTGAGAACAAGCACTAAACTAAAACTACGAGACTAGTTATGTGAGAGGAAAGGGTCTAAGGAAGGTGAGCGTGCTCGAGAAAACGCCCTGGAGTAAGAAGGCATTCACAAGCCTTCTCGGGAGAAGAGCTTCCCTGAAACTAACTTGCCTCCTGAGGCCCAGAACTTTGGGACTTTTGCTTCCCCAGTGCTATGAACACTCCAATGCCGGCCAGACCATTTTGAAACGAGGCTTCTCGTAGTAAAATGAAGTCAAACACAGATGGAGACTGCTTTTGAAGATACACAACCTGTGAAATAATTGCAGAATATCCGGGAGAAATCGAGTTGCGCGTCATACGACCGGCCGTCTTCTCGTGGAGAGATCACAAGAAAGCATGAGTTCTGTTCTCAGTCACACTCCCAATTGCAGAGTAGATTGCCATCAAGGTGCCATAAAAAGGATACCGACACTGGATTGCAAGAGAAGCACCATGACACTATATTCCCTAATACTCCCATGGCCATCTTCTCAGTGATATTGCTTGTGCTTACTTGAATAAGACAATAATTCAGGACCTGGTAACCGACCCACGAATGATTCCATGGCAGGTTCCACAGAGCCCGGTTGTTCCACGACCGTTAGGGTAATGTTTAAACTATGTTCATTCTCTGGCAAGCATCAATCTGATACAAAAAGGAGTCTCCATGTCGTCTCATAGCAATAGCTTCGCACCCTCAACAAGAACACTCACTTAGGCCAGGGCGCCCATAGGATCCCATGGCGGGAGAACAATCGCTTCCTTCTTGAGCACATCACGAACTTCCTTGCTACAGAAGCGAGGGTCTACAACAGCCTGATAAACAAACTCGTCGAGCCAAGCATCGCTCATAACAAACCATCCTTTGTCACCAGCCGCGGTACCCCAACTGTTCTGCACTCTCCAACGGACGGGCTTGCCCGTCTCCTCGTCCAGATGAACTGCAGTCAACACCATAGCGTGGGTCATCTGGCTCTCCTGTGTCGTCAATCGTTGTGCTTTGCTCATGCCGAGCAAGCTAGTGTTGAAGCCAAGTTCGTAGTCGATGAGGTCGAGGTCCATGATGCCCGACTTGGAATCGGAGAACTTACCCACGTCGCTGCCGAAGAAGATGGGCAGACCAGCCTTGAGCATCTTTATGCATGTTCCCTTGAGGGTATCGATGTCAACGTTCACGTAACTCACGCCACGTCCACCCACGATGTTACCAAGTCGCGAAACGGAGAGGAGAGAGAGCGGCTCGTGCCGAGGATCGTCCACAAGTGAGATCATACTCTCGATGGTGCTGGAAGTGATGCGGAAATCGGAACTATATATGTTCTTGGCGAACTCTTTAGGTGTAGCCTTGAGCTGGTGTGACTTGCCATTCTTGTCGTTGTACTGCCAAGTGAAGGTTTCCTCGGAGCTTGGGGGTGGCCCAAGGAGAAGAGTCATGATCAGAGAGATCTCACGAAGCATTTTGTCTTTCGCCGACGAGAGTGTGGTAGCTGTGACACCACTCTTGGAGTTAATCAGGCCCCGTAGCTTGAGTGCGAATTCACGAAGCTTGGTCTTGATAACGCTATTAAGAATGCCGGAGCTCTGGGCATTCCATGTATCAGGGTAGAGGGTCTGCGGTACTAGACCATACTTCTCGACAAGGTTATAGACCATGTCCCACTGGCCACCATCAGAAACGATGTCGCCCAGTAAGGTTTGAACGAGACGTCCTTCGAGATCCTCTCCTGCGGTGTCGATGATCTGTTCCAGGAACCAGTTTGCCTTTTCAAGTTTATCCCAGAAGAATAGATACTGCTGTGAGAGCTCAAAGCTCTCGAGATTATATCGCTTCATGATGGCAACTCGGAACACGTTTGTGGAGGCAAACAACCAGCAGCGGCCACTTGAGCGCTGGTTCGTGATCGGATCTCCCTCGAATGGAATCTTGACATTATAGATCTGCTGGTCGGCGATTTCGGTCGGCAGTGAAGTGAGCACCTGTCTCGGGTTTGCTGAGCTCAGTGCCGTGAGCGCGAGTCTCGGTGGATGTTAGCCTGGATAGTAGCGCCCTGGCAGCGGGAAACCTCACTTGTTCTTGGGATCCTTGAGGATAGCAGACTGCCAGGACTCGAGGACATGGACAGATAGACCTTGAGCCTCGCGAGTCAAGGGTCCGACCGTACCCTTCTCAGCGTCGCTGCTAATTTCGACATATTCATCATCCTCCTGGAGCTGGAGACTACGAAGGCGCTCCATGACAGCCTTCTCATGGAGTGTTGGCTTTGATGGCTGAGCACCCATGGTCACTTTAATACACGGGGTTGCGGAAGGTGATGAATGGTTTGGAGAAGTAAATGTGTAGGAGAAGAAATTGTGCGCTATCAAGGTTTAATGATAACTTGTGACAGAGTTTCGTCACGCGCTGTCTCATCAAGCATGAGCTTGCGTGATTGATTATCAGGCTGTACATACTGGTAGGTACCCGTCCATCTGAGCTCTGTATTGCGTTAGCCTCGCGCGGGGAAACACCTTGATGATAAGAGCTCTAATGTACACGCAACATGCCTTAACCATCACAACGACCATCATTAACATTATGAACATATTGACCCAGAGCTTGGATGAGCATTTCGTACATATAGTAGAAAACAGACACCCACCAGGAGAATAATGAACAAAGCCAAAGGGTTACTGAACAATAAGCCAGAGGACGGCAGTTGAAATATAGGGTAGCGATAGACTTGGAAGTGTCGGCACGTCTGGGCCGCGTATCAAACAACAGGGAGGCCAGCATGTTTCCGTATAAGGTTAGTTCATGGAACCTTGAGAGCTCAGTCGCCACCCTTACAGTCAGTCAGATAGCGACACAGCGGGACAGAGCCGTTTAGCTTTATGTAGATGCGGAATCAATTGACAATTACTACAGTCCATGTACAGAACTTTCCCATCTACGCAAAAGACTCCAATATTTCCAGCTAGCCAACATGATTTATCCAATCTCGACACAAACAAACTTGAACCATCTTGATACATACAACAGATCCCCAGGAAACTTGACATTGTACAGGTGACTCTCAGGACAGCCTGAACCTACTCCTCAAGATCGAGGTAGGTCCAGTAGTGCTGTTCATCAACTCATTATGGTGTTGGGAAATAGTCGCGTTACAAGCGGCTGCCCGTCTTCAGAAAACAGTAAACACGCTTACAGGCGAGAGCCGTGGATGACCTTCATGTCAACGGCGAGCTCACGAGAACCGTCGTTGAGGACGAGGACACGGACGGAGCCACGGCCAGACTCGAAAGCGCTGCTGAGGCGGGAGTAGAGGTTGGACTGGTCAATGACGGGGAGACCCTGCTTGACGTCACCAGTCTCGGTCATGGCAACGATTTGACCATCCTGCATGTCGAGGACACGGTACTGCTTGAAGACAGGGCCGAGCATGGACTGAACGACAACGCTGGGGGCAGGGTTGGAGATGAAAGAGGACTCCTCGTGGAGCTGCTTGGTGAAGAGATCGACACCAAGGTAGCGGTACTGACCAGTGGCAGAGGAGGTAGAGATGCGGATGACCTGGCAGGGACGGCCCTGGAGCATCAAGAAGTCACCCAGACGGATGTGGTGGCAGGGGATGCTGACGGTGTTGAGAAGGCAGTCAGCAGAGGGACGGGGACCCTCGTGGATGTCAATCTCAATATCGCGACGACCTCCATGGGCGATGCGATCACCGAGCTTGTGAGCACCGGCGCGGAAAGAGTTGTATTGACCTGCTGACAAGTTAGTCTGGACTGTTCGCGAGTCCATTACTGGGAGGTTGGTATTAACTAACCGTCGTCGTCGTAGTAACCCATCTTGGACTTGTTGTTGTCGACCTTGGTAGTTTCGACGGTTTCTTCAGTGAATCTCACGTCCTTCTTGTTAGATGGACGAGCAACAGGTGTGTCAACGGTGAAGTTGTTGACCTGAGTTGTCTTGGTATCGCGGTACTGAGGCTGGGAAGAGCGGCCGTCAACAGTGAAGTTGTTGATTTCAGTCTTCTCAGAAATGTATTGAGGTCGGGAAGAACGGCCGTCAACAGTGAAGTTGTTGATTTCAGTCTTCTCGGTCTGGTTGTACTGAGGGCGAGATGAGCGTCCGTCAACGGTGAAGTTGTTGATTTCAGTCTTCTCGGAGGAGTAGAATTGGGGAGCGGGTCGGCCTTCAACGGTGTAGTTGTTGGCTTGGAAGTTGTCTTGAGTTTGGTAGTGAGAGTGAGAGTGAGAGTGAGAGTGGGAAGTAGGGTCTTCAGTGGAAAAGGCTTGGGCAGGGCGGTAACGCTGGCGGTATTCACGTTCAGCGAGATCGATGGGGGTGGAGTAGTAGGGATGACGGTGGGTGTCGACCTCTACGTGAGTGTGAGAAGTTTGGTACTGGGAGGGTGGTTGGTACTGAGAGGGTTGGTATTGAGAGGGAGGTTCAGGTCTGGATTTGTCTGGGTTAGCTGATGGATGTCTATAGTATCTCGCTTGCGTATCATATGGCAACGGGAGGCGGGCGGCCCCTGAGGCAACTCCACCGCCTTGCTCAGGCCGGAGGGCTTAAGCGCACTAGTGGACCGGGGATGTGAAGCAAAAGCAAATTGGGTACCCAGCCAAGCTGAGGTGGTTGGCGCGGTAGCGTACATGGGTAGGGGTGTGATGTGAGACGGTGTGTGGTGAGATGTGATGTGATGAATTGAGATGGCTGGGGGGGACTCAAGGGGCCGATGCGCCTGTGATGAGTGTGGGTTGCGGCCAGCCGAGTTGAGGAAAGCGAAAGTGAAAATCGGACTGCGGAGGAAATGCTCAGGGGGGAGGGAAATGACAATTGCTACCGTCACAAGTGATAGAAGAGACATGCTTTGACATGTTCCATCTGATCAACTTGGGTGAGAGAGAATTGCCCTGACCCGGAGAGCTATGATTTCGCAGGCCATTGCGGACCTCGCTCGTCTCATACGGTCGGCAAATAGGTAGAAAACGTGTAATGTCGAACAAAAGCAGGGGGCCAAGGAAGTTGTAAAATCGGACATACCGTCGCGAGTCTTCACGGATAGTAAAGTGCTCTTCTTCGTGCTCGAATTTTTGGACACCGGGACGGCGGTAACGTTCTTCTTCACGCGTAATACGGACCTCTTCTTCGCTAAAGCGTTGCTCTCCGCGAGGAGGAACCTGTTCGGCGGTGACAGAGACAGAAGAGTATTGACCTTCCCGTCCGGCTTGGGGCTGTTGGGGCTTGATCTCAACCTCTTCGTGGGTTTTTGTTTCGGTAACGGTCTGGGTATGGGATTCGGATTCCCGATATGTCGATGGGAAGATGCTGAAGGGAACGGGGACGCGAGCCTCAAAGTCCAGATTTGCGACTTTTGATGGCGCGAGAGAAGCTTCTCATACAACCTTCCGAAATTCGAAAGGAAGACAAGAAGTTCTCTGGCTCTTGTTCCTAGAAACAAAAGTCGAAGAGAATGGAAAAGAATCGGTAGATGGCGAGCGAGGGCCTTCAGTCGTTCTTTTCTTCTTGTCTGGGTGAGGTTTTGTTTTGACGAAGTTGATGTGGATGGCGATAATTGGAGGGAGTAGGAGGAGAAGAGGGACCGAACAGGACGCAGAACGAAACTGGGCTTTTGAACACGGGGGCAGGATTGGACGACTTGACCCAAACTGAGCGTTGTGTTGCTCCCTCGGCAGCGCTGTGTCCTGTTGATCCGTTCTGTCCTGTTCTGTCCCAGCGACCCAGCCCTTTCTCATGCACTTTGCCCTCTCCATCGTTTTACCTCGCTCTCTCACCCCCATGGGCGTGTCGATTGTCTCTGGCTTGTTGTCGCCGATTGCTTGTTTACCACTCGTCTTGTTTACTTGCCAGGGGGTCAGTGTGTCGTTCTATTTACCTCTTACCAAATCGAGTATAAGCCCAGGACCTAAGCCCCGTATGTGGTAGTGCTCTCCCACCCACCCTCATTATTGCAGCCCCGTCTTGGCCTCGGAGTGCCACTTTTATCCCTTCCTCCTGCGTCTCAGCCAGAGACATTCAGCCAGCCATCAAAAGCTCTCGAAGCTCTTTGCCTTATCTGACCTAGCCTGTCCTTAGCTTCAGCCAGTCAGGAAGAGGCCAGCTACCTAGCTGTCCGCGTCGTCAGCACGGGTTGCACAGCTATCCGCCCATTCTGTTCCACGCAATTCCTCTTCCAGCTCCGATCTGCTCACGTCCTTGCACGTATCCGAAAGGCCCATGTTCTGATGGCTCCCAACTGCCAACTGCCAACTCCTGACATCAACAGTATGTAATAATAGAAAGTGGAACATAACCCCATATACGAGAGATGGGACATTGCATCCGTCACCGCTCCGCATCCATTGAGCCTGGGCGACTGTGACGAGCGGCAGGCATCCCGTCATTTCAAAGCCTGGGGTCGAAGATCTTCCCCTACCTTCGCATTCATCTTAAAGCTCCCCTCTCCATCTACCAGTGCTCCGTTCCTGGCAATTGGAAGAGTCTATTTGGTTGTTAGCAAAACAACAAAACAACGACTGTCCAGTTACAGTTCTTCTTGAACGCCACATAAGCACCATGCTTAATCAGGGGGCGGGGACCAGCATCGAGGCACTTTGAGCGCTACCACACAGTTCATATCCCCAACCACTCGTTTATCATTTCACCAAATGGCTTTCTGTCTGATTGAGAGAACTCGAAAGATGATAAGGACTGTCCATTCTGAAAGTGCCGAACTGCACCACCCACTTCCAGTATTCGATCAAGATTGGCCGGAGAAGGGTGACGAGCGCGGAAACGGAATCAAGTCCTCAGACCTCAGTGATAGATACCCAGTTGGCCAACGGCCTGACGGCTGTTCGAGGGCCCATGCAAGTTGTAACCTTTGTCCCATTGGCTGCCATGTGAAATCCCAACCTCCCCAATTTAAGTAACTTTCGAATGGTTCAAAGTTCAAACCAGCACACACCAGCTTTCATTCAGCTGCAGCGGAAGTGGATAGTCAGGCATGCATGAAATCAGTCGTAATGAGCCTGCCGTTGCTGTCGTGGAAGCCAACCATTGGACCTTGAAGCATCACTTTATGCAACTGCATAATTTAGTGCAAGTTTGTTCACTGGTCGTTCCCTATCCCGTCATGATGCGAATTACCTGAGCCTCTGAGGTACTGTACGGATAAAGTCATTCTGTTCCTGACTTTGCCTCGGTAACGGTTTGGCCTCAGAAGCTGGCGTTGGGTGTCAAGCTGGCTTCCTTGCTTTCCATCAGTTTCAGAGACTCCTACGGAGTATTGTCACTACTTAGCCCGTGTTTGAAATCCTGCCGGCTAATGCAGGAAGTTTTGCTCTTACTGCATTCAATGCATTATAATTGTAATCATTGACGTCTGACTGACTCCGTCCAATTGATTGCAGGCTCTTCTATTCCAGTGCACCCATGTGGTTTCCGCTGACGAAGCACAGTCTATTATTTCATGGTCAGTCCAGATAGATTCTCACAGTCAATAGATCAACAAACTTAGTAGGCTTCTATTGAAATACGCCAAGCCCTGGTGTGGTCTCGGCTTCTGGTTGCCGTGACAACTGGAAAGCGGTAGCAATTTGCTGACTGGATACGGAGTATGGATCCTTATTTGAGTTGTTAATTTGCGACTTGGGTCTAATAATCTCAGGCCACCACTAGCCTCTGGCGTCAGCCTTCAGGTCCCAGCCGCGGTTCGAGAGTTGTACCCCGTGCGAAACGCGATTCGCGAGCGGCTTTGATGTTACTTTGGATGGATCGATTGATTTGTAGTCAACAAGTGAACAGAGCTCCTCGGCCCAACGGCATCTGCTGGATTCTCACGTGTGTCCTACTGTCAAAATCCGCGGCTGAGTTCGTGGAGGCTTGTGCTGTACCGATGCCGTTTTCTGAGACAAATCTGGGGTAAGTCGAACACACATTACGTGACGATGCGTTACGCGTGTTATCAGTACCCCGATGAAGATGCTAATGCAAGTCTGATGCGCATTTCCAGATTCTATCTTCCGCATATTCCATCGATTTCACTGGGCTCCAACAGTATTTCTACGAATCAGGAATTCCCCAACCGTTGCTGCAATGTGTATACATAGTTCTCCATGTTACCTTGACGTCTGGATAACACGATACGACTAATTTGGTAAGACAGTCCCGTGCGTTTCTTCTGTGGATTGGATGAGATCCTCTTACAGGCATCAGCCGATTTTCGTGTTTTATATGAATCACTGAAGCTTCTCTCACGTCCTCCTGAGCCCAGTAGTAGCCACATGCGTAGAAGGACTAACCTTATCAGGATCAACTCTATCCGTAGTCCGAGGTGTTTGAAGCATCCAAGGTGTCGAAGCCATTCAGAACGAGGAGCATAGTATATTGGCATAAAAGAATCTTTCCTGTTCACAAGACCAAGCTTCAATGGCAAGACCTTCGTTGAGTACCGCAGTGGTTCATACATTTGATGAAACTCAGTCACGTGTCACCCGGATGATGTCAGCATCGTGCCCCTCCAACTACCCCACGACAACCAAATTGCCTGCGATGACGATGTCGCTCGTATAGCTTGAGATTTTCATGATTGTATAACGCTGTTTTGAGCGAAGCACTTGAAAATGAAGCAAAGATTCTCTTCTTTGGATGTTAAAGTTGGTCTTTCACCGAAGCTACTACCTTGAACTGTTTCCTAATTGTTGAACAAAGATCATTGCGCATGAGCTCCAGGAACGACTGGTGACTCTTCGACTCTCCAACGTCTACGATCTTTCGTCCAAGATTCTCCTGCTCAAGTTTGCGAAACCAGACAACAAAAAGCAGCTTGTAATTGACACGGGCTTCCGCTGCCACTTGACGAAATTCGCGCGTACAACTGCCGCGGCCCCTTCCGCTTTTGTTGCACGTTTAAGAAAGTTTCTCAAGACCAGACGGTTGACGTCAGTTAGACAAGTGGGCACCGATCGAGTCCTCGAATTCGAGTTCAGCGATGGCCAATACAGATTGTTCCTGGAGTTTTTTGCTGTGCGTCATTTGCCATACGATCCAGAAAAGCCACTGACCTTTATGTCGTAGAGTGGTAACATTATTCTCACGGATGCCGACCTGAAGATCCTTGCCCTCGCAAGAACCGTCTCAGAAGGTGAAGGTCAAGAACCTCAGCGAGTCGGTCTACAATATTCCCTGGAAAACAGGCAGAACTTTGGCGGAATACCTCCTTTGACAAGAGAAAGGGTACAAGATGCCCTAAAGACTGCCGTGGAAAAGGCAGCTGCCGCTACTGCATCATCAAAGAAGCAGAAGGGAAAGCCTGGTGGTGACCTGAGAAAGAGTTTGGCTGTATCAATTACAGAGCTGCCTCCAGTGCTTGTAGACCACTGCCTGCACACAAATAATTTCGACACTACAATCAAGCCTGATGAAATACTGGCCAATGAAACGCTGCTGGCTGATTTGGTCAAGGCACTTCAAGAGGCCAGAAAAAGTGTAGAAGAGCTCACCAGCTCAGAAGCATGCACTGGCTACATATTCGCGAAACGTAGGGAAAGAACCGAGGGAGCAGAGGCCAGTGACGAAGCCAAGACGCAACGTGACAATCTTTTATATGAAGATTTTCATCCGTTTGTTCCCTACAAACTCAAAAAGGATCCCACCATTCAGATCCTTGAATTCACAGGATACAATGAGACAGTTGACGAATTTTTCTCATCTTTAGAGGGCCAGAGACTGGAGTCCCGACTAAGTGAGCGAGAAGCGGCTGCGAAGCGCAAGTTGGAGGCTGCGCGAAATGAACAGAGCAAACGAATCGAAGGGCTTCAAGAGGCCCAGGCTCTCAACTTCCGTAAAGCGGCCGCCATCGAAGCGAACGCTGAACGAGTTCAAGAAGCTATGGATGCTGTCAATGGATTACTCAGCCAAGGAATGGACTGGGTAGATGTTGGCAAATTGGTGGAACGCGAGAAAAAACGGCACAACCCCGTTGCTGATATTATCAAACTACCTCTAAATCTTGCCGAGAATCTCATTACGCTTGAGCTGGCCGAGGAAGAATTCGAGCCAGAGGAAGACGACCCCTACGAAACGGACGACGACAGCACCCTTGGCGACGATGAAGGTACACCGACAGCAAAGGCAAAACAGGCCAACAAAGCCCTGAGTGTGGAAATCAACCTTGGACTTAGTCCTTGGAGCAATGCTCGAGAGTATTTTGACCAGCGGAAGACGGCCGCCGTAAAGGAAGAAAAGACCCAGCAACAGGCCTCGAGAGCCCTGAAGAATGCAGAGCAAAAAATCACCGAGGATCTCAAAAAAGGGCTGAAACAGGAAAAAGCACTGCTTCAGCCAATTCGCAAACCAATGTGGTTTGAGAAATTCGTTTGGTTTATCTCATCCGATGGATATCTTGTGATCGGAGGCAAAGATGCCCAGCAAAATGAGATGATCTACAAGAAATATCTCCGGAAAGGAGATGTATACTGCCACGCAGATCTACATGGGGCATCGAGCATTATCATCAAGAACAACCCAAAAACTCCTGATGCGCCCATTCCCCCAGCGACGCTATCTCAGGCCGGATCACTCGCTGTGTGCTCGTCGAATGCTTGGGACTCGAAGGCGGGCATGTCTGCATGGTGGGTAAACGCCGATCAAGTTTCCAAATCTGCACCGACAGGCGAATTTCTACCGGCAGGAAGCTTCATGGTCAGGGGAAAGAAGAATTTTCTGCCTCCAGCTCAACTTCTACTAGGTCTAGGTGTTGCATTTAAGATCAGCGAAGAGAGCAAAGCCAAGCATGTTAAGCATCGCCTACACGATGCCAACTCTGCCGGCGGCAATGAAGCTTCGGCAGCAGCGTCGCCGCAAACAGAAGACAGGGCAGGCGATGTGGGTGAGCTTGAAGGAGAACAATCGGCCGAGCCTTCTGATAATGAATCCGAAGACGAACAACGAGACGAAGAGTCCCGTGACAACCCCCTGCAGGCTTTCGGTAAGGATGAAGACCGCAACGACGAGGTTGAAGAGGCCGAAGAAGGCTTGTCTGATCTCAAGATCACGGATGACACAGCCAATGAGGCTCATGTCCAAGAAGTGGCGGAACTAGGTGAAAATGAAGCAGTGGGAGTAGAAGCAGAAGAGGGCGAAGATGAGCCACTTAGACCGGATGACGAGACAGCTGGTAAACAAGTTGACACAAGACCGAAGAATAACGGTCCCAGCTCTTCGAAGAAAGGCCCCCCCAAGCGAGGCCAGAAGGGCAAGGCGAAGAAGATCGCCTCAAAGTATAAGCATCAAGATGAGGAAGATCGAGCTGCTGCAGAAGCTTTGATCGGAGCAACAGTTGGACAAAAGAAGGCTGAAGCCGAGGCAAAAGCTAAAGCGGACCGTGAGCTCGAGCTCGCTGCTGCTAAAGAGCGACGCCGCGCGCAGCACCAACGAGAGCAGAAAGAGACAGCCGAACACGAGGAGATTCGACGCGTTATGATGGAGGAAGGTGTTGATATTCTTGATGAGGACGAAGTCAGCCAGATGACTCTGCTTGACTCCATTGTTGGCACGCCTCTTCCAGGAGATGAGATCCTAGAGATCATCCCTGTTTGTGCTCCTTGGAACGCTCTCGGACGCTACAAGTACAAAGCGAAGTTGCAGCCCGGTGCGACCAAGAAGGGCAAGGCAGTTAAAGAGGTTCTCGATCGTTGGAAGGCAGCTTCTACTAAGAAGGGTGTTGTTGACGAAACCGCTCGTGATACTGAAAGGATGTGGCCGCGTGAAGTTGAGCTTATCAAGGCGCTCAAGCCTGAAGAGACATTCAACGTCGTACCGGTCGGTAAAGTGAGGGTCATGATGGCGGGTGGTACTGGTGGGAATGCTGCTGGAGGCGGAGGTGGTAGCAAGAAGGGTTCGGGTGGGAAAGGGAAGGGTGGAAGAGGAGGCAAAGGGTCAAAGAGATCATAAGCAGTGAACAGACTTTGATGTTTGCATGAAGCTAGCAGAATGAGTTGAGGTTGAAGGACATATAGAGGGCTATTCTAGAAAACCCAGTAACGTATCGCCATGATATCCAAGTGCTGCAAAAGATGGGCAGCTCTTCCATGTCACACCCAATTCCTTACATTATTCATGTAATCATAAATCATAATCCGCTCATCTCACACTGTAGCTTACTTTGTCAAACTTTCTGACGTCGTCAGGCATGCGTGCAATGCACAGTTCACCACAGAATTCGCCCCATTCACCGCTTGTCGCATCGCGAACCGCGTCTCTCATGCCCCTGCCGTAGCGCTCACGGAAGGCTTGCTTCACAGCGCGCATGTGGTGTGGATCCCAGTGGTATCGAACGAGACGCGAGATGAGTAGCTCACGACGAAGGCCATCTTTACGGGACGCTGAGGTGGCGTGATGGATAAGGAGGGCATCACGAACAGGACGGTTGATAACACCATTGAGGATGTGGGCTAAGAGCTCACCCTGGACAAGGTTAGTATTAATTCATCAATTGCAAGGAAAAAGGTCAGGCCTTACCACAAGGTTTCCGCTCTTCTTGAGAGCGTCGCGAGCAAAATTGGAGCGATGCTGTCGCTCATATTCCTGCAGAATGGCGCGTAGATGAGAGTCGCTTCGAAGTATGATGATGTTGATCATTGCCGTCTCGCCACCCTTTTCAGACCTCACAGATCGACGCAAGTCAGCGACGTCCTGGTCAACAAGAGCATAGTCAATTGGCACAAGTCGACCATAATGATCGTATTCCTCCATGCGCCGCTCTTCTAAAACAAGGAGAACAGCCTTTTTGAACTTGTCTTCTTTGAGTTCTTCTTTCATACACTTGACGAGGCTGTTATCATATTTCTTATCTGTGAATGCATCCTTGATGTAACGTATTTCACCGTTGGTGCGTCCCATAAGAGACTCAATGAGAAGCTCCCTGCGAGTCTTGTCGCCCTGGTACCAGAAATTGGCCCAGTACGCCTCGCTCTCCCACATGCCGAGAGCAACGGAGTAGCAGGCCTTCATCAATAGGGGATCTTCATCTTTGAGACGAGCACGAATATGCTTGGCGATGTTCACGCCTTTGCGCTCAGAACCTGTCTTGACAAGTGCCTTGTAATCCGCACGGAGCTTCATCACTTGATCATGTGTCAAGCTTGGTAGGATTTCAATGAGTGGTTCGGTTTCGGGACGGCGGCTCCCCTTGAGGGCCTGTGCAAGTTGAGTGGTGATATCTTCGGAGTCATGGAAGCGGGCACGTCGGCTACGGCGTCTGCTATCGCCCTCATTATCAGAACCCAATGGAGAGAGCGCTTCAAGAGCCTTATTGTCATCGCTTGGGTGCTTTGAGGCTAGCAGTAGAGGAGATGGCATGGGCGAACAGTCCTGGTAAGTACCGTAGTATGACTCGAGCATGGGCGACGGAGGCGCATTGGCTAGAGATGCGCCAGCCAGTCCGCCGGCGGCCAGGCCTCCCACCGTCAGCCCAGTGTTGATGCTGAGACCTGACATTCTCTCACTGGGGGGCTGAGGGGACTTGTCTTTTCGGCTTCGGTGCTTGTCCCTAGACCGAGATCTGTGACCGTCCCTTGACCGTGATCTATGCCGGTGGTGTTTGTCTACCCCCAGAGTATCTCGTGGAGGCGACTTATCTCTCCGGCGTGATCGTGAGAAGTCGCGCGACTTCTCACGCTTTCGGCTGCTGGAGTCGACAGTCAAGCGGTCCGAGCTACCTCGGGGTCCGGAAGACCTGTCTCTGCGTCGGTCACGGTGTTTCTCATCGTCGCGGCTTCGAGGCTCAACGGTCATGACGTTGGCACTCGAGCCGTAGGTGTCGTCGTATCGTGCATCTTCCCTTGTCTTGCGTGAACCATACTGGTCAACGGATGGATTTCCGGTTTCTCGAGAATATCCGTAGGGTGGTTGTTGCGCATAGTACGAGTCTTCAGCACCTGGGGGAGGGTTGTATGTAGTCATAACCTGGCTAGCAGTTGACGGGGCTCCGGTGGCCTTTCCATAAGCCAAGTCTGAGGAGTCTTTGGGTCGCACAGGCACGGGAGGCTTTCCGTAGGCCAAGCCATCGTCATCCTTGTCCTTCTCCTTGTCGTTGCCTGAAGATCCAGTGAGCTTGCGCATGTACTTCTGTGGCAGGAAGCTAAATTTGTCTTCGTCTTCCTTAGCACGAGGCTCTGCATTTTGAATGTATGAGTCTCTATCTTTCTCGCGGCGGCGGTCATCTGGGAAGGCTCCTGGAAGGCTGCTGTCGACCCTTTCGTGTGAGGAACGATATGGCGAGTCTCTTGGCGGAGAAGCGGTTCGATAAGTGGGCGGCTGAGGGTCGTAGCTGTACTGAGATGAGTTTCCGGGAATCACAGGATAGATTCCTCCCTCTTCGGGATACGGTAAAGCGCCGCTCGCTTGCGGTGCGCCTGGGCGACTATAGCGATCATTGAGATCATCCTCTGGATAGATGTAGCTTGGTTCGCGATTATCGCTGTAGGAAGGGCGCTCAGGTGCGACATCGCTCCTTGAACGACGGTCACGAGAGCGAGATCGAGAGCGATCCTTGCGGGACCGGTCATCAGGCTTGAGAGACATGGTCTCAGTTTCGTTGTGTTCTGTTTTTGTTCTGGAGAGGCAAAGAGCTCAGCTGTTGAAATAGAAGCGGGGATCTTTGGTTTGGAGGCAGGGGGTTTCTGTCTCGGGTTCAAGAGGGGCGCCAACTGTGAGAGAGGCTTTCAGCAGCGAGGTAAACTGAGTAGCAAGAGTTCGAGGATGAGGAGAGGTGCTTATTATGAAGAAACAGACAAGTTCGAAAGAAGATGCCCAATTGAGCAGTAAACTCAACATTTATTAAATGGTCACACGCCGCCTTGTGCGTCAATGGCGGGCGGACCGAGAGAATGGAGGGGCTGAATGAGACCTGACCTGCAGCAACATACATACATACATACATACATACATACATACATACATACATACATACATACATACATACATACATACATACATACATACATACATACATACATACATACATACATACATACATACATACATACATACATACATACATACATACATACATACATACATACATACATACATACATACATACATACATACATACATACATACATACATACATACATACATACATACATACATACATACATCCATGGATAGCATGCGCAGCTACGGTGCCTAAGCTGCTAAGGTGCCTACTCCTGCTGTGCTTGGACCTGGAGCTCTTGGAATATGCTCTTATTAG
This sequence comes from Fusarium sacchari, assembly GCA_017165645.1. NCBI lineage: Eukaryota > Fungi > Ascomycota > Sordariomycetes > Hypocreales > Nectriaceae > Fusarium > Fusarium sacchari. The sequence goes on from JADANP010000006.1 coordinate 2,221,129, forward strand.
TGGACGAAGGGGGCCAGGGAGATCGTCATAGGGCCAGAACGACATGGGTCTCACAGGGAAGCGAAAGAAATGCCCACAGGGCAGACCAGTTAGACAGCTGTTGAGGGGCTCAAGGGAGGGAGATCGGGGGACCCCGAGCGCTAAGAGCGTTCACCGCGCCGCTTGCTGGGGTTTGGTGGTGGCTGTCACAGAGGCTGAGAACAACGTATTGTCCCATTCTTGCGGGGCAGATGCAGGTGAGAATGAGGAAGTAACGTGATGAGACTGGATTGGATTGGAGGATTCAAATATGCGTTTTGTTGATTACCTATTCAGTTGACCATTGCGAGGCAGGGTAAGAAAAGTTGAATGTTATGACGTGGTGTTCTCTGTATACTTAGGTACGATGAGAATATGTTTGATGGTAGCCCAGTCGACAGGTAACAGGACCATGAGCCGAAACCCCTGCTGAGAAGAGGCATTTGTCTTGAGAAACTTCCCATCATGGCCCCGAATCACCTGAATTCATCTGAATCTATTCTTGCGGCACTCGTTCGCCTCGCTGGAAGACATATAACGCTTCATCCTTCCCAGGAAAGGATGGCAACGCTATCTTTACTACCATAGTCCAGTCCTCATGCTCCTTCGCCATAAACTCATCCATGGTGACTCCCTTGAATCCTGTGTAACCGTTCCGATTCTGCGTGCCTACAACTGCGATAGTGTCGCCGCCAAAGGCAGAAACCAGTTTCCGCGTAAATCCTCCCTCAGTGCCGCCACCAACACCTCCACCAACGACAGGATACACAAGCAAGAGGACCATGCCTTCGCCGTTCGAATTCTTGCGTAACCACTTCACGCCGTCCGATATGACTGTGTCGTTGACCCAATTGACTCTCCATTCGCTCTGCATGTTATCCACCGCATGCACTGTGAGGCCGTAGCGTCGGAGCATATAGGACCAATAACCATTGCCAGAACCGATGTCGACAATCGGGCGCCCGTCAGACAGAATTTTCAGGATAGCCAGACTCTCGTGAGTTGGTGTTGCGCAGCCAAAGTGATGCATGAAGATTGGAAGAACATGATGGGACATTGGGACACGTTCTGATGCCAGGCAAGGGCCGCACCATTCAAGAGAGTGACAGGACCACATCCAGAAGTCGAGATAGGGATTTGCGCTGGGCGGTTTCTTGCTCTTGGGGATAGTGAGTTTCGTCACAAGTCCAGGGTGCAGATACCGCTTGCTCTCAAGGTTGGCTGCGACTTCACGCCTTATGGAATCCTTCTTAGCATTTGTTCCTAGATTCTTGAGAAATGCGGCAGTAGCTGTTGATGGTCTGAAGATAGAGGTGTATGCCTCAATATCAGCCTGAGGAGGTGGTTCTCTCTACATGTGTGTTAGTTTCACAAATTATTACTCCTCGGATATTGCCCGTAGTAGGTGATTTTCTTACAGGTGAGCCATCTTCATTGCGATACCACGCGTGTAGTCCGTTGACAGCTCCAAGGTTGACTACTGACTGGACTTGGGCAAGTTTCACACTTGCCATGGCATGGTATGTATAGGGATCCGGGTCAGGGAGTTGGAAAAGCACTCGACTGGCGTTGAAGAGATCATTTTTCAACAGGTGGTTCAAAGCCTCTCTCTGACGGTCGGCATCCTCGATGAGTTCATCTGGGTTGAAAGATGGGCTCCCAACACAATGAACGAACCTGGATTGGGGCATCTTGAGGGATCACTCACAAGATATGGATGACGTTATGCTGTTAGCATAGAATTGAGTTAGCCATGGGTGGGTGATAGGCATTGTGTGAAGCCGAAGCCTCTCTCAAGGTGGACACAAACTAGGTAACTTAGCACCTTGCCAAGCCTACCCTGGCTGCCCTGACACAACAATGCAATTGGATATCTACTACGGAGTGTTACATAGTAAATATTATTTCCATTTTACCAGCCGGGCGGCCATCATATCGCGATGTTATCCCTCGAACGATTTGTCGCGGAGCAGTCCTGCTCCCCGACCCCGAATAGAAATTCGGTCTGACGTATCATTTATGAGCGGTTTCGCTCATTTGTCGCACTACGTTCGTTGCCCCCGGGCATAGTATAGTAGGTGCGCTGTCGTTGGTTGGAATCCGTTGGTTTGCTTGCTTTTTACCGACCTCGATACCCAAGTTGGTAATGGATCCATGGCTAACAATGCACTTGGAAACCCCCTCGAAAATTACCAAGTCATGCCCGTTCTTTGTTCTGGCTTCCTCGTGCTTGTTTGTGATGGATGTCTAGAACTTCTATCGCCAGCGTAGTCCGCTGGTAGTACAGAGCCAAATGATAGAGTTCCGTACTAAGGGGCCGCCTGGTAGCCTGGCTGGAACAGTCTCTCGCTTTATAATTCTAATCGGTATGGCGGTGATCTGCCACCCGACCTCTTGGCACGATCTGTGCCGCGCCTTGATTTATTAGTGTGATACAATGGGTGGATGGATGGATGGATGGATGGATGGATTGCTGTTGGATGTGGAAAACTTCACTGGCGCTTGGGTTAAGAAATCAACCCGACGCTATGTACCGCCTGCCACCTGCCAATCCTGCCCCACAAGCTCAATGTAAGTCAAACCTTACCGTGCCTTGCCTGCCCGCTGCCTTTATCCATTGCAGAACGCGCCTCGTAAAGTCTCCCCTCTCCATCTACAGATGCTGCTACGCTTGAATCTATCGCCTGATCTATCTTCTCTCATCTTGTTGATGTGGCCTTGGAAACAAAATCCCCGTCTAGTTCAATTCCTGTGTTCAAATTTCCAGAGGGAGCCCCCAGTATTCAGATCACCCTGCTCCGTACCAAACTTACCTTGGCCGACCCTAAAACAACCTCGCTTCGTCATCGGAAGACTCCAACAACTTCGACCGCGTCTCCAATCGCCTCCCCCTTGGCAAAATTGAGAGAGAATCGTCATAAAACGCCCCCTGTGTTGCAATTATCATAGCATCTAATTCACTTCACTTGAAAGTTGTGCTTTCGTAGTGACAGAGAACACCAGATAACCTATTGCTCTTTGCTTATATCCGTCTTCATCCCGGCTCCCACTCGTTCTGGAAAAAGATGGACCCAGAACCGCACAGCCAGACTCAGGCATTCCCGCCTTCTACCCGAGGAGACACTACGAAACATGATGGCAAGCCAATTGATACCGAACAATCAGAGGCCAACGATCAAGTGAATGCCAAAGTAGGCGTACCAGTTTCATCTGGGGCCGATATTGCTGAGAAGAGGATTCCTGGTGGCAGCATTGAGCTCTCATCGCAACCTGAAAAACCCTTCGACATCTTCAAAGACGTGTATGGAGTTAGTCGTACGCCAGGCTCCCCAAGTTCAGACACAGAGAGCCAACATCGACCCATCACGTCTCCTCTTACTCACCCCAATGGTGTCTCTATGTTTCCAGGCCTATCAGTTACGGAGCAGGAAGCCATGTCTCGACAAGCTTTTGCTCAGGCCGAGGACAACATTGTTGCCGATAGTGACGAATACAGTTCCATAGGTGATGCTGGATCTGATGCCGGATACGGGAGCGACAATATGAGCACTGCAAGTACATCCATCGGGTCGTCTGTTCGAGACTACATGTTTGAGAATGGTCGTCGCTACCACAGCTTCCGGGCCGGTGCCTACAACTTCCCCAACGATGACATAGAACAAGAGAGGGAGGACATGAAACATGCAATGGTGAGACTTCTCTCGGGCCAGAAATTACATTTTGCGCCCATAGACGAAAATCCGCAAAACATACTTGATATTGGAACTGGCACAGGAATCTGGGCAATCGAAAGTAAGGTCAATTCTCTTCATTTTCGTCTCAGCAACTAATGGTACAATAGTGGGAGAACAGTACCCCAGTGCTCATGTCCTAGGCATCGATTTATCACCCATTCAACCGACATGGTTGCCGCCCAATGTTCACTTCATGGTTGATGATGTTGAGTCTCCTTGGCTTCATCCTCAGAATCATTTTGACTATGTACACTCTCGGCACACAGTTCAAGCCATTAAAGACTGGCCTCAACTTTTTAGTAATGCTCTCCAGTAAGTGTCAACTCTGTCGGAGCCAGATCCTTGGATTTTTCTCACAAGATCTCAGGCATATCAAGCCTGGAGGCTGGATGGAACTCCAAGAAATTCATCATTATCCCCACCATGCAAGAACAGGAGACGCTGTCCCGCCACACGAACACCCAGTCGCACAGTATTGGACATACATTAATGAGGGCCTAGCACAGCTTGGTGTAGACTTTCCTGCGGCAGCAGGAGGTAAACTGGCTACGAAAATGCAGGCAGCTGGCTTCGTGAACGTCACGGAACGGATATTCCATGTGCCTCTTGGGACTTGGCCCAAGAATCAAGTGCTTAAGACTGTCGGACTGTACTGGCGCACCATACTGACGGATGGCTTACAAGCAATCGCATTGGGCCCCATGTCAAGGGGCATGGGCTGGAGCCGCGAGCAGATTGAGGTGTTTCTTGTCGATGTGCGAAGGGCGTATAGCGACCATACGTCCCTTTTGTATATGCCTATGCACATTGTCTATGGGCAAAAGCCATACTAAATCGTCGAAACAGAATCAGAGTACACAAACAAATCAAAGTCGCTTCGCGTTCAAAGAAATTACAAGGACATACCAAGCCGACAGCCCTATTATGGTGCAAGGTATCGTGTGGCCGCTAAAGATGCAAGATGGAATGGAGGCGGACGCTATGCTATCTACCCGATAGAACCGGTCATGGTCTTGGCTGTCTATGGCCAAGCCTCATTGAGAAAAGAGAGCTAGCACCGGGGTATTTGGCCTCTACATCTGATTAATCAACATTTGCCATCATTGTACGGACACATCAACCTGCACGACGACTGGGGCCGAAAAGATTGATCACTCACAGCAGGTGCAGCTTGTTGGACAGATATTCTGGACACAGAAGTTCAGTGAACAACTGAAGATTGCACGTGATCTCTTGGTTTTCGTCCAGGGTTCTACATGAAACATGCTGGTCATGGGTCCTCAGCTAGGTACTGTTGATGTACGAAACACTTCTACATGGGACAGGAGGATTTCCCCACGGTGCAGAGGAGCAGGCATATCCGTTCCAGATGTGTGATTATTAGCGAACAAGACTGCACGACCCAAAAGCTCCGCGAAAGACGCTTGGTGTTTTTGACGGAGGATGACGGCTTGTAGTAGATTTACTTATGCAGCCAAGCTTTGTGCCACCGGTACCAATACTTGTTAGCTTCCGTGCTAGCTTGTGGAGAAACTAGGAACATATTGTAATCTAACCAAACCTGTGTTATCGTAACTAAAGTACGCACCCCAGCAGTTAATGTACTGTAGAGCTCCCAGGTCATGTCTCGACTCGACCTTCAGGGATTAAACCACAGCTTGCAGGACACACACCAATCATGACTGACGACTTTGGAATCAAGCGCGGAATCCAGGCTTCACGCACCTCGCCACATGTTCCACTGGCGTTTTGAGGAATGATGGTGGGTGCGGGTGGGTAGACTTGTTCATGCCGCCCATGTCCCATGTCTTGAGCAGAACAGCTCATGTATCCTCACTACCTTGTTTGTACCCGCATTGGTCTTGATGGTAGTCTAAGGTCTAGAGTCAATTTGGGACCATGATGGACAGCAATGATGTATAAAACCGCGCATCCCCACGCCGCTTTGCAACAAGGACTAGGGAACACGACCATTTCACTTGTTCAACATGGCTGAATCGTACATTTCGTCACATTCGCAGAGCCTGCAAAGCCTGGACACCTCTCTCATGGTGCAGTTAGCTAGGAAGATTACTGCAGAGACGGAAAAGCTCGATGGGTATTTCAAGGCCAATGGTCTTCCGGACTTGGGTTTCGATGTCAATGCCCCTGGAGATCTCCCCAAGCTGCCGGATGACATACAGAGAAGTCGCATCGAGATCTCCTCTGCAACCAAACAACTCGAGCTTCTTGTTCGGGGACCCAGAGAAACTGTCAGATGGGGCATATGGAGTGTAAGCTTGCCGCCTGTGCATTGGCCTAAGTACTAACACTAACACAAAAAGTATCTTGACACTTTGAGTCTCCAAATACTGAACAGCTATGGAATCCGTGAGCTCACCAAACCTGATTTTGTCTTCCTATCTAATCCTGCACAGCCAATCTCGTGCCTCTGGAGGGATCTATTGCTTTGACGGAACTCCAAAGCAAGACTGGACTGGACCGCATAAACCTGGCTCGCGCTCTTCGTCATGCTATTACAAACAAGATTTTCCAGGAGCCGACGCCAGGGTTCATAGCACACACTGCAGCGTCAAAGATGCTTGCTCAGGATGCCAGTCTCCAAGCCTGGGTAGGGTTGAATGGTGATGATTTCCTACCAGCCGGGGCCCATACCTTGGAGGCTCTTCGTGCCGACCCAGAAGCGACCTCACTCACACGGACCGGCTTCAACTATGCATGGGGGACGGTGGATAAAGAGCCGATGTTTGCGACATTCGGCAAAGACCCTCCCAGGGGGAAGCGATTTGCAGAGGCTATGGCAAGCCTGACAGGCGGCGAGGGCTATGAGGTTCGTTACCTCGTCGACAGCTACGACTTTTCCGAAATCAACAACAACCAAGGCACATTGGTGGATGTTGGTGGTAGCCATGGCTTCGTGTGCGTCGATCTAGCCAAGAAATGGGATAAAATGAAATTCGTGGTACAAGATTTAGCAAAGACAATCAGCAGCGCCCCAGAGCCAATATGCGCAGACGAAGAGGTTGCTCAACGTATATCTCTTCAGGTCCATGATTTCTTTACTGAGCAGCCAGTCAAGGATGCCGATGGTGAGATTGACACAATTTACTCCTTGTGTTTCCCGCCTTACTGACACAACCAACCAAGCATACTACTTCCGCTGGATACTCCATAACTACTCGACCCCATATGCCGTCAAGATCCTCAAAAACCTAGTCCCAGCTCTCAAACCGGGTGCGCGTGTCATCATCAACGACCATTGTCTCCGTGAGCCGGGGGCTGAAAACTCCTGGGATGAAAAAGTCATGCGGAGTATGGACCTGTTGATGTTGACCTTGTTGAATGCCCAAGAGCGGACAGAAAAGGAGTTTGAAGAGCTCTTCAGGGCTGCCGATGAACGCTTCGTGTTCAAAGTAAGTCACCGAACCGCTTCGCCACTGACTGTAGTGTATACTGATGTGTCTTGTAAAGGGTGTAAGAAGACCTGAGGGATGTAGGATGAGCATTATCGAGGCAGTTTGGCAGCCTTGAATGGGAACGACATGTTTGAGAGGTAACCATTTCGACGAAGGAGATGGAAATAAAGACATTAGTACACAAGAATGATATAGGTGAAGGAATGTAAAGAGAGACTGTCCAGATACCTGAATGTCTGGTACCAAATGTTAGTCTTGGGGATCCGTGGATCGTTAGGTTAGCAGCAGCTAGGATGAGCTGTCATTTAGGTAAATGACACCATATCCTTATAACAAAGCGTAATTGGTTTAGTGGTAAAATTCTCCGTTGCCATTCGAGCAGCGTCGGGGAGCCCAGGGTTCGATTCCCTGATTACGCATTGTTTTTCTCATTTTTGAACAACGTTTTTGTCTCTTTGTCTGAAAATGTTTTTTGGTTCTTTTTGTCATGTCGGGTTTGCTTCGAGTGATCTGCTTGCGGTGGTGTTGAGTGAATTACTTTTTGGGTCAGGGGCCAAAGGTTGGTTGCACTTGCCATGCTTAAAAAGGCCCCATTATGATCTTCTCTCGACATTCGTATAGAAACAAGTAATTGAAAAGTCCGGTATAAAGTCAAATCAGGGTGCCTACTATATAAATGTATCTCAGAGTCACCTTAACTATTGCTTATAATTATAGGTTTTGTCTTCTAACCTGCTAGCCCTTTACATCAGCAGCATAAGCCACGACTAATTGAACGGAGATTTCTAGAGCTTTGTGCATTATGCAACTATAATACAAACTGCAAAGGAGTCCCTGAATTGCATGTCTGAGCCCTTAAAATTCAGCCCTGTCTGCTGCTTTCCCTCAAATCACGAAAAGGAAATATAGAGCCTTCTTGACTCCAGCATATATACACTCAAAAACCCCCTGCCTCTCTCACCAGTCTTACAACATTGCTCATCTATCCTCATCTCCAAAACCGCCTCGTCTGGCGATTTCTCCGGCTAGCTCAGCCACTGTTTTGTCACTCAAAACTTCGAAAACCGAGACCTCGACACCACAGTTGGTGACAACCCAGTTTCGGACACCAACGGCAACCAGGGAGTCAACACCGTAGACATTGGGAGGCTTCCCAGTGTCAATTTCCTCAGGAAGCATGTTCATGGCCTTGGCAAGCATGAGAGACAGACCAGTGGTGACTATTTCTGCAGCTACATCTGTGCTAGAGCAACATGAAAGAAGAGACTTCAAATCGAAGTCGTTTGAGGCATCAACCACTCCCAGGTCAGGGTTTGAGGTGTCCACCAGGTTGAGGTAGCTGTAGAGAGCAGTACGAGACCAGTATGGGTCAGCTGGTTGATTCTGTCTAATAAGACCACCGGAGCCAATGCCCATAATGACGCGACCAGGCATGGGAGTTTCGGGGAAAATCTCAGCAGTGATCGCGTGCGTAATCATGGTAAGGAAATCTTCGTGACGGATACCATAGAACCCACTGGCTCGAAGAATGTCAAGAATCTCCTCATCATCCGCAAGCATTCCTGCACCGAGAACAGGCCCGAGATCGATGGATACGGCATGCTTTCCTTCGAGGCGGAGGTTGAGGGCGAGGGCATCTTCAAAACAGTTACCCGCAGCGTAGTTAGCTTGGCCACGATTACCAATAACTCCCGCAGAGCTGGCAAGGAAGATGAAGAAGGGGTCCTCTGAGATCGTCGAGATCGCTCGAACCAGGTTATCTGACCCGATTGTTTTTGGCTTGATTGCTTCGGTCCAGTCAGAATATGTCATGTTTGAGAAAATCGAGTCTTTGATAGTCGCGGCACACTGAAAGACTCCCTTGATAGGCGGCATTTCTTGACATATCTCTTCCTTGATTACCTTCGTGAGAGCTTCGGCATCGCAGATATCAACCATGTATGTCCGAGCGTCAATGCCATCATTGCAGAGGTCTTTGAAAAATCGCTGAGACGCTTCAGAAGAGGTACCGGTCCGGGAGAGAAAGGCAATGTGCCGAGCTCCATTTCTAACCAGTAATTCGCAGATACTACGACCAAGGCCGCCCAAACCGCCCGCAAGTAGGTAGGTATCAGTACCCGACAAGGCTTGATGTAACGGCTTGATAGTCTTCTTGATAGCCATGTCAACTTGAGGCGTGGCATCAGGACCTCCGGTGATGGAAACGAGCCCAAAAAAGGGATCATTCTCGATGAGTTCGAATGCTTTCTTGATCTTGTTGATATCGATGTTGGTGATTGGCACAGGAAGTGGCAGGCCATTCCCCAAATCATCAGAGCTACTCTCAATCCGTCTACCGAGCTCCTTGACCAACTCCCCCACGTAGTCTGCATCATACTTCAACATATTTTGCAAGTCAAAGTTGATGAGTGAAACATCAGAAGACAGAACATGAACTGGTGGACGACTTGGCAATCTGCAGGAAAACTGTACGACAATACCCCCTATAAGAAGTCAGTGAATATGCAGCTGCAGGAGAGAAGCTTAACATACCTCGGCGAACGCACTTGAAATTGTCTTCGATGTGTCTCTGTGTAGCGTTGTAGACGAGATCAACCCCCTGTCCCGAACGATTACGGACAACTGTAGTAAAGAGATCTGAGTCAGCGTTGACGATGTTTGCCTTCTTTACGCCGGCCTCTTCTAAAAAAGTCCGTTGTTTTTCTGAATTTGGTCCCATAACGGTCGCAAACACCTCTGCAGAGAGTGCAAAGGCTACTTTAATAGCAGCCATGCCGACTCCACTGGCTCCAGCATGAATAAGAACTGACTTTCCTCGACCAAGCCTTCCAACCTTATGAAAACAATGAAAGGCTTTGACGAAATGACTGAAGGAAAGACGAGATGACCACTTTGACACAAAGCGACTGTCTATGTTCACATTACTTTGAACGGAGCCACTAGTCACAAGACCGCTCACAAGATCACCCGTCATGAATCCAGAAACATTACGGCCAATTCGGCCAATGCGGCCACATATTTCAGATCCGACCTCAGATTCCAAGGTTTTACCCATGGCGGTCTCCAAGTCGATGAAGTCTAGAGGTGCGCTTTCGAAAATGACTTCAACTTCCCTAGGCTGAGGAGCATATCTTGTCCCAGCAGTAAATACCAAGCTATCATCCGTGAGGCCGGGCTTTGAGACATGAAGCTTCAGATGGCGTGGATAGCCATGGAATGATACCTTAGTGATCTTGCTAGAAACGCCATTCTCAACAACATCATTCAGCTGCCCAATAGGGACGATCCGAGGAACGCAGATCACGCCGTTTCTCTCAGCATACTCCAGTTCACGTGGACCAGAGCCTTGATCCGACACGAATGCTTGAATGAAGATCTTGTTGATATTCTGGACAACCGATGAGGAATCCAGAGGTGTGCTCAAACTCAAATCAAATGTCACAAATGTTTTCAGGGGCTCTTCTGACATGAGTGTGCGCGCAAGAGCGATGACGGGAGCTCCCTTCGGATTCATCGGGCTCATGTGGGCACTGCGGGAGATCCAGAGAATTCCCTTCACCACCTGATGAATACTATGGAAAGCGTTGAAGTCTGTCTCGGTCCAGTTGTAGATAGATGCACCCGCATTGGATCCTGCTGAAAAGTCAAGAAGAGAGACAATGATCTTGTTCTTCAGTCTTGAGGTATTGTTCAAGACTTCATTGAGCTGCATGGTACGCATTTTTACGCTAGCTTGGCTCTCCATGATGAGCTTTTCCGCAAGCCCTTGCGTCTCTGAAGGGGGATTGTCGGGCAGAAGGATGACAACATCAGGGACAGATAGCCAATCTTCAGTTGGGTTCTTGCGATTCACCTTAAATTTGATGCCCCCTCTCTCGCCATCAACTCGATTGTAATCTTGTGAGACAATCTCGTCGAGTTCAGGGTTTCCATCAGGACAGTTTTCCATGATATAGCCGGGACGTTTCAAGTGAGAACTGAGCTTGGTGATGTCGATTTCACTTCGAGAACAAACAAGAATCAGGTCATAGTCAGGGAGAGGCTCTGAGCCATCTACAGATCTTTTCTCGATGAAAGGCTCGGCTGCAGTTCCTGCAAAAACGGAGGCAATTTCAGAGGTTCTGTCATCAGGGCTAGTCTCAGCTAAAGTGTAACGAGAAAGCCAAGGTCTTTGCCCTTCGGGGCTCACCAAAGCACCGACAAGCTTCTGTGTGGTGTCAGACGTACCACCAAGTTGGAGAATGGAAAGTCCTGGCAGCTTATGTGCGAGCTTTTTGACAAAATCTCCGACATGTTCTGTCTTCGAGCAAGTGATATCTTCCATCCACGAAACCTGAGTGCATAGAGTGCGATTATTTGGAAGAAACTCGTCCCCTTCTCGGGACGATTTAGAGATGCCAGTGAAATGGAGACCACGGACTATGAGTGATGGCTGTTCCCAGCCAGATTGGGCCATGGAGATATCTGCCCTTGCATCGCGAACACCAACTCGAGTGGCGGTAGAGTAACCATCAAATTCCTTGTTGATATCACTGGAAACCTCCGCCGAAACAAAAATGCTCTCAATGAAAGATGGTATCATAGGTTCACTCTCGATAGCGAATGGTGTTTGAAACATGGAATCTAGAGTTGCAGGATGAATTAGATGATCATACTCGAAATTTGCAGGCATCTTGGACCGCGTATCAGGAATGAGTATCTTGGTGACACACGCGCCCTTGCTCTTGCGTATGTGGATAATATTCTGGAAAAGGGAACCGTAATTCATACCCACGATGTCAAGAAGCTCATAGAGCTGTCGAGGTACAACTGGTTCCAGGCAGGACTCTTTGAGCAACTCGAACTCTTCGCGATGGTTTCGAAAGGCAATCTTCCAATGCCCACGCTTGTATCGCACCTCGATACGGCCAGTAGCGTTCAATTCCCAAGAAGAGTTCAATTGCTTCGAATAGATGCAAAATTCGAAAGCAATACCTTGCAAACTGTGAATAGACGTGCAAGAAATACTCTTGAAGTTCATGGCCATTTCCAATCCATGTGCTGTGGCTGGGACAATCATAGCTCTTTCGATACGCATGTTGATGATTTCATATCCAAGGATGTTTTCTTGGCCCTTTGTGGCCTGGCAGGCGCCTTGGAGGACCATGGCGATCATGCCAGCAGCTGGATAGATGGTCGTCTTTTGTATCTGATGATCTTGGATCCAGGGGTTCTCAGCAATGCGGAGAAAACCCCGCCAACGAGGTTCGAAGGAGATAGCATCAGCCGTTGGAGCACCGATCAGATCTTGACGAGGAAATTCTCTGAATCGCGTTGCTTCACCAAGATGAGACTCGTGCCAATAAGATCTAGTGTGATTCCACGGATAAGGTGGAAGGTCAGCTAGAGGCTTGAGGGGTATCTGATAAGAACCTCGAGTGACGACCTTTTCCATGTTGAATTTACACCCACATGCCCAGAGCTCGGCCATAGTTCCTAGGAGCGACATTGCGCCATGGGTCTTTCGGTCAAGAATAGTGCTATATCTGGGCGGATTCGGAAAGCCAAAGAATGTTATTATATCGAGAACTGGCGAGCGCAGAGTTGAACTGGGACTTAGCTCAACGATGATATCTGAGGACTTGTCGGACGGGAGCTGCAGCATAGTGCTTATAGCTGACATGAACACGACAGGGGAAACCAGGTTCAAAGTCCAGTACTTGTTGTCAAGCTCGTTCCCGTTAATTTTCTCTCCAGTGACGGAAGAGAACATTGTAACTGATCGCCGGTGTTGACGTGGATTAATCAATCCTAAAGCAGACTTGTACTCTTTCTCAATCTTAAGCATGTCCGAGGAATGATAGGCCACCTTGACGGGCAGAATGCGACAGAAGATACCTTTCGCGGAAAGTTCCTTGAAGGCACCCTCGATATTTTCCTTCCTGCCAGATAATGTCACGGACCGAGGACCATTCACACAAGCAAGCTCGCAAGGGTACTTCTCTTCATCATAACTTTCGTCGAGATCAAGAAGGGAAAGGCCAACCACCATCATGGAGCCCTGTGTACCAGTATGTTCAATGGTAAGGGATGAAGCAACGAGTCCGCGATAATAAGCAACCTCCCAAGCTGCTTCCTTGGTGAGAGCCCCCGATGCGTAGGCTGCTGCGATTTCCCCAGAGGAATGACCAATGACATAATTAGGAGTGATATGAAATGAATCCATGAGGTCCACGAGAGCCATCTGAATAGCTGTAGTCGCGGGTTGCGAGATTCTGGAGTCAGATATTCGAGTCTCAGCCTCGTCTTTGAGAATTTCCTCCAAGAGGTCGAATTCACTGGCGAGTTTGTTCTTCATATATCGAGAACCGGCTTCCAACGCATCGCGGAACGCCTCAAAGGGGAGAAGATCTTTACCCATTTGCGCAAACTGAGCACTCTGGCCACAGAAAACAAAGCATATATTGGGCTGCCTGTTTTTTGATGTTCTTTTGAACAAAGATTCGTCAATGTTCTGAAGTTTGGCGATCAGTTCCTCTCGAGACTTCGCAACAACGGCATGCTTCCATTCAAGGTTAGACCGGCGAGAGCCAAGTGTGTAGGCATAGTTGTGCAAAAAGGCTGTGTCTTCTTCCCCCTGTGACTCCAAGTACGGGATGTGTGATTCCATAATGCGCCGCACACCCGATTTGTCGTGGGATGAGAAGACAAAAAGCTGGGGCTCGAACACAGCCTTGGTATTGGATGCTCTGCGGGAAGAGGTGATCGTCTCAAAAGAGTTGTGGTTCCCCCTAATCCCACGCGCTGACAGATAACGGGGGGCTTCATCCATGATAACATGAGCGTTTGTGCCTCCGAAACCGAAGCAGTTGACACTGACACGGCGTAAGCCAGAAACAGGCCAGTCGAGCAGTTCGGTTGGGACCTATGACTGTCAGCGATAGTTGAGTGCAATAAGATGCTACTACAAACCTTGACTTTCCACTCTTTGAAGTCAATATCAGGATTGGGCTTCTCGAAATTGATATTGGGTGGAATTTTGGCATGTTCTAGAGTCAGAACGCCCTTGATGAGGCCTGCTACACCAGCGGCGCCTTCGAGATGACCAATGTTAGGCTTGATAGAGCCAACGACAATGGGGTTATCAATGTCGCGAACCGTGCAAAGTGACTCTGAAATGGCTTTTAGTTCGCGCCAATCCCCAGCTTTGGTTCCCGTGCCGTGGCACTCAACATAACCTGTTTGACTGAAGTCAAGGCCGGCAGACTCGTAAACAGACTTGATGTTGGCGACTTGGGCCTCCTTACTGGGAAGGGTGATGCCTTCAACTATTAGTATCACTGCTATGACGTAGGAGTAACCACTTTACCTGTCGTATGTCCGTCCTGGTTGACTTTTGTTGCTCTAATAACTGCACGAATGGTATCATTATCGCGAATGGCATCCGATAAACGCTTCATGACAACAACACCGATACCCTCGCCTCTACCATAACCATTTGCTCGAGAGTCGAAAGTGAAGCATTTGCCATCAGGGCTTAGGAAATTGAGAGCCGTCATAGGCATCATAGTATTGGGCGTAAGAATCATACCAGCCCCAGCGGCAATCGCCTACAAACTCGTCAGCATCCACGCACGAATTGAAATGGTGGGTATTACACCTACAAGTGACGTCTCTTTTGCTCGAAGGCTCTGCGAGGCAAGGTGAACAGAAACAAGACTGCCACTGCAGCCTGTATCAATGGTCATGCTGGGGCCATGTAAGTTGAAGAAGTGCGAAATTCGATTTGCCATTATGGCAATGCCGTTTCCAGTAGCAGCGTACTGAGGTTGCCAATCCGGATCCCGGAGACAGACTTGCTCGTAGTCTATCAGAATGAAGAGTCAGCAAAGATTCACAGCAGATGTGGGATATCTTTACCTTTGACAAAAGAACCGACATACACAGCGGCATCGCTGCCATCGATATCTTCTTTGCGGATTCCCGCTAAAGTTCCATCGTCAGTTTCGACCAGCATAGGTATATTGGTAGACGACTAACCATTTTCAAGTGCTTCGTATGAAGCCTCAAGGAGAATTCGTTGTTGGGGATCGATGGCTTTGGCATCTTCTGCCGAAATTGAGAAGAACTGGAGGAAGCAGCAGCGTTAACCGAGTAACTATAGCAACTGCGAGTCACAGAACCAAAACTTACGGAAGCATCAAAAGAAGCAAAATTGCCCTTGATGAAATGAGCTCCTCGGAAAGAAATCTGCCCAAGTCATATCATTCAGCCACGTTATACTGAACAGAAGAATGCTGTTGTTAACTTACACTGCCCTGTCGATCACCGCTGGGATGATAGTACCCGTCGATGTTGAGACGGTCCTTGGGGAATTCAGACCACTGAGACTCTCCACGCTCCAAAACCTTCCAAAGTTCTTCTGGAGAAGAGGCATCGCCGGGGAATCGCAGACCAATGCCTACGATGGCAATGTCGTCCTCCATGGCGCCCAAAGCACACCTCCAAAAAGCAATGCAAAAAAGGCGGTAGCAAAATATGACTTTGTCCTCTATCTTCTTCAAAGAATATCCAGAATGAGCCAAGATAGGACGCAGTGGTAAGGGTTTCGTTGGTAGCAAAAGTGGCACTTGTGAAGAAGAGGAAAGGAAGGAAAGACAGTTCCGGCACGTCGATTCTGAGATTTCAAGACTACCTTCCTTAGGTAGGTATGAGAATAACTGGATACCTTGGTACCTAGTGAATCACTGCGCCGGTCTGCCAGTGATAGAGGGCATCTACTTTGCCAGTGTACCTACGCAATGCCAAGAATCGGTAGCAAGTTTAGATTTGGTGCGGGAAGTCGAGATAGGTACTCAGCAGTGGCAGACAGGTGGCGAGGTCTTGTCGGAATTTCACTCGGATAGCAATGAAGCAATGAGAGATAGAGGGAGAGAGAAACAGAATAACCTGGGAATTATTAGGTTCAGAGGATTTTTCTAACGATAATAACTAGGTAGATATTATCTATCCTTGTGTTTGTATCCAGAATGAAAGAAAGGGGGTGGGAGTCCATATTTGACTCTTTCCATGGATCAAACTGTAGCAACCGGGCCTATATCATCGCCTTGTTGAACTATGTTTCAAGAAGTAAATAGGGCCGATGCCGTCATTGATGCTTTGCGCCCCATGGCTTCTTAGGTCCGTCCCTGTTATTAGTCGGTGTGAACAATTTGAACTGGAGGCATCTTCTTTGCCAAGCGCTGCATGAAGGCTCAGATAGTGGCTAATCATAATGATGCTCTTTGTGTAGGATCTTATGATAGTGGAAAAACTGATTGTCAGGTTCCTTGTCGACGGCAGCTTGCTCTGGATGGAGGCTTGCTGCAATATCCCGTCAAGTCTAGAAGGCATCGTACTTCTTTCAGTCGGTCTAGAAGCTTTACCGCCCTTTCAGATGAACTTCATACACCTCTCCTCTCTGTAAAGTTATACTTATTTGAAGTGCTGCCTTGCCTGCCAAGCTTCGTTCTGATGCTGAACAGGGCATATCAAGAGCAGCATGCGGTAAAGGCACGGATCAGATGCATAGTCATGAATTGTCACAAATCTAACTTTCAAGACAAAGAAGCAAACTGTATATTACCTTTAGCTAGAAGGGTGCAGTGCCGCACATGAAAGCTATGAACATTGGAACCAGCCTAATATTCATTGGGTTTCGAAGCTAAGATACGAAAACAGGAGTAATATCAACAATCACGAGGACAAGCACTTCTACTGTGATCTTGGCATATAGACTGCCATGATGCGGCTACGGGGAGATGAAGCTAAGACTTACTAGCTTTTCAAAGACCAAGTAATGGTACCGGAGGATGATAGCAGGCCACGCTCTGGTCCATCGTTCCAAGAGAAAGGTTGGCTGCAAACATAGCTCGGATAGTCATTTCCTCTTCCTTTTGGCTTCAGTGAGTGAGAAAGCGATCTCTTGCGAAGGCAGTTTGCAAGAAATACAGCTGCATATCTGACAGCATGGCTCTGAAGGACTTCGGATGGACTAAGCTGATGCAAGATGACATACGTGTGAAAGGCCGGAAACAGACTGGCAAGATCAATCAACAGACCAACGAAAATCGATTGGTTGTCCCATTATTACATACGGGAAGATTACTGTTCCGCAACGGCTACATGAGGCATGCCATGCCATCCACGGAAGTCCGACTGGGGAATGACCGTTGGTAGCCTCCCGCAGCAGGGACCGCACTACGTCAGATGGAAGCATCCCTGTAACGGAAACAACAAGATGATAGGCTATAGTCATAGCTTTTGTCACAATTTCCGAGTAGAGTTTAAGTTGCGGGAGACTACCATACTTCAGCATCATCACGTGGAACGGACGGCTCGTCAATTTCAAGACGGGTCATCTGTCCCAGAACCATTAGCCGAACACAGTGTCTTGGACATATTTCTCGCCATCAAGCCATCGTGTTCCTGGATCATCCGATTACCTGGCAAGAGTGTGGAACAAAGTTACACAGGTAGCGCCAGGCGAGCGTCGTTTGGCTGTCCAGCTCCCTAAAGACTCACTCAACCGTACGACGCAGCTACCCACCAGTCAAGACGCTTTGGCATACCCAACCATTGCCGATGTTTCCCTCAAGCTTGGTTTCTTATCTTACACCCAGATCTTTTCGCAAGAAACGTCTTGCCTGAGGATCTTGTGCAAGTGAGAGGGCCTCAGCTAGAACCGAACAAACTAAATTCATGAACACAACGCTAGGACTCTTGCATATGAGTGGTATATTTAGCATGATGAACTAATTATCCCCGGATTTCTATTCCGACTGGGCTTTGAATCATTGTAGCAAGCAATCCAAATAACACTAGCGAGTTGAGGACCGATTACTCTTCGTCTAGGTAGCCAAAACTCTGGCCCAGCCACGAGCAGAGAGCCGTGCCATGTGTGACCACCACACAAGCGGGATCCTACAGTTTTACCGATGTTTCTTCGTTTGGATTATCAAGCGGCGGCTAGAGGATTTCCTGTTATGGATAGAGCAAACAAAGCTGTCGACAACGGCCTCCGGCTTGCTTCAGATCAATTCACCCAATGTACCATGTCTCGCAGCCAGGACTCACACAAAGGCATCTTTGAACTCCTTCACCTCTCGCCTTTATTTCAAATCAGACTCCTGCTCTCAAAGCTTCTTCTTGCCAGTGACACCAATCAGTGGGTCATAGACAACCATGTTTAACATGAGAGCAATGCCCTGGGTATCACAGCACCCGTCATAGCCACTACTCCTAGGACCGTGTCACTGTAAGAAAAGATCTCATGTCCTCCGCAGTTGCAAAAGATTTTGGACAAATTATTATTTTTTTCGGTAGAGACGTTTGAGGTTGGCGACGGTGTTGAGTGGCCTCTTGTGGCCTCTTCGCTTGTAGTCGTGTAACGTTTGAGAACCATGTCTCAAATATTAATTCGGTCCTTCGCCTTCTCCGGCAAGATAGTTACCAATTGGTATGAATGTTTCGAAAGTATTATGTTCCAAGTCAGGTGTGTTGTCTCTTCGCCTCCAGATTATCTGCAGATCGACTCGATATGAAAAGCTCCAAACTTTTCCAATCGGATACAACTGAAGATCTCTGAATTAGTGTCTACTACCTCACCGATAGATTATATCAAATCCGCCTGGCTACGGGAGTCTTTTATTTCCAAGGACCTTACCAAAATCGAAGGGCTCCTAGGTACTTTGTCAAGACCGGAGGCCGCGCCTTCGCTCGAAGAAACTCTCCAGGCCTTTGGCTGCACTATCACTTGTCTTCACTGCCAATCTTGACTCTTCAACTTCGGCATCGGGTCTCAATACACCTTCAAGCTCTCAAGCGCTTCCAAGAAATTGCATCGAAACATTTGGAGTGTGGGAAACGATAGCAAAGATGGCCAACGAATATCGAATGTCTCTGTCCTATCCAAACCCATCCCTGGGCCAAATAGCAGTGACAGAGAATGACTTGGAAGAGAATGCTCCCATGGAAACAGAGGTCATCGGATTGCGCAAACATTCAATCACAGGACCTCGACGAGTAGTTCTTGTCATGTCGTAAGAGAGTCATTGCGTTGGCATTTGGAACTTGCTAACCGAGATATTCAGATTGTTGGCTGGGCTGCTCTTTTCGAGCCTTGACACCTCCATCGTCTCGACTTCGCTCGTCACCATCTCGCACGACCTTGACGACTTCACAAACGCGCCTTGGATAGTTCTAGCCTACCTCCTCACATACATGGGTGAGTCTCTTGCAAGATCGTGAACCGAGAGAACATCCTCTGACAGGATGCTACAGGATTCGCTGTCTGTGTGTCCAAACTGAGTGACATCTATGGACGGCGCAACATACTCGTGGTGTCATGGGTCCTTTTCGTTGGTTTCTCACAGGGCTGTGGATCAGCGACTAGTATGACAGCTTTGTATGCCGCCTACTCTGTACTCTGTTCTCAAGCTGACCCCTTTTAGGATTGTATGCCGCGCTTTCCAAGGAATGGGCGCATCTGGTCTGTACAGCTTAACACAGATCGGCCTAGTAGAGGTTGGTCCTTCTCACAGTCCCAGTCTAATAGGGGCTATGATTGGTGTTACCCTCGCCGACGCCTTTGTACTGGGTCCCATCGTCGGCGGTGCGGTTTCTCAGCTTTCAGACTGGAGGTGGTTGTTCAACATGAAGTAAGTATTCTGTTACTTACTTGAAGAAATACTGACGACGTCAGCATCCCTTTCGGCTTGGTTGCGATCCTCACAATTACAAATCTCTGGCCGCACGAAGAAGTGGCACACTTCTTCTCGTGGAAGGCTTTCACCAGCATCGATTTCCTCGGAAGCGCAACCCTTCTTACCAGTTCGGGCTTTCTGGTGTTCGCTGTTCAGCAAGCTGGCTCGAATACGTTCGCTTGGGGGAGCCCAGAGATCATCTCTGCTCTAGTCATTTCCGGCGTAAGCTGGCTCGTGTTCGTGTGGTGGGAGGTGCACTTGGAGACAAGGCCATTGCGCAGCATCGAGCCAATTTTCCCGATCCGATTGATGCTTCGAAGAGTATACTCTGCCGGACTACTGTAAGTTGGAAAACAAAGGTTCGCCATTGATCCCAGCTGACACCCAATCAGGGTTACTTTATTCACCGGGTTTCCTTACATCTCACTCTCTATCGTCATCCCGGAAAGATTTCAAATTGTCAGCCGTGAAGAAGTCCTAACAGCAGGGCTGCATATCCTCCCTATGCTTGGCGCTTGTGCCGTTGGCTCGTTCCTCGGGGGAGCCATTTCGAGCCGGAGAAACAACACGTCCCTGACTCTTCTAGGGGCATCGTGTCTACAGCTCCTTGGAGTCGGCCTAATGTCAATGTTGACTGGGCCAGACTCACATGGTAAAGCCCAGTATGCCTTCCAAGCAATCTTCGGGCTTGGCGTCGGTCTCTCTTTTTCTGCCGCAACTATCATGACCAGTATACTCGCTGCTGAGCGGAGTGAGCTCGCCTCTGCGCAAGGTGCTGTAGCACAGGCTCGTGTCTTGGGCGGCTGCATTGGTCTTGCGGTTTGCACTGTCATTTTCAACTCCCATGTCAATGAATATCTCCAGGACCATTTGACATCCACTCAACTCGACAGTCTCCACCGATCACCGCTAACAAGTCTACAACTACCGGGACATCTACAGGACTTGGTTAGAGATGTTTATGCTGGTGCATTTGCAGAAGAAATCAAGGTCATGATGCTCGTATGTGCCGTCATGGTAGCCTTGTCTCTATTCTCGCTGGAAAGAAACCCAGCGCCCCTGGAAAGGTTGACGGCTTTTCCTAAGGATCAGTGTTCTTCCAGAAGAGGCAGTGAATCTGCGACCGAGATGACGGATATATCCAGTATACGCCGCTCTGTTTGAGACTGATTCATGCCATACTCTTAGTTCATTGCGCACCACTGCATTCTATTCCAAACAGATCGATCCTGGTGTGAACAAGTTGGTTTTTGTTTTGTGTGGCATATTTGGCGTTAGCTTACAGGCTTATGGGTTTCCTCGTATATAGCTGTTGAAATATTCTGATTATCGCGGCGTACGGTAGCATATGTACGGGGCTCTGTTAGCATAGGTCTTCAGATGTTGATATTCTTTGAATATGATAGCAATGAAAGATTCCAATGGCTCGTTAGCTGATCATTAATTTTGAGCTCAGCCACTCTACTGCAGAGGGGCGATAAAGTCCTGTTGCATAGTTTGCCATTGGAAGGACTACGAAATGGGTGGTTCCCGTACCTGAAGACAAAGGCATCCCAAGACAAGTCTCGGTTAGTCATGAGGATTTCTTAAGCAAATAGCCCCCTTGTACTACTCTGGTGCCCGACCTTGCATAGAACACAACGCTGAATCAACTGATTGTAGTGGCGCCGACTGTAGTTACTACTGTACTACAAACTTGGTGTTTCTCCTCGGCCAGTCGGTCATGCACGAAAGTCCGCAAGTGGCGTTTCTTTGAGAGACCTCGTGATAACTCAAGAGCCGTCTTTGAGACGATTTGGTGTCGCAAATTGGGTATGTTTCGAGAGTCAGGATAAATGGCGCGTTGGAAAGTTCCCATGCTACTTGTCTCGAGTTTTATGTTTCGTGGTCTTATTTCTCCCAGTCCTAAGCCTTTACAGAGAATTACTCATCAAAACGAGATCCCATGGTGACTCTTTTTCTGGCGAATTTCGTGTGACTAGCACGACTGTAGTCGAATTTAGACGTCAATTAGATCTGGCAGAAAACATGCACGATACGTGCACTATTGATTCTCTGCTTCGGTATTCGTGTTCATTTCTAAACTACGAGATAACTTGCAAATCAATCGATGACTATTTTATCGTTTCTCAACAACGTCTAAGATCTTCAGGATGATAACAGTACCCGGTCCCTCGGTTATGTTGGTGGTCTGGGCTTTGTTCTGTGCTTTTCACATCATCACACTCACAGTTCGTTTCACGGATGAA
Organism: Fusarium sacchari; assembly: GCA_017165645.1. Lineage (NCBI taxonomy): Eukaryota > Fungi > Ascomycota > Sordariomycetes > Hypocreales > Nectriaceae > Fusarium > Fusarium sacchari. The sequence goes on from JADANP010000006.1 coordinate 2,243,268, forward strand.
TGTTCATGTTAGTGGCATAAATATGCCACTTTGCGGAACTCTGAAAGGCATTGGTGTATGAAGGTATATTGGCTGTTCGATTTATTCCATGCTTCCCTGTTCAGGAACTATGATCGGCACCACCGACAGCCTGGGGTTTGAAGTAGACGGTCATAACCCCCTGAGGGTTAAGCGAGCCCTTGACAAAGTCCTTGAGCGCTTGGTGAGCCTGGCAACCCTCGTCATAATACTTCATATCCTCCATGCTAGCGAACTCGGTCTTGGAGACAAAGGTATATCCCTGAGACCGAGCATCCTCATCGGCGACACCAACAACCATGGAGAGGATGTAAGGCTTGCCGTCCTTGAGCAGATAGATGATCAGGTATGTGCAAGTAGAGATACGGCTGGAGGCGACTCACCTTTTGCTGAGAGGCATTGAGCTTGTGGTACTGGTCCAGAAGCTTGGCCTGCTCGTCCTTGCTAGGCAGCTTGAACATGGTGATTCGGTGCACGCGGTTGGCCATCTTGACGGTAGGAATCTGAGTAAAAGGTCTGGATATGGCTTTGATATGTTGCGAGACTCGTGCGGGGTTTGGAGGGATACGGCTGGGAGAAAGGTGATAGCTCGACAGGCAAGCCTCGAGTTCATATATGATCTTGTGATGGCTTAGATAACCACAGTGAAGGCAGTGTCAAGGTAAGCAATGCCCGAATTGGATCGTTGAGTAGTATTTAACGAAGACAATGCGTGAGGCGGTTTCATGCGGGCCAAACGCGGGGGGCGGCTCAGGAGCTTATCCCCGCCCACATACTGGTAGAGGAAAGAAAACTCACGACTTTGACCCTAGGCAATAGAAAATACTTGGGTAGATCTAGCCTCAACTTAGGGTGCTCTTCGATGAGTTTATTTTGACACCCTATATCAAGGTCCGGTGATTTCTTACCCCCCTGAGGACCCCATGTTGGAGGTTGATTTCTAACAAATACCAACCAATCATCTTTCATTATTTCTTACGAGCAAGTACATGGGATGGATCATGGAGTTTCGTTTCCGCACCTGAGCCCGAGTCATTCCGTTATTTATGCCGCAAAAACGGAACTCACTGATGCTTCTGATATTCTGCTTGGACACGATGTGCTTCTAAAGTTGGAAGAGAATTGCTCGACCTCCCTTTCCTCCAAGGCTCGCTCACTCTTGGTCTAACCTTAGGGTTGATATCTAGTATGTACGGATACTTGGCGATATCTCCGACTGGCATAGCCTTCCAACTTCACTCCAGAACCTACCTACCCCGCCCCCACGAGCCGGGCTGTCAAATGAATCTCCAACTTCAACCATGACAAAGGGCACATAGGGCCGAAACAGCCGGTCATCTGTGAGGTGATATTGGCGGGACAATTATTTTCCATCTGTGCCATCCAATGGAGCTGAAACCTCGGTGCACGGTAGATCAGTCGGCTCAGGGATTACCCCAGATTCACCCAGCTCTGAGTGGTCAGCGATTTAACCTTATCGCTGTAATGAGCATGACATGGACGAAAGGAGTACCAGTTTCGTCGCCTTTCTCCTTCTATTCCAGGCACAGAACTGTTCTAGATCCTGCTCCATGCATAGGTACCTTAGGTAGTGCATGAATGCCAATCAGGCTATACTGCGTGCGTCTCGGGGTGTCTAGTAAGCGAAAATGTACTTCAGTCTAACAACACCAACCTCTTTAGCAATGATGAGGGTGTTTGACTTTGGCTTTGGTCAAGAGAACAAAAACCCAATTGACAATTCTCTAGACTTGCGAGCTCGGCAGTCAACCTCACTGTTGCTAGCGTTGACTGAAATATTTGTGCTGTTATGGTTGGATACGGCACAGATAGAGGACGATTGCCTACTGCCATTGCTTCCCTTCCCTTTCCTTTCCTTGTCCTTTCGTGATAACACGCCCAGAACCAGATTCAAACATGGTAACCAAGCTGCTGATTACGCACTTGATCAGCCCTATACTGTGTTTCTGCCCGTCCATCTCGATGAATCACCATCACCATAGATCTCTTCACCCAATCCTAGACGTTGCCGTTTTATGTTACCTTTTCGCTTTCCTGCTAACTCCTTCGCTAACTTGCTATATATGAAAACAATAAAAACCACTTTTGTTGTAATATCACAATGTGCACACAATATCCTTTCTGGCAAAGGGCGCTGTCTATACCGTTTTCGTTGCCACGTAACCCTCCAATCCACCTTGGAGATCACCAAGTTGTCGACACAAGCTTTCAACAAGCGGAGGCATTGCCTCGCTTGCTACAGGGTAGTTTTGCCGAAAGATGAGCCTTGCCAACGACAAAACTGCCACATAGTTCGACACAGGCTCTAACTGAAGACGCAACCCTTCTGGAGACGAAAGTGACGGGTTACCCTGACCGAGCTCAAGGAACACTGTCGTCTCCCTCGTCTCTGGTTCATTAAGTGATAAGACTTCTTGTCCCATCCCTTGATCGCCGTTCGCTGTTCTCTGCGAAAGCAGCCCATACGCCCACAGCGTCAGACTGGCAAGGTAAACAACCATAGCGTTGAATCCTCGCAGTGTTGTTGGTATACACTCTTGTGCATGTCGGAGGACCTGTCCAGCATGCCAGGCAGCATACCGGGATTCTGGTCCAGGTAGCCAAGTGCTCTCTAATAACTGCATTGCCCTGCGAGATTCCCCGTCGCCCTTCCTGCCCGCCAGCCGCTGTACGTCGTCTAACGAGACATGTATGATCATCATAAAAAAGTCTGAAAGAAGCGATAGCTCAGGTTTTGGGATCTGTGCAGATTTGAGCTGGGTTGACAGCTTACGAAGGCCCTCATAGAGCTCCTGATAAAGGGAGCGGGCCCATTCAGGAACATCAGATCCCGGTCGATCCGGAGCTGCGTGACGGCATTGAGCGATGGCGTTACGGTACGTCCAGATTTGTCCCCACAGCCCATGCAGAGCGGCTTTGCAGCAAGATTCTGTGTCCACCCACGTGTTCTGTTCAGTCATGACAAATTGACAGTCTCTCACATCGGAAAGGCGAGGGAAACCGGTAGGGGGGAAAGCCCCCTTGGCCAAGTTCAAGTCCCACCATACCTGCGAACCACTAGCTTTCCAGAGATCACGAGCTGCCGGAAGTGCAAAGTCGAGCTGGGTGTATGCTAACGTGGGTCCTTTCCACGACACGATCGATGTTTGCATATCGTGGAGAAATGCACGTATGGCCAACCTATACGCTAGTCAGTATGCTAGCGACTTCGGCATAGTAGTATAAGTGACCTTTTGTAGGATTCAATTGTCGCGAATGTTTGCCATTTCGACTCAAGTGTCTCAGGAGAGTCGCCTGCGTTAGGCGTATGCGTAGTCAGGTCTGACGTGAAGCTCAACTTCCCTGCTTTTCGAAGCAGCTATTTGAAATTAGCCTGCTAGCCAGACTCATAATCACAACAGACTTACAGTCAAAAGCTGAGGCGCAAAACTTTCTGCCACCTCGGCCTGACGATTGAAGCCACTCCATTGACCAGTTTCAGCATGGAGGACAGACGCTTGAAGAAGTGTGATATCTCGCACGGCCAGGCATGAAGATTCAAGCTGTTTGGCAGTCAGCATGTAGTTTACCTTTTGCCAATATCTTTGGCTCACCATCGCTATACCCTGGTCCATACTTACTCGTTTCTCAATGACACTTGCCGCAATCTCATCAAGAGCAAGGCCGAATTGCCATATAGCCGGAGTAGATATACATGAAGCCCCGCTTGAGACAACAGCAGAGAAAAGCTCTAGGCTAATTGCCGAGGGATCGAATGACGATCTGTGAATAAAAGCCTCACTCTTGGGATCTTCGCTTTTGAAGTACGTCTCGATCATGTATCCCAATAACTCAGCTGATGGAAATGTTGGTACTCTATGTGGTGTCGGGTTGTTGGCCAGAACCATAGCGAATATGCTGTCGCGTAGGTATGATGAAACGATATTGGAGCGAGACATTGAGCTCCCTGCCTGACCATTGGCCTCGGGCTCATACAGCCATGCTGAACGCTGAAGGGGTGCATCCACCGAGTCAGTATCTTTTCGGCCTTGGCGTGATGTGCGTTTCCCGACATTGCCAGACTGAGGGTTTCGTCCAGTCACACCCAAGCCTGGAATCTTGTACAAGGCAAAGTCTACATCCCAAGAAAACTCAATCTCCGGAAAGACGCTTTGCGTCGCGGCGAAAAACAAAGATTCCACAGGTGATTCCCCAAGTCTGGGCGCGCTGAGAAAGGAGGTGACGCTGTAATCGACAGCAGCATCAACGGCGTGACCTTGGTGAGCAATGGCCGATTGGGGCAAAGCATAGGTAGCCTCACCAGCTGTAAAGACCTGGCTGTCGTTGCCTGTAGTTGAGGCAACCATTGAACTGTCCGAGGGTGACATACCAGCCTGTGACTCAGACGTGCGGTATTGGTTCCCGCGCCTCACTGGCATCTGACATGTCAAACTCTTACTACGGCAGCGGTTGCATGGTTTCTGATCTTCGCATTTTGCCTTGGAGGCAGCGCAATTGAGACATGCCTCGGCGGCACGGTCGCTTCTTCTGATGAACGGGCGGTCTTTTGCGGCCCCATCTCGATCGTGGGTGGTCTCGTGCCGTGTCAAGAGGTCGGCGCGATTGAAACGCTTGGGACATCGGGTGCATTGGTACGGCCGGGCATTTTCGTGCGACCTGAGGTGTCTGGTCAGGTGGTCGGCTCGCTCATAGACGCGACGGCAGATATGGCAGACGTGAGACGGCGATGAGGCGGACGCATCAGAAAGTTTTCTCTTAGCAGGTAACGTAGATGCAATTCTCTGGGGCGTTTCCCCTTGGTGTTGCTGCAGTGCGGGATCTAGCTGCTGCTGAAAGATTTGATGCTTCGAGGGCGACGCAGGAGGCAGTGAATGGTGCAACGCATGCTGTTCCTGCTGCAAGGGTGGCTGGGCCCGTTGATTCGAATCGACTACGGACGCAGGAGCTGCGAGGGAGAACAGAGACGAAAGAAGCATGTCTGAGCCGGCGGCATCGCAAAGAATGTCGATGCCATTCTGCTCCGTGGCCGCCATCGGATTCGAAGCCGTCGCCTCAGACAAAATCAGGCCAAGCCGGACTGTGCCGTTCTGGCCGCGGGATAATCGGCTGACCGGACGTGGACTAAGAGAAGTAACAGGTCGCTTGAGCCAAGGCAGCAGGGGTCGCTGACTGACTGTTGAGGGGATCGCGAGGCAATCCAATGCCGTTGTATTTCGGAAGAGAGGGGGCGGGGGGCGGGAGATGGGCGGCAAGCGTTAATGGATCGTGGTGGGGTTCGCGGCTGTCCAGCGAGTGATGGCAATTCAATTTCACCACCACCTAGGAGCTGAGAACGTCCAGCCCCACGTTCCGGAGCCGGGCCAATTCAACGGCCGGCCATAACGGGCGGAACCAATATGGCATCCAAGGTAGTGGTGGGAACCGGCGCCGAGTCCGCAGTGTCTTGAACCACGTATTAATTTCATTGTTGCGGTGAGCAAGAATTGTCATACAGCTGAAACTCGGAATAACACAACACTGAGCTCTACACTGTACATTCCTCCATGTTAGTTCGATGAACATGAGGTGGTTGATCAGGGGATTTCTTAGCTACCCCTTGCGTCGCCCTCAAACTTTGACAGCTGAAGTGACTCCCTTGGCATCTTGCTACTAAGGTAGGCCCGTGCCAACGGCCCGGGTAAGTCAGTACGTACTGTACATACTTGTCAAAGGTTATGTCTCAGCATCCCTCGTTGCGTCACCTAAGCCACTCGATGAAGATTTAACTCCTTTCAGCGCAAGGAAGAAAGTCCAGAATCCTGGTATGTCTCAATGTAATCCTTAGAGTCTATTCTGCCTAGAAGGGCCAAAACCTAATGTGTTATTTTTACCGAGACGCCGGGATCTATCTGACAAAGTGGCAGAAGTTGAGGCGTAATCAATCAATCAATCAATCAATCTCAATGTAATCCTCACTTCAATGCCAAGACTAGATTTGACTGAGATTGGTTAGTCACAAAGACGATCACACAATAGCGATATGTATTTTCCGTTGTCTTGATTGCGTTTGGGTCACTGTTAGCCAGCCATGGACAGGGATGCCGAAGTGAGTCACATATCCATCTTTGGTTTTATGTTTGACTTCATACAGAAAGCTAGAATATTATTAAGATACACTGATTACAAAAACTGACGGTTTATTACGTCAAGCTCTTACTCCAATGCCATGTCAAATCCTTCGCATACCCAGGGATTTACTGGGCTATGCAACTAATCCTGGACCCCAGTAACGCCATCGGTAAATGATTCTCGATTATCTGATGCACCTCATGTGGCTGCCCTCTGAGCTTCAGCGAAGTGACAAGGTGGCTGATCCGAGTCACTCCCGACATCCTGGTTGGGCTGCACCAGCCTATGGCAACGCTTTGGTTTCGACCTATGAGTTTTTTCCCCCCTTTTATCATATATCAATTTTGAGCATGACTCGGAGATCGCCGTGATTCATGATCAACCAACGCGCGCGAGCACGGTTTGAGGGTGCCCGTTGAGTCAATGGGGAGTGGCAGAAAACCGCTGTCAACACCCAAATCATACCCCTGGGCCCTGGCGTTCCAAGACATGCTCGAGGACGACGTAATAATAGGTCCGAGTGCCGCTGTGCCAATCAGAGGTCGTGGAGCTTTCCAATTCACGACGTGAGCTGACTGAAGTGCTGCAACAAGTGTCACTCTTGACCTGTCACAGATCCCTCTAGTCGGAATAAAGTTTCTTGCCCATCCATGCTAACGAAAAAGGGCACTTGAGGATATCTCATGTCATGTTCAGCTGACATTTGAGATCCACAGTCCTGTGGTTCGCAGCGGCGAGAAGTGCTCAACAACATCTTGGCATTGTGCTTTGGGGAAAGCTTTGAACCAGGGTAGAAGCAGCCAAAACTGGGTTAATTAGTTACATGTTCATTTGAGTGTTCATTTGAGGTTCTCGTAAACTCACCTCGACCCCTGGGATAGATCTAGTCGACACAAGGAGTACCACAGTATCCGCAGCAGCGGCCAGGAATTACCCAAACTTCTTTGCCAGCTAAGGCACACGTAGGACATCGAGTGCCAGGAACTTTCTGAGCTCTGAAGGCACTGGACAAGACTTGAGGTTCAGCAGAGCTGAGGGTTTCGGCTACAACCTGGCATTCTAGTTCCGGCTGCAACAAGGAGGGTGCGTCTTGGTATTGGTCTCCATGATACAGCATGGTGGGCGAGGGGATGGGTAGAATATCTTGATGGAGGGCCATGATGGAGGTCGTGTCTTGGGTTGGCAGCTTGGTGCAAGAGAAGAACGACTCTGTGGGAAGGCAATATATAATAGAAATTAAAGTCACGAGCAAGGTATTTTAAAGCTTGGAGAAGTACGAGCTGTTGAAGTTGTGGGGGCAACAAGGGATTTATGGTTTTCGAGGACTAGTAATAGTGTGTAAATGGACTGAGGAGGCTCAGGAAGGGTAAAATCAAGGGGTCGAAGGACAACGTATGGGTATTGCTCAAAGTCAAGACAGGTACGCAATACCCTGACACAAGGATGATACTCCCGTACACTCGATGATCAGTAGCGTGCACTACCTACCGTAGTCTCGGTGGGCATGCCGGGGCCAAGCGGTGGTAGCATCAGACCTGTCATATCGACTACCTGCGAGTCTTCAAGCTGTCATTGCTTGCCAGGGAGGTGCGTGGCGCCGCCCTTGAGCAGGACTGTGGGCCATATTGATGGAGGCGGGGTCTTCTTCGTTTGGATCCAATCTTTTCTTTTGGTCTGTTCCTGAACCTCGAAGTTGCTGCTTGTTACAAGGGTCAAATATGCCGTCCTTCATTCGGTCAGTAACCAAGACGACACTGTAGAACAAACGAGTCAAAGGCGGCGTTGTCTTTCCGCTACTTCTGTATTACAGCATCTGTTCTCGTTCACAACCGTTCGTAAAAGTGATTTTTCGACCGGCTGAAAACCGAATTGTTGAACTGGCAATGTGAGAGAAATGCTCTTTTTTTTTTTAGCGGCAAGGAGATATAGACCGGGCCGGCGGTTAAGCATTTGATTGGCCAGGATATGGGGTGTGATAGACTGGCGTTAATAGAGATTAATTAATTAATTAATTGATTAATTAATTATACCTTAACTTCTGCCACTTAGTTAAATAAATCTTAATATTTTAATAAAAATAATATATTAAGTTTTAACCTTTTTAAATAAAATAAATTTTAATTACTTTTTATTTAATATTAACTTTTAATAAATAAGCTATTTAATATATATTTTTATTATAATTTATTTATTTTTATATTTATTAATTATAAAAAAACTATATTTTTTAATATAATTATAATAAAAAACTAAATAAACTTTTATTATAATAGTTATAATAGGTATTTTAAGGTAAGAGGTTTAGCCTTATTAATAAAGTTAAAAGGCTATTTATAGTAATAAATATAAAAAGATAGAATTCCCTTAATACCTTAGCTTTTTTATACTTTTTTATATTAAATTTTATACCTTTTATTTTTATATTTAATATTATTAAATTAATTACTTAATTTCTTATTTAATAATAAAGACTTTATTTTAATTAAACTTAATTAGCAGTCTATACTTAGCCTATAATTAAGACTATTAAAAGTTATTTTTTTATAGTCTTTTTCCTTATTATTACTTTTTACCTTTAAATTATTTTTTTAAATTTATTTAAACTTTTAATTTTAAAAAAAATAATAAAATAATATTAATTAAAAAAAAATTTATTATTAAAAGTTTTTTTATATTAATTATAAAATTTATTAATAAATTAATATAAGTAAATTAATTATAAATAATTATTAAAAAGTTAAAATATCCTTATAATAATATATAAAATATAATTAATTAAGGTTTTAAATAAAAAAAAAATAATATAATAAAATACTTATTTTTTAATATAATATAATATAAAGTATTATATATTATATTAAAAAAATATAATAACTTTAATAATAAGTCTTAAAATTATATAGCTATTACTATAAATTTTATAATTTAATTAATTAAATAGCCTTAATTTATAAGTATAAAAAAGATATTTTCTCTAGCCTTAATAAGTTAAATACCTTTTTTATTATTATTTTATTAAGGTAATTATTATTAAGGCTTTAACCTTTAAAGATTAAATTATAATAATTAAAAATCTAAAAAAATATATAAAATATAATTAATATTAATAATAGCTAATTTAACTATAATTATCTAGATATAGCAGCTAATCTCTATATAACTAGCTCTTTGATTAATATTAATAATCTTAACCTTAAAAATATTTTAAATTTATATATCTTTATTAAATAATAGAAAATTATAATTAAAGACCTTTTATATATTAATAAATTACTACTAATTTAATAAATTAACTTTATAATTTTTAAATATTAAATAAGGCTTTATAATATAATTAAAAATATATTTATTATTTTTTATATTAAAAAGTAAATATATATCTTAAAAGATTTTATTAATTACTTAAAAAAGAATTATAACCTATTAATAAAATAATAGGCCTTTATTATTAATATTATATTAAATAATAATAATAGTTAATAGTTAATATTAAATATAATTTATAAAGTTAAAATATATAATTATAATAATTAAATTAATAATATAAATATTATATTATAAGAATTAAAGGTTATTATAAAGTAAAAAAAATAAAGTAAAAAAAATAAAATAAAAAAAATAAAAATAAATTAAATTAAAAAATAAAGGTTTTAATATGAAAAAAAAAACTATAAATATTAATAAATTAAAGCTAATTTAATAAATTAATAATAAATTAAATTAAGCTATAAAATAATATAATATAAGAAATATAAATTAAAATAAATATAAATATTTAATATTTAAAATAAATAATTATAAATAATTTTTTTAAAATTTTTTTTTATTTATTTATATATTTTAATAATTTTATATAAATTAAATTAATAACCTTTAATTATAAATTATTTTTAAAAATATATTTTAATTTAAATAAAATTAATTTTTTTAAAAATTAAATAAATTAAATAAACAATTTTTTTTTTATTTTTAAAATAATTTAAAAATTTTTTTTAAAAAATTTAATTTTTTAAAAAAACTTAATAATAATAAAAATTAAATATTTAATATTTTTAATATTTTTAAAATTGTTTAAATAAATGTAATATTATAAAGTAAAAAAAATATAATAATATAGCCTAAAAAAAAGGTTTTAATAATTTTATATTAATTATATAAGGTAATTAAAATATAAATAAAAGTATAAAAAATATAATAAAAATCTTATTATATCCCCTTAAAGAGAAATATTAACAGAGAAAAGTAAAGTTATAACTGCTTGTCTTTAAGAGGGTCACGATGACAAGGAGCGAGCCCGCGGAGCTGACTTGCTAACTCGAATTATGTATGATCAAGACCAGGAGATTTGCACCAGCCGCTTGGCTTGGCTGCTTGGCTCCCAGGTAGATACACCCTGGGGCATACTTGGATGGCCTGTTAAGCTGGGCCGAGTGGACGAACAGACCAACATGACAGACAAGATTCTCACGGAGTCTGTGCGCAATGCAAAGGTGGTAAATCTGAAGATCCCATGGTAAATTCCCCTAAGACGGCGATCTAAGCCCCCAGTCGCGCGCACCCACCATCAATCCACCACCACGGACCTTGGACCAACCCCAGGGCTTGGCGGGCACCAGGGCTCTGGAATGACCGACCCTCGTCACTATTCATCTTGTACCAGTATGTACTGGGTATTGGGCATAAGTAGGGGCCATTTTGGCGAGATACTGCACCCACACTTCTGTAGCCCTACAGTACATGTTCACCGTTACACTATATAACACACTGTATTTTCTGCTTTCTCATTGGCTGATTGAGCTTTAAGATCCGCTTAATAAGCTAGAAGTGCCCTGTAAGCCCCCTGGCTTACAGTGAGTCTTTACAGTGCCGGTACTGATGATCAGACCCGCTTTTATAAAATCATGGCCCCTACTTATGCCCATAACCATAGTAAGTTCAAGCTCGAAGCAGCCGCACCCATCCCATCCATCAGATGCCGCGCCAGGGCCGGCTCAACGCCCCCCCTCCCTTTGAAAGCTGGAACGATCGCCAGTGCGTCAAGCTATCTCACCGACCAGCCAGCTGGAGCTGGTGTAAAATTGTAGAGGGGTAGTGGTCACGTCCAAAGTTCCACTCGGATTCTTTCAAGGTATTGCTTCGTGCTCCACTAGCCTCTTCCTGTGAGAGACTCTTTTTGCTTGATGGATCCCAAGCCGAAAATCATCGGGTCCATAGACACGCTTGGTGCCAGAGAAAGCTTTCGAAAGTTTGCATAGACTACCTAACTGTGTAGGTATTGCTTGTTACCTCAAGTGTCAGGTCGAGGAGCGTCTTGGCCAGGAGATTTTGGTCCTCGGCTACATGAGTTGTTCGTTCCCATGCGAGCCATATAAATCTCACGTCATAGTCTCGACTGGTGCACGCTCATAGACAAAGCCAGCCGAATGGAGGGCGGACGATTAGTTGAGGTCCTGACAGACCGGCCTGAGATGGAGTGAAGAGTAACGGGGCCAGTGGGGTTCACGAACCTGCGGATAATCCAGGTCCAGGTCTCTTATTAATTAGTCTCAGGCTCAGTCTTCCAAGAAGCAACGGAACCCAAGGAAGCAGGATTCGACGCTTCAGGATACCTTACCAATCGGTCATCCTTGATGCTTGTCGGGGAGGTCGTTGTCGAAGTGAGTGCTTTCTGCCTCTCGTGAAGACGAGGTGGTGGATGGGAATGCTGGTGTTGCGATTGGTTAACTGCCTACCAGGTTTCTTGATGCCCTGCCTTGTCCTGCATTGCATACTGTCAAGCTGGATCTGATCGGCATCTAACCCGCTAAGTGCCGCTGCTTGCCTACCTACCTATACTAAGTCGCCAGCCAGGTAGATCTGGTTACAGCGCAGATGGAAGCTGCTTATCTCGGCTCTATTCGGTAGGTACCTCATTTGAAACTGAAGATATTTGTATGTACAGATTTGGCGGGAGTCGATCCTTGCCATTGGTTTCTGCAAGGTAACTTTGCAGTTTTATTAATCTACCAACTCTTCAAATAGGACGTGGCTCGATCATATCATGCTGCAGTAAGCCCTGTCATTCGAAGATCTCTCTTCTTGTCCAAGCAAGGCTCACATACTGTATGTAAGTGAGTGCTGTTTTCCAGCGCTAGTCTCATGACTCCTATGAAAATAGTAAAAATGCGAGAAATGTCCCAAGTTAAGATAACCTTAGCTTCTCTCCGCGAGTGATGTTCGAGGAAAAGCTTCCCTGTGGCTTTTAGGTCGTGTAGTTCTTGAGAAGCTCTAGAACTCTTCCAGTGACATACAACCAATAAATGTTGCGGTCCTGTCATCGTTGGTGTGAGCGGCCCCCCCACTACACACAGCCATTATTAGTTGGGCTAGCTCGGCTGAGCGAAGCTTCATGTCACAGCTGAAATCCATCCAATGTATTGACTCAAACGATGGCTTTAAGCGCACAATTTGGGGTTTCCGCGACTCGTTAATGAGCAAGGCTTCTTTGAGAGGACAAGGTCAGATTGCTCAACCTCAGTAGGCACCAAGGCATTGCTCAAGGAACCTGGGTATCCACGAAGTGTTGGGTTTGTACCGTATGTACAAGGCTATCAGCATCTTCCTTCCTATAGGCGGATGATATGGCAGGGGTGTCCTTGAAAACTGCGTACAGTACTCCGTACTCCGTAGTCAAAGGTGTACAGTATCTCCCCTGCTGGCTGTAGCCCCTCGTCTTCATAACCCCTCCCCCAATCGACCTCGATTGAGAATCGATCTCATCTCGGCTTCTCTAATCTTGAACTCAAACTCAATTTTAGTATGAGATCTCCCTTCTCCATTCCCTTGCCCTGTGCTGATTTGGCTATTTCCATTGGCAATGCACAACAAGTCCCGATTTTTGCGACAGTGAGCGATATTGCCGCCTTAAAAAGTTGAGCTGATGGCACCCTCGAAGCTAACCAAGCTATTCACCAATCTGCGGTTTGCGCTCGACCGATAGTTCTAACGGGGAATTGCTTTTTTTCTACAGGCAGTCTCAGCGCTGACGCCATTATTAACGTTTATAGACTTTAGAGCAAGAATTTTACCCTACAAATGCGCCAGCGGTACATCTAAAATATGGATTTCAACGACCTCAACCAAGATGTCCAAGATATATGAGGTGACTATCAAAACCCATCTCGTTGGCTACGATCGCCGTAGACCCCCCAGGCAAGCCACGATCGATCAGCTTTCAGGGGGGGTGGGATGGGAGTATATTAGCTTTCATTGTGAAACTCGTCAGTTGCGTTGGCTTCTTTTTTTTTTCAGTATCCGTCTAACATGCATTGTCCTTTTCGCTTTGGCCCTGTTCATCTGTTATTTTTGTGAATTCTTCAGTGACTGGGGTCGCATTTATGTACTTCTGTACGATTTACTAACATGGATCATCTCTGAGATCAGACAATGCAGGACTCGAAACAAAATCTACAAGCAGATGCAGCTGCATGCGCCACTTCAGGCAGGAGTCGATCGATCTACATAAGAGCTCATTGATATGTACTCGCTCACCATGAGATCAGTAATCGACAAGACAATAGCTCGAGTCATAATTACTTTGAATGCTCAAAACACCCGACTTTGTGTTATAAGTCGGTTTCACGTTGGGCGTTCCCCCAAACGACTCACCGCTAGAGACCTTGACAGATTTAGGAGCTGATCTCCGACCAAGCTGAAAAGTACCAAAGGCTACTAAATTCGGTCCTCTCAACGTCCGGGTAGGTAGTCAGGGTTCTTCGCGCGGATAGCGCTGCCACAACTGGACCCATAAAGCTCTTCCCTTGCTGAGACAAGCCCGTTGAACCTCGCATGAGATGTAGGTAGTGTGTGCTGTATTGTGGAAAGGGAGGGACCTCAGCCACGAAATGGAGAGTTCAGGCATTTGATACGATGGAGCGTGGTCCAACAAGTTCCCCAATCGAGCCCGAAGGGTTGAATGTATGTAGAACGCGTAAGCCTAGAGCCCCTAACGGCTATGAAGGATACAATAGGTAAGATGAGGACAATGTCCGACATTCTAAAGGATCCGCAACAGTACACGGACAAGGTGACCAACGGCATCTGGCTGCTCAATGACGGGTCAATGACTTTGAACAACAGTCGAACAACTTGGAATGCGATAGGTCCAGGCGCTATCGTTTGTGGTCAGTCGACTGAGGCTATTTTGTCCGGACATCAACATCTGTCGCTGCGAGCAAAGGACACGGCGCGTATCCGAGAAGAAACCATGTGTATTCCGAGTCAAGCCTAGTTTGCGATGGACAGATCGGGCCACGGCGCAACGAGATGCATAGAATCCAGAGTACCGTTATGCTGTTCGAGTATTTAGGCCAGTGACAGGTAGCAAACCTTGTGCAGCAGTTCCACCGTGCCTCTCTGCCACCAACAATCACCCTGCAGACTGGTCGCATCTACGGAGTAGCCGTGACGACTATCGATCTTGTCCCCATAGGCTTGCATATGGCTATCTCTTGTTACTGTATGTACCTGTGCTCAAATCGTCTCTAGATGGACTAAACTAGTACCCCTTGTGCCCGATTGGAATTTCCGGCCTCTTCAGCCCTTTCTTCAGGACATTAACTAGATTGAAATATATGCAAGTTGACTATTTGCATAATCTCTCGTTATCATACGCCCAGTCTTAACTTACATATGCAGTGAGAGTGCGAGCGCCCAGCTCTCAGAATTATCATTATCACCATAGTCAATACTAGAGCCTCGAAATTCTTCAATGTGCATAACGTTTAGCACTCATAAGAACTGGCCATCCTTTGCAAAATATAGACGACTATACGAGTCAGGCTTCGTACCGTAGACAAACAGATGCATCTCATCTGATGAACGATTAGTGAGGTCCCTCCTACTGCGCTAGGGATCATGAAGACAAGAAGGGAGGGGCACAGGGTTGATACCGGCAGCATGTTGAAGATGAGCAGTATCACTACTACTTTTACTACGGTATACTGTTGGCAACCGGGCATGTCAGTGCTTTGACACTGGTCAATCAACGACTCGGTCATGCTTATTTCCTTGCAATGCCAGAATACCCAGGGTGCTGAACTCGCAATGTCAGAAAGTTCCCAAAGAGGTTTTGACTTGCACAACAGCGAACTGTGAAGCTGCTCTTTTCTGGATAGCTAGACGAGCACGTTTCAAACAGAGCAACCGTCAATCGATTCATGGTGTGTGAGCGGGTAGTGTCCTCATAACGTACATACAGTAGTTTACCTGTAATGCATGATAAGTGCCGCTAGGCTGGCACACCAAGCTCCTAAGGGGTTGCTGTGCGCTCTTCGTGCAAGCAATGTCACTCGAGGCTGCAGCGGGTGAGAAAGTGCTCAGACGAGGTCCAAGTTGCCTGCATAGCTCTATCATACAGGTGATCAAAGACCTTCCTCGACTGACAAATAGTCAGACGAGCAGTGTCAATTCGACTCAACACTGGCTACCACGAATGGCGGATGGCTTGAGGGCAAAGAGCAATGACACAAGACATTTATTGTTCCTGGGTATCCCAAAACTCCTGTCTAAATCCAACCAAAATCCCAGCTATTCCGTTATCAGTCCAATAAAGCACTACCACAGAAAACAAAATGGGTGCCAATGACTCAACCCCCCTTCAAGATGCGAGCTCATACGCGTATACGATCTGATCGTGATTTAACAAATTTCTACAAAGGCCGAAAGTGTCCAAGAGAATTGACGGAGCTAAACCTCAGGATGACGAAAATGAGATATGCTGGCAGCTAAAGACCTATCGTCAGCCAGAGTGTGACACGGGTCACTGTAGACGCTGTCGTAGTGCTGTGCAGCATGCACAAGGCATCATCACAGCAGCAAGTTGCCACAGTACACGAGTAATGAGCTTGGGATCTGATGTACAGCATCATTCGCAAGGACGAACAATACTATCGATCAAACCAAGGTCTTCTCAATTTTAACCAGCAGCTTTCCCCCTGGCACAACGCGGGGCTTCGAATCCATGAGTCGGATAAATCGATAGCCGGGTCGCAGACGGTCTAGGCGGATGCAAGCCCAAGCAAGCAGTGGCGAGCTGCCAAGCTTGGCTGAATCGTCCTCAACCTTGAACCTAAGGAATTTATCGAATTAGTACGATATAAAGCAAGAGTTGCCGACCAACAAGCTTTGCGTCCCGCCCCGCCCCGCCCCGCTAGCTGGCGGACCCTAAGGATGGCAAGGTGAGGTGAGGTGAGGTGAGGTGAATGACACGAGTCACCATCACGGTGCACCAGATGTGACCATACTAGCCTCGATAGTGTGGAACAGCAAATAGCAGCCCGATGATCAAACAGGATTTAACCGTATTTGGATCTGTGATCTGCAAATTGCTCAGGCCGAACTGGAGGTCTGTGTCCTGGGGCAATGTGTGTCTTGAAAAGCACCTGGTCCTTGATACCCAAGGAAGCCAAGGGATAATAGCCATTACGATAGGACAGAAAAGAGTTCACCGCCATAGTGTAAGCTCGTTGGCCGCAAAAGACTCACAGCAGTGTTTCCACGACACACCTGTGATTGGCAAGACAAAGGAGACGGTCCGAGAGCAGGGGAGTGGGAGGGTGGGATACCGATACATGACAGAATTGAAAAGCTTGTCCACTAACCTGATGAAACTGAGCTCTTCGACCACCTTGGGAATGTTCAAGAACTGGAGGGTCGAGCCGTGAGGACCGAAATCGGGATGATCCGTCTTACCAACATCTGTTTTATCTTTGTACTTGTGCTCCTGCATATATGCGTCACGTTCAGCGTCAGTTGGTTTGTCGACATGGAGCTCTGCCTTTATCAAGGGTCTAAGGGTGCTGGCTGAGCGGCCGACGTCTGCTGCGTCGCCAGCTTGGATCGGAATGTGTTGTCCAGCAAAAACTATGATCCTAAGATTCATGGTACGACCCGGTGTGGCTTCGCCCTGAGTCTCTGCAGACTTGTTTGAACTCTGATAACCCTCCGGTTTCAGGACCCAACCCTTCTCGTCTGCAAACATGCCTTCGTTGAGCATCATGCCTTCATCCAGATACTGCCAATTCATGGCGACCATCTGAACACCGCCACGCCAAAAGAGACTTGGGTCTGGATTTGAGCTATCGAACCTTCGACCTGCAGGGAAAGCACGCATGAAGTATCCCTTGTTATGGGTAAACATGTCGCGATGCTGCTTCTGGTGAAGTTCCAGGATGCGATTCTCGCTGATAGAAAAAATGTGGGCAGGGATTTTGGCTTCCTTAGTTGCGAGACCCTTGTAGTGCTGGCTGCGTGTGTACACAGCAAGTTTGCCAAGGTTCTCACAGATCCGGACCTTGGAGCTGGTGTTCTTCTCGTGTGAAGGAAACGTACTGTTAGAACCTCTCAGGGATGGTCCTGTGGACTGCGAGGGATGCTCATCCTCCGACCCTGATGCATCCTCGTCGTGTGCGTAAATAGCAGGTAGATCCATAGTGCTCGGCGGCACCACGATCTTTGCAGGAGCCTTCTTGACCTTTACGAGAATTCTCTTTCGCAGCTCGCCTAACTTCGGGAGTTGCAATCTCGGGCCAGTATCATCGAATGCTTTATCCACAAGCATCTCACCCCATTCCTCTTTCATGATTTTGACCATAACCTCTTGCTGGTCCTCATCAGCGTGCACCTCTAGGCTGACTATGATTGGAAGGTCATTGTCGACGAATGCAGACTCGCCAACGGCTCTGCACACCTCTCGAAACCCACACGGCGCAGTCAGAGTCCATCCATGGGTCACAATTGGCTCGTCTTTGGGGAACGACTGTCTTGTGCGTGGTGCAAGAGGTTTCGCAACGTCCAGGCGGTCTCCAGATTCGCGTGTCTCGAGCGGAACTCGATTCAAACTCGATCGCGGGGAGGAATTTCGGCTTCCTAGGCTGGTACTGCGAGATCGATTGGCGGTTTTGTCACCAAGATAGCCTTCAACTTTGTCGATCACCGTGGTAGCGACATTGGGAAACGATTCTCCCGAGAGTCCACGCTTATGGTCAATCTTGGTGGCTCTGCCTCTCGTTGTAGGAATGATTGTATCCCCATTCCACACATCAATCTCGATACAGCGGCATCCCCGAAGAAGTACCTATTGGCAACCAATGTGAGCTAAAGATCCTCCAAAGTGCTTATAGGATTGCATCGAATCAACGTACTGTTCTGTATGCTTCAGGGGAGCTTCTGCTCAGTGAAGCCAGTTGATTCCCAACCAGATAAGTGTTGTGACTACTGCTAATAAAATAATTTGTGAGAGGTTTTGACAGATCTTTTTCCGGTAAGGGCCCGGTGGCCTCCCATGAGAAGTCGGTAACCCAAGTGTATTTGAAATCTCCCAAGGAATAATCCTCCTTAGCAAGTTCGCTCACGGCGCTCTCACTCTCGCCCTGGATAGTTCGTAAGAACTCGGCAAACTTGGCTTTGGATAGTCGCGGTTCTGAACCTCGCAGGTCGTGGTATGTGCGGTCGAGGGCCTCATGCATCTCAGTAGTAATATGAATGTCCGGTATATCGGGAATTGGCGCTTGTTGGTCCGAACTCCGGCTGGAGCATTCGTCAATCGGCGGCTGTTTCTGTGCTGCAGGCTGTTCCCAACCGTACATGGGAGCTGGGGATGCGGCGGTGGTGAAGCGAACCATGCCCTTGAGAGCGCCTATGGCTTGGAAGTTGGAGTTCCCAAAGATGGACATGGTACGGGCGCGGCGAGGTTTGTCGTCCTTTGCGCTGCGGCGCCGCTGGAGTCTAACGTCAGTGGGCACGATTAAGAGATTTGAGATGCTGATATGGCTCACTATAAGGCCACAGAAGAGCGACATGGTGACGAGCTATAGTTCCCAGGGCGAATTGGGGTTTGAAGCTGGCGATGTCGGCGACGGTTATATGGCAGAAACCATTGGAGCGAAGGGTTGCCCCGTTGGTCAACCAAGCATGAGAAAATTGCAAACCCGGGACTCTTTTACTTCGCAGTTGAGAAATTTATCACAGAATCCGCTCTTGTGAGCAGAGGTCCTTGGATTGAGCGTTGGCAAGTAAGATTTGTTTGAAAGAAGGAGAAGAAAGGCGACAAAATGGATGGATTGGATGTCAGCACGCTTGTCTGATAGGCGATAAATCAATACGGCGGTCTCCCCGGTTCAGTAGCCAAGCTAGCAGCCGAGTCCAGGTCTCGCTAGCGTACTGCAGCACAGCCCTAGGGGATGGGTCGAGCAGGGGACGGGCTGAAAGAAGAATGGATACCAAGTCCCAGGGCTGGAGAAGATTGGACCATGGAGGGAGGCTTGGGGGCGAAGAGATGATTGGAGAGACCGTAGTTGACTGTTTAGAGGCAGCAGGGCGGCCAAGCAGCATCATGGCCACGGCTGTTCTGTCCTCGGAGAATGAGGATGACTGCGTGAAAACGATACCAATGCCCTGATGGAATGGGGGCTGTGCCATGCCATGTTGTGCTGTGCTATGCTGCGCTGCCATGTGTTCCTGTGTGCTGTATTGTATCAGATGAGCCAGGCCTGCTATTCCCCAGATTAGCAGATTCTTCATGCCAACTGATTGATCTGCCAAAGCAGCACATTAGCAATTTCTATGCTCTGCCAGTAGACATAAAGCACTCCGAACTTGAATCCAATCATTAAATAAATGGGATCCAACGCCCAGACCAAAACCCGTTGAACGGCTCCGGGACGGTGCGGGAGGGGCCGGAGTGGGGCGCAGTCGGCCGAAGCATCATCGACTAGGAAGGAACCTTAAGTACCTAAGGTAAGCAGTGAGGTCATACCTTGGCCACCTTCAATGACAGCGTAATTCAAATCTCAAAGGTTTCACTTCCTAGCAATTGGAGAAGTCATCTCTAAAGACGGATGGGTTTTCGTGTATATCTACAAAGCCAAACGCATCGTATTCTGCAAAGCTGCACCGAGACCAAACGCTCTTGTTCAAACTGGTGAGACTTTAGTTCATATACACTTAACAATACTGCATCTTCAGCATCATGGGCTTCGGCAATGAATACGAGGAGCAGGTTCGAGAGTGGGGTTTCGAGCGGGTTTTCACCTGGAGTGATTCGCCGTAAGTGTTCTATGTTACGACGACTGTCCTAATAGACGAGGATTCTTGCAGCCTCTGCACTTCATATATCCTTTCTGACACATGATTATAGAAACACTCACTATCCACCACACTCACACGCCGCTCTTACGACTCATCTGATCATCGAGGGCTCGATAACTCTTTGGTATCCGCAGGAAAAGGACAGCCAGAAGCAGGTATATGGCATAGGATCACGCATTGACGTCGATGCAGGAAGGGTTCATGAGGTCCAGGTTGGTGGAAGTGGCTGCACCATGGTGATAGGCGAATGAGGAAAAGAGTGCAAACTTCAGTTTTGCGTCAAGTTCTCAGACTTGATTTCCACCACAAGGTCACGGAGTTCATGGCTTGAGATGGTTATGCATTGTATATAGCAATGTTTAAGACTCAACAGGCATCTTACAATCGTTCAATTTACATGTGCGTTATGAATTAGCAGGACGTAGTAATTGACGCGTCATCTACTGAGAGCTCTGAAAGCATTTCGAGTGTTTGAGCAGCAAAAAGAGTGAGAGGATAGAACGTAACTACCATGATTGGACGAACAGGGAATCGAACCCTGGACCACTCCCAGATGAAGGGTTGACGAGCAACGAAGCCTTGCTAAGGGAGTATTATACCACTAAACCATTCGCCCTGGATTATTGGGTTGCGCTTCGAAGGATCGAATATTCGCGCCCGGCAAGGTGGACACTGTCAAGTTCCGTTTGTACTCCGTAGATTGGAGAATGTTTGGCGTCAGTTGAGGATACCTTATAGAAAGCCTGTGAATAGGCTGATAGGCTAGTAAGAGCCGAAGAAAGCACTGCTCTGGGTTCTGTATTTGCATCATTGAGAAAGAAACCGCTGCGGGAAACGTCAAGAAGTGAAGAGGTTGGGTATGCATGTGAAGAACAATTGAGAGTTTGCTGACGCGAATGTCACGTCGTGGGGTGTTGGATATATCTGAGGAGGCGGGCCAATGGCACTCTGCATGTGAATGGGTGAATGCACTCTCTTGTCGATCCCGGAGAATTCGATGGAACGAGTTCGCGATTCCCATGTGGGTTTATTCTGCAAACATCATGCACTAGGAGTCTATGACTTGGTTTGATGATGTGATAATTGCGTCTTGTGTTAATACCAATCTGTCAGCATACCATTCAGTGTCTGAGAACACTGATGTGAGAATGCAGTCGAGGGAGTTAGCTGAGCAACAGATGAAACGGTAAACACGGGTCGAAAGCAAAAAGCCATGATCAGACAAGTTCGCTTGTCATCTTGGATGTTAAATGAACCCATGTCGAATGCCCAGGATGGGACCCTGCCTATCTCCGCTTGACCTGTCGGCCGATGGACGGATCATGGATCCGATCCTCTAGGCTTGACCTTGAGCCGTAGCATTTCCCCATACTCAAGAGTCTCATTTCGTATAACATCATCCGGAGTTAGGGAGTGTACTGGTATTGCTGTATTGAAGATTCAAAGTCAAGAGGTAGGGCGTCGTGCGGAACAGGTTGGGAATGAGGCTAACTCTTGTTTAATTACTAACCTAGGTAGTAGACAGCCACCATTAAAAAGGCAAAATCAGGTAATTCTATCAACTAGGTACAAGTTTACCTCCGATGGCGGTCAGTCTTATCTGAAGGAGGATTATAGCAAGGTGTCCAAAGTCGTTGAATATCTAGTAGACCTCACCTTACACGCCAATTTGTGAGCGGTTGGAAAAAGGCCTCGTCATGCAATGCACGTTAGGATTTCTAAACTCTCGGCGGCATATGTCGGCCATGAAGTCTGTTTGTTTGTCTTTATTCATGTTTACGTTGACATAAGTGCTAGAAAACTGGCAGTATAAGTTGACTAGTGCGCTCAACAAGAGGGGAGGCTCAAAGACTATTTGGCTTATGCGTGAGTAATTGGCTGCAAAGCGTAGTGGGCATGGCGAGCGCGTGTGTGGCTGTACGCGTGGATAATAAACAACAGAGTTCGTTGGTGACATTAACCATGACCAAGTTTTGGACTTGAATTTAACAAGTATCAGAATACCTTGATTTGAGTGATATAATACTGCCATTGTATGAATAGAATGCCTGGGTACCTATAGTAAGCGGACGGGGTCGATCTGACTTTGGTCTAGTCGGTTTATACGGCTTACCTTGCGGATTTGGAGCTTTCGCTCTCTCCAAAGTAGTACCAGAGTTGGCTCCTAACCTTTTAGGTTACCTGAGCTAGCCTGAGGTAGATACATCCCTAGGCTACTCCGTAGGTTCTATGGGTATCGTACGTTGAGTGATGGATCCCATTTGAAACGCTCCGGTAGAGGTGGTAGGTGCGTTCAGTTATGTTGTGTTATGCGGACTGCTTGCGGTCTTGGTGGAGTATTGCTATTCAACATGATGAGATGACGGCATGAGGAAGTCATGATGCAGCCATATCGTATCGCATCGTATCGTGTTGGGTGTAAGTCACGGTGCGCGTCAGTCTCCATTCTACAACATGCCGACTCCGATGATACAGCATCAGCATCGCATCATATCCACGAGGAGGGCGCTCGGACGGCTTGCGTGTTTCGTTGATGTGAGTTCTGGAGCTGACAATGACAATTGCATTGCAGCCGAGTCGGGTCGAGTCAAGAATACTAAGGTTATATCCACGGCACTCGATCTGTAACGCTGCAGCTCAGCCTCTAGTTGGACAGCATCAGGTCAGCTCTTGGTTGGGTGGCCTCCACCGACATGGAGTCTGATTTGAGCAAGACGAGACAAAGAAACAGGTTCAGAAAAGAGGCTTGAGGTTTCCGAGAGAGAGGCCGACAGGGGGGCGTGAGTGAAAGCACTCCGCAACTTTGCAAACAGCCCGCCGACTTGTACTGTAGTAATAAGAAAAAGCGTTGCTGCCTGTTCTATAGTGGACTTTATTGGCTAATATCGATGGATGGGATGCTATGGATTCATGTTTGGCAGGATCGTCTATGAGACGGATAAAACAAAGGAGCTGGCGGCCGTTGTCCAAGATGATGATTTACACAAGCATAATTTCGCGGATCATCATAGTGTATGAAAATCCAAGACCTGATCGACCTGCCATCCCTAGAGGACACGACATCCATGTTCACTTCGCTTGTTGCTGAGGCTGCATACATGATTGTAACTCATTTCTCGTAATCACTCCAGATGGGTGTGGTTGTTGAAGGGTTGATCGAGTGCGAGGCAGAGTGACGGTTCGAAGCCCACCTCATGGCGGAAACTCAATTATACCTACTATTTAGGTAGGTACTAACTACGGTACTCCGTACCTTGGGTAGGCTACTAGGTAGGGAGACAACCTCGGATGATCGCTGAACAGGACTCGCTAAAATCAGCCTCCAACGCATAAATTGTGAGATGACTTGTTGTTATCTCCAGATGCATTGAAACCTTGGCGCCTCTGAATCGAGGGCATCTTTCCGAAGTCGATAACTAGTTGATTGGCTGCTAGGCGGTTGCCGAAACGTGCAATCCAGTCCAATCGTATTAGGATCGGAAGTATCGATGGAGGTGCCTTGGCTAGTGCTACCTACCTGCCTTAGCTCGTTCCCTTTGGTTCCTTGGTTCTCTAGTGGGTGACCTTCTTGGTGACCATCCAATTCTAGCCATTACCTAGCTGGAGGTGTGTTCTGCTAAGGCTGCTTGCTACCTTAACCTCCAAGCTCTCCAAGCTTCCACTCTCTTCCCGTCATATCATAGCTCTCTAGCTTACCTACCTAGTTGCTCTCCAACATCCATGGGAAACTTCAGAGTTCGTCTAATCCGGGAGTGACATGGACGCGCAGCTCCTCTTTTCTTGCATGTGTCCCCTCAGCAAGTTACTCTTTTCATCACATCGCATCAGCGCTATTCTCCGCTCTGCTCCCTTCGAGACTGTGGTCGCTGGTTCTGTGCTGTGCTGTTTGATGCGAGCGTCTCGTCTCGCCTTGTCCGCTCCCTATCCAGTTTGGTATGGTTTGGTTATGGTCTCACCCCTCCCATGGATCTCATACCTCACCTTAACAACCAGGCTCTCCTTGTCCTTGCCCGGGAGTTCCCCTCATGCGACGCCGACTTTCAAATCAACTCCGCCAAAAATGCCATGGATCTTTAAACTCGACTCCACCTCGTCCAACCTCCCCTCTCTCTTTCTCGCTCTCTCTTATTCTCTTCTATTCTCATATCACCGAGCTTCTTTTCTTTATACTCAATCCTCTTTCTAGATCATAGACTAAGCAATCAACCAACTTTACGAATATACACTCCTCCATCCTGTATATCGCGAAGCTTCAGCTTCAGCTTCAATTTCATCCTTCCTCGCGGCTGAGTAGAAAGACGGGATAATTCGTGTTTGACGGCATGGAGGCGTTTATGTACCAGTGAACGGTCGTTTCTGCTTGTTGAGGCATCTCACAAGCTCTCTTACGAGCAACCAACCTCCTCTCCTTCCGATATTATCTCACGAGCAAGGAGTTGAACCAGTTTGGCCCAATGGGCAATGAACAATCCGCCGAATCCCCTCGCGGGCATCGGAAACTATCCAAGCCACCTCACTGCAGCCAGGCATCTGCAGCTGGTCTGCCATACACTGCTACTGCTGTGACACCCCATCGTGAGCACTTCTCCAACTCGTATCTGGTCGGATCGCTGCCGCCTGCTCCCAATAAGGCTTCTACAACGAGAAGAGTGGCGCCTGGGCTCGGTATTGCCGTCCCAGCTGGTGACGCTTCCAGTCCTATACAATCACCTACATGTAGAGACCCCATGCGCCATTCGAAATCGCGTACGCGGTCTATCCAGTCAGAGCAGTCTCCTATAGTGCCAGCTTTTGTCAACAGCTCCTCCAGGACCAGCTCTATTGCTCAGGATAGTAGCTACCGCACGCTGACGCGCGCTGATAGGTTTGTGCAACATGCCTCCATGTCGATAAATAGAGCTAACTGCCTGGAAATAGCATGCCTGTTGCAGTACGGCGTGGCTCTGCAAGCTACGATACGAGAGCTGTCGAGGCCAAGAAGCTTCTCAATGCAAAGGAGAAGCTCCCAAGCGACTCCATCATCTCCAAGTCCAATAAGCATTCTGATGAGGCAAGTCAGGATGTGACTGATGATAGCAATAACGCCACCCAATCTGCAGGTTCGTCCATTAGCAGAACAAATTCAGACGTCTCTCTTTACATGCCAATGCGCCGCCGCTCGGTCGTTCAAACTCCAGGCATAGCAACCAGGGCTCATCATTCCAACCCCCCAGTCTCAGCCAAGTCGAGTTTCCGCAAGAGTCTCCCAGCTACACCCTCTCAGTCCAGGCGCAATTCGATAGATTCTGGCATGGCGAGACGCATGTCAATGCCTACGACAATTCCTTCCCAGGCAAAATCCCCGGACCGAGCCGTAACGCCGGTCGAAGCTGACTATAAACAGCTAGGTGGTATGAAGTTTGGATCCCTACGCATCACAAACGGGGCCCCCGGAACTTCTCTAATGCCTGAGGATGACGTCAAACAGCAAGGGGCTTCTGAGTCGGCACTAGCAATCCCCCGGGCGGAATACTTTCATGAGCAAGCCAAAAACCCACTCAGATTGATGAATCAGGGCTCGACCATGACAGATGCCAATGAGCTAACGACGGTTGAGAAATCACTTACTTCTCGAGTCGCAAGCTGTGGTACCGAGTGTTTGAGCGATGCAGAAAAATCTAGAACGGGCGATGGCGGAATGTCTGGGAACGGGAATGCTGTCTCATTTCCGGTTGCTGAGGTTCTGGACATAAGGGAAGATCCAAATGCAAAGCCCTACCCCAAGAAAATGCAACTTGGACTCGAAAACAAAATGCTTAAAGGTTTATCAAGATCTGATAGTGGCTTCATTCCAAGTCCTTCGTCGGAGAAAACTCATCGCTCTGCGTCTCGAGTCGACAGTGGTTACAGTTCCAATGTCTCTCTCCGATCATTGCCCAGTCTGAGATCCGGTGTCACGGACAAGAACACAATGGCCTCCGAAAAGCTTGACGTGGATATGTCCGGGATGTGTTCACCCTCGGATTCGAATTCGTCTCGTACTTCTTCCTTCTTACCTTCTCAGACACGTAACCGGCTGCCTATCCACCTTGAGGTCCCGTTGTCGTCGACAGATGATGATACCTCTTCGACTTGTCCAACAAGCCCCTCGAGTCCTGCCAGTCGTCCATTCTCGCCATTTAGTCGTGGTAGCCGCATGCGCCTCTCTTCGTTGAAATCAAACAAGAGTTTCGAGCCACGGGTGTCGAACGCTGCGACAGCGCCAGTCGTCCTTTCCAAAGGAGACTTTCGGGAACAGTTACCTTCGGCAACCGCAGACGTTAGTCGTGGTGGCAGTAAGATATACCGATTCCTGAATGGCTCCCGCAAGAAGGGATCCCTAAAGAAAGGGGAAGTGACTACGATCGAACAGGACGTCACTGCCGATCCTTTAGGGCTACAGACGGGCTCCATACCTAAAGCCAACCGACCTTCGCTTCGAAAGGAGCCGAGCAAGGATACTCTGCAGACTATTATGAGTGTTGGGAGCCAGGATGCAATTGGGAGTGCAAGACGCGGGGAGGACGTAGCTCGAGGGGTCAAGAAGACAGTTGACAAGAAGATGTCTCGACGTCAATCGTGGCGCCAATCTATTGCTCAGTTGTTTGGTTCTCGAAGCGCGGACGCCAGCCCTGCCTTGAGTTCCATAACTGAGCCTGTGCCTACCCCAAGGCGCCCATCAACTGCTATGGAACTTACTTCTCGTCCTTTCAATGCGGCTCCCAGCCCTCGAGCTGTGAGCTCATGGTCATCTCGCCCAGCACCAAGAAAGGCTGCCAGCAGCTTAGCTCTTGAAACCCGGAAGATGGCCAGTAAGTCGAGCATACAGGAGAGCCGCGACAAGCCAGAGCTAGCTCATCTTCGCACGAATGTTTCCGCACCTAACTTGTCAGCGAAACGTCGATCATCCCTGAGTCCATCTGCGCTTGAGATGGATCAGACGCTGCGAACAAAGACTTCACCACCGGTGAGTATGCAGAATCGAGGCAGTAAGCCTCCCAAAGCAAAGTCACAGGCGCAAAATCGAGCTATGACACCTTCTTTCCCTATTAACTCCCGCCCGAGCGCTAGTCGTCGGCTCTCGTTACCCCAAGATTATGGTCGAATGACACCACACAGCCGTCAGATCTCACATGGCCGTACCGAGTCACGCAGCTCCAGTCGAGGCATGGCCATGAGTCCTACCGCAGGTTCAAGCTCCCAACAAGTCAATGCTGTTCAACACTCCAGAGTTTTGTCATACTCGAGTAATGGTACGCAACAGAGTGGTCCTGCTGCCCAACAAGTCAAGCATCATCGGCGAGTCTCAGCACCTGCGCAGCCGCACCAGAATGCCAACATGCCGCGCTCTCGGAGCAGCACTACACTTATACAGATACAGCAGCAGCAGATGCATCAGCAGCAGATGCTACAGCAACATCAACAACGGCGGCCTCGAACATCTGTCCAATCATGGGCCCCAATGGACATGCACAGCCTCAATCAGCAACTGCAGCAGAACTATATCATGCAGAACCAAGCTCTTGTCTATGGTGCACCAAACATGGCTCAACAATACCCAAACATCTACGTTACCAGCCCAGTCCCAAATCATCCTGTTCATGGCAGACAGGGTTCCCAGGGTGGGATGTACGTTCAAGATCCCCCCTTTCGGGTCCTCCACAGCTATAACTCCCCAGCATATCGAAACGTTCCTATATGGAGCCAGTAGCTCAGAGCCTCAACAGTTGGCTCGCTTAGTTCTTTGATTTGATCGAGATACCATATATGATGAAAATGGTTTACAATTTCATTGACTCTTTTACCGCTCGGCGTTTTCGGGTAAAGGCAGCCTTTCCTTGGAGTACTGGAATTGGCCCACAGCGTCCACACGCATTCCTTCGTTCATTCATTCATTCATTCCGTCAATCAGCCACACACTGTCTTTCATTCTAAGAAATTGCATGTACAATTTTACGACCACGTGGAAAGTGTTATCAGACTTGACAGCTACATCCTCCAGGACTGGAGCTTGTATTAATCTTAGTAGTTTGTTGTTGAAAAGCATAGTCTGTTAGGCGATGAATGATTCAATATGCTAGCGTTACTATCTCACATCGCATCATTAACCCGCACAGGGAGAGGTGTCGATAGGAAATGCAATTCTCATAGTGCAAAACTATTTAATGACTTGGTGTCTCTACATCTCCGTTGAAACCGTTTGACTATCGTGTGTATGAACTACTCTGGATAGCCTCATGACAGACAGACGACAGACTGGCTGGTTCGCTGTTCCTACATACGCGTGCGCGTCTGATGCTTGCTTAGCCCTGTTTCTTCTGGGTATGATCTGGGTATGATCTGGAAGGTTACGGCTACGAGATAGGGGTTGAAGAAAGGCATTAGTTGGGCTGATATTAAGCATCCCCATGATTCCCGACACAGCCTCACACAGATCGACAAAAGGATCCAGCTAGAGTGACGTAACATCAAAGACACGTTACTGCCCGATATGAAACAAACCAACAGACGAGACCACGAGGAAGGATCTGAGTGGTTGATGAGACCTGTTTAATGGAAGCGAGGTTGGCGATACAGTATTTGGGATATCAACAAAGTGTGACTACATAGTAAAAATCCTTCACACCACCATAAGCAAGGAGGAACTTGGTGACAGGTCACACCTCCATGAAAGGCCACAGGGGCAGAGGCCTTGGGAACACCGCCACGGTTCTCAGACAGTTGTCGTTTTAGTACGCGGGGAGAGATGGAGGTCTAGCATGATGCTGTAAATTAAGAATAAGAGACAACTGACAACATGTCGTAGAAGGTGGATTTCTCATGGCTATAAGATCTTCTGGGGAGCAATAGCATGACGACAATGGAGACGGATGAAAAGACCAAGAACGAACAGCTAGAATAGGTAGATATCTTCCTCAAGGTATGATTGGCGGTCCGGGAAGACGGGGAGTTTTGGCATGGCGCTCCAGGGGGGGTCAGGTTCCTTGGTGGGTCGATGCTATTTTTGAATGGGTTGGTAGGTAGGTACGTATCTTTTTAGGGGACATCCATGCAACGTGATGCGCGTTTCCCCATCGGACGACGCCAGCCTCCCGTTTACATACTGCTTCGTCTTTAATCCCCCAGACAATGATAGAGTGGATAATCACTTGATGGAGATACATAGAACTGTAATTTCGTTGACAAGACCCTGACGATGAGCTATGTCATAATAATGGGCCAGGGCCTGGAGGTAGCCGTTTGTTCATGGCGTCTGGGCGCCTACGTACTGACAGGTGTTTGTCTCCATGTGAGCAGTTGAGTGCAGAAGGGTGATGACGACGACTCCTAGAGGGTTTGTCGACAGGGGTGGGAGACCCATTCGAGATGGATGTTATACCAGTAGCCAGCTTGATTTAAAAGCTGTGAAGCGTACATACAGAGAGAGTATAGCTGAGTCGAGTATTTTGAGGAACGTAACGCTTTACCAGTATGAAGAAAACCTGATGTAAGAAAAGGACGTCAAGCTATACCAACTTGGAGGAGTCGGGAATGTTTCATTCATCATACCAGTATTAGTACAGTAGGTAGTCGGTAAATACCTAACTGGTGTCCCCCTGTCAGGAACAACAGCGCACTTGCATATAAAAACAAAACAGTTCTCATGTATGTATTATTCAGGGGGCCGTGCAGAAACAGAAACAATAGATCAACCCAAAAACTGGCATAGCCAGGCTCGTAGTCGAATCGGTTAGGAAGCTACCGAGACGAAACGCTGGTTCAATTTTATGTGGCTTTTTCTGACTGAAGTTCCATCCATATCGGCACAGGCAACGGGCAACCTTATTACCAGGTAAAAACAAAATCGAAAGTCCTCCACTGGTATTAAACCTAACCCAGCTTCGAGCATGGTCTAGACACGTCCGTATCAGTGTGGCCGCCACCAACAGGTTGTCTCAGGCGGCTCTTTAGGTCAAGTTTTTGGCGCATGTCATGGACCCAAACGCACCCGACCCGACCTCAACAGTGGCCTGCGCTGCCTGGAGTCTGCTGGGGCAAGCACAGCCTCCATCCAGTACCACCGGATCCATGCAGGCAAATACGAGCAGACCTCACATGGAAGTCTCTGACCCATCTTTCCATTCCATCCATCCATCATCAAGTTACCCATATTTTTTTTCTTTGTCTGCCTGCCCTTGTCCCTTTATAAGTCTCACCTCCCGTCGGTGCCGTCACACAATCTTTACTCTCGTGACTCCGTTCACATCCGTATTACTCACTCTCGCTTTTCTGTCTTTGTTATTTCCTCTATCGTTTAATTTAACATCGTATCCCAGCTCAGCCTTGGCTCGTCGATCTCACTCTCGCTCACCCAACTCACTTGGCATCAAACGACTCTATCTACTGCGAATACAGAAACAGTCTTGTTATTCTTCGTCTCACGCCTATACGTTCAGGTAGTCACAAACGACGATTTGACACAACTCTTGATCACGGATATCCGGGTTCCTCACTTGGCTGTGTATCGCTCTTGAAGTTCGCGTCAGGGACAAGTTTAAAGCGCCATTACGCCTTCGTTCCCCTTAGTAGCTGTGAGCCAGGACGACAACCTCTACATATCTCAGCTGGCATATCCTGCCTACCTAGCCAACCTTTCTTTTCGCGAAACATTCCACAACCTCGGTCGCCATGTACATGACACGCCTTGTGAAGCTGCTAATGGTAGCTCTTGCCGTTGTCTGCGTCGCTCAGGCATCATGGATTGATCTCAACAAGATTCACTTGCGGGAGCGTCGACTCGTCCGCAGAGCAAGCCCAAGCCAGTCCGACAACTCTCAAGCAAGCGCAACTGCACCTGACAGCAATGCTTCAGCTACCCAAGCAGACTCAGCATCCGATCCTGCTCCTACTGATGCAGCTGACCCTACCTCGGACGAGTCTGCCAAAACAGACGCTGAGGCTACACAGGCTACTAACGAGCAAACAAAACCATCTGCCACTGATGCCGAGCCTACCAACAACGATTCTGCAAAGACAACCGCTGCTGATACATCCCCCACAAATGCTTCTCCCACCAGCAAGGCCGCCGAAAAGTCTAGTGCTGCTGATACAAAGCCCTCCGAGACAGCCGCTGCCACACAATCCGAGGCTACCAACAACGGCGAATCATCGGCTTCTGCCACTGACGCCAAGACTGCTGCTCAGTCGACAGCCAACTCCCCAGCAGCCACCAGCACCTCCAGCAACAACCAGAACAGTGACGACGCCAGCAGCACCGCCAGCGAGAACAACGATGAGGCTTCCAGCACTGCCGCCGAGAAGAACACCCGAACTACCGCTAGGCCTGTTACCTCTACGCACGTCGCCGTCGTCACAAGGACAAACAGCGATGGTAATCTTGAGACCATGACCACTACGAGTGTGTCCACGTCAACACCTGGTCTGAGCGATGGTGATGACGACGGAAGCTCTTCGGGCATGTCGGCCAAGACCCGCAACACAGTCATTGGAGTTGTTGTCGGTATCGGTGGTGCAATTGTCGTTGGTGCCCTTGGCCTTGTTGCATGGCGAATTTGGGGCCGCAAGAAGCACCAAGAAGAAGCCGATGGTCTCATGGATTTCAACGAGAATAATAGCCGTCCTAGCAGTAACGGCCCTTATCACAGCGTTGAGAAGACTGAATATGGGAGTGTCGGGAGCTCGGGGCCTCAACGCAGCCCATTCCAATCCACGCTGGATACTTATCACCAGCCAACGCCCGTGAACGCCTCGTCCAACTTTTAAGGACGGTGTCTCATGTTTTCTTTGCATCGTTAATAAAAAGCATTATCTTTTCCTTCATGTTTCACACTTTCCACCATCCGTTTCGATGGAGGTCATCGAGGTCATGGGCGTTTCGGACACGAATGTTTTTTCTCAGGGGAGTAATATAGAAAGTGCTGTACGAATTTGATAACGAACGTCACGGCTGGAATCGGCTGAAGCAGCGTATATCCCTGGGTCCCAGAACTTTGCGATATTGGGCAAATCATTTGCAGCACGCATGATCTGGTTCATGGTTCCAGTTTTTGCGTTGTTTGGGCTTGCTTGATCATACTGCATATAACACATACTTTCTCCATCCCGGAGCCAAGCCAGTCATCCGCTACATAATGGGATTGCTGTGTGTAGAAATTTCAATTAATAAATATCTCAAGCCTAGCTCGTACATTGTGTCTTATTAAGGTCGAGCATGAGTGAGGTGGATCTTCATGAGTCTAGATGAAGCAGTTTTCTTGCAGACGTGCAATGTGATATGGACAATTATTGTTGATTTGACAGTGCCTCTAATATCTATATTTGGCTTGGCTGTGGGGGTTTGTTCCGTGATCGTGAAGGCGAACTTTGCTTCCCATATTCCGCGAATTCATCTCGTGGACCTTGTGTGGGTTGCCTTAAGTATCTGATGATGGTGCAGGGCATCTATTTGACACATTTTCACCATTCCTATCGAAAGGGCTCAGAGGTACTTTCAATGTGCTAGATCGTAATTCGTAAATACCTACGTATTGATGTCAAACTGCATATTGTGGTATTTGGTATAGGGTAAAAGCACTGGTAACTTGGCATACTCAGCCAACTTTGAGCCTGGCATAGAAGCCCTTGTAGGCCTGAAGCGGAAAAGCCGATAACCCGGGTTCCTGAACATGCATTCCAAAAGTTAACGACGGTGGAGGCCCAAGCTACCATTGAAGCTAGCTCAAGGTACCTTACGGACGGGTGCGGCCCCGACCTTTTTTAAGGGTCCAGGTGGAGAGGTAAGAAAAAAAAAGGGGGTAAAAAATTGACTTTTGATTCCTGAGATCTCATTACGAGAAAGGAAAGTTTTGGAGATAGATGGGCATGATTGTTAAACATCTCATTCCGTTGGGCGATATCACGATGATGGTTACAACGGATACGAGGCAAAGCTGGCTGGGAGGGTTATGATGAGTTGTCAAACTGAACCACACCTACTAAACTCCGGGGAAATGATTGACCTGGACTGATTCAATGCGAATCCACTTGTCGATTGACTTATCCCAAGATGGATGGGACTGTGCAGGCATGTTCAACCTCGAACCATGGAAGAAGAAATAGAAGAGTGTCGGAACCCGGGCTCAACAGTGCTGTCGCGTACTGATTACAGGTACGGAGTACTGACGGCCCGTAATGCAATACCTGCTGCTCTACTTTGTAATTTGAAGGTGGTAAATCATGAGCAAATGAAGAGAAGCCTCATTAGTGACAACGACGCAGCCACCGGCTGGACCAGTTGTTGTGCTTCAGAATCTATTTTGTTGAAGACAGGTTGAGTGGAAACTGCTAGTTACTGAGGTACATGTGAAAATGATGAGTGATACACCCATCAAAGCGCACTTCGCAATGCAGACAAAGGTATTCCCTCTCCGTACCAGCCTATCGTCTGTCGATTTCTTCGGTTCGAAATTCTTCCAAGATGCCAGGGGCCCTTGGCGAAATTACGTCGTGGCCAGTGCGGGTACAGACTGGAGCGGGTCTCATTACAGAGTACTCCGTAGCTCCCCCTTGAAGATGTTGCCTGTGGACGAGGCTACAGCGACAGTCGACTCTCCCAAGTGGCCAACTGTTCAGTGTCTGAATTGGATGATTTGCTGTCAATCCTTGTGCTCAACAGCGTCTCCAAAAAGGAAAAGCTGGGCCAGCACACACGCCCAAACCTGGAAGTGGCCGCCGACCGGCGCAGGTGCGAGAAAAAACCCACCGACACCAGAGGCAGCTGCATGTGCAGGTACAGACAGACGGTACTCGACCCTCTCTTCCATATGGATGACTCTACCTAGTCCAAGTTAGCATGAAGCCTTGAGCTGCCTTGTCCACTCATTGTCAAACAAAGCTCTCGAGGGCTCATCTAATCTCATATCGCGCCCCTCGAATGAGAGACAACTTCAATCTGCTCTACTGTTCCTCTCCCACGCAACTTCCTCCTTCCTTCTGTTAATGCTGGCCACCCAACTTTGCAACTGACAACATTCCCAAAACCTCGATGTGTCCGGCCGGTATCATCCTTTTCTCATCTTCGCTGTCTTCTGGCCACTCTTTTTTCCTCATGAAGCTCTTTTCTTAGGTTCTCGATAGACACTTTTTTTTCTTCTATTACTGTATTTCGCGCGACACCCCTGGAAGCCAGTTTCCACACCCCGGAAATTTCCCACCTAAATAGCTCTCGAGGCAAACCGTCATTCCGTCCGCCCCCTTAAAGTTGGACAACGCGTCGCGTAGTATTCAAGTATATCTCGACCGTTAGGAATTATCGGCCACGACTACGGTTTCGCAAACCTGTGTCCCCTCCCTCAGGCCTTCGAGATCGGCTTTCCAACTGCGCGACCGACCTTGAGAGAAAGGACTGGCTCTATTTGAGACTCAGCTGCAGACATACTCTTAGTCTGCACTGATCTCCCTGGGTGAGTAACCCGAAACACATTTTCCTTATTTTGGTCTTGGTCATGTATGAGCTGGCAGAACACACATTCATCTCCAGACGCCACTGCATAACTCACAGTTGCTGACCGGGTCCACCACCAAACAAACAGGCCGCTGTAAAGACGTCTTCTACAACTTTGTCGGCTGCTCCTCCTGGTGCATCCGCACAGGACGGTCACGGAGCCTCATACTCTCGATCCCGCCCTGCCTCACCCGCTTCTCCTACACTTTCGAATACGTCAACTGTTGACGGCGAAGAGGAGGTCGAGTCTTCGCCAATTCTTCCTCCGCTTCAAGCTCCTCGACTTCCAGAAAGAGCTTTGCAATTTTTGAGGACACCACCTCCCGACGAAACCCAATTTGGTACTGCCAGCTGGGGCTCTCCCTATCCCCAGTCAGATCGCAACCTTCGTCGTCAGAGCTCCGGAAGTGAAGCCTCGGACGACTCACCAATTCACCACCTGGATATTGAGACCCCTTTCCTACGTCCAATTCCTGATCTGCTACGTTCACAGTCCGACCCGCCAGGCTCTTCGCTGAGTGCTGCCGCCGCCGTCCTCGCGAATCGTGCTCGACGGCAGACTCGTGGTCTTACTGAGGATTGGATACGTACGCACACCACTGACGACCCAAACGAAGAGAGTCGACACTGGTTTAGTGACGGAAGTGGGAGCGAGCACTCTTCGGTGAGCGGCTCTGAACCTGGCTGGTTGGAAGAGGGCGAAGCGCGCACTCCCCGACCCATCCAGAGAACAAGGGATTTGTCTCGAGAAGGATCTGGACACCATCCGCGGGCCAGATCTAGCATCGAGACTCTCCGACCAGGAGATTCTCTCAGTCCCAAAACGGGACAAAACAGCAGTATGGCGACCTCCGAAGCCGCACCAGTAACGCACGATGCGGCGAGCGACAGGTCTCAGGCCGCCTCCACCCCGGATGTACCTGTCGCAGAAAGTCCAAAGAAGCGTGTCCCCAGTTCTACCGCCAATGGGGAGCCAGCGCTGCCTGCAACACCGATGAAGGGCACTCAAAAACCTCTTCCTAAAGAACCAGCACCAACGCCTCGACTAAAGAAGAAGGTTCCATGGAGAGGCAAGAATATCATGGTTCTCATACCGCGAGACACTGAGCGAGGCCAACCTGGCCATGCGCCCATGCCCTTACGCCAAGATGAGATAGAGAGGATGTTTTCATCATGGGAAGAGCTTGGTTATGACATATCAGGCTTTGACCTGGAAGTCGAGGGCTATCAGGTTGAAGGCACAGCGGATTCTCAAACCCGAGATTCCTGGCCAGATTTTGAGGAAGTGGTTAAAGAGAGGGAAGAGCGCAGCTTCAAGGTTACTCTTCCAGATTTGAATGCTTGGAAAGATTATATGAATGAGCTTCAGGAAGCCAAGTTGCGCGCCCTTGGCGTATCTTTTGGTGATGATGAGCCCGAGCAACCTTCTGTCTCTCCTGCGACAACAGACCTCAGCCGTCAACCCTCTGCTCAATATCCCCCTCTTCCATTTTCTCCTCCTCTACCCACCTCTTCGGCCTCAAGTAACCATGGTATGCCGGGGTTCCAACCAGGCCATTTCGTACGGCCCTCAACGCACAGTCCAGGTCTTTCTCATGGTGCCTCGCCACTTTCTTTCGCTGGCATGCCTGGTAAATTCAACCCGCGGCAATCCATTTCGTTCCCTGCCAACAGCTCACCCTTTGGCTTCCAACAACAATCGCCATCGGGTTGGCCAGGGCTTAACCGCCATGATTCGCCTTCTCTTATGGGCATGATGTCTCCTCAGTCCCCCTTCGGAGCGGAGAGCCCTGCTGCCATGAACCTGCACCAGCGTCACCAGTCTCTACAATATCCCATGCTGCCTCATCAGCAATTCTCATATTTGCAACCTGCTCGGAATTCACCTCGCCTGCAAGAAGTCCGCGAAGACGAGGAGGAGCCTACTAGCAAGAGCCCATCAAGGACCCCTGAACCTCCTCAGCAACAGAACACGGATACTCTCCAGGCCGAGATCGATGATGCGGAGTACCACTTGGAAGAGCAACTCCGCAACGAACTGGAGCACGAAGATTACAACCCCCAACCTCAAAACGAGCAACCTGCTACCCTCCCAGACCCGTTTGTTCCGGCTCATGGTCCTCAAGCATCTGGTCAATTCACTGTCCAGGAGCGATTCGCCAGTGAACAGTCTAAGCCCCTGGTTCTGCATCATCCTCGACCTCACAGCCGTGGTCACTCGCTATCACAGGGTTACTTCCGTGATCACAACGAGAACAGCGTCACTGCTGATGAGAGCAATCTCACCAAGTTCAGCAGCCTGAATGAAATCCCAGAGTCCCACAAACCTGATGATGCTTATGAGATTGAGACCAATCCCAGCAATCTCGGCACACCTGTCCAAGAATTTGATTTCCCTGGATTCGGTCACCAGAAGAACTTCTCAACAGCTAGCAACCCATGGAACGATGCTGGCTCAGTTGATAGCGGGAATAAGATGGATCGACGCTCCAGCCATGCCAGCAAACCCTCGCTGTCAAAGCTTAATGTGCAAGCACCTGAATTCAAGTTCAACCCCACAAGTTCCTTCACTCCTGGCCAGTATGACTTTGGCAGCAAGAGCAATACTTTCCAACCTGGTGCCAGTAGCTTTGAACCAGCGGCTAGTACATTCCAGCCCGGCGTGCCTATCTTTCAACCTGGCGCGAGTGCTTTCAGACCTGGTGTTAGCAGCTTCCAACCAACTGCCAGCACCTTCCAGCCTACGGCTAGCACGTTTGAACCTGGCAAATTTCAGGGTGCCAATTTTGAGGCATCTGGATTTCAACCATCAGTGTTCCAGGCGAACACTCACATTTCTGATACGAATATGTTTACGTCGCCCCCTGCAAAACAGCCTGCACATGTTACACCTGCCAGAATTAATGTCAATGCGCCGGCTTTCTCCCCAGGCGACAGCTCCTTTAGCTTTTCAACATCAGGCCCTAAATTCAACGTCGCTGCGCCTACATTCACCCCTCACTCAAATGCCTTTACAAGCCCAACCAGCCAGGGTCATGGCAGTATCTTTGGAAGTATTGACCTTTGTTCAAGTGACATGCAATCGAACAAGAAGTCGAAAGCTATCCCCATCAGGAAACCGTCCAGTCAATCATCTGCTAAGTCGGATGAAGCCGAGGAGCAGTTTGATGTTGACGGTCGACCTGTGGCTGATGAGAATAGAGTCAAGCGAGCACGTAGCTCTGCGCCTGGCGGTGATGATGTGCCATTATTCGCTGAACAACCTACGCAGACCGATGGTTCAGCGGAAGAAACGCAGGAAGCCACACAAGATGACCATGTTCTCCCTGCTGACACGTCAATGTCGTCTATTGTCACCTCGGACCAGATCGACACCAAGGCCACTACAGCCGCTCCCTCTGCGGCGCCTTCTGTTACGTCCACAAACGAGAATAATAACTGGAAGCCATTCGAGTTTGATTCCAACCAGGACATTCAGAACTTTAACGATGCTCGACCATTTGGTGAAGATAACTTCAAGCACGAGCACAAGAAGACACTCTCTGCCGCTGCCGAACCCTTTCAGCCTGGGGCGAATTCTTATGGAGAAACCACCCAGACTGAAAATGAAGAAGGATCAGACGCCTCTCCCGTGGCCAGCCCTATGCCAGCCCGTGCTCCTCCTGGGCTTAATACTTCTCGTCTCAACACCAGCCAGCCTCCACCGAGAACTGTTTCTAAGGGGCTTGGTGCTTCGCGGTTCGCTGATCCTCCTAAGCCTGCTAAGGGTCTCGCTGCATCCCGATTCGCTGGCAGCCCGACTCCCGGCGAGAAGCCTCTTCCTCCTCCACCCGTTGAAGACGATGTCGTTGAATCAGTGGAGGAAGAGCCTAAGCCTGAGCTGTCTGCTACTGTAACGCATCCTGCTGTTCGTGGAAACAATGAGCCTACATTTGAGGAGATCGATGCCGTTATGGATCAATTCTTTGATGATCCTACGATGGGTGTCAACAAGACTGTCGAAAATTCACAGTGGCAGCAATCTAGCCCAGTTCGCACTCTTGCGTCTATGGCTACCTCATCTCCCTACAAACTGGAACCTGCTGCCGATCAGTATAACCGTGATGAAGCCAGCTTGACGCCTCGAGAATACCACCCGCTTTCCGACGCTTCTGCTCAGCCAGTGCCAAGTACTGAGCTAGAAGACCCATTCCTAGATCCTCCTGGAACATTGATCACTGCAGGTGGTGCTGATGCTGTTGACGGTGAGAGCCTGCCCGCTAGTGACTGGGAAGCTGCCTTTACCGAAGACGAGCATGACAAACTGGAGAGCCGAGCACAGTTCTTCGATGGACGTGTCAATGAAGTTGTCGGAAATCTATTAGCCTCACGCCTGGAGCCTCTGGAGAAGACACTCTTCTCCATCCAGCAAGTCTTGGCGACCCGAGCTCGACGCACACCTTCTTCCCGACGCGACATGCGTAGTGTCTCTGCTGAGCTCCAGCAGAGCGATGCCGATGATGAGGATGAAGAACCCGTTGTTCGTCGCTCGATGAGCCCTCGACGGGACAGACGTCTGGACCAGATTCGGATTGCTGTTATGGAGGGTCTTCAAGCTCAGCAACGCAGCAAGCTTGAGGCCTCCCCTGCCCCCCTTTCTGCACCGGCCAGTTCTGAAGCACCTGCCACTGCTATCCTTGAGGCCCTTGAAGGACTTAAGCAGGAGGTCACCAACAACGCAAACCGTGATGATGGTTTAAAGAAGATGATCCAAGAAGCCATCGA
The DNA here is from genome assembly GCA_017165645.1 of Fusarium sacchari. Taxonomy (NCBI): domain Eukaryota; kingdom Fungi; phylum Ascomycota; class Sordariomycetes; order Hypocreales; family Nectriaceae; genus Fusarium; species Fusarium sacchari. The sequence goes on from JADANP010000006.1 coordinate 2,282,806, forward strand.
GGCACGCATACCTGCTGCCCCCAAGTCCGAGGAGGTAGAGAACGCTAAACTCACTGAGCTTCAGGACAAGATTACCGACCTTGAGCAGCGTCTTTACTTTGAGCAGACCAAGGTCGAGAATGAGGTCTCTGAACGTCGGGCGGCTGAGGACTTGGCTTCTGAACTCATGCGCAAGCTTCAAACTGCCGAGACGCGTATCGAGGTCGAGATCATCAACCGCAGCGTTTTCGATCAGCGCGTAGCCGACCTGGAGGAGAGGCTCAGGGGAGCTGAAGAACTCAGCGAGGAATCAGTTGTTGCTCGCCGTGGTGCTGAAGATAAACTAACTGAAGCACGTGTTCAGCGAGAGATAGCTGGCGAAGAGGTGGTCCGTCTGCGCGAGCTGGTCGAGCAAAGAGATCATAAGCTGCGTTCACTCGAGCAGGCAAATAGCAAGACTGCTATGCGCATTGCCCTCTTGGAGGCTGCTCAGAACAACGCCACCCAAGCTCAGCACGAGGCTGTTGCTAAGTGCAAGGGCATGGAAGTGGAGCTCAAGGATGTTCGACAGGACAACCACCACTGGCGTGCAGAGGCAGAGCGATATGACGAGTCTGCTCGACAGAAGGGTGCCGAGTTAGTCCGTGCTCTCGAAGACAACCAGCATATGCAGAAATCCTTGACTACTCTTACGACACAACTTGAGGAGAATGAACGTGTTCGGGAAATGTGGCGCGGCAAGTTTGTTTCGCTTCAAGAAGATATGGCGCGGGCGGCTCGAGAGATTGCAGAAGATAACGCCCGCCGTATCAAGAAGGACCAAGCTATGCTGGCTAGACAGGAGGTATTGGATGCTCGTCTACAGGCTGAGGCTAAGACCCGAGAGCGCTTGGAGATTGAGATGGAGCGTCTGCAGTCGAACGAGCGAGCTGGTATGCGTGCAACTAATGAGTGTTCTCGTCTTGAAGGCATTATTGGCGAACTGAAGACAGAGAACCACAAACTCGAGCAGAAGGCTATGCGTTACCAGTGCGAGTTTGAAGAAGCTCGCGAGTCTGGTATGAGTGAAGTCAAGCGAACCCGCATGGCGCTGCAAACCGAGATCGACGCCGCCAATAACCAAGTCAACTACATCCGTGAGGAGCTCGAGGAGCATAATTCTAAGCTTCGCGCTGAGCTTGATAACGTCAGACTCGAAGTGGATACAGCTAAGGCCCAAAGTGAGATGCTTCTTGAAGAGGCCGAGAACAGCAAGACAGCTCAAATTGAAGAGCTTATGCGAAAGCACCAGAATGAAATTGAGGATCTCCAGACACGGTACGAGCGCCGGGTCCACAACGCTCAAGAAGATGCTCACAAAGCCGAACAACACCTTCTGGAGCGTCTTAGCCTGTCCACGTCCAAGACCGAGCATCTTCAGGATCGCATCTTACACCTTGAAGATAAGCTGGAGATTGCCAAGCAGGCTGCTGCTGCTGCGGCTCAAGCTGCCAAATCCGCCGGAACTGATGTCCACATTGCTGTTGCCCAGCCTAGACAGGCATCACGAGATCTCGAACCTCCTGAGAGAATCTCTCCCCAGGCTCTTCGTGAATCTATCATGGTTCTCCAGGAGCAACTCCAGGCCCGCGAGCAACGCATTGAGGAGCTTGAACACTCCTTGTCTAAGATGGACCCCGAGGCCTCCACAAAGATTACCAAACGCGATGATGAGATCACTTGGTTGCGCGAGCTTCTCGCGGTCAGACATGAGAACCTGCAGGACATTATTGCCGCCCTGCAAAGTGATCGTTTCGACCGTGACGCAGTGAAGGATGCGGCGATTAGACTCAAGGCCAACCTCCAAATGGAGGAGCAGGAACGAGAGAGAGCCATGAACGGTGGTTCTGCCATCAACCTACCAAACATCGCTCAGACGATCCAGAACGCTACGCCGCGTGTGGCACAAACTATTGGCCCTCTCGCGGCTGCTTGGGGCAACTGGCGAAAGGGGAACCGCAGTCAACCATCGCTCAGTAGCCTGTCTGGCGTCCTCAGTTCGCCGGCTCCTCGTCGAAACGCCACGCCATCGCGTAGCAACTCGACCTCCCAGAATAACTCGCTGGGTGGCCTCATGACACCTCCCGCCTCTAGCCTTCGTCAAACACCCCCAGAAGACAATAAGCCTCAACCTACCGCTTTTGCCAGCACCGGGCGCCGATTTCCGTCACAAAGCTATGGTTCTGCACGAGCACGAGGGGCCTCAAACACCTCACATCGAGCAGAGCCCACTGTTGTTACGCCACCGCCTAGGGAGTCGGAAGATGAGCCCATGACTCCCACAATGATGCGAACTAGTGGCTACGATTCGGATGCCCAACCTGGAGACTTTGACGATAACGATTTCTTTGAAGACTGAACGGATTCGAAGACGTATCGGCTTCAGTAGGGGAGACTGTCATGATTATTTATATTAATTTTTTCCTTTGTCAAAATCATCAACTACGGCCGATGCATACATATACGCGGTTCACATTATTACACTAGTTTCCACCAAGACTGCGAACCTAGAGAGATACCCCCTTTTGGATTGATGTTTATGCCACACAGATTGGGATTATTTGTTCTTTATTTTCATGGAGTCTTTCGTTTGTCTCGCATTGTTCAACTTCATGATGAAGCTCGTGTTTTGGTGGGGAGGAGGACTGGTTAATGAAGAAGGCGGCCAAACCTAAACAAGAAAAGAAAAAAGGATTAAAAAACAACGGCTGAAAAATGATAGTGGACCAACAAGTTTTGTTATTTTAGTTATTCTACTCACTGTCGTTTGCATAGCGGTGTGATGGACGTCAATTCGGCGCGGTACGGCATCAAAGACGATTGCTCGTTGTACATAATCATAATCTACTCTCAAATGAATTGTTCAACAGACGCGACAAATTGGAGTGACGCACTGCTGCTATGAAGATGGTGGCACACTTATTTTGAACCAGGGCTACAGTCACCAGATAGCTAGGCTGGCTGTGTAGTGGGAATCCTTCTCTTGTTCGCATTATGTGCATATAGCTATTAGAATCAACAAACAACCCCCACGATGTCCAAGACTACTGTTGTTTTCCTTTTTAGTGGTTACTGAGAAGCTTCTCTACCGCCCATTTTACCGAGAAATTCCGCAGGTCTGAATAGTGCTGACCAACTCCAACAAAAAGTACAGGAACGTTTGTCGCGTGAACAAGACTGACAAGAGTGCCGACCATGTCACCAACAGTGTCACACTTGGAGATGATAAAGCCATCAAGTGTGCGAACAGCACCGAAAGCAGCGTTGAAGTTGCGTGCTTGAGCGACAGAGTCGGTGCCTACAAGAGCCTGAGATTCAAATTAGTCAATGCAGGCTGGGTTTCAAAGAACGGATTGCATACCTCGCCAACCATGAGGATCTTGTCAGGTTGAGCAAACTTGGCAAATTTCTCAAGAGAAGACATAAGACGTTGATCGTTATGTCTTCTGCCAGCTGTGTCAATGAGAACGACGTCGTAGCCCTCGTGCGTAGCATGGGTTACGGCATCCTTTGCAACCGTAGCAGCATCCTTGCCATATCCTTTCTGGTAGAGTTCAACGCGACCACCTTCACGAGCTGTCAACTCCTTGAGGTTGCGGACGTGGACAGCAAGTTGCTCAACAGCGCCGGAGCGGAAAGTGTCACCAGCGGCGATCAGAACCTTGTACTTATTCTGGAGGAGGAAAAAGCAGATTTTGGAGAGGTTGGTGGACTTTCCTACGCCGTTGACGCCCACAATTGACATAACATAGGGACGAGCCTTGCGGAGAGATGTCACTGGGGGAGCCGTGATAGCGTCGATTTCGCGAAGAAGGTCGAGCGATGATGTTGGTGTAAGCATCTTTGTGAGCGAGGCCTCCATGGCGGCCTGAATTCTGGCATTGATACCTGCGAAACTGGTCAGAACAGGGCCAAGAGGATATGATAATTGTCCATCAACTTACTCTCGAAACTGCCAGTTTTGACACCAAGCAGTTCCTTCTCAACACCTTCGCAAAGACGGACAGCAGCCTCTCGTGCCACATTCTTCTGAAGCAAGTGCTCCTCCATACCCTTCATAGCCTTGTCGAGATCTTCTTTAGTCAATGTCTTGCCTCCAACAACGTTGCGGAAAAGACCGCTAATAGCGCTGACGCCTGACCCCAAGAGGCCAGATCTGGTCTGTGTCTTTGCTCCCGCTGCTTTCTCTGCTTCTGAAGCTAAGATCTCATGCACCTCGTCACCAAGATCCTTGAGCACGAACTTGCCCTTTGATGTTGAGCCCCATGTGTTGGAATCAATCTCATCCACAGCTGTTGATCGCCCCATTGCCTCAACCTCAGAGTCACTGTTAGCATGCGTCTTTGCGGAATAGTCAAGCTGGACATCGTCTTCCTCGTCAGCGAAGCCATCGGCGTCCCATTTGCGCCCCTTCTTGGCGACTGTCTTCTTCTTTCGCGGCGCTTCGTCGCCAGAAGACACCGGAGCTGAAGTCTGGTTCTTTGCTTTGCGCGCTCGTCGCGAAATCTTTGCGATAGGGCCACCCTTTGCGACGAGGAGATGATTGTTCGGTGTTCCGGGTCGTGATCCGTTCGGCGTCAAGGCGGGAGTTGACTCGTCGGCTGAAAGGGCATCCTGGGGCCCATTGAGGTGGCGCCCTCGGTATGTTAGACCAGGCGCAACAGGAGGGTTGTCGCCAGTGTTTCCTGGGATGATTTCTTCTTCCAACGGGACTGCGCCAGCCGTGATGGTAGTAGAAGGGACCTTAGTACTAGTCTGGTCAAGCTCCTCGAGTTGTACATCGAAGTATTCATCGAAGGCGTGGCATTCAACGAGGGTAGTATGCGGCTTGGTCAATTGTTCACCGTAGAGGTTGACGAAGATAGTCTTGATATTGTCAACGAGCTTGTCGACCCATGAGAGGTGGAGGAGGGATCTGTAGACGGCCTGAAGAGAGAGTGGAGACGTCAGCGCCGAGGATCGGGGGAGAAGCCATCATGACAAGTAAGGCTCGGGACTCACGACGAAGATAACGCCCAATTCCTTAACCAGAGTCCATTTGAGAGTATGTTGGTCGCTCTTGTAGGGAGTGTTGACAGCCGCGGACCTTGAGTCGCTGAGGGCAATAGCGCCGCTCTTCTCCTCGATAAAAGTGTCTGCGATGAAGTTGTTGATGATGGAAGGGTTTATGGGAGTATAAGTGCGGGACCAAACGACCACGCCCGAGGTGGTTAATATTTCGAAGGAATCTAACATTTTGCGAGTGTCTCTCTTGGACGTTAGACAAGAGGAATGATGATGCTGGTGGGAGAATTAAGGTGCAAGCCAACGTGGAGGCGAATATTCGTTGGTAGATGTGGCTACTCCAGGTACTCTAGGTAGAGCACAGAGTGGGAGCCCACCTACTAAGTTAGACTACCTAGTGTGCACGTCTAACGTTAGGTAGTTAAAGATAAGATAAAACCGCTGCACATCAGAAAGAATGGACAGGGACTCGACCCGGACACGCCGTTTGGGCCTAGGCCATCCTTGGAGGAGGAAAATCCAACCCTAGGAGCAGTCATGTTACATACGATCATTGAGAGCATGACATTATGGAACAGTTCAACAGAGAATATTTTTGGTTTTACTAGGTACGTAAGATACTACTACCTAAGGGTACTAAGGTAATGATAAAAGTCTCGTCTGAATAAACTCAGGCGCCTCTGCCTTCTCTGTTGGATTCGATGTCAAAACAATCACGTGGTCCTTCTAACTTAGGAGGAAACAGCCCCAGGGGCTGACGTTGAACTCCCTACTAGTATGTACCTACCTAACTGTGGCAGTGGAGGTTGCCAGGCTGGAGCTCTCCATGATGCTAGCGCCCAATCAGATGAAATCGACACATTTCCTGAACTTGGCCTACCTAGGTAGTTACCAGGAACTGAACAAACACCAGCTTTACGTTTAATAACCTCGTCATCAGCCATCGCCAACTCGCCTGGACTCAACTCGAGACCTCGACTCGGCGGAGAAAAGCAGAAGAATACACAGCGCACAAAGAACACGCACTCTGCTCCGTCATGCAGCGAGCGACATACGCGCAGTCGCCTCCCCTTCACCATCCAGTTCCTCAGCATGTGTCGACCGTCCCTCAATTAAGATCGCCGCCTCCTCCTCCGGGCTCCGCGCAATCACAACAAGGCTACGCTGCTAACGCGGGAGGAAATCCATATCAGCAGCAAGGAGGCACCAGCGGCAACGTCTTTGGCCAGTATGGCAACTTCATGAACGACCCTACAGCACAGGTGGCGGCGCAGTTTGGACAGACGGCCTTCAAGCATGGACAGGAGTATGTGGAGCAGAATGTGAGTCCTATCAGTGACACGGTGGTCTTGGTGGCACCTGGTACTAACTGCCGCGATAGTTTGGCCGATACGTCAATGTCTCTGCCCTGAAGCATTACTTCAACGTCTCCAACTCATACGTCGTCAATAAACTCTTCCTCGTCCTTTTCCCCTGGAGACACAAGCCTTGGTCTCGTAAGCAGGCTGTCGGGCAGAATGGACAAGAGGGCTGGTATTTACCCCCACGAGAAGACATCAACAGCCCCGATATGTATATCCCAGGTTCGTAATGCAGGGTTGGAGACCGCCAGAGTTGGACGAGTTGGCTAATTGTACTCCAGTTATGGCACTTGTGACATACATTCTCCTGTCGACGCTGATCGCTGGCCTCAACAATCAATTCCAACCAGAGCTTCTTGGAAAGACGGCTACAGTTAGTCTAATTGTTGTCATCGTTGAGATCTTCTTCCTGAAGCTGGGATGCTACCTCCTGAGCATCTCTAGCCAATCCCAACTCCTGGACTTGATTGCCTATTCTGGGTACAAGTTTGTCGGGATCATTGTGACCATTGTCGTTGCCGAGATCCTTAACGGCGGCAAGGGTACCGGTGGCTGGGTTGGCTGGTTGGTCTTTGTCTACACCTACCTTGCAAACTCGCTCTTCTTGGTAAGCTGCATGATTCCTTGACAATGCCGAAGTACACCTGCTAACTATTTGTTTAGATGCGATCACTCAAGTACGTCCTCCTGCCCGAAACATCTGCCGGCTCCAGCGGGCCAATGCAGACGGACTCACGGGCGAAGCGCAGCCAACGCACAAAGTTTCTTTTCATCTATTCCTACTTTGTGCAGCTCTTCTTCATGTGGCTTCTCACCAGGGCATAATGAGCGACAGGCCACAATGAATCACTTGCTATGTCTAGGAGATCTGCATTGCACTCAAAAGGGCTTTAGAGACATCTGGGGGATATAAACATTGGTCAACGAACCATGGGGCGGAGAGGGTAATGAGGGATGACTGGGGATGTATGATAGCAGCCTGATCCGAACAACGAAGCATAAAAAACGTCAAATGATTTAATTTATTCAACCATGAGCTATAGATTTCAATGATATTTGCCTAAAGCCATTACAAGGCTACTCACCTGCAGCACATGCGTGTCTAACTACCTAGTAGTAAAGTGAGGGTGTAGTGTGTAGTTGGTATGAACCAATTAGACATGGCTCGCATCAAACTATCTCTCTCTCTCCACACAACTCATGAATGATTCATCAGGTCCCTGTCTCCCTTGTTTCAACCAAAAAAACACACCGCTTTCACGAGCTGCTTTTGTTAACCCTACAATCCAACTTGAGTAATCGAAAACATCCCAGCACTATCAGGACTTGGGTAGAGTGCCTCTCAGAAATCTTGGCTCGCCTATCTTAGCGCTGATCTCATTGTCTCAACTTAACACGTCTCTATTCTTATCAACTTTTCATCATTGTCTTCTCTTCCATCCGCATGAGCCCTTGATTTATTCGTACAATCATAGCAAATATGGACTACCCTCCCGTGGTCATGGCCACCATTCAGAGTGCTGCTTTGGGCGGCATCGCCAATATCTTGGCTCAAGGCATCTCGGCCTACAGAGCTGGGGTAAATCTGGTATTTACAACGCCTTGAGATGTCTGAATGCTGGTATTGACATCTTCGTATTAGAATGATATTGTGATAGACTGGATTCCTGTCTTCCAGTTCCTCCTCTTCAACGTGATCTGTACACCCCCCAACTTCTACTGGTATGCTTCTTCTTCCCCTTGGAACCTCCAGACTGACACGCCCCAGGCAAGATTTTCTTGAATCAACATTTCCCGCTCATCCTGGTGATGTCCCTAAAGCTAAGGACTCCAAGGATGTTAAAAAGACTCAACCCAAGCTTTCCATACGGAACACACTTATCAAGTTCTTTCTCGACCAGACTGTTGGTGCTGCTGTGAACACCCTGCTCTTTAGCACGTACACCCATGCGCTACGTTCAGCTATGCAACCCGCTCCCGTCATCACCAGTCTCCCCAAAGCCATCACGTACTGGACTTCGCCAGGCACTCTGGACTTTGGACGTGTTGACTGGACTGCCGTTTGGGAGGCTTCCAAGGTCGATTTTGCTCCCCTTATATTTGCTGGATGGAAACTTTGGCCTGCTGTCAGCATTGTCAACTTTGCAGCGGTCAAGACTGTTGAGGGACGCAACCTCGTAGGTGCGTTGGCTGGTGTTGTGTGGGGAATTTACATGAGTCTAGTTGCTGCCCAGTAGACCATAGCGATATAGGCTTCGGCAATAGACTCTGGCTAAGCCGAAGCATATAGGGAGACAGACAACAACTAAGTCGAGTATACACGGGATACCGAGAAATGCTCCGTGGGCAGTTCTGATCTAAATGGAGGCAGCAAAACATGAACATGTACGTAACTTCGAAACCTGAAATAAAACTGGTTGTATATTTGGCCGCTCTTCATTCTTTACGCTTGCATATCAAATTCCCAACCTCAAGCGTTCAAATACCTTAAACTACTCACCGACAGAACTTCCTGCAGTCATGCCAATTCCAAAGGGTCAGAGGGTGCTTGAGACGATACATCTCGACCTCTTAATCGAAAAGTGACTCGCAAACCGACCCGGAGGAGTCGCTGGCATTTTCAAACAGATCCTCCTCATAACAGTCCTCCAGAGGCACATATTGCTGCGGCATAGAATTATGCTGAGGAGAGGTTGTGTCTGTGACACTGAGACGTGATGTTCCCTCAACAGTATGATTGGAGCGAAACCGTGGCATTGAAACACCCCTGGTGCTTGCACTGCCAAAACGCCTCTGGGGAACGAATAGTCGGCCACCGGGCGTTGGGTCAAATATGGCTGGTTGACCATCGGCATTGATCCCAATTGCTTCAATTGGGTGGTTGAACTGGTGGTTGAACTGGTCAACTATACTCGAGGGCATTGGTGCGGCCAGACGGTTTATATCGTCAACTTCCGAGCCTATTACGAGATTGGACACGGGCGATGGCGGGTGTTCTGCCGTGCTTTCAATCCGCTTGGCTGGTCTCGGCGGTGACGTTGGGCGCGCACGAGGTCTCATGAACCAATCTGGTTCTGGTGCCGTGGCAAAGACATCAAACTTGGTGAAGAGGTTGTCGGCAACTTGATACCAATGCATCAGCCAGGACCGCATCTTCTAGAGGTATCCTTCGGGCAGCTCGGGCTGCAACATTGTGCAGGAAAAGTTGTAGATGAGTGCCAGTACCCATCTGATATCCTTGGGTAAGTCTTGGCGGGCTTGAATGATGCATGACCATTCGCGAGCTGCTTCGAAAACCGGATCACTATCGTGTTCAATAGCCCGCAATGGCTTGAGGATGCTAAGATGATCAATGTTCTCACAGCATGGCTGGTAAGCCCGAAGGCCATCGAATGTCATGAACTCTAAAAGAAACATAGTCGGTATGCGAGGATGTTCGATCAAAACAGTTGACAACCTGCGATATGTAATGTGGGTAGAAGGTAGCGCATCGTGGTCAGGCATGTCCAGAAAGACGTTAGAATCCAGCAAATCGACAACCCGACCTCCAATATTGCTGTTCGCAGTCGGAGGTAATCTCATGCTCTCATGCGCCACCGAAAGAAGTTGGTTTGCGGAAGCCTTGAGGTCTTGAGGGTGGATCCAAAAGGCATAAGAATGCCCGTGGAAGAAAACGGCAGCACAATCTCCACAGAAAGGCTGAATAACAGGTCGAGTTGTCCATATGGCATGATGACATTCATGGACTGGACAGAAGTACTATACCTGTCGCCCAGTGAAAAGGCCATAGTGAGACAATCGATGGCGCTCGAGGACACCGTGAGTGTTGGTGGTGACGGAGAAGCATTCGCACATTGTGATAGAATGAAAGTGAAAGACGATGGTTTGAAGGATTTCCCGTGAACTAGTGCTTGTTTTCAAATCGAAAGACTGTGAGATATTTCGTAAAGCTGAACAGGATAGCATTTGGATGTTGTCAGTCAGAAAACCACCAAAGTATGCCGATAGGCCTATATAGGTAGAGTCCCTAAACTTACCTAGGGAGGCAGGGCTGGAGGCAACAGGGCTTACCTCTATATTCTGTAGGTTCAGCAGATGGATGCGATATCCACCGAGGCACCTCAGGCTTGGAAGGATCCATCTGTAGTGTCAAGCAGGAACCATTGACGCCCATCGGACAATTAATAAAGGCCCAGGAGCCAGGTTGTTGGGCCAGGCACCTCTTGATACCTACTCAGTCCGGATACTGTACCTGCTCTAAACGCGCCACGCAGAAGCCATCGTGGAGTCTACCTCAGGCAAGGCACCTACCTAGTAGGTAGGTCAGGTATCAATCGGGAGATAGATTCCAGTAGGTTAGCTGCCAAGGCAGGTAGGCATTTACCCTCAAACTGGAACGTCAGACCTGATAAGTGCCCGCTACCAAGAGATCTGGCCAAGCGTTTTTGGCAGATCAAGCCCCAACCTAAGACTGTTGAAGATGTTACCTATCCAATGCTATCTATGCTAGTCCGTTGACTTAGGTCACCAAGGATTGGACGTACGGCGGCATTCAATGGATGTCTCTGCCCTAGGCTGTAGCAACTTAGCAACTGCCTAGAATACGTAGAACTCATCCATGGAACCTTTGTGTCCGTGGTCGGCCAGGTCATCGCGGAGTTCCCCTTACCTACTCGAGATACCAGCATTTCTTAGCAGCGGCCAAGTCCAACTTGGGACTGGAACTCGAAGCTTGTTGACTAGCACGGTACCGAGAGCTTGGTGAGTTCGGGAGATGCGCAAGCACCCGAGTGCGAGCCAAACTCAAACAGGTAGGATAAGCAATGTGCACGAGGATGACAGTTGTCACCCGAAAGGCTAGTGAACTTACTCACCATCCATCATCATTGATCGATCGATTTGATGCCCACGCCGTGTGAGACAAATTCCGAGATCGGTGGGTGCAAACATGCCAAGGCGTCGGCTGCGCACATCGTAACGTGCCTCTGAGATAATATCCCGATCTCAAATTGGCCGATAGGAAGATGGCTTCCAACACGGACAGCTCATGCCTGTAATGCTCTTAGCGCTAAAGCACGATTGAGAGACAGTATAGGCACTAAGGTAGGTAGTAGGTGGTTTTTGCCTCCGTAAGCTGCATGCCGTGGTGCTGCGCTACACGCACACAGTTCCGTTTTGCATCAAAAACCACATACCTAGTGTCGATGCAGCGAATCAGACATCGCAGTTAGCGAGGTGCAGTTGCATGCTTTTCGGCTATGTATCGTCATGCTCAAGTTGGCTTTGTCCATCTTGCAATTGCAATGCCTGCTGCTTCTTCTGATGCGTATTTGATAACCAAGATCGTCTTTGTTGCAATGGCAGGAGTTCAAGTTGCGAGCGTTTTGATTCATCGCACCCAACATGACATTACGTATTGTGCTTGGTTGAATCCTTGAAACAGCTACGGACCAGGATCCTCTCCATGGGGTTCTTGTCTCATCGAATTTCTCTTGGAAAATTCGCTCAGTTGAAACATCTCGAGTCATGGCACCGGCAACTTTCATTTTCGGTCACTTTCGACACCATCTCCTAGACATTGCCATCCCAACAATGTATGCCAGAAAACATGTTCCATTTCGGGGATGGCCTCTCTTTCTCCTTCTGCTTTTGCCCATGGCGCCTCTTTCATTGATGCTGGTTTTCATAGGCCACCGGAGCAATTATTACTTAGCCTCTCAACCCCCAGCCCCCATCTCTACTTGATCTCCAGTATAGTGCATGGCGTGTCTTAGCGTGTGTGGTCTGTAAGGGGTTTATTTCAGGCGAGTCCGAAAAACTACGGTGAGGTCTTCCTGGTCTATTTGGAGAATCAGACTGATGTGTTTGAATGACCTAGAGTCTCACTATAGAGAGTATCGCATACGGGCAGCGGCTCTTATTCAGTGTCATATGAGTAAGAAGAAATCGAAGCTTGATTTAGAACCTGGAATCCAGGAATTCGCCGGCAGCCAAGAACCAAGAAGCAGGTACTGTAGTGGAGACAGCCACTAAAATGACCGTTCCTCTTTTGGTGAAAAAGCCACTAAATTTTGTCATTCATCATTCATCACCCGCTAACAAACCCGTCCATCCACTCAGGCTTCTTCTGCAGCAGGGCGCAAGGCATAAGGTACCCCACCAGGGCACATTACAGGCTTACAGTAGATCCCCAATCCCAGCACCTGCCTGGCGCTGGCGATTCAGAACTTCCCGTCCCGTACCAACCAAGGCCGACATAACACGCCCATACCCATTCAATTTCTTCCCGGTCACGACAAGACGATGGCTTCATGTTCTTCTTTGGGCTGAACGGACCCGAGCCTTTCTTTTCGCTTCCAATTACACGTCACTGATCGCGTGCGACTTCGACGACCTCGATCATCACTGAGATCCCACTTCGAGGCCCCTCCAGTTTGCGACTGCAATGACGACACAAAATACGACCAATACCTCACCTCTCTCTCGATCTTAGGGCGCTCGTCGTCCACTCTTCAGTAGTTGCTGAGCCGTATCGATTTCTGCCAGCCCCCATAGTCTCATAGTTTGGGCTTTGGCATGATCATACTGCTCAATGCCGCCTCCAGCTCTTCAACACCTCGGTCTTATCGACCTTGTCGCTTCTGACCCTCGACCAACATTCGTCGTTGCATTACCCGAGCAGACATCCTCCAAGATATCCCATTATTCGGCCGACATCCTGTATCGAAACCCCGCCTTACAGAACTCTTACACCCTCGACCACTCCATTGCCTCTATCCCTCAAGATGTTTCCCACTCACCGTTCTGGAATTGGGTCACCAGCCCGCCATCTGCGCCAACATCTCACACCAATGCCACAGGCCCTGCTCCAACAAATACGCAACACTCACTTCCATATCTTGGTGTTTACTGGACACGAAGCATAGTTTTGGGCCAATGGGTGGTGATGAGTGGAAATGAAACGCCTCCTTCGTCAGAGCCCCCGCGCAAAGTTCGAATAGAGGGAAAGGAGGGTGAGACGACTAGAAGGTATCCCCAAAAATCGCCACTAGACAATGCGCGTTTACCGTCCCGAAAAAAGTCGGAGAGCAAGACTCCACTGCATTATCGCGATGAATCAAACCCAGGGCTCATGATTCCTGTCTCCGACTCCGAAACAGAGCCATTTCTTGACGTGGTTCAAAATGTGGATTGGGAGTCGACATCTCTGGGGCCTATGTCAGATTGGCCAGCTCAACTTCAGCATACATTCAGCCAACTTGTCTCAGATTCGCGACCAGTGGCGCTCTATTGGGGTCCCGAGTATGTTACAATTTACAATGAAGCGTTTTCAAAATACTGCGGCGCTCGGCATCCTGGACTTTTAGGACGACCAGCGCCTGAAGCCTGGCCTCATCTCAAGACTAGACTGGATGAAATGACGGCTTCGCCATTGAAGAACTATTCGAATGGTGAGGATGAGTCCAAATTTTTCATCCCCTTGGCAGGCGGCTCATATGAAGAGACATATGTCAGATCTTCTATGGTCCCCATTGTCTACGACAAGAAATGCCTGGGAATCCAGCACTCGCTACTCGAAATGACCTCAAGGCGACTTTGGGAACGAAGGATGAAAATGCTTATTGATCTCGGAGAGGCTCTTGTCTCTACGAAGGACGCCAAGTCGTACTGGTCCAGGACGATCGAGGAATTGGAGCGCTGGACTCCTGCCTACGATGTTCCATTGGCTTTTTTGTACTCCGTGGCAGACGACGAATCCGACGGTACCCTTTCGAAATATGATTGCGCCAAGATTTGTCATCTTGAGGGCTCACTAGGCGTGCCAGAGGGACATGCAATTGCTCCTCAGGTCCTCAGCCTCAGGGAAACAGATGAGGGGATGGCTTCTGTCATGAGGAAGTCATTGGATCACCGTCAACCAATTCTTCTGCAGACAAAGGACGACACATTGCCAAAAAACCTGTTGCACGGTTTATCATGGCGCGGCTTTGGTGACCCTTGCCAGGCTGCCATCGTGCTGCCTATTCGTCCAACTAAAGAAGAAAACGCTATGGGTATTCTGTTCCTAGGCTTGAATCCTCGACGCCCATACGATAACGATTATCGACAATTCATATCCTTGCTGAACCAGAAGCTTACGAGCTCCCTTGCTTCCACAGTTCTATTGGAAGAGGAGGCCCGGCGGAGGCGCAACATTACCGAGCAAGCTGCCTACGATAATGCCATGCTTAAGCAGCGACTAGAATACCAAACCGAACAGGCAGAGAGATCCATGCAAACGTTTACCGCGGTTGCAGACTTTATCCCCGTAGGTATGTGCTTTGTGGATGTCGAAGGTAATATCACGTTTGCCAATGATGCCTGGCATCGTATCACCGGATGTCCAAGAGGACCAATTGTGCAAAGCGCACTTCTCGAGTCAGTGCTTGAGGAAGATAAGCAAAAAGTTATACAAGCATATAAAGACGTCCAGAAAGCCGACACTATTACTTTCGAATACCGCATCGCCCGAAACGGTAACACAGTGGATCCCAAGAGCTTCAAGTCTTCTACAAGCCCTTCATCTTCAAACGGTGAAAGGGTCTTGCGTCACATCTTGGCTTCTACGAAGGCCGAGAGAGCTTCAGATGGCAGTGTCATTCGAATTCTTACTTGCGTGACTGACGTAACGGTACAAAAAGACACGGCCGAGGAGGCGGTCCAGAGGGCACAAGAAGCAGAGAATCTGAAGCGCCTCGCCGAGTTTGCCACGGTTGGAATGTACGATGTCAGCATGGATGGGAGACTGCTTAGCGCGAACAATCTTTTCTGGGAACTCACAGACTTAGAAAAGGTTGATCTCACCAAGACCGACGTCAGACCTTGGCCAGAATGTGTTGTGAAGGAAGATTTGCATATCCTACAGGAAAGCCTCGATAAGCTAGTTGTATCAGGACGAACTGAGACAGCCGAGTTTCGACTTCGCAACGGCTTGGTGACAAAGGACAGCAATGGGAATTCAGCTGTGGCCCCACGATGGGTACTTGCTACATTTATGCCGGTCAGAAGCTCTGACGGCGTGATTCAATCCTTTACAGGCTGCTTGAGCGACGTTTCGATACAGAAATGGCAATTGGAACAAGAGAAGCTTCGCAAAGAAGAGGCGATCGAGTCGAAGCGCCAGCAGGAAAACTTCATCGACATGACCTCACACGAGATGAGGAATCCATTAAGCGCTATTCTTCACTGTACCGACGCAATCATTGCCTCTCTTGCAAGAGTGCAAGATATCAGTGACAACTCTGCACCTCTTACACCAACACGAAGCGGCTCTCAAGGCGATGAGAGAAGTATTGGTGAAAGATCCGTTGAGGAGAAGAAGCTCTTGGAGGACAGCATCGAAAATGCCGAGACCATTGTGACATGCGCTCAACACCAGAAACGCATTGTCGATGACATTCTCACAATGTCTAAACTTGACTCCAAGTTATTGGCCGTAACGCCCTGCACGGTAGATCCGATCCAGATTGTGAATGGCGCTCTCAAGATGTTCGAAGTGGAGGCTCGGCGGGTAGATATTGAGCTGACCTCTTACGTCGACAAGTCGTACAAGGATCTCGCATATGACTACCTGGACTTGGATCCAAGCAGAGTTCAGCAAGTTTTGATCAATCTCCTCACGAACGCGCTGAAGTTCACCAAGTCTGGCACCACCCGGCATGTCACTGTCGGGGTGAAAGGGTCTCTGGAACCACCTGGAAAGGACATGACAGTGGTTCAGTTTATCCCTCGATTCTGCGATGTTTCAGAGGAATACGACCAACCCGCGCTTAAGGGACGTACTCGCCCTGTGTATCTCTTGTTCGAGGTGAAGGATACGGGCCAGGGTTTGACGGTGGAAGAGATGGGCAGCCTCTTCAACAAGTTCGTTCAAGCGAGCGCCAAAACACACACCAAATACGGAGGATCAGGACTTGGGTTGTTCATTTCCCGACGCTTGACAGAGCTCCAGAACGGTGCGATTGGTGTCTCCAGTCAACCTGGCGTGGGATCAACGTTCGCGTTCTACATCGAGGCCTTTGTGCCAAGCGAAGCCTCCCGGAATGAAGCACTAGCTGCCGCGGCTGCAGCCAGGTTGATTACTGGTGCTGACGGTGAGGAGGCTGATGGCAAACGACCCTGTCGATATATTCGCTTGCAGAAGCATCAAAACCCGGGAGGAAATGTTCGGCTTGATGGGATTTTGGTTGTCGAAGACAACCTGATCAACCAACAAATCACGAGACGCGGGCTGACGGATCGAGGCTACATGGTAGATGTTGCTAATCATGGAATTGAAGCCCTCGACAAGCTGAAACGCAGGCAAGGTGGCACACCGGGACTTGGCCTCAAGGCAAGCAGTAGCCGCTCAGGGAGGAATAACATGAATTCGCTACCTATAGCTATCAATCTCGTTCTTATGGATATCGAGATGCCGATTCAGGATGGGTTGACGTGCACGCGAATCATTCGCGAACTAGAAGCAGAGGGGGAAATCTTTTGTGCGTCTGGAGGTCGCATCCCCATCATTGCTGTCACGGCCAACGCACGGCCGGAACAGGTTATGGAAGCCAAGCAAGCTGGGTGTGACGACGTTATGGTAAAGCCATACAGGATACCGGAGCTCATTGAGAAGATGCAAGTGGTGGTACGACGGATGGGAGGACTCAGCCCGAACTCCCCAGTAAGATGATGGACATCATTTAGAGGGCTGGAAAACAGCTACAGCCCAGGTGGAATTACATTTCGACTCACGGATGCTGGCGTTGGCCAAGGTCAGGGGCCATATACGGAATAGAGACGGGAGCATCATGTAGTTGATCTCAAACTGTCTGGAACAGGCTGAGACTGGTTGAATTACCAACCAAGACATGGCGGGTAAATAAAAGATGGCATAAGAAGGCGTTCTGGTACATAATTGCATGCGCATGGCGGAGTTTTGGTCTTGCTTGAGGATACATCGTATATCATGGGATGGGACAGCGTTAAATGGGCAATGACCACCTTTTAGGGAACGGAAATTCTGGCGAATAAAATTTCCAGAGCAAGGCGATAGCGCTTTATGAGACTTAGATTCAAAATAAAACTAAATGTCTCAGTCACGATCAGAGTGATTTTTGCTGTTGTAAGATTATGTTGATGGATAATGTTATCTGCCGCATCTGTTGTTGATGATGATGATGATGATGATGATGATGTTCCCCCCACCCGGGCCCGATGGGGCCGCTGGCCCTTACCTAGGCAGGTACCTTGCCTCATATAGTACGTAGGCAGGAAGATGATTGAATGACAATTCAATCGAGCATGAGGCCTTGAAGCTGAGGTAGATGTAAATGCATCAGCGGAAATGGACCTTATGATTACATGAATACCTACTTAGGTAGGTAGCGAGAGTAGAGTAGAACTTGCCGTCCAGTCTCAAGAGTGCATCGTGACATCATTGGCCCTTGCCCCTCCCGTCCTCTCTTCCCGTGCCTCCCCGCAATCGAGGAATCAACCATTTTAATTCCGTGACTTTCTATAATCATATACATACCATACATTATCGACTGTTTTATTTCTCACTTGCTACCTACAAAGGAAGCCCTGTAAGTCGTTGGTCTTCTCTTGCCGGTCAAACCTCGACCCTTGTCAACCTTGAGACTCAGCTAAACAGAGAACTCATCCATTAGCATCCATCATGACGACTATGCCCGCATCTCACGGCCACAACGAGGCCTGCTGCAACATACCTCCTGTTGTCTCCAAGGGATATGAGGCAAAGGGCACTTATAAGGAGATCGGAGGCTACAAGACTTGTAAGACGACTCCGGGCACACATGAAGGGACGACAATTAACTTGGGCAGATGTTACTGGTCCCGTCGACGCTAAGAAGGCCATTGTCGTGATCTACGACATCTTTGGATACTTCGATCAGACCCTCCAGGGAGCTGACATCCTCGCCTTCAGTGATGCTCACCAGAAGTACAAGGTCTTTATCCCTGACTGGTTCAAGGGCAGCCCCTGCCCCATTGAGATGTAAGAGCTCACGTCCTCATCTGTTCGTAGAGCCTCACTAACCGCTAACTCGATATCAGCTACCCTCCCGACAACGACGACAAGAAGAAGCAGCTTGGAGACTTCTTCGGCACCTATCCTCCCCCCAAGGTTGCCGGCCAAGTTCCTGACTATGTCAAGGCTGTCAAGGACCAGGACTCTTCCATCGAGAAGTTCGGAATCATCGGAGTGAGTGCCATCTGGTTGCAGCTGTGTTTCAGTACTGACAAGTCTAAATAGTATTGCTGGGGTGGCAAGGTCGTTGCTCTCAGCGTCAAGGCGGACTCTAACCCCTTCTCCATTGCCGCCCAGATCCACCCCGCTATGGTAGATGCTTCTGATGCCGAGGGCCTTTCGGTCCCTACCATGCTTCTTGCTTCCAAGGAGGAGCCTGATGAGGAGGTCAAGAAGTTTGAGGACAACCTCAAAGTGCCCAAGCATGTAGAGACTTTCAAGGACCAGATCCACGGCTGGATGGCCGCTCGTGCCGATCTCAGTGACAACCGCGTCAAGGAGGAGTATGAAAGGGGCTACAAGACAGTCCTTGAGTTCTTTGGTAAGAACTTCTAAGGGTGGAAATATGACGTCTATCCATTGAGAGACGAGATGTAACTAGCCTATGAGAAATGACCAACGAAAGAGAAAAACACTGTTGTCGGACAATTGCGCTCGCGTTTCTCATTATTCATAAAACGTTCTATAATCATGATTTGTATGCATTCTCACCAAATGCCAATATTTCCTCCATATCAAGACTTTGAAACTCTCTGAGCTCGACCCTCTCCCCGTTATCGCCGTTTCTTATAGCTGTGGAGACCATGTATTCCTCGAGTAGCGGCATCAGTCTCACGTCCACGCCTTCAACCTTGTTGCCCCTCAGTCGAACCTCTTGGGCTTGCTTCATGTCTTCTGGCGGGGCAAAGTTGTGCATCTCTAGATCTTTCAACCAGCTTGCCAGAAGAGCGTCCCCTGTCATCTTGACATAGGCTTCACGGAGACACCATAGTGCATAAAAGTAGCGCAATGCACGATCTCTTTCTGGGACGGTAGGAACAGGGTTCATGCTCTTAAGCGCTGAGACTTCTCCCGCTCCAAAGACATCGGCATGAATGTCGACGAAACTTGCCCACCCGTCTTCTTCCAAGCTACTCAGATCTCGATCTCGCCGCTCTGATGGACAGACAACATCAACTCCCACGGCAAGGCCCTTTGGTGGATCATGGACGGCCAGAAGAACCGCGAGACCGGCCTGATGCGAGACGTTAAAGATCAGCGGCTCATCGCCGCTCGGCAAAACAAAGACGGGCTTAGTACGAGCATCCCGCGTAGTCTTAGCCTGGAACCAGGGGACGTGACAGAAGCGAGAGATTGCGTAGCGCTTAAGAAGAGCCGAAGCGAGAGCGAGCTTGGCATCGCGGACGTGGTAGTATCTCAAGACAGAAGATTGTTCCTCCTCGGTGAGAAGTGAGAGTGCACGTGAAGCCTAACGTGTGACATGAGTATCAGGTCAAAGTGGATGACTACCAGTAGAGCACTTACAGCGGATGTGAGGTCTTTGGTCTTGAGAGCGGAGGGCCAAAGTGGACGAGTGTCGATCACCCATTGGATGACCGTGGGTGAGGATTGGGCCCTACTCATCGTTGCTGCAACTATTGCCTTGGAATTCCGGAGAGCTAGGGTTTCAGGCTTCCAGTGAAAGAGCCATTTGAAGTGAGTGATGGAGTTGAGACGAGACTGTGACAAGATGTGACAAGACAGGTGAGACTCGGAAGCCGATAATACGAAACCGGGCCTGTCGGAGGTGGGGGTCTTGATTACGGGCCGAACACTACCTACTACCGTACCTAGTTACAGCAAATAAGCCAACGTGAAGAAGTATAATAAGAGGCCACGAGGTGAACTTTGAATGTGCTCCACAGGCTCTCATCCCTTTTCTTCATTCTTGAGACCTAGTTATGCAGTCGAGTCTTGTACGAGAATCCTGCACCTCTTTTCTCTCCTTGACAACCACAGCCATGATGATCAGCCACTGAAACCACCACGCCTCATCATGCCCGAGAGGAGACTTCTATTCTTATCTTATATCACTTCTTTTTCTGCTCGAGTTGAGGCCTTTTTTCTTCTCAACATAGCAGTATCTTCTTCAACTTTACCATTTACTGGCTTAAGCCAAACGAGTTGTGCTGCACCGACCAGTGTATCTACCGAAGCCAGTTCCTTTCACCAAACAAAAACAACAAGGACTATACAGGAGCTTCGGCCCGGGAAATATAAGATGCACTTTCAGCATGCAGCACGCTCGACTTTTCACTATTCACCCGCCCATCTTAACGCCGAGTGTTGGGCACAACAAAACTCCAGAGGAAGCCCGGTCCAAAGCAAACGCAACTGCTACTGCAACTGCTACGCTGGATCTGAGTGGATGGAACGACCCCTGCGAAGAGTCTGAACCTTTACGCGGTGCAGGGGATTAAGGACGTTGGTGGTGGCCAATGTCTACTAATACAGACTCGAAATTATGTCTTTATTAAAGAAAAGAGATACGGGGTACGCGTATGATGTGGATGGATACGGAGACACCGAGATAATGATTCTTATTCTATTTTGAAGCAGTCCAGATTTAATATTAATGTTAATGATAATGACAAAAAGCCCTTCTCTCGCCTACCCAGACGTGAAAGATGTAGGACAAGTTACTTGACGTATATAAACAAACGGCCGGCCGATAGAAGAAGCTTTGAACAGTTCTTGTCTAGTCTATGACACTCATGTGTTTGACGTCTATGGACTTCCGCTGAGGTATTGCTACTGTGCTCAGGGCCCGTCATCAAAACTACGGCCATGAAATCTCTGCTTATTCTGTCTCAGACTCAGCATCAATCGAGAGCAAGAATACATGACGATCCTCCTTGCTTTCGCTCTTGTCCCCTTCCTTTGTTTTTCCATCTTCTTTATCCTTGTGTTTGTCCTCTCCGTCTTTCTTTTCGTCCTTTTTAGTTGTATCCACGACGCCGTCCTCTAGTTTGCCGAGAGTCTTGATCGGGTTGCCCTCACCATCCAAGTCCACAACCACGTCAATCTTGTCCAGGCTTCCATCTTCGGTATATTTCCACATCTGCTTAACCTCTCCACGCAGCAGTCCTGTCAGCCACAGAGATCCCAGAACGCCAGGAACGAGATACAACAATGCAGGCTGGCCACGCTTGAAAATCAAGAGCATAGCCAAGGTGACCAGCATGCCAAGGAGATAACCAATGACGGAAGCATGGAAGTAGGTCTTGCGAAAGTGTGCAGCCGCCAAGTCGGGAGGCAGCTGCTGCGACCCAAAGATAAAGAATGCTCCACGGGTCCAGAGGCTGTCTCCCCATTTGCCTTTGACGTTGACGTACTTGGCCTTGACCTCCTTGTGTTTGGTCTCGCTCCGTGTGATGAGAGCGCCTGATGCCGGGTCCTTCTCAATGAGTTTCAGGACAGTGCTCTCATACTTGATCTTATGATCATAATGAAGCCAGAGGTCAAACCGAAGGGCTAGGGCCATCACCATGCCTGGAATGACAATATCACCCAGTCCAAGGATACTCTTACGCTCTGCAGCCTCGAAAGTGAGCTTGATTGGGACGTCCAACTTGGTTGCTACTGTAACCATATAGGGGCTGAAAATGCTTAGCTTTGGAGTAAATATCAAGATCAATCATATAACTCACGTATAAAATACCATTATGATATCGTAAAAGAACAGACCAACCAGGATCAGAGTACTAGTCAAGAAGTCTGTGGGCGAGATGAGTTGGAGGGAGCCATAACACATGGCGTAACCAAGCATATTACTCAACAAGGGGGAGGTAGTTGATGAATAAATGAGCGCTGTGGCTAGTGCCATAACCAAGGACACTACATGAGCAAACTTGATTCGGCCTTCCTCTTTACCCATTCCATGGATGAAGAGCTTGATGGCCCAGTGCCGCTTCAGGAGGCCTCGGAGCTCCCAGCCAGACTTGCGGATCTTCTCCGACAACGCCAAACAGGCGAATGGCCCAGGAAAGGGGTTTTGAGTTTTGGGGATCGCTGCGTCAGGGTTTCCCGCATCATCGCAGACTTGTACCGATCTTGTCTTCTGATCTGCTTCCCTTAGTCGCCCATCGCGGCCGCGCCAGTATCGTGGAAACGCCAGGCTTGTCACTACCTCAATACCATGAGAATAGATAGATACCAAACTAGCAACCGACATGGTGGACATGTACCAGCGCAGAATTTTGTTCAGAATGTCAGGGTCCTTAAGCCACTGAATCAGGTAGTACAGGCCGATAAGGACAGCACCAGCCATAAGCGGGAAGACAATGGCATCGGAGGGCTCTAATCCCTGGGCAAAACTCTCCTCGTCGTCATCTTTGGAGCCGGGCTTCTTTTTCTTCGCAGGTTGTGCAGATGGAGGTCGCCGAAGAGCAGCGTGAGCGCCAAGATAGATGATACCAATAGCGCTGAGGACGAGCCTGACTTCAAGCATAACAAAACTCAGATCTTTGATATGGGCAAATGATGAGAGCCAACTTTGCCCACTGGAGAGGGTAGAGTTCAGAGAATCGAACGAGCCCTCGAGAGCGGCTGGATCTGTAGCGTTTTCTGCCATGGTTTGACTGGAAGACGTTGCGAATGTTGATGATGAAGAGAAAGCAACGTGTTCTAAGCCTTGACAAGTGGTGTAAAGTGAGGAGTTAAGGGCCAGTCATGACATTTCGTGACAATCTTTCAGCAGGTTGATTCTTTTTTTTTTTTCGGCAGAAAAATTGCAGGGTCGTTTAAATAGAAAGAATGATACTTAGTTTTCCTGCATGAAAGGTCAAAAAGGTACAGAAAAGGAACACAGTCCTGGCATGGAGTATCTTTGCCCGTAGATGACGTCTGAAAAGTGAAATAGCCCACCTACTGAGCTGAAAGGAAACAGAAGGTTATGGGGCTGAAATGTAGTGACCTGCGCTGGGTTTTGCTACCTACAGAGTTGTTTTGACCAATCATGCAGCTCGCAGTGCTAAAAACGCTAGAAACTCAAGGTGCATGCCAAACCCACCATCATGTTGAAAATACCTAGAGATAGAGACGCCGACCTTATTTTGGTAGGAGAAGCACAATAAAGGTTGACAGTAGGAAAAGTGATAAATCTGCCTTGGCAGCAGTGCTACTACGTACGATATCCCATGTGAAATGTTTATCCTCTTATAGCCCAACAACCAGTGACCTCTCTCTTCCATGTTGCTAGACTAAAGCTGGTTGTAGGTATCTACGGGTTTGGCAGATCATAAATTTCCCCTCCATCATATACAACTTACAACCAACAGCATCGCAATAATGACAACGAACATATCACTCGAGACCACAATGGTACGTCACAAACTCTCGTCTGTGACTACAGCTACTGACAAGCTACCTACAGGGCTCGCTCACCGTTGAGCTCTACACCAACCACGCCCCCAAGACCTGCAATAACTTCACCACCCTTGTCCGTCGCGGCTACTACGACAACACCATCTTCCACCGCATCATCCCCAATTTCATGATCCAGGGCGGCGACCCAACGGGAACGGGTCGCGGCGGAAGCTCTATCTACGGCGACAAGTTCGAGGACGAGATCGATCCGGGTCTCAAGCACACAGGCGCTGGCATCTTGAGCATGGCCAACGCTGGCCCCAACACAAACGGATCGCAGTTTTTTATCACGCTTGCGCCTACACCTTGGCTCGATGGCAAACACACCATCTTTGGAAGGGTCAAATCCGGCATGAGTACTGTGAAGAGAATGGGCATGGTCAAGACTGGGTCTGAGGACAGGCCTAACGAGGACATCAAGATTGTCAAGGCTCGTATTGTAGAGGAGGAGGAGGAGGTCTAGATAGAAAGCATTCGCGGGGTGGTTTAGACATCTCTAGCATTGGCGTTCAGGATTAAAAGTTACAAGTCGTAGTCGCGGTCACGGTCACGTCAAAGTCACAGGTCGCGTTCAATATCATATTTCTGCAAATATCCATTGTTGTTGTACTCATTACGCCAAAAACGCCCCGGTCCCTTTTCCATGGATGCTGCAAATATCCGGTCCCGGTAACCTTAGCCAACCAGCTCGCCATTCCAATGCAATGATGTATTGATGATAATACAAGTAGAGTAAATGTTCTTGAGAAGCAAGCGATAAGCAAATGATGTCCTTTGTCGCGTGACGTACTGCCTGCTTCTATCGTATCCAACCATAACATTCATACTGATGTCTGTAGGCCAGGCTGACGCCAAGAGGACAGCCTGGCACGCCATCAGATCGATGATATATCGCTCATGATGTTGTTCCCGAGCGAGATCTACTGGGGAGGGGATGAGAGAGTGTCTGAAGATTCTGATTCTCCAGTTGCCTCGCGGATGAGGCTAGGCTTGGGCTTGGGTGACCCCAACGGAGGTTTGTTCATCTTAAGCTTCTTGACAGGACTGATACCCTTAGACACAACCTTCTTGGGTGCCACCTCAACGGATTCACTGTTGCTGTAGTCGGCCTTTTGCTCCTGGCTCAAGGACGACAGACCCTTAGGTTTGTCCTTTTTGAGGCTCGGCTTCGTCTTCAAAATCACCTTCTTGGTGACCGAGGAAGTGGGCTTCAGCTTCTTTTTCTTGTGACTGTTCTCGGAATCTTCCTCTTCATCACTGGCATCGCGCTTCTTCGGGCTGGCGGCACGAGAGCCTGGCGCAGGAGTCGCCTTTTGTGATGAAGGTGGCGTTGTATCATTCTGAGATCCGCCATTACTCAACTTCTGCGCTGCAGCTCGACTGGCATTGCGACCACTGTTCCCAATGCACGAACCCATATGGTTATTCAGGCGAGTGACGAGAATGCACCGCTTGCATTTGCTGCAAGTAGCTGAGGGGAAAGACAGAACATTGGGTGGTCGCTGTTCGGTATTGGGAGAATCGGTATTGTTCTTTTCCATGTCCTTTTTCTTCTTGCCCCGACCAGGACCTTGAGGAACCCAGCTCTGGCCATAGATGTCGCACCCAGGCTTATCAATGTAAGGATGTTTCTTGCAGTAGATGACACCGGGATCGGGTTTTTGAGCGCCTTTTCCGTCCGTCGGGTATAGGAGTCGGGGCAAATGGCATCGCGGGCAAAGAATCTCGGAGGTCGTCTTGAGAGGATTGCCCTTCAGCAACACTTTTCCATCCTCGTATATAGCGGCGTCGGTCTCAATCCGTACATCCGGCTTTGAGTCTGGCGTTGAGCTGTCGGACGCGTCGGATGCCAGCTTCTCGATGCGAATGGCAGCGGTCGTAGCTCTCGCAGTCTTCTCTTCGCGGTGCGTCTTCATCAATAGATCGCTCAGAACGTTGTAAAGCACATCATCTAGTACAGCATGTGCCTGAGGGAGGTCCGCATTAGCGATTAATTAGAAAAGACATTGCCGATGGAAGGCGAGCAACAATTTCGATGCAATGCTGCTGCGATAGGGGGCGCAGAGATGAGCAATCACCACAGAGGGCATGATGGCGCTCGCGGACGGCGACTCGTTTCGCATCGCAGGGAGATGGACATGTAGAGAGATAGAGACCGAATACTTACCAACTTATCCATCGGAGCAGCATCATCTGGAGCGCTTATGACGCCCGCCCTGCCCGTGCCAGCATTCATGATGTCGCCGGATATCCTGAGTCCGAGCCAGGGCCGACAAGTTTGTAAGGAACAATACTGTAGAGCGGAGGGTGTGTAACTGAAATCGTGTGATGATGCCGAGGAGCGAAACGGCAGCTACCGGGCGGAGGGGGGGGTGTGCACGGAATTGCAGCTGGGGTACAGTAGTGTTACTGAGGTGAATACGGAGTAGTTAGGGGCGCTGGTTGTTGCGATAAGAGAAAAAAAAGTTTGGGGGAGAAAATATCGAAAGTTGAAGGTGAGAGAATCAATCGTGAAAGAGGAGAAATAATTAATATGTCGGAGTGAGAGTGACGAGTAATTGTCACTCTGATCCGGATGAAACAATAAGTAAACCAAGTGAGTTAACAATAGGAAGTGGTGAGATGAATAAGGTAACAATTGATGAGTTTCTATTCTCCAATCTTCGTTTGTAGGAGGTTCCCAGCGCAGTGCGCTACAGGTTCAGCGTTTGCGTTCGGTAACCGGGGAGAAATTTGAGATGGACCGATATTGACGAACGGCTCATCAAGCGACGAAACAGGTGGCACGCTTATTGAAGCGAGTATTTCAAAAGAAGAAGAACAAAAGAACCACAAACGCAGCGACAAAATTTTCGATGCCAGCGATGAACCAAAGATGACGACGACACAGTTGGTTTCTGATGGTTCATCAAAGTTCAAGGGGAAGATTTTAAGCAGAAAATAAAAGTCAATGTTAGCAGAAGCCACCCGAGACTGAGCCTGAGCCTCAGTGAGAGTCAGTGTGCCCCAGCGCTCAGTGCTCACCTCGGCCGGTATCAGCCACTGAAATTAGAGACGGAAAGTAGAGTTTGGGAGAGGGACATGCCCGGAGTCGGTCATCTCCACCCATAACGAATCTGACAAGATCAGGGGTTGCTATTTACTATCTTACCACAGCCCGATAATGTTATCATTCATCAGGGACTAAGTCTATAGTTACCTACAGACGGGATATGAATGGTACCGAAGGTGGTGCCCACAGGGAGCAAGAAAACATCAGACCTTGATACAAGGTGTTAAAATAGACTCTGCAAAAGGTATCCATTACCAAGCTTATCTTAAACTCATACTAGGTTACCTAAGTCTTTTTGTCATCTAAGATCAAAGTCCTGAGTTTTCTTTCCTCCCCTAGGGCAGTTATCAAGATCGATTGATCAAGATCCAGCAGCCTCGCTTGTATGAAGTTTAATTGATAACCATGGCAGATGCAAGGGGCGATCGATCACCTTTCACTTGGATGTCACTAATGCAGCTCATAGTGTATGTATGTATGTATGTATGTACGACTTTTATACCAAAGATTGCCCAAAGAACTAAGGAAGCCCGGCATAATAAAAGAGTCTATTCCGATGGAGCAGTCGACAGAATATGTTCCATTCCCGTATAGTGGTTATACTTATCCCTAGAGCTGCTCATGTGCTATCTGTCACCATTCATGGATCTACGAGGTATGTAATACTACAGACACTAACCAAACCACTTACTCATCCTGCATCTCACAAACGACACCTGTCAATCGACGTTCAGGGGCGGGTACCCTTCAGAATATGTATCGGCTGCTGCTAAATTTATCTAATTCCCATCAAGGGGCTCCCTTTAACGAATGGCGATCGACTCCAATCTAGATCTCTCACGTGGGATTGGCTGTCCCTTCATCTTGAAAGCCATTCATTGGGCTGATCCGCGCTAGTGGCTATCCTAGAGCCTCATCCCCCCTCTGGTCTTCCATGGATCCAATGGATGCTTTCTTGACCCTTTTGGAATACATACCTCCACGAAAGCATAATCCTCATTGCTCCGGATTGACACTTGTACTCAAAGAGTGCATAGTTTAGGGTTTCGGCTGGGTGTTTGTCTCACTTTCCCCAACCTTTTGTTTTCTTTTTCCTTGTTTACAGTCCGTCGATATCTGATCTGTCTCATATAAACAACCTCCGTCCTCTCTCAACAACATTCAACCTCCACGCGTCCGTCTTGATCATCCTCCAACCGCACATTTACATATCTCCACGTTAATATGTCGCTTCCGTCCACAAAGCCCGCCCAAACCTCTATCCGATCCTTCTTCTCGGCAAAGACACCTAAATATGCTCCTCCGCCTTCTCAGGGGGCTTCCATAGAACTATCACGGCCTCCCCCGCCGCCTGCTGCTACTGCCCTTCCACCAGCCTCGAAGGCGCCAGACTCCACGACAGCCTCGTTCCAAATCCCGCCTCTGCCGACATCTCTTCCTCAAGAAGCTACGATCCGGTTGGTCTCGAACGACGATATCAACGCTCTACGTCGCATAAACGCCCTTCTTCTTCCCGTCAGCTACCCCGACAACTTCTACCAACGTGCAGTTGATCCGACTTCTGGTCGCTTTTCCCGAGTCATCACCTGGGCTCACGATGGTTCTGAAGCCAAGGTCGTTGGCGGTGTCGTTTGCCGCGTTGAACCAATCCTCGATTCAAACAGCCAGGGAGTCATGCCCCAGAATCTATACATCCAGTCGCTATGTCTGCTGTCGCCTTATCGATCGCTGGGTCTCGTGAACGCTGCAGTGGACAATATCGTTGCAGGTGCTGTATCGGACCCCAACTTGAATGTGACAACTGTCACCGCCCACGTCTGGACTGAGAATGAGGAGGGTCTGAAATGGTATGAAGGTCGTGGCTTCAAGCGCGAGAACCAACCGATTGAGGGCTACTATCTTAAGCTGCGTCCCAATTCAGCCTGGCTAGTCAGCCGTCCAACTGGTGCTTCTGTTCGGAACTTGCTACCTTCTTCCTCTTCTGCGCCTCAACAGAGTGTGCCTGCGAGTGCAACTGCTGAGATCGCCAATCTGGACACAGCTTCAGGTCCTCCCAGAAATAGCACCTCAAGACCTCCCATGCCGCAGTCTGGGAAATCCTATCAAAATCAACGGCCTGAGACGGAGTGGAATGATCTCCCTGATGACATGGCAAACAGCCGTCTCGCACCGCCGCCCCGCGTAGGAAGTACTGGTTCTGGTGCAAGCTCTAGAAGTAGCTCCGCGGCGCGAAAGAAGAGGGATAGGTCTTACCCCGCGGCTGCTTTCGGCAATTAAGGTATAGACATAGATGGAAGACGTGATTGATGCAAGCTGCTGCTAAAGAAGAATGGATTGCTTTACGATGGTATATGACTTCAACGGTTCGGATGGGCTAGACGCGCTTCAGGAAAAGACACAACATTAGACTTACTATAATAATAACCCAATAATAAATCCAGTTGTTCCTTGGGAATCTGAACGTAATCATCAAAGAATTCGTCATAAAACTAGTTGCCTCATACTTATACAACTTTTGAATATGGATGAAAGAAAAGCCGAAGCGATGAAAATAGGGAAGAAAACGCCTAGGGCCCAAAAATGAACATGACCACATCCCCATGTACATAAATCTTGACACGAGTTATCAACTCAGAAAGCATAACACCAAAACATACAGTTGCTCATCGACGCTTGTTATACCATATAGCTGCTAACGCAAGGAGACCGACAGCACCGCCAATGAGGAGTGCCTGGTTAGAGACTGGAGCTGAATCGACTATTTATTTGTTAGCAAATATCGCTTAGGCAGAAGCCGAAGTTTGAGTGGCTTGGGATGAAGGGTAGAACGTACGGATCGCATCAGAAGACTTGCGAGCGCGGTTGGACTCAGATCTCAAGTCAGTCAAATAATCTTCGGGCTTCTCCCTGCCAGCAGCCACCAAGGCAATCAGGGCAGCGCCGACACCGCTACCGTCCTTAGCGATACCGATCCGGATCTTTTCAGCACCCTGTGGTCCGATGCCGTCAATGGCACGGAGGGCCTCGTAGATCATATCACGGAAGAAAGGGTAGTGCTCGACGAGACTGCCATCGACACCGATATCAATAACCTCTTCATCGAGATTGTTGAGCTTGCCAGAGTTGAGGGCGATGGCACCGATGGCGACAGCTGACAATCGAGCAGCGCGACGACCAACGGCATTGGAAACAGACTTGAAAGCCTGAGCGTCCTCGAGTGAGGGGGTGTAAACACTGAGGAGGTTCTCGAGCTCCTGGCGAAGGGTAGACAGCTCAGGGGTATTGTCGGCGGCCGCAACGGACATGATGGAGCTGTCGAGACCCCAAGGCTTAAGGAAGCCAGACGACGGCGCGATGTTTGTGGTGGTGCCCCAGTCGTTCGTGCTCGAGTTGAGATCCTTGAACAGAGACGAGCTCTCATTGTTGATCATATCGGCCATGGCAAGTCGGACAATCTCGCCCAAGAACATTCCAGAAACGCGCTTCTCGAACATCTGAAGGCCAGGGTTTACACTTTCGGCGTCAAGAGCCTTATCCCAAGGTGTTGATGGCAAAACATTGAGCTGGTTGTCAAAAGAACCCCACTCTGTGTTGACAACCATCTCTCCTGTTGATTGATCGTACTCCCCAGAAATAGGCTTCTTGATGTTGCTCAGCTTTTCCATGTAGGCACCATTGGTACCAGTACCAAAGATGGCACCAAGAACAGATCGGCTCTTGCTGGTTGAAGTGTAGGATCGAGCCATGAGAGTGCCGACAGTGTCGTTTACGAGCGCCGCAACCTTGACGGGGAGGTGGAGCTTGTCGATCTCGGTCTGAAGCAGAGCGCAGACGTCCTTGCCTATGGCATCAGGAATGTCAAAGCCCTTGGTCCATCGAATTAGCAGACCCTTGTTAATAGCCAGCTGCTTGACGGGGAAGCTAAAGGTGAAACCCAGGCGGAAAATATGTTCATCGCGATAGCCCGAGGGAGTACTGGCAGTGTTGCGACGACGGAGGTGGGAGTTGAAGTGGTCGGCGTGGTGCTCCTTGAGGAAGATCTCGATCTGCTTGGCGAGGAAAGAAAAGAGCTGTGCGGAGGTCTTTGCGACCATAAGCTCCTTTGGAATGGCAACCTTGTTGTAAGTGAGGTTAAAGGTGGTGTCACCATTGAGCATGATGGAGCAAACTCGAAAGTTTGTGCCCCCCAGATCAACGGCCAGATACAGACCCTAGTGAGGGAGAATCAGTCTGGGCAGCTCCATGACCCAAATGTGGATAAAAAAATTACCTTTTCTGTGCCATTGGGAACGCCGGTGACGTAGGTAGGAATTTGCTGGAGGCTGGTACCTTCTTTGTGAAGGCCCTCGTCTGGGAAATTGTGAGTTTGAGTTTTGTTGAGGGTTTAAAGCCAAAACGGGAGAAAATGCGCACGCATCATGACAACGAGCTACAGTAGCACCGCGGCGCAGATTCTACGTGGAGCGAGGGGTGAGCATACCCATTTGCCTCAAGAACTCCTTCACATGATTGTTAAGTTCCTCATCGGAGAAGTCGAACTCTTGGACGATACGGTTGGACTCGTCAGCGAGAGCCATGGTGATAGCTGGTGAGGTAGGAGGCGTGGTCGTGAAGAGAGGGGGGATATAGCAGACAGCTTCGGACGCTGAAGGGACTGGTGGCGGGGATGAGAGAGAGAATTGAGGGAATAAAAGGTGAAGAGTTCGTGGAGAAAATAATTGGAGGAGAGAGGAGAAGGAAAGCAAAACTGAGGCGTTGGTGGACGACAACGAGGTCAAAAGGTTTCTTGGGAATTTGAGCTCTGGCTGCTGCTGGAGCTTGGCGTCACCGTTACTGAGGACAAGCTGGGAGAGCTGCTGACGGAACCTGTGTCAGTGGCTGATCAACTACCAATGACGACTGGAAATGGGGGTGTTTTCTGGGGCCTGGGGATCATGGAGCGTTACGTGAGTGATGACAAGGGCCAAAGTTTCTGAGACTGGGCATTGCCATTGAGCGCCGCCGAATGGGCCCGAATTTGCAGTGGATTTTTTAAATACCACGAGCCTCACTCCAGCTGCCTCCTTCTCCTGATTGAGGCGCCGTCCCCATGGTTCTGAAGCATCCAACCCAATCGAAGTGTCGCCGGGCGGCCGTGGAGAGGCCGTTCAAGTGGAGAGATGGTGGAGGTGTGGTCGGTGGTGCTCGGGGTGCGGGGGAGAAAGCTCATAGAGGCTCCGCTAATACGCCGAACTTGGCCGTGTCCTGCTTCCAACGTCTTGTTTTTTAGGGAGCTTGGTCTCTAATAAACCATAACAATCATCTCTTGAGGCTCATGTCCCGCGTGCATATCCACTGGGATGCCGTCATAAGCCCAACTTGGCCCCAGTAAAAAAATAAATAAAGAGTTCCATGCCAGTCATCCCCAGTCGGGAAAATGATGCTATCGTCAAGTCACTCAACTGTATGTACCCTCACTAACTAGTAAGGTTTCGGTCAGGTCATGCCATGCCATGCATCATGTTCATGAGCCGAGCTCAACCCAGTCCCAGTCTCGCGGTACGGACAGGTGATTTCTGGGCTGGAGAGCCAAAGATGGGGCAACGGGGAGACAAATGGACATGTGGGTGAAAAGGCGGGATGACGGGGTAGGAATGATACTGTAAAATGATATGATGGCCCCAGAAAATACCAAGCACAGGGAAAAAAGAATACCGTGTAGAAATGCCAACTTACCACTAGAATCAGCATAAGAGCTACACATGAGGCAAGGAACCGAGGCCAAGGGCGCTTCTTCGTCTTAATCTCATGTCCATGTCCATGTCCATGTCCATACACCTGCACCTGCTGTGCCTCCATTGTCTAATTGACCACCACCTCTAAGCCAGGACCCCAGCTGTGTCTTGGTGCACTCTCGTGGTGAATTTCAAGAGATTTTCTGGCCTGCTTTGGTCGCGTGCTTGTCTAAGATTTTCTTCTCAATGGGTTTCGCAGAACCAATGACCTCCCGATCGTAAGAGTTCCGGTAATAAGGTGACAAACAGTCAGAGAGTTGTTAGCAAAGTCTAGATCTCCGTTGTTGTTGTGGTCGTTGCTAAATTGAGGGTTTTGAAACGGCCCGTCTCCTCCGTATCGGGTGCACCAGGAGCGGAAGAAGAAACCGTCAACTTCCACATCAATGAGCCGCCTCGACTTATCATGCGAGATTTAGAGGGGGAACTTCGGCGCTTGATCTGGTGAGTCTCCTGTTGGGTGATGCAGAGGTTGGATTCGAGTAATGTAAGTGGTGGGCTGGACCCGGCACAGCGTTTCGTGGCTTGAGCCTCAAGGACAGTGATACACTGGTATTCGCAATGTCAGGAACGATATACTGTACAACATGCCCCGTCTCTTCCGTGCCGTGGTTTATCCTCGAAATACCGCAATCGTTCGAGAACAAAATGGTGATCAGTGTCTTGTGGTGTGGGTATAACGAGACGCTTTGAACAAAATGGCTGGTGGTAAATACCTAGCTTCACGTTTTATGCCTCAGACGTGGGTTGGCAATGTAAAGGTCGGTAGGCAAGCTTCTGTGGCAGGATTTGAAGAGTCGTGCTCAGTCTTTTCTGTCTTCCATATTTTCGTAAAAACCTTGAGGACTTGTAAGGGACAAAACCGGTCAAATGTAAAAGATGGTAGGTAAACTTCGAAGACGCCCCCATTCCACGACACCGCTCTTCATGTATAGGTAGGTAGGTACCTTAACCAAGAAAAAGCCGAGCCACTTTCTCATCCCCGGGCAGTAATTAGCCCCCATGTTAACCTTTCTTAACTCGATAGTCCTCCTTCGATTTCAAGAATTTCGGAGAAAACATCACTCTTTGCAACACCGTGCATAACATTAGGTCCGAGGCCTGGATATCGCTCAATGTGAGCCTTCTGTTCTCGACAGCGAATTCTCACGTCTCCCTACTAATATCTAGAAAGAGCAACTGCTAAAATACTACTGCAATTCAATACTGGAGTCAAAGTTTATAATTTTCAATGATTTTGTCAAAATCTCTCGGCGTCTTCGTGATAGTGGACGTAGTAGAGCCACCATTGTCTCGCAGTCTTAATGGCTATCCTCGCCGGGCCGCATTCCCTACAGCTTGGCCCATCTGTGTTTGGGGAAACCTAACCTAATGATCAGATTAACGACCAATCAGAAATCCACTCGCTAACGTTATTCAAACTTCATGTTCGAGGTTTGAGCTTCAATTATCTTCCACTGAATCTCTGTTATACTTGTTGATAAACAGACCGGGAGAGTCTTGAGCAGATTTATGTGCCACATAACAGTTACCTATAGAATCACCTTATATCTACGCTAGGGATGCAAGAAAGCTTAGGATCTTGATCCTAAGTGATCAAAGAGTTTGGTTACTTAGTCTCACTTTAGGGGTTTATTTTCTAGGTCTATTTATTATTCTCTTTCAAAGTCTTAGGTTTTCCTGTCTCTCGAGACCTTGTCAGCTGAACATCAATTCTCTTCGCCCGCTGTTCATGAGCTGCTCCCTGGATTTGAGTCAGAGCCAACAGGGTAAGCCACGCAGTACATGTCCGGGGATGTCTCAGAAGACGTCAGCAAAGCCCCGACTACACATAACTTGTCTTGCTGAGCAATCTTAACACACATCTCACAAGGAAAGGGAAACGCAGTAAACTTCTAAAATGGTATTGAGCCACCTTCTTTCATACAAGTAACTGTAACATAGGCGTTTAACACGACTGCCTCAGAGAGCTGCCATGAACCCTGCCTGCCCAACTGCCTTGTTTTTGTCCTTCCATGGCTTGCCTGCCCGCCCTCCCTCTGTAAATATCGACCGAGACGCCATATAAACACGCATAAAGGGGCATTAGACAATTGCACAAAGGTATTAAGATAGAGAGAGCGGCAGGCTCTCGATTTCCTCCCGCCGAGCCTCCATGGTATAGAATGGGGGCCAGCACATCTCCCCAGAGTGGTGAATTTTTCTTCTTGAATTTTCTTCGTCGTTGTCGTTTGAGATTAGAGCATAGATGAGAAATCTCGCTGGTGTGTCCTCCAGCGAGCTTCGAATAAGATGATGGTTCGTTAAATCGCTCCTTACATAATAATAGCAGGAATGTCGACGTTGGCCTTGATAGATTTGTGGGGGAGGACGCTGCCACCGTTGACGTAGATCTCGTCGCCAATTGTGACATCGTCGCCGAGAACTGTCACGTTCTCGAGGCGAGCCCAGCGGCCAACGGTGCTGTTCCAGCCGACGATGGTGGACTTGACCCAGGCGTGGTCCTTGACCTTGGAGCCACGGAGCAGCACACATCGTTGCAGGCGGACACCGTCACCAATAACGACATCAGGACCGATTGTGACATTGGGTCCGATCCTGCAGTTCTTGCCAATCTTGGCAGAAGGGTGAATCATGACATTTCCGCCGTGAACGTAGGGCTCAGTGGGAGGAGTGAGCTCCTTGCTGCCCTTCTTGGTGAGGGAAGAGAGGTACAGGCATGTACCGCTAAGGAAGTCCTTGGGCTGTCCAACGTCCATCCAGAAGCCCTCAAGGTCGAAAGAGTGAAGCTGGTTGTCCTTGACCATAGCGGGGAAGGTCTCCTTCTCGATAGAAGTCGGGCGGAGCTCGATACGGTCGAGGATGGAAGTGTTGAAGATGTACATGCCGGCGTTAATACGGTTGCCAACGAACTCGACGGGCTTCTCGACAAATCGGTCGATCAGAGAGCGGTGACCGGGCTGGTGGACAACAACACCATACTTGGAGGGTTCCTCAACCTTGGTGACGACAATGGTACCCTCGTTACCGTGGTTCTTGTGGAAAGCCAGGAGGTCCTGGAAGGGGTAGTCGCAGATGACATCGGAGTTCAGGACGAAGAAGGGAGAGTCGTCCTTAGCGAGAATGCTCTCAGCAAGCTTCAGGGGTCCAGCGGTATCGAGGGGCTCAGTCTCGACGGAAAATTCGATGTTGATGTTGTACTTCTCCTCGTACTGCAGAAAAGGTCAGGTATATGGGTTCAAAGGAGAATGTAAAGGCTTCAGGTTCTTACCTCAGCCAAGAACTTCTCCATGATCTCAGGTCTGTAGTTGACAGCAAGGACGATATCAGTGACACCCGCTGCGACCAGCGCCTCAATCTGGTGCACAATCATAGGCTTGTTGGCGAACTCGACAAGAGGCTTGGGGAGAGTGAGGGTCTGTAATGCGCCACAGCATGTCAGTCACACAAAACAAATATTGGAGGGGTGCACAGGAGTTTCGCGCGCCTGAGGGGTAACGTACGAGAGGGCGAAGGCGAGTGCCAAAGCCGCCGACAAGAATAAGTCCTAAGCATTTTTTAGCTGCTGAAGAGGTCGAGAGTGGCCAGATAGAGCGTACCCTTCATGATTGCGGTATTGAAAAGCTGTTACGTGGTGGAATGCGTTGGAGCAACGTAAGTCAACAGTGACAGAGAAAGTAAAGAACAGAGAGCGACAACAGCGAGGTCCTGAAAAGAAGGAAGCAACCTCGACAGGATTAGATTAAGGAAGAATAAAATGTTGAAAGGGTATCGGGTATCTCGAGAGATTGAGTATCTGGATCAGAGTCAAAGTGAAGGTCAGAAAGAAAGGGGAAGATCAGGAGGAGAGGAGAAGGAGAAGAAGCTCAACTTTGAACTCAGGAGAGAGACCACGAGCAGAGAGGGAAGTGGGGATGTTCTAAAAAGGCCAACGTGGGTTAAATGCAGCCAGAGAGACGACCTAGGCAGGCTGAGAGTGGGGAACTGGACCCAGATTACAGGGGCCGACACGGGCTGCCAGTGCCATAGCCCAGGGTCTAACTCAGGTTAGGCACGTTAGTTTTCAGCGGCTTCGAGATTTGACTTCCAGCTCCATACGATCAAGATCTCTCTGTACATAGAAACGGAACCTACTCAGTCACTTGTTTCGCGATACTCGAGTTATCTAATCTGCCAGTAGCGAGAGGAAGTCTGATGCTTGTATCTGATTCACGTCATTCATCATTGCTATAGAGCATGTTTCTGCAGTAACTTCCACAGAGGCTATAACCGCCTTTGTTCCCGATCCCTTCATCTCCAGGCCAGAACATCGCAAGGAATGCATCTGGACTCTCAACTCATTCACATCCAATAGTCAGTTAGTCTACGCCTCTCAGACTATTGCCATCTCCCACCCGGGCCACACAGAC
Source organism: Fusarium sacchari (assembly GCA_017165645.1). Taxonomy (NCBI): domain Eukaryota; kingdom Fungi; phylum Ascomycota; class Sordariomycetes; order Hypocreales; family Nectriaceae; genus Fusarium; species Fusarium sacchari. The sequence goes on from JADANP010000006.1 coordinate 2,319,897, forward strand.
AAACGATCCGCGACACGAGGTCCTCTATAGAAAGGGGGCTGCGTGCTCTTCTCACTCCAATCAAACAAGTCTTGCGGGTCATTGTGGCTCTACACCTTGTCCGCTCCCTGGCGAAATTATATTAAACCCCCTGTTATTCTAGAATTGATTAATATCTGACATGGTTTTTATGAATTTGAAAACAAATTATTATTTGAAACCTGTTGCTTCCCTCTGCTGGAGACCCAATATCAAGTTCATCAGTAATTAGACCCCTAATTCCCTACACTGCACCACTTTATACCGGACTGCTATTCTCGAAAATAACAGCCCAAGGCTTCATTGATGGCCCCGACTTCCATTCCACAGTCTTTGCCTCCTCATTTTTATCGGGTTATTAGCTGATCGAGGTCCGAGCCAGTGGCACCATCTGCTGCTCTTCCTCAAGGCATTGATTTAGGTATCTAGTTAAAGGAGAACATGAGGTGGCCACACAACCACTCATAAGCTGACGTTCATTTTTACAACCCCTGACAAGGACCCTGCAACTCATTTACGAGAGTTCCTCGTGTTAATGGCGATTTCTACATTGGCTTTTTCCAACTGTGAATCTGTGATGACCTTCCGAGTATAGAAATACATAACCCCGTGACTTTATTCAGAGTCTTTGTCACGACGTGAATAGAAACAACTGCGCGTAACACAAAGAAAGACGTTCCACCTCTCCCCATATGACTTCATCGTCGAAGGCGTTTCCATCTCTCAGCCTCTCCCGTGTCTCCATCTGACACGTCTGCTTGGTTTAGCGTGAGCCCCCTCCCTTTGCTCTTCTCTATTCTGATTGAGCTGTCAACTGTTGAAGGTGCCTGAGGCACCTACCTTGTATATCAGCCGGACCACTCGGCCCGAGAGCTTAGTTAGCCACAGTCAATACACACACATCCCCCTCAACATCAACAACCACCTGGTGCCTCGTGACCCTCATGTGTAATAGACTTACAAACTCTGTCAACCTCCCCTCGTCCTTGAACCTGTGCCTGTGCCTGTGTATGGGATCCAGTAGAGCCAAATCACGATCGACATGTATCAAGTGTTTGATGCACTAGGGAGTATGTAACTCTCGTTCGATTATTCACCCCATAGTCTCTACGTCTCACGGCTGCGCCATACTCATGGCTTGTTCGACGTCACAATAGAGGTTGAAACATGTATGTAACATATTAACTAGCGCTGCACTGACGATCCTCGCTGAAAGTTATCAGAGCCAGCAATAGAGTTTGAGAATGATGGTGTTGTGTTCCCACCTCGTTAACAGCTGACAGTTGCTCGCGTTACCCAGATCCCGACAAACTCGTTTGTTGGTCTGACTTGTCGTTTCCTTATTGATTGCCGCTTTCAACCTAACTCAGCTCCTTGGTAGCATACGCAAACATTGTGGCTTTCTGAAGCCTGGATATTGCCAGAATTGGGTTTGAGCTGACTTTATCCGCCAACCTCAAACAACTGTTGGGGCACAGGATCAAGCCATCTGGGTTACACCGGGAATATCCCAGCTTATTATGTATGTGTGACACTGTAGTCCGTGGCTACATCTGACTGATCATCGCTCGTTTGGTAGTCCTCGCCCTGACTCCAATGTCTTTGAGCCTCTGGACCACTTATTCAAGCAGGTCTCAGAATGCATCCTGTAAGTCATAGGCAGCTTGGCTCGGAGGTATATGGTCTCCTCATTTCCCAATGGTCTTCCCTCAAAGCATTTGCAAATCTTTCTCTTGTCAAGCGAGAGAGACCACATCAATTGAAAAGATGGCAGAGGTGATACAAGTATCACATGAGCAGCTAGAAATGCATCAAGATCGGGAAACACAAGGCGAGACACAAGAATCTACCGGCAATCGAGATTTTAGTAATAGTAATAAAATGGTCATAATCATTATCGTCGTTAATAGCGCATTGCCATCAAATTGCTCCATATTCCATGGTAGTTCTCATAATTCATCCCAGTCTCATAGTCCTCCACATTTTCTCATATCGTATCGTGATGGTGAAATTCAACGCTGGCTCCAACCATGCTTGTGCTTTTCCATCCGTCAAAGCAGAATACATATCTTCTTATCAGAGTCCGCCATCTGGACTGAGTAAAGTACCACTCCTCGCTAATCGTCAATTGTTCAATGAACCCCCGAAACAGTGTGCTTTTTCTCTTTGTCATAGTTCGTCAAATTGTCGTCCAACGGGTCAAACCCAGCTTTGTGCGGTAAGTGAGCGATAATCCACTAACCAATTCAACTTTTAACCAAATGCAAATGTTTTTGAACTCTCCATCACCCGTTCTTCGTTGTGTCACTGTTCCCAAGCATATGATAACCTGAATGGTGGGTTGTTGGCTCCTTGCTTGCGTGGTGGTGTTTTTTCAGACCAATCGCTGTATCGAAACCCATACAATGTGTGACGGCATCCAACAGACCACCGGAAAGGGTCAAAGGAAGAAAATCAGAGCAAGCCGAATGTGTCACAAAATCGTCCCTCGCGGAGAAAACGGACACCGAACGGTGACCTGCAAAAGAAAATGCCGCCCGTAGAAATGTAAGATAGCATCTAAATCGTGTCGTGTCGTCATGATTCGTTGGCAGCAGATAGGATACATCAAGATATGCATCGCTGCTCCCCGGTGAAAAGTGAAGAACAATGGGTTAAAACCGTAAAAAGAAAAAGAAAATAAGGTTGAAATGTGGTGGTAATAGCGGAAAGGGGGGTAGCTGATAACTCTTCGTGAGAGAGATTGCCAAGGAGGGAGGTTGGTCTGGGTATATCCTTGGGATTGCTGTGAAGCATTTCAACCGCTTGTAAGTCGTCTTGTGTGTGATTCCTTCCCCTCGTGGTTCTCAACATACTCCCATACGGGCTGGCCACAACGCTGATCCAAACTCATCAGAGTATTGCCAAGCTGGACTCAATCGCCGGCCAATGGTTGACTCCTGGTGCTTTCTAGTCGAATGAGGCAGTCGAGCTACTGCTGGAATGGTGACCAGATCGCCTGCTGTGGCGGTCGCTGTCTCGAGAAGACGTGTGACGGCTCTTGCGGCGACGAGACGGTTCCTGTGCAGGAAGTCCTTGAACGATACCATTGCGGGCCAGCATACCCCCATTGACAGAAAAGTTACGGCAGACCATGAAGGCACGCATAGCTGCGTTCTCTTGGGCTAGAACATCAGATTCGTATGCGAGGTCCGTTTGGTATTCGCGTCCATTGACAAGAACAAGGCAAGTGTAGCCGCTATGGTCCCGGTAGCACTCGTACATGGGGTCTGTCCATCCTCGGCGTCGGCAAAGACCTGTTTCGCATATTGTTAGCAAACGGTTCGTTCATGTCTCTGTAACGCCCAAAACACATCCAAATGAACCAGTGTCCAGAAAATCCGTCCACAGATTGAAAAATGGGGATCAAGATGCCAAACCCGGCATTTGGTTCAAGATTTTCCATGTGCTCTCAGTCATGTCGGACATCAAATTATTGCTCAACCTATGTCACACAACACAACAAGGGTAGAACAATAGTTGTCTGTCACCACATGCGGGGAACATTTACCCTGCAAGCCAACCTGTTGTTTTTTTGACTCCTTCAACCAATTGTGTCCCTGACAAGTTGCTGGTACCGTGCACATGATTGCCATTGAAAAAAGGGATAGAGTTCACAGCCGTTGACTTACTCTCAAGATATTGCATGTAGAAACCGCCCATTGTGATGTTGCTGTTGTTGGCTCTCACTAAATGTGACGAGTGGTGAAGTCGACGATGTGTAAGGTTGCAGTTGTTGTTATGATTGAAGGTTCAAAAAGGCGGGAATTCAAGCATATAAGAGCTTATTGTGAGGCGGCAAAGACAGTGGAGAGAATGCAGAGCATGAGAGGGGATGTTTTTATGACCAAAGAATATCAATGGAGGAAACGCGAACAAAATAAACGCTTGTATAGATCAAAATAGACGACTGATGCCGAAGACAGGGTTTAGCTCCGAGGACGAACTCCAGGATCGAGCGTTACAGCGGGTAGAGAGGATGTGGAGGTCGTAGGGGATGTCAGGAACCGAATTGCAACAACTGAAACAGGCCTTGCAAGTCTTGAGCGGCTGTTGAGGGTGGAGGAGGGTCCTTTCAAGATTACTCGATTCGTTGTGCCCAGAGTCAAAAGAAGCTCAAACGGCTGGCGTGAAAGATGAATTAAGAGTGATGGGGAGATTGGAGGAGCTGGAAGGTTTTTGAAACAGGAAAAGACGAATTTGAAAGGAAGAGCAATGTGGGAAAATACACAAGGATAACCTTAGCTGTGTTGAAATATCCGTCTTGAGTAATACTAGGTACTGAGGGTATGTACATCCATCCGCTGCAGTCGAGTTGAGCCGATGGAACGGCGAGACGTGTGTGCCTTTATTCCAGACAGCTTTTTGGCGTGGGACCGGGGGTGTCTGGAGACAAAGGACGACGCGCGAATGGAGATAGATGCAAGCAACGATGCGGCTCTCGAAAGAGTGTGACCCATCTTGCTGTGCTGGCCTACCTGGTTGCCAGTTGATCAAAACCGCTGGCGACTAGGCCACTCCACCGCAACACATGGAGGATGCAGCAAGCAGGCGATCTCTCTGATAAGTCTCAAAGTTAACGCCTTCGGCCACTGGCGTACCTCGAAAGAACTTAGTAGGTTCCTATTTCCGTCTCAGTCCTTGCTCTGCAGCTAGCTGAACCCTTTCTCGCGGGTCAATTTTTATTTTCCTGTGTTGTCTCCATGGTGTCATTCTTCTTTGGCGGCCTTATGTGGCCCTCGTTCAAACTTTATATTGTTGTGATCGCTTGCCCGTTTCTCTTTGTGATGGTTATCTACAGGATAAATGTGAGCATGGTCAGGGCTTTGTATCCGGCCGAGTACATGGGAATATTAAGAGCATGGTCTGGAATGGGGGGCGATGGGGGCCAGTAAGGGACCCATTTGTGAAGCTCATGCAGACATGCGATTGAAGATGCACTGCGACATAGCAGTAATTTCAACTTGCTTTAGCTTCAAGTCAAGTGGCGAAGAGGAGATCACCGTAGTGGTCCAAGGCGGGTAATTCGTTTCTCTTGCCAGGCCGGACGTTCGAAAAGCCCGGTAGGCTCGAGAGGGGCAAAATCGGTAGTGGTAGTCACTCTGCCACCACAGAAGCAGCTTATACTTACTACAATTCAACACCAGACAGCCAGAGTAACCAACAGCATGTACCTGACTGTGACCACCATCCATATCTTGACGTCTGAGATCTCTGTTTCGGCGGCCACTAATGCACAACAGTGAGACCTTTGGAGTACTGTATCAGTACCGTGCTGTCTATGAGTGCGTAGTACTCTGTGTCCAAAGAAGGACGATGAGCTGCAGTGAGGGGCAATCCACCTTGAACCCCTCCTCTTGAGCCCCGAGAGCCCCGGTGGCCGGAGTTGCTGCAGGACCAATTCGAGCTGTCCATTGCAACCGCAACTAATAATTCGAAGCGAAAATTATCAGGGTCGGGATTGGCATATGCTAGGATCATACTCTGATCCTCGCCAGTCGCGCGCGAAATGGTCGGCCGTGTTGTGCGGCCTAGTCTGATGGCTAGAGTGTCGCGCTGGAGCCGAGCAACAACGACTCAGTGGGAGCGGGCCACGTTCTCTTTCAACTTCATGTGGCGGTTAAGATCATAGCCGATCCGCACACGGAAAAGGCATATCATGAAGAACGCATATTGTTCAGCTCAGGGACCTATAGGGAGTGTCTTTGCATCTAGCGATGGGCGCTTCCAACCTTGGCCATCGGATGTGACGAGGGCGTCTAATCTTCAGTTCGGAATAGCATCACGAAAGCCGTGACAGCAGCGCTAAAACTTTCGAATACGACTCCCGCTATCAGTTCTGTCATTCTTTGACAAATGCAAGTAAGGGGTAGGACAAATTCAACAGTGACACCACCCGAAGCAGGCGAGGACAATCCACTTGGATGCTTTCCGCATCCCACTCCCCAGGGCCTGGAGAAAGGGTCGGTGAAGCAAGCAGCGCGACGACGTGCATGAACAGTACAGTCAGTGGCTGGCCCAGATGTTCAACGACACTGCTCCCTCAGACCCTTCCACCCCTGCTAACCATGCCCTGCGCCATGCATCCACAGGCGTGGGTGTGGGTGCCGTTAGGGCTGTTCCCAGCAAGCAGCACGTACCTACTGGTAGGAAAAAGCAACAGAGCTCTTGTTACTGTGGCTCGAGCATGACAAGAACGGTGAAAGCGCCAAGACTGATTGGATGATGCGCAACAGCCTCTGCTCAAATATCGTAGGGATAAAGACGGGGCTTCAAGACGAGCATGACGAGGGATTGGTTAGTTTCCATGTACTTAGGAACTATACGTACCTAGAAATGGATGACAAGCGAACTTTTCGTCCCTTTGTGCTTCATTAACTTGAACAGGCCAAGCTCTCTAGTGCGATCCAAAGTCTGTAATCATATGGTAGGTACCTTACTATACCTAGTAGTTAGCAGGTAGAGACAGAGTTTTGAGGGAAGAGCGCGGCCTGTGCAGAAGCAAGCCAACGGACGGACATGTACGTGTCGGAGAGGGGGAAAGGCAGCCAGCCCATGGAACGTACGTCCAAACGCCGTACTTGCCTTGTTAGCTACGCCAGGAGGGGTAACGTATGGAAATGGATGGCAGGAAGAACCCCAATAGAAAGAAAGTTGAAGCAAAGACTAAGGCAAGGTAAGGCAGGTGCAGACAAGTTTGGGGTCAGCCCCTACTAACCTTATGCATAGATGTGTTGGCAATGCCGTTCTGTTGATAAAAACAACATTACATTACTTGGGTGCTCTACCTAAGTAGGTATGTAGGTATGTACATACTGTCCTGCACTGGAACCTCGAGGCAACTTCCAATGGCGGCATATTCTCTCTGCACAAGCTAGTCGATAAAGAGTACCGCTGTACTTTTCGGACATCTCACCCTGCTGATGTACATACTGTACTGTATCCATGGGGGTGGCCATCTTTCTCACTCCATCTGCGCCGATATCAAATCCCAGCAACGTCGCGAGTGCATCCATTTTTGAAGCAAGTTATCAATCACATGCGGCGAATCAGCCAGCGGTTTCACCAAGCCAGGTATTGGATATCTGGTCCAACAACACCTGCATTGCCCAGTTTCTTAGTTGCTCTACTTACTAGGGCCGAGCTAACTAACGACAAAAGCATATTCGACGGTAAACAAACGACCTGCCAAGCATCTGCAGGACTGATATCAAGCTGCAGGACGTGGCAGGGATGTTGCTAAAATTCGTCCCTCGAAAGATTCTGTGGGCTTTGTGGAGGGACAAGGGAGCCCCCATGCAAACGCGAGCCATGACGGAGCGAGCTTGGTTGGAGCTTTTCAACGTCGAACAACGATTCGACAATTCGAACTCTTCCAGAATTTCTATCTTGGGTGCCGCTAGCTACTGGTAGCTCTGACGTGACCGTCCAACCGTCTCAGGCAACCCCATAGCATGTCGACACGTCCCAAGCTGCTGTCCACCAAACTAACTACATACTGGTACTGTAGAACACGATGGATGGGGATTTCGAGTGTTTTGGGTTTGGGTCCAAATTTCTTGAACAAACAAGTTAAATCCGAAACTTTGATAACCGCCAGCGACGAAAAGGTCTTGACGCATTGCACTTTTGCGAGCTTTGTCACCTCCAGCGTATCGCCAGTTGTGTTGCATGCGGCGGCGCCTACGCGGTCGGGAGCAGCATCGAGCAAGAGACTAATATCATCCTCCCAAACCGAGGATCGTAGCTCCGCATGGCTTTGTTACTCCGGTAGCAACCCTAACAAACGTGGGATGCTTACCACGACTGGATCGTGAGATCTCCACGTCAGAAAAACTTTGAGGGCTTGCTGGTCCCATGTGGCTACGGTTGTGGGTGCCCCACGCATATCATTGATTCCCTTTTTTGTCGACCTGAGCCTCATGTTTCCCGACAAAGAGCATTGGGGAGAGAGAGGCGGGGTACCTACTGGTACTTCGGAATTGCTGACAATGACGGACGATGACGGTAGAGAGAAGAGCATTAATAAACAGCGCGCCTGTAATTCGACATGTGCTTCCTTGCTAGGCTTTTCGAGCTCCGTGACAGCTGTCAACCTAGTGCTAGTAAACCAACCATAAGAGAGAGGTATAGAGCCATGAGATTCCTTTGAGGTCGGATAAGTCTAAGCAACTTAAGGCTATTCCTGGTGGTCAGGCGCCTGGTTTAACTTATTACCAGCCAAGAGATCTGGTTCCCATGTTAGAGACATAGAACAGTGGTGTCTCTCAAAAGTCTCGTGGAAATTCACACTTAACTTCTACTCATAAAGGCCCAGTCGATAGGAACAAGCGTGCAGATATTGATCCGCTAGAAGAATTGATACCAATAGCAATGGCAAGAATCTCAAATACGTCACGTAAACGACATAAGCACCTGGTTTCAAAATCTGTGGCCATGGTCACCATGTAGCCTGGATGGCCCTGGGCGTTCTTTATGGCCTTCAATCCACAGGCAATGATAAGACAACGTAGTACGTATATAATCAGTTGTACAATTTGTGGTTTTCAGCAGGGTCCAGCTCGGTTATGTCCTGCCGGTCGATCAAGGTGCTTGGGCCTCTTCGACTGACGATACCGAGGACTCTGGTCTCGAAGGATGGCACGACTTGCAAAATTGTAACCATCTGATCGTGTAAAAGCTATTGCCTATCTGAGACAACTATTGAAACGCCTCTCATGTTCGAGGCGGGCTGGATGGACTTGTTCTCAGTTTGAGCAGCATGTCCCAAACGAGAAGACACCGTAGGAGGGTTCGGACTGCAGAAGAGTGTTGCCAGCTCCAATCTAACTCAGATATAATATAATGAGGGTCAGAGGTCGATACCATCATGTCTTTTTGTCTCGTCCATGACAAGGAATAGTGCACAACATCGGATTCCAACGTGGTGCAATATACGCTCTTAATGGTTCCCAGAACGAAGCCAAAGGTTGCATATTCTGTTTTTGCCTGCTTTCAAATCCCAGTTGCCACTTGTATCACCATATTGACAGAAGTAAAAGAACTCGCTTCAATTTCACGACATCTGATAGTGAGATCTTGAAGTCCAGTACTGGCCGGTTTTGTTTCAGGTGGCAGATGGCGACTTGATACCGAGAATGCAGTGTCACTGGCTCAGCCATGATTGTAAGACCACTTCGGTGCAATGGGAGACCTGAACTCGAATTTAAGGTAATGCAGAGGCTATCGTTTGTCTGACGTTTCTTATCGCCATCAGCTAGAAGCTGACGACTCTGTCTTTGACATATGGAGTACAGACTGTTCAGCGTGGACAGCTCCCACAGCTCCGATATCATGAACATTACGTTGGAAGTACCCTGTTAATTCATGGGAAATTTGTTTATTTGTAACGAATGAATGTTTGGCCAGCTTCAGGCCCCAAGTCTTGATGAAAGTGCTTATATTCACATGGAGGCTGGACACTTGGTGCTAGAAGTAACTCATGACATGGCATCAGCGGATGATTTGATGACCTTTTGGTTCATTTAAGTAGTTACTAGATAAGACTAGGCTTTAAGTGAGCATATGAGTTCTTCATATAATGAATTCGTACTTAGCATTTCACCAGACAGAACGATCAGGGTTCGCCCTGATACGCAGACAAATAACAGCAATCAAACCAATCAATTTCACTCTTTGATACTACTCGCTTGTAAGTGGCTAACTTGCTGTTGATGGGGACAAGATGGTTGAACGTGCTCCCTTCTGTGAAATGCTGCCATCTTGAATATCGCAGGAAGTTTGTGCCGATCCGGCTTTCACAAAACGGAACTTCGAAGCAGCCTGTTGAACAACATCACAGAAGGGCCCTTCAAGAATTCAATTGCGAGTTTCAAGAGGGAGTGTCGATGGTGAGAAAGCCACATTAGAGAAAGAGGCACAGTTCATTATTGACCTCCTCACAGTAGAAGACAGTTAAATATTCGGCTCGGTAGGAACTAACTACCTTGGTAGTCAATACTATGCTGAAGTCCAAATTCAATCCTATTCTTCTATTCCTCCAAAACACATCTCTTGTAGGAATTGGTCTCGAGATTGGTCTCGATTTGCCATGTAGGTCTCAAATCAATACGGTTTTTTGTAAATTAGTATTACAGGATCAAGTTACAGTGGAGCTAAAGTTCAAGCACTCGATGTCCCAGAAGTATTATGACTCAGCTAGACATACAGCCTTGGTAATTTGATCGAAATGCATGTTAGCTGCACTGTTACTCTGTCATGCTTGTTGACGACACGACATGGCGCGATCAAAGTCGGCCTGTGTGTGAAGAAGCTGAATCCCCCCCGCGAATCCACTGATTCTGACTCTGATTCATGCATGCACTGCGGTCCATGTTTGTTCGTGTGCTGTATCTCTGATCCAAGATGGATAAGCCCAGTTTGTCCAACCTCGACGACGCAGGTTCCATGTCGTGCTTTGGCTACCAAAATATGTATCTCTGTCTAGGATAGATCACCATAGAGCTGGTAGATCTGTGTGCCCAAGCAGGAAATGCATCAATCCTGGGTATTTCATGTATACGCCCTCACAAGATTCCCAACTACATTGAAAAGTGGCATGTCTCAGCTGCATGGTCTTCTCTTTTCTCATGGCTTCCAAGCCCCATCCTGCACTACGCGAGTGTTGCTTGATCTAGAAGCCATGTTTGGACGAAAAGTAACTCTGCATAGCCTCCACTTTATGCTGCGGGATAACGTACACGGGATGCACGGTAGCAACTCGATCCTCCTCGTCAAAGATCTGTTCGCCATCCATATACGGTGTCACAGACCACGAGTCGCCTGTCACATCTGCCTCGTGAGGTCGAGCAACATCCAAGTTCCACTTGTGCTGTGCTGCGCTCAAGCCAGAGAGTACATAGCATGTGTGGTAGGCGTCGGAGTACCTGTTTTCGGGCTCGAGTCAGCGCTCATTCAGAAATTCTAGATGCAGGGCCACCAAGTTGCATACTTGCTCGGTTTGTCTCTCAGGCCACCCCGCTTAGACTGATCTTGACAGCAACAAAGGATGTAGCGGATCAAGCCGTCACGGCTGAAAAGGCTACCCTTGGCCGCAGGGAGCGCGTGGCCGCCTGAATTGGCCTCTTCCCCTCCAGGGCCGGACCCGGGTCCGTTGAGTGCAGCCTCGATGAGGGGCCAGCATCCTCCGACCCAGTGACTGTAGCAACCGTCGACTAGTTTATTGGTACGGCCTGAGAAGCCACCCTCCGGGGCGTACTGTCGCGAAGACAGCCAAGAGATAAGCAGTGGAACATTGAGATGCCTACAGAACAGAAACATCAAGACAAGGTTAGCATGCGATGCACCGCTTCCATGTCACAACATGAGTGGTTAGACAAAGGGAGAAGCATACCTCGGGATGGAACGATGTGGAGAATCAAGAATCGAGAGGCATCCGAGAGCGCAAAAGGCATATGCACCGTGTGCTTCGATGCCCGGCTTCGCCGACACGCCTCCCTCGTGCGTTTGACCTTTACGGTGGATGATCAGATACGGAATCGTTGCTTTGGGACTTCGTGCGTCACTTACATCGGTGTACATAGTCTGCAAGCCCAGTGAATAGGCCAGTGTGGCCAGCGGATCGTGCAGGAGAGTCCTGTGATAGCTCAAGAGGTAGATTGAGTAACGATATGATGACGGCCGCGCAGTAAGCCCCCCTACAACTTTGTTAGAAGGAAGTGATCGTAGATGCGTCCTTGGGGTTCACGGCATGAGACCGATGGGGAACTGCGGGCCTTGATCGCCGCGCTGCAGAGAAGAGTATCAAGGTACAGTGGTACAGCATGCACATACCTGACGTCCTCCTCGCCGCCGAGTGCCATCTGGAACCCTCCATCGGGCTGCTTGAGTGAGCATAGCCATCTCCACATTGCTCGACGGTCGATGACCTCGTAGGCGTCTTCACCGCCGACCAGGGCCAGCGACAGAACGGTTGCATAGCAGGTGGCGAGATGCGAGGTATGTCCGAATCCGCCAGCGAAGCCTCCATCTTGATTCTGCATAGGTCGGACGGTATCGACAAGTCTCTGGCGGTACTCCGTGACATCCTCTCCTAGGAGAACAAGAGCAGACAGACACCAGTAGAAGAACCAGGGCCGACTGGGGTCAGCGGATGTGAAAGCAGCGGGCAGTTTTCCCAGTTGCTTATGCAGAAACTTTACATGGAGGCGACGGTCCAGATGGGGCAGGCCGTGGGAGTTGCAGTAGTCGAATTCTTCGCCTTGAAGAAAAGGTAGGACTTCGTCTATCGTTGCATCCTGGACACGCGATGACTCCGTGGGTAGGCTATCACGGATGAGAGGTTCAGTAGTGAAGAGAGGCGGTATGGAGAGTTCAACATCGGGCTGTGGCGCTGTTGCAGCTGAAGCCATTCTTGTGTTTGATCTGATATTGCTGGTGACAGTATTGCTGTTGCTGCGTGGAAATAGAACGCGAGGTCGAGGTCGAGGGCGTGTGAGACGAGAACGGGCTCTCATAACTCATTCAGTTGATGAACCGATATTTATATTATGTCCCGTTGCCTTATTTGCGCTGCTTTAACAATGAGAAGTCCGGTTGATATTGTTCTCCAAGCCATGGTATCTGGCAATTCCCATCTTACCCCCACATCTTGGGTTCAAGTGGACGATTTCGTTCCTGTGCCCAATAAGAATATGCGTTTGGCGGGGCATTCTCTTTGTTGGTTACTTTAGTACCAACGACAGGTCATGCCATGAGGTCGATTCCCTTGGGTTTGTGTTGGTTTTAACATTGAAAACCCTATTATCCTGAGCTTGGGTCTGGTAATGGTCAACGCAGAGTCGGTTGGACTGTGGTACTCCAGGGAATGCATGAGTTGTTTAACCTGAAGAAACGTGAGTGTTGCAGGTTCATCGCAGACAAACTGTATGAGCTTGAAACCACTATAACTATATATATATATTCTGACAATAAAGAAGAAGAAAGTTGGTAGGAGAATCTTTATGTGAAAGCAATCTAATCACTGCCTGTGGGATAGCCATGTTGCCAGGTCGCTGAAGGTCATGAATATCTACCTACCCTACAGTCTTGTGTATTAGGACAGGCCGAATGTGAAGAATTGGGAGTTTGGTTTTCAATCCAACGTGAACGATCTTAGGAGACTGCTGCGGGACAAATATCATTCTTTGGTTGCATTTTAGAATCCGGTGGTATACTTAGATTCATCATAGCGGTTTTCCGTTAGACGTTATAGCAAGTCTTCAACATTTCTTTCCTACCACTTTAAGCAGAAGACGGGTTTCTCTTAGAACATAGTTAGATGTACTAAGAAAAACTAGCTTATAGTATTTCTTTAAAGCCACCAGATGTATTCAGATCTTTTATTGGGTATGGAACTGAATGCTCACACCTCCACTTCGTATATGGGCAAGGTGGGAGTCAATGAAATATAGTGTGTTCCTAAACACTAAGTAGTATTACTTGGACAAACTCACAGATACTTGTTAAAGAACTTCGTATACTTCTTATCTTGGTATAGTCGTAAGTAGCTTGGCGATGTTCGGTCGTCGTTGGGAACCCTGGCCTGACCCATTAGTCTATGGTTTCTGACATTCAGTCAAGAACTCAAGACTTGCTGTTAAGCACAGGGTATCCAACTTTAACCAGCAGCTAAGGCAATTAACTTTGGAAACACTGGTACATATTCAAAATACCATGAATGATATGTGATGTTTACGAACGATGCCAAGGCAGAATTATTCACATAACGCTGAACGGAACCTTTTATATACCAAGTGATTGTGCAGAGTATTCTTCAAGAGGGAGCAGAGTGTGAAAATATGACGATAAATCTACGTTTTATACAACTACAATATTTGATATCAATACCAAACCTGCAGGACTTTCCAATTCCTGGTGTTTTGTAAGTCGGTGAGAGACCTGGGGTATAAACCGAGGAGACCAGATACAACATGAGATACGTAAACTCAAACGCCTCTAACACGCAACAGTCATAATTAAACGCGCAAGAAGGGAGTAGAAACAGCAGTTTCTTGCCAGAACATCGACAGCCTGTCCTCGGCCACCGTCGAACCGTTGTACGCCACATGTATCGGTCCGAAACTGCCAGAAAATTCTTGTTAGCAGGTTTTCTAGAAGCAATTTTTGCATCGACCATGGCTCTCAAGTACCGACGCTAGGGTATTATAGCTTATACGTCAAGGCGGAGGTAAGTTTCCGATTAACTTGGCCTGTAAGCCCCAGAGAAGAAATATCAAGACATTCAACACAAAATATTGTTGCGCTAGTTGACTAGTAGTGCAAGAGTTGTTCGGTTTCAGACGGCTCAGTTTCACACTACTGTAGCTATTGCAGTAGGACGTGATCATTTGCACATTTACGAGAACTTGACTGGATTAATATCCCAACAAAGGTGAGACAAAGACGGGACGACGCAGATCCCAAGAATTGAGAGACATACGAAAAAGAAAGTCCGACGCTACTCGCGGAAGTTGAATGAGTCGAGCGAGCAATGTCCTTCGAAAATCCGAGTTCTCGACCGAAGCTTGGTCCGAACCGAGCCAACCCCCAACTTATTGTCTTTGGTCGGTGGGGGCGCTAATGAAGATCGATCAATTAATGGGAGGAGATATGATTGAACATTTGGTGTTGTGATGGAATTGTCTAACAATTGATATGTTTGTGGTTGTGAGCCGGATATAAAAAAGACGTAGAATCGCGAGAGCCAGAGCTGTGTCGGGGAATACCTTAGGTATGAGTAGTTGAAGAACAATGGCATCATGACTTGTCGAACCTGTCCAATAACTGAGTAGCACATAACAAGCCTGGGACAGTGAGTGTCACCTACGAGTCCGGTTGATAGCCTTACCTCGTTTAGTAATTCTGTATTGTAAACATATATCAGCATATGGATGCGTTGTGCAGGTCTTCAGGACCAACTGTATAAGCCGGTTGGTTTGCCGACATCCAATGTCATGTCACTCTAGCATAACAAAGGGCCGATCCGAGGAAGTAAATATACCTCGGAATATATTTAATAAGAAACAGATCGAACAAATCTTATTTGATAAGCTGATAACGTCCTTCAAAACTCTGGAATTCCGCGGGAACAAAACACCACGAGATATTCTGGTTCAGTGGCATGGCATGGCATCTTGCCCCAATATGCACCCATGTAAGCTCAGCCTAGACATTTCCCGGTGGGGACATGACCGGAACTCAAAGACCGGCTTGTCAAACCGGTCCGGGGCGTATGCACGATATCATCCATGGTACATAGCCGAGACCAGGAAGGTCCTTGGAGTAGACGGCTCATGTTTTCTGGTCGTGAAGACGATCAACAGATGTATTGAGTATGAGGGCCAGAAAAGAAAAGAATAGAACCAGAGTATAGGATATAGCGCTAGCTGTATCTAACAGTTTGGTGTTGTGAAGGTTGCAGAAAATCGGATTTATACTCCATCAAAGCTCAGAGCCTCACTTATTTTAGTGCCCCCAACACCACATCGGACCCCGCGCTTAATTGATGCTCCTGCAGGGAAAACCCACCAGCTAGCTGTGCGTATCCGTCCAGTCCAAGCAATATCCCTAGACTCCAAGTTTGCTTTTTCTGTGTTAAATCCTGGAATCTAAGCGGTTCACTCTGCTGAGTCAGTCTCTATACAGCCTGTAACCTCGGCCTTTCTCGAGAGGTCTAAGAGCACTCACTCGTGCAACTATTTTACCGCTCTTCCTCTTCTTCTTCTTCTAACCTATAAGTCTAGTGTCGTCCATTCGTCTACCAAGTTAGTGTCCTTCTATAATTTTTTGTTCTTCTCTGCGTCATTGTGCGGATAGATCTCAAACCTTGCCGTATAACTTGACTACACTCTCACATCCATATTATTGAAGAAACACGCCATGGCTACACACTGCAACGTCCTCCAACAGTTCACCCGTACCGAGGAATCAGAGTTCAAGGGCATGATTCGCTGTGTGCCCAACCGGAATCGATTGCTCCCATCCACTACATCCATCTCCAACCAGCCACGACTCCAAGCTTCTTCTCTAGGCCAATTGGATTGTCTCCCCGCAGAGCTTCTATTGTCTGTGCTTGATCTCCTTGACTTCCAGTCTCTGTCCCGCCTGTCGCGGGTTTCTCTTCTAGGAAAGGATGTGATCGAGGGCCTGCCGGTGTATTGGGAGACGGTCCAACATGCACCCGAGGCTTTGGCCGTCTTGGGACAGACTCATCTTTTGGGCTACCATCCTGCTAC
This sequence comes from Fusarium sacchari, assembly GCA_017165645.1. NCBI lineage: Eukaryota > Fungi > Ascomycota > Sordariomycetes > Hypocreales > Nectriaceae > Fusarium > Fusarium sacchari. Next base: position 2,336,228 of record JADANP010000006.1, read on the forward strand.
CTTGCTTCATTCTGCTCTCCGGCAGAGCAGATGTGTCTCGTGTCTCGCATTTGGGGGATTCCTCTTCCTGCCAACCTGTGAGAGGGTTTGTTTTGAGTGTCTCTATGAGAACCAGGCTCTCCGGATGACGTCTCCGGCTATGGCGAAGGAGTGCTTCAGTCTCACTGACCATGATCTCCAACGAATTCCTGTTATGCACAGTGTTCCTGGCACCTTTGGTCTAAGGTTCCAATTCGTGCATAAGGAGGCTGAGCGCCTTGTCAGCGTCAAGCAAGCAAAGGAGCTCGCCCTAGAGGTCCATGGCTCGGCGGAGAAGCTGGCCAGACTGAGGCCAACATATCGTCCCGGGAGAACGTCCATGAAGGATGCTGCAATATTCAGGCACTTTCATGAGGCTCCTTTAGATCCCCCAGGTTGTGATCTATCAAGACTACCAAGAAAGGCCGAGGTTGTAGAGGATGACTTTGGCGGAATGGCTTCCATCCGTTTCCCATCCGTCTCAGATGCTGGCACTGATAAAGGTGTTCTTTGCCAGGGATGCCTTGTCACTTATAGCCACTACATGCAAGGCGTACTTCCTCAGAGTACGCTTTCCGAGCTTGTGCCTGTGGATGTTGGGCCTTATCGACCTCTGCTTGCGCTGTTGACTCGTCTATGGTCCACAGAAGGATTCGCTGAGCATGCACATCAATGCTATGGCGTGCGCCGAATCATGGGACAGTAAGAGTTCTATATAAGGACAGAGCTAGAACAACCCTAACAAAGACCTCAACTGAGGTTTGTTGTTTCTTTGAGATTTGTTAACACATTTCTTGATCTGTCCTGGCTGATGATTGCAGGATCCTCAAAGCCCTGTAGGGCTAGTATTTTCTTCCCCTTCTAAATGTCTCTCATATGCTCATGTCAATCAGTTGTCGGTCTTGCACACTGAAGGTTCTCAAAAGTCTCACTGCTATTCATGATCAGCCAGCAGGTTTGCTGTTTCTATCCGGTTGCGTTTATATACCCATAGTCAATGTTAATGATTAACGATTCAATTTATGATTTCAAATGTCTGTTTCTGAATACCTCGTCCGTAAACATTGATCTAATCTGGGTAACGGTTGACCAAGATATTATATGACTTGAACATGAGTTATTTGCGCGACGGTATTTTTATGACGTGAAATACAGTTAATATACCTAGCATTTACATGTTTCTGTTCCCCTCTTGCAAGAAGATATAAATCGAGAAAAGCGAAACAAACAGGGTCAGGGGTATTCGATATGATCACTGAATATGTACTTGCGTATTATCTAGCTTGAATCTGCGATACCAAAACGTCTATGGCGAAGCAACACGATCTAGCTATGTGGTAATCTGCTGTAACCCGGAGTCCGCAAACAAGTCTCCCCTTTGACCGTCAGAGCGATGGATTGCAACGTTCAATGAATATGGCCGTTTCAAGATACCAATTTGCACCTCTCAAGGACTCATCTCCCCAATATTCGACGATAGTTTCTGGCATAGTGTACTGCTATGTAAAAGTATATTGGCAATAGTGTACATCTTTTAAATTTTATTGTTTATGAAATGTATACTACTTAATAGACTGCTATACTATTTGTTTGCGGGTAATGCTTGGTTGTAAAGAACCGGATATAGAAACTAGAACTCCTCTTAGAAGAGCACAGTGATACGGCTCGAGTATGTTTTGGGTGACATATTACAAACACAGTGAAACTTGGCAACAAAACCACTGGTCCTCAGTCAAGTTATTGTGTAAATTAAATGGAACAGTGATACAGACCTGAAGTTGATGGGTCTTGCTCCGGCTGCAGTGAGCTTTGGGGGAATAATTCACCTTGACATGATACCATCAGCGTGATTCCTAGTAGTATCTGCGCCTCATACCGTGAGAGTCAAGCCACTCAAAGGCATCTAGTTGAGGGCATTCCCGGAGGGTATGCATCAACTTCATAGCAAGCCAAATATGAGTCACAGTCTTTCGACGACTTCGGACTCTCGAGCAAACTGCTCTATCAAACACAAAGCAATTGGAAGATTCCAGACCAAGATGCATGTAACAACACATACATGCATATGTCCCCAAAGAACCATTATTAGCTACATAATCTGGCTCTACAATCATATACATGCATACGTGGGGCTCAGCCTATCATCCTAGGTGAACACCTGCAGAGCTGCCCAACAGCAATGGGACAGGAGCCAAGGTGCCTTGGGTTTACATGCAGAATGTCATCCAACTTGATGAATGAAAGCCGATACTATGCAGATTGTAACACCACGATGAAGAGGTTGATAGTGTAGTAAGGAGATGTTCTATCTTAAGGTGGAGCAGTTGTGAGTTGTCAATCAACAGTTGAGGTGACTAACGGCCACCTTGCACGACAACTGGTGATCTTGAGTGTAACTGCAGAATCTGACGACATAGCATTGATCGAGTAGCACGAGTGAGACTACTCAATGTTTCTCGTATAACGGTTACAGATCAAGGACGAACTCGACGTTCTGCGTGCGAGAAACCATCTCCGTGATGGGAGATACTTGGCACAAATCTCGGTTGTTAGCCTCAGGAATGAAGGATGGTGATAGTTTGTCTTTTTGGTTTCATTTCACGGCTGCGTGACCGGTTCATGGCCACTAATACAGGCTGCACCGGATTGATCCTTAGCCGGCTCAGGTGAACACAAACTCAGCCCCTCGTAACTTAGTAACTATACGACAGATCGACGAGGCAACGACATTTTGATAGTGCGCACGTACGTACGATGGTCTATGGGCCACGAAGATGAGACCAGACGTTACAGAGGAGGGATTAATTAGGAATTCCGCGTTCCTTGCGTCCCCACGGCCAATGGCGGGGAGTGATCGGCTCGGAGATGTTGTGGAGGTGAAGCCGAGTGTCGGGGGCCGATCTCCATATTCTCGGCCGGCCAGATCAAAGGTCAAAGAGAGAGAGAGACAACACGATAAGCGGCAGTATTGATTGAACCTCCTTAATTAGAATCCGGATCGAGGAATGGAGTTGTTTCTTCCTTAGTGTTTGGTCAAAATCTTCACCGCCGAAGATTGTTCCCTGCTCTGATGAGCGTCAAAATCTACCCCTGCGTCAAAAATGGTCTGATGGCAACAGAGTTGCCATAGCCGGCGCATCGAATCCATCGACTGTGGAACTCCCGGGAGATACGATGCGGTTACTACGGACAACTACCAACTATGGCTACATCTGTTAACCCATAGCCTTGGCCAGACCAATCTTGGACAACATGCCATTTGCCTTGATAACCTGTTCGGCCCTGTAGAGTCTTTTAATCAACACGAACCTTGGTCATTGGATGAGCCGATCAAGTGTTGGCGCGCGCCTTGTTCTCAAACATCCTGACTCGTGCTGTTCTGTTGAGAAACAAAACTAGTTAATCCGCATGAATTCTCAGAGACGCCGTCTCTGCACCACGCATCATCGATTCTCCGTGAATAAGGCCGTAGATCTATCTGGGACTAAACTCATTATGGATAAGTACCAAAGGGGGCACTACCACAATATGAGACGTGCACACGGAGAATAGCCAGGGTATTGAAGAGAACCCTGGTTGTAGCATCAGATGCGGTCAACACATCAGAAGCTGTATCAGGGGCAAGTCAGAGGTTGATACGGAGCATGTCAGCTTACATTCCCTCGACTTCATGAGATTCGGAATCTCAGTGTGTGAGTGTTAGATATTGTCTCATCCCGCTCTCTCGAGGGAGCTTCTGACATCACTACCCACCTCCCAGCATGAACGTGGGTTGCGGTCTGGCCGCAGATTGCAGAGTAGACAGTGCGCCATGTCTTGAAGCCTCGTGCTACTGCTAAGCTTGAGAAACATTACACAGAGACACCATATGGCCTTTGCTTCATTACTCCGGAGAGGCTGGCCAGCGTTCTTTACGTGGCTGAGAAGACACAGCATTAGGCTGTGCACCACCCTGATACACTTGTATCGTCGGCAATTCCTTGTCTCCTCCATGATCGATATATCTATGTATGCACGCCTAACGCGGGAGATGGCCAGGCTAGATCAAGATCGCTGATAGCCTGAAGTGGACTTCTCGCTCGCCCTGATGCTTTACATACTTGTCGTGCAGAATTTACTAGTCAAGACACTAATAAATAGGAACCAAGGCTTTGCAAGGCTTCTGATCTGGGTTGCTATCAATGCAATTGATGACTGGATCGACGATTGAGGATTCTCTGCTTTCAGTATTGTGATGTTATGCCTTGGCCAATGCAAGCCTGGGGTAGCCTGGTCAGTTGAGGAAGCACGTATGGTATGCGTCAACCACTATTGAAAGCCTAATGAGCGAAATATCAACATCAATGGAGCTGTACCCAACACCAATTACGCATTCTCGTCTCAATTACAGCGACTTCATCAGCCCAGCCAGGCATTGCATGTGGGAGAAACATGCCTAGAAATCAATGGACAATTATGGACGCTCTTGATCGTGATCAACCACATCAGCTAGATATCCGCAAATATTGAATGGGAACTGAAAAGCTGACGAACGATTTGCCGCATTAACTCAGGTTCGCGGGACATATCGTGCATCTTCCGAGAGCATCATAAACCGATTCTGCTAAATACCGGCTATCTATTGGCTGTAATGGCCTGAATGGATATGTTTCTGCACTGATCCTGGACGTGTTCGCTGGCAATCACGAGCACACCAGACAGCCAAGCGGATGGGGTGTTTGAGGGGATCGACGGCTTAACTAACCAGCCAGCCCTTGTGAGACCCTGAGGTGGAGTCCGGGTCTTAGTCTTGAAGGGTTAGTGTTTCGGCGAAGCTGGCGCTAGACTTGTCCTCTTGTAAACAGTGAGGCCATGTCCATGGCAAGGGTTGTGAAGCATTCAATGGGAATGGCTCTCGGTCCATTGCCTACCTAGATAGCTGAAATTTTGATGGTTGGTGAGATGGCTGAAGATGATCCATCTTGGAGTTTTTACCGTCCAAATGATCATCCGATGCTTTGTGGCAACTTTGTCCGTCTGTCAAGCCATTGCGGATTCTCTTCTTCATTCTTTTGGTCAAAATCCCGAGACTCCTCACTCAGACAGTGTAATGCGTGACATGGCTCGGACCGTACAACTCATTCATACCTTAGTACCGGGGGTACAAAGCAAGTCAAAAACCATCGCACGTGCAGGATTATGGTGCAGCATTCCAAGCCACGAGACATTTCGAAAGGGCCATGCCGCCATGGTTGTGTTACCATCAGCATGTGGCTTACCGCCGTGCTGCCCATCCTATACAGTTCGAGAATGACCTGCAGAGCTCGGCGATGTCTTCAGATTTCACTTGATCTCGGAGTGGGCGGCGGCGAGTTCTGTTCTGCTGTGTTGTCTAGATAGGCTATAACAGAACTGCAACTGCACCACATTGTAGCAGACGGTGGAGTATCGAGATGCACGACGTGCAGGCAAACGGGATAGGCAATAATATGCAGAGGACATGAAGTGAAGGGGATTGACCGGACGGCCATTTCGCGATATGTGAATCCTACTGGTGCTTATCTCGTCATTGCCACGATAAATCCATTTGCTTGCAGTGCAGCAATGCAACCACCAACGCTGTGCTGTAACGATGCTTTGCTGCAAGGTGAGCTGGTGGGAGGGCAAAGGATGACAGATTCGAGCTTGTGGACAGTCTGACAACACACTGTACCCCTGCCAAACTCAGTCGGAATGGAAGCTTCTGATCTGCTAAATGCACTGTATGATATCCGGTCCGGGCCCTTTTTTGACACTTGAAGGGCCTCGGTGGGGTGGCCTCAATTCACACAAGGTTGGGACTAGAGAAATAAGATGGCGCAAGTCGAGCAGATCTGAATCTTATCACGACATTGACTAAACAGCCTCATCTTTGGATCAAAGAGATCAAAGAGAGCTCAAGTGCTATCGACATCAGAAAGTTCGCATCTATCAACTAGAATCGTAGACCAGTCACCCTCTCAGGAACATAGACAACTGGGTACCTGGATTTCATGCACGATTTATGGCCACAATGGATCTGCTGGCACAACAGACCCGCTACGTATCGTGATTCTCTGACAAGCGGGCAGCCAAGTGAAAAATAGTATACCATGACCTATAAGCTACTATCCCGGTGGGGGAAGATGGCTGGATTATGGGCCCTTTGGGTCCTGACTAGGGCCTTGATCACTGGCGATAGGTTGAGCTCTTGATTCATGGATCGGGGTCTGGTGAGGAGGCAGAGTTCATGTTACACCATGAGGGAATTCATGTTGCTATGGATGGTGATCGCAGAGTCGCAGGGCGACATATGGCAGAGCCGAGGATGGTATAGACAGTAATCAGCAGCATAATCACTGAGATAAGGGTCTGTACTCTGAGATTTTTCACTGACTTCAGATTACAGACTGACTTTCTGACAACCAGAACCTTGGATCATGGCTTTGGAGCGATGGCGGCGGCCGCGGCTACTAAGGTGGTTGGCTAGACCCGGCTTGGGGTAAACCTGTTTGTGTTTACACGGCGCCAACGAGGAATCCTTAACAGATGAACCAGGTTCAGTCATGCCATCGATCCAACTTCCACAATTGGTCAATGTCCAACACCCCAGAAGAGGCGCAGGAGGGTTGCAGGAGCAGAACAGCCAGTATGAATACAGTAGCCCAAGGGTTCCCGGGGTGTGAGCCTGTGAGGTGCTAGGCGGGATCCATGCAATCCGTAGCGGGTCGTGTGCTCTTCACTGGAGCGGACGCCGCCAGCGGATAGGCTTATGTAGCGGCCACTCTAGTGGGTGGGCGCCTCCATCTCAGGTGGCTTGGCCATTGGCTGCATGTCCCGACGGCTTCACCGCTTCTTCCCCCATCGACAAACCGCCCACAGCAGCGAGACTAACCCATGATCTACCCGCCGTTGAGCCTTCTCCAGCAGTCCCTCTCCTTCTCCAGCTGCTCCAAAACCTCAGACCTCCTCCCTTCACCTCAACAAGGGACTTCACGAAAGAGCGGTGTCGTCCGCTCAGTTCCTAGAATATTATCGATCATCCGCCTTTTCCTACTCCGCTTCCCTTCTGTTTTTTGCCCAGAATGACTTACGACTTCAACAACGGCGGGGGTGATGCCTATCTCGACTTGACGACCTTCGATACTCGAAATCGCGCTGCTTACCAAACGTACTCGACTGCCACGACCCATTCGAGTCCTTCGGCTGCTTCAAACATCATGCCCCAGGACGCCCGGCACTGGGCTGTTCCCCTCGATATGTCTTCAAACAACTCTCACGGCTATGCCTCGATGAGCCCGGAGGAGCACCAGTCCTCTCCTCCATCTCAATCCGCCAGTCCTCATAGCCAGCACTCGCCGCTACAACAATCACCTTTTCAGCAGAGCGTGAACCCCTTGACGGATTGGGCCCTTCAGCAACAGCAGCAGCAGCAGCAGCACCTCGCTGCTGCTGATATGACACAGTTCATTCAAGATGCTGCCCTCATGAGCTTCAATGCCTTCCCTGCAAACTTCCAGCCGACCAACCCCCTGGATTATCTTCCCGCGACTACACAGGCAGCTCTTCAAGCCAATCTCCTCGAATCGACATTCAATGGACTGCCAATGGACGACCACACACAAGCCGTATGGCCCAACCCCGGAATGGGGGACTGGCAGGAATTCCAGAATACTCTGCAGATGGATGGATTACCTCGTCTTGACAGCGTCGGAAGCAACTCTCCTACCGGTACATACCTCGAGGTTTTGTCTCTTCCCTCATCCTCAGGCGAAGGCTGGGCCATGGTGGATTGGAATCAGCCCAACTTTGACCAGTTCCAACAAGCTCACGCGCAGGGCGCTGCTATCTTCAACCCTTCCCAGACTCTTCACTTGAGAACCAATTCCGATTCATCCGACGGCGCTAATTCCATGGAGTTTGGAAGCTTCGAGGAGATTGCGCCTTTCCCCTACTCTCCATTCTCTCCCGAGTCTGACGGCTATGTCGATGCTGGTAACCACCGCAACTGCTTCAGCAACGATGGCCACGCTCACAACCACGCCCATGCTCACACACATACCCATGAGCCTGTTGCTACCAACACTGTCGCTACCACCGCTGTCGCCACTGTCCCCATCAAGTCTGAACCCTCTTCGAGCCGCCATAGCCCCGGCAGCGGTGCCGGATCTGTCTCCCCCTCTTCCAGCAGCACTTCGCGCCGAAACTCGGGTCCTCGTAAGAGCCCCATTGCTAAGAGCACCACTAAGAATGTTGTTCGACGTATTTCCAATGGCAAGAAGGATGGTACTGTTGAGAAGAAGGTTGGCCGCAGAAAGGGACCCCTTCTACCTGAGCAGCGAAAGCAGGCTAGTGAGATCAGAAAATTGCGAGCTTGTCTCCGATGCAAATTCCTCAAGAAGACTTGCGATAAGGGCGAGCCCTGCGCTGGTTGCCAGCCTTCTCACGCCCGACTTTGGCAGGTTCCTTGCACTCGTATCGACATCAAGGATATTGGTTACTTTATGAAGGACTGGAAGGCTGACTACGAGCGACATATGGACCGTGGTGTCTCAGTCTACAATGTCAAGGGTTTCGCCCAGAAGGAGACCCTTATGTGGATCACCCACGGTTACGGTTTCGCGCTCCCCGTTATGGTTCGCGAGGTCTTTGTTGCCGATGACAGCTGCTTCTCTGTTGACTGGGTCGAGTCCACACTCACCGACCAGGAGCCTATTGACTTCGAGACCCGCACCGAGAAGCTTGACGTCGGTGCTGAAGGTATTCGTCTTGATGCTCTCTCTGAGTATCTTGATAAGCACATTGATGGTCCTTTCGAAGACTTCATTGACGACCATTTCGAGGGTACACCTTTTATCACCGAGATCCTTAAGACCGCTCACCGCTACTATGTCAAGGAGAAGATGCCTGTTATCCGAAAGTCGCTTAAGCTGGTCCTTGCCTACAACCTCACCATGCACATCACCATGGTTGAGAACCAGGGATCCGAGGTTGACCTCGATGGTCAGATCGACGACGAGGACTCCAAGTACTACGGTCGTACTGTCGCCCCTGTCATGATCAACTTCCAGATCAAGTGTGCCCTCGCCGATATGTGGCGTGAGTTGCAGAAGGATATCCTCGAGGAGCTCTCTGCCCTGTACTCTGGTGTCTACAGTGGTGAGAAGATGAAGAACTGGCCTACTATCTTCATGATTGCCTCTATCCTCCTTGCTGTTTGGGAGGAGATGCAGTTCGATTGCCACTACCGAGTCCCCGACCCTGTTGCCGTCAACAAGTTCTGCACTGACATGGAGACAACACCTGTTGGTGTGATTGTGGGTCTTTTCCACGCCATCTCCCAGAAGCTCCCTGCCTTCACCGACTGGGACACACGCAAGCATGGCCACCTCCTCCACAACAACACCTCGGTCTGCGAGGCCATGACTGAAGTGAGACAGCACGTCATCAAGCACGGTATGTACACCTTGACAATATTGCTCTTGTATCTCGTACTAACGACCATCACAGAGGCTTATCTCCGTACCCGCAAGGAGTCAAAGTTTGACCGCTACGACTTCGACTCCCTGTCCAACAAGTTCCTCTCGAAGCTTGTTATCCGGGCCAACTAAGATACTGCTACTCAGATCACGATGCTATGACACTGTCAAAACATATGATGGGGCCCTATAGGAGCCCTCTTTTCCTTTGTTGCATTTGTTTTACCACAGCGAAAGCGTTGACAAGGCCTTTTCAATCTTGGTCAACAGCGACCCCAGATTTGTCCTTTTTGAGCATACGAACATGACTCTTAACATTCTATCACGGCTGGTCACCGCCCGACAACACGAAGCTACCTGACACGGGAAAAATGTGTTATGACCTTCTTATGACTTTCTTCTATGATTGTATGACTGAAGAAGACAGCGCTTTAGTTCTTTTTATCATATTTTATTGTTTTATTGTTTTAAAGTCTCGGAGAAGGTGGAGAAAGAGAAGAACGACCGTACCATACAGATGATAGCGAACCTCACCCATTTTGTGGTGTTATTACGGGATCATGTTTGACGATATGGCATTTGAGGAATGAAAGAATTCGCATGGCTGATGAGCCTATATGGGAGGTGTGTGTGATTTACAGTGTCTTTGGAGGGCGTTGGTGAGCTCAAGTGGGCTGGACTCGCGACAAGCAGAGTGCGAAGTCGACGATGAAGAGCAGAGCGAATCGTGTTTTTTACTTTAGTAGTTTGTCAAAGGGATATTGGGATAGTTACAAAAAAGGCTCTATGCTTGGCAAGTGCTACAGAGCTGCCACAAGTATATCGAATGGAATTTTAAAACCCTTGAAACTTGAGTCTGAACTGAATGAGTGACCAGTGCATGATCATGATTGTCTGAACGGTTAGATAACTGATGCTGGGGACTACCCAAGGGGAGGCAAGAAGATTTGGGACCTTAATCCTAAGTGATACCCTGAAGGCCACTCCATTCCTGTAATGTTCTGCTTGAATCGTTTAGGGTCAAAACTTCAGAAGCTTTTGAGACAATGTCTCACTCGACACTAAGAAACTTCCTAATCCAGACGCATTCTTGCAACGGCTGGAGGGAAAAGCGAAAAACATAGTCAGCCATAACATCTACTGAAACGCCATGGCTTCTGAGGCGGACCGATGGCATTAGACACCCTCAGGCATTGCCGAGCTATCACGGAATCGGGTGTCTGTGTGGTTCACGAGGTTCCTTGCCAACACCACAAAGGCGGGGTCATGATAAGACGCCATGTGAAGCCATGATTGTTTGAGATAAGCTCATTGTCAGCTTTGATAACGAATCGAAACAGTGAGGCGATTACTCGCAGATGAAAGAAAGCAACGAGACGACCATGGCTGGAAATGAATGCCTTCGATTTCAAGGCATTACCATTGATCCAAACTCGAAACGTTACCAGCCTCGTTGTGTTGCAGCAAGTGCAAGAAGTTGATGCGAACAGGGTAGTCGTCGAGGACAGGGTCCTCACGGGCCAAAATCGTTGGCCGATGACGTCGCGAGCGCCGACAAGACCGGATTCAGCGGGCGGCAGAAGTCGGTGACCCCCGGGACATTTCGATCTGGAACTTGAACTGAGAGTCGTCAAATTTTTTGCAGTGAAAATTCAGCATCGCTGACTGCAAGATAATTGAGTGCTGGACTCTTGATGCCAGAGAGGTGTCCGTCCAGGTACGCAAGTCTCCCGTCTCTGATAATGGTGCTAGACCTACTCCGTATTCTGTCAAATCCACTTTGAGTTATCTCGACGTGTTGATCCAGAGCGTTTGCCATCGGTTCCTGAGCCAAAGGCTTGGTTGCTGAGGCTTTGGGGAATGATCACCTGCGATCTCCCAGAAAAGGCTTGAATAATTAGCAATTCTTCTAGGCAAATTTGTGATGGTCGAATTGCGCCTGTTCGAGACATCCAAACAAGCATCGCTTTTTGTCTTTCCCGGGGTAAAGTGGCGACATGCCCGCTCAAGGCTCCGCCACTCCGCTCTCGTGCATCCTAGCGCTAGGCCGTGGGTATCTGCTGATGCGTGGTGAATCACGCTGAGATGGTGAATGAGACGGTAATGGATAAGGAACTGCGTTGGTCTAACTCTATGGTAGACACCCTTTGACTTGTTAGTCGGTGGTTGTTACTTGCTGTAGGTACGTCAGATAAAGAGTTTTCTTGAACTTGAGGACACGGTTTTCTTTTATATTTCTAATTACTTCGAGATTCTCCTCGAAGATGCTAGAGCATGAATGAGCACATACATCCAAACACCGCTCCTGACATCAGTCTGACTTTCAGCCTTTGGCGAACCTTGGACCCACTTCACGGCGATAAGTGACAGGTCTCGAGTACCTCATATCAAGCCTCAGAGCCACATAAAGATAAAGTACCGAGAACTTGTGGTGGCGCTCTGCAGCCTGGCCAGATTCTGGAGCCTTCCCTAGCCGCGACCGTCATTGGCTCTCATGAATCATCCGCCCCCGGAAGCTGCGCTCCTGGGTTCAAGTGTCTGCCACGCTGCCTTGCCGTTGCCGTTCGTCACTGGCAAGCGTAATCCAGTCACTGCGCCCCCTCTCGCCTGCCCGCCCGCTTGATTATCAAACAACCTTCCTTCCCCCTCAGTACTTAAACCTCTCTCACCTCTTTCTAACTTCATCCTCTTTTCTTCCCAAAACATCTCTCACCCAAGACTTCACTTTCGCTCAAGTTTAGCGATAACAAAGACCTTCTCTCATCCGATTAACATCTATCCACATCACTTTCGCGACAGATCACCGCCATCATGCAGATCTTCGTCAAGACCCTGACCGGCAAGACCATCACCCTCGAGGTCGAGTCTTCCGACACTATCGACAATGTCAAGTCGAAGATTCAGGACAAGGAGGGCATCCCTCCCGACCAGCAACGCTTGATTTTCGCCGGCAAGCAGCTTGAGGACGGCCGCACTCTCTCTGATTACAACATTCAGAAGGAGTCCACTCTTCATCTTGTTCTCCGCCTCCGTGGTGGTATGCAAATCTGTAAGTTACACCAACCTCGCCACCACACGATCTGCTTCTAACAACTCTTCATAGTCGTCAAGACCCTCACTGGCAAGACCATCACTCTCGAGGTCGAGTCGTCCGATACCATCGACAATGTCAAGTCGAAGATTCAGGACAAGGAGGGTATCCCTCCTGACCAGCAGCGCCTGATTTTTGCTGGAAAGCAACTGGAAGACGGCCGAACCCTTGCCGACTACAACATTCAGAAGGAATCTACCCTTCATCTCGTCCTCCGCCTTCGTGGTGGTATGCAAATCTTCGTCAAGACCCTTACTGGAAAGACCATTACTCTGGAAGTCGAGTCATCCGATACCATTGATAATGTGAAGAGCAAGATCCAGGACAAGGAGGGTATCCCTCCGGATCAACAGCGACTCATCTTTGCTGGCAAGCAACTTGAGGATGGTCGAACTCTTTCCGACTACAACATCCAGAAGGAATCTACTCTCCACTTGGTTCTCCGTCTTCGTGGTGGTATGCAGATTTTTGTGAAGACTCTCACTGGAAAGACCATCACCCTTGAGGTTGAGTCTAGCGACACCATCGACAACGTGAAGAGCAAGATTCAGGATAAGGAGGGTATTCCCCCTGATCAGCAGCGTCTTATCTTCGCTGGTAAGCAGTTGGAAGATGGTCGCACCTTGAGCGACTACAACATCCAGAAGGAGTCGACTCTCCACCTCGTTCTCCGACTTCGCGGTGGCCAGTAAGCGCCTCCAACGAACGGTGACAGGATTTTATGATGGCGTTAGGGACTGGCATTGAATTCGAGATCAGGCAACTTCTAGGCCTGTCATGATTATTATGTAGTTTTTGCCCTTGCAAATATTATGCAAGGTGCTAATAGACTATTGAAGTCTACTTGACTATTTATCACAACTTCTGACTGTCTTGTTGGTATGTGATGTTCCATGTATTGCCAAGTAAATGTTGTTGACCCTGTGTGGAGATGCCCTTCAGTTGCCGGACACTCCACAGAGCGGCCAGGTCATGATGGGTGGGGCTGACATAGACCTCATGAGCCGCAAGTTGCAAGTTTAAATCTTTCCTCTTTAAATACTCGTGTACCCACCAAGTCAGGCCTCCTCTTCGTCACTGTCACACCCAGGCATACGATGACTTATAAGTATCGACCCCTTCACCATCATCTATTTTGGCCTCCTTAGCAACAAACGGTACGCTTCACTCCATGCCTAGATCAATCTGAGCTTGCGACCAATACTTTGTGCATCTTTCTCGAGCGAGCGGTTCAACCGCAGGCTGATATATCAGGCTATGCCGTCTTACTTCTACCACCTCAAATTCGAGCTTTATCCGACTCCTGATCCGGTCGCTGCAACATCAGCAGCTAAAGCTCAAGACGAAATTTGGCTTCCGTCTCCTGAAGCGAGTGTCTTCGACGACTTTCCATCCCATCCGCGACCAGACCGACGAACCACCTATAAAGTATCGAATTCGATAGATCCCCAGCACGACTCCGCGAACTACGCAAATCCAGACACTCTTACGAGGCAAAACTCACCCTCATCGAATCTCGGTATAATAGATTGTGGCGCAGCTGCGAGGCCATCAGTCAAAGACTCCGGACGAAAAATAGAGATTGTTACCGAGAGACAGTGGCTCGAACGAGCTAACAGCTTTCCGCCCCCGAACTCAAGTGTCGCGATACATCCACAGAACGCAGTTAGAGACTGGCGGTTTGGCCGCGTTAGCCTCGAGACGGTCGACCTTAGGACTGGGCACGCAATGGCAGGCGAGATGACCCGAAGTGGCCCTTCTGCGGCTCCTTCATTGGGGCCAACATTCGGGGGGGCCGGTACAGCGACAAAAGCCGAGTTTCTACCTCTCGAGACAAAGAATACTGAGCTCGGCTGGGGAGTCGTACACTTCTACAGAGAAGAAGACGAGACCTCTGGCCTCATCGAGACGAACCATCAAGACACTGAAGCAAGTGGCTCAAAGGATACTGACTGCACAACTCTTTGTATACCAGCAGTCCCGGCGTACATGTCGCCAGGTGACCTGATGGGTTTCGTTGGAGAAAAATGGAGGGGGGATATCAGTCATTGCCGTATGGTTATGACATCGCGGATGAACAGATATCTCGTCTTGCTCAAGTTCCGAAACAATTTTCGGGCCAAGCAATGGCGGAGAGAGTTCGACGGAAAGGTCTTTAATACTGTGGAGGTAAGTGACCAAAACATACAGTTTGCCTACACCTATCTCTAACAATGATACAGCCTCAAATCTGCCATGTAGTTTTCGTCAAGAGTATAACATTCGAAACACCGACACGAAGAAAATCAAGCGCGGCTCTTTCCCCTTTATCCTCGCCGGCTGGCATGTCAAGCAGCCTCAGACCGTTTCCTCCACCGACACCGAACCTCGTGGAATTGCCAACTTGTCCTGTATGCTTGGAACGCATGGATGAGACAAATGGGTTGATGACAATACCATGCTCTCATGTGTTTCACTGTACATGCCTCCAGAATTGGAAAGGTGCTGGGTGTCCTGTCTGTCGATTTACAAACACTTCACCCAACTCAGAATCAGATCCTTCGGGGCCTCATCCAAAGCCATTCGGGTCTGGAGTCTCGAATCTCTGCAGCATCTGCGATTGCACAGATGACCTATGGATCTGTTTGATTTGCGGCTATGTGGGCTGTGGCCGATACAAAGGTGGCCATGCAAAAGATCACTGGAAAGAGACAGCCCACTGTTTTGCTCTGGAGTTGGAAACACAGCACGTCTGGGATTACGCTGGAGACATGTGGGTTCATCGACTCATACGAGATAAAGGTGATGGGAAGGTTGTGGAACTTCCTTCAAGAAATAGGTCAGTCGGTCATTTGGAAGAAGAGGATGTGGTTCCTCGAGCCAAGCTGGACAGCATTGGTCTGGAGTACACACATTTGGTCACGAGTCAACTGGAATCCCAAAGGGCATACTATGAAGAGCTGATCAGCAAGACCGTCGATAAGGCCTCGAAAGCTTCTGCTGCGGCCGAGGAAGCTGCAGCACAAGCCTCAAAGGCTATGGAAAAGATGTCAGTGCTCGATGAAAAATACACAACCCTCAGCCAGGAAACGATACCAGAGCTAGAGAGGCAACTTGCTCGAGAGCGGAACAAGGCGAGCAAGAGCGAAACATTAGCACGCAACCTTGGCAAATCTCTCCAAGAGGAAAAACGTTTGAACGAGGGACTGATGAAGCGGATTGAGCATCTCAACAGCGACCACGAAGCAATAGTAAAAGAGTTGGAGAAACTCAAAGGAGAGAATGCTGACCTTCAAGAGATGAACCGCGATCTGAGCATGTTTATATCAGGGCAAGAGAAGTTAAAAGAGTTGGAAAACGAGGGCAAGATTGAGGAGGGTGAACTAGAAGGTGGCAGCGCAAGTGTGCCAGAGAAGAAGAGCCGGCGACGTGGAAAACGATGAGCGCTTACGATCACTGGGTTGGAGTTGGACATTTCTCGGCGTTCTTTTCTTCTTCATAATATGGGTTCAGGAGGATGTTTAAATACCTATAGTTCTAATTAATTATACCAACAACGTCTCTCAGGCATGGTGACAACTTCCAGCACATGATCATCCATGATGTATTCGATGCACTTGTGAAAAGTCTACCTACCCTAAGCCATCGCGAAGTATGAACAGTGACAGTACTAAGTTACAGCATAATAACGCATCACAGTTGCATACCTATTGAAGCAGGGGTAGAATACCCAACCCAGCGTCTCGTCTATTCTCTTCTGTCGAAATCTGAAGATCCTTTCGGCCTCGGGATGAGCAAACGGCCTGACGGATTGAGCGGCCCGGCAATTTTATAGGTAGCCAAGCTGCAGAGTGCACACCCACCGTTCTGATGGTGCATGCATTAGAGGTCTCAACTGCATTGACACCACTTGACTTGGCTTTTTTGTTGGGACTTGGCTGGTATAGACAAGATTTATTACGCCAAGCAGGTTTACATGTTTTCAACATATTTAATCTCTGGACTTTTTGTGACCGTCCGTATTGAGGAGACTTCTCGATAAAGAGTCAGCAATTTGACATGTGAATACGGGTGCACGGATGCGTTTTTCTCTTCCTTGTTTGATGTTTCTCGGAAATTCGCAAAGAGAATTCGGTAACGGACCCATATGGACAGGCACTGTAGCGTGATGGAGCGGATGGTTCCGGGGTTGAGCAAACTATCAGTGGCTGGGGGTGGTGACGATAGTGGTGTGAATTAACTTGTGATTGATTGATGGATAGGTGACTCGGGCTTGTGATCTCTCGGCAGGGCGAAGGAGGCGATGGGACGGCACATACCTTTATTCTTGACGCAATTTAATGACTGCCTCCGACAGGTTCAATGAAGCTCTTGACAGTCAGTCAGTACCTTAGGTAAATATCGTCGCACTGTTCATGCAGAACCGTTATTTGTGGCTTGTGACCGGCATGCTCGGGTTAAACAATGTCTTTGATGCTATACTGACTGCGCAATAGCCCTGGTGCTCCTTACAACCTGCACCATCCCGTACCGTACCGCACCGGATCTCCGATGTAAGTGGAGTGATGATAAACAGTTTGCAGGGGAAAAGCGCCGAGTGCGAGTACGGGTTGGTACGGGGTTTGCGCCGCATACTACAGTTTAGGTAGTCCATAGGGCTTGGAAGTATATATCCCCGGTCGTCAGAAGGAATTGCAAGCGGGCGATTGTAACTAAAAAGGAAGCTCGTAGACGACAAAGCCAGTCGGTGCAGCAACAACAAAGAACAGACTCGAGAAAGGGAGCCAATTGTGCCGTGCCAAAGAGATACATATCCATGTAAAGTGCCGTGGTTTTTAAACTCATCCTACGAAGATCATAGCTTGTCAGCTTTAAAACCAGCCTTTCCTTACTGGGCAGACACCTCTCCCTCCATCACGTACCTACCTTACCTTCCCCTCCTTGAGGTGCAGGCAGTACAGTACATTCTGTTCCCAACCTAACCCCAGCAGCCCCAGCAGTTTCTCCATTTCCATTTCCATTTCTATCTCCATCCTGCATCTTCTTCCATGTCCTTCGCCCTTGTCGTTCCAGGAATGCAGACCTCTCTCTAGAGCCAACACCTCCAAGTATTTCTATATCGTATCTCTTCACATCTCCGTCCGACCGTCCATCCTGTGTTTGCTCCATAGCTGAGGCCCGCCGCCCCTCACATCGATTACAACTCGCTTGCCCGCTCGAAATTTTTATCGTACAACATCTATCCACAGCTCGACTTCGAAATATCGTTTCGCGCACCTGTTTGAATAAACCCTGGGCTCTTCCGCGCAAGCCCGTAATGTCTCAACATGCTGGGACAAAGGACGCGGCAGCGCCGCAGTCCGCGACGAACCCAACCCCGCAGAAGGAGCTCTATCCTATGGTGAACTGGAAGTACGATATGTTCCTGTATACTGTCGGCAATATCGTCGATATGTTCTTCCGCGAAGTTGTGCCTCGAGGTGCCTGGCGTGTTCCCCAGACTGGCCCTGTTCTGTTCGTCGCCGCGCCACATGCCAATCAGGTTAGTTGTACATAATCTGGGGAAGCTCGTGGTTAAAGATAGAGCGCACCAGGGATATGTTGTACAAGACAAGACCAGTTACTAACCTGCGACAGTTCGTCGATGCGATTATCCTTCAACGTACCCTCCGTAACGAAGCTAAGCGGCGAGCGTCCCTCCTTATTGCCCAAAAGTCAGTTCACGGCTTCATCGGATGGGGCTCGCGACAAGTTGGTTCAGTTCCCGTCGGCCGCGCTCAAGATGCTGCAAAGCCAGCTACTGGCACCATCTACCTCCCCGATCCTATCAACGACCCAACTCTTGTTCGAGGTGTTGGCACAAAATTCGGAGAGGGAGAGGGAGAGGTGCAAGGCATGCTCTTCCTACCCTCAACCAAGAACACCAGTGGCGCCAGTGTCGATATTTCTCAGATCATCGGTCCTGAAGAGATTCGTGTCAAGCGACCTTTTAAGAGCAAGATCGCTCTGCAACAACTCACAGGTCGTGACGACATCGACAAAGATGGCAACTTCACCAACAAGGACGTGAAGGGTCCTGCTCCAGGTTACCAGGGCACCAAGTTCAAGTTGGCGCCTCACATTGACCAGACCAAGGTTTACGAGGCAGTCTTTTCTCGGCTCTGCAATGGCGGTTGTGTTGGTATCTTCCCCGAGGGCGGTAGCCATGACCGCACTGAACTTCTGCCTCTCAAGGCTGGTGTCGCTATCATGGCCCTTGGTACTCTGGCCCAAGATCCCGATTGCGGCCTCAAGATCGTACCTGTGGGAATGAATTACTTCCATGCCCACAAATTTCGCTCGCGTGCGGTCGTTGAGTTTGGTGCTCCCTTTGAGATTCCTCGTCACCTCGTCGAGCTCTACTGCAACAACCAACGTCGTGAAGCTATTGGCCAAGTTCTTGACACAGTCTATCAGGCCCTGAATTCCGTCACCGTCTCTGCACCCGACTACGACACACTCATGGTGATCCAGGCTGCTCGCCGACTCTACAACCCCACCGGCAAGAAGCTCCCACTCCCCGTAGTGATCGAGCTTAACCGCAGATTATGCATGGGATATGAGCGATACAAGAACGATGAGCGCATCACGTCCTTGTCTGCCGCAGTCAAAGAGTACAACTCTCAATTGCGGTACCTCAACCTGAAAGACCACCAAGTCCAATATGCCAAGATGAATATGATCAAGGTCATATTCCTTTTCGTCTACCGATCTATCAAACTACTGTTGCTCTTCATTTGTACATTGCCAGGTTTGATTCTCTTCTCGCCTGTCTTCGTAGCGACCAAGATCATCAGCCGACAGAAGGCCAAGACAGCTCTGGCGGGCTCAACAGTCAAAATCCGCGGCCGCGATGTCATGGCGACTTGGAAGATCCTTGTGGCAATCGGGTTTGCGCCCACTCTCTACCATATTTACTCGGCCATCATAACTTTCAAGGTGTGGCAAGACCGACTCTGGGGTTATGTTCCTGAGGCCGTACCGCTGCTGGTGGTTTATTTCGCATTGTGGCCCTTTATGGTTGGCATCACTTTTGCATCACTGCGTTTTGGTGAGGTTGGTATGGATATCTTCAAGTCTCTGCGTCCACTACTCCTCTGCTTGACACCAACCTCCAACTACAACATCCACAGGCTACGAGAACGACGGGCCGAGCTGAGCGCACAGGTAACAGATGTCATCAACACGCTGGGGCCTGAGATGTTTGATGACTTTGAAAAGGCACGACTTGTGCCCGACCTCTACAAAGCCGAGGGTGGCTCGTCCACAACCTCCAAGGCACATCGTCGCAGAGACAGCGATCAGTCCAGTACTGGCTATGAGCCTGAGACACCACCAGCTCTGTCGCGACGAAGCACGACACAGTCTAGCCGAGCTCTCCCGCGCAACGATTCCTTCAGCAACATTGGTCATGTGGGCATCTTCTCTACACGGCCGCCTTCCAGAGCCCGTAGCAGGTCGAGATCAAGCAGCAGTGGAGGTGGTTTCGGATCTGGTGGGTTCCCTATCAGTGGGTTCACCACGTTGGACTCTTCAGGCGGATTTGATGAGGCGAGTCGCAAGATTCGAGAGGCGATGAAGAATAGGCGACATAAGACAGATCAAGAAAGGACAGAAGGTGACGACGAGGATGACGACAGTGAAGAGGAGGGCTATGATGAGGCTAGAAAGAAGAACGCGTAAGCA
The DNA here is from genome assembly GCA_017165645.1 of Fusarium sacchari. Classification (NCBI taxonomy): domain Eukaryota; kingdom Fungi; phylum Ascomycota; class Sordariomycetes; order Hypocreales; family Nectriaceae; genus Fusarium; species Fusarium sacchari. Next base: position 2,356,517 of record JADANP010000006.1, read on the forward strand.
TTGAAGAGTGGATGACAGGAAGAAGTGACCAGTAGGGATGGGAAAGCTACAAGTAGCTATATCTAAGCATTTTTTGTATTATTTGAATCGGCTACCGCATAGCATGTTTCTTTGATAATTTTTGAGGAACGTCAGTGGACTGAGTGACATAAGGACAGAGATCTTTGACGGAGGATAGGTAGGTATAGTAGTTTTCGGATCTTGACACGACCGTTACATCTCAATCCTGAGTTTAATTAAAAGCTTAATTATTTTTATGTAAAGACTGAGAAAAACCTGGGGGGCTACGGGCCAGTCTAAAGAAGTGTTTTTTTGTTTGTTTGCACAAATGTTGTAGCTAATTAATTCTGGGGTTCGTCAGAGCTGAGATTTGAGACCGGGGTTTGATGAACCCTGACGGTTGGAAACGACAGGATCTGATAACTCTTTTGTGGGAGCTGATGCAATTGGATCTGATGACGTGCCCATGTTACTGTACTGTACCAGGCTGCCAGGCTCGGTGATCGGAGATAGACGGGGGAGGCAAAAGAGCGAAGGAATAAAGCGAAATATTTGGGTTCTTATTTGAAGCCATAGGAGACTCGACATTGGTAATACAGAGAAGAAGAAACGATCTCCTCATTTTAACCATCCTCCATTTCAGTACCTGGGCAGGCAGGTAATTATTTAGCGACAGCGTAAATTAATTATCTGATCGATCATCTGATTATCAATCAGTAACATCCCCCAAAGCTTTCTGGTACTACACGGATATCCATTACCAATTAATTCTTCAAGTGGATCGGTGCCAATCAAACTGTCCCATTCCGAACCGAACCTACGGCATCTGGAGACGTCAACGGCCCTAAAATCTACCGAGAGGTCTCTTATTACAACATGACCCTATCATCATCATCCACACACGACAACCCCCCTTCCTTTACCTCACCTTCAACCTCCATAACGGCCGCTACACCGTCCTGGCTTCCGCAGCACAAGCCCGCAAAGCAGAGAATGGCCCTCTCACTAAAGAACCTCATGGGCTCCGTGCTCGGCGGAGGATCTGCAAAACAGGATGCAAAGCCCTCATCCTCGGAGCTTTTCGCCAAGACGGATCCAAAAGTTGACGGCGAGGAATGCCTGCACGACTGTGAAAACTGCTCCGTGAGGTATCCCAGAGGCTTCAAGATTGAGGAGGAGGATGTGCTGTATGGACTTGTCGAGCCCTGGAGTACGCATCTCCTTGTTGGAACAGGCAAGACGGATTGGGTGAGGGATGTGGCGGATGAAAAAGGGAGTGTGATGGAGGCTTTTTCTAAGGCGGCCGAGCCTGCGAACGGGGTGAGTCTTTATCTCATATGAGTTTGAGTATGAGACGAGGGCATTTTCGCCTCACATCACTACTCATGAAACTTGATAATCGTGGCGCTAACAATCACAGAAACTCAAGCTTTCGGCATCTAATATGCCGACTCCTCATGACACAGATGACTATTCTGAGCCCACGACTCTTTTACTATTGCCAGCCTTCAAGCTTCTTCACAATGTTCACCCTCTCAGTGTCCCTCAGATTGTTACCGAAGTTATCAACCGGGCGCCGACTAGCACTTCTCCCCTTCACCCCACGCCGCTCCCGGCTTCTCTTCCGTCTCCCGACCCGGCTGCCGGGATCCCGGATGTCTCACTAAAGAACTGCCCTCACAACGCTGTAATCCTCATGTGCAGTCATCGAACACGCGATGTGCGTTGTGCGCAGAGTGCACCGATCCTCAGGAAAGAGTTTGAGCGCCAGCTAAGGCCGTTGGGTCTGTATCGAGACTTGCATGATGACAGGCCTGGTGGCGTTGGTATCTACTACATCAGCCATGTAGGTGGACACAAGTACTCTGCCAACGTCATGATCTACCGGCGGCCGAACGCATTTGGTCTGGATGATCCGGCTCCTGCACAGCAGAATGGCACAAATGGCGTTGAAAAGAACGGCAATGGCTCGAACGGATCAGCAGAGGAGAGCGTGGGCGCATCTCAGGGCATCTGGTTGGCACGTGTCATGCCTGAAGATTGCGAGAACTTGATCCGTTATACAGTCTTGAGAGGCAAAGTGGTCAAGCCTGAGCGTCAGCTACGAGGTGGATTTGATCGTGGCCGAGGCGTCATGAGTTGGTGAGAGGCGACGTGATAAGAAATGGCATGTTCCGGACAGAAAGGTTGATTGCGGAAGAAAATACCCACGGTTCAACATGATGGGGGGTTCGCCAAGCAGCGATGCTAAACTTTTGTTACATGGCGATAAAGTGCTTCGATGGTATGTATAGAGTATACGACATAGACAGCGAGGACGACTGGTTTCTGAAGGATTAGAGATATTGAGGTTACAATCGAACTTTCAACGTTGTACCGTTGCACTGCGCATCTAACGCAGCATAGATTTCGTCAACACGAACGATGAAACTGTAACATAAAGACAAAGATAGGCTCCCACAAATCCCCAAAATCTATCTCATCCCTCAAAAGTCAATTCCACTGGACCTCGACCCCAACCTCAAGACAGACTCTGCAGGCCGCGTCGTCAACCTCCTTGATATCGCATAGAGGACCTTGTTGGAGAAGAGATCTGCGCTGCAACAGACGTACCTGCAGAACCAAAGAGCCTCTGGTATCGCACGTACATACTGTATTTTAGACAATGATTGGTGGTGGAGAAAATAGGGAGACTTGAAACAAACGGTGCAGTGCTGTCGGGGAATAGGCTGCGGGGCATGTGCTTTACTGGAGGTGAATTCTCCGTAGGGTACTCCGTATGCAATGGTGGACATGGGTTTTCACCTTGTTTCTCTGCGTTACGCGTCGTTTGTTAGAAGGCTGTGGGTTCAATTATGGAGACAAGATAACTCTTGTTTTTGTAAAGATGTCATACTGCAACTGTGTTGATCATGAATCAAGAGGGCACATTGCAGGCAAGGTAATAATATAGCTAAATAAAGAAAGATGATATCAGTATAGATACAAGCAATTGAAGAATAATTAGAGTTGTTAAGCATAAAACTATACGTGCGGGCTAGTATATACACATAAAATGCCACAGTTTGCCATGTATCAATACCACCCAAGCATTCAGCAGAGAAACATCCAAGATGATACAAGCTTTTACCCTTCCGTACCCACCCATGCAAGCTTCATCAAGACGATACAGACTACCTATCCCCAACTACCGGTCCTCCATCGGCCACACCGGTTCGCTCAAGGCTACCGACACTGTGGAGAGTCAGTCAACTCACACGCACCATCCTAGCCTCTCATTTTCTCGCACTCCATGATCTAACTTAACTCACGGCTGATCACTCAAGGGTCTCTCGGTATATTCCTCCGTCACGGTAAAGATGTGCAGAGCTACCAAGGGGGAAAGTGGTCCGCTGTAGCAACGGATATATAACACCGCCTACAATCTCGTCAAAAACAGGTTCTTGATCATTCCAGCCCATCACTTCTTCTCTATTCTTGACAACACCGTCCTGGTCTGTGACCTAATAAGCTATCTTTATCTTATATCCTTGTTGTTTGAGCTGGCCTCGTTCGTTATAAAGACTTGAAGTCGCTACCATTCATTCTCATCTTCAGAACAAGCAACCCTTTCTGTCACTACCTTGAACAGACCGCCAAAATGAAGACTGGTTTCATCGCTTTTGCCATTGCCGCCGTGGCTCCTCTTTCTATGGCTCTTCCTTTTCCTCGTGAGTATATGTCTTGCTCATATTGTTTGACCAGCATACTGATGTCCATACAGAGGCCGCCCCTGGAGGTTTCCTCTCTCCTCCTCCCTCTATTAATGGCACTCAGCCTGGAAACCATGGCCACTACGGCGGTGGCCAGAATGGAGGACCTGGTAGTTGGCTGCCCGCGCCTGGCAACGGCCAGCAGCCCGGTGGTAAGTGATTCTGTACCACATCAACTCGAAATATACTAACATTTGACAGTCCCTACTCCCGGACCTACCCCTACTCCCCCTCCAATGGTTTCTGTCCCTCCTCCTTCTGCTTCCACTCCTCCTGCTGTCCCTCAGCCCCCTCCCGCTGCTCCTACTGAGCCCATCGTGGCCCCAACTCCTACTCCTTTTGCCCGCAAGTAAGGGCCACGATGACAACTTCTTGAACAAAGTTTTCAGATACACATATATATAGTACATAAATGAAGGGACGGGAGGCCTAGGCTAGATTTCTTACAGATGAAGAGAATGCCGCAAGTCGGCCTGCGGGTGATCAACCACTTAGTTGTCTTGATTATGTGTCGTCGTGTATGCAACTTTCAGGCCTGATACCTGAAATGAAACATTGATAAAGCCATACTTTTATGGTATTTCGAATTGGTTATCCGTGACATCCGAAAGACTTCGTTTTGGTTATTAAAAGTGAGAGTTGCCTCATTGAGCGAACTTACAACACCTAGGCCAATCAGGAAGAAGAGTCTCCTCGACAGGGTAAGCTGCATCGAGCACGCCAAACCTGAGTCGTCCTTGGACAGCGACAATTCAAAAGACATATGATTCTCACTTTGGAACCGTTTATCCACGAAAATTCAATGTTAGGCGCACGTATATCATGTAAACAGAACCAATATGCACACCATTTTCTTTTCATACCTCGAGTTCAAACCCTCCCGATCCTCATTATCAATGCTCTGCCAATGTGTTACACAGAGCTTAGCCTACGCTATAGACCTTGAGAGACGACAGTTTCTATCCCCGATAATCTCATGTATTCTGTGGTTCTCCTTAGGCCCCCAGCAACAGCAAGTCTCTTCCTAATCTTGAATTTCTCGGCTTGTTCCTGTTCCTCCTGAATCAGAAGACGCGCAACTACTCGTATCATCATCACGAAAGTAGAGAGGATCGAACTTGGCTGCAACTTCTTCGTGATGCTTGACAAAGTCATTGCGAAGTTGGATGAATGCGTCGGAGCCCTCCAGCCGGGCCAGCTCACGGCGTCCGGCCTCGATAAGTCCCTTGATATCGGCCAAATTCATCCGTAACTTGAAGAGTGATTTAATGAAGCCTTCTGGAGACGGGTAGCGCTTGCTGGAACAGGCAGGGAAAGTCTTGAGGTCCTCCAATACCCCGTCACCAAATTCCATGCGGTCGCGAGGATCCAGAATGAAATTGTTCCAGCTATGCTGGTAATAATCTTCAGAGTCGAGAATGAATCTGTCCTTCCAGATCTGGTAGAATTGATAAACCTCAAGGTACTTTCCCTCGAGGGCTTTGAGGGCTTTCCTCACGCGCTCATGATACTCAGGGCTGGTCTTCTTCAGGCTAATAGGATCGTTGTCGCTTCTGAGGAAGTAAAAGTCAGTATAGGGGAAATCCTGATATCGTGAGGTACTGCCAGGACTCTTGTTGGTGTCCAGATCGTCGATACTAAGCTTCGAGGCCTTGTCGATAAGATCCGGCAGTAGGAAATCGAGGTTCGCCATTGTAGTGATTTGACTATAGTTGTTTTCTTGTAAGGATGTGTTGGATAAATCTCAGGAGTTGGCGAGACTGTATGGTCAAGAAGGGAGGACTTGGGGTTGTGAGCATCTCTTTAAATACGTCCTCCAGAGTTATATGTCACTGGTACCACGACAAGCTAGGTATGAATACTGCCAAGTAAGTGTTGTTAATCAGCACCAGCAGGCAATGATTCAAAGAGCCATGTTTTGCGTTGATAAGAAGAGTATCTTGTGACTGAAGGCTCTGAACAACGGCACAATCGATCATTGTTGTGTGTAAGTGATACATATATGTATTGATTCATTCACATGCCATACTAGGCCTCCTAATCATCAATGTAGTCTATCTTCCATACAAAATGCATTGCCCATATGCCAGAAAGGTCATAAACGTATTCCAAAAACACATAACCCATTCAATGTCGCCATGATATTGCGCCGTAACCCAAACATGAGTGATTCATAAATCAACCATCCAGATATTACCAACCCGCCCATATTCCACCATGATTTTATGTTGTATCCAAAACAAGTGGCAGTAAATAAGTAGCCACAAAACCGATGTGCTCAAAAGTACAAACAAGGGAAAAGAACCGCCTCTGGGTATCAGAAGCTTGAAAGCGTGGCAGGTGATGGGACTAGTCGGCGATGTCGCGGCTGGAGTGGCTGCTTGATGTGCCGCTGCCTGTCACGCTCATGTGATTCTTGGCCATAGAGACGAGCTTCCAGATGCCGAAGGATACGGCTGCCAAGATAATGAAGAGAATGATGATGATGATGGCGATAACGTCGTTCTTCTTCATGTTGGCGGTTGAAGGTGGGTTAATTGGTGGGAGAGGTTGATGTTGTGTCTAGTGAGACTGTCTTTGTTGCGAACAGTGTATTCAAGAGCGATGTTTCAATCTGAGACAGTTAGTTCCAGGGTCCAATTAGACTAGGCTGCTGAAGCTCATGGGGTAGACATACCCAGTCAAGAATTCTGTTGTGATAGAGTAGAGTTGAGATGAAGTACGAGTCAAGAGGTTGGAGTAGAGTCAACGTAGTGCAACCAGATGAACCAATCAATCACAAAGTCGTACAATGGAGAGTCGTTACAGTCGTAAAGTGTCCAAAAATCTCTCAATTCTTTCTTTATCCAAGAAGATAGGTCGTAAGATTCGTTTCTTAGATTAGAAGAAAAGATAAGCAAGGTCAGGAACTGGAATGCGCAGTCTCACTCACAAACGACCAATCACTCTATTATAAGTCGTTGCCCCGCCACCGTCTTTTTCTTACAGCCCAGCCCAAACGTCCCTAGTAAATGGCAAGGCTGGGAGGGGGGAGAGCTAAGCTCGCTGCAAGGGTCCCGCTGTGGAGACCTTCAGGGGCCTCTGACACGCTGGAACGGCTTTGATCTTTTCCCAGCCTCGCAGAAAACGTCACCTCAGGTCTTTTTTTAATTGACTGTTGTCGTGTCGAGACGCGTCTGACTGACTACCGAGTATAGGCCAAGGATCATGAAAAGACCCTTCCCTGCTTTGGCTTGCCGTACTTCCACGGAATGCAAGGCACAAGTCTGATGTCTTCACATCAAGACTGCTTGCACAATGGATGCTTGCACACTTTTAATTTACTGCGACTCAATTGCGTAGCCAACACGCTCCCTCAAAAAAAAAAAATACAGGCTTCAAATACACATGCTACGCGCACCGTGTTTCTCCATGATGTGATGTCAAGTCTTGTCTGAATACCAGTATCCCGTTCCCATGCCGCGTGTAGACGCATGATAAGTCAAATAGAAAAATAGAAACCCATCCGCGACTTAATGGCCATCGCCCATAACGCCGTTCCTTGCAGCTGCATCAGGCATCAGTACAAAACGGATACCTTGTATCGCCGCATCGCCGCATCATTCTTGCCCCAATCTCCCATTTCTTCCTGTACAAAAGCCGCTAATTCTCTGTTCCATCGACAAGAGCCTTGTTCTCGTCTCTAATGATCTTGACATGGCGCTCGTAGAAGCGGAGCATCTGTATTACTCCTCGTCAGTGAATGCGGCATTACCAAATCTCCAAATCACTGACCTTTTGTGGGCATTTCTTGTAAATAACGTCGGTGTCGTGCTTGGTCTTGCGGCCGTTCTTCCAAATAAGATAAACGATCAACTTGCCACTGCCTTCATCCTCGCATGCATCAATGGTCTCAATCTCCTCTTCCCAGGACCCTGCTGGAGGGCTCCAACTCTTCGCTGTCGCCGGAGTTGCGGAATTGGCCGGATGCTCACGTCGTGATCGCTTGGTTGTAGACGCGGTACTGGAGGTGCCATTGGTGGTGGCACGGCGGCGCTTCTTCGTTTTTGACGCCGTCTCATGTTCTTCAAATAGCTTCTCGCGGCCGCCGAATTTTTCGAAGTAGGCGTCGAGGATCTCCTGGGCGGACTCTCTGGGGAAAACACGTCAGACGAGGCCTTGAGCAAGTCATGCGACTCCATCACCTACCTAAGATTCTCCTCAGGCTCCCACGTCAAATCCTTTTTGGCCTCGTAGCCTTCCCACTTGACTTGGAATTGCAGACTGCCCTGTGGCCACGGTTAGAATATGATACAGAATTGGGCTATCATTCCCTACATCGTCGTAAACCATGTGCTTTTTGATAGCTTCCACAACAAACCTGCAGCATGTGAGCTTGAGCCCTTAACAGATTCGCTGATATCTTACTCATCCTCGTCCAAGTCTTCGTCTTCATCGCCTTCCTCCTCGTCGGAAGCGGGTTCCGGTTTCATATCGTCGAGCTCTGCGACCGCAGCAGCCGAGGTGGACTTCTTGCGGCTACTCGCACGAGGAGGCGTAGTGAACTCCCCAACGTCGGAGGATTCCTCATCACTAAGAGCTGCGCAATAGTCAGAAATGGCAGGATACTAATTGCGCTAGAAATAGAGGCTATATTGTGCGTAGAATTGGAGACGCGATCGCGATGCGCCCATCGTCCATCGCGCGCGACAGGCGTCGGCGGAGGTGAATCACGCCAAAATAATAATAGTTACATACCGGGAGGCATTTTGGATGTTTCTGGTTGACGTGTGCTAGTCTGTCCTGAGATACTTTATAAATGGTTGCAAATTTGTGGTGTTGATGAGATTCGAAAACAAATGGTGGCTGCCCTCAATTCCGCGACTGAAGAAATCACGATCTGTGAGGTGAGGTAGTCGCGCTTCGCTGTAGAGCTATCATCCGCTTTTGGAGGTGGCTGTATCCGTGGCTGCCCGCAATTGAGTTGTGGCAGCGAGCACGTGACCCGAAGACAACCTCCGCTGAGGAAAGCTTCTCTTTTCCAAACATTCGATTGGTACCGTGCTACTCTATCTCACCAGCGTGTCACAGTTCTCGCCAAATTCCCGCCTACACTCTGTTTGTTCTATCTCCATCGTTGATTTCCTACCGTTAGGCCTCGAGTCATCGCGGCCCCTGTGAAGTGAGTGGAGGGCAAATGAAACCGACGATTGGAAGATGGCCAATTCTAGAATCAAACAAAAGCAAAAGTTGGCAGAACATGCACGTAACAGCTTATTTCTAAACAAGGACATGTTGCCACATACCAAAGTGCCAACAGCTTGATGCCAATCAGGTCTCTTTCTTTTTGTTCAACTTGCCATGACTTGGCAATAAACGCCAGCTTGAACCTGCAGTGGGCAGCAACTAGGTTAAAGTTAGTAACAAAGGTCAATGGTAGTTTTGGTGTACCAGCGGCTATCATGTATGGTCTCAGGTTAACTACCTAGAGCTATTTGCCATCTTATGGCGCTTGCGGCTCAAGTCAGGGGCTAACAAGAGACAAACGAATGAAGCTCACCAATAAGCTTTGCCGATGCACTGAACGTTTCCTCCACTGCTTTATACCAGAGGTCCTGAGCTTCTCAACGTGGAAAGTAAACCCGGCCTAGGATTGAACACGCAAATGGGGTTGATAGATTCAGCATGAAAACACGGATGGAAGTGCGGATGAGAATTGCCGAGGGCTGTATTACCAGATGAAAAGCCAACTCCAGAGAAGCAAGTTGCGTTGCGTCAGTTGAAGTAAGGAGCTGCAGGCTGTAATTAAAGATTGCAAGTAAATGACGACCGAGTGGCTCACTGATCTCTATGTGAGATAGTGCTGCTGCAGTGTTAAAGGGGGTTGCAGAAGCTCACCGTCTGCTGGTCCTATGTCGTGTCTCGGACATGGATCCTATGCCTAATAGCAACCCCATGGTCGGTGCCACCCATGCTTCTACTGGAAAGCCAATCTTGTGCGAGTTCGGGCATCTAGCGCTCAAGGACTGCCGATGGCAGTGTCCAGTCGGTTCAGAATTTGTTTCCCCAGGCCGCCTCAGTCTCTTTATTCGAGGCTCAGAGATGAGATGTCGTTGGCTGCTTGAATCGACAGACGCTTGAACCTTGGACCGGTTTACCTTTTGTCTTTGATTGAGACACATGCCGGACACTTGCTTCCTTGCTTTGACTTGAATTTAGCACTAAGCTTACATAAAGGGGCTGCACTTGGGGAACCAACTGAACCCACTCTATTACGATATGCAGGATTGAGGCGTCATCAATGGCGGGCTCAAAATCCAATTGACAAAGGCAACCAGACGGTGGAAGTAAGGGATGTCAAGTAAGGCACGGAGTAGTAGACGCCGGATCCACGATCTATATGACCAAGGCCGATCTTAAGGCATTATGTATTGGTCCAATCAGTACCTACATAATTTTCGCTTTTGTAGGAAAAGAAGCTCGTATTACGGGCTGGATCTCACAGCAAGCTATTAGCCTTTTCAAAACCTTGATTGACAGCAACGCAAGTGGAGCTTGTGAAATAATCAACGGTCATGTTGAGTTTGCCGTAATTCAGTCACATGGGAATGGAGAGTTAGTTACGGAGCAGTTAATAGAATTTTAGCTAAGACGGCCATAATTTTTGAACGAGAGATTGTCGTATTTATAGCTGCATATCCTCCTCCCTTTTAGCGACCCTGAGCCGATCACCACCAATGCCGATGCCCAAATTGAGATGGCAATGGGACTTTTGATCAAGCTCACACGTTCTCGAAAACATTCTCTTGAAGAGAGATTCGCAATTGAGTTTGATCTCTACAGATCACATCATTTCTGAAGATCTGGCCGTTGCACCCCCCTGGGACCAGACTGCTCGCCCTGCCCTCGCAGGAACCACAGCGTCTGGAGCATCCATCAGCGACAGCCGTTCAGTTGCACCTCTCGACGGCGCTAGGACGGACCTCTTAGAGCAGCCCGATCAGCGCTAAGCGAGCAGCGGGAGAGACATCCAGACGGCGGGACGGCCACTAAGCGTCAGGGGTACCGTTGGTGCTAACAGCGCCAATCTGGGGCCTGGGGGTCTTGGTTGGATCCGCCCCTGAATAGCCCGGAGGAGGAGAGGAGCGAGGAGGCTTTATTTTAAAATGGAGAGGGGGGAAAAAACCAAAGAACAATTAAACCTAGCGATGCTAAGAGACCTGACTTCCCCTTTAGTCTCCCGCCGCCTCTAAACTTCTATTGCCTTGACCTCTCGAGCCTCTCTCTATCTATCTTCTTTTTCCTTTCATCCTCCGTTTCCTTCTTGTTCTCCCTTCCCGTCCGCTCCTTTACTCTAGGCTCTCTCAACTTCATAACAAGCTGCCCACCGCCTCATTTCACTCGTTCAACAATCTTCATGCTCTGTAATTTTGCATGAACGTCCATTGAATTCCCTTACGCCCGGAGGTCTCGGCCCCAATACGCTCGTTCTTTTCTCTTCAACCTTCGCTCGCTACTATACTTATGATTGACGCCTGTAACGCTCCCCAATTGGAGCTGCAGCCACTTTTTACGCTCTTGTAGTTACTGCCTACCGAGACCTTTCCCAACGGCCACCGTATTTTCGTATCCTTCTCCCCCTAATTTTCGATATTGGGCCCCTTCAGATACCTACCTATCTTCAAAATGCCCGAATCTACGCCCCAAACGGCCGACTCAGGAACACCCAAGCCTGGTGCCCCTAAGGATAAAAACTGTCCCTTTTGTGGGCAAGCATTCACCTCTTCTTCGCTCGGCCGCCATCTCGATCTGTATATCAAGGAGAAGAACCCAAAGCCCGCGGATGGAATTCACGATGTCGACGCTATCAGAAAGCTTCGCGGTGGCATCACCAGGCGACAGCCCCGGGGTTCTCTTGGCGGGAGGCGTGAAGCCTCGACTCCCGTCGGGACGCCCAGGGCACATGTCGTAAAGGATACACCCCTCCCTGAGAATGAAGACTTTCAGTCCCCTGTTCTCTCCAAGGATAATCAGCTCTCCGTCGATTCGACCATGACATATGCGCCAGCTTTCCAGCCAACATGGGAGGCGACGGGCGTCATGAACGACATCCCGAAACGGGGCAGCTGGGAGAGCGATGCCGCACCCGAGCCACCAAAACGCCCTGGTATGCAACGTACTGTCAGCAAACAGGCTATTCAAAAAGCCCAGTTTGATGTCAAGCAAAGACTTTCAGACGCTATGGATACAGCCCGTGCTGCGGAGCTCGCGTTAAGGGAGCTCCTCAGCTCTTGGAGAGCAGCCAAGTATGAATTCGCGTTTTTTCAAACATTGATTTTGGTTCTGTAGTGCTAACAAGAGGAATAGGGTACAGCTTGACAGCAACTCGATGCCATTCGATTTCGATCCCCTATCTCTCGATTTCCCTGCCCTTACCCTCCAATGCCTACAGCCTCCACCGACTCTTTTCTCATCCACGCAACACCCCACCTCCACATCTTGGTCAGTCCAATCGCCAGGTCACCGCGAATACGAGGCTCTGCGGACTTACTTCGCAGGAGAGTTCAAGGCTTGGAAAGTGACCTGTGCTTCTGCTACGACCGCCGTCATGGATGAGTTTAAATATCCGCCTTCGACAAATAATAATTTCCGAAACCCTCGGGAGTCAATCCGCAAGGCTGAGAAAATGGCCGAACAACTCGAGGCGCAAATCGATGAACACCTCCAGTCAGCATACGCAGTATGGGAAACTCTCCCAATTCAACGACAGCAAGAGCTTTGGATTCTGGAGCTAGCCCGGGGCGTGGGAAGAAAACACAAGGAGGCTGAGAAAATGAAGGAGAAGCAGCACAGACTCAAGCAAGAGAATGCCAACCTCAAATCCCAGATTGAGCAATTGAACAAGCTTCAGCAACCCAAGGAGTTTAGACTTGCCCCGCCAGTCACGATTCCACTTGAAAGAGAGTTGCTTTCCCTTTCTTACGAGCAGGCTGTCAAGGGCGGAAGGGCCATAGGTTTCTCTATCGAGGATAGTCAACTCGACCTCGGTGCTCTCGTGACAAAATCCATCGAACGCTGGAAGAGTGTTATTGCTACTTCAAGGGCCAATGCTGCAGGGATGAACGCCCAGAGGACGTTGGAACAAGCCAGCCAGAATCAAGCCTCTTCCTCTGCTGTCAACGGCACTCAACCAACGCCACAAATCCAGACGCCATCTCAGCCACATTTTCAACAACAACAGCAGCAGCAACATCAACCGCAACGACCACAGCTTCCCAAACGTCAGTCAACAACTAGCATTAACGGTGCTCCGAGCGAGCATGCCACTACTTCGGCCTCGACAACTGGCCCGTCATCAATCGCCGAGGCCAGCGACCAAGATGCAGATGCAGAGATGGAGGATGATGATAGCTTCGCCATGGTCAATGCATCTCCAGTCAAGCCTCAACCACCTGTCCAGCAACAAGCAACTCTAGAAGTACCACGAACGCGGCCCACCCACCAACAGCAGCAACAGCAACAGCAACAAATGCAGCAGCAACAACGAGCAGCAGCACAGTTTATGATGCCCAACGGAACTGGGAGCCCTATCAATCGAAACGCCATTAACATGAGTCGTTCGATGCCAAACATGAACATGGCGATGCAAAATGGAACAATGCATGGTGCAGACATGGCCATGGCTATGCAGGGGGTACGCGGGGATGCTATGTTTTTAGAATAAAACAATGATTTCAGTTGGGCGGCTAAAGTTGAAAACCACAATAGCTGATTGGCTAACAAAAACTGTATATAAGTAATGACGAATACTCAGAGCTAGATACAACCTGCTCATGATTCAATAATATGACCTATTCGGAGAGCTCACTACCTACCTACCTACCTCTATTGCTTCGTTCTCGTGGTCTTTTGCCGTATTTAGACATTTCTACCAATGATTTTTATCTGTGGCTGAGCTCGCGCAAGAATGAAAGGAATGCCTGACTGAAAATTTACCCCGCGATTGTGGCGCCCAAACCAATGGATTTCTTCCGCCCCTCCAATGCCCTGACTGTTTCCACTGACTCACCACATCCATCACAGCTTGACTCAATTTGCCGGCAGCAGACACTTAAATCAGGAACTGCTGCCTGATTTGGAGATCTGCCATTTCAATTATCCCCACCGCGAAACGAGACGCAATCATGGCTGACGCTGCTGCACCCCCGACCGAGCAGGTCTCCAACCTGCACCTCGATGAGGTAACTGGTGAGAAGGTCTCCAAGACCGAGTTGAAGAAGCGCCAGAAGGCCCGCCAGAAGGAGGAGGAAAAGAAGAAGAAGGCCGCTGAACGCGGTCCTGCTCCCGCTCCCAAGAAGGCCGCTGGTGGTGCTGAGGCTGCCGAGAAGGATCTCACCCCCAACCAGTACTTCGAGATTCGATCGAGGAATATCAACAAGCTCCGCGAGACCAAGAGCCCCAACCCTTACCCTCACAAGTTCAATGTCACATATGACCTGCGAAACTTTGTCAAGGAATTCGGACACCTCAAGTCTGGTGAGCATGCCAAGGACAAGATCATCCAGATTGGTGCCCGTGTCCACGGAAAGCGAGCATCCGGCTCCAAGCTTCTTTTCTACGATGTCCGAACAGAGGGTGTCAAGGTCCAGATCATGTGCCAAGCGCAAGAGGTGCGAGAGGGAGCTCCCGCTTTTGATGCTCAGCACGAGCACCTCCGTCGAGGTGATATCATTGGTGTTATTGGCTACCCCGGCCGGTAGGTTATTGACTGCCCTAGAACCGAAACATATACTAACTAACTGTAGAACTGCCCCCAAGAACAAGATTGAGAAGGGAGAGGAGGGTGAGCTGTCCATCTTCGCGACTGAGGTCATCCTCCTGACTCCTTGTCTCCATGCCCTTCCTGATGACCACTACGGCTTCAAGGATCTCGAGCAGCGATACCGCAAGCGATATCTCGATCTTATCTGCAACGAGAAGGCCCGTAATGTTTTCATTACTCGATCCAAGATGATCACCTGGATCCGCCGATACTTCGACGAGCGTGACTTCGTCGAGGTTGAGACTCCCATGATGAACCAGATTGCTGGCGGTGCCACCGCTAAGCCCTTCACTACTCACCATAACGAGTACGACATGCAGATGTTCATGCGTGTCGCTCCTGAGCTATACCTCAAGATGCTTGTTGTTGGTGGTCTCAACCGCGTGTACGAGATTGGACGTCAGTTCCGAAACGAGGGTGCTGATCTAACCCACAACCCTGAATTCACTACCATTGAGTTCTACGAGGCCTACGCCGATGTCAACGACCTGATGGACACCACTGAGGACATGGTTTCTGGCCTTGTCAAGTACCTTACCGGTGGCTACAAGACCACCTTCCACACCCAGACCGGCGAGAAGTACGAGGTCAACTGGGAAAAGCCCTGGCCCCGATACGAGATGATTCCCACACTGGAGGAGGCTACTGGAGAGAAGTTCCCTCCTGGTGACCAGCTCCACACACAAGAGACCAACGAGTTCCTCAAGAAGGTCCTCAAGAAGATGAACCTGGAGTGCACACCTCCTCTTACCAACGCCCGTATGATTGACAAGCTGGTTGGTGAGTTTATCGAGGAGAAGTGTGTAAACCCCTCTTTCATCACTGGCCACCCTCAAGTCATGAGCCCTCTTGCCAAGTACCACCGTGAGATTCCCGGTCTGTGCGAGCGTTTCGAGGCCTTCGTTTGCAAGAAGGAGATCGCCAATGCCTATACTGAGTTGAACGATCCCTTTGACCAGCGTCTGCGTTTTGAGGAGCAGGCCCGCCAGAAGGACCAGGGTGATGACGAGGCTCAGCTCATTGACGAGAACTTCTGTACCTCGCTTGAATATGGTCTGCCTCCTACTGGTGGTTGGGGTATGGGTATCGACCGCATGGTCATGTTCTTAACTGACAACTACACCATCCGTGAGGTTCTCGCTTTCCCCTTCATGAAGGATGATAAGCTGGAGCAGAAGAAGCTTGCCGCTGAGGTTGCTGGCATCGAGCCCATGCCTGAGGAGGGTATTGGTAAGTCTGACCACTCCTAAAACCGAGGACAAATCACTGACTTGTTTGAGTAGCTCACAAGTAAAATGGGAAAATGGGATTTACTAGGTTAACTGACAAGTTGGAATGCATGATTTTACGCTGCGACAACGACATAAGAATGGTCAGATTTCCAGTCTGATGGAATTAGAAAGAAAATAAAATGCTTTTATAAACGATGTTAATAATTCTTCCGAGAGAGGAGGGTGTCCAAGATTTTCATTGTATGTGTCGTTTGGCCAGCTTCCCAGCCTTCCGTTTCGTTATTCTATTGATGCTATTGGGTACCATATTGTACAAGAATAATATACATGCTGTTCTTCGGCATCTTACAACGCCGCCAACTAGTTTATTTGGCAGCAGCCTGCTTCAATCGCTGCTCAAGGAGGCGAAGAGTGGGCTTGGGAATATGTAGTCTGTGAGCCAAAACCAGAGCCATGGTCAACACACCAAGAGCACCCGCCTGATGAGCTGCAGCGAGGGAAATTGGTACCATGTAGATCAGAGTGCTGATGCCGAGGGCAACCTGCAGAGATACAACATGGAAAAGGCCATCGGCGCCCTTCTTGATGTTGGCGGGGAGGATAGCCTTGACACGTCTCGTGCGCGCGTAGATGAAGAGCGAGAGAATGGAGCAGAAGGTAGTCACGGCTAGAATCCGGTGGTTCATCTGAACAGTGCTGGGGTTCTCGAGCATGTTGCGCCACCAGAGATCAGACTGGTCCTCCTTACGAGAGTAGAACTTGTCCCAGAGTTCTTGCTTAGGGGGGAAGAGACCAAGACCCATCTTGGGGAATTCGTTGTAGATCAGACCAGCATCGAGACCAGCAACAAGACCGCCAGACATGGCAGTAATGAAGGTCAGAGTAGCAAGGGCAAAGACGACACGGCGCATAGTGCGAAGACCAGGCTGGCTCATAGCACCGATCTGTTTCATGGCTGCTTCGGGGTTCGCGAGCCAGCGACGAGTTCGGAGGACAGTCAAAGCAGAGAGAAGCATCCAGGAGTAGCAGACAAAGGCGGTACCAAGGTGAGTGGTGAGGCGGTACTGAGAGACTCGGGGGTGAGAACCAGGAGCAAACAGGTCATCCTTGAGACCAGACTTGACCATCCACCAGCCAATGATACCCTGGAAACCAATCAATGCAGATATTCCAGCAAGATTCAATGCCATTTTAGGCGTAACTTTGCGGCGGGCGACGAGGTAGGCGGTAGGAATGACAAAGGTCAGGCCAATAACTCGACCCCAGACACGGTGAAACCATTCCATAAAGTAGATTTTCTTGAATTCTGCGAGGTCCATATGAGGGTTGAGAAGCTTGAACTCGGGCGATGCACGGTACTTTTCGAACTCGGACTCCCAATCTTCATTAGACATGGGAGGAAGCGAACCGGTGACAGGTCTCCATTCAGTGATGCTCAGGCTATCTTGACGTTAGCTGGCCATCCAATTGTCTGCAGAAGGCATAGAGAAGCATACCCAGACTCGGTCAAACGTGTTAGACCACCAAAGACGACAATACCAAAAACACTAACAGCGCTGCCGAGGAGCCAGTAGCCCACACCCTTGGGGTTGGACTCGGGCCATGCTTTCTTGGTAGCTTGAGAGATAGAGGGAGATGCGCGGACAGAGACCTGCTCAGCGATGGTTCCAATTGGCTTGTTGATTGCGGAATCGGCATAGGTTCGTGATCGGACAGCGTTGAGAACGCGCGAGGGCATGCTACGGGGAGCAGTTCGAAGGCATTGGTTGCAGACAAAGAACTTTGAAGGTCCAGACGCCGTGGCCGTGGCCTGGAATAGTAACCTCCGCAGCCCGGGGGCGAAGGAAGACGCCATAATCGAAGCCAATGTTCAGAGGTTGAACGAGCAAGACTGAAAAGAATCGAACTGGACGACAAAGACGAAGAAGAAGAAGTGGCTCACTTATAGATCATACGAGATCTTGGCCATAAATTCGACATCCGATGTGGCTCGGTATTCGGTGCTGGACCTGGTCCGTAGTGGAAAGGCCCCTGTGGTCTTCAGTGGGATCGACCCCACTAGAATCAGCAATTTACAACGTCTATGATAGGCTCATCTCACACGCCATTTACACTCCATTACCCGCATGGGTACGTACAGTGCCCCGCCAAGGGTCATCTCACCGCCAAACTTTTTTACACGGCAGAAAAGTTGGAAAAAAGTGTTGCTCTGAGGAAGCTGTGTCGACGCCATTCAACCATTTCACGCCGGTCCGCGCAACGCCCATAAGTCGATAACTTGTATACCAGCACTTGGTGACAACAATGGGCGGAAGACAAGCTCACGGGCGATCCCTCATCGCAGCCCCCAAAGCCAAGGCCGGCAACAAAAAGTCCAAGGCGAGATCACAGAAGAATGCGCTCGATGCATTCGGTATCGCACAGGAGAACTTTGCGCCGAGACAGAAGCGAACACCTCGAGCACGAGAATTAGACGCTGAAATCGAGCGCAAGCATGGTCGCGACGAAGAAGAGGATGAGGACGACGAGGAAGAGGAAGAGCCACAGAGAAAGAAGGTCAAGAGGCCTAGTCGGCCAACAGGCGACGATGCCGATGATGGAAGTGATAGTGAAGGAAACGAATGGCGATTGGGAGGTCTAAGAGATGATGACGAGGATTCAGAGATTGAGAGTGACGATGCATTTGGCGATAGCGATGGAGACAAGTTCGAGGGTTACACGTTCCGTGGCAGCAAAACAACACAGCGTGAGGTAAGTGTGCTCTGTTCTCGAACAGCTGATCCTAGTCTAACACTCAAAAGGATGATGACTCAGAGGACGATTCACAAGACGACGAGGGCGAAACACTGGGCGCAGATGCCATCGATTTAGCAACAGCCCTGGACCAATTCGAGGAGTCAGATGATGAACCCGTGCAAAAAGATCACTCCGGATCCTCAGAGTCTGACGATGACGCATCCGACGAATCAGAAGAAGACGACGACGACAGTGAGGATGATGATAGCGACGAGGAGGAGGCAAGCCCCGAGAAGCTCGAAGCCCTTCAAGGCATGATCAAGGGATATGGAGGTCAAAAGGGCGATGAGGACGACAAGCCCAAGGCAAAAGCCAAGATCAGTCTCGCTGACTTAGGAATGACGGGTATCAACGACGTCAACGTGAAGAAATCTATGAAGTTGATGAGCAAAGAGGAGAAGGAGAAGGGTGCTTCCAAGAAGCTGGTTGTGCCCCTGGCAAGGAGACAGCAGGACCAACTTGATCGAAGTGCAGCCTACGAAAAGACCAACGAAACCCTGGATCGATGGAACGACACTGTCAAGCAAAACAGAAGAGCTGAGCATCTCATGTTTCCTCTGCCTCAGAATTCAGCGACTGCTGGTCTCGATACTACCGAGATACAGCCTCTGAATGTGTCAAAACCCAGCAACGAGCTTGAGTCTGCCATTATGTCCATCATGGAGCAGAGCGGCCTCACAATGGAAAAGCCACAAAAGCCAAAGGAGAAGGACTATGATGAAGAAGGCAATGAGCTCACCCGCAAGGAAGCTCTTGCACGCAAGCGCATGGAACGTGAACTCAACTCTCGAGAGGCTAAGCGAGCCAAGCGCATCAAGAAGATCAAGAGCAAGGCATACCACCGTGTGCACAGAAAGCAGCGTGAACGCGACGAAATGGCTACAAAGGAGGCTATGGAAGAGGCTGGCGAGATTGACTCTGAGGAAGAGCGTGAAGCGCAAGACCGCCGACGAGCGCTTGAGCGTGTTGGCCAGCGACACAAGGAGAGCAAGTGGGCCAAGATTGGCTCCAAGACAAAGCGAGCCGTGTGGGACGATGATTTCCGCGCTGGCCTGACTGAGATGGCACGTAAGGACGAGGAGCTTCGAAGGAGAAAGGAGGGCCGTGCTGGTGGCTCTGACGATTCGTCTGAATCAGACAGTGACTCTGACGGAGGCGATGCTTCTCTGCGTCGACAGCTGGCGGCTCTTGAGGAGGAAGAGGATGAGCCCCAGAAGGGTCTGATGGGCATGAAATTCATGCAAAAGGCCGAGGCCGCTAAGAAAGAGGCGAACGATGCTCTCATCAAGCAGATCCGACGAGAGCTTGACGGCGAGGAGTTTGATGGTTCTGCTGATGAGCTAGAGGAAGTGGGACGACGCCAATATGGTGCTGCAGATGGTCAGCCGTTCAAACCTGCTCTCGAGAAGTCAACCAAGGTGTCTAAGAAGCGCAAGTCCGAGGATGCTGATGATGACGACGACGACGATGTCATAATAACCACCAACGGTGCCGGCATCAACCCTGCTATTCCCAACATCACATCCCTCTCCGAACCCGTCTCTTCAGGAACCACAGGCGCATGGTCCCGCGGCGAGACACGCCGTAAGAAGAAGGGCCAGTCTAGCGCAAACATTGGTGATCTCGACCTCACATCCAACGTCCTTGTGGCCTCCAAGCCCAGCAAATCCAAACCCAAGTCAAAAACACAGATAACAGAGGATGCTTCAGACGTCGAATCCGAGACAGACCTGCATCTACCTATGGCGATCCGCGATCAAGAAATGGTTGCTCGTGCCTTTGCCGGTGAGGACGTGGTCGGTGCCTTTGAAGATGAAAAGACAGCTATCGCTGAGGAAGAGGACGACAAAGTCGTCGATAATACACTGCCCGGTTGGGGATCATGGGTTGGTGATGGCGTGAGCGCCAAGGAGAAGAAGCGTCACCAGGGCCGTTTCCTAACAAAGGTTGATGGTATTAAGAAGAAGGATCGTAAGGATGCCAAGCTGGACAAGGTCATTATCAACGAGAAGCGCATCAAGAAGGTAAAGGAGCCTACTTTCACCTCCCGTCAATACATCATGCTAACAACTTCCAGAATGACCGTTATCTCGCATCTCAGCTGCCTCATCCCTTCGAGTCCCGCCAACAGTACGAGCGCTCTCTGCGTCTACCGGTTGGACCAGAGTGGCAGACGAAGGAGACCTTCCAGGACAGTACCAAGCCTCGTGTGCTTATGAAACAGGGCATTATCGCGCCCATGTCCAAACCTACTATTTAGAAATTTCGATATATATTCTGACATACATACATTGGCGTTTTGAGAATCAAAAGCATCTTTCTTCCATCTGATCTGCTCTGCCTCCGAAGCTGTGTGCTGTGTGCTGTGTGACGTCTTGTATCCTGATTTTAGAAGAAATATCGGATGGCTTGAGGTCAATCTTTTGAGGTACCTATATGGTAAATCCCTGCTATCTGGTACGGATATGTGATGAGTGTTGACTGCGCCAATTTATTTAATGAGTAACACATCTCGTCCACTTATCTCACCTCACGAGACTTTATAGGGTCAATCATTTAATTACATTCATCTTGTTACTCGGCATTCGTGGATCAGCGTCCAGCTCACGCACGACTCAGGTCTAACGTCCATTTGGTGTTGTCCTGCTGGCATGTAACCCTCAATGATATCACTTGACCTTTGGTGTTTGAGAGGCTGGTGACATTGTTACGACCATTGCACCAGTAACAAAGAAGAGATCAATCTGCGAAAATACTGATTAACTATCCGACTAATCTTTACGTGTCTGAATTCCATCTCTGACCTCGCAGTCCAATGATATGATATAAGCAAGAAAAATCCAATAAGCACAGAGACCGCCAAGGCCATTTCCTATCCCTCGTTTCTTTTGATACAATGAAATTTCGCGAATGCGACTGAACCTCCCTATCCCTCTCCCTGTTTCATTCCAGAGTTTGATGGGGTGTCTGGGACTCCGGTGAAGCAATCCTGTCCAGCGGACTGCACCAGCTTAGTAATACAAATATGAAAGTTGACTCGATTATCCGACTGTCTTTTGGCAGATCGTTGAAGCGACAGTTTTCGGTAGCATTCCTGACTATCCATAACAAGCTTCTTGGTGAGACGACAAGTTACTCGTTGGTAGTCAAAATATGTTTAAAAACATTAGTTGATTGATGATGATGAAGACATCAGGGGAACTCTAGCATTTAGTTGCCGGGGTCCATGACATCTGATGGGGTGGCGTAAAAAGCCAAGGCGATGATAATATAGAGACCCATAAGCATAGCACCCTCCAGGTAGTTGGATTTGCCATCTTGAACGATATACGTAACAACGAGGACAGAAACTCCAAAGGCAACAGTTTGGACTGAAAAGTCTTGTCAGCAAATATGACAAAGAAAGAAAAGGAATGAAACTCACAGGTCTCAAAATGAAGAGTCATGGGGGCACCAATGATCCAGCCAACAATGACAAGGAAGGGCGTGACCAGGAGAGCAATCTGGATGGAGGAACCAACCGCAACACCCATGGCGAGATCCATCTTATCACGGAGGGCGACGACAACGGCAGTGACGTGCTCAGCAGCATTGCCGACAATAGGAATCAAGATCAAGCCAATGAACCCTCGGCTAATTCCGGAGGTCTTAACAAGATCATCAATGCTGTCAACGAGGTAATCGGCGCAGACAGTGACGAGGATGGTGGTAACACAGAGAACGGCAATAGCGGCAATAGGTCCAATAGTAGGCTCCTCTGGCTCAACCTCCTCGCCATCCTCGTTCTGGTTCTCGGCGTCGAAAAGGTTGCTGTGTGTTCGGAGCTGGAAGACGAGATATAAGACGTATAGGAGGAGAAGAATGATGGCAGTGCCGCGAGAGAGTGTGAGGATGCTCTGGGCCTTCTCCTTGGAACCATTCTGGTCAAGAACTGCGTAGAGCTATGAAAGTTAGTCGAGTTTTTGAGAAGGGTTCGGATTGACATACTGCAGCGGGAAGGACAAGCGAAGCCGAAGCCAGTGTCATGAGGGAGCAAGTTGTCTGCGCAGTGGCTGAAGAGAAGGACTGCTCTGTGCCACTGCCCGACTCGCCCCGGTGAACGATACCACCGAACAAGAAGCACATTCCCATGACCAGAAGAAGGTTAGAAAGAATGCTACCAAGCATAGAAGCCTGGACGAGCTCAATTTCGTTTCGCTGGAGAGCAACAATGCTGACCTAAAAGCACGATTAGTCGTGAACCTGAAGTTAAGCTTGGGGCATCATACAATAAGTTCCACGGCATTTCCAAAGGTAGCATTCAGAAGTCCACCAAGAGTCTCGCCAAGCTTCATCGAGAACTCTTCTGTCGCAAATGACAGAACAGCAGCAAGCGGGATAATAGCGAAGAAGTTGATGGTGAAGACGGCGGTGGAGCCCCAGCCCATCTTACCCGCGACAATACCGAGAGGAACCATAACCAGGAGAAAGTTGACATAGTCTAAGAAAGAGAATTAGTGGTGTATGCGACTGTACAGCAAGATGCGCAAACATACTGCTGAGGAGAGTGACCTTGGCGATGTGCCAGGAGTAAGCCAGACTCCTTACGGCAATGTTGCTGTTATCGATACCAGGTGTATGTTTCGAGTCGAAGAGGAACGTCATTGTGCTCGAGTCCCGAGTGAGACTGATATGACCGTTGCCATTGCGATGACCGAGGGTGTCATTGAGAGCCGACGAGGCACCGCCATTGAGGAGCGGGCTGTTCTCGTCGGCTGTATGGTTGTGAGGTTTGGCAGACATTGATCGTCTGATCTGAAGGTTGAAAGATGGAAGAGCTGTTGATGGTGATCAAGGCACCGACATAGTCAGCGGATGAGTCTTTGATATAATAAACGAGCAGGGAGGAGGCATCAAAGGGCGGAGTCGACGGTTGTTAAGCAATAAGCGACGGAATACAAAGAAGTCCTCAAAAGGGCAAGTCTCAGAAGATTGGGGTAGGCTGCATGGTAGGCTGACAATGGGACCTGGGCCTGTAGAGCCTAGATCGCTTGGCCTTGTCTCCATGGGGCGGATGCTTTGAGCTTGTTTGTGCTCGGCATAGAAAGGAGCGGACCCTGCTGCGCCATCCTTGATGCGCATGCGAAGAGGTAGAGATGCAAAGTGAAGATGATATCTGAAGCTGGCGCGTAGATAGAATGGTGATCACGGCAGTGCATTTAGGTCCGACTAGCAGCGCTTGCCAAGAAGGGGAGGACAATAATGACAGACTGGGAGATGGAGGGAAGACACGGGAACGGGTGAACTCGAGCTGACGGGAGCAAAGCCCGTATTAGGCATTATCGCGTCGCGAATAGACTCACTCTTTCACTCGATATCATGTACCAAGGCGGCAAGGCCCGTATCCGTTTCCGTGTCCAAAGGAGCAGGAACCGAGATGATTGGAGTTGACGTAGAAGTGAGGTTGAAAGAAGGATAAAACGATGTGGGCACCGAGTGGTAAAGGGCAATAACCATAGGGATAGGGATAATATCGTGAGTGGCGGCGCCGCCTTGAGACCCCCGTGTGAAAGCAGCTAATCTTGCACTTTGTCTCGTTCTGGCTGGTGTGTGGCACTCTGTGCTCAGATGCAGGGATGGTGACGGCGATGAGATGGAGATGTGGATGGGAGATGGAGATGGAGCAGGTTTAGGAAAAATATGGATAGATGAGGATATGTATGTATGTATAGTTATGATACCAGGGTATTGGATGTATGTTTTACTTTGTGCGTGGCAGAGGAACAGACAGATAGACTTTGAGGAAACCGCAGTTGCTTGAGTGATGCTCTATGGTCAAGGAGAGCAAAAAGAAAAGGCTAAATGCAGACGCAAATTCAGATGCAGATAGACATTTTACTTACAAACCATGATTGCGTCGAGTTCTCTCACAGCCAATTGATTGATGCGTGTGTATGCGGTTTAAAGGTTGAACGACCACGGGATTGATGGAGTCGGTCTGGAATGATCGAAACAGAACGAAACGAAACGGGTAACGAAGCGTATGACGATCCAATCCAAGGACAACGTTTGAAGGCAGTGAGTGTGTTGTCTGTCTGTCTGTCTCTGTCTCTCTTCAATTGTGCTTTCTTTTCACCCCCGCTCAACGGAGTGTGTATGTACAGTACGACAGACAGTCCAAGGGAAGAATAGCGTCGGCGGGTAAAGAGAAGCGGGCGTACTTAAGCTGCACAGCCCTGGAATTCTCCAACAATTAGTTAGGTAGACGACGGGTGACGATGCTGTTGATGATGATGATGGTCTTGCTGGAGGTGGTGGTTGTGTTGCAGGAACGAAGAGAAACAACCCGCGTTGCCCCAGGAGGCCTCCTTCCTTGGTCAAGGGAAAAAAGCTTAGCTTGGCCCTGGAAGCAGCAACCGAGCAAGTTGACGTAGGACATGGGTTTCCCAAGCGGATCGGCAGGGTTACATCAGCCAATCCCATCCGGCCACTGACAAAGGAAGCTGGCCATTCAACCGCTGAGCTATCCACTCTGCCACCGACTGAGCTGCCAAGCTCTCCACTTTCCAGGGAGAGCTCCAGGTTGTCCTGTCACTGATGCTCAATTATTCGGCGCAACGCTCTAAGCTCCATCGAGAAGCTGCCGATTCCCAGCTATCGACGCAGCGGCCCAAGAAACAAGTTAGATTAGATTAGCTGGTGGCTGAGCAAAAAAAGCTTAAAACTTTGAATCTGCAAGCGCTTTTTGTCTCTCTTGTCATTGTAAATCTCGTCAAGAATTCACGCACCTTCTGAATTAATATGAAATCATCAATAGCTGTACGCCTCGCAATTCTCCCTCTTCTTGGCATCTTGGCGACCCCTGTTTTTTTGGCGGATAGATATCGTATAAATGCCTACTAATGCAAGATACATCATTATGAGTGGCTTCATATCAAACGTCATGTCACTTACGCCGGAGTCCATCGGCTTACGACATAATAGACTCCGCCATAATTCCATGCTTTTTGGTTTCGCCTTGCACAACCCGCTCGGTCCTGTCCACTCTTGTCCGACGTTGCCGTGTCGCTGGGATTTACGCCAATGCACTACTCGTCATGTGTAACTTCAATTGGAGTTAATAAGCAAGAAAAATGTCACACTGATCCAATTCTTAACTTTATGTCTTGTCTTCTGTAGTCTTCTCTCTTCGGTGTGCAGCGGCGCAGACTGTGTAACATAGTAGGTAGCCAGATAACAGTACATACCCAGTTTATCATCCTCTCAAACACATTAAAAAGAAACGTCTGTCGCACTCAATGTTTCAGGCATATGCAGACAGGACTTCAAACTGCCCCATAATCATTTCCCACTTGGTATTGGTGCTCTCCAACTTTGTTCACCTCCCAACTTGTCACTCTCTTCCTCTTCTTGGTCAAATTCGAGGCAGTGTTGACAACCTGTTTCTTGGCGACTTCCCCTTGGCGCAAATCTTCATCAAGGGTCGTCATGGCTGCGCCCCAATCAAGCCAGGCCAGATAGTCACCTCCTCAGTACCAGCACGTGGGTTTAATTGATCGATCCCATGCATCCGAGTTCCGGTATCATCAACGTAGGCCACAGCAGAGTCAGACTCTGTCGGACTTCGGGGCTTTTCAAGCTTCGTTTTCCGATATTTGACACGGCTTAAGGGTAACCAATGAAATTCTAACGCGCCCTGTCTGGGGTCTAACATCTGCCTCCCGTCTGTCTAATCTGGGTGAGGTCAGGGAATATCTAACTGTCTTTCTTGCTCTCCTCCATTTCTAACACATCCAAAGGCTGCTCTTTCTGCCCATTTCAATTATACAAAACAAATGTTCCCGTCGAGGTATCGCCATGTCTATGTAAGGTATGTTCAATATTTGTACAAGGTGCTTATCTCAGCACCGATGCTGACGTTTTGGTCGTAACGCAGCCACTTCACTTTCTGTTACTCATCAAATCTGGCCCAGAGCTGTGTCATGATTGTCAGCCATTGTACTCTTGCGTTTCACTGTTGTAGACTTACCCGCAGCATACGCCATATACCATGTCCTTGATGCTCCGCCATCGATCCAGTTGGCATCAAACTTGGACTGGGTGAAGAAAGTCCAGGCAGTCTTAGGCTGAACTGTTGCGTAGTTGCCATAGATGATACCCTTCCACAGGTTGTCAAACTTGTCGACACGGCCATTGCTAAAGTACGCGTCCCATTCCTGCTGAACGAATGTGGCAGTTCGGGCCAAGTTGGACACGGGGAGGATAGGAATCATGTGAATGCCCTGGATTGCCTCGATGGCTGCACTGAACCATGTTGTGTGGTGCACCTTGTTCTCGAACAGAATACCCGCGACCTTGTTTCCGATAAAGTTCTTAGGCTGCACGGTGTTTGAGGTGGTGTAGTAGTAATAGTCTTGCATAGCTCGGGACATGACGGCCAGCTGGAGGTTTGCTCTGTTCTAATGTCAGTTGTCTGCAATCGAAATTCCTGGGCTGCCCAACTTACCTCGCGACCATATTAGTGTCCTTAATCACAGTACCCCACATCTTCAGAGCATAAACAGACATCATGTCCTCGGAACTTGATTCTTGGTCCTTGCCATCATACATGGCAGTCAGACCATGAGCCCAACTGTGGCCGTGGTACCAATCGAAACTTCGCCAGACGGGGAAGTACTTGTCACTGCTGCTCGGGTTCGCATAATCACGAACAAGAGAGTTGACGTAGGCCTTATTAGCAGCAAGCCATTTGCTATCCATAGCGCCAATATAGGCGGCAGCGAGGACATGGTAGCCATAATGAAAATGGTGATCATTGTAGTAGGTATTTCCAAAGTCGGATCCTGCTTGGCCTGTCACATAGGATGCAGATGAAACGACTCCGCCCCAGACGGCTATTCACCTGATCAGCTAACGTAATACCCAGCTTTGACAAGTGACTTACATTCATAGACAAGAGGGTAGTTCTGCTTGTTCGAACCGAATCTGGCAAATGCCTTTTGAAGTTTGAGTAAGCCAGCCTGTGCCAGAGCCTTATCTCCTAGCATGTTGTTGATGACATAAATGATAGAACCAAACTTTGCCAGAGCCTACATTATATCAGTACATTTCTTTCTCACGGAAGCTTGACGAGGGAGTTACCTTTCCAGAATAGTACATCGAGTCTGTGTTAGCCTGTGCGTCCATGTCTTGCGAGACCTCGGACTTGGCAATAGGTGCGATGATTTTCTTTGCATTAGCAGTCAGACCACGGCTTCCTTTCGTTGGGTCCCAGGGAGCAAAGCCCATGTCGACGGGCAGCGCGGACTCGACCATCGTCCAGGTGGTTCCTCCAACGGCAGTAGCAATACCCTTGGTAGGTGTCTGGAGCGAGTACGTCCTCATCTCCTTCTTGGTTGTGGCATCGAATGAGCTGATGTGGTGAGGAAGGGCAAAGATCCAAAGCTTTCCAGTAGCGTGGCCAGCTTTGGTCCATGTGAAACTGTAAGTGCCCTGCTTGCCAACAGTGTTGCCGCTGACTGTCATGCCAGTGGCATAGATACCGCAGCCGTTGTCGAGAACCGCCTCGGACTGGCCAACCTTGGGATCCTTCGCAATTTGGATGAAGCCGTAGAATGGCTTGGTCGAGGAAGCAAGACCGTTGTTGGTGACCTTGAGGGTAAGAGGGTCACCCTTGGTCTTGTAAGCATACAGACGCCAGGTGGTTCCATCTTCAAGGACGAAGTTGTACTTGCGCACGTTGGACTTGGGGTCCTTTGTCACTTGTGTCATAGTTCTGAAGTAGACGCCAGTCTGAATCCAAGGTGTACCACCACTGAAGTACGCAGTCGTGAAGACGCTACCTTGGTAAAGGGGAAAGGTGATTGTTGCTGCTGACTTGCTGTCCTTTCGGAGGTAAGCTTTGGCATAGTGAGCGCTAATAGAGTCCATAGTCAAGACGGTGTTCTTGCCAAGTTCCTTTGCCGAGATGATCATGGACTGAATACCAACAGGGTTGATGTAATATTCGACGGCACCATTATATTGCACGTCGCCATATGTACGTTGTGACGCCTCCACGTGAGAGATTGACATGCCCCAGCTTGCTGCCGGGCCAGCACCCTTCGCCCATGTGAGTGAGTAGGGGTAGGTATAGACGGGGGTATTCTGGTCACCAAGGTAGAAGTTGGAGTAAAACTTGTTCGTGCCAATAGGGCTGTTCTGATTGACGATGAGCGTTTTGGGAACAGGGTGAGTAGACTTCCTTGCGAACATCGATGGAGGAGCACTCGTGTCGATGGGATTGGCGAAGATATTGGGAGCGGCAGCCATTTTGGAGAGACCTGAGGGCACAGAGTTGCTTGTAGTAGACGTAACTGGTTTAAGCAGACTTGTAGGGCTAGGAATCGAAGTGCTTATAACGGCAGCTTCTGTAAGGAGAGGATTGTATAGATCCGTTACAACGAAGCCTTCAGTATGAGGCTCAACGTCTGAAAGAGTTGGGAGGACTTGAGCTGTGGCAGTAGTTCCAACCTTGCTGGTACTGACTTTGACACTTTCGGTGACGGGAATGATGTCGTCCTTGTTGTAGGTCGTCAAATACTGGAAAGCAGATGTTTCGATATCTGGCTTGAATTCCTCGTTAGAGTCGTCCCGGGAGCCAGCAGAGTCGTCCTGGCCTTGGGGCAGGGCTAAGACTTGTCCCTGAGTTAGCCATAGAAGCCATACGGGCAAGATGGTGCTGGTCTTCATGATGGGCAAGTAGGGAGTGTAATGCTGCCTTGATCAAGAAGATTACAACCTCGATAAGACTTATGAGGCTGAATGAAGCTGGATGTCAAGCTGAAAGGTTGGGGTTCCATGGCTCATATAATATAGCCGCCCTACGCTGCAGGGCCTGCTCCTTTCCTTGAAGCCATCGAATGCGGAAAACCACTAGTTCAGTGGCACCACGACTGATAGAGCTAGCATGCACTTACATCAGAGAATGAAATGAAGTGGACTGTGTCTCGGCGGCACAAACGAAGAAACGCATGTGGCTTACCTGGAAGCCAGACCAAGCCTAGAATTGACCACCAAAAGAAATGTTGGACTAGCGGGCCAGGGTCGACAACGGATGGTCGAGACCTAGCAGATGCCAGCAAAGATGGCGTAAGCGATGATGGGTAGGTAGGTAATAGGATTTCAGAAATTGGATTCTCTAGGATGGCGTAGGATGCAAATGTGATAGGATTCCGAGGTTGCGATGCTGATGGGGTTGAGGTTGAAGTTGAACGAAAAGGGCTGGAGGAATTCCATCTTTATCTTCTCCCCTCGAGGAGCCAATGCCAGTGCAGAGAAGCTTGGCCATGTGCTCTCTCGGACCATCGCTCTTTCTGAGTCTTGGGTATCATTGAAGCCCAGGAAAGAGCATCGTGAACAGTCGAGGCGGGGACCTTTTTCGCATTCCAGATCAAGTGTCTGCGGCGCATATCCTCAGTCAGTCAGTCTCAGTCTCACACACAGGGTATGTGATCCATGGCGCGTCGTGATGCACCTCAAAGGGGAAATCGCCTAGATGCTCATCTGTGGCGTCCCCGTGTGCCTGCAGTAGAGCCTGTAGAGGGGCCAGTTAATTGCCTAGCGCACGCCGCTCTTGGGCATGGGCTGCAAGGTGCTCCTAGTTCCAGGAACTATCGATTCGCGACGGGTTAGCCTGGGAGACTATTCGAGGGATGGCTTCGGTTGAGCTCGCCACACCTTGCAAACTAAACGTTCAAATTTGCTTCACAATTCAGCTCCGGTGGTTTGGGTGAGCTTTCTACCTTTTGAGTGGACGCCACTTGTGTCCTTCATTTATTTCCATGGCTTGCGTTCCCGAATCAAGTCTCAGCCTTGAGCGTTGATGGCTGAGTGGCTTCATAGCTAAAATATTTTATTGTTTTGCATATAATCCGTCCTTCATGCTATTACTTGATTTAAGGAAATTGTCTCTCAGTAGAAACATCACCAGCCTGCTATGTCTTCGCCTGACAGATATTCGCCTGATGCATACGAAGTCATTTGTCGTCTGTCTGGTGGCCAAACTCTCTCTCCAACGGCTTCATCGTTGATGTTACATTCATGAAGAAGGCGATTCGATCTTGAACCGAGACAATCACTTGACTTCATATGTTACGTTAGAGACCGTTGAGACAACACTTGACTTGTGGTAACATTTACCCAGACACCAGGACGGAGGAGTTCGTTACAAACCGAGACATGATCCAGTGACCAACCGTTCCGGTGTGTGTCTCAAAGACCCCAAGGCCATGGGTCTCTAGCCTTTAGCACACTTTATCAATCATGGTGATTGCGTATCGCATTCCAGACCACGGCAAAATGCGCTTGGCCATGCCAACCAATACTTGGCAACTCTCTTTTATTGCTCCTTTCTGGTCCAGATCTAAGAATGAACGCCCGCTAAAATGCCGTAGTAAGTGCGCCAGTGATCAGGACATCTTCAGTTCACAATCCTAGCGCATCGTATTTGCCTCTTCCACCCTGCTCAAGAATCTGCCGAAGATCCAGCCGCATTTCTTTGTGCGGCTTCTGCTGCCGGATGGGCTGTTCAGCATGGCCCGCAGACTTTGATGTCTGCTTCGATGCTCGAGGTTCTACCATTGCTTTGATGCGTTTTTGCTTCCTCTCTGCTTCCTCTTCACTCCGTTCAGCTTCTTTTCGGCATCTTCGGATCTCACTGCTTCGTAGAACCCATGGTTTGTCAAGAACCTGGGACTTGAATTTGACCCTTTTTCCCCAGAGAGCAACCTCTTGCGCAGTGCCTCGTAGCTTGGTCATCTTCTCAATGGTGAGCTGTCGCTCATCTCTGAAAGTAGACAGGCCTCCCTTAACGTCGACAACGCATCCGACATCAATGTTTGGGAATGGGTCTGGGTTTTGAGGCGGGCCAATATCCGCTTTCTTCGGAACAGCATCTCCCGTTGTCGCGCGACTATCATCTTCACCAGAGATTGGGATGGAAATGGTGCACTCGATGCAGGAGCCGCTACTGTCGTCTATTGTATACACGCGTCGGCTTGAGAATTCGTCAATGGCGACGACTAATCCGACTACGCGCACCCATTTGATGGGCAGATTCCCATAGAAGTAGAAGTTTTCGCCTAGAAGTTGTCAGTCTAGAACACAGTGAAATATTCAACAGCTAAGACTTGCCTTCAAACCCTTCGTACTGACCAAGGTCATGGATATCGGTTACACGAAAGAGGCACCATTGGTTCACGGTTGGCGCAAGATGAAAACAATACCGAGGATAGATTGGGGGCTTGGCGGGTTCGCTCATGGCATCATGATAGCACTCTTCTTCAGACGAAGACTAAACCATCATTGAGCATTGCCATACAAAATCGCGCTCTTGCGTATCTTGTCGTGGTGACGCGTTTGAGGCAAGGTTAAACAAGTGAAGTGAGACCTGGCGATGTTCACGGTGGCTTGAGAAGCCCCACCATAGCTTAGTGGACAACCGACTGGCCCGTGACAACGTCGAAGAATCATTGCACGTTAGTGAAGTCGTTCAACTGCTGGGAATGCCTGCTGCAACAAGTCTGTGAATTGTTACAGAATATATCAACGGTTAGAAGTCTTGCAAGGAAGCTTGCCTTGGAGATATGAGGGTCGAGGTTCGTTAGGAGAACAAGTCTGCTTCATGTCTGTTTGTCGGAATCATATCCGTGATTTTAAACCACCTTCTTGACTGAGAACTGACATGTGAAAGAAAAGTCATCAGAAACCACGCTGGACTCATAGTATGCTGCAAATTTGGTATGAATCATTCAATTCTTCTCAGTCTCTAAATTCTTCCTTGTCCTAGTAGTGTATCCTTGCCTTAACCTACGCCCAAACACCAAAGTTCTTGACCCAATAGCCATATTACTGCTGATATTACAATCCACCTAAAGTCTACCGTTTTGACCTCTTCGAACCCTTCAGACGAGAAGCGGCTGCCTGAAAGGCCTCTTCTGACGGTTCATCTTCAACGGGTCGCTTCTTGCCCTTCTTGCCCTTGCCCTTGCCCTCTTTGGCACCATACTTCTCAGCGAGATGATCCAGGAAACTCTCTGAGCGATCTTGCTGTCTCTTTTGGATCAGTGCCGCCAGGTCATCCTCTGAGTTTCCCTTGCCCTTCTTCTTTTTGCCCTTCTTGTCGCCGCCGAAGAGCTTGTCGTGCACACCTAGCTCTTTTGCGTAGTCTTCGGCCTCCGTAGCTTCAGCGCGGGCCTGCTTCACACGTCCCTCTCGCTTTTTCTTTGTCTCTTTTGTGTAAGCTGGGAAGCTGGGTACTTTCTTGCTCTCGATAGCCGTATCGATAATTTCGCGGAAACGTTCGTCGTCCTCCAGAACGTCGCTTAGAATGACTCTCTCGTACAGCGCATCCATATCGCCTTTGCACTGTTCGTACGCATCGAGCACATCTCCCTTCTCTTCATCGGAGCCTTTGTACTTCTTGGCAAACTTCTCGATTGCATCGCCCGACACAGACTCCTTATATTGCTCTCGGTAGTAGTCGCTCCAGTTGAATCCTTCTGAGTCTACGATCGATTCGGAAGTCGAGCCAGTCTCGTCATACCGTTTGCGACGGGCGGGGTCGGAAAGGATGGCGTAGGCGAACGCAATAGCCTGGAACTTCTCATGCGCAGCATCTTTTTGATCTTGTGGCACCTTATCTGAAGAACCGTAGGGTCAGTAGTGCTCATCTCTGTTGTAATTCGATCGACAAACCTGGGTGGTTCTTAAGCGCAGCCTTTCGATAAGATTTCTTGATGTCATCGCTCGTCGCAGTCCTTTCGAGGCTCAAGACCTCATACGGGTCAATAGTGGGAGGTTCGCTCTCCAGAACATCTTCGTGGTCCGACATCGTATTGATATCGTCGACTATGGTTGATCATGTAATGGATTGCTTTGCTAAGTTGAATTAAGCTCGAGCTCGTTGCTGGAGTGGGAGACGCGTTGCAACGCGCCCACGAGAAAAGTGTGGGGCCCATGTTAAAGTGCTCTCGGTGATCGGAGTTTACAACCACCGACCGTTCAAGATGGAGCAAAGCTCCCGCATCTAGACATCTCGTCATACCTCGTCCATACATGCTTCATATTAAACGATATGAGTACCATAGAACCTGGAAACCACAAGGCCGCAATGGAGCGTGCCCTGGGCTTGGCCAACAATTCACCTCCAAAGCCCACCAACTTCCGTGTGGGGGCTCTAATTGTGCGGCTAAGCGACAACAGCATCATTGCCGAAGGATATACTCTCGAACTTCCCGGGAACACCCATGCAGAAGAGACGTGTCTATTGAAGCTGGCTGAGCAGCATGGGACGACTGAAGAGAAGCTATCAGATGTCTTCAACGCCCCCCATGCTCTGTACACCACTGTTGAACCCTGTTTCAAACGGCTGAGCGGCAAACTCCCCTGCGTCGAAAGAGTCCTGCGCCAAAAGTCTTGGATTAAGCAGGTCTATGTTGGCGTTCAGGAACCTGAGACTTTTGTTGGGGAGAATACAGGTCGCAAAACGCTCGAAGATGCCGGTATTGAGATCCACCATGTCTCAGGCTTGGAAGATGAGATTCTCAAGGTTGCGACTGCCGGGCATATCAAATCATGAACCAAGTTATTCGTGTGAGATCAAATTGCTCATTCATATGAATTAAAGAGTCATGGACGATCTTGTGGCATATTGGATAAACTTGGCAGTCGGATCTGATATGAGGTGAAGGAGACGGCAAGTACCACCTCATATTACTAGAGCATCTCAAGCTAATCGACCATGTTATCTCAGAGGTCTGTAGTTTAGTTCTATCGTCAATATTCAGCGTTGATACATGCTACGCTACTCTAAAGGGCTGTCCTCCCCGGCATGCTCTGTTTGCGATATGTCAGTCGATACATCAAATCAGAATGTCAGCTATCAAATTTGCTGATTTGCATATCACCAACCAGCGGTTGACTTATGCATTTTAATGTCAGCCACGACAGTTCCGATCTGTCCTGATCGGCTCGTGTTGAGTTCCGCCAACAGACCCCTTGTACCATGGTATGCTCGCGGTTGCCACGTAGCACACCGGTGATCAATGTGCAACGTTGGCCAAGATGCTTCCGTCTTTTGTCTTTTATATCGAGCCCATATGTGTACATTTTCATCCCTGGGTGCACTATGTTGCCGCTAGGAGAAACACAGATGATGCTTTCACATTACTGAACCACCAAACTACCATCTATCGAACGTTGACAGCTACTTTTTGCGACTGTTTTCCGCACAAATATTTCAAATTTGGCCTCTCAACACCCCTTGATGAGTATGGAGTGAAACGCAGAATACAACCGTGCCTTCCAACTTTCTCGGGGTACTTCCTCCGGGTTGGGAAGTTGAACATCTAGGTAGGTAGCTTCTCCCAGGGTCTTTTTGGTCACTGCTTACTACTGCGTCCCCAGGCATTTTCTATATCACAAATCTAAATGTGACGAATAATCCTTACATGGCGCACTTTGTTGGTCTGTGAGAAGTTGTGAGTGGTATGAGTTGTACACAAGCCTGAAGGGGTCGCATACCATTTCACATATATGCTTACGGGAGAGAGCTATGCTAAAAAAAAAGAAAGAAAGGAAAGAAATCACGGCTATAATAGGATTTGGTCTTCATGTCAAGTCCTTTCTTGAGAGTAACGCATCTATAAAGTCCCCGTATCTAAGATACCCTTCAACTTGGGCGTCGAAATGGCCTGGGCGAAGATTTTACGCCTCAGCTACCGACCCCTGTCTCTTCCTCTTCGATACGATCTCTTTTCACTACTTCCGTGCTCCTCTCTGACCTCAACACATGTGACTTGGCATTCAGAACATAGTGCCGTAGGAACCAGGAGGGTGTGCCATGTGAAATATTGGCAGCTGGGCTTGAGGTATCGGTTGAGAACCTGCTCCGGGGGTCCGTTCGCAATCCACCATTCGCATATGTCCCAAGCAATTGTATCTATTTCGATCTTGCACACATGCCCCTGGGTGATAAGTCTGTGAGGGACTATCCCTTTCTTGGGGCAGTGGGTGCGTCTGCAGGGGCAGATATAGAAGCCGCGTTGACCAGTGCACATGGTATCTCTTAGGTTGTCGGGTGCTATTTCCACTCCTGGGGCTTTTGGAGTATGAGATGGCTGGTGCCTTGATTTGTTCTATATGTACTAGGATCATAAGAAGAGTCTTGAGGTGGTCAACGGGGTCGTTTCCTAGGCTGCCCATTTGCTGAAGTTTGTCTGTGTCTATCCGACTGTCGGATTTATGATGTGAAAAAAGATGCACTACCATGAAGGACGACATGGCGACTATTTACATTGATCAAACTGCGGTTGAACATGACGATAGATTCCAGTATGTTTTGCTTGGAGTTTAGAATTATGCGGGAAGCCGAGCATTGCTCCAGCTGTAATCGGTGTAGAATACCGAGAATAAGGAGCTCAATACATATGCTCTTACTGGGAATGGCAGTGTTGCCAAAGTCTGAGATTCTGAGGTCTTCAACAAAGCATTGGAGAGTCATTTCGGTTCTGAGTTTCATGATATGGTTCAAGTTACACGACACATCTATGCGTTGTGGTCCAATATAGGTAGGCAGAGGCTCAGCGATCAGCAACCTAGCAATACAACAGATTCAGTGGGTCAATCTCCTTGTGCGATGCGATGAGGGTGCAACTGCTCAAACTCAAACAGCTAGCATGTGTTGTATGTTTGGTTATCCGAACCCGCAGGGCTGGTCTCGCAAATCGCAAATTGTGTGGACGAATTACTGATTGCAGGCGTACCAAGATCCAGCGGAGCAAGCACAGATCGCAAGGTCTTAACTAACCAACTACATGATGGCTGAGCATGGGACGGCTCGCGGAAATCTTGTCCAACAGCGACTGTACTATCGTCACCATTAGAGCGTGTGCTTGCAAGGCAGGGCTCGCTATGATTGTGACCTGCATTCAGCCGTAGAGGCAAAGATAAGTCGCCTTGGCTGTTTTTAGGAATCTATCATATGACAGCGGGATGCAAGAGCTCGTCGTGCTATTGGCCTTTGCTCTTGAAAACAGGCGGTCAGGGCTGATTTTGATATCGTGGCTTGGTGGTCCACCTTAAAGAAGCAAACATGTCATGTATCTTGGTAACATGATGGAGCTGATTGAGAGGGATTCTGCACTGCGTCAACACAAGATCCGAGCATATGGTACCTGCAAATGATTTGTGTTTCCAATAGTGAAAAGATAGGCGTGGTTGAGTCTCTCTAGGGTAAATAAATGATCATTCATTGAAGGTTAACTGGAAAGCCTCGTTTGCCCAACGAGCTAAGAACATAACGGATAACGTCATGGCAACCTTGGGAGGCCGACCATTCTAAGGGCACAGAAAAAAAAAGCCTTTCGTATGAAGGGAAAAAAGGGCGAAATCTAGGTACCTTGACTCTTCTCTTTTGTGCGAATTGCATATTTTCTTTTGTTTGCACTCTATCAATTCAATTTGAACCACTTCAATTATTCCCCCGCGCACTTGTTAGTGTCGGTTAGCTTCAGCTGTGCTCCACCAGAAACGGGTGAGCTCCCTTAGCTGCCGTGATAGTTCTCCCGCCAGTCCCTGACCACAACCGACCTCTTTGACCTCTTCTCTAGCAGTTGCCGAGAAGCCTCTTTGTCAATTGGGTAGAGGCAGTGATTAGGCCACTGTTGCCTTCAGTTGATCAGTCACTTCTCAGATAAGGTACCTTAACCAGGCTGTGTCACAGCACAGTCACAGCAAACACCGTTGTGACTGCTTTGGCTCTGAATCACGCTGCCAAAGAGCCTCTCGATCCTGCCCCGGCTCTTTCACATAAAGCAGCCCAACTCCTCCTTCTCTTCCTAAACTTGCACTCTCACACACTCTCATACCTGCTCATCAAGCCCTTCATTCTTCTCCCATCATCATCATCATCATCATCATCATCATCATCATCATCATCATCATCATCATCATCATCATCATCAAGTGACAATCTTTTGGAGCTTGATTCTTTCCTTCAACTATCAGTATCAACATCCTCATTCTCTACACATCGCTCGCTGCCCTTTACATCTTACTGCCCTATAGCCTTTGACTATCCAAACCTCAATTCCCATGGCTGACCGAGGTGGTCGTGGAGGCCGAGGTCGTGGAGGCCGCGGAGGCGGACCTCAAGACGGCCGTGGTGGTGGCCGCGGCGGCCCTTCTGGTTTCTCTGACTCTAGAGGTGGAAGAGGACGAGGTGATGGCTACCAGGGCAGAGGTCGTGGTGACAGCGGCCGTGGCGACTTCCGAGGCGGCTTCAGTGGCCCTAGAGGCGGTCGCGGAGGCTATGATCGTGGAAGAGGAGGACCACGAGGTGGTCGTGGCGGCCGAGGTGGCTACAGCAATCAGCCCGAAGGACCTGCTGTCTTCACGTATGTTCTATCTATTACCCAATGTGTTGTCGTTGATTAATACTAATTCATGCAGCATGGGAGGTTCCATTCCCCAACCAGATGGCGACATTGCAAAGCTTGAGGATGAAGTCGTCAGAAGCAACGTCACGTCTATGTCCCAGCTCACATCAAATATGGGCAAATTGACAATGGAGGACAAGCAGAACCTCGGAAAGTTCCCTCCACGACCTGCTTTTGGCAGCAAAGGAACTCCAGTCACACTTTGGGCGAACTACTATGCAGTCAAGACTCAAGCCCCGGTTCTCTACAAATACACCATGACTGTCAAAGAGATTGTGCCCGAGGGACAAGAAGAGGCTAAGGAGCGCGCCCCCAAGACTAAGGGCAAGGGCGGCAAGCCCGGAAAGCCTCGAGAATCTGGCCCCCGCGAGGTGAAGGGCCGTAAGCTCTACCTTGTCATCAAAGAAGCTCTTGACGAGCTCTCTAAAACGGACAAGAACTTGCTCGTCGCGACCGAGTTCAAGTCACAGCTCATCTCATTGCGCAAGCTCAAACTTGAGCAAGACAATACCATACGGTTCAACATGCCGTCTTCAGAAGGCTCTGAAAAAACAGATGTATTTGAAGTTATTTTCAACGGCCCTGTAGAGGCTCGTGTTGACGACATGCTCAAGTACGTCAACTCAAAGACTGGCGCTTCAGACGACGGCAGCGATCCTTCCCAGGCCATGACCTACCCCAAGTTCCCTGATGTCATTGATGCCCTGAACGTCATTTTCGGCTTTGGCCCCAGATCTAAGCTAGACGAGATCAGCGCTGTGGGAAGCTCGCGCTTTTTTGCATTTGGTAGTGATAACCGTCGCAATGAAGTTGTCCTGGGTAGGGACAGAGCCTTGAAAGCTGCGCGCGGTTACTTCCAATCCGTTCGCCTGTCGACTGGCCGCCTTCTATTGAACGTCAATGTTACACATGGTGTCTTCAAGATTGACGGTCCCTGTGCCAACTTCTTTGAGGGGTTCGGGGTAACTGCAACTCAGTCGACTCTAATGGCCAGAAAATTGAAACTGCTCGGCAAATTTCTTCCCAAGACCCGCGTCTGGATAAAGACCAAATACGGGAGTAAGGAGGTTCGAAGATCCAAGGCAATCCATGGCCTAGTGTCGATCCGTGACATAAAAAAACAATGCCGAGATAAGAATCCACCCAAGTTCCGCCACACGTCAGATTTTGCGGTTGGGCCGGGAGACGTGAGCTTCTGGCTCGAAGATGAGGGTAAAGGCCGGTACATCACCGTTGCGGATTTCTATAAACAAAGTAAGTTTCCCCCTTCTCCCTTCAGTACCAACCTAACGTATGATCTAGAGTACAATGTTAACCTGCAAAACTACCCTCTTTTCAATGTTGGCACTGCCGCAAAGCCTACCTTTGTCCCTGCTGAGTTCCTTGAGATCCAGCCTGGACAGTCAGTCAAGGCCAAGCTCAATGGCGCCGAGTCAACAGACATGGTGAACTTTGCTTGCCGAACGCCATATGCCAACGCCCTCTCTATTACTACAGATGCCCGACAAACCCTAGGCCTCGATGACAACACACTGGTATGTTTAGTGAAGTCCTGATGTAGGAAATGCTAACTCCTATAGGGTCGTTTCGGTATCCAAGTCGGTCGGCAGCTCGTCACGGTCCAAGGACGTGTTCTCACCGTGCCTCGAATTGCATACCTCGACCAGCAGAGGAGAGCCAAAGCTGTTGACCCGCGCAATGGGTCTTGGAATCTTAAAGATGTCAAGGTTGTCAAGCCCGGCCAACCTGTCAAAAGATGGAGTTACGTCAACCTCCTGACCAACAATAAATCTGAGCCCGTGGCAGTACGGTCGGTCCTCGCGTTCTCTCAGTATATGAAAAAGACCATGAATATCACTGTCAACGACCCTTTTCCACCGTCCTCCCTGACAGCTGACAGCCGGGATGCTGAAAAGGTTTTCGCTTGGGCTCAGAAAAATCAGATTGAGATCATGCTTGTAATTCTTGACTCAACTGGCTCGGAACTCTATGGCAAGATCAAGACTTTAGGCGACTGCACCTACGGTATTCATACCATCTGTGTTCAGGGTTTCCAGCTGGGCAGGGAAAACCAGCAGTATTTCGCGAATGTTGCTCTCAAGTGGAACTTGAAGACAGGTGGTGTGAACCACAAACTTCTGAATGAGGTCGGTTTAATTAAAGAGGGCAAGACAATGGTGGTTGGCTACGATGTTACACACCCCACCAACATGTCTGCTGACAAGAGCGATGCTGCACCCAGTTTGGTTGGCCTAGTGGCAACTATTGACCGGGACATGGGACAATGGCCAGCTTATTCCTGGGAGCAGTCGTCCAAGCAGGAGATGCTTGATGAGACCTTGACTGAGGCATTCAAGTCACGCCTTGAGCTCTGGCAAAAGCACAACCGGCAGGAGCTGCCAGAGAACATTGTCATCTTCCGCGATGGTGTGTCAACTGGTCAATTCGCCCAGGTTCTTCAGACTGAATTGCCACGCATCCGAATTGCCTGCAATGGCAAATACCCGAAGAACAAGACTCCCAAGATCTCCATCATCGTTTCCGTTAAGCGACACCAGACTCGCTTTTACCCTACCTCGGAAGAAAATGCCATGGAAAAGAATCACAACATACAGAATGGCACTGTCGTCGACCGGGGTATTACGGAGGCTCGCTACTGGGACTTTTACCTCACCGCCCACGCAAGCATCAAAGGAACTGCCCGTCCTGCGCACTACACAGTGTTGCTTGACGAGATCTTCCAAGCCAAGTTCAAAAACGAGGCAGCCAACGAACTTGAAAAGTTTACTCACGAGCTTTGCTATCTGTTCGGACGCGCCACCAAGGCTGTGAGCATTTGCCCTCCCGCTTACTATGCAGACATTGTTTGCACTCGCGCTCGAGCTCATCGACCTGAGTTCTTTGAAGAGACAGACGGTGAAAGTGTCATCAGTGCTGGACCAGCCGGGAAGAAGGCAGTCCACCCCAGACTGATCAACTCCATGTACTACATCTAAGGTGCTGTGACTCGGGCGCATAGTACTTTTTGGGAGTCTGTGGGCTGATGGAGGAAGAATATCTTGCTTTCTGGATGGTAGCTGTTGGTTGAGATGATAGATGGATATTGTTTTGCTTTTCAATTGGGCTGATGATGGAAACACGAGGGTGCTTTTTTAATAGCGATTTCAGTATCGTTGCTCAACATGGAAAATAGCGAAGTAGCTCTAGGTTGTTAATTGATTTTGATAACAAGCAGAAGTTCGTACGACAGTTGGAATAATTCATTATGTTGCCTTTAGGAATCTCTTATAGCAAATCATTGTTACTAAGACAAAAGTCATCACATTGAGCTTTATCCAAGTCTTGCATGTACTCTCCATCTCATTAAAGAGAGGGTCGCATCCAAGCTCAGTGAGATCCATGCTAAAAACGTAACGATCAATAGGAGACCGACCAAAGCAATCACGTAGCAGATTCTTCGTCTTTACATTGGTTGGGTCTCCCATTCATTCCACCTGTTGGCTTGTCGTGGAAGATGGCACTAGATCTGTATTTATTTTGATACTTGGAACTTATGAAAGTATTGCTCTCTTCAGACTCTTATTGAATAGATGTTCCCTAGCAGGTCTAAAAGGGTGGCAGTAGATCATCACTTTTCAGATGTTCAGGCAATTCACAGCCATTCTAAGTCTTGGCTTCTAGCGAGGAACAAAACACCTCAGCCATCTGTTGCGCCAGGAGTATAAGTCGCTCGAACTCTAGGTGAGAATCAAGGTAAGCGACTTGCTGGATCCAAATGATCATACGGAGGCAATGCCGAGCCATCGGCGATGGACTTGATAGCCGATGTAGCAGAGTTGCGTACTCCAGGGTCTTGTAAGACCAGCCAGATTCAAGCAGACAGGCCCGCGAACGGTGCCTTCATGACGAAGTGAGGCAATGCCGATCGATAAAAGACCAAAGTTTTCGATTGACGAATTCGAGTAAAGCCGGAACGGCCTGAATAAGAAGCAGAGGTAGCTCAGTTTGTGATGAATTC
Source organism: Fusarium sacchari (assembly GCA_017165645.1). NCBI lineage: Eukaryota > Fungi > Ascomycota > Sordariomycetes > Hypocreales > Nectriaceae > Fusarium > Fusarium sacchari. Next base: position 2,398,573 of record JADANP010000006.1, read on the forward strand.
GGAAGAGCATCATGTCTCCTTTGTCGGGCCATGTCCAACCCTCCAAATTACATGGTGATTGCTGCGGTTTCTTCAGGTCCCGGATATCTTCCGCCAGCGATACGAATGTCATTTGAGAACTCAGAGACCTCCTTAAATAAATCGAATGGCGTAAAAATAGAATCTGAAGTAAGGTGTCGGGTCACATTTGTGGCATTCCATCTCGCAACAAGCCAAGCTTCCATCATTCAATGTCCTCAATCTCTGATGAAATCGGCTACTCAGTAGGCAGAATCATTCATCACTTCATATGTTGGTAATTGACTGATTTTATCGCATCAAAAGTTTCAAGCATCGCGTGGTACGCGTGGTCTGTTAAGCCCGTCGTCTGAAATAGAGTTTGTCTTGCTGGGAGGTCGGAGTAGATATTAAGCAGCACAGGTCATGCTGCTTACTTATATCAGTGGTGGCAGAACTGTCATGCTGAAGATCGGTCGTGTGCAGACAGTCTACCTCACACGAGACTGACCAATTCTAAGTACAAAAGCGTGAGTTTGAAGAGCGATGGATCGGACAGAGTTCTCGGTGCATGGGACGCACAAGTGCCATAGCCAACTCGGGAGGGTTAGAACTGTTATATTGCTTCAAGAAAACTTTCACGAGTAGCGTGACGTGAGCAAACACAAGGCAAAGAGCTGATACCTGTTACTGTAAAAGTTGGTAAGAGGCAAAGCAAACTTGTATATTTTCCATCATTTGTTTCATTCGGTTGAACAGTCAGGTTTACTGGAGATGACACAGTTCGTAACACGCGCTAGGGGAGGAAAGAAAACTCGGGACCTTAGTCCTAAATGACAAAAAGACTTAGGTAAGTTAGCCTAAATTTAGACGAAATTTAGGATACCTTTTTGTTGAGTTTATTTTGATACCCCGTATCGTGGTACGGTGTTTTCTTGCTCCCTAGGACAAGGTTATCCAGAACGGTCAGTTTAAGGTAGGCTAGCAAGTTGCCTGCAGAGAATTGTTTTAAACCTCCCGCTCTTAATTTCATAACCATCTTTTCCAACCATTAGTTATAGCTCCGAGGTAGAGTATTGAGCTATTATGTGCTTACGCTCATTATAACATTTCTGTTCGCAATTGGTTATGCACAATTCATTGGAGCTGGATGGCTCAGCCAGACCATCATTTTCAAGCATGAAATTTTTCAAGTATCAAATCATGACATGTTCACTTCACTCTAAACTTGCTGGTTGTTTGATGTTTGACTGTTTGTATTAGGTGTAGGTAAATACAGCCTATGTAGTCCCAACGCTATTCCCTTTCAACGCCATTCCGATTCATGTCGATTCATGTTATTCTCATGTCGATCTGGAGTGCTGGATGAGAGAGCAATCTAGATGGCCTCCTTGTGGACGTCGGCCTTCTTGTCGTGGGTGGTCTCGTCAA